>CM054057.1:231457340-232689840 GCA_028641055.1 Alopecurus myosuroides | reverse complement strand
CCCCACCGAAGAGCAGCCAAGGTCCCCGCATGCAGGGAACTGGGTTGTGGAGCAGCCACAACCTCAAGAGAAAGTACAGCCAGATGTCGCGCCGGCTAGCCAGCCACCGGTGCCGCCGACAAAGAAAATGCCTCCACCTCCGCAGCCAGCTCCTGCGCCTGCCATCAAGAAGCAGCCAACGCCTTCCACTGCCAAGACAGATCCAGAGCCAACTAGAAAATAACCCAAACCCAACGCATCTCAGAGCGGTTCGTAGCCAGCCGATGTCGCACCCGGACTTCTAGGGGATACTCACAGTCCGTTAAACAGTAGATAAATGGCTTACGGGGCATACCGACACCCGCATCTCAATATGAGCAGGCCAACACGTAAACGTGTGACAACCATTCTCTTACTATTCATCGTCTGCGCAAACCATCCCGTAGAAATCCAGATACTTCCGTTGACGTACTTCAAACCATACACACATGGTACGTCAACGGCGTTTGAACAAGTGATATCACAACAGATCTCTACGACACAAAAGATGGAAATAAGTTGCAAATGGCTCTCACTAGAGCAGAGATAGCAAATACAATCATCCAGAGGACACATGTCCCAACATATCATCATTACATCACAGCGGAAGCATTCAACATGTCTGAGTACAGACAAGAACCAAATAGGCCTAAGAGGCCGGAAACGAAAAGACGGAGCCCATCCACGAAGTCTCGGATCCTGCCCGGGTCCGCTATCTACTCGTCAGCAGTCTCGTCAAACTCCACGTAGTAGCCACCATGGGGATCCTCGGAAACGTAGTCTGCAGAAACCACAGCCCCAAAGGGGTCAGTACATAAACGTACTGGCAAGCAAGACTCACAATTCACCAAAGTGTAACCCGTCAACACCAAGCACAGATGCTTTGGGTTCAACGGAAGAAAGGGGATATAAAAGATGATGCAACTGGCTGCTCTAACCAACTACAGAGTTGCTATAACTTCCGGCTATCAGAAAGGGGATAAGATAGCGTATCGTAACCAACTACAACTAACTCCAAACAAACCCATCCTGGATCTGGCCCCTTATCCAAAGAAGCAATCCGAGGATAACTCACACCGTTGGATTAATGATGGTTCAAGTTATTGTGTCAATCAGACTATTACTAGTCAAGTTATCATTAGTTAGGTGTAAGTTGTTCTGAGTACTTGTTAGCCAGTACTTTCACCAAGTAATCCATAACCGCGGAAAACACGGCTTCTCGAGAAGATTTATCCCTGCAGGGGTGCACCAATATGCCGTACACGTAAGAATAACCCGCCAGATGGAATGGCCTTTCCACCAAGCGGGGCACTCAACACAACTCAACTCTTCTTCGCATCAAGCCCAAAGAACCACATGCTGTGCGTGCGCGGCTAATCGAGCCCCACGAAGAAAAGGGGACCCTCATAGCACTCTAAGACCACGCCGCCCTAAATGCCGACTACAAAAGTTCCACCCTGGCGCCAAGGGTTCGCACCTGCACATGCATGCATCAAATAGAAAGCCCGAACTAAGTGTGGCGATTTGGACGAGATGCGAATCGAATCAAATTGAGGGGGGCGCCCATACACGCTTCCCACATGCGGTTAGTGCGCTCATCACGGATCAGTAGAAAAGACCCTTTTCCTAATTAGGGTCGACACTAGCAGGCCTCAAAACCACGCAGGGCCTTCTGCCGGTGCCTTATCATCAAATTATTATTATCCACAATATTAACAGGTTGATTGATTAAACCTCGAGCCCCAGAACATAATGAAATAGTAACTGAAAGTAACGGGTAACAGACTCGAGCAAAACAACCCTAAGCAGGCTAATAAGACACGGGCAACAAGCAAAAGGTTATAGGTATGGAGGTGAGGCAATATCAGGGTTAAAGGATAACATGTGATAGGTTCATGACAGAAGCAACTATTCATAGGGCTAGCAGAATAGACAACGGAAAGTATCGGTAACCAATGTTGAAAGGAACACAGTGGTTCATTTGAGTGAATACTTGCCTGCAAACCCAGTAGCCTGGTACTGAGCTAAGTATCGTCGGTCTCAACGTCGTCGTGTATCCGAGAAGAAGCAAACAAACAACGCAAGGAGACAAACAATCAATAATATGGCATAGTGCACAAACATGGGATGATGCATGACCATTTAATTGATGCACCAAAATAAGCTAGTTGACATGGTAACAACATGATTAAATGGACCCACATGCAATTTTGGATTGCATATGGAAAGCCCATGAATTATGGTTGAATTAATTGTTTTACAACTAATCATCCTGTGTAAGTGAATTAGCATGATGCATGGATGAGGAAAACAGAAAGAAAACAACAATAGAAACAATTTGAAATAAGGTTTACCAAGTTTAGGATTTTATTTATTAAGTTAGGAAATTTTGGTTCCTTAAAGGTGTCACACAAGCATTTGTTGTTTTCACCAATTTTAATTGTTCAAAATAGATAACAAAGTTCATATTTGAAAAGAACACAAAAGTTTAGGTGGAATACATGTTTCACTTGTTGAAAAAGGATTTCAAATAAATTATTTATGAATTAAACAAGTTTAAGCAAGAATTAAATGAATTTAATTCAAACATGAACTTATTTGAATTTTTATTTGTTCAAAACAGTAAGTGAGGTTCATATTTGAAAAGCTTATACTTTTATGGTTGGAAAACATATTTTATAGTTTCAAAAATAAATTAATTTGACCAAGTTATGATTTTTGCAAAATTAAGTGAATTAAACAAGTTTTCAAATATTGCACCAATTTAAAATATTTCAAAACAGTAAACAAATTGCATTGAAAAGGTTGGAAACATGTAGCAAATGTTTCACTGAACATTTTGAGCTATCAAACATAATTTTTGGGTTATTATTGAATTTATTATGCAATTTTCCATAATCATTCTTATTCTGCCATTTTTAGTAAACAGAGGGAAACATGCTCAAAATTAATTCAATTGTGACCAAATAAAATACCAATGTATGCAATTTTGTTACTAATGGAAAGGGCACAAAATTTTGAATCCACAGGAATTTGAATCATTCAATTTGGAGCAAAATTCAATTTTATATGGATTTTAGAATTAATGGGTCAGATCTCTGTTTCTGAAACTCGGGCAGAAAAAGAAAAACAGAAAAAAAAAGGGTGTGGCTTTGGGGGATCGAACCCTGGACCTGTGGCTTGCGCGCAAGGGTTCTAGCCAGTGGGGTGCGGTTCAGTTTCGTGACAGGAAGGGGGTAGCGGGGGGGTTAAGGTACAGGACTGTCGTGATTTTAACTGAATTGCAAGGTTCAGTTCGCCTGCGACAGAGAGGAGGCCGCCGGCGTCCGTGGCTGCTCGCGGTGGCGCTGCTGCGGCGTGGGGTGGCCGGGGTGCTGTGGGAAGGGAGAGAGAGGGTGAGGGGAGCGAGAGGGTGAGGGAGGCGCTCACCTTGGGGCCCTCGAGCGGACAGGAGGCGCAAGGGTCGGTGGTGGTGCAGGGGCGACCGGCGGCGTGACATGGACGGCAGCGGCGCTCCGGGCCTTCCCCGCCCGCGCCAAGTGGTGGAGGAGGGAGAGGGCGGCCGGGGGGTTCCATTCCCGGCCTCGCCCTGGCCGGAGGGTGGCCCTCCCGGCGGCGATCACCGGCGAAAGGAGGGGAAATTCGGGTGTGGAGGGTCAGTTTGTGTTCAGGTACAGAGATTCAGAGAGCAGAGAAGAAAGAGAGAGGGGAAGGGAGAGAACGGCGGGGGAGAGGAAGAAGGAGGGAGAAAGGAGGGTTAGGGAAGGGGAGAGATGCTCGGTTAGGGTTTATAGGGGAGGGGAACGAGCTCCCTGCCGTTGCTCTCCTTCTCTGTATACGTGTACAGGCACGATGGAGTCCGTACAGAGGTTGAAGAAGGGTGGGGTGTGTCGAAGGGGTAAGTTGGGCTGGGCCTTGCTGCTCCCTCTCTCTCCTTTGCTTCTTTTTATTTTTTGTTCCTTATTTTTTTTTGCAGATTGGAATAGGAGAGAAAATGTTAGTTGTTTAGGTTAGAAAAATTTAGAAAATTTGGTTATAGGTTATTTAGGGTAACCACAACAATTACCAACTTTTGTTTTACAAAATAATTCAAATTATTTGATGTTTGGTAAATGGATTGAATTTAGGTGAATTTGCTATTAGTTGAAATATTGGATGCAAATAATTTAAATAGTTGAACCTTAGGTTAATGGAAACAAATGATGGAAGGGTTTTGGTCATTTTCATAATTTTCAAAAGAGTTGTTGTTTTGGAAATTAGTTGAATTTGAAGGGGTTTGGTATTAAATGAATTTTTGATAGAAACAAAACAACAGTTTTGGAATCACAACTTAATGGAAACAATTGATTGTTTTGATTTGAATATCATTTGGAAATTGTAACATCACAAGTATGAAACAAAAGGTTTGAAATTTGGTTTGAAATTCAAATAGAAAACAAAGGAAAACAAATGAAAACAGAGGAAAACAAAAGGAAAACAAGCAAAACAAATGCAATGAACATGATGTCATGATGCAAAACATAAAATAACAGAGAGCAAAACATTCTAATGGCTATTTTTCATACTTGGGATGTTACAGCCGAGAAGCGGCAGGCCGGAGAACAGCAGCTGACACCTCATCCTTCAGCGCCCCAGCAGCCAGGCGGTCAGCCAGGTGGGCAACCCGCACAACAGCTGCCACCGCTCAAGAAGGCCAACTGGCCACTTAACAAGCCCAAGAAAGCCCCCAACCCGAAAACCAGGCTGGTACAGACCAACATCCAATTTGGCCCTGCTGAGAAGCAAGCTCCCGGCTCAGGTGCCAGCGACCCCAAGAAAACTCCTTCCCTTTCGGAATACTGAGTCCAGCTGCAGGAGCGGCACCAGATCAAGATGTCGCAGGAGGCTGAGCGGATAGCTTCTCTGAAAGAGCGAAGGGCCATGGCCCGCTCTGGAACCAAGGGAAAAAGTGATTCCCTGACCATCAACAAATTCACTTCCCGCGACGAGGATGAAGAGGAGCTCCCCAAAGAAGGCGTAGCAGCTATCCTCGACTGAGTAGGCTTCATCGAGAAGGTCTGGGACAGCAAACTACTCGGCCACGCCGCATGGGACGGTGTTGAGTTGAGGAACCTTGACAATTATCGGGTGGAGTGGAACAAGGCCGACATTGGCCCTGTTAGCATGGCCATGGCCAGATGCAGTAGCACCCTGGCTGGCAAGATGTTCGTTCTGCGCAAAAACATCGAAGACATCGAGCAGTCCTACGTGGTAAGTGCCCTTCTTCTTTTGACTTTTCCGAGTTTCCAGATCTCTTCTTTATTTCTCTTCCTTCTATCCACTACCCAGTCCCCGAGATTCGGGCTGAGTAGGTAAAGCTCAAACGAGTTGCCATCTACTCGGGCCAAATCTTCCAAACTCATCAAATTTCCTTCTTCCCTGCAGGATGGCATCCAGGACAGGACCAAGATTTTCTGCCACCTCTTGTGGTCGCACCGACAGGTCAGAGATAGGAACCGGGAGCTGGAATACAAGAAGAGCGAGATGGATGCTATGGAGAAGATCTCCACGGAGAACGCCATCAGGCTGTCCGTTGTTGAAAGTAAGCTTCTAGCATTTCGGTTTGTGCGTTTTTTTGCTTACGCCCGTTTTTTGCTTTTTGCCCAGTCATTGTCATCTCTGCAGGCGAACTCAAGGCTCTGGTCGAGAGGCACCAAGACTGCGAGGTCATGGCTGCCTCAGCGCAGAGTACGATCTCCTCTCTGGAAGGTGAGCTGATCCTTGTCTGTTCTCTTCACCTAGCTTCCTGCTGCTTTCTCACTTCGCTAACTTGCTGTTCTCCTCATAGAAGAGTACAAAAACTTCCGAGAGCAGCACCTGGAGTGCCTCACCCCAGCTGAAGCACATCACCAAGTGCAGGTCCGAGAGGCCGAATTGCAGAAGGAGCGGGATGCCAAGAAGGCGGAATTTGAGAAGCTCCAACTTGAGCTCACTGATGCGCTCAAGACTGCAATTACAGCTGTGGACGAGAAGAATGCAGTGACGAACCGGGCTGCTAAGGAGAAGCAGGAACTCGAGAGGGAGATCTCATCTCTGAAAGAGAGAAACCAAGCTCTCGAGAATATGCTCAATGACTCATGCCGTGTACAAGACCGGCAAATCCGACTTGTTGATGACTGGAAGGCCCGACTAGGGGGCGTTGTCTTGGAACTGAACAGTAAGTTATCACTACTCTCCACTTTACTCGGTTTTTTGCCTTTTTGCCTTCCTCTTACTCGATTTTTCTTCTTCTTCCCGGTTCATCTCTCTGATTCAAACTAGCGTGCCCTAACCCAGATACCTTCCCGGATCTCCATGAAGCCGCTAAGTCTGCTGTGGAAAAAGCAAGAAGGGCCAGGGCAGCATCCGGTCTTGATACTGACCAGTCCGCCAGTATTGACGATCATATTCTGAATATCAAGACCCGGGCTGCAGGTCTCAAAGGTCTGGGTACCTCCATGGTCTCTACTGCGATGAAACTCCACAAGATGTTTAGGTCATAGCGCCAAACTCCGGATACCATTAGCGACATGGAAGCCAACATGGATCACGTCAAAGAAGAGTTAACGAAGTGGCGTGCCTCCGCAGCTCGGGCTGGAGCGGACGAGACCATCCACTTCATCCTCTCGTGGTATGAGAATCTTGATCTGGACAGGATCAGCAAATTCCGGAATGACTAGAAGTGGACGAAGCGGCCAGAATGTGTCCTGCGCCGAAAATAAGTGGCGTACGAACTCACCTCCTATGCTGAGACCAATCAGTATATCGATGGCCCCACTGAGCCGGATACTGATGTTGAAGAAGAGGAGGAGGAGTAGGAAACCGAGTTCGACGATGATGCCGGCGAGGACCGCAACATGGACGACGAAGAGGCTGAGCACGAGGAGACTGAGCACGAAGAGGCCGAGCATGAGGAGACCGAGAAGCGCAGCACCACGGAGGAGTCCGGGATGCAAGCTGACCCGGAAACCGTCAAGCCAGCTGCTAGCTCGGAAAAGGCCCAGGTTGAGCCGCAACCCGCCGCTCAGGAGCAGGTTGTCACCACCGAGATGGTGATTGACGACCCCACTCCCGAGTTGGGCGCGACTAGGGCTTCCACCGAGAACATCATCTCCGAGCTCTACCCTCTTCCCAGAGAGCCAGCTACTCAGGCCTCCAATTCTGCATTCGAGCCGATCTCCGCTACTCCAACTTCATCTGCGGCAGAGCCTGCGTCTACAACTGCTGCCACCGAGCCCGTGGCGCCTACCAGTACCGACTCGGACACTATTACCTCCACCGTAGTTTAACTTCCTGCAACTTTTATCCTCAAACACTTATCAGATCCCCGGGATGCAGGGTGCAGATGTAATAAATACTTTTAAGGTTCCTCTTGATACTCAGTGTTAACTTATTTCTGTTAGCAAGACTGGCTCAATGCCGGATTGCGTTAAAATGCAAGTCCCCGAGTTGCTTTTTTCATTCACTCAGTTCTCTTGTCTTTGCTCTTACCTGCCACTTGTAGCTTTTTTGGTAGTCGAGTCACAAGATTTCAAAAACCAAGTTTCAGATACTTAAGCAATTAGAAAATTGCATGTTAACACTGCCAACCACTTAGCCGAAAAGGAAAACAGAGAAGTAAAAAAACACCCTACTCGGTTGTCGCACTCTTCTTTCCTTATTAGTTTTTTCATGTGTTCATGGACCTTTAGCTTGTTCTCTTGCTTGCCATGAAGCCGGGTTGCGGACAGCAGCAGAGTCGAAGAGTTGGCTCTTAGGTTTAAACACACTACTTAACGTACGCATGAAATTTTGAGTAGAAGAACCGAGTAGGCAAAGGAAATAAAGTAAACAACACAAGGCAAGGTTTTTGCACAGGCAGTCCCCGAGTTTGAATTCGGAGTGCCGACTTGAATTTTAACTCGGTTAAGAAGATACATACAATGTTTTGCTCATGAATGAAAACGGCGGAGTAGAGCTACATTCCAGGGACGTTTGGATTCCTCTCCGGATTTATCTGCCCTGTTCTTATGTGGTGCCTGTGCATCGATGAGATAATAGGCATCATTGTGCATCGCCTTGCTCACAATGAAAGGCCCTTCCCACAGAGGGGATAGCTTGTGCATCCCGGCTGTGCGCTGCATGAGCCTAAGGACCATGTCTCCTTCTCGGAAAACCCTTGGGCTCACTTTCCGGCTATGATACCTCCTCAGATTCTGTTGATATACAGCTGAGCGGGACAGAGTTAACTCTCTTGCTTCCTCAAGCAGGTCCACATCATCTTCTCGGGCTTCTCTTGCCTCCACCTCAGTATAGAGGGTTACTCTAGGTGAGTCATTCTCAAGGTCATTGGGCAACATGGCCTAAGCTCCATATACCAGGAAGAATGGTGTGTATCCGGTTGATCGGTTAGGGGTAGTCCTTAGATTCCACAACACCGCCGGCAACTCGTCCAGCCAACAACCAGGGGTTCGCTGTAATGGCTCAATCAGCCTTGGATTTATTCCGGATAGGACCATGCCATTTAGTCGGATGCGCGACTGACGCAACATCTAGTCGGATCTGCTTCTCTTTGCAGAACCTGGCAAAGGCTCTCTCAGCAAAATTTGTTCCATTGTCCGTGATGATCCCATGCGGGTAGCCGTATCTCAGGATGATATCTTTCAGGAAGCTCACGGCTATGTTCCCATCACACTTTCGGATAGGCTTTACCTCAATCCACTTGGTGAATTTGTCCACCATGACCAAGATGTAAGTCATGTTGCCTCTAGCTGGCTTGAAAGGGCCCACCATATCCAAGCACCATACTGCAAAGAGCCAAGTGATAGGGATGGTCTTCAACTCGGAAGCTGGCATGTGAATCTTGCTTGCATATCTCTGGCACCCATTGCACTTTCTCACTATATTCTCTGCTTGCTGCAAGGCAGTGAGCCAAAAGAATCTATGCCGGAACGCCTTCTTGACCAGAGCCCGAGATGAGGCATGATGCCCGCATTCTCCTTGATGTATTTCTCTCAGGATCTCTTCTCCTTCTTCTGGTTCAACACAGCGTTGCAGCACGCCAATCGGGCTTCTCTTGTGCAGCTCCTTGTTGATGATAGTGTAGCCCTTAGATCTTCTCTGTATCTGCCTGGTTGTGACCTCATCACTCGGCAATGTGCCATCCGCTAGAAAGGATAATATGGGCAAAGCCCAACTCTGTGTCTCCCGAATGGGAAACACTGGTTCGTCCACTTCCATTGGATCAGCTGCCATGACTGGCTACGAGTTGGAGACGAGTCCCCGAGTCCCCGAGTACTGAGAAATAATCCCATCGATGAATGCGACAGTCCCTGGGTTTGCAGAGGCAGTCCCTGGGTTGGATGGAGCAGTCCCCGGGTTCTCCTTTGAGCCTTCCCAATCAATTTCCATAGGAACAGCCTCTGAGTCCAGCAGACCTGGAATGTATATTGACTCCGAGTTGGGAGATGGCTCGATATATGTCTTCCTCAAATGCTCCAAGGCAATCCCAGGCGGGATGAACTTCCGAGAAGACCCCAACTTGGACATAGTGTCTGCTGCATCATTATCAGCTCAGTGGATGTGATGGAACTCACACCCATCAAAGAATCCAGTCATGCTCTGCACCAGAAAACGATAGGACGTCATGTTGGCATATAAGGCATCCCAAGTCCCCGAGACTTGTTGAACTACCAGGTCTGAATGACCATAGCAAACAATACGCCGAACTCCGATCTCCTTGGATACCCTCAGGCCGTGCACCAATGCTTCATACTCGGCAACATTATTGAACGCCAAGAAGTGGATCTACAGCACATATCTGAGTTGATCTCGCTTGGGTGAGGTGAGCACGACGCTAGCACCAAGCCCTTCTTTTACTTTGGATCCATCAAAATGCATCTTCCAGAAATTGGTTTCCGGCAAAGGAGGCTCATATTGCATCTCGCCCCAATCCACCAAGAAATCTGCCAGGGTTTCTGACTTGATTTTTCTCTTCTCGCGTACAAAGGGGTGTACGCGGCCAGCTCAATCGCCTACTTGGCAACTCGGCCACTTGCATCCTTGTTGCCCATGATCTCCGAGATGGGAGCGGTACTCACCACCGTGATGGGATGCTCTTGGAAATAATGCTTGAGCTTCTTGGCACCCAGGTAAAAGCCATATGTCATCTTCTGGTAGTGAGGGTAGTTCTGTTTGGAGATTGATAGCACCTCGCTGAGATAATACACCGGCCTCTGCACGGTATTCCCTTCCTCTTCTCGCTCCACTACCACCACCACACTGACTACTCGGTTGGTGGCTGCAATGTACAACAACATTGGCTCCTTGGGCAAAGGGCTTGCCAAGATGGGGGCGCTACCCAGCATGGTCTTGAGTTCCTTGAAAGCCACATCAGCTTGTGGTGTCCAGACAAACTTGTCACTTTTCTTCATGAGCTGATAAAGAGGCAGTGCCTTCTCAACCATTCTTCCCAGGAAGCGGCTAAGAGAAGCCAGGCATCCGGTAAATTTCTGCACATCCTTCGGTGATCTCGGCAAATACATGCTCTATATAGCTTTTATATTTGAAGGATTGGCCTCAATGCCCCGACTGGATACCAAGAAGCCGAGTAGCTTGCCAGCTGAGACGCCAAATGTGCACTTGGTTGGATTTAATTTCATCCGGTATTTGCGCAAGCTGGCAAATGTTTCCTCAAGATCTCCCAGCAGAGTATGTGTTTCTTTCATTTTGATGACAATGTCATCTATGTACACCTTCACATTCTTGCCTATCTGGTCATGCAAATTTTTTTGCATGAACCTCTGATAAGTAGCCCCAGCATTTCTCAAGCCAAAACACATGAAAACATAGCAATAAGGCCCGTACGAGGTAATAAAAGCAATCTTTATTTGATCAGCCGGGTTGAGAGGAATCTGGTGAAAACCAGAGTAGGCATCAATGAAAGACAAAAGTTCGCACCCGACAGCGGAATCGATCACCTGATCTATGCTGGGTAGCGGGAACGGGTCCTTGGGGCAGGCCTTGTTCAAGTTGGTGTAGTCCACGCACATGCGCCAGGCTATGGCGGCCTTGGGATCCTCCTTCTTCTTCTCCAGCATGACCGGATTGGCCAACCAATCCGGATGCAGGACCTCCATGATAAATCCACTTGTCAGCAGCTTTGCGATCTCGTCACCAATAGCTTTCCTTCTCTCACCGCAAAGCGGCGCATTGCCTGCTTACCCGGCTTGGCGTCAGGGCGCACATGCAACGAGTGCTCAACCAACTCCCTCGGGACACCCGGCAGGTAATGATTGGACCATGCAAAGACATCCCGATTCTCACGGAGGAAGTGGATAAGCTCGCTTTCCTATTTCTCCTCCAACCCGGCACCAATGATGGCCACACGCTCCGGGAACTCCGGGTCAATCTGCACTTTCTTCATCTCCTGGGAGGCCTGGAAGGTAGCCCCATACTGAGAACTCGGCATGCCTGGCATACCGACTTGAGCTGCTTGATCCATAGCCACAACCTCATGTATCTTCTTCTTCTCGGCAGCAATAACCATGGACTCGGCCAGCCGAGATCCAGCAGATGCACACTGCAAAGAGCGCTTGTAACCACCCGAGATGGTGATGATGCCGTTGGGACCAGGGATCTTCATCTTCAGGTAGGCCGCATGAGTAGAGGCCATGAACTTGGTCAAAGCGGGCCTGCCGAGTAGAGCATGATAAGGGCTCTGAAGATCGACCACCTCAAACTATAGGCACTCGGTGCGGCAGTTCTCCCTGGTGCCGAAAAGCACATCCATCCAGATGTGGCCGATTGGAGCACAAGATACTCCCGGCACAATGCCATGGAATGTAGTCCGACTGGGTAGCAGCATGTTCTCGGCAAGGCCAAGCTTCTCCATGGTATCTCGGTACATGATGTTGATGCTGCTCCCGTTGTCGATCAGCACCTTGCTGAACTTCACGTTCTTCTTGGTCCCCAAGAAAGTGGGGTCCACTACCAGAGCATACGTACCCGGGTTGGGCATAATCTTGGGATGTTCTGCTCTGGACCAGATTATCTCCTTGTCGCACCACTCCATGTAGTGAGGCACAGATGGCATCACGACATTTACCTCCATCGCGCGCCTGCACTGAAACTGCTTGTCATCCGGCTAAGTGGTGAACACCATGTAGCTCTCGTGGTGCTCCTGGTACTAGTTCCGGTCCCCAGCACCACCATCATTGTTGTTGTTCTGGTTGGCATTGTTGTTGTTGCGATTGTTGTTGCGGGTGTAGTAGTTGTTGTGGCGGTTGTTGTTGTTGAAGTTGCGGTTGTAGTTGTTGTTGTTGTTCCGGTTGGCTCCCTGAGCTACCTGGTTCACGTTCTCCCTCCTCTGGTTCTCGGCTGGCCTGGGAGCAGCTGCCTGGATAGGCTGCACATTAGAGCATGGGAGCGGAAGAGGAGGAGGAGGAGGAAGCTGACCGATAGCCTCGCCCTTGATCCTGTCCCACCTGCTGCACTGCCGGGTAGTGTGATTGGCTGGCCTACTCAGATCCGAGTATGGAAGCTACACGGTCCATCCTTCATGTTCTCAAAGATGAACCTGGCAGGATCTCCGGATCCCTGGGAGGTACTGGGCTGCTGAGGAGCATTGTACTGCTTCTTGAAGTTCTGGCCCTGATTCTGGTTTTGCCCGTATGGAGCACCAGCAGTTTTTGGCCTTTGGCTGCTCCCGGCAGCACCCTGATCCTGAGTAACAGCAGCTACATGGTCAGACCCATAGCGGATATCCATACGGTCTTCTCTTCTCTTGTTGTGGAAATCCTAGCGGTCCTGGCGCCGACAACCATCATGGTGCTTCCTCTTGGGCTCGAAGGAATCAAGCAGAGGCTGAGTAGGCACCGAGGGCATACATATCAACAATCTTGATTGCCTCAGCAAGGGTACTCGGCATCTCCCTCTGCAGTTTCTGCCACGGCATACTGCCATGATGGCAACCCTGCGCAAACCACGCAATGGCCTGTGACTCATTCACACCCTCACAGGTGTTCCTCAGAGTACTCCACCGAGTAAGGTATTCTCGGTCAGTTTCCTCTTCTCTTTGCTTGCACGCCGAGAGCTGATGCGGCCTGTTTGGCCTCTTGTAGGTGCTGGTGAAGTTGCTGATGAAAGATTCCGAGAAGTCAAGCCAACAGTTGATGTTGTCCCTGGGCAAGTTGTTGAGCCAGATCCGGGCAGGGCCCTCCAGCATCTGGGGCACATACCGAACTTCCCATCTCCTGTTGCCACCCGCAACGTACACGGCAGTCACATAGTCCTTCAGCTAGTCTTCCGGCTTGGTGCTTCCATCATAGGTCTTGGTCCCTCTAGCCAGCTGGAACTTGGACACGGGTGGCTCCCCCATGATCATGGGACCAAAACAATCTGGCCCTGGCGGGCCCTTCCCTTCTATCTCCTCGGACCGGTAGAGCCGGTCCAACTTGTATCTTGCATCACTTGGTTCCAGTATTCTTCCTCCTAACCGAGTTGCGAGATCTCTTCGGTCGGCGTACCCGGCACGGTCCATGGCCGAGTACCCGTCATTGTAGCGGTCTTGAGGCACCGGGCCGGGTTGAGCAACCGGGTTGGCCACAGCAACAACCACATTTGGATGAGCAACATGTTGGACAGGGTTAGCAACATGCTGCCGAGATGGTCCTTCTTGGTTACCTCCTTGCCCCTCTTGATGAACTCTTGCAGCCGGATGGCCAGTACCTGCAGCGTTGTGTTTTTGGCCGGGCTGCCGCACTACAGCGTGCTATGTTCCGGCGACAGCCGGGTCGTACACCTGCATATGTTTGTGTCTCCCAGAGTTTACACTCTGTGCCCTCTCTCCCCCGGGAAGCGGCGACGAGGCCTGGTCCACGGATCTTGCCCCATGCGGCTGAACAACACGAGACGCACCGCCCCCCGGGTTGGCTTGCCGAAATGCGTCATTCTGCCTGCCAGCTTCCACAACAAGCTCATTGATCCGCTCCTGCTGCCTCACACGGGCCTCTCCAGTGAGATTTGGCAACTCTGTAGCAACCGCCTCTGCAGCTCTAAGTGTCTTTGCAGGGGAACTATATTTCGGCCTACCAGCTGTTTTTTGGCTGGCAGACTTGCTAGCAGCTCTACCATCTCTAGCTAGCTCGGCGCCTAAGTTACGCCGAATCGTCCCTATCTTGCTAGTATTTCTAGAAATAGGGGTAAAGCCATGCGCCCTATTGTACTCATTCTGATCCAAGTTAAGCTCAAGCCTAACCTTCTCCGGCTCCTGGGCCTCTCGCAGCAAAGCGAGTTGCTGCTGCTCGAGCTGCACCCTCACCACCGTTGTATCAGCGTCTGTGGCGATAGGCATGCCGAGATGCTCGACACCTGCACGACCAGCCGGTATGAAGGTCGACGTAGAAGGATCCATGTAGCCTAGAATGTTCCGGGCCATCTCATAGGGCTTGTGGCCCCTGGCTACAGCCGGCTCCTCAATGACTTCAGCCATAGCGGCCGCGCCTTTCCCGACATCGATAGCCGGGCCCGTCATCATCACCTCCACGCTGTCCACAGAGCAGCCAGCCGGCTTCCCGTGGACAGCGAGAACGGCGGGGGGATCATCAGCAATGAGCACAACCTCAAGGTACTCACGGATGATGGTGGTGGCGACGTACACCAGATGCGCGCCGAAATACAGCTGTCGGGGGGGCTACCCCCGAGATGGGGACCGGAACCAGTACCAGGAGCACCACGAGAGCTACATGGTGTTCACCACTGAGCCGGATGACAAGCAATCTCAGCGCAGGTGCGCGATGGAGGTAAATGTCGTGATGCCATCTGTGCCTCACTACATGGAGTGGTGCGACTAGGAGATAGTCTGGTCCAGAGCTGATCATCCCAAGATTATGCCCAACCTGGGTACATATGCTCTGGTAGTGGACCCAACTTTCTTGGGGACCAAGAAGAACGTGAAGTTCAGCAAGGTGCTGATCGATAATGGGAGCAGCATCAACATCATGTACTGGGATACCATGGAAAAGCTTGGCCTTGCCGAGAACATGCTGCTACCCAGCCGGACTACATTCCATGGCATTGTGCCGGGAGTATCTTGTGCTCCTATCGGTCGCATCTGGATGGATGTGCTTTTTAGCACCAGGGAGAACTGCCGTACCGAGTGCCTGCAGTTTGAGGTGGTTGATCTTCAGAGCCCTTATCATCCTCTACTTGACAGGCCCGCTCTGACCAAGTTCATGGCCTCTACTCATGCGGCCTACCTGAAGATGAAGATCCCTGGTCCCAATGGCATCATCACCATATCGGGTGACTACAAGCGCTCTTTGGAGTGTGCATCTGCTGGATCTCGGCTTACCGAATCTATGGTCATTGCTGCCGAGAAGAATAAGACACATGAGGTTGTGGCCATGGCCCAAGCAGCGCAAGTCGGTATGCCGGGCATGCCGAGTTCTTAGTATGGGGCTACCTTCCAGGCCTCCCAGGAGACAAAGAAGGTGCAGATTGACCCGGAGTTCCCGGAGCGTGTGGCCATCATTGGTGCCGGGTTGGAGGACAAATAGGAAAGCGAGCTCGTCCACTTCCTCCGTGAGAATCGGGATGTCTTCGCATGGTCCAATCAGGACCTGTCGGGTGTCCCGAGGGAGTTGGTTGAGCACTCGCTGCATGTGCGCCCTAACGCCAAGCCGGTTAAGCAGGCAATGCGCCGCTTTGCGGCTGAGAGAAGGAAAGTTATTGGAGACGAGATCACCAAGCTGCTGACAAGTGGATTTATCATGGAGGTACTGCAACCGGATTTGTTGGCCAATCCGGTCATGGTGGAGAAGAAGAAGGAGGATCCCAAGGCCGCCATAGACTGGCGCATGTGCGTGCACTACACCGACCTGAACAAGGCCTGCCCCAAGGACCCGTTCCCGCTACCCCGCATAGATCAGGTGATCGATTCCACTGCCGGGTGCGAACTTTTGTCTTTCATTGATGCCTACTCTCGTTTTCACCAGATTCCTTTGGACCCGGCTGATCAAATAAAGACTGCTTTTATTACCCCGTATGGGGCTTATTGCTATTGTGTCATGTGTTTTGGCTTGAGAAATGCTGGGGCTACTTATCGGAGGTGCATGCAAAAGTGTTTGCATGACCATATAGGAAAGAATGTGCAGGTGTACGTAGATGACATTGTCATCAAAACAAAAAAAAAACACTCTGCTGAGAGATCTTGAGGAAACATTTGCCGGCTTGCGCAAGTACCGGATGAAGTTAAATCCAACCAAGTGCACATTTGGCATCCCGGCTGGCAAGCTACTTGGCTTCTTGGTATCCAGTCGGGGCATTAAGGACAATCCTTCAAAGATAAAAGGTATAGAGAGCATGTCTTTGCCGAGATCACTGAAGGATGTGCACAAATTTACCGGGTGCTTGGCATCTCTTAGACGCTTGCTGGGAAGAATGGGCGAGAAGGCGCTGCCTCTTTATCAGCTCATGAAGAAAAGTGACAAGTTTCTCTGGACACCACAAGCTGATGTGGCTTTCAAGGAACTCAAGACCATGTTGGGTAGCGCTCCCATCTTGGCAAGCCATTTGCCCAAGGAGCCAATGCTGCTTTACATTGCAGCCACCAACCGTGTAGTCAGTGTGGTGGTGGTAGTGGAGCGAGAAGAGGAAGGGAAGACCGTGCAGAGGCCGGTATATTATCTCAGCGAGGTGCTATCCATCTCCAAGCAGAATTACACTCATTACCAGAAGATGACCTATGGCGTTTACCTGGGTGCCAAGAAGCTCAAGCATTATTTCCAGGAGCATCCCATCATGGTCGTGAGCACCGCTCCCATCTCGGAGATCATGGGCAACAAGGATGCGAGTGGCCGAGTTGCCAAGTGGGCGATTGAGCTGGCCGCGTACACCCCTTTGTACGCCAGAAGAGAAGCAATCAAGTCAGAAACCCTGGCAGATTTCTTGGTGGATTGGGCCGAGATGCAATATGAGCCTCCCTTGCCGGAAACCAATTTCTCGAAGATGCATTTTGATGGCTCGAAAGTAAAAGAAGGGCTTGGTGCTGGCGTAGTGCTCACCTCACCCAAGGGAGATCAACTCAGATATGTGCTGTAGATCCACTTCTCGGCATCCAATAATGTTGCCGAGTATGAAGCAATGGTACATGGCTGAAGGGTATCCAAGGAGATCGGAGTTCGGCGTATTGTTTTCTATGGTGATTTAGACCTAGTAGTTCAACAAGTCTCGGGGACTTGGGATGCCTTGGATGCCAACATGGCGTCCTATCGCTTTCTGGTGCAGAGCATGACTGGATTCTTTGACGGGTGTGAGTTCCATTATATCCACCGAGCTGAAAATGATGCAGCGGATACTCTGTCCAAGTTGGGATCTTCTCGGCAGTTCATCCCGCCTCGGATTGCCTTGGAGCATTTGAGGAAGCCATCTATCAAGCCATCTCCCAACTCGGAGTCAATATACATTCCAGGTCTGCTAGACTCAGAGGCTGTTCCTATGGAGATTGATTGGGAAGGATCAAAAGAGAACTCGGGGACTGCTCCATCCAACCCGGGGACTGCCTCTGCAAACCCGAGGACTGTCGCATTCATCGAGGGGATTATTTCTCAGTACTCGGGGACTCGTCTCCAAATCGGAGCAAGTCATGGCAGCTGATCCAATGGAAGTGGACGAGCCGGTGTTTCCCATCCGGGATACACCGAGTTGGACTTTGCCCATATTATCCTTTCTAGCGGATGGCACATTGCTGAGTGAAGAGGTCACAACCAGGCAAATACAGAGAAGATCTAAGGGCTACACTATCATCAACAAAGAGCTGCACAAGAAAAGCCCTACGGGCGTGTTGTAACGTTGTGTTGAACCAGAAGAAGGGGAAGAGATCCTGAGAGAAATGCATCAAGGAGAGTGTGGGCATCATGCCTCATCTCGGACTCTGGTCAAGAAGGCGTTTTGGCATAGATTCTTTTGGCTCACTGCCTTGCAGCAGGCAGAAGATCAAGTGAGAAAGTGCAATAGGTGCCAGAGTTATGCCAGCAAGATTCACATGCCAGCTTCCGAGTTGAGGACCATCCCTATCACTTGGCCCTTTGCAGTATGGTGTTTGGATATGGTAGGCCCTTTCAAGCCAGCTAGAGGCAACATGACTGACATCTTGGTCATGGTGGACAAATTCACCAAGTGGATTGAAGTGAAGCCTATCCGGAAGTGTGATGGAAACACATATGTGAGGTTTCTGGAAGATATCATCCTGAGATATGGCTACCCACATGGAATCATCACGGACAATGGAACAAATTTTGCTGAGGGAGCCTTTGCCAGGTTCTACAAAGAGAAGCGGATCCGACTAGACGTTGCGTCAGTCGCCCATCCGACTTCCAGTGGGAAAGTTGAAAGAGCAAATGGCATGGTCTTATCCGGAATAAAGCCAAGGATGATTGAGCCATTACAGCGAACCCCTGGTTGTTGGCTGGACGAGTTGCCGGCGGTATTGTGGAGTCTAAGGACTACCCCTAACAGATCAACCGGATACACACCATTCTTCCTGGTATATGGAGCTGAGGCCGTGTTGCCCACTGACCTTGAGCATGACTCACCCAGAGTAACCCTCTATACTGAGGCGGAGGCAAGAGAAGCCCGAGAAGATGATGTGGACCTGCTTGAAGAAGCAAGAGAGTTAACTCTGTCCCGCTCAGCTGTGTATCAAAAGAATCCGAGGAGATATCTGATGCATGTAAAATGCATAGATGAATTTTGCATATTTTCACATGGTTTTCTATCACAGAGGGTATAATTCAATGTTTTATAGTATTTTGGGGTTAAATTACAAAGTCCCAAAACTTTTATGGAATTAACCCTGCCTGTCAGAAACCCCGTTTTCTATATTTTTGACGTTTCATGGGGCAAACTTCCGCGAAATCATCTGAAAATCTGCGGGGGTCATTTTCTTGGAAGGAGAAGACTTGCGGGCGAAGGATCCACGGGAATTGGGCAATGAGGCCCAAAAGAGGACCCTCCACGCGGCCAGATTCCTTGGCCGCGTGAGAGGCCCCCTTTTGGCCCCTGTGGCCCCAATTCCTTCCATCGTCGACTTACCGACTCCGTCTTGACCTAAAACCGACTATAAAAAGGGTCACACGTACCCTTACGGAGAAGAGCGCCGCCGAAACACCTAAACACCGAAACGGAGACCAGATGTTCGAGATTGGAGGGGGAAAACTCCGGCGGGGCACCGCCGGTGTGATCTCCTACCCCTCCAACGTCATCTCCATCGACATCTCCATGAAGAGGGAGTAGTCCAACCCAGGGCTATGGGTTTGTGGAAGTAGCACTTGTATCTCTCTCTCTCTATGTGCTTCACTAATTAGATCCGTATGAGCTGCCTCACATGATTACGGGCACCGTTGTAATTCCTATGTGGTGGATCTTTTCTATGAGTTATTGAATCTGAGATAGCAATTGTTTCTCTTGAGTTATTTGAGTAGATGTATCTTATGTACCCCGTTCTTATTTGCTAGCTTTGATCAATCTACTTCTTGAGAGCGTGTGTGGGGTGATGGGTGCATTAGTTGGAGTAACGGGGGTGGCTAGTGCTGTGAAAGTGACAGAAGTTCAGCGATCCACTTAGGTTTTGTTAAACCTTTCTTAGTTACCTCACTAGGGATAAAAAGGAGTACCTTGTTACCGGGGATTTGAAGTGACACTAATCAATCTGCATGACTAAATCTAGCAAGTTCTTACTTCAACTTCATGTCACATTGCTTAAAGCTATACTCTGGTTTTTCCTTAATTATCGAGGTGTTATGATTTATTTCGCATCTTGGTGGAGTATAAGAGGGATCAATATGACCGTAGAGATCTCTATGTGTCGAGACATCGTAGTAGTTTTCATAGACGGGGGTGCCATGAGACTACAGGTAGAGACGTAGGGAGACGTGGTTGCGCGAAGGACAAAAACACAGGGTTTACCCAGGTTCGGCATGTCGCAATAATGCGGCGTTCCTACTCCTGCAATCTCACTAATCAGGGCTAAAGCCTGTGTATACAAGTACAACGTGAGGTTCTGTTTAGCTATTCGCAGAGGATCAACTTCCCGGCGAGTTAGCCTGTAGCTTCCTCTCTATCTATCATATCTCCCGCCCGGCTTTATATAATAGCTGGGTTAGGGAATACAGAGTAGGAAACCTAGAAGACTACGACAACTATTAACTTGGAAAGTAAGGAATCCGCCTTCTACTCCAAGCCAGATCACATGGGCCGTGATCCGGGTTCTTCTAGAATCCGGCTTCTGTGCGTCAGCTTACTGGGCCGCCCAATGAACCGTAGCCCACTACCATTCGGGCCACCCGGGCAATCCGGCACTTTAGACTACCATCAGATATACCCCTATTTGGTATATATCCGACAGTAGCCCCCAAGAAGGATCGAGACTCCGTTTTCGCCGTCTTTCGTCAAATGCATCCTTCCGAGAAATACCGGCCTGCAGTCTTGATTCTTCTTTTCTTCCTTTAAAGGAGATGGTAACGTAAAACTCGGAATCCAGAAAATCCGGCTTTTCTCACACGATCCTTCGCAGAGAAGGAACTTCCTACGTCAGGGCTTAAAACTTGCTGACGCAAGGGTCGTTTGGGTTACAGGCGAGAAAACCTAGAAACATCTTTCTGACAGATTCTCGCGGGAAATGAGGAGATAGCCATAATCGTCCTGTCGATTCATTTCCCGGATTTTCCGGCAAGTTGGTCATCCAACGGTCAAAAGAGCCGTTAGCACGCATCCTGACGGATTTCCGGCTATAAATAGCCTTCTTCGTCCTCTGGAAAAACCTTCCGCTCTTCTCTTCGCACGCCATTCCAGCGCCCAAGCTCGCAGCAGAGAAACTCTCGAACGCGAATCGTGCCCAAGACCTCACCGGAGACGACCTAACGCCGCCCCTTGATGGCTTCACCGCCGTCCTCCCCAGCCCACGCCGTCGCCAAAGAAATTGACGACATCATCGATACAATGGACCCGCAACTAGATTCTCCAGTGCGGGTCTCCGGCGACGAGCCGGCGAAGGCAACGAGCGGCGCGGAGGGCGAGGGAAGTTCGATCGCCTCCGCGAACCTTGCGGAATCCTTGTCCGCGCTCACCCCACCGTTCACTCCAGAAACGGTGGAGGAGAAGATCGAACTCGTCGGCGACGAGCTTGCGGCCGCAAAGGCCGCGGCATCCGCCGCCGCCGGAGCCGAAGAAGAAATGGAGACTGCCGGCAATTGTAGCGCCTGCAGTATCCCGTCATCCCTCCTCCCGACAATGGAGAAGGAGGGATTGGTACTGAAGGGGAAGTGGCGGCTTCCGGAGGATGAGACTGAACCCACGCCGAATGACGGTGAACGGGTTCTTCTCTCCTCCCACCTTCTTAGAGGTATGGGTATTCCACCTTCTGCCTTCTTCCTCCAGATCCTCTCCCACTACAACATCCAGCCACACAACCTCCCACCTAATTCCATCCTGTACTTAGCCGGATTCCAGGCCCTTTTCGAGGGTTATCTGGGTATAGCGCCTAGGCTGGATTTCTGGTTGTACTGTTTCGGGGTTAAGCGGAACTCTTCGGAGGGCGCACTCCCAACTTGCGGAACCATCTCTTTCACTCTTCGGAGATTCCGAGAAGATTGGTTCCCCAAGATTAAAACATCGGAATCCGTCAAGTTTTGGACGGGTTCCTTCTTTTATCATCCCGACATTTCCTTTCCCGGGAAAACGGTCGGGGTTCCACCTTTTTCGAACACCGCCGCTGTTCCCCAAGAGAATTGGGGAACTGAGGCAGTTCAAACCCTGCCGCCGGATCTTCTAAGGATCAAGCGGCGCATCGCCAAACTCGTCATTTCCGATCCGCCTTTAACCGGCATGGACACAGTCCTTTGCTGGTTAAATAGGCGGATCCAGCCCTTGGCCAACCATGGCGCTCGCCTTCTCTGCGAGTACAAGGGAGCTAATGACGAAATGCGGACATCCGACAAGGATTCGTCCGCAAAAGATTTGCGGCGGCGCGTGAATCAATTGGTTGCATCGCGCGACCAATATGAAGAAAGCCGGCCAATGTACATGGCCGAAAATCCGGCTCCCAAGGTAAAGTTCTTCGCCTTTTGGGGTTTGAATTCTTTCTCGTTTACTCGGTTTTTGTATCTTTGACTTAGCTTTTTCTTTTTAACAGATCGCTGATCTTCCCGAGTCGGATCTTGCTTCCGATGCTGAGCTGGAAACGCTGCTGTAGCGTTCCCACATTTAAATAATGTAAGGACACCTGTGTTATTGTGCTAGTCCCTGGATCAATTGCTAGCACCACAGTACAAAATGAAATATCATGCAAATGCATCAAATTCTATTGCATCGCATGATCCAGTCTTTACAAAATAGGATTACAACTTGCATAGTCTTAGAAGACTAGTAGAAAACAAAGAATTACAGCGGAAAACATAGTACAACATTGAGCCCATCTTCTTCATGTGCCACAGGCAAAACATGTTGGCGATAGTCTCGAGATCCTAAACGAAATCCTCACTCGTCTTCAGAAACATCTGCAATATGGGATATGCAACCACAAGGGAGTCAATACAATTTAATGTATTGGCAAGTAACACTATGGTGGATATAAATGGCAAGACTAATACTACATGCTTATTTGGCTAGGTGGAGTTTTGGCTAAGTTTGCATAAAGCCAGTTTTGTCCTATCTCTTTTGTAAAACAAACTTTTCTTTTCAAAAAGGGTGGCATCATTGGATTGACATCCAAGCACCACAACTACTGTTCACTTGGTCAAATTTTACTTATTGAAAATGGTGATGTGATTCTTCCGTCCATCCTTGTCCAGGTGCTCTTAGTTTTCCATAACCGGGTGCACGGCTAAGATCTTAGTTTGTTGACTCTGCAGAGCTTGTGCACTTTCACCTTCAGACCCAACTCAACCCAAACATCCTATACACCCTGAGTGCATTAAGGAAAGGAGAAGAATCGAGATGAGATCTTTCAGAAGCAAGAATCCAACCCAATGGCAAGACCCATTCCACCTATAATTATGCTACATCTGCTTGTCAAGCCCGGGCTGAACCCTCACAACTTAGTTGATCAAGATAGAGCCCATATGACTAAAGGCTGCACTGGAAGCAATCTAAACTTGGGGAACATCATAATCACTTTGTTCCTGGGTGGCATTCCTCAAGTGAACACCCCTCGGGGAGACACTCAACTCTCATCAGCCAAACAACCAAATCCACCCAGGTGGTTTATTGAAGTTGTTACTTAGAATTTTTCCACAACATCAAGTAAAAATCATTTGTGACATTGCATAGCATCTATCAAGTTCTAAGGCTATAAATAACAAGGATAAAAGGGATGGCTACACACTACTAGGATAGTAGCATAGCATAATATAACTTAGTAAAATTTCCTATCAATGCATACTACTCAAAAATCAACTAATGCATATAGAAAATAATGGGTAGTTGATGATGTGTTACTTGCCTTGTTGAAGTTGGTGAAGATATCACACTCTCTTCACAAAAGATCGTTGCTCTCCGTACAATCTATTCATTGACAACACAAAACCAAATAAACAAGCATCCTAGCAAACAAACATACAAGTGTAGAAAAGCAACTAAGATATCAAAAGGGGCTTAACCAAGTTGGTTAGGACAAGGTTTGGGTTCGAAAGATTTATTCTTTCTTGGTTCCATACTTGTTAAGGGATTTCCAAGAGTTCACCAAGGATAAACATATTACTTCTTCAACTAAAGTAATACATGAAAACACTTGGTCATATTCACCTTCAAAAATATTTGAGTGACTATGTTAGTATTTTCCATCGTGGTTAGGGTAGGTATACTAACTTCATCATCAAAGGGAAAATATTACTAAGTCTTGGGTTTTCCATTTGGGTCAATGGTTGGACAAAAATAACTTGTTATTCTTCAACTTGTATGAATTGCTTCTAGTCCTCATGTGATTGCCTTCTTGAAGATAATCATCATGCCATCTAAGTTGTTTCCTTCCTTGGTGTGGTGCTTCTCTTGGTCTTGAAAGTCTTCACGGTTTTCTCACTAGTTGTTTCCCAAGTGGTGTGGTCACAACTAAGTGTTTTATTTAACAAATGTGAAAATATCACTAAGTCAATTAGAAAAAAGAAAGAAAGATAGAAAGAGAGAGGGAGATGTTTTCTTCTGGATTTCTTCACACTTGTACTTCCTTGAGTTTCTTATAGGTGTGGAGTCCAAGTCTTTTCTTCAAAACTTCTTCATTGATCTTCCTTGTAGCTCTTCATGTTGCCACCAAGTTAAAAATAAAGTTTTCTTCTTTGCTTGAGTCTTGATCTCCATTTTGCTAACTTGATGATTTCTTGAAGCATGAAAGGGGAGTGGAGAAATAGATAGAAAACTAAATTTCACTATACTATATGTGATTGACACATTCTAAGGACTTGGCTTGGCTCCAAGTAGACATAACATCAAGGAATAACAGTTGAAAACAATTCCTAAGACATGGTAAAGATGGATGAATTCACTAGGTTGGGTTTCTGGTCAAAAACACATGTCCATGGTCCAAGGATGTCCAAAATGGTTGGGCAAGGTTGTTTCTGGTTCAAGGTTATCAAATGGAGCAATTTTGCAAAAGGAACTATATTGAAAATATTTATAGAAATTAATCTATGTAAAAAATACTCAAATAGACAACTTAATTCTAAACTGAATTTTAATTTGTTCAATTTTTATTTTGGGACAGAGGATATGAAAGTACACATCCTAAGGTTTCCAAATATATTTTATTTGCAATTTTTGGATTTGTAGAATTTGAATTATGCCAAAATTCATCAAACAAGCATATTTAAATTTGAAACAATTTAAGTTTGTCAATTTGAATTTGGACAGTGCTAAAAGTTTCTAGATGTCAAGGGATTTTCAAAAAGTCCAAGATTGCTAAATTTGGCTAAGTGGTTGAAAAGTTATGATGGTTGTAAATTACAGGGACTATTCTGCAAATCTGCCAATTAAATTCTATTCGGAAAAATAAACAGAAACTCTGTGGATAAGGTTGGCCACGTGGGGCTCTGTGATTGGATGGGCGTGCTGACTGGGTGATGACCCAGCGCTGACTGGGCTGCCACGTGTTTTAATCTTATTCGCTTATACCTTTTTGTTAAGTGATCTGATCCTGTCCATCTGTTTCAGATCTAACGACTGTGATTGAAACACAGGGGGATGGGTGGCTCACCGGACAGCTCTTCGCCGGCAATGGTCGTGGCGGTGGCCGGCGGCTCGGGAATTTGCTGGCGCGGGCGGTACAGGCGATCTCCCAGCTCGGGGAGTGGTCCAGGAGGGGCAGGTAGACGCCCTGAACTCGATGGTGGCCACCGTTGATTCCGGTGGTGCTCCAATCGCCGGCGCGGTGTAGATCCTCGTCGCGGCGGCAGCAAACGGCTCCGACGAGCTCAACACCGTTTCTCCTATGCACACACGAGTGGGAAAAGGGTCAGGGAGCATCACGAGGCCTAGGGGAGATGGATGGAAGGGATCTCGCCCTCGGGTAGGTGCTCACCTTACCGGAATCGGGAAAACACGGCCGTGACAGAGGGTGACTCCGGTGAGAAATAACGGCGACGTGGCCGCGTGATTTGGAGAGAAGAGGGAGGGAAAACAGAGAGGGGATCGGGGGCTATAAGGGGGAGGCCTTGCGGAAATCAATACCGCACTTTACAGCGAGCAATCAACGCGAGAAATTTTCGGGAGAAAACGTCTCCTTCCGTTTCCACAGGTTGATGACGATGATGACGTCATCATGACGTCATCCATATTTTTTTTTCTGTTTTCTTATTTATTTTATAACTTCTGTTTAAATAATCTAATTAATATGAAACAAAATTCTAAAATCATATTATTTCAAATACTTTCTAACAGTACCATTTTTGTGGGGTTTCCATGTTTTTGAATTTTTCAAATTACAAATTCAAAAGAATTCATAAATGTCTTATTGTTCCAATTAAATGGGAAAATGTCAAATAAGATAGAAATGAAGTTGATAAATTTCAGTGTATTTATAAAGCTCAAATAGTATTTTCCAAAACCATTTCAAAGTGTTTTCATCTTTGTAAAATTTTAAAATATGATGAAAACATGAATAGTCACTTAATAAAAAAAGGAGGGTTAATTATTGAAAGATGTTTTAAATGATTTAGAAAATATTTCTGTGGTTCCAATTATTGTTTTCTAGGCCCTCTTAATTTTTTTTCAACATATGAGAAAATCATTCATGGTATCTTATTAACATAATAAAAATAGAGACTTTATTAATAAATTTTAAATTGAGGGTGAGTAAGAACAGAGAGATTTTCTCTAATGAAGATGTTTTTTTCCCAGTTGAAAACATTGTTTTTTTCAAGGCACTTTACTTGTTTTCATAACTCAATAATATATAACACTTTATTGCTTTGTTGATTGACATAATACTTGGAAAACAATTAAGCACCTCTTATCCATTTCAGGTTAATAATAATAGTGAGATATTTTCTTGGAGACAAGGAGAAAATATTAGAGATAGTAACTCTCTGGTTTTTAATTATCATAATCATTTTCAAAAATGTTAGTTGATTTGAAAACATGTTTGCTAAATGTGTTTGCTAAGAAAATATTTTATTCACATGAGGAACATATATTTTAACACTTTAGGGTTTATGGAATTAAGGCAATTTGGATTCTTTATTCCAACTACATTGAAATATGTATTGTTTCCTTTTGTTTCTTGCATCTTATTTGGTTTTTGGTGACTTGCATAACATGAAAACAAAAAGTTTCAAATTTTTGTGATTTTTGCATTTTCCAAAAATCAGGGATGTTACAGCTGCGTGCCACCTTTGCCGGTGGGCGAAAGCGCAAGAAGATCTACTCTTCCCAGGAAATCATCGATCTTGACGGGGTTCCCGTCGCCACCTCCAGGTTTGAACATCTGGGTTACTTTCCTTTGTCGGAGTTTTTCTTTTGCTTTCGGAGTTTTAACTTTTCCGACTTTTTGCTTTTAGCCTGCCTCCTTCTACTCTAAAGCCAAAAAAGCTGAAGAGGCACAAGGTTGTGTCCGGCAGAGGCCATCACCCTTCTCCTGCCACCGCGCCGGACACGTCGTCCACGATGACAGAAGAGCATGCTGCAGCCCCACCACCGAGTCTTTGGAGCCCAGCCAGCCTATTGTGCCGGAAACGGACACGAGGGAAAGGGCGGCTCCTGAGGTAGGAGGTCCTTCTCGAACAACTGAGGAGGAAATCCCCACCTTTGGCAAGGACTTCAAAAACATCAGCGATGGCCTTAGCACGGCCGGGACTCTTTTTGCGGAGTACGCAAAAGAGTTCACTGAAAACATAGCAGGGTTACAGCGGATGAGCCAGGTATTGCCCTCAGCCCCCAAGCATTAAGTAAAATGTCTACTTTTCACTTTATGTTTTTCAATGTCATGATTTTTTCATTTCCGTGTTCCAGCAAACCGCTGAAACCACAAACATGGAAGTTTTTAACAAGCTTTCTGTCAAGAACTAGGAGTTTAAGAACCTTCTTTCTATTCTTGAAGTGAAAGAAGCAGAGCTGGCATCGTCTCAGCTACAGCTGTCGGAGACAACAGGTATGCTTTATTCTCTGAAGTTTCTTTATCCAGTTTTTTGTCTAAGTAATTTCTCGAATTTTTCTAAACTCGGAATTTTTTACTTGCTTTCTAGCTGCTTTAGCTAAGGCCAAGGAAATAGCTGAAGATGCCAGCAACGCCGCAAGTCTCCGACAGGAGAATTCGGACCTTCATAAGGATCTTATGAAGGTTCAAAAAGATCTGGAAGCCAGCAATCTGGCCCTTGGAATTGCTCACTCCAAGGCTTCCGAACAGGCGGAGAAGGACAAGTCCACTATCCAGGACTTCGAAAGTGCCTTAAACCTTCGCCTGGAGGAAGGCTCCGAAATCGACAAGATTCTCGGTAAGTTTATTTTCTTTTACCGTTTTTTCCATGTCTTGCTTTCTTTCTCTGCTTTTTCGCTTAACCTTTTGGTTGTTTGTCTGAAAAAACAGGAGATAACCCAGATCTTACTCGGATTGAGAGAATCCAAGCCTTTGGGAAGGTGTGGACTACGATCAGAGCTGCTGGCATGTAGCTGGTCAACAAGTTCCTTCCCACAAGGACTGGGGAATTCTCGGAAGTTGAGAAACGTCCGGGAGCTATCCTGGAGGTGGCGGAATCGAAGGAGTCCACCTTGCGCTCCGCAGCACAGGGTGGTGCACGCATGGCCTTAGTCCTTATGCGTATGCATTACCCTGGTGCCAAATCCTGGCGCGTGGCGTCCGGTATCCCACTTGGATACTCGGAGACCCAGCGGACCACCATCTTTGATGAGATCAAGGGTCACGCCACCAAGATCGCCTCCATGGTGAACATCTCCATCACCTATCCGGAAGAAGAGATTCTTGCAGCCCCCGAGAACGATAGCAGCAATGAAGACTCGGATGCCTGAAGGATTCCTCTTGACCTGGATGGTGGAAGTAGAAAATAGGAGCATTACTGCACTTTACAATGTAAACTTATATTGTAATGCTTCTATCCTTTTGTACAAACAAGTACTCCGCCTTTTGCAGTTTAATTATGAAATCCTTTGCAAGTTTTCCGGGTTTTTATATTCCTTTATCTTCTAAGTTCTCTGGCTTATGTGTTTTAACTGTCCTTAGTGTTTGAAATGGCTCAATAGTATTATGAATCGTCATGCCAAGGTACTGGGTAAAACCAATCATTTCAAACTTGGAAACATGGATCATACTAAGGGCATTTTTACTAACTAGCTCCAGTGACCCAACACACAAACAATCAGATAATGCTTAGAGAACAGTAAGGAATTTTTTGAATGAAACTTGGGCACGCAGGCACAATCCAAGTTTCCTTTAGCCTTTGGTAGGCTGAAAATCATTCAGTTTTTTAAACACCGAGCACGCAGGCACAATTCGGGTTAACATTGAGTATTTTGTAAGATCATTGGGAAATAGATAAGGTGGAATCATGTTTTGAACTATAATAAACTTGTAAAAAACATGGATATAAGAATTCCGACAACTTTATTTCATGATCTCAAAGATGTTTACATAGAATTCAACTAAGTATAGAAGGGACGTAACTGCTGGATACTCCAGGGCCTTTTTGTCTCTCCTAGCTCATCATCTATCTTTCTCTTTCTTTTGCGATTCGGCTTCTCGGGATCATCTTCCGTATCACGAATGTCGACAAGATAATATGATCCATTCTTCATGGCTTTACTGATGACAAATGGTCCTTCCCATACTGGGGCCAGTTTGTGCTTTCTTTGCTGCACCAATCTTAGCACTAGGTCACCTTCTTTAAAAGAACCATGCCTGATTTTCCGACTATGATAGCGTCGTAAACCTTGCTGATAAATGGCAGATCTTTGAAGCACAAGCTCTCGTTCCTCTTCTAAGAGGTCGACGGCATCCTGTCGTGCTTTTTCGGCATCCGGGTCATCGAAATCTTGCACTCTTGGGCTATCATGGATCATGTCCGTTGGAAGGATTGCCTCCGCACCATAAACTAGGAAAAACGGGGTTTGCCCTGTTGACCTGTTCGGTGTTGTTCGAATACTCCAAAGCACGGAAGGTATCTCTTCTACCCATGCTCCAGCTGCTCTATGAAGAGGAGATTCGAGTCTTGGACGTATTCCTTGCATGATTGAGCTATTCATTCTTTCAACCTGTCTGTTGGATTGCGGGTGTGCCACAGATGCGAGATCTAGGCGAATTCCCGTTTGTCGGCAATATTTTGCCAACTCTCCAATGGAAAAGTTTGTCCCATTGTCGGTTATTATGCTGTGTGGAATGCCGTATCTCATGACTATGTCAATGATGAAATTTCTAGCAGTTACACCGTCAAGTTTTTTGATGGGTTTAGCCTCCACCCAGTTGGTATATTTGTCCACAGCTACAAGTAGATGTGTAAGTCCGCCTCGTGCAGTTTTGAATGGTCCCATCATATCTAGCCCCCAGACCGCAAAGGGCCATGTAATGGGGATAGTTTTGAGTGCTTGGGCTGGCATATTAGTCTGCTTGGCGTAATACTGACATCCTTCACATGTGTTTACTATGTACTTAGCATTTGTCTTGGCTGTTAGCCAGAAAAACCCGGCACGGAATGCTTTTTTAACTATGTTTTTTGATTGAGCATGATGTCCGCAATCTCCGGCATGGATTTCTTGCAGGATTTCTCGTTTTTCTTATGGTGAAATACATCACAGAAAAATTCCAGAAGTACTGCGTTTATACAGGCAATTGTTAATTACCGTGTATCCTTTGCATCGACGTTGGATTTATCTTTGCAAGACTTCATCTGCTCCTTCCGGGTACTTCTGATTAACTAAGAAGTTTATATATGGGATTGTCCAATCCGGGTTAACGAGCATGACTTCAATTGACTCGGAAGCCAGGGGATAATCAACATCTCCACCTTTTATCGATGGTTCGCACAAATGTTGGACGAAAACACCTGGTGGTAGGATTTTTACCCTTTCTGATCCCATGCGGGCTAACGCATCCGCGTTCCAATTCTCCTCCCGTTTAACATGGAGTACTTCGAATCCGAAGAAACAAATGGCGAACTCGTCCATCGTTCTCCGATATTCGGCCATTATAGGCTTTTTGCGTCCCAAGTTTGGTTGAGCTGATGCTGTACCAAATCTGAATCGCCATAGCACAAAATGCGCTTGACCCCTATTTCTTTTGCAATATGCAAGCCATGAAGCAAAGCTTCGTATTCTGCCACGTTGTTACTGGCGTTGAAGTGTATTTGTAATACATACTCCATTGTGTCTCCTTTAGGGGATTTTAAAACTACACCGGCTCCAGCGCCCTCCTTCATCTTGGATCCATCAAAATGCATGATCCAGTACTCGGACTCCGACATTGGTGTTTTCTCCATTCTTCTTTGGTGTAATTGATTGGTTCCGAACTGTGTCCTTTCCATCTATTCTCTTTTTCACTTCCAAAGGCTATGTTAACTTGTTTGGGCTTTTGTGTTGCGTCTGGAGCTCCTTTTTTCTCAGGGCGAGGATTCTTTTTGGCCTGTATCAGTGTGTCGATACTGCCTCCTCTAGCTCTGATGTCGTCTTCGGCTGCAGCATGTTCATTGGCGGTTGTAAGCATAGATCTGAGATCTTTGTGTTGTTTGGAACCAACCATGAACGGTACAAGTCCGGGTTTTAGGCCATTGACGAAAGCATGCATTGCTTGAACGTCAGTTACTCCAGAGCAGCTATTCTTCATTGCAGTCCATCTTGAGATAAAATCCACGTATGGTTCGTCTTCAAATTGGGTGCAACGGTTTAGCTGGTTGATGCTATTCGGGCGTTTGTAGGTTCCCCGGAAATGCTGAGTGAATACTCGAGCCATATCATCCCAGCTGTCGACAGTTCTGGAAGGTAATCCGTTAATCCAATCTCTGGCTCCATCCAGTAACATTAGGGGAAGAAACTTTACAGCTTCCAGGTCTGTCCCATTGTTAATCTGGATGGCTGTATAGTAGTCTGAGAGCCAGGTATCCGGGTTTGTACTACCGGTGTATTTTTGGTACGTTGGACCAACTTTGGCAAAGCCAGAATGCAGGTTTATCCTTCGGATCCTATCTGTGAAGCACTTAGGTCCAAAGTATAGGTCGTCTCTTTTTGCCCTATCCATGTGTGCGGAGTACCTGCCGGCTGAATGGACAGAAGGGGATCTACTCCTTTCTTTTCCATTGTTGCGCGGACGCGCTTTTCCGGGATCGTCTCTATTTCTTCCGATATCACGTCCCTTTGGATGAGGTGGAGTTCTACTCCTGTATCTTTCCTTGTCCTTGGGGGGTGTCCGAGATCTCTCACGCCTGTGAGGTATACCCTGTCTTCCGGCTTTTTCAGCTGGGTTTCTCGGAGGTGGCATTGCTTTGCCGTCATTCCGGTATTTTTCTTCCCGATCGTGGGTGTTAAGTCCACCTTTTGGGAGATGGGATCCGGTTCTAGACGCTTCATCCCTGTTATCGGGATTTTTCTTGTCTTTTCTCGGATCTGTTTTCCTCTCATTTGGATCTCTTGGTTCCTCCGGTCCGGGTGCTCCAGCGGCGCAAGTAGCTGTTTTGCATAGGGCGGAGTCGTCATGCAACCTCCCTGATCGCTCTTACCCCCGGTGTTGTTGCTGCAATGCCTTTCCGAGGAAAGCATACACCCCTTGAAGTTTTTCACCGTTTTAGTACATATCGTTGTTGAGGATGGCGAACGCTGCTTCCGCGTTTTCTGCTGCGGTTTTGTATATTGGTTCGCCTCTGGCATCTTTGTCGTTTACCTGCTTTTGCGAAGATGGGTTGTGAAACCTTTCTTTTGGCGGCAGTACTTCCGGTTTTACGATTCCGGGTAACCTTGTAGGTTTAATGGCAGATCTATTCTTTTTCTCGTACTCCTCGATTTCTTCCTTCATGACCTTGATGTCATCCTGGGTTTTTTGGAGGTGTTCACGAGTTCTGAAAAGATGTTGTTGTTGCCGTTGGAGAGCTTGTCTCCTGGCTTCTAGCACTTCAGGGGGTTCATGCAATCCCACTGGTGTTTGTAGTAACTCCTGTTCTTCTTGTTCTGTCATTGGCGGAACAAGGATTTCTTTTGTTTTCTTCTCCGCAAGTTTTGTTCCGCTTGCATCTCCTACTTCCGGGCTTTCATCAGCTGGATCAGCCAATTTCTTCTTCTGGAGTTTGTATTGGAGTTTTTTAGCGGCCTTGTGCTTTTTCTTGGAAGAGGGAGGCTTTTTAGCAGGTTCATCCTGTGTCAATTCTTTGACATTGGGGAATATTGGAGAAGTTTCTCCGTCTTCTCTCTCTTCCTCTGGCGGAGGAGTTCTAGGGCTTTCCTGACTGCCGGCGTCCGTGTTTTCACCCGGTTTCGCCATTAGTACTTCATGGAATCCCTCCTGAAAATATTTAACTTTTCTTTCGAAGGCGTCCACGTCTTCGTCTTCGGAATCAAAGTCATCTGACCCGGTTTCTGACTCTAATCTCGCCTCAATGGCGGCTAGCACAGAGTCAGCTTCCGAGTTCATCGCTGGATTGGCGGATGTCGGATCTTCCACCTCTGTAGTGGGTTTGCTGTTTTCTGCCTCTTGCACGGGATTACTTTCATCCGTGTTTTCGGCGACCTCGGATTGCACCATACTGATAAAGAGTGAATCACTTTTTTGTCGGCGATCTGAGCAAAACCCGGTATCATAGTCGTCTTCGACTAGGTATAGGGCGGGTGGGAAAATTTTGCTTCCACCGCAAAACCCCATGGCCTCTGCAGTTAGTCCGATAAAGATATTGGTAGATCCAATCCGTAACACGCAGGCACTTACCAGATGATTTTGCGCCGGTATGTAAGATCCATTATCGAGGAAGCGTCCAACATCGTCGTCAAACTCCAGGCTTCCGACGGTTATGGAACTGCCGATTCCGCCAAGTATCCCAGATCGAAATTTAACGCCTGACGCCGTCAGCCCCACGGTGGGCGCCAACTGTCGAGACATCGTAGTAGTTTTCATAGACGGGGGTGCCATGAGACTACGGGTAGAGACGTGGGGAGACGTGGTTGCGCGAAGGACAAAAACACAGGGTTTACCCAGGTTCGGCATGTCGCAATAATGCGGCGTTCCTACTTCTGCAATCTCACTAATCAGGGCTAAAGCCTGTGTATACAAGTACAACGTGAGGTTCTGTTTAGCTATTCGCAGAGGATCAACTTCCCGGCGAGTTAGCCTGTAGCTTCCTCTCTATCTATCATATCTCCCGCCCGGCTTTATATAATATCCGGGTTAGGGCATACAGAGTAGGAAACCTAGAAGACTACGGCAACTATTAACTTGGAAAGTAAGGAATCCGCCTTCTACTCCAAGCCAGATCACGTGAGCCATGATCCGGGTTCTTCTAGAATCCGGCTTCTGTGCGTCAGCTTACTGGGCCGCCCAATGGACCGTAGCCCACTACCATTCGGGCCACCCAGGCAATCCGGCACTTTAGACTACCATCAGATATACCCCTATTTGGTATATATCTGACACTATGCTAGGACGTGATGCCCATATGAAAGTACTCAATGTTAAACATGTTATTGTAATCTCACATGTAATTCTTTATGTCCACCGTCTACCACTTTATTTGAGAGAATGCAAGTGTGAAACCATGAACCCCGGTCCTATTTTAATTATAAGAAAACACTCTAGTTACTTTGCTGCAATTTACTTTACTTTCACTTTACTTTACTTGCATCTCCAATTCGAATTACATTATCTCCATCACCACTTGCATCACAAAAATACAAAAACAATCCATTACATATTTATTTTCTCATTTGCATTTAGTAGTAGATTTAATTATTGCACATTTACTTTCAGTTTTGCATTGCAATTTAGAAGTCTCACACCTTGTGCTTGACAACCACTTGGTGAGGTTGAGGGCACAAAATTCTCTACTTGTTTGCAGGATCCTGGAGGAAGCTTGGAAGACAACTGCTGAAATACTGGCTCCCCAAGAGTTCGATATAAACCCTCGAGTCACCCTCGTGGGGAATAAGGCTTGCCACTAGCTACACACTCTGCACTTGGAGTCTCAACCTAGCCATGAAGCGTTTTCTGGCGCCGTTGCAGGGGAGCCATAGGTGAAGGAGTTGTCCAAGGGAGCTCACAAGAAGTCTTCATCACCAACAAGGTGTGCAAACACCTAAGCTTGGGGAGGTTGCACCTACGTCAGTACCGTCCTTTCTATCTCCACCTTCTTTCAAGTAGATTGTTTTGTTTCTTGTCTTGTTTTTGTTTTTGTTCTTGTTTTTGTTTTGTCTTGCATATTTTATTTTAGTTTGCATTTTAGTTTTGCATTTAGTTATCTAGATTATTTTAGTATTTCGAATTTGCTTAGTTACTTTACTTTTGTTTTGCATAAAAAATTAAAAACTACATAAAAACTTGGAAAATGGAGCAGAGAACTTATTGGCCATTCAGTGTTAGGAATTTCCCTCAAGAGCTAAATATTCCCGTTGAAAAATTAGAGGTAGATCCTAGTGTTATTAAAATGATTTATGAATCTCGTTTCTATGAAAAGCCTAAAGAAGACCCTTTGTTCCATCTTAAGAAATTTGATGAAAGATGTAAAACTTTGAACTTGAATCATGCAAACATCAACACTACTAAAGTTAAACTCTTTCCCTACTCACTAGGAGGCAAAGCATTAGATTGGATATTAAGATGGCCTCCTAGCAATTTTACTACTTGGTTCAACTTAAGGGTTGCATTTATTGAAAGGTTTTGTCATGCTGAAAAGAATTACAATGTTAAACAATTGCTCATTACCTTTAAACAAGAAAAAGATGAATCAATGATACAAGCATGGGTGAGATTTAGAAGTAGAGCATATGGAATAGGGAATGGCCTTAGAGATTGGATACTTATGCATATGTTTTATAAGGGACTTTCTGAAACTTCTAGAGCCTTTTTAGATAATGAATGTGGGTGATCTTTTACTAGTACTAATGCTGCAAATACCCATGTTTTGCTTGAAAGTTTGCTCTTAGAGGTTAAAATTAAAGAGAGCTTAAAAAAGGCTGAAGTACCCGAGGATATTTTTGATGATCGCTATGATATTTTAATATGCATAATAGAAAAGGAAAAGTAGAGGAAATTATGACGCTTACTGAAATTAAGGATCCATTGCTTGATTTAGAAGAAAGTAGCTTGCAAGAACTTATTGCTACTCTACAAAAATTTGCTAGTGATCCCACTATAAATGTTAATCAACCTGGCTTTGGATCTTATATTGCTAATCATGTCTTGCAAGAAAAATTGCTAGGTACAAGAATGAGGCCATGATACCTCCTAAGCTTGGGGATGCATGGATCCCCAAGGTGCTAGTTTCAATTGGAAAATAAATTCACCATGCTATGTTAGATCTAGGTTCTAGTGTCTCGGTACTCTCTAAAGAATTATATGAATTGCTAGAACTAGAAAATTTAGAAAAGTGCTCAAGTGAATTTGTCCTTGCTGATAACTCTACTAAACATGCTGTAGGACAAGTAAAAGATGTTATGATTGAATTGCACATGACTTTCGTACCCGTTGATTTCATTATTATGGATATGGGGGATAAATCCCCTAGTCCTATTATTTTGGGTAGACCTTTTCTTCGTACTACAGGTGCAATCATAGACTCCAAGGAAGAGAATGTCAAGTTTCAGTTCCCTCACAAGAAAAGCATGGCGCACTTCCCAAGGAAGAGGGGCACGCTGAAGAACAAGCTCCCTCATGAGCTTTATCCCTCTTGATTATCAAGTAAGTAAAGCCTAGCTATATGGCTATAAAGAAAGCGCTTTACGGGAGGCAACCCGGTTATTTTTGTTTGGATTTTCCTAGTGTCCTCTTGCTGTCTCAAGAGATTAGTTTTTTTGTTTTAATTCTGGAGTTTTCAATAAAGAGTCAAGTCAAACCCATTTGGACTTATAAGTTGCTATCCTAGTGCATGAAATTTCTGTTTCAGCACAAGTCTGCTCACCGTGTGAATTTACGTTTTTTATTGGTATGTCGGATTGAGCTAATTTTTTAGTATGTTCTGAAACTTTTCGTCCTCTATAAGCACAAAAATTGGCTTAATTTTTTGACGATTCTAGCTTAGGGAAAAACGTTCGTTTTGCTGCTGCTGCTTTTCTGGACAGATTATGCCATCTTTTGTTTTATGCACTCTTTGGGCTTGGGAATCGAATTTCCATGATTCTTTCAAGCAATAGAGTGAACATACAACATAATGAACCTTATTGTCTATCTACTGGAGCATTTTATTTGGAATTTTGCACAGCAGGCATGTGATTTGTTTGTCCTTGCTAATCTCACCCCACAGAAAAAGAATGGGAGAAACATGTTTTGTGAAGTTTTTTTCACAGGGAATAGAGGAGTTGCGCCTCAAGACATCCAAGAATGGTGAAATCCATAAGCTTGGGGATGTGATGAACACCCCACTGGAGCTACACTCTTTTGGTTAGCACACGTCTACTTTCTGTTTTTCTAAGCAAAGCATTTATCGTAGAGACTTGAAGCGTCTAGTTTTTGTTTTTATTTTTGTTTTGATAAGACCACCACCATCATTTTATATGAGATTGAGCTACTGGATTTTGGGGTTGGAATGTATTGGATGCTAGTATTATGACTTGGAATAGGGATGCCATGGTTGATTTGAAGAGCTACATATGTTTGCATGATTTATAGGCTTTTTATGTGTAGAAATTTGCAATAATGTTGTCTTGAGCTATCTCTTATTCATGTCCTTGATGTTAATTGCTGGTTTATTTAGTTTGTCATGAAATGAGTAGTTCTATGGACATATGCATGCATAGTAGCTGGTCAACTATCTCCCTCTTGCTAGCCCAAAAATTTAAAAATTCCAACAAGTAAAACTTGTTTCCAACACTCCTTAGCCAAGTATTTCCAGTGAGTCCACCATATCTTCCCATTAGCTTCATTGCTATTCCGAGTATGTTCACCATGTTATTGTGTTATTTATGTTCTAAATTAAGATATTCAGTTTATTAATTGTCATGGGTTGAACTTGGGATAGGACTCTCACGAACTTTTGAAGGCACACTTTACTTTTTATGCTCTAATAAACATGACCCAATAATGGGAGCCACAAGTTTTGCGTTTGACAAGTGTGTGGTTGGGAGCTAGCTATAAACGTGTATCACCGGAAAGCTTTCAACATTGCACAAAAAATTTACATTTGGTTGATATCATGTACTTTTGTTTTTGGACTCCTGCCATGCCGAAATGAAATAGAGGAATAGTAAGTTTTGATGAGTAAGTATCTATATGACTAGAGAAACGCATTGGGCCGCTAACCCAAGCCATGCTTTATCATGGTGGAAATTTACTTACAGCTTGAGTGACTCTACAACACATCCTATAATAAAATAAGAAGCTATGCATAATAGTGAATGAAAATAAAAAGGATGATGAGTCTACTCCGTTTGTTCATCTTGTCATTGTAACATGGGCTTGTTTCCATGTCATGGGGCAAGAGGTACCTCTTTGCGGTTCTCTATGATGTCATTAATACTTATTATGATTGTACAAAGCTTATTAGGAATCTTAAGTTGAGTAATCATGGAGTAGGTTTTCACACTCACGGGGCATGAGGCTTTCAACCACCTTGTCATTCTCATTACTTCAATACTCACAATTTTAATATTTTAGTGATAAAGGGGCAATGAGAGTCCTAGATCAATGGATACCACATTTGAATTAGTAATTTTAGTTGAATAATTTAGAGGCTAAATAAGACTTGATCATGTTTTACCTCTACTCAATTTTCTCCAAAGTGTCCACCATATTTTCTATTCTCCATTATGCTATTCTTTGACCAATATAGGATTTTATTTTTCATTTTGTGTATGCATTTGGTCCATAGTGCTTTTATTTCATTATACACTTTGTGAACTTTCATGAAGCATCTTTGCTTGCATATTTGATATTTCTTACAACATGAATTGTATATTGCTACTCATTTCTAGTATTAATCATTTGATTATATGTAGCATGAATAATCCTCCTTGATATCCCATGATTGTTTCAATATGCAAAACCCATCTTAGTTTTATCACCTTCATACTCGAGGACGAGCATGGGTTAAGCTTGGGGATGTTGATGTATGTAAAATGCATAGATGAATTTTGCATATTTCACATGGTTTTCTATTACATATTGCATCATATAAGGGTATAATTCAATGTTTTATAGTATTTTGGGGTTAAATTACAAAGTCCCCCAACTTTTATGGAATTAACCCTGCCTGTCAGAAACCCCGTTTTCTATATTTTTGACGTTTCAGGGGCAAACTTCCGCGAAATCACCTGAAAATCTGCGAGGGTCATTTTCTTGGAAGGAGAAGACTTGCGGGCGAAGGATCCACGAGAATTGGGCAAGGAGGCCCAAAAGAGGACCCTCCACGCGGCCAGATTCCTTGGCCGCGTGAGAGGCCCCCTTTTGGCCCCTGTGGCCCCAATTCCTTCCATCTTCGACTTACCGACTCCGTCTTGACCTAAAACCGACTATAAAAAGGGTCCCCCGTACCCTTACGGACAAGAGCGCCGCCGAAACACCGAAACACCAAAACAGAGACCAGAAGTTCCAGATTGGAGGGGGAAACTCCGGAGGGGCGCCGCCGGCGTGATCTCCTACCCCTCCAACGTCATCTCCATCGACATCTCCATGAAGAGGGAGTAGTCCACCCCAGGGCTATGGGATTGTGGAAGTAGCACTTGTATATCTCTCTCTATGTGCTTCACTAATTAGATCCGTATGAGCTGCCTCACATGATTACGGGCACCATTGTAATTCCTATGTGGTGGATCTTTTCTATGAGTTATTGAATCTGAGATTGCAATTGTTTCTCTTGAGTTATTTGAGTAGATGTATCTTATGTACCCCGTTCTTATTTGCTAGCTTTGATCAATCTAGTTCTTGAGAGCGTGTGTGGGGTGATGGGTGCATTAGTTGGAGTAACGGGGGGTGGCTAGTGCTGTGAAAGTGACAGAAGTTCAGCGATCCACTTAGGTTTTGTTAAACCTTTCTTAGTTACCTCACTAGGGATAAAAAGGAGTACCTTGTTACCGGGGATTTGAAGTGACACTAATCAATCTCCATGACTAGATCTAGCAAGTTCTTACTTCAACTTCATGTCACATTGATTAAAGCTATACTCTGGTTTTTCCTTAATTATCGAGGTGTTATGATTTATTTCGCATCTTGGTGGAGTATAAGAGGGATCAATATGACCGTAGAGATCTCTATGCTAGGACGTGATGCCCATATGAAAGTACTCAATGTTAAACATGTTATTGTAATCTCACATGTAATTCTTTATGTCCACCGTCTACCACTTTATTTGAGAGAATGCAAGTGTGAAACCATGAACCCCGGTCCTATTTTAATTATAAGAAAACACTCTAGTTACTTTGCTGCAATTTACTTTACTTGCATCTCCAATTCGAATTTACATTATCTCAATCACCACTTGCATCACAAAAATACAAAAACAATCCATTGCATATTTATTTTCTCATTTGCATTTCGTAGTAGATTTAATTATTGCACATTTACTTTCAGTTTTGCATTGCAATTTAGAAGTCTCACACCTTGTGCTTGACAACCACTTGGTGAGGTTGAGGGCACAAAATTCTCTAATTGTTTGCAGGATCCTGGAGGAAGCTTGGAAGACAACTGCTGAAATACTGGCTCCCCAAGAGTTCGATATAAACCCTCGAGTCACCCTCGTGGGGAAGAAGGCTTGCCACTATCTACACACTCTGCACTTGGAGTCTCAACCTAGCCATCAATATCATAGCCGGAAAGTGAGCCCAAGGGTTTTCCGAGAAGGAAACATGGTCCTTAGGATCGTGCAGCGCACAGCCGGGATGCACAAGTTATTCCCTCCGTGGGAAGGGCCCTTCATTGTGAGCAAGGCGCTGCACAATGATGCCTATTATCTCATTGATGCACAGGCACCACAGAAGAACAGGGCGGATAAATCCGGAGAAGAATCCAAACGTCCCTGGAATGTAGCTCTACTCCGCCGTTTTCATTCATGAGCAAACATTGTATGTATCTTATTAACCGATTTAAATTCAAGTTGGCACTCCGAATTCGAACTCGGGGACTGCCTGTGCAAAAAACTTGTTTTGTGTCGTTTAATTTATTTCCTTTGCCTACTCGGTTCTTCTACTCAAAATGTCATGCGTACGTTAAGTAGTGTGTTTAAACCCAAGAGCCAACTCTTCGACTCTGCTGTTGTCCGCAACCCGGCTTCATGGCAAGCAAGAGAACAAGCTAAAGGTCCATGAACACATGAAAAAACTACTAAGGAAAGAAGAGTGCGACAACCGAGTAGGGTGTTTTTACTTCTCTGTTTTCTTTTCGGCTAAGTGGTGGGCAGTGTTAACATGCAAATTTCCAAATGGTTAAGTATCTGAAACTTGGTTTTTGGAATCTTGTGACTCAACTACCAAAAAAGCCACAAGTGGCAGGTAAGAGCGAAGACAAAAGAACTGAGTGAATGAAAAAAGTAACTCGGGGACTTGAATTTTAATGCAATCCGGCATTGAGCCAGTCTTGATAATAGAAACAAGTTAAAACTGAGTACCAAGAGGAACCATAAAAGTATTTATTACATCTGCACCCGGCATCCCGGGGATCTGATAAGTGTTTGAGGATAAAAGTTGCAGGAATTTAAACTACAGTGGAGGTGGTAGTGTCCGATTCGGTGCTGGTAGACGCCACGGGCTCGGTGGCAGCAGTTGTAGACGCAGACTTTGCTGTAGATGAAGTTGGAGTAGTGGAGATTGGCTCGGACGCAGAGTTGGAGGCCTGAGTAGCAGATTCACTGGGAAGAGGGTAGAGCTCGGAAGTGATGTTCTCGGTGGGGGCACCGGTCGCGCCCAACTCGGGAGCGGGATCGTCAATCACCATCTTGGTGGTGATAATCTGCTCCTCTGCGGCAGGCTGCGGCTCAACCCGGGTCTCATCTGAACCAGCAGCTGGCTTGACGATTTCTGCTTCAGCCTCCATCTCGGATTCCTCCATGGTGCTGCGCTGCTCGGTCTCCTCATGTTCGGCCTCTTCGTGCTCAGCCTCCTCATGCTCGGCCTCTTCATCAGCCAAGTTGCGGTCCTCGCCTGCGTCTTCGTCGAACTCGGCCCCCTCTTCCTCCTCCTCGTCGTATTCTCCAACATCAGTATCTGGCTCGGTGGGGCCTTCAATGTACTGGTTGGTCTCAGCATATGAGGCAAGCTCGTAGGCCACTGCTTTCCAGCGCAGAACACATGCTTCCCGTTCAGTCCACTTGGAGCCGTTTCTAAGGGAGCCAATCTGGTCAAGGTCAAGGTTTGCATACCAATAAAAGATAAAGTGCAGGGCTTCATCCGCTCCAGCCCGAGCTGCAGAGGCACGCCACTTCTTTAGCTCTTCCTTGACGTGATCCAAGTTGGCTTCCATGTCACTGATTGTATCCGGAATTTGGCGCTCTGGCCAGAACAACTTGTGGAGATTCATCGCGGTGGATACCATGGAGGTACCCAGACCTTTGAGACCGGCAGCCTAGGTCTTGATATTCAGAATGTGATCGTCAATGCTAGCGGACTGGTCAGTATCAAGACCGGATGCTGCCCTGTCCCTTCTTGCTTTCTCCACTGCAGACTCAGCTGCGTTGTTGAGGTCCGGGAATGTATATGGGTCAGGGCACGCTAGTTTGAATCAGAGAGAGGAACCGGGAAGAAGAAGAAGAAGAAAAACCAAGTAAGAAGAAGGCAAAAAAAAGGCAAAAAACCGAGTAAAGTGAAGGGTAGTGAGAACTTACTGCTCAGTTCCAAGACAACGGCCCCTAGTCGGGCCTTCCAATCATCAGCAAGTCGGATTTGCCGGTATTGTACATGGCGCGAATCATTGAGCATGTTCTCGAGAGCTTGATTTCTCTCTTTTAGAGATGAGATCTCCCTCTCGAGTTCCTGCTTCTCCTTAACAGCCCGGTTCGTCACTCCATTCTTCTCGTCCACAACAGTAATTGCAGTCTTGAGCGCTTCAGTGAGCTCAAGTCGGAGTTTCTCAAATTCCGCCTTCTCGGCGTCCAGCTCCTTCTGCAATTCGGCCTCTCGGACCTAAACTTGGTGGTGTGCTTCAGCCGGAGTGAGGCACTCCAGGTGTTGTTCTCGGAAGGTTTTGTACTCTTCTATGAGGAGAACAACAAGTTAGCAAAGGGAACAGGCAACAAGAAGTTAAGTGAACAGAAGAGAAGGGTTTGTTCACCTTCCAAGGAGGAAATCTTGCTCTGCGCCGATGCAGCCATGACCTCGCACTCCTGGTGCCTGTCAACAAGCGCCTTGAGCTCACCTGCAGAGAAGACAATGATTGAGTAAAAGCAGAAAAATGGGCGTAAGCAAAAAACGCACATACCGAAATGCTAGATACTTACTTTCAACAGCGGACAGCTTAATGGTATTGTCCGTGGCGTTCTTCTCCATAGCATCAATATCGCTCTTCTTATACTCCAGCTCCCGGTTCCTATCTCTGACTTGACGGTGCAACCACAAGAGCTGGCGGAAAACCTTGGTCCGTTCTTGGATGCTATCCTGCAGGGAGGAAGGAAATTTTGTAAGTTTGGAAGATTTGGCCCGAGTAGATGGCAACTCGGTTGACCTTTACCTACTCAGCCCGAATCTCGGGGACTGGGTAGTGGTTAGAAGAAAAGGAGTAAAGAAGAAAACCAGCAACTCGGAAAAGACAAAGGAGGAAACGCACTTACCACATAGATCTGCTCAATGTCTTCTATAGTTTTGCGCAGGACAGACATCTTGCCAGCCAGGGTGCTGCTGGATCCGGCTACGGCCATGCTAACAGGACCAATATCGGCTCTGTTCCACGCCACCCGATAGTTATCAAGGTTCCTCAGCTCAACACCGTTCCATGCGGCGTGGCCGAGTACTGTGTTGTCCCAGACCTTCTCAATGAAACCTACTCGGTCAAGGACATCCTCTACATCTTTTTCTAGGGGCTCTTCTTCGTCAGCTGCGCGGGGAGCGTCATCTTTGATGGTTAGGGAGGTGCTTTTTCCCTTGGTTCCGGCGCGGGCCACGGCCCTTCGCTCCTTCAGAGCAGCCAACCGCTCATCCTCCTGCGACATTTTAATCTGGTGCCGCTCCTGCAGCTGGACCCAGTATTCTGGGAAGGTAGGAGGTTCCTTGGTGTCGCTGGCGCCTGAGCCAGTAGCTTGTTTCTCAACAGGGGCAAATTGGATATTGGCATGTACCAACTTGGTGTTTGGATTGGGGGCCTTCTTGGCCTTGTTAAGTGGCCATTCGGCCTTCTTGGGTGGTGGGAGCGGCTGAGCGCCTGGCTGCTGGGGCGCTGAAGGCTGAAGGACCAGCTGTTGTTGCCCGGCCTGCCGCTTCTCGGCTGGTTGCGAATAGGTATGTGATGCGTTTCGTTTTGGTTGAACTCTAGTCAGCACTGGAGCCGTCTTGGCAGTGGAAGGCGCTGCCTGCTTCTTGGAGGCAGGCGCAGGAGTTTGCTACGAAGGCGGAGGCACTTTCTTGGCTGGCGGCGCTTGCACCTTCTTGGCGGGCGGCGCTTGCGGTTGGCTAACCGGCGCAGGGTCTAGCTGTGCTTTCTCTTGAGGTTGTGGCTGCTCCACAACCCGGTCCTCGGTAGGTGGGGTCTTGGCCGATCCTCGGCAGGGGTTTCTTCCTGCTGTTCGGCTGCAGGATCTGGCCGCTCCAGGGCGGTGTCATCTTGCCGCTGCTCGGTTCTATCTTCTATTGGCTCCTCAGCGGAGGCAGCCGGTGGTGTTGTTTCTCTTTGGATAATGGGCTCCTGGGCAGCCTGCTGTGTGCTTGGTTGCTGCTTAGGAGCATGATCAATCTCCATCTCGGCGCCGGTGTTGTCGGTGCCAAGGTCTTGCTCTTCTCGGGGAGGGGAGGATGGTTGTGTCCTACCCTCTGGTTTCTGGTTCCCCTCATCATCAGAGAGCTCCACGACGTCTCGTGGAACGCTTCTCTTTGGGGCTGGTGCACGGTGGCCTCAGCGTCGAGGGCATCACTAAAAAATATAAGCTGAGAAGGAAGAATGTCAAAGAGATGCAGAGAAGAAGGCCAGAAGGAAAACTGGAAAGAGAATAAAAGGCAAAGGATTAAGTTCAACTCGGAAGCACTTACCCGTCCGCGGTAGGGCGATTCTTGCGCTGGTTGGTCTTCTTGACACCAGCTTTCTTCCTTGTCCTCTTGGGAGGGGGCTCCAGTGCCCCGCTACCCGTCCTCTTCCTTGTCTCGGTGGGGGCAGCCATGGAAACAGGCACCACGTCCAGTGGTTCCTCCCCCTCTTCCAGTTCTGGTTCTTCTGCAATTAAAATAAGAAAAATATCAAGATGAGAAAAGAGAAAAGTAAGGTGCGCGGCAAGCGAGCAAGCAGGTGAACTCGGTCACCTTCTTCATCATCTGACCAGTCCCGAATAGAGGCATAGTCTCAGGACTTACCATCTTCACCGGCACAGGGGATACAGAGCGTATCCTGGATGTTGTACGTTGTCGCGTCATCCTCAGTCCGGTCTGGTTTCTAGTTTCTCTCGAAGACGGAGTTGTATTCCAGTTTCTGGCGGGCAATGTGCTGAAAGTGCAAACACAAAGCACGATAAGCAGAGATAAACGGGTCAAGGTTTAGCTGGTCTAGCGTGCAAACATAAAGCACACAAAGCTAAAGGCCTAGCAGAGATAACCGAGTAGGTTTTGTACTCGGGCTAGCGTGCAAACACAAAGCACATAATGCTAAGTCCTAGAAGAGGAACGCGAGCAGAGGTTCTACTCGGCCTAGCCAGTGAACAGGGGAAATTTGTGGCTAAGTCCTAAGGAAGTATACTAATGGAAGCTTTACTCTGTAGCGTGCCAACATAAAGCATATAAAGCTAAAATCTAGCAGAGGAGCCCTACCCGGTATGGGATGCAAACATAAAGCATGATGGGGATAAATGACTAAGACAGTTTCTACTCGGTATAAGGCTAAGAAGCAAAAGTACAGGGGGAAAAGTAACCTGAGGGATGCGCTTGGTGCGGCTATACGGCACGAAGCCGTAGAACCAGTTGTCGGTGTGGGTTGTACAAAGAATGGACTTGGCCCAGATAGCCACTTCCGCCTTGGAGAGCTCGAAGGTGGTCGTCCGGGTGTAGTCGCGGGGGCCTCCCATGTAGCACATCTTGTGTACCCGGTGTTGGAGCGGGAGTACCCGGCGCTCCACCCAGCAGGCCACCGGGTCGTCTTGGAGGAGTCCTTCCCTCTCCAGCTGCTGCAGGTGTTCATCGCACTGGACGGCATCCCTCACAGTTTTCTTAGGGTTGTAACCCCAATTCTGTCCCGTGGGAGCCACATTCCGGAACTCAGGGAGCTTGATCCTGTCCACCGCTTCTTTTCCCTCAGCGGCAGTGGCGTTCTTCACAAACAGAAAACCCCGTTGCCACTTGCGGCAGGTCTCCAAGCCGAGCACCCGCGGGTCGTGCCCAGTAGAACGCTGGAGGATCATGGCGCTACCCGTCTTGGTCTTCACTTTCGGAGCAGTGGGATTGGAAGGATTGGGAACACTCTGCTGGCGGAAGAAAAAGAATTTTGCCCAAGTATGGATGGTGGGATAAACACCCAGAAAGGCCTCGCAGACTGCGGCATGGGTGTATAGCATAGCAATGGCATTTGCGGGTAGATGATGAGGTTGAAGGCCAAAGTGGCGGAGGAAATCTTGGAGGAATTTGGAGATGGGGAGTCCAAATCCGCGCTTATAATGAGAAAGAAAGACCACGTACTCACCGGGTTCCGAAGCAGGGACAAGCTCGTCCCCGGGAGGGCGGCAGATGACGCCGGGAGGGACACGGCGCGTATTGACCAGCCACTGGCAATCCGCCGCCGTGATATCAGACCCCTCCCAGCCGGCGCGCTCCAGCGCCACCTCTTCCTCGTGCTGGTCTCGGGCGAGGTTGCGTGACGCGTGTGCACCCTGGAGACGAGAAGATAGAACCGCTCTGTTTTGAGAGGCAAACTGCGGGAAGATTCACAAAGTGTTTGTACTCGGTGGAACTCAGCATCATATGATCTACTCGGTGCCGAGAAGAAAACACCAAAGGCCATAACAAGAGAAGTTCGAGTAAAGGATATGGGTCTGAGTTGAGGAGCAACTCGGCCACACTTCTTCAGGAAGGCAATTTGGTTTAAGCTGGCAGGGCCCGACGAACAAGTTTGCCAGACTCTACCAGCTTCGGGGACTAATGTCGGGGGGCTACCCCCGAGTAGGGGAAATACTGTTGGTAAAACAGTGTTCAAAGTGTACGGTTCGCCAGGTAGGCGGCTACCCGGGTACCCGGTATCCGGTGGACGCTACTCGGTGACATGTACTGAAGGCCAAGAGAAGATACAAGGGAAGTTCGGGATTGACCGAGTAGAACTCAGGTGGCCCGAGTAGATGAGAAGCTATCCTACTCGGGCACAAAGTCAATGGAGCAGTTGTTAGAGATCCCGCGTATCCCGCAGCCGTACAGGCGTGCGGTTCAACTTACTAGGAACATGATTATCTGTGCTAAGACGTGGGTACAGTGAGGGTAGGCGTCTGTCAAGTCCTGTCACTGACAAGGGGGACAGGACATGTCAGCGACCTACCCTAAGGGCCTGACATGGTGGACAAGATATGTCAGACGGACGGCGCGGTGACTTTCGGCACGGCGTCAGCGGGAACACGGAGGCGTGCGCCGTTGTCGCAGCAGAGTTGTCACCTCGAGTACTTTTAAGTGTTGTTTACTCGCTGGCCACCGGTATATAAGGTGGCCAGCCCCCTCCTGCGCGAGGGACGTTGGCCCAGAGAGCATTTATGGTGAGACTTAGTGATACACAAAGAGAGAGAGAGAGCTAGCAGTTGGCTACCCGGCTGAGAGTAGGATTTGTACTGTGGCTACTCGGCTGAACTATATACAGAGAGGTAGGCAGGAGTAGGGGTGTTACCTCCACACGAGGGCCCCGAACCTGGGTAGATCTTGGTGTTTGCAGTGTTTCTGAGCGCGTCTACGTGACGTGCGATCCCTCCCCGAATACCTACAGCGTCCATCGGCCCCAATCTTTAGCCACCCTATGGCATCTGTCTTCTCCACACCACGACACAAAGATTACCACTTAACCCTAGGGTTTAGGCCCCGCCTATAAATAGCAGGCTTACGGCCCCCAGGATTCATTCGCACCCCGCGCTCCCCACTTCATCTTCCACCTCCAGACCAAGCTCAAGAGCTCCATTTCTTTTCCTGCGCCGCCGCAGCCGGAGCATCGCCGGCATTCACCTTGATTGACTCAACCAGGTTTAAACATCTAGGTCATAAAAGTGGGTGTAACCACTGACTGGCAGGCAAGTAACCAATATATTTTGGCTTATGCCAGATACTTGAGATATAGACTATGCTCTAGCATTAGCCCCCAAGTAATCATATATATGAAATGTTGTGATTTCCTGCCATAATGATATAAAAAACAAATCCCAATAACTCAGGTGTTGTTAACTCTGCTTCTCATTGCCGAAAATAACATAGTGATTACAATGATCCTATGTATAATATGGCCTCAGCTGGGCTATGTTCCATGGTCTTCCAGTTTCTTCCTCAGACGTTCGTGATTTATCAGCATCACGCATATCAATGAGGTAATAGGATCCATTATGTAGTTTTTTACTTACCACAAATGGTCCTTCCCATTAAGGACTTAGCTTGTGCATCCTGTCCTTTTTCTGAATTAGACGTAATACCAGGTCCCCTTCTTGGAAACTTCGAGTCTTAACTCTGCGGCTATGATAGCGACGCAGGTCCTGCTGATATATAGCTGACCTGGATGCTGCGAGGTCACATGCTTTCTCTAAAGCATCTAGCAAATCTTGACGAGCTATCTCATTCTGGGTTTCCACATAAGCAGTCACTCGTGGTGAATCGTGACAAATATCACTTGGCAAAACTGCCTCTGCTCCATAGACCAAAAAGAAAGGTGTATAACATGTTGACCTATTTGGGGTAGTTCTTATACTCCATAAAACAGCAGGCAACTCTTCGACCCAACAGCCAGGAGTTTTCTCCAATGGAACCTGGAGTCTAGGTTTGATACCTTTAAGTAATTCCTGGTTAGCCCGCTCTGCCTGTCCGTTAGACTGTGGATGGGCCACGGAAGCAAGGTCTAGCCGTATATGGTTCTGTTCACAAAACTTCTGCATTGCTCCTTCTGACAAATTTGTCCCGTTATCTGTAATAATGCTATGTGGGTAGCCAAACCTGAAAATCAGCATTTTTTAAGAACTTGACTGTTGTAACCGCGTCGCATTTACTGATTGGTTCTGCTTCTACCCACTTTGTAAACTTGTCAACTGCCACCAGTAGATGAGTCTTTTTATAAGTTGACCTTTTGAAAGGTCCTACCATGTCAAGTCCCTAAACTGCAAAAGGCCAGGTTATGAGAATCATACGTAAATCCTGAGCTGGCACGTGATCCTGTCTTGCGTATCTTTGACATCCTTCACATGTTTTAACTATATGTTCTGCATCATCATTCGCGGTTAACCAGAAAAATCCATGTCTGAAAGCTTTATTGACCAAAGATCTAGAACTTGCATGGTGGACGCAATCTCCTGAATGTATTTCTCTTAGAATTTGACATCCCTCTTCTGGAGAGACACACCTTTGAAAAATTCCAGTCGCACTTCTCTTGTGTAACTCACCATTTTTAATTGTATATGACTTGGATCTTCTTGTAACTTGGCGAGTGATAACCTCATCCTGCGGGAGCTTGCCTATCATAAGATATGCCAAGTATGGCTCAGTCCACTCTGGGATTATATGCAGGGCAGCTACTAATTCTGATTCTGGATCTGGATTTGCTAGGTCTTCCTCTATTGGGATTTTAACAGCCGGGCTATGAATTTCATCCAGAAAAACATTTGGTGGAACTTTCTTTTTCTGGTAACCTAGACGGGCTAGTGCATCAGCTACTTCATTGAGAAGTCGATCAATATGATCAACCTGGTATCCTTGAAAATGTCCAGCCAGCTGGGTAACCGCCCGTCTATAAGCTTCCATAACCAGTCTTTAGAGTCCCAGGTTCCTGTAACTTGCTGCGAGACCAGATCAGAATCACCCAGACATCAAATCCGGGTTATGCTCATTTATTTCGCAATCTGAAGCCCATGGAGCAAAGCTTCATACTCTGCTGCATTATTAGTGCATTCGAATGAAATTTGCAAGACATAGTGAAACTTATCTCCTCTTGGGGATGTTAACACCACACCAGCTCCTGAACCTTCCAGTTGTCGAGACCCGTCAAAATGCATAGTCCGGTATTTAGTATCTGGTTTATCCGGTGGAACCTGTAACTGTGTCCAGTCATTTATAAACTCGATTAAGGCTTGGGATTTTATTGCGGCCCTTGGCTCATTTTGATATGATATGGTCCCATCTCGATAGCCCACTTGGCAACCTTTCCTTGCTTCTTTGTTTTGAATAATATCAGACAAAGGTGCTGAACTAACCACAGTAATAGGATGTTCCTGAAAAATAATGTTTCAGTTTACGACTAGCCATGAATACTCCAAAAACCAGCTTCTGCCAATGTGGGTAACGTTGTTTAGACTCTGTCAGAACCTCGCTCACATAGTAAACCGGCCATTGAACAAGACCTTCTTTAGCTTCTAGCTTACGCTCCATAACTACCAACGCACTCACTACCCTGTTATTTGTCGCTATGTATAGTAACATGGGTTCTTTCTTCTGAGGCGCAGCTAATATAGGTGCATTGGAAAGTTGTTTTTTCAGGGCCTCCAATGCCTCATAAGCCTCTTGATTCCACATAAAGGTGTCAGTTTTCTTCAACAGTCGGTATAAGGGTATAGCCTTCTCGCCTAGTCTGCTTATAAACTGGCTCAAGGCAGCAACGCAACCTGTCAACTTCTGAACATCCTTCAGGCAAACCGGCTTTTTCAGGTTATGTATGGCCTGAATTTTTTCTGGGTTTGCTTCAATGCCTCTCTCTGAAATAATGAAACCCAATAACTTTCCAGCTGGTACGCTGAAGACACATTTTGTTGGGTTAAGATTCATTTGGTACTTGCGCAAATTGGCGAACGTTTCTTCCAAGTCTGAGATCAAAGTGTCACCTTTTTGGGATTTGACTACTATGTCATCCACATAAGCGTGAACGTTTCACCCAATATGACTCTCCAAGCAATTCTAGATACACCTTTGATAAGTTGCTCCTGCATTTTTCAAACCGAAAGGCATTGACGTATAACAAAATGCTCCAAAGGGAGTAATGAATGACGTCTTCTCTTGATCTTCTTCCTTCATTTTGATTTGATGATAACCTGAGTAGGGATCCAGAAAACATAGCAGCTCGCAACCATCCGTAGAGTCTATAATCTGGTTGATACAAGGTAACACGAACGGGTCTTTAGGACATGCTTTGTTCAAATCTGTGTAGTCTATGCACATTCTCTAGGTTACCTTTTTCTTGAGTACGAGAACTGGATTGGCTAACCACTTTGGATGAAATACTTCTACTATAAACTCTGCTGCAAGTAACCTGGCAATCTCTTCTCCAATTGCTTTCCCCTTCTCATCATTGAAACGACAAAGGAACTAACGAATAGGTTTCAATTTGGGATCCACATTTAAACTATGCTCAACAAGTTCCCTTGGGACACCTGGCATGTCAGAAGGTTTCCATGCCAAGATATCCCAATTCTCACGGAGGAACTTGATGAGCGCGCTTTCCTATTTTTCTGTCATGTGAGCCCCCATGCTGAACTGCTTAGATGAGTCACCGGGGGCAAAGTCCACCAGCTTGGTGTCTTGAGCAGACTTAAATTTTAACTTGGACTCAGTTGATGGCTTTTTGAGAAAGGTCATGTCTTCTGGATCGACTTGCAATTTATACAATTTCAACTCTTCTTATGCACAAGCGGTCTCTGCATACGTTGCATCGCCTTCCTCACATTCCAAAGCTATGTCTCTGTCACCATTGACAGTAATATTTCCATTGGGACCTGGCATCTTTAGCTTGAGGTAAACATAGCAGGGTCTGGCCATGAATTTGGCATAAGCTGGCCGTCCGAACAAAGCATGGTATGGACTTTTGAACTTGACCAGTTCAAATGCTAGCATCTCTGTCCTGTAATTTTCAAACACCCCAAAAGCAACTTCAAGGAATATTTTTTCGATAGGTTGTGCAGATTTACCAGTTACGATCCCATGAAACACAGCTGATGATGGCTGAAGTTGTTTCTCTTGCAGGTTCATCCTTTTGAACGTGTCGTAGTAAAGTATGCTCATACTGCTTCCTCCATCCATCAATACTTTGTCTAACTTATATCCTCCAACTTGTGGAGCCACGACCAGAGCCACTCCCCCTGGATTATCAACTCGCGGAGGATGATCAGCCCGACTCCAGGTTATGGGTTGTTCTGACCAGTTCAGCCATCTAGGAACAGCAGGAGCTACTATATTGACAGCGCGCTTCTGCACCTTGAGTTCTCTCCTGCATGAACTAGTGGTGAACACATGATATTGGCCTGAGCTTAGCTGCTTCGGATTTGTTTGCAAACCAGAATTTCCTCCTTGGTGACTGCCGCCCGGGTTAGTTCCCTAGTTACCCTGACTATGATGACCCGGATTATGATTTCCGGGTCCCGAGCTGCCAGCTCCCGGATGTCCACCTCCCATATTTCCTGGGTTGCCTCCTCCACTGTTTCCTGGTCCATAGTTATTACTTCCGCTAGGTCTAAAACCCTGCATGATGAAACAATTTTCCCAAGAATGATTTGCTAACTTTCTGTTTTTGATGTGTCGAGGACATGGACCCTTCAGAGCCTGCTGAGCCTGTGCAAAGTTGTTTGGTCGAAAATTTTGATTCCCTCTAAAATTGTTGCCCTCGCGTTAGTTTCTGTAACCTGTATTCGTGTTTGCCACCAAATCCGAAGTCCCATTTCCGTTTTTACGGTTGTTATTGTTCTGGTTCTAAGGGTTGTTGTTGCTCTGACTCGGGTTCTGGCTACCCTTGGTCCCAGCTTTCTTTCCCTTGGCGGACTTCTCATCATCTGAGTCTGCGTCCTTTGTTTTGTAAGACTCCGCATACTTGGTCATGACATCCATCAACTCGCTCATATCACTTACGTATCGCTTAATGCGTCCCAGCTTATGCTTTAGAGGGTCAAATCTACAATTTCTTTCCAATGCTATGACTGCTTGTTGAGCGGTGAGTCCGACAGATGAATGTATAATTTCCGCAACGCATCGAGATCAATGCTGGGCGGACTCCCCTTCCTTCTGAACACAGTTTTCCAGGTCTGTAATAGTCGTTGGTCGCTTACATTTTCCCTGAATTTTTTTGATGAACTGGTCCTTCAGCTTCTGCCAGCTATTAATTGAATTTGCGGCCAAGTTCTTTAACCAGGGCTTCGCAGGTCCTTCTAACATCACGCTTAGGTACCGTGCACATACTGCATCACTTACTTCCAATATTTCCATCGCCATCTCATAACCTTCTATCCAATCTGCGGGCTCCATGTCTGGCCTATAGTTTACAACTCTACAGTGTCCTATAAAAGCAGTCGGTATTCTCTCGTTCCTGATTGCCGGACCAAGACACTGGATGCCAATCCTGCGAGACCCAGTTTGGGGAAGGCTACAAGTTATGTTTTGGACTGTTGGTGGAACGTGACCTGGATTCATGTTTTCTGGTTCCGCAACTCTATGTCCTACATTTATAACTCCATGCGCGTAGGATACGGTCGGCCTGGGAAGGTTTGGTTGCTGCCGGTTTGCATTGTTAGAGCCGGCCACAACTGGTGAATTTCCATGATGACTTCTCGGCAAGGAATTCCTGATGTTGTAAGGAGTTGAGTGTATCATGTCCTGATTACTGTAATTCATCTGCTGGACCACCGTTGTTTGTAACATCTCAATTGCCCTCTGAGCTTCAATTCGAATAGGATCATTCGGGTTGACTGGAATCCGTGCCAGATTGTTTGTTGTTGCCCAAATGTTATCCATTGGATTGTTGAAATGACCTGGCGGTGTATGAAAAATTTCCTGTAGAGGATGTTCTGGGACCGGGACAGAATTCTCGTTAACATGCAGCTGGATAGATGGCTGAAAATGTGTCGGATGAACTGGAAACGGAGCAACTGGCGGGTTCATGGCGTGAACCGGCTGGGCAGGGTTAGGTGCCCTAGGCGCCCCGACCGGAGACGTGAATAAGTTCTGTAGGTTGGTAGGTCCCAGTCCTGCGCCGAATTCGTTGTTCAGCCGGGTATGATGGCGCCTGTTCTGTATTGAAGCTAACTCCCTTTGTCTGAAGTTTAGATGAATCCCCTCTCTCCAGACGTGTTGCTTCCTCCAGGACTTCTGACCGAGCTTTGTTTATACATGTTACCTCTTTCTCGATCTCCCTACGGGCACGAGTTATTTTTTGTCTAAGCCTTTCAATCTCTGCATTACGCTGCACCATGTTCTCCGGGGTAATCGGAGTAGCCAAGACTTCATTTCATGAATCCATTGCAGCCATCAGCTCAGGCCTTGGGTTATATGACGGGGGCGCGGTCAAGTCAATCATTGTCTCGGCCGGCCCAGAGTTAGTCGGGCCGGGTCCTGTTGAACGCGATTCTGTAGGTCCAACTGGGGCTACCGTTGGGCCCATTGATGCTGCTCCCACGCCTCCTGGTCCTCCTGGAGCTGGATTCGAAGTCGAAACAGTATCTGTAATTAGATTACCCTTAGCGTCATACCTGGGCTCCGCGGGTCGCGTTGGTGCAGCCATGTAAACAGTCACGTGATGAGTTGTTGTCCTTAAACTCTGCAGATCTGGCTCAAGGTCTCCTCCTAACCTGTCTTCAAAGAGCTGGTGGATGGATCCCGTTTCATCACATTCATCGTTGTTCCCAACTGAAGACTCACCATCAGCATATATCATCGTAGCCTCCTCCGAGACTGAGTTTGACTGTTGGTCTGGGTCCTTTGCTCCCACAAAGCCAACAAAGACGTGGATACCGCCGAAGGGGACTCAAAATCCTGACTCCACTGATGCGAACTCTAGACCCCAGGTGTCATGGTTGTAGTAGTTTCCACGCCGGCTCCTCCTGAGCCGGCCTATCGCGAGCTTCTCGATCCCTGGTAAGGCTCCTTCCGAAAAGACAACGCTTCCGTGAGCAGTCCCCACGGTGGCGCCAACTGTCGTGGTGTTTTCACGGCAAGTGTCCTCATGCGAGAACTAGATTGCGAGGCCATTTCTATTGATCCAAACTTCGAAAGGGTTAAGGCGGAAATGAAAGACGCGAGTTTACCCAGGTTCGGCCCCTCTATTGAGAGTAAAACCTACTCCTGCCTTCTTACTATCGGGAAACAAGGTCTCGATTACAAAGGGTGATTTCGGCTCTCGATGTCTCGAGTTACCTTGCTATTGACTTAGAACTTGTCTTTCTACGTCCCAGGGTCTCGCCTTATATAGGGGACGAGACCTCCGGGTTACACCCGTTATGGGAGTCCTGGTCTAATCAGGTTCTAGGTCATCCCCAGCCGGTTCATCCCGTGACTTGGTCGTCTCCGTCCGCCCTTGGGTTGCCCTCCAGGCCTTGGGCCTCTATGCTCCTTAACACAAACTCTGGGTTGTTCCTCTATCTTCTCCGGGTTACGGAATAGGTAACCTGGGCCTCCTTTCTCTTGGATGAAAACCATAACCCGGATCTTCCTGTTATAAACCGGACCATCAGCCTTGAGTCCCATTCAGTGGGTTCCGGTTTATATGAGGGGTAGGTGAAGCTCCCCCTCACCTATTCCCCCAACAGGTGCCCCGGTACTACCGAACGGTGACGGTACTACCGCGTGTGTATAGTTGAAAGCAGTTTTTTTGCTCAAAATTACACACCCGGTACTACCGCCTATGGAGATAGAAGCGGACTTTGTCTATGGAAATCTATACATACGGTACTACCGAGCCAGCACGGTACTACCGGCTGTGCAAAATGAAGCAGATTCCTTTTGCCAAAAATTTCACAGCCGGTACTACCGGGCCGGTCCGGTACTACCGGGAGATGTAGTTTCGACATAAAACTCACAGTCGTGCGGGCTGGGGGTTATTTCCCACCCGCACGAACTGCTCCGTGACTGCTGCCCCATTTCCTCTCCCTCATCCGGCTGGGCCTCCCCTCGCCGGAATCCACCGTTTCCCGCCGTGTTTTCACAGTGGGAATCCCTCCCGCATCGATCTCCTCCAGGGCCTCCCGTATTTCTCCTCTCTTTGCTCTTATTTTGGGTCCCCATTGATGCCATTGATGAATCCTAGATGAGTTCTTGAGGATAGATACTTGTAGCTCTGATTTCTTCGGTTAAATTGGATGGTTGATTCACCTTGGCTGAAAATTGCATTGCCTAGTTGCTTATAGTTTCATCTCGTTGAACTTTCCTTGATTTCGTGCTCAGATTTGGAGCATGGAACCCGAAACTTGTGCAGTCGGTACTACCGGGCGTTGTCCGGTACTAACGCCTTCACAAGTTTGGGACAGATCAATTTGTTGGAACTTGAATCAACTAGTTTTTATATCCATGATCTTTGAGTATGTTCCCTCATCTTGTTTCCTATCCCTATCACTCTATTTCACATGTTCTCGTGGTGGTCTTGGATCTTTGGGGAAGGAACTTGTCACCTATGCTAGAAACAAGCGCAAGACACCGAGAGACACATTCCTTCCTCGTCCACCCACCATGTTCCCGAAGACGAGGAGTGACTTGGGACGTTAGCCTCTTCTCCCTTTTTGGGATTTTATGACAAAGGGGGAAAATGAATATATTAGGTTGAGCCGGGATTTGCTTGGGTGGATTCACAAGCTTGTTGTCTTCGTTATTTATCTTTCTTGTCTCTCCGTTTTAGTTGAACCTTTTTACTTGGTGTTGAACTTTTAAGTTGGAGTGTGGTGTAAGACTTGTTATCTCGTTAATTACTTTCTATCTATTGCAAGTCTTGTGCCTAGCTATTTCTTGTTGTTGTAAATTGCTTTAGTTCACTTGTTCTCAATGCTATCAAATCCTTGATCAACAATTGTGTTGTCATCAAACACAAAAAAGGGGAAGATTGAAAGAACATTTCCCCACATTGTTTTGATGTTTGTTGACAAAACAATTAGAGCACTAATGTGTGCTAAGTATTTTCAGGTTATTGAGCTTATATTACATATCATGGTATTTTTGACAAGTGTGCAAACCCCCTTTGTTCTCATTAAAGAAATCTGTCTCCATGGTGGTTTTTCTGTCCGGGCCGGTACTACCGGAAGGCGTCTGGTACTACCGAGTTTTCTAGGATGCGCACTGAACTCTGCGCACTTGGCACTCGGTACTACCTGATCCGTCAGGTACTACCGAGTTTTCCAGGACTGGACTCTGCGCACTTGGCACTCTGTACTACCGGATCCGCCCGGTACTACCAGCCATGGTGTGCTTGTGTGCACTGGTGGAGCTGATTGTTTGCTATCGGGGCAGCACTACCAGATCTGATCGGTACTAATGGGGTCGCGGTACTACCGAACCAGCTCGGTAGTACCGGGTTTTCACTGGTGAAGCTAGGATGCGTACCGGACTAGAACCACCTGAAAGTGCATTTTGTTTTCTCGGTATTTTATGTGTTAGTTAACAATACTAAGTACATTATTTATCGAGGTGTTTACTGTGTAGGTGTTATACTTAACATTGGCATCGATCACCGAAAAGATCGGTGAAGATTGGGCTAAGAGATTTGGGACAGTGAGCAACCGGATTATTCAGGGAAACCGGATATTCCGGTTAAGATGGTTTGCGTCTAGTTTGGGACAGAGATGAGCCGGATTATTGGTACCGGATTATTCAAACCATACTGGATATTCCGGTTGAGAAGTTTCTGCTCGAAAATCGGCTAAGGACTCGAGTTGGTTCTCACAGATGTGAACCAGATTATTTGTACCGGATTATTCCGGAGGAGCCGGAATATTCGGTTCAGCTGCCTGTGCCAGACAGAAGCCAGCCGGATTATTCGTACCGGATTATTCAGAGGCAACCGGATAATCCAGTTTAAGTCAACAAACTCGGTGGAAATATCCCAACCGGATATTCCGGTCCAAACTTGGACCGGATATTCCGTTACCTGTTTTCCTGATAAACGACTAGTTTTGAGGAGGGGTTATAAATACCCCTCCTCTTCCACCTTGAGCTCCAGTTCTTCCCCTTGGCATTCAATAGCATTTAAAAGCTCACCAAATCCGCATTAACTCCAAATCCTTCCCAACAACTCGAAGATCTTTGGAGGATTCAACGAGAAGGCCCCGATCTACATCTTCACCGAGTCGTTCTTCATTTCCCCCTCTCTAGATCGAGGGATCTAGCCTAGGGTTTCCTCTTGTGGAGAACCTAGGCATCTTGCTACTCTTGGTGATTCAAGATTGTTGGGAGCCCCCAATTTGGTTGTGGGTGTGTGACCCAAGTTGTTTGTAAAGGATTCGATTCCCGCCTCAAAGGGGATTAATAGTGGAAGGTGGACTAGGTCTTTGTGGCGGGGTTCACCGGAAGATAGGGTGAGGCCTTTGTGGCGTTGAGTAGGCCTCCGTGGCGAGCTCACACCCCTCCAGGGAGACGTACTCCCTTAACAAGGAGGAACTCGGGATTACATCGTGTCTCCACGTGCTTCATATCGGTTACCTCGTTCCCTTCTCCATTTACTTGCACTTGTATTGTGATTGTTGTTATCCTTGTCATATTGGTAAATTCACCGTACTTGCATCATCTAGAGAATTTACCTTTGTGTCAAGCCTAATTGTGAAAGAAAAAATAAAATTGGTCGTAGCACCTATTCACCCCCCCTAGGTGCCCATACTATACTTTCAATTGGTATCAGAGCCTCGGCTCTTCTATCGGGCTTAACCGCCTAAGAGTTAAGTATGGTCGATGAGATGGAGACCTCCGGTTCTGAGGCGCCGGTCTCTATGAATGATCTCAATGAGTTTAAAAAATCATTCACCACATCCATGGAGACCAAAATCGATGAGTTGCGTCAAGTGTTGATGCAACTCTTGAAAGCCACAGGACCGTAAGTCACCGGATCATCTCCTCCGGATGAAAATCCGGAGGGCGCCAAGAAAGGGGATGATGGTGATCCAACTAAAAATGCTTCCGCCTAAAACTCCACCGAGAAGGGTACGGAAGTAGAGGAAGAATATCACTCCGTCAAAGGACGTTATTATCCCGATCCTCCCGTCCCACGTACTCATATAATTCCTAGGGGAGATCCACCTAAAATTGATGCATTTTCTTTTCGTGAATGGCAATATTACATGGAGACTCACTTGAACTCTTCTTGTATAGAGCTTTGGAGGGTCACTGATGATGGATACAAGCCTCATGACCCTAGGAACCTAACAAGATGGGAAGCCGTAGATTGTCAACTCAACTACACCTCCTTGTCAATTCTTCAACAAGTCATGGGTCCTAACCACATGCCGCATCTTCAACAATATTCCACCGCCAAGGAAACATGGGACGCTCTTGTCGTCATGTTTGTGGGCAATGAGAGCATGCAAAGGGATAGGTATGATGCCTTGAGCAATGAGGCCGAAGGGTTCTATATGAATGATGGAGAGCACCATGAAGACATGTACCAAAGGCTCAAGACTCTTGCCACTGCATTCTCCAATGTTGGTGCCAAGTACATTGATGATGCTTGGATCAAAAGGAAGTACATGATTGCTCTCATGCCATTTGAGCCTACGGACTTGAAGAGCATTCAAGGAAGACATGAATTTGCTTCTTAGACCTCAACCCAAGTTATGCAAGAGATGTGCTCCTATCAAGTGCAAACCAAGAATGCTCTTGACAACCGTGCTAGGGCCATAGGAATGCACAAAGGGGCATCGGTTTCTTTGAAGGCCAAGGTTGTGGCAAGAGAGGTTGAGTATGAAGAAGAGGGCCATGAGGAGTTGGTTCCATTGAAGGATCAAGAATAAGATCCCATGCTCAAGGATATCATTGCTCTCACCGTGCAAAAGTTTTGGAGGAATCCTCCCAAGGCCAAGCAATATGTTGAGGAGAAGACCAAGTCTCGCTATGGAAATGATGGGACTCAACGAGTGAGGTCTTGCTTCAATTGTCAAGATAAGCACCATTTTATTGCGGAGTGTCCCTATGAAAATAGAGAACTCCATGGTGGAAAGCTCATTCGCAAGGACAAGTCGAAGAAACCATTCAACAAGAAATCTCCCACAAAGTTTGTGCTAGTGACTCAAGAGGAATATGACTCTGGTAGTGATGAAGAAGAAGAAACCACAAGTGAAGTGGCCGCTCTTGCTATTGATTCTACTCCATCATCTTCATCTCTATTTGAATCCCCCAATGAGAATCATCCTCACCCAAATGCCAAGTGCTTCATGGCTAAGGCCTCGAATGTATCACCTTCTCCCAACTCTAAGACCCCAAGTGAACTAGAAAATGATGTTAGTCTTAGATTAAAAGATGAAATTCTCTCCTTGGAAGGTTTTATGTCTAACATACAAGGGGAGACCAAGAAGTACTTCGATCATCTCATGAGACAATTGGGAGAGGCCCATGAAGCTCTTAAAAAGAAAGGTGAGATTGAGAGAAGGGATGCGGATGAGATAGCATCCCTCTCTATGACTCTTGAAGAAGAGCATGATGGGAGAGTTTCTCTTGAGGAGGAATCTGAATCTATTGAAGAGTCACATTATGAACTTGTTTCTAATATCACTAAGGAACGTGACCTTGAAATTGCTAAATATAAAAAGGCTAAAAAGGATAAGGTTGAGTTTGGTGTTGGTCATGGTAAACTAACCGAGGAGTTTGAAAAACTAACCAAGGCTCACAAAGCTTTGGAGAGTCAACATTCTTCCCTCAAAGAGTTGCATGAACAACTTCAAACTCAACTTGATAAACTTAACAACCCTAGAACCTCTACTTCTTCTTGTGATCATGCAAATATTATTGAGGAAAATGCTAGATTGAAGGATGAGCTAGAAAGGCTCAAGGGAGAAGGCCCTCAAGTTGATAAGGTTGTGACCTCTACCCCACAAGCAGTTGCCCCTAGCCCTCATGTGGTTGTTGCTAGACCACAATTGAGTGCTCCAAGGCCACAAGTGGGTAATAAAGGTCTTGGCTATGTTTCCAAGAAGAAGAAGAAGAAGAAGAAGAGCAATAAGAAGGCCAACAATGGTGCCTCGGGTGGTGTTGTCATTAAAGATAACACTACTCGTAGCACACCCGCACAAGCTAGCAATGTTGCTTCGAGTAGTAGTGTCATGAGGGAAAACACTACTCATAGCATCACCGCGGGAACTAACAATCCACACCATTTCTTATATTTTGATTATTATGGTGTTGTGCAAGCTAAATATGTTGGTCTTATTGAGGGTTACATTGACTATACCATTTGGGTTACAAAGACCCTTGTTTCTAACATGAAGAGACCCTCCTCGGGTCCTAACTCTAGTCAATGATCTCTTGCAGGACTATGCTTCCGGTGAGTCTAAATGGATAATTGATAGTGGATGCACTAGTCATATCACCGGAAGCAAAGAACTTGTGACGGAGTTGCGCCCAAATGATATTAATGCAACCTTCAGCTATGGAGACAAGTCCAAGTCTAAGGTATCGGGTTTTGGCAAGGTTGTGATTGCTCTTGATATCACTATCGTGGACCTCATGCTTGTTGAATCCCTTGGTTACAATTTACTTTCAGTTTGTTCATTAGGGAAGATGGGTTTCTCTGTCTTCTTTGATCCTGATATTGTGGTCCTTTTGAGGAGCAAGACTCTTGACGTCGCATACCTGGGACATGTTGAAAATGAGTTGTTTGTGGTAGACTTTTGAAGTCCACCAACTCTCAATAAACGTGTCTTGTCGGAAAGGCGGATATGGGGTGGTTGTGGCATCGCCGCTTATCCCATGTCAACATGAGAACTTTGCAAAGTCTTCACAAAGGTGGCCTTATTGTCGTACTAAAAGAAAAATGTTTCCTTTTCAAAAGATCACGTTTGTAGGTCGTGTGTTGAAGGAAAGATGCATGATATCTTGCACAAGGGCAAGACTATTATTTCATCAAAGAGGATCTTGGAGCTTATCCATGTTGATCTCTTTGGTGTCGTGCCCGAGGCAAGTCTTGGTGGCAAGAAGTATTGCTTGGTGATTGTCAATGATTATTCAAGATACACTTGGGTTTATTTCTTAAGTGCAAGAGTGAGACTCAACAAACCATCATCGACTTCTCCAACCAAGTGCAATGTCAACACAATGTGAAAATCATGGCTATTAGGAGAGACAATGGTTCGGAGTACAAGAACTACACTTTGAATGAATTCCTTAGTGAAGAGGGCATTTGTCATCAATACTCCGCCACTTACACTCCTCAACAAAATGGTGTTGCTGAAAGGAAGAATCGCACTCTCTTGGATATGGCAAGGACCATGTTGGCGGAGTATTCTTCTCCCCAATATTTATGGGCCGGGGCCATATCCACCGCATGCCACTCCTCCAACCTCCTCTACATCCGCAAGGGCTTGGACAAGACTCCGTATGAGATCATCACCGGCAACAAGCCCAACATCTCCTACTTCCGTGTATTCGGTTGTAAGTGATTTTATTTGATCCAGGGTGTTAGGTTGTCTAAATTTCAATCCAAAACTATTGAGGGTATATTTGTTGGTTATGGGGCCAAATCCCACACTTATAGAGTCTTTGACAAAGCCTCACGGATTGTCATAGAATCTTGTAGTGTGGTTTTCGAGGAAAAATGATGGCTCGCAAGTGGCGCAATTTCATGTTTCTAATGTAGATGTTGAAATGCCTCAAGAAGCAATAGGAAGGATGGGTGTGGGATTTTTACGCCCCATTGAGGGACACCTTACACTACTAGGAAAAGGCCTATAGCCGCATCCCATAGCGCTGGCGCACATGCATTCATCTCCGCCAGCAGTAAGTACCGCCGGCGCGCAAAATGGGCATTCGCTGGTTCTAGCTCGTTACCCCGGCGCGCACGCAATGCCCCGCGCCGGCAGTAAAGGCATGCCACCCCCGCCCCCTCTGATAAACGTACCCCCGGCGCCTCGCTTCCCCGCGCGCCGGCGGTAACTGCACTTACCCCCGGCGCGTTGTGTGGCCACTGCGCCGGCGGTAACCCTGCACTTACCCCCGGCGCCCCTGCATGCATACGCGCCGGCGGTAAGTCCAGGATTTTCCTCTGCACACCCCCCCCCCCCCCGGACCGCTTTTTTTAACTTTCTAAAGCAGAAACGGAAATGATAAAATGTTCAAAAAATAAAATCCTTTGATATGTGGGTAGGGTGTATTGTCTAGTTGATATAGAAAATTTGAAATACTCCATTTGACCTTTTATGCAAAATTCAAAAATAAAACGTAAAACGGGCATAACTTTTGCATACGACATCGAAAAAACGCGTTTAATATATCAAAAAAATCATGAGCAAATTTCCAATCCAACCTCACTCGCCTTGGGCCTGTGAGGTTTTTTTTAGAATCGGCAAATTCCAAAAGGAAAAAAGGTTATTTGAGACAGACTAAATTTTCCTACATAATCAAATTAATAAAAAAAATTCAAAATTCAAAAAAAAATGTTTTTTTTAGAAAAGATAATAAGGATATCATATTTGGATTTCTCGTATTCTTCTGATAAATTTAGACATGTCATTTGTCGAATTTGTAATTACGGATTTGTAGATATGGTGAAATAGTTAAGAGGATTGATAGTAATATACTTATAGGAAAGAATGAGTTGTTCCTAGCTAGAGTAGTGGGATGGAACTAAGAAGTTAATCGTGTTCGGGCTAGAGTAGTGGGAGGATGGGTGACCGAGCGGGAAGTTGACCAAAGTTGACAAAGGGGACCTAGAATGATAGAGAAAAAATTCAAATAAATTGAATATATGTTTTTATTTGTTTTGGAAAAAATAAAATTTTAAAAAAAAATAATAAATTTCGAAAAACAATTTTCGAAAAAAATAATTCTGTATGTTACCACCGGCGTGGGATGTTGGTGCGCCGGCGGTAAGTTTTTTACCGCCGGCGCAGTGAGCCTGCGCGCCGACGGTAACTTTTTACCACCAGCGTGAGCATCCCCGACGCGCGCCTATGCGCCGGCGGTAAGCCCATTTTGTGCGTCGGCGGTAAGCCTTTTCCTGGTAGTGTTATGGCGACTCGAGAAGGACTATGCTCTACTCAAGTGGAGCCCTCCTCTACAATAGAAGAACAAGCCAAGGAGCCAAGTGATGCACCTACCTGAGAACATGTTGAAGACCCTCCTCTTATTGACCAAGTTACTACGCAAGATGCAACAACTCCTATCATTCATGCTAGTCAAGGTCAAGACAAGATCGACCTTCCTCATCCTCCTCTCCTCAAGTTGAATCTAGTGTTGAAGAATTTTTTTATGATGATGATGATAAAGGCCATCTTGGTCAAGACGGGAACCCAAATGATCAAGTGATCCCTCCTCGCAATTATGAGGAGATCGAAGCCCGTCGTGTTAGAAGGATAAGAAGAGCTTTGAAGCACATTGATGCCCAAGACAACAAGGTCTTGGAAGATATTCCAAATAGAAGATCCACAAGAAATCAATTGGCACATTTTAGTGAGCATCAAGCTCACATATCTACGGTGGAACCAAAGAAAGTGTTTGAAGCTCTTGAGGACTCCGATTGGGTTGAAGCTTGTAACACCTGGGGTGTTACCCTTAGTAGAAAGTGTTTGTTTTCTTTTTTGCTTTGCATGCATCATATGCATAGCATCATGTTTTCAAAACAACTGGAAAACTCAAACCAAATTAAACTTTCAAACCTTGTTCAAAATTTCCAATTTACAAATTGCAAACTACAACAACTCAATTGTTTTCAAATAGTTGGAAGTTGATTTATTTAAAATTGCTTGTTAATGAAATTCCCTTTTGTTAACACCCCAAATGATAATTTCAAATTCACTTCAATTTCAATCATAATGGGCAAGATCAAATTGTGGGTTTAAGAAAATCAAATTATTGCAAGCAATTAATTCAACAAGGTCTCATAAATTGCTTGGGGTTATTGAATAAATTGTTTTAAAAATCAATCTTTATGGAAAAATAATGAAATTTCAATTACCAACTTAAAACTCCAATTAATAATTCAAATTTTTGGACTTAATGTGCACAATTGCTTTTACTCATTGTTTTGCAAATTAATAAAATTTAATTATCAAATAAAAACCCCAAACTCTATTGGAAAAATTCAACTAACAACTTGAAATCAAAGTAAAATTTCAAACTTGTGAAAATAATGTTAACATTTGCTTTAATTTCTGTTTTGAAAATTAATACAAGTTTCATAAAAGAAAAACCCTAAACCCCCCCCCCCCCCCAAATTCTATTCATTTTCCTCTTTCATCCTTTACCAAAAAAAAAAGGAAAAAATAATAATAAGGAGAGAGGCAGCCCACCTTCCCCTAGCCAGCCCACCACTTTTGGCCCGATACCCCTTCGTCGATCTTGTCGTCTTCCTCCTCGAGCTGGCGTCATCAGTACGACTTCCTCTGCACCGCAGGATCACCTTCCCCCCTCCCACGATCACTGCCGTACCGAGCTGGAGGCCACCTTAAAACCTCCACCTCCCCCCTCCCTGGTAACCCTAGTTTCCTCATCCTCCACACGCCGTCATCCTCCCTCTCCCCCCTCGATTTCCTCCTCCAAAGGCCACTGCAATTTCTCTGAAACTTCTGAACCTGGAGATCGCCGTGGTGGCCGTGGTTGCGCGGGCTTGCCGCCGCCGCCCTAGCCACCCCCGGAGCCATCCGTTCCCGGGAATGGAACCGGGGGGATGTCCTCCGCGCCTCCGTGCCCTCGGCCAGGCCGGGGAGGCGTCATAGCCCCGCCGCCGTGGACCTCTTCCCCCCGGTGCAGAGGGCACCGTCGCCTTCCTCGCCACCATCCTCGCCCTTCTGCTTCTCGACAGCGGCAGGTGCGCCCGTCTCCTTCCCCCTCCTGTCCTTCCCCCTCGAGCACACCGCACCCACACGCACACGGCGCGCGCACGGTGCGATTCGAGCACCCGCCGTCCGCCCGTCGCCGGCGATCGATGCCCTGTTCCGTCAGTTTCAGAGTTTCAGAGAGCGCTGTCGAGTTTCAGTCGACAGTTAAATAACGCGTCGCTGTTCGCCTCTTATTCCGTCGTGCCCCTTATTTGTCACAACAGCAAACATCACCGCACTGGCCATGTTCCCTCGCGCGCGAGCTGCATGTCGAGGGATCGATCCCCCTCGGCCGCAGTAGGCCTTTATTTTTCCTTCGTTTCGCGCGCAGCTAGGCCCACGGGTCAGCGACCCCCTGCGCCACCTCATCCGCACCCGCGCCCAGTTGGCGCCAGCGTGGCGCTGGGCCCGCTGGTCAGTGTCTCTCTGGCTGGCACGCTGAGTAGAAAAAAATCTCAGGGATTTTTCTCTGCTAGTTTCTTTTCCACATTTCAGTCCCTGGTTTTTGCACTATGATCCCTGTAACTTCAAACAGCTATAGAAATTGCAAATAAGCTCCAAATTGAAAATGTAAAATATGTTTTTCAGTCCAAATTCAATGTACTTTCTGTTTATCAACTTTGTTTTGCAATTTGGGCAATTAAAATTAATGTTATTTCCTTAAATTGGTTAATTAAATGGCATAATTAATAACTTTCAAATGGTTACTCCAAATTAAATACTCAAAACATGAATTTCATCCAAAATCACATGCCACACTTGAATATCAACTTTGTTTTCTGGTTTGCAACAATTAATTTGAATAATTGTTTCATCTCTTATTTAATGCAACTTAAATTGCCAAAATTCATAACTAATTCATTTTAATTCCAAATCCAACAAATAAAATATGTTTTCCAATTAAAATTAAATGCTCTATCCAAATATAAAATTTGTTTACTGTTTTGAACAATTAAAATTGATGCAACATTTAATTCCTCATTTAAGTCATTTAATATTGTTAAATTGGCCACTTGCTCAATTAAATTCCAAATTGGACAATTAAAATATGTTTGCATATCAGAAACATGCCATTAACATGTTCATGCCATTCATATCTCTGTTTGCATCTTATCCTGTGCAATTTAGATTTTGTTATGCATGTTCATCTATATGACAACATATGGAATGTGTGGGCTAATTAATTCCAGCTGTTGCCCCATCCCATTTAAATTTCCTAACTCATCTACTTTATTGTTTGCCATGCTAAACAACAACTAAATTGATGGTTAGATAAACAACTTGAACCAATAATTATTTGTCCGGACTCCGGTTCCGATTAAATTGCTTAAGTTGTTTCCACTGTTGCATCTTGCCATGTCATGCATATAAAATAGGATCATGCTGGATCTTTTGCCGTAGTAGTAATTGTTGCATCCGGTGTTTGTTCGAGATTCGTTGCTTCTTCCCGGATAGGACGTTGAGATGATGTGAGCAACGACAAGTTCTGCGGATGTACCTCTACTTGCTGGATTCCAGGCAAGTATACTCACTTGCTGCCATATGGCTGCCTTTCATCACTTGTTACCGATTCTTTCCGTTGTTCTTAGTCTAGCCTTATGATTCGATGCTTGTGTCTCGATCCTATTATATGTTACTTTGCAGCCATGATATAGCCTTCCTTCCACTTCCTATTAACTGTTGTTTGTTTCCCCTGTTGGCCCTCGTGTCGTAGTTGCATGCTTAGTGTTGTTTGCGCTCAAGTCTTGTTGTCCGTCTTATCACCTGTTTAGTTTGCTAGTTGGGTTTCAATTCAATCAACAACATGTTAATGTTTTTGGGGTAATAATAATTTGATGATAAGGCACCGGCAGGAGGCCCGGCGTGGTTTTGAAGCCTGCTAGTGTCGGCCCTAATTAGGAAAAGGGTCTTGTCTACTGATCCATGATGAGCGCACTAACCGCATGTGGGAAGCGAGTATGGGCGCCCCCCTCAATTTGATTCGATTCGCATCTCGTCCAAATCGCCTCATTTAGTTCGGGTTTTCCATTTGCCGCATGCATGATCTTGCGAACCCAGGCCAGGGTGGAACTTTTGTAGTCGGCATTTAGGGAGACACGTTCTTAGAGTGCTATGAGGGTCCCCTTTTCTTCGTGGGGCTTGATTAGCCATGCGCTCACTGCACGGGGTTCTTTGGGCTTGATGCGAAGAAGAGTTGGGTTGTGTTGAGTACCTCGCTTGGTGGGTTGATCCCCCGTCTGGCGGGTTATTCTTACGTGTACGGCCAAATTGGTGCATCCCTGCAGGGTTAAATCTTCTCGAGAAGCCGTGTTTTCCGCGGTTATGGATGACTTGGTGAAAGTACTGGCTAACAAGTACTCAGAATAACTTACACCTAACTAATGATAATTTGACTAGTAATAGTCTTATCGACACAATAACTTGAACCATCATTAATCCAACAGTGTGAGTTATCCTTGGGTTGCTTCCTTAGTAGGGGGTAACATTGGATGGGTTTGTTTGGGTGGTTAGTACTAGTTGGTTACGATACGCTATCTTATCCCCCTCTTTTAGCCGGATGTTGTAGTGAGTCTCTGTAGTTGGTTAGTGCAGCCCGCTGCCGCTTATTTGCAATAATCCTTTCCTTTCCGTTGAACCCAAAGTATTTGTATCTTGTGATGACTGGTTACGCCGGTATCTTGTGAGTATGGTTTATCCACTTGCCAGTACTTAACCGTACTGACCCACGAATCTTTTTCGTGGCTGCATATTCAATATTGCAGTCAACAGGTTTGAAGTCTGACGACGTTAGCTTGGGAATCCCTCCGGCTTGGCCTGGTCAGGGATTGGACGCTCTCGGTTATCTTCAGGACTCTTAGTCCAATTTGTATCTTGTCCGTAGACGGACGATATGTTGTTTCTTCCGCTGTTATTTGGATCTTTGTATTGTATCAGTTGTATCCCTGACTCGTTTGAGTCATCTTGTATATATCTTTTCTGTCGTTGTTGCGGAATATTCGTGAACTGTTGTAATGTTATCAGACGTGGCAACCTGGAATCGGTTATTATGTGGATTTTGGCGGGAATGCTGAAATCTGCATAGTGCCCGATCTCGGGGCGTCACAAATGGTATCAGAGCCTTGGTTGCGATTCCCGAGATTGTTTCGATACGAATGGTTATCGAAGCAACGGGTCCGCAAAGCCTGTAGGATAACCTCGCTGACGGTCGTTGTTTCTAGAGTGTCGAAAACTATTTCTGCTAAACTATTTTGGAAAACCTCTCAATAGGATTCTTGTTTTTCTCCTTATCCCTATTCTATTTCCCCTCCCATCTTATTTGTTTTGGAGTCTTCCCCCCTTGTCTATCTTTCAAAGTGTTAGGATCCTACGTGGGTGGACGTTTCTGAGCTTTTAACCTAATAGGTTCGATCATCGGAAGATTCCTGGTGGAAGAACATCGTCGTCACTCCGAGCAAGAATCTCTTGTTAGTGGTGTCGAGAAACCCTTGTTAGTGGTGTCGAGGAGATCAGCTGGAAGCCTGAAGAATCGATAGTCGAACTTCTTTCCCCTCCCGGGTTAGCAGGTGGATTGCGAGGGCGCAATCCCTTGTTAGTGGTGTCGTCTGTAACACCTGGGGTGTTACCCTTAGTAGAAAGTGTTTGTTTTCTTTTTTGCTTTGCATGCATCATATGCATAGCATCATGTTTTCAAAACAACTGGAAAACTCAAACCAAATTAAACTTTCAAACCTTGTTCAAAATTTCCAATTTACAAATTGCAAACTACAACAACTCAATTGTTTTCAAATAGTTGGAAGTTGATTTATTTAAAATTGCTTGTTAATGAAATTCCCAATTGTTAACACCCCAAATGATAATTTCAAATTCACTTCAATTTCAATCATAATGGGCAAGATCAAATTGTGGGTTTAAGAAAATCAAATTATTGCAAGCAATTAATTCAACAAGGTCTCATAAATTGCTTGGGGTTATTGAATAAATTGTTTTAAAAATCAATCTTTATGGAAAAATAATGAAATTTCAATTACCAACTTAAAACTCCAATTAATAATTCAAATTTTTGGACTTAATGTGCACAATTGCTTTTATAATTTAATTATCAAATAAAAACCCCAAACTCTATTGGAAAAATTCAACTAACAACTTTAAATCAAAGTAAACTTTCAAACTTGTGAAAATAATGTTAACATTTGCTTTAATTTCTGTTTTGAAAATTAATACAAGTTTCATAAAAGAAAAACCCTAACCCCCCCCCCCCCCCAAATTCTATTCCTTTTCCTCTTTCATCCTTTACCAAAAAAAAATAAGGAAAAAAAATAAGGAGAGAGGCAGCCCACCCCATTCCCTTTCTCCCACTAGCCCACCTTCCCCTAGCCAGCCCACCACTTTTGGCCCGATACCCCTTCGTCGATCTTGTCGTCTTCCTCCTCGAGCTGGCGTCATCAGTACGACTTCCTCTGCACCGCAGGATCACCTTCCCCCCTCCCACGATCACTGCCGTACCGAGCTGGAGGCCTCCTTAAAACCTCCACCTCCCCCCTCCCTGGTAACCCTAGTCTCCTCATCCTCCACACGCCGCCATCCTCCCTCTCCCCCCTCGATTTCCTCCTCCAAAGGCCACTGCAATTTCTCTGAAACTTCTGAACCTGGAGATCGCCGTGGTGGCCGTGGTTGCGCGGGCTTGCCGCCGCCGCCCTAGCCACCCCCGGAGGCATCCGTGGCCGGGAATGGAACCGGGGGATGTCCTCCGCGCCTCCGTGCCCTCGGCCAGGCCGGGGAGGCGTCATAGCCCCGCCGCCGTGGACCTCTTCCCCCCGGTGCAGAGGGCACCGTCGCCTTCCTCGCCACCATCCTCGCCCTTCTGCTTCTAGACAGCGGCAGGTGCGCCCGTCTCCTTCCCCCTCCTGTCCTTCCCCCTCGAGCACGCCGCACCCACACGCACACGGCGCGCGCACGGTGCGATTCGAGCACCCGCCGTCCGCCCGTCGCCGGCGATCGATGCCCTGTTCCATCAGTTTCAGAGTTTCAGAGAGCGCTGTCGAGTTTCAGTCGACAGTTAAAAAACGCGTCGCTGTTCGCCTCTTATTCCGTCGTGCCCCTTATCTGTCACAACAGCAAACATCACCGCACTGGCCCTGTTCCCTCGCGCGCGAGCTGCAGGTCGAGGGATCGATCCCCCTCGGCCGCAGTAGGCCTTTATTTTTCCTTCGTTTCGCGCGCAGCTAGGCCCACGGGCCAGCGACCCCCTGCGCCACCTCATCCGCACCCGCGCCCAGTTGGCGCCAGCGTGGCGCTGGGCCCGCTGGTCAGTGTCTCTCTGGCTGGCACGCTGAGTAGAAAAAAATCTCAGGGATTTTTCTCTGCTAGTTTCTTTTCCACATTTCAGTCCCTGGTTTTTGCACTATGATCCCTGTAACTTCAAACAGCTATAGAAATTGCAAATAAGCTCCAAATTGAAAATGTAAAATATGTTTTTCAGTCCAAATTCAATGTACTTTCTGTTTATCAACTTTTTTTTGCAATTTGGGCAATTAAAATTAATGTTATTTAATAATCCTTAAATTGGTTAATTAAATGGCATAATTAATAACTTTCAAATGGTTGCTCCAAATTAAATACTCAAAACATGAATTTCATCCAAAATCACATGCCACACTCGAATATCAACTTTGTTTTCTGGTTTGCAAAAATTAATTTGAATAATTGTTTCATCTCTTATTTAATGCAACTTAAATTGCCAAAATTCATAACTAATTCATTTTAATTCCAAATCCAACAAATAAAATATGTTTTCCAATTAAAATTAAATGCTCTATCCAAATATAAAATTTGTTTACTGTTTTGAACAATTAAAATTGATGCAACATTTAATTCCTCATTTAAGTCATTTAATATTGTTAAATTGGCCACTTGCTCGATTAAATTCCAAATTGGACAATTAAAATATGTTTGCATATCAGAAACATGCCATTAACATGTTCATGCCATTCATATCTCTGTTTGCATCTTATCCTGTGCAATTTAGATTTTGTTATGCATGTTCATCTATATGACAACATATGGAATGTGTGGGCTAATTAATTCCAGCTGTTGCCCCATCCCATTTAAATTGCCTAACTCATCTACTTTATTGTTTGCCATGCTAAACAACAACTAAATTGATGGTTAGATAAACAACTTGAACCAATAATTATTTGTCCGGACTCCGGTTCCGATTAAATTGCTTAAGTTGTTTCCACTGTTGCATCTTGCCATGTCATGCATATAAAATAGGATCATGCTGGATCTTTTGCCGTAGTAGTAATTGTTGCATCCGGTGTTTGTTCGAAATTCGTTGCTTCTTCCCGGATAGGACGTTGAGATGATGTGAGCAACGACAAGTTCTGCGGATGTACCTCTACTTGCTGGATTCCAGGCAAGTATACTCACTTGCTGCCATATGGCTGCCTTTCATCACTTGTTACCGATTCTTTCCATTGTTCTTAGTCTAGCCTTATGATTCGATGCTTGTGTCTCGATCCTATCATATGTTACTTTGCAGCCATGATATAGCCTTCCTTCCACTTCCTATTAACTGTTGTTTGTTTCCCCTGTTGGCCCTCGTGTCGTAGTTGGATGCTTAGTGTTGTTTGCGCTCAAGTCTTGTTGTCCGTCTTATCACCTGTTTAGTTTGCTAGTTGGGTTTCAATTCAATCAACAACATGTTAATGTTTTTGGGGTAATAATAATTTGATGATAAGGCACCGGCAGGAGGCCCGGCGTGGTTTTGAAGCCTGCTAGTGTCGACCCTAATTAGGAAAAGGGTCTTGTCTACTGATCCATGATGAGCGCACTAACCGCATGTGGGAAGCGAGTATGGGCGCCCCCCCCCCCCCTTAATTTGATTCGATTCGCATCTCATCCAAATCGCCTCATTTAGTTCGGGTTTTCCATTTGCCGCATGCATGATCTTGCGAACCCAGGCCAGGGTGGAACTTTTGTAGTCGGCATTTAGGGAGACACGTTCTTAGAGTGCTATGAGGGTCCCCTTTTCTTCGTGGGGCTTGATTAGCCGTGCGCTCACTGCACGGGGTTCTTTGGGCTTGATGCGAAGAAGAGTTGGGTTGTGTTGAGTACCTCGCTTGGTGGGTTGATCCCCCGTCTGGCGGGTTATTCTTACGTGTACGGCCAAATTGGTGCATCCCTGCAGGGTTAAATCTTCTCGAGAAGCCGTGTTTTCCGCGGTTATGGATGACTTGGTGAAAGTACTGGCTAACAAGTACTCAGAATAACTTACACCTAACTAATGATAATTTGACTAGTAATAGTCTTATCGACACAATAACTTGAACCATCATTAATCCAACAGTGTGAGTTATCCTTGGGTTGCTTCCTTAGTAGGGGGTAACATTGGATGGGTTTGTTTGGGTGGTTAGTACTAGTTGGTTACGATACGCTATCTTATCCCCCTCTTTTAGCCGGATGTTGTAGTGAGTCTCTGTAGTTGGTTAGTGCAGCCCGCTGCCGCTTATTTGCAATAATCCTTTCCTTTCCGTTGAACCCAAAGTATTTGTATCTTGTGATGACTGGTTACGCCGGTATCTTGTGAGTATGGTTTATCCACTTGCCAGTACTTAACCGTACTGACCCACGAATCTTTTTCGTGGCTGCATATTCAATATTGCAGTCAACAGGTTTGAAGTCTGACGACGTTAGCTTGGGAATCCCTCCGGCTTGGCCTGGGCAGGGATTGGACGCTCTCGGTTATCTTCAGGACTCTAAGTCCAATTTGTATCTTGTCCGTAGACGGACGATATGTTGTTTCTTCTGATGTTATTTGGATCTTTGTATTGTATCAGTTGTATCCCTGACTCGTTTGAGTCATCTTGTATATATCTTTTCTGTTGTTGTTGCGGAATATTCGTGAACTGTTGTAATGTTATCAGACGTGGCAACCTGGAATCGGTTATTATGTGGATTTTGGCGGGAATGCTGAAATCTGCATAGTGCCCGATCTCGGGGCGTCACAAAGCTATGCATTATGAGCTCAATAACTTTGAGCGCAACAAGGTTTGAAGATTTGTTGAGAACCCCAAAGATTGCCATAATGTTATTGGCACTAAGTGGATATTCAAGAACAAGCAAGATGATCATGGCATTGTTATAAGGAACAAGGCAAGATTGGTAGCTCAAGGTTACACTCAAGTTGAAGGGATTGACTTTGATGAAACATATGCTCCCATGGCTCGCCTTGACTCCATCCGTATCCTTCTTGCTTATGCATCTTCGCATAATTTCAAATTGCAACAAATTGATGTTAAAAGTGCTTTCTTAATGGTCCACTCAAAGAGGATGTATATGTTAAGCAACCTCCGGGGTTCGAGAACCTCAACTTTCCTAACCATGTCTACAAGCTCGATAAGGCGCTCTATGGACTTAAACAAGCACCACGTGCGTGGTAGGAGCACCTGAGAGTGTTGTTGGATGACCGTGGTTTTGAAGTTGGCAAGATCGACCCCACTCTCTTCACAAAGAGAGTAAAGGGAGAGCTTTCATATGCCAACTCTATGTGGACAATATCATCTTTGGCTCAACTAACCAAGCTTTCAATAATGAGTTCTCAAAGCTTATGACTGACAGGTTCGAGATGTCTATGATGGGAGAGCTTAAATTCTTCCTTGGCTTTGAGATCAAGCAATTGGCTCGTGGTACTTTCGTTTCTCAGGCCAAGTATACCCAAGACATGATCAAGAGGTTTAATTTCCAAAATGCAAATATCAAGCCATCTCCTATGCAAGTCAAGTGCCACCTCAAGCATAACCCGGATGGTAAAGATGTGGACCAAAAATTGTATCGTTCTATGATTGGTTCTTTGCTTTACCTTTGTGCATCTAGACCCGATATAGTTTTGAGTGTAGGTGTGTGTGCAAGGTATCAAGCGGCTCCTAAGGAAATCCACTTAGTGGCGGTCCATAGGATCTTTCGGTATTTGGTTCATACCTCAAGGTTTAGTTTGTGGTACCCGAAGGGGGCACAATTCTCTCTCAAGGTCTACACTGATTCCGATTGGGCGGGTGATCAAGATGATAGGAAGTCCACTTCTGTGGCTTGCCAATTTCTTGGTAGGTATTTGGTAAGTTTGTCTTCCAAGAAGCAAAATTGCATATCTCTCGCCACCGCCGAAGCCGAATATGTAGCCGCCGCAAGTGCTTGCACCCAATTTCTATGGATGAGGCAAACTCTCAAGGAATATGATGTTCATTTGGATAAGGTGCATCTCATGTGTGACAATGAAAGTGCCATCAAGATCGCCTACAACCCTGTGCAACACACAAGAACGAAGCACATTGAGATTCGTCATCATTTCATCCGTGACCATGTGGCAAGAGGTGATATTGCTCTCGCATATGTGCCCACCAAGGACAATCTTGCGGATATCTTCACGAAGCCACTCGATGATGCAAGATTCATGTTCTTGAGGAATGAACTAAACATCATTTATTCTAGGAGTTTGACTTCAGGATCTTGCACACACCCCTATAGATGAAACGTGTTTGGGTTTAGGTGTAGGCATGGACATAGGGGTGTTATCCTAACACATTGGGTTCTCCCTCCCCCCATTATGCCCAAATAAAAAAATCCATTGTTATCTCTCTTTTTCTAATGTTGAATTGTGAGCTTCAATGTCGAGTATTGGCCATGCACCCAAGATATATCTTCGTGGTGTCATACCATGATCTCTTACATGGTGGCTTAGGCCACCAACCTCTTCTTTGTGAAGAGTTGGTTCTTAGTTGGGGTTTATTTGATATTTCATTGCATTTCTTGTTTTTTCCCCTAAGTGTTCTTTCGTAGGAAAATCTCACTCAATTGGTGTTTTGTTTGTTTGATTCTTGCAATTGAGAGGGATAAGTACTACTTTCAGTTTGTTGTTTCTATCCGAAGCCCTCCTACCCAAAAAACAAACTCTATCTAGCACATTTGTCATTCCTTTGAAACTAGGAAGTTTCGGATCAGATGGTAGCCGGAAATTCCGGTTCAGATTTGAACCGGAATATCCGGGTGGTACCGGAATATCCGGTTCAAACTTGAACCGGAATATCCAGTCCGGCGCAAATCACTTAAAATCGGAGGGGCACGAGGAGAGAGGCAGTTCTTGCCTTTTCTTATCCCCCAACTCCTCTTCTCCACCCCAAACACCGCCACCTTGATTCTTGGCCTCCTGGGCCACTTCCTCCGCGGGATCTGCGACTTCTTGCCCGGATCTTGTTCCCCTCGTGCTCGGGAGCATTTCCATCTAAGCATCTTCATCCATGGACGCCGGTAAAGTTCAAATCCTTTAAATCTTGGTGCCATAACCGTACCCATCCATGGATTTGTGTTTTTGTTGACAATGCTTGGTAGAAACTGCTCCCTAGGGTACTATATGCATGCTAGAGACAATAGTTTAGATTCACATGTCACTGATCTAGTTTTTAAATCTAGTGGAGAATCAATCTAGTGTTGTTTTCGTGCTGTCGGAATATCCTGTTCAGTTTTGAACCGGAATATCCGGTGCTGTTCTATAGAGCAGCCGAACAGCCGGAATATCCGGCTCAGTTTTGAACCGGAATATCCGGCTAGGTTCTATCACGAAATCGGAATATCTGCTACAGAACTGAACTGGAATATCCGGTTGAGTTCTGTCCCGAATTTCTCAAGTACTATTTTGATCCTACCTAGATTTGTTACTCGATCATTACATGGAATCTTCTCTATTGTTTTGATGTATGATTCCTCCATTGCTTGATATATGTGCACTTATCCCTATTGCTTCCTCTATGATTCTCCTTCACAGGTGGCTCTCACGCTGACCTGTTGGGCCTTCGCAAGCGTCCTTCCTACAAGGACACTAGTGATGAGGATCCCGGTGACCGCCCTCCAAGGAAAGATATTGCCAAGAGCAAGTATCTCCCCAGTGCCACTACAACACCGAGCTTGTTGTCCAATTCATGTCCACATTGGTGTTTTACAATAGTGTTCCTTGCTATATGAAGTGGATGACTCAGACCACTCCCTGTGAGATTCCTTTTCACAGATTAGCACGTCTGCTTGGTTATAGGTACAGCTCTCACCCTCCACTTGGTTACCGTATGCATGATGTGGAGAGGCCTTAGAGGGAGAGATCTATGGCAGAGATGTATGCTCTAGGATTTTCTATTGGTAAGCTGGAAGGGATCCTCCCCTTTTATGATCAGCTCATGCACCTTTTCAGGTCCTTCTTGGTGCCAGGTGGAGGTAACAATGATGCTCTCACCAGTCCTTTGTTCAACCTTTTCATTTTGGCTAAGCGGTGTATTGAGGATGAGGACCCTACTGCTTCTTACACTGTGGACGTCATGGACATCATCTTCCATGAGTTGCGCAATGTTATGATTGGTGGGAACACCATACCATATGGACCTTATATCATGATGTTGATCAAGGATGTGATGAAGAGGGATTTTTCTGAGTTACCCATGGAAGAGCACAAGTTCAAGAAGCTGTACATCAAGAGGAAGAAGGTTGTTCCTGCTCCTGTTCCTCCTTCTGAGGGTGGTCCCTCTAGAGGAGGTGTGGCCCCTTCTAGTGCTCCCCAGGCTGATCCTACCTCCACCTTGCGCAATGTCAGGAAGCTCTCCTGGTTTCAGCGCTACGTGCTCTGCATGAAGGTGGATATCCACAAGGAGCAGTACCAGGCCTACCACAGGGACACAACTATGTCTAGCACTCAGAGTCAGATCCTTCACCATGTGAGTGGTGCTTCTGGTGATCTCCCTGCCCCGCTTGTTCCACAGTCCTACTCTCAGTGGTCCGCCAGAGACCGTACTCCTTGGGTACGGATTGAGGAGGCTCTTTGTGCCACAGCTGCTTCTTCCCGTGCTCGTGATGGAGATGACTTTGAGGAGGAAGATGAGTTTGAGGACGAGGATCTGGAGAGGGAGGCCGAGGGGGCTTTTGACGCGTCAGCTGGAGAGTCGTGTGAGCATTATGATGCTTAGATCGTTGTTGGGATGCTAGCACCACTACCCATCTCCTTTTTGGTGTCTCGATGCCAAAGGGGGAGAAGTAGTAGTAGGCCTACGAGGATTTTCATGGGTTCGGGCACAAGCGTATGCTTTTACCATTTCTTGAGAGCTTGTGTCCATTTTAGTCTTATTCGTGAACCTTTTCATTTTATTGTCTCGTTTAAAATTATGTGCTATCATGTGTTGTGAGACTATGTGTTTGGTTATTATGGATTATCTATCTTATTTTATTGGTTATTATGGATTATCAATCTTATATGTTGAGGATATTATCTATTGTTGTGCTTGGGTATTCTTGTTATCATCTCTACGCACAATGTATATATTTCACTCTTATTCTCAACATATTGGTGATATTGTTACTTTGGCATGTTTGTTACTTGTTGGAAATTGCTCTCTGTATATTATTGCACTTTTTGCATTTGAGGCAAACAAAAGATGTGCATATAGATAGGGAGAGACAATTCCATTTTGTTTCAAAAATGTAATCGTCAAAGTTTTATTGCAAATCTTAGTATTGTCATCTAGCACCAAAAAGGGGGAGATTGAAAGTGCATTTCGTTTTCCCGGTATTTTGTGTGTTAGTTAACAATACTAAGCACATTATTTATCAACGTTTTTAGTCCGCAGGTGTTATACTTAACATCGCCATCGATCACCAAAAATATCAGTGAAGATTGGGCTAAGATATTTGGGAAAGTGAGCAACCGGATTATTCTAACCAGATTATTCAGGGAAACCGGATATTCCGGTTAGGATGGTTTGGGTCCAGTGTGGGACAGAGATGAGCCGGATTATTGGTACTGGATTATTCAAACCATACCGGATATTCCTGTTGAGAAGTTTCTGCTCAAAAATTGGCTAAGGACTGGAGTTGGTTCTCACAGATGTGAACCGGATTATTTGTACCGGACTATTCCGGAGGAGCCGGAATATCCGGTTCAGCTGCCTACGCCAGACAGAAGCCAGCCGGATTATTCGTACCGGATTATTCAAAGGCAACCGGATAATCCGGTTTAAGTCAACAAACTCGGTGGAAATATCCCAAACGGATATTCCGGTCCAAACTTGGACCGGATATTCCGGTACCTATTTTCCTGCAAAACGGCTAGTTTTGAGGAGGGGGTATAAATACCCCTCCTCTTCCACCTTGAGCTCCAGTTCTTCCCCTTGGCATTCAATAGCATTTAAGATCTCACCAAATCCTCATTAACTCCCAATCCCTCCCACCAAACTCGAAGATCTTTGGAGGATTGAAGGAGAAGGCCCCGATCTAGATCTTCACCGAGCCTTTCTTCAATTCCCCATCTCTAGCTCGAGGGATCTAGCCTAGGGTTTCCTCTTGTGGAGAACCTAGGAATCTTGCTACTCTTGGTGATTCAAGATTGTTGGGAGCCCCTAATTTGGTTGTGGGTGTGTGCCCCAAGTTGTTTGTAAAGGATTCGATTCCCGCCTCAAAGGGGATCAATAGTGGAAGGTGGACTAGGCCTTTGTGGCAGGGTTCATCGGAGGATAGGGTAAGGCCTTTGTGGCTTTGAGTAGGCCTTCGTGGCGAGCTCACACCCCTCCAACGAGACATACTCCCTCAACAAGGAGGAACTCGGGATTACATCGTGTCTCCGCATGCTTCATATCGGTTACCTCGTTCCCTTCTCCCTTTACTTGCACTTGTATTTTGATTGTTGTTATCCTTGTCATATAGGTAAATTCACCGTAGTTTCATCATCTAGAGAATTTACCTTTGTGTCAAGCCTAATTGTGAAAGAAAATTTAAAATTGGTCGTAGCACCTATTCACCCCCCCTCTAGGTGCCCACACTATACTTTCACCACCAGCTTCTGATAAATTCGGAACTACCGGGGCGTCCGGTAGTTCATCGCGTACTATCGGATCTGCCCGGTAGTACCGATTGTGGTTTCTGTCTATGATGTTGCGTTGACCAATGTGGAGAGATGCACAGGCAGTACTACCGGACACCGTCCGGTAGTACCGGGTGTAGAAATAAATGCCCCAAACGGTCAGATTCGTGGGATGGGTATAAATAGTGCATCCCCTTCTTCCGCAAGATCCAGTTCGTCCAAGCATTGAAGTGCATTTATTGGAGCTCACCAAATCTTCGATTCCTCTCAATCCCTCCACCCAAACTCGTTGATTCTTGGAGGATTGAAGGAGAATGCCCCGATCTACATCTACACCAAGTCATTCTTCATTCCCCTGATGACCCACAAGTATAGGGGATCGCAACAGTCTCCGAGGGAAGTAAAACCCAAATTTATTGATTCGACACAAGGGGAGCCAAAGAATATTTGTGAGCCTTAACAAGTGAGTTGTCAATTCACCTGCACCTGAAAGTACTTTTGTTCGCAATGGTTTATCAGTAGTAACAGTTTTATAGTAGCAGCAGTAGTGAAATAATAGCGGCAGTAGTATGAAAACAGCAGCAGCAATAGTGTTTGCAATAAACAACGGGGTTAAATATTGTAGGCATGGGGACGGATGAACGGGCGTTGCATGGATAATATAGTTCAAACAATGATCAAGTCATGGGCATTGCAGATAAATATGATAAAACATCCAAGCACTAAGTAACCATAGGCATGTGTTCCGTAAATAGTCATGCATGCTCGCAATGAGAACTTACACAGCATCTTTTGTCCTACCAGCCCGTTTTCAGCGGGGCCTCAAGAGAACTACTGGTAATTAAGGTGTTCCTTTTAATAGAACACCGGATCAAAGCATTAACACTCCATGAACACATGTGATCCTCACATCACAGCCATCCCCTCCGGTTGTCCCAATTTCTGTCACTTCGGGGCCTCGGGTTCCGGACAACAATGTGTGTAAACAACTTGCAGGTATGATCAAGAAACAATAATTATCATCCTGATTCAATAACATGTTCAGATCTGAGATCATGGCACTCAGGCCCAAAGTGGCAAGCATTAAGCATAAAAAGTTGCAACAATGTCAATAGCACTAATAGAGGATACTAGGCACTATGCCCTAACAATCACGACACTATAACATGAACGATCTCATCCAATCCCTACCACCCCCTTTAGCCTACAGCGGGGAATTACTCACACATGGATGGGGAAACATGGATGGTCGATGGAGATGCGTTGGTGATGACGATGGAGATGATCTCCTTCACTTCCCGTCCCGGCAGGGTGCCAGAACAGGAAATTTTTATCCCCGAATCGAGGTTCAGGATGGCGGCGGTGCTCTGTTGTGTTTCTGTGGAATATGACAAACCCCCTCGGGTTTTAGGGTTGGAGGATACTTGTAATCGAAAGGGGAGTCCGAGGGGGGCTCTGGGGGGCCCACACCCTATGCTGGCGCGGCCAGGGGGCCCACGCCAGGGGGTGTGGCCACCATGTGGTTCCTCTCCTGGCCCCCTTCTGGTTCTCGGGATCTTCCGGGGTGAAAACACCAATGGGGTCCTTTTTGGGCAATTTCCCGAAAGTTGGTTTTCTGCATAAAAACAAGACACCAAGGTAATTCTGTTGAAAACAACGTTAGTCTGTGTTAGTCTTATTCAAAACACACAAGTTTAGAGGAAAACAATAAGAAAAGTGTTCATAAAAGGAGATACGTTTTCGACGTATCAACTCCCCCCAAGCTTAGATTAATGCTTGTCCTCAAGCAATTCAGTGACAACTGAGTGCGATAAAAGACTTTTATGAACACATTTCTTTCATATGATGTAAACATACTCACTATATGATCAAATAATTAATTGTGCACATGATAAGATGCATGCAAGATACTGTCACTTAATAGCTATGCAAACCATGAGAAGATAACAACATATTTATAATAAACAACATTAAGCATAATTATTTGCAAGATTGGAATATTCATAAAAAGGATCTAATAAAGTGGTATCTCGCTTCCCCTTAAGTGTGGGGAAAAACATAAATGCCAAGGCACCTCTGAAGTTCAAGGGAAGACTAGAAGTAAAGATATCAAAGATACAAGTATCAAAGTTATACCACAATCAACTGTACTTTGGGACAAACACATCACACTAAGAATGACCATTGTGCTCTCAAGAAAGTGCTCAAAGAATATGGCGGAGACTCAAACTGAAAGTAAAAGAAAGGCCCTTCGCCAAGGGAATCATGGATCACTCATGTGCTAGAGCTTTATTTTATTAAACAGAGGTATTGAAAACATTTTGAGAGAGGTGTATGCTTATGTCAACGAATGGTAAACAGAGAATACAGTACGTCACAAGCCAAATGAATTCACAAGAGCGGCTCCCATGTGAAGGACGCATCTGGGTAGAAGGTCATCCCTCTTTCTCTTTTGTTTACACAATTATGCTTGGACTGATAAATTAGGGGCAACAAGAGTGAAGAGAATTTGTGTGTATTAATTTGGGGATGGGCACCCCGCTGCCAACTCTTCTATCATTTGGATAAGCGGATGAAGCCACTAGTCTATGGTGTGAAATCAAATCAACGACTGAGATAAAGATTCTCTATTTACGTCCTCATGAGCTAAAACAGGGGCACAAACCAGGAATAATTTTTAGCAGGTTTTAAAGGTAGCACATGAGAAATTTACTTGGAGTGGCGGTTAAATACCACGTATAGGTAGGTATGGTGGACACATTTGGAAAACTTTGGTTTTTGGAAGTTGGATGCACAAGTAGAGCTCATACTCAGTACGGGTGAAGGCTAGCAATAGACAGGGAGCGACAATCAAGAGAGCAACAACTATCATAATCATGTTTTGCGACAAAGTAATTAACTTGAGGCATAAAAATTGATGCTTGAACTCTGAGGCAAAAATAATAATCGAGGCTTTATTGACCCTTTTGTTTTCAGTTCGTAGCATTCGTGAGCATGTGCCAAGTCGATTCAAATGAAAAACAGTCAGAGGAGGCTACCACGGTTATTTGTCCTTCTACGATTAGAACGATTGCAAACTAATATTTATTCCACAGAGTCATTTATATTAATTAGAAATTGGAAGAAAACATGAGGAGAGCATGAAACTATTAAGTAGCCATTAAGTCACATATATATTTTACGAACAATAAACTTAGCATGTTCCCATGATGGATTTAAGTACATTAAATGAAAGCATATAGAGTTCATACAGCCTCTCACCACAACTAGAATTGTGGATATCATCTTATTGCTCTTCACTTGTGGGCTTAATAAAATATAATGAAAAAACCAGCTCCAAAGGAGTCACGGACGACTGTTGAACTCTGCAACAAACTTTACAAAACCAAATAAGAACAACAGATATTTTTGGGTTTTTCAATTAAAGCACGAACAGAAGAGAACAAGCAAACAAAGCAAAATCTTTTGGGGTTTTTTAATATTAAACTGCAACTAAAAGATAAAGCAAACCAAATAGAGAAACTAATGAAGCAAACAAAGAGAAATAACAGAAATATTTTTGGTCTTTTTGTGTTTTGGAAAACAAGAACAAAACAATAAAAACAAAGAGAAATAAGAGAAAGAAACAAAAACAAACGAAAGAAACAGAAAGAAACTAAAACAAACAAAAGAAAAGAAAACATGGATATACAAAGAACCGATCGAACATGATATATAAATGAGTGTGATGTCGGTATACCTCCCGCCAAGCTTAAGATTTTGGCCTCAGTGGAGATCAATCAAAGCGCGGGAAATATCCCCACTGTGGCGGGTCATCCCTCGGGTGGTCGTACTCGGGCGCATAAGAGGAGGATGATGCAGCTGGCGCATAGTCATAACCGGGGTGCTGTTATGGGATCCCCGTGGCATCGTAGGGCTGGACGAAATCACCATCGTCCCCCTCGTCGGCACCCTCCCCTTGCTGGGGGTGATGCTCAAGGTATGTGTCCAGCTCACTCTCAGAAAGCTCCCATCCTTGCATGTTATTAAGATCAAACAAAAGAGGTGCAGGCAAAAGTACTTCTCTAATAGTTTTAACAACTCTCCACCCGGATCGTTCGGAGAAAGTTAATTCAAAAGATAAATTATGTAAGTGAGCATGGGTAGAAAGAAACTTATGTTGAACCATGGAAACAAGATTAAGCCTCTCTATAGGAAACTGAAAGTGAAGGGAATATGCCCGAGAGGCAATAATAAAATGATTATTATCTTATTCCTTGTTTATGATGAATGTTTATTTCTCATGCTAGAATTGTATTAACCGGAAACGTTGATACATGTGTGCTTAATAAACAAACAATGGTTCCTAGTAAAGCCTCTCTTTTAACTAGCTCGTTGATTAATAGATGATCAAGGTTTCCTGATCATGAACATTGGATGTTATTAATAACGGGGTCATGTCATTAGAAGAATGATGTGATGAACATATACCCAAAGAGAATATAGCAATGCGATCAAGTCATTTAGTTTACATTGTTATATCAAACACACGAAGTAACTTATTCCTTATACCATGAGATCATGTCAATCACTGATACCGGAAGAGTGCTTTGATGGCATCAAACGTCACACCGTAACAGGGTGACTATAAAGGTGTCGTTGAGTATTCGGAAAGTATTAGTTGAGGATCATGGATCAAGAGTGGGATTTGTCCATCCAAATGACGGAGAGATATACTCTGGGCCCTCTCGGTGATATCACATCGAAACCGCTTGCAAGCACGTGATATGATCACAAGGATGTTATATCACGGGAACGAGAAAAGAGTACTTGTCGGTAACGAGATTGAACAAGGTATGGTTGATACCAATGATCGAATCTCGGACAAGTAAAATATCGCGAGACAAAGGGAATAGTTCACGGCGTTGTTGGTTCACACGATCACGAGAGTCATCGTTGAATATATAGGAGTCATCACGGATCTCCAGATCCCGCTGTTGATTATTGATCGGAGAGGAGTCTCGATCATGTCTATCTTATTCGCGAACCGTAGGGTGACACACTTAAGGTTCGATGACGCATTTGAGAGGATACGGAATATCGAAGAATATTTTGGACAGCACCGAAATTGTTTCGGGGAAAATTGAAATAGTTCAAGGGGTTTTTCGTCGAATGGTTGTTAATAGAATTAACAAATGATTCGAGGTGCTATATGCAAAAGTTTGTTAATAGAATTAACAAATGCTGAAATAAAGAAATAAAAAGGTTTTATTTATTTATTAAAAGAAAACCTTTGGATTTTCCAAGTGGGAAATTATGGGGAAATGAGTGGGTGTGAGTGGAGTGTCCACTCACATGATGAGGGAAGAGGTGGGGGCACCCCCATGGGCTGGCCGCACCCCCCTTGGGCTGCCTCCCCCCTCTCCTATAAAAGGAGGGTGAGAGCTCTCCCTCCTCCACACACTTGGCCACTTCCCTTTCCCTCCACCCGCTGCTCCATTTCATGGTCTCCGGCTTGGCGAAGCCCTGACCGTGGGATTCTTCACCACCACCACGTCGTCGTGCTGCTGGAGTTCCGAGGGATTCTCTACTTCCGCGCCCCGCTGGAACGAGGGAACGGAGGTCGTCATCAACCGTACGTGTGACCGATCACGGATGCACCGCCGGATTGCGGTGCCATCTTCTCGCTATCGGGATCGGTGTGAGTACGACTACGCCAACAACGAGATTTGATCTCGTACCACTTTGAGTCTTCGAGGGTATGTGTTCTTCTTAACCCTCTCATTGCCCGTTGCAATTCGTCTCCTAGATTAGATCTTGGCCTTTCGGGTGTCTCTCGCGTAGGAAAATTTTTGTTTTCTATGCTACGTTCCCCTTCAGTGGTATCAGAGCCGGATCTATGCGTAGATGTTTTGTACGGGTAGAACACATAGGTGTATGTGGGCGTTGATGATCATGTTATTACCTCCTTGATTATTTTATGATCTTAGTGGCATAGTGGGATGAAGCGGCCCGGACTAACCTTACATGTCCACGTACATGAGACTTGTTCCACAACTGACATGCAACTTGTATTGCATAAGTGGCTTGCGGGTGTCTGTTTCTCCTACTATAGTTAAGATCTAATCTATGAAGGGTTGTTAAAAATGTGTTTATCAACGTTGTGGTTGATGTTCGTAGGTATGAACGGTTCTATCCTCGAAAGCCCTAAGCCACGTAAAATATGCAAAAATAAATTAGAAGCGTCTAACTAGTTTTTGCTGGGCATGTGATGAGATATGGTCAATATTACAAATTCGATTATGAGATGATCTATTTTGTAAATTATTGATATACCGTAAGGTATCCATATGGTTGTCTTCTTATTGATGGACAAACCAGTTTGGGGTACCGTGGTACTTGGTACCACGCCGGTGGAATGATTGAGATCATACCATAATGCACATGATGGAGATCAAGTGCAAGGAGGACCATATCATATCACGTTATCCTTACATGTGATGTATGTGATGTTAATACTTTTATGCATCTTGTTTTGCTTAGATAGCGACGGTAGCATTATAAGATGATCCCTCTCACTTAATATCAAGATAATAATGTGTTCTTCCTTAAGTATGCACCGTTAAGAAAGTTCGTCGTTTCGAGACACCACGTGATGATCGGGTGTGACAGACTCAACGTTCGCATACAACGGGTGTTTTCAAGCCTAGCATGTACAGACATGGCCTTGAAACACACGCAATACTACGGTTCTACTTGGCGAGCCTAGCATGTACAGACATGGCCTCGGAACACGTCACCGAAAGGTAAAGCATGAGTCATATGGATGATATGATGAACATGTCGATGTTCGCCTTTGAAACTACATCATCTCACGTGATGATCGGTTTTGGTGTAGTGAATTTGGTTCGTGTAATCACTAAAGACGACTAAGAGGGATGTTGTTTTTGAGTGGGAGTTCATGGCTTAATTTGAATTAACTTGAACTTATTTATCATGAACAACCAATCAAAGTGAATTTGCACAAATTGTAGTATTCATTGGCATCTATAATTACCTTACACTTAGATTGTTAATTGAGATATAACTGTTATGATCTGGTAAATACCATTTAAGATTGGTACCGTATTAGTGAAATTTAAAATTGAGTCCTATTGTAGATTTTTGGTATTTCCTACCTAGCTCCATGTGGTTAATGATTGATTAATCTAGAGAGCAAATAATTCCTACTTAGAATCCAGAGTCATGGTTGCTTCCGTATTACTTTATCTTCAAAAGAATGTTTTGTTGATCAAGGTGATTTAGGAACTGAAAAGAGTTGTTTTCAGAAACAATCAAGTGAAAGATATATTGATATCTAGAAACTTATTTGTGGCAACATGACTGAGTATAATTTAGCGTGACAATGTATGCTTATATTATTTGAATATATGTAATGATTGAAGACGCTAGGCGTTTGAATATTCCAAGAAGTTGGGCGCTAAAAATTATCCTCTAAATCCCTTCCTTCGAGCTATAGTAGCTTAATCATAAAATTGTTATGAGGGGATGGATTAGAAGTATGGGTAAAGTAGTTTACCTTACTTGGAAAATGCTAAGAGTGGAATCTAGAAGAATGCTATTAATATGGTGATATTAGTAGAACAATCAAACTCAAAGTATGACTCAATGGGTGATAGTATATGACTAACACGCCAAAGAAAATGAGCTAGTAAGACTAGCATTGTTTGATGTTGAATGATTCTTCTATAAAGGAAAGGGAATATTGAAAATAGAATTACAAATAGATATATGGCAGAAAAGAAGATAAGTGGAAAAGTCCAGCTCAGGAGTATATACTTTATATACAAGTTATAGATGTATTACTAGTTAACAAAGTATTTTTGGTATTTTGATACCACATTGGTTGGTATGAGTTGTCATACAAAGCAACGCAATGAAAGAAATACAAGGGCCTAAAAGGAACTAGTAATAGATGTGGAATCGATTATGACAAGAACATAAATAAAGTGTTATTGTGTTCATTGTCGTATCGAACCAACCAGTCAAGATTTATTTGAAGAACTTAATAATTTGTTATTTTGTTCTAGTCTTTTGTGAGAACAAATGAGATTGTTCAAACTATGATCATATTCCATAATTGATGGATATGTTAATATAAATCATGTTGGTAAAGTAAACATCTATAAGACTAAATGCTAAACGTTGCAAGACGTTGAAGAGTTTCACTTAAATTGTGACACCACCATTTTAGTTCATATCGGAAAGGAAAACATGAAGGAACTCCATATTGATGGACTTCCGGAGTCATTTTATTGACGCTTGTGAGACCTCTTCCAAAAGATGACTAGAATTCCGTTCTTAGGCCAAAGTAGAATGGACGACTAATTTAGTGGAGATTATACATATTGATGTATATAGTCCATTATGTGTAGTCATGTATGGTGGATTAATTTTTCCTTCATAAAATTCTGTCGATGATTTAAGTAGATATGCGAGTATATCTATTTAAAGGGAACAGAGTTTGACATTTTGAATTGGTTCAAAAGGTTGTTAATATGAAGTTAAAATCAATGTAACAAGATAATCAAGTATTTATGATTGGATCATAAAGGATAAAGTTTGAGTTACAAGTTTAGCAAAACATCTGATAAGTTGCAGAATTGTTCTACAACTTATACTTCTCGAATACCCCACATTAGATTGGAGTATTCAAAAGACAAAATCAAACCCTGTTTGACATGGTAAGATTAATAAAATTGCCATTATAATTTTGTAGTTTATACATTAGTGACAACCGTTTTTCCACTGAAAAGAGCACCATCATGATCCGCTGAAATTGACAACATATAAGATATGGTTTGGGTAGTGACCCGAATTGTCACTTTCTTAAGTTTTGGTATGCATAGCATGTGTAAAATGTTTACAACCAAAATAGGATAAATATATGTTTATAAGGTTATCCCAAATAAAACATTGGGTATTTCTCCTATCACCAAACCAAAAGACAAATGTTGTTTGTCAGAAAGGGTTGATTTCTCGAGAAAGTAGTTCTTGCGAAACAAGTGAGTGGGAGCACAGTACAAACTCAACAAGGTTAGAGAATCTTCGTTATCATGTCAAGAGTAGCGCAGCACTGGAAGTTGTTCCGGGGTTTACTATTTTGACTAAGTAGAAGACACTACAAATGTTGTAGATACTTCAAATGAGTTTGCGAACTGTACCGGAAAAGTCCAAAAACTTTGTACTTAGAACAACTTGTGGTTTAAGTGTAAAGTGTTGTTTTGACAACAAAGGACCTGGACCTTATAAAGGAAGCAAATGATGGGCCCTGACTTCGTAAAATTGACTATGAGTCATTATATCCGCCATAGTATCCTTGTATGAATATCAAGTATGTGACTTGGTAGTCCTTTCGATAGGCATGATGCCTAACGATAGCAAAAGGGTCTATATAGCGACAAAGACATGGATTTTACATCTTATTAAAATTGTACTTATCGAAAAGTTGTTTTCGACGAAGTTCAAAGAGTTAACTACTACAAGATTTTGATCTTCCGTAGTGATGCTTTAGTCTTTGCGGATAGTTCTAGCAAAAGGTTACATATTATGATATGGCAGTTGAATAACAAAACCAACTCTCCTCTCAAGGAAGTTTTATCAAGGATGTGTACTTGACACAGTCTGAGAGTTTTGTAAAATTCAAAAAGGTTGCTAGAAAGGTATGCACACTTCAATGGTTGAAGTGAGCATAACGAAGTTGAAATCTTTACCTTAATGAAGTTGTCAAAAGAGTTTGATTCCATCATGAACGATAAAGATGCTTGTAAAGTTACAAGAAATTAAGTGGGAGCGCTATGACATATTTCCAATACTTTATGTAGATGACATATGGTTGATTGGAAAATATGTATTTTAAATCGACACGGTTAAGATTTTCATATTGATGAAAGGCTTAGAAGATATTGGGCATCGATATCTATAAAAGATGGATTGAAGCGCCTGATATGATTGAAGCCAAATTACATAGATGAAATATTGAAGTAAGTCAATATAAAATTGATAAGAAGGAGTTCTTGTCACATGGAAAATAATTGAGCAAGATTCATGTGTTTTGACACATGATGAGCATCATTGAAATTGAGATTTCTAAGTCATGTTTCCATGCTATGTACACAACCAGATGAGTCCTATGCTATAAAATGTTATAGTAGGATAATTCATATGATGATTAGACAACAGTGGGAGAGATCCTTGTGTCATTTTAGAAATGCTAAGGATATGTTTTCCTATATAGTAATGACAAAATAATAGTTGTAATATGTTACACTAATAGTCTTGTCATTTATTCAAGTAATTTTATCTCAATTAAAATATGTGATGAAGGGTAGCACAATAGGATGGAAGAAAGTTCCATGCTGGATTTGAAAGAGTTTCAAAATTAAAATATTGTGACAGATACTACAACAAAGGCTAAAGTATATCGTTGTGTTGACAACTAATTATAAGCGTATTTTGTGTCAAGGAGTTCTTTATTGAACTTGGTGAATTTCCAAGAATGCTGAAACTATGAAGCTACATTTTCACAATGTTAGTAACATCAGTTTAAGCTGAGGAATTAAGGTATCACCGGAACTTGGTGAGTTTCCAAGAATGCTAACACTATGAAGCTACATTTTCACAATGTTAGTGACATCAGTTTAAGCTAAGGAATTAAGTTTTCACCAATTGACCATATATATACAAAGCCATCTCATTAGAGAATGAGTGATGCGTGTAGACGCAAAGAACATGCAAATACAATAGGACCTGAACAGTTCAGATCTTTTTGATGATGTTTACCGCATGCAAAGCATGGTAATAACACTGGTACGCCATATGTGTTAAAATGCTTACAGACTAGATTATTGACTCTAGTGCAAGTGGGAGACTGAAGGGAATATGCCCGAGAGGCAATAATAAAATGATTATTATCTTATTCCTTGTTTATGATGAATGTTTATTTCTCATGCTAGAATTGTATTAACCGGAAACGTTGATACATGTGTGCTTAATAAACAAACAATGGTTCCTAGTAAAGCCTCTCTTTTAACTAGCTCGTTGATTAATAGATGATCAAGGTTTCCTGATCATGAACATTGGATGTTATTAATAACGGGGTCATGTCATTAGAAGAATGATGTGATGAACATATACCCAAAGAGAATATAGCAATGCGATCAAGTCATTTAGTTTACATTGTTATATCAAACACACGAAGTAACTTATTCCTTATACCATGAGATCATGTCAATCACTGATACCGGAAGAGTGCTTTGATGGCATCAAACGTCACACCGTAACAGGGTGACTATAAAGGTGTCGTTGAGTATTCGGAAAGTATTAGTTGAGGATCATGGATCAAGAGTGGGATTTGTCCATCCAAATGACGGAGAGATATACTCTGGGCCCTCTCGGTGATATCACATCGAAACCGCTTGCAAGCACGTGATATGATCACAAGGATGTTATATCACGGGAACGAGAAAAGAGTACTTGTCGGTAACGAGATTGAACAAGGTATGGTTGATACCAATGATCGAATCTCGGACAAGTAAAATATCGCGAGACAAAGGGAATAGTTCACGGCGTTGTTGGTTCACACGATCACGAGAGTCATCGTTGAATATATAGGAGTCATCACGGATCTCCAGATCCCGCTGTTGATTATTGATCGGAGAGGAGTCTCGATCATGTCTATCTTATTCGCGAACCGTAGGGTGACACACTTAAGGTTCGATGACGCATTTGAGAGGATACGGAATATCGAAGAATATTTTGGACAGCACCGAAATTGTTTCGGGGAAAATTGAAATAGTTCAAGGGGTTTTTCGTCGAATGGTTGTTAATAGAATTAACAAATGATTCGAGGTGCTATATGCAAAAGTTTGTTAATAGAATTAACAAATGCTGAAATAAAGAAATAAAAAGGTTTTATTTATTTATTAAAAGAAAACCTTTGGATTTTCCAAGTGGGAAATTATGGGGAAATGAGTGGGTGTGAGTGGAGTGTCCACTCACATGATGAGGGAAGAGGTGGGGGCACCCCCATGGGCTGGCCGCACCCCCCTTGGGCTGCCTCCCCCCTCTCCTATAAAAGGAGGGTGAGAGCTCTCCCTCCTCCACACACTTGGCCACTTCCCTTTCCCTCCACCCGCTGCTCCATTTCATGGTCTCCGGCTTGGCGAAGCCCTGACCGTGGGATTCTTCACCACCACCACGTCGTCGTGCTGCTGGAGTTCCGAGGGATTCTCTACTTTCGCGCCCCGCTGGAACGAGGGAACGGAGGTCGTCATCAACCGTACGTGTGACCGATCACGGATGCACCGCCGGATTGCGGTGCCATCTTCTCGCTATCGGGATCGGTGTGAGTACGACTACGCCAACAACGAGATTTGATCTCGTACCACTTTGAGTCTTCGAGGGTATGTGTTCTTCTTAACCCTCTCATTGCCCGTTGCAATTCGTCTCCTAGATTAGATCTTGGCCTTTCGGGTGTCTCTCGCGTAGGAAAATTTTTGTTTTCTATGCTACGTTCCCCTTCAGAAAGTCTAGAAGGTGTGGCTCCAAACCATGCAAAGCTAGCAAGCGCGAGGCAATAAGACCTCCAGAAACTCCGCCCTTCTCACGGTTATGTGAGAGATGGTAAGAAATCAAAACGCCAAAGTTATAAGACCTATCGTGTCTCAAAGCAGCAACAATAAACGCCAAATCATAAACAGATAACTTGCTGGCAGTTTTCCTCACTAATACACATTTAGAAATAAAGTAGGCAAAGTATCGAATGCTAGGGAGTTGAATTTCACGGATTTTACCACTCTCCCCTGTGAAGCTTCTGCCTTGGCAAATCTCTCCATATAAATCCAGTAGTGGTTTGGGCTGCCCACTTATTTTCTCACAAGACCCCCACTCGGGTACCTTAATAGCTGCACAGAAAACACTAAAAGGAAGACTACAAGCTTTGTTATAGATTTTATAGTGGACCATTAGGTTAGTTGGAGACCATTTAAAACGAAAATCCTGCACCATAGACATAGTTAATTTCACATATTGGATAGGCTCATCCTCAATGAAACGCTCCAAACCTGCATTATGCACTAGAGTGTTAAAATCCTGCAGAATTCCTATAACTTGCATAAATTCCCGACACGAATAGATTGATGGGAACACCCTCTCTTCACGGTGCACGAGCATGACCTCATGCACCTCCAACTCATGCTGGTTTAGTTGATAAGCATTGTGATCCATCTCTGAAATTTTTCAACAATCAACATAAAAACTATTTTCAAGCAACTATAAGGTGGAGACTACCGTAGGGACTTATATGAGAGCCAAACATACATCAAAACTATATTATTTCTACTCAGATCAAGAATGCAAACTCACATAAGTTGTCACCTACTATGGCAAAATACTCACGAAATACTTCACTAAACAAAATTCTACTTGGATCATCGGAGGAGTCACATAACGGAGATCAAACACACCAAAAAATCAGCACAAATGATGGGCTGAAGAAGGAGATCAAAAATCCATAGGAAGAACACCAAGAACATAGGATCCAGGAAATTGTTTCAGTTTGGGAGGTGAGAGAATAGACATGGGCAGTGGAGAGAGTAAGTGGAGGGCCAGGGGGCCCACACCATATGCTGGCGCCACCAGGGGTTGGCCGCGCCACCTTGGGTTGCGCCTGACTGGTGGGTCCCCCTGGGGTCTCCCATGTGGCTTTCTGCCTCATTTTTTACGTAAAAATTTATTATAATTTTTCTGGAATTTTTCGAGAAACTTTATTTTTGAGGTATTTCCAGAATTTTAATAATTAATAAAAACCGGGAAAACGAAAGTGAAAACATGGAAAACAAAACCAAAACCAGCACTACATAGGTTCTATGACACTCTAATCAAAGAATATCCAAAGAAAACAAAGGTGGTAGTGGTGAAAACAAAAGTATGGGTGGTGAAAACATGCATAGCTTCAGTGATCAAAGTGAAAACATCAGGAAAACATACATAAGGATGGTGGAAATCATGATTGTAATCAAGTAATAATGTGATAACAGAAGTAAACAAGGTGAAAACAATAATGGGGAAGGTGAAAACATAGTGAAAACATTTTCCATTTCATTTAAAATCATTTTGTTAACAAGGGTGATCAAGTCTTCCGACCAAAATACTTTTATATGAAACAAAAATTTATTTCTCACTCAATAATTATGTTACCTCAACCTTGATAGGCATAGTCCCAATCATAATAATTTCATATTCTTTGGGTGGCTTTGGAATAGGAGATTAAAATTCTCCAATCTTGATGGTCTCAATATTTTCAATGGAATTTAGACCATATTTTCTATCAATCTTCGTGGGAAAATAAACAGTGTGCTCTTTATCATTAACATTAAAAGTAACTTTTCCTTGGTTGAAATCAATAACAGCCCCTGCAGTATTAAGAAAAGGTCTTCCAAGAATAATAGACATATTATCATCTTTAGGCATTTCCAACACAACAAAGTCAGTTAATATCAAACAATTATTAGCAACTTGAACACGAACATCCTCAGATATACCCACAGGAATAGAAGTAGACTTATCAACCATTTTCAAAGATATATCAGTTGGTATCTATTTTTCTAGGAGGAGTCTTTTATAGAGAGTAAAAGGCATGACACTAACTCCAGCTCCCAAATGACACAAAGCAGTTCTAACATAATTTTTTGTAATAGAACAGGGAATAGTTGGTATACCAGGATCTCCAAGCTTCTCAGGAACCTTTCCATTAAAAGAGTAATTAGCAAGCATAGTGGAGATTTTCTCATTAGGAATCTTCCTTTTGTTAGAGACAATATCTTTCATATATTTTGCATAAGGAGGCAATTTAATAGCATCAATTAAAGGAATTTGCAAGAACAAAGGTTTCATCCATTCAATAAACTTGTTATAGTGTTCTTCTTCCTTAGATTTGTGTTTCTTATTAGTAAAAGGCATTGGTTTTTGTACCCAAGGTTCTCTCTCATTACCATTTTTATTAGCAATGAAATCTTCCTTAGTATACTTTGCAGTTTTAGTTTGCTTTTCAAGTTCAGTCACAGGTTCTTCTTTATCAGAAGCATCATTCTTCTTATACCACTTTCAGTTTCAGCATCAGAGATAGATATACTATTAGGATCTTTAGCAAGTTCAGAGGATTCTACACCATTTTTATGTTTGTTCTTCTTTTTCTTCTTAGTATGAATAACATTATCATTAGTTTGTTGAGAATCTTGTTCAATTCTTTTAGGGTGTCCCTCAGGATATAAAGGATCTTGCGTAGCAATACCACTTCTAGTTCTTATTTCATAAGCATGTTTTTATTTAGAAGCATTAACTAGCAAATCTTTTTGAACTTTAGCAAGTTGATCAAGTTGAGTTTGAACCATTTGAAAATGTTTAACAAGCATTTTAACATCATTAGAGGTTCTTTCTACAATACCATGCAAATTATCAATAGCTCTAGAGTTTTCCATTAGGTGATTTTGCACTCTCATATTAAAACTATCTTTCTTGATAACATAATTATCAAATTCATCTAAACATTGATCAGGAGGTTTGTTATAGGGAATATCTCTACTATCAAAATATTGGAGAGAGTGTACCTCAATGGTGGATGAGTGAGGGATTGGCTTACATAATTCTTCTATAGGTGGAAGATTCTTCACATCTTCACATTTAATACCCCTCTCTTTAAGAGATTTCTTGGCTTCTCTCATCAATTCATCATTTAATTCAATCATTCCCCTCTTCTTGGGTATTGGTGTTGGTGTAGGTACTAGAGTAGGAGTCGGTTCAGGCTCAACCATAGTCCAATCATCATGATTTTGGCTTATTTTAGCCATTAATTCCTCAGCTTCTTCTGGAGTTCTTTGCCTGAAAACACAACCATAACAACTATCCAGGTATGTCCTAGATTCAACAGTTAGTCCATTATAGAATATATCAAGAAGTTTATTATTTTCTAGCTTATGCCCAGGTGTAGCTCTGACTAAAGAACAGAACCTTACCCAAGATACAGACAATTTCTCTCCTTCCAATTGCTTGAAATTAAATATAATTTGTAAAGCAGCATGTTGAGCACTAGGGGGAAAATATTTCTGAAAGAAAACATTAACCAAACCAATAGGACTATCAATAGATCCAGGAGACAAATTGTTAAACCAAGTTTTAGCTTCGTCTTTTAATGAGGAAGGGAATATTTTAGTAACAAAATAGCTATGTTTATTAATATCATCAGAGAACAAACTACTCAAAGAGGAGATCTCATTCATATGTCTCATAGCACTTCCATTTTCAGTACCACAAAAAGGTTCTTTCTCAACAATAGATATATAAGATAAATCAAGAGAGAAATCATAATCCTTGTCCCTAATATTAATGGGAGAAGTGGCAAACTTATCATCAGGAGATAATTTATATTTAACAGCACGACTTTCAATAAGTCTCATAACAGCATCATTATCCTTCATAGTATATATTTCATCAATAAGATCATCATTAAGATCAACATAGGAATCATCTAAATCATCACTACGATTCTGTATAAGCTCAGGTGAAACAGCAGGAGTAACAGGATTTTTATCAGGGGTTTCAATGTTTTCAATATTTTTAGCTTTAGCAAAAGTAGCATCTAAGAAAGGACCAAGAGAACCACTCTCATCAAGCAAAATAGAAGAAACATCAAAAGTATCAGAAGTATTTTCAGATTCAACAGAAGTAGCATGTGTAGCATGTGGTGGTGTAAGCAGCTTACTCATAACAGACGGTGAATCAAGAGCAACAAAGGTGTTCAGAGTTGTACCTCTTCTTGCAGTGGATGGTAATATAGGAAACTTTCCATCACGAGTCTTACCCATGATGAATGATGGCAGTAGATAATAATACTCTCCGATGAGCTCGCAAATAAATCTATGCTCCCCGGCAACGGCGCCAGAAAATAGTCTTGTTGACCCACAAGTATAGGGGATCGCAACGGTCTTCGAGGGAAGTAAAACCCAAATTTATTGATTCGACACAAGGGGAGCCAAAGAATATTTGTGAGCCTTAACAAGTGAGTTGTCAATTCACCTGCACCTGAAAGTACTTTTGTTCGCAGTGGTTTATCAGTAGTAACAGTTTCAAAGTAACAGCACTAGTGAAATAATAGCAGCAGTAGTATGAAAACAACAGCAGTAGTGTTTGCAGTAAATAGCGGGATTAAATACTGTAGGCATAAGGATGGATGAACGGGCGTTGCATGGATAAGATAGTTCAAATAATGATCAAGTCATGGGCATTGCAGATAAATATGATAAAGCATCCAAGCACTAAGTAACCATAGGCATGTGTTCCGTAAATAGTCGTACGTCCTCGCAATGAGAACTTGCACAACATCTTTTGTCCTACCAGCCCGTTTTCAGCGGGGCCTCAAGGGAACTACTGGTAATTAAGGTGTTCCTTTTAATAGAACACCGGAGAAAAGCATTAACACTCCGTGAACACATGTGATCCTCACATCACAGCCATCCCCTCCGGTTGTCCCAATTTCTGTCACTTCGGGGCCTTGGGTTCCGGACAACTACGTGTGTAAACAACTTGCAGGTATGATCAAGAAACAATAATTATCATCGGGATTCAATAACTTGTTCAGATCTGAGATCATGGCACTCGGGCACAAAGTGGAGGGCATTAAGCATAACAAGTTGCAACAATGTCAATAGCACTAATAGAGGATACTAGGCACTATGCCCTAACAATCACGGCATTATTACATGAACGGTCTCATCCAATCCCTACCATCCCCTTCAACCTACAGCGGGGAATTACTCACACATGGATGGGGAAACATGGATGGTCGATGGAGAGGCATTGGTGATGACGATGGTGATGATCTCCTTCACTTCCCGTCCCGGCAGGGTGCCAGAACAGGAACTTCTGATCCCCGAATCTAGGTTCGGGATAGCGGCGGCGCTCTGTTGTGTTTCTATGGAATATGGTGAACCCCCTCGGGTTTTAGGGTTGGAGGCTACTTGTAGTCGAAAGGGGAGTCCGAGGGGGGCTCTAGGGGGGCCACTACCTATGCTGGCACGGCCAGGGGGACCCGCGCCAGGGGGGTGTGGCCACCATGTGGCTCCTCTCCTGGCCCCCTTCTGGCTCCCGGGGTCTTCCGGGGTGAAAACACCAATGGGTTCTTTTTTGGGAAATTTCCCGAAAGTTGATTTTTCTGCATAAAAACAAGACACCAAGGTAATTCTGCTGAAAACAGCGTTAGTCCGTGTTAGTTGTATGCAAAACACACAAGTTTAGAGGAAAACAATAAGAAAAGTGTTCGGAAAAGGAGATACGTTTTCGACGTATCATCCCCCTCATTCACTTGAGGGATCTAGTCTAGGGTTTCCTTATGGAGAACCTAGAGACCATTGCTACTCTTGGATTCGTGGTGATTGTTGGGAGCCCCCAATTTGGTTGTGGGTATGTGCCCCAAGCTTGTTTGTAAAGGATTCGATTCTTGCCTCAAAGGGGATCAATAGTGGAAGGTCGACAAGGCCTTTGTGGCGGGGTTCATCGGAGAATAGGGTGAGGCCTTTGTGGTGTTGCGTAGTCCTTTGTGGCGAAGCTCACACCCCTCCAACAAGACGTACTCCCTTAACAAGGAGGAACCCGGGAATACATCATTTCTCCGCGTGCTTCCTACCGATTATTGTGTTCCCTTATCCTTCACTTGTGCTTGTGTTGTGTTTATCTTTTTTCTTGTCATATAGGTAAATTCACTATAGTTTTATCTAGAGAATTTACCTTTGTGTCAAGGCTAATCTTGAAGAAAAATTAAAATTGGTTGTAGCACCTATTCACCCCCCCCCCCATCTAGGTGTCCTTACTATTCGTTCACCTGGGGCATCTTGTTTTTTTTTTTAAATTACCTGGGGCATCTTGTTAATAGGTTAGTCTATGAAAACATCCTAAAAACAAAGGAAAACGAAACAAAACATGTGAAAAACAAAAGGTATTATATAGAAAACAAGCATGGAGCATCAAAACATTATAGATACATTTGCAATGTATTAGCATCCCCAAGCTTAACTCTTGCTCGTCCTCGAGTAGGTAAGTGATAACAAAATAATTTTTGAGGTGACATGAAGCCAGCACAAATCTTGATCAACGTTATGTAAAAGCATTGGAAGATGAGATCAACGTACTTTAACAAAGGGATGATAAGTATTATTTGAACTAATGTAAACTTAGCAACTATGTTGCACATGAAAAGTAACACAAATAAAATAAAATGAATAATGAAGCATTGAAAGTGATATGTTTATTTCAATCATAAAGAAAAACATAATAAAGTGGTATCCATCTTGTCCTTTGTGTGGTAGCAAAACATAAATGCCATGACACCTTCAAAGTTTAAATGGTGACAAGATGCATATTATTTGAGAGTAAGTAATACCATAATCATGAATCAATCAATAATAAATTTTGGGACTATGTACATTATGACAACTATGCTCTCTTAACTGGTGCATAAAGTAAGAAGATGAAGACTCGGCATAAAAGTAAAAGAAAGGCTCTTCGCAGAGGGAAGCAAGGATTGCTCATGTGCTTGAGATTTTTATTTAATAAAACAAAGATATCGAAAACAATTTTGAGAGAGGTGTATGTCTATGTCAACGAATGGAAATGAAAAACTTATCATAATCCATGTCAAGCAAAGTGTTTAGACTTTTCAGAGAGGTTTCCATTCTCATTTTTTATTTATTGGTTGGCACCCCCCCCCCCCCCACACACACACACACACACGCCTTTCTTTCACAAACTAGGACTAGCCGTATCCACGGGTACCCACCAGCTTTCATCAAACCATAGGGAAGTGCCTTTTATTATTTGAATTCATATAATTTGGCACCAACTCTCGGTGAATTAAGATGAGCACACATTCCATACTCATCGGGTGAAATAAGGTAGAAGATCTTTGTTTGACATAAACCATAATAAATTTTAAACTACTTCCTCATGAGCTAAAACAGGAAAACAAAACAGGTTAATAATTTTGAAGGTTTAAAGGTAGGACACGAGAAATTTACTTGGAGTGGCAGTGAAATACAACATATAGGTAGATATGGTGGACACATTTGGAAAACTTTGGGTTTTGGGGAGTTGGATGCACGAGTAGAGCTCATACTTAGTACAGGTGAAGGCTAGCAAAAGACTGGGAGTGACCAACTAAGAGAGCATTAACGGCCATAATCATGCATAGAGATAAAACATCACTAATCAAAGCATGAAGTGATATTACAATTCAAAAACTAAATGATCATCAAGGCTGAAGGTGACTTTGTTTATCCCTAACATGGTGTCAGCATGCGCCGAGTCAATCCAGATAAATCATTCAAAGGAGAATACCACAAAACCATGCTTCAATATGAGGAAACAACACATGAGTAATTTTAGTGGCACGTTAAGCACTCTAGGCTATTTGAGACTAGTCATGATACATTAGATACTACTAAGTACACAATTAAAATAACATCTATCATGACATGCCAAAGCCTAAGCCATAGTCAAAACAAGCTTCCTTTTGCACCACTATAAGCATGAAACAATTTACTCTTCTCCAACACCAATCAACTTATTTGAAACAACTCTCAAAACAAATAATCATAAAATACCATAGAAATAATCATATATAAATGAAGAAAACCAACAAGCTCTGAAAACAATTCGAGTGAAAAACAAGAGCTAAACGCAATACTAGCCAAAATTGAACACTCACAAAACAATAAGAGTGAAAACTAGAGTGTTCTAAGAAATGAAAATGGAGCGTGTCTCTGTCAAAAATAAAATTGTTAGGATCCAACCATAAACTACAGCAAGGAAAAAAACTGAAAGAAAAATAAAATGACGCTCTAAGAATAACACATATCATGTTTAGGAATAAAAATATAGTGTTTTGAAAGAAACCGATATTTTTGTTGATGAAGAAGAGGATGCCTTGGGCATTCCCAAGCTTTGACGCGTGTACTTCTTGGATATGTCTTGGGGTGACATGGGCATCCCCAAGCTTCATCTTTTGTCCATCCTTCATCTCATCACATCATACTTCTCTCCCTACACTTGAAAACTTCCTCCACCTAAAACTTCCTCACAATCTTCATTAGCAACGTTAGTGTAATCAATATAATAAATCAACTTGTTTCAGTTTCAACATAAGTATCACAATTTAATTAAAAATTAGGTACTGTCAAAACTTATTTTAAATCTATTACCCTCAAAAGGACACCAAAAGAAAGAGATTAAGACGCAAATGAAAATATTAGCAGAAATCTGTCAAAACAGAATAGTCGGTAAAGATGAATTTTTTAGAAACTCTTTTGTTGCTCAAATAAAAAATTGGAAAACTAATTAAAGTTATATAACAACCTTGGTCATGTGTCTATGTTTTTTTAAAGCAATCCGACGTTCTGGCTGAGAGGAATAATTTTTTTGGTAACATCCCAGAAATCTGTTTTAGAACAGCAACTTCCCCAAATCGCATTACTTCTCTATTAGAGGTTACTCTTGGCACAAAAATGAAATAAAAAGGATAAGGAGAGGTTTATACAGAGGTAACAACTTACAAGACACAAAAATAACAAAATAAAACAGAAAAAACAAAAACAAAACGAAGGAAAACAAAAGTGGGTTGCCTCCCACAAGGGCTTTTCTTTAACGCCTTTTAGCTAGGCATGAAGAACGAATCAAGTATTATCAATAGAATCATGGGTAGTCCTCACAAGGGACTCAAAAGGTAACTTCAATATATTTCTAGGGAAATGTTCCATTCTCTTTTGAAGGGGGAACTGAAATCTTATAATTCCCTCTTTCATATCAATAATAGCACCAACGGTGCGAAGAAAAGATCTCCCCAAAATGGTAAGACAAGAACTAATGCATTAAATATACAAAACAAGAAAATCAACGGGGACATAATTATCATTAAAAATAATAATAACATCATCAATCCTTCCCAAAGGTCTTTTAACAGTGGAGTCTATAAGGTGCACTCCCAAAATACTCTCATCCAATGGTTTCAAATCATATAAACTTTTAGGCATAATAGAAGAACTTGCACAAAGATCACACAAAGAATTGCAATCAAAATCATTCACTATTATTCTAATAGTGGACTCCCAACGATCTTGTAATTTTCTAGGAATAGAGGCTTCAAGTTTGACCCTTTCTTCTTTAGCTTCAATGAGAGCATTAGTGATATGTTTAGTGAAAACAATATTTATCCTACTAGCATTAGGATCTTTAGACAATTTTTGTAAGAACTTGATAAAATAAGAGATGGTGAAATTATAAAATTCAAGTTTATCATCCTCAAACATAGTGGAAAAAATTTCTCCTAAAGTCATGTTATCCTCAATCCCACTTGCAACAATTTTCTCACTAGAAATATTTTTAATCGCCAAACTTTTTGGGACTCCTTCTACCTAAAGTCATGAACTCTGCAATCCCATTTGTTTTGACATAAACATGTTTAGAAGAATTAGGATACTGATTGGTACTGAAAGTTTTCACTTCCCTAAAGGGTTGGATGGTACAAATTTTAACAGACTCAGTTTAGCAGGTTTTTCAGCAATTTCAGCTTCTATTTCTCTTCTAACACGTATTTGAGATTACATTCTCATGTTCTCATTTATTTGAACTTTTATATCATCTATAGGTTAGGTTTTATTGGCCTCAAGAGGTGTAGTCCTAATTTTTAAAATTCTACATCATGAGCAAGACTATCAACTTCCAGCACAAGATTATCTAGTTTTGCAAGCCTTTCATCAACAATTCTATTAAAATATTTTTATATATTGATAAATTCTTTAATAATGTTCTCAAGATTATAGGTGGAACTTTTAGGGTTGTTATAAGAATTGCCATAAGAATTACCATTATTATTAGGATATGGCCTATAGCTGTTACCACCAAAGTTATCCTTGTAAGCAATATTGTTGAAATTGTTTCTAGCAATAAAATTTACATCAATTCTCATTAGAAACCATAGATTTAAAGGGAACATTATTAGGATCTATAGTCACTTGTTTAGCTAGCACATAAGCAAGCATATCAATTTTATCACTGAAAGAAGAGACCTCCTCGGCAAAAATTACTTGTTTACCTGTTGGAGCCGTTTCTGTGTGCCACTGAGAATAGTTTGTCATTGGACCATCCAATAACTTGTTTGATGCACCTAAAGTGAGGTTCATGTAGGTTTCTCCTGCATCTTAATCCAATAAATTCCTTGAAGAAAAATTTAATCCTGCATAAAAAGTTTGGACAACCATCCACGTATTCAGTCCGTGTGTGGGACAATTCTTAACCATAGTTTTCATTCTTTCCCAAGCTTGAGAAACATGTTAATTATAATTTTTATCTAAAGTTCATAATGTTACTTCTTAGTTGTATAAATTTTTTAGGTGGATAATACTTCCCAATAAAAGCATTTTGCATTTAGTCCAAGAATCAATGCTATTTTTAGGCAAATACAATAACCATTCTTTAGCTCTTCCTCTTAACGAGAAAGGGAACAATCTTAATTTTACAATACCACCATCTACCTATTTATATATTTCCATGTCACATAACTCACAAAGTTATTTAAATGAGAGGCAACATCTTCTCCAATACCAGAAAATTGATCTTTCATGGCAAGATTCAACAAAGCAGGTTTAATTTCATACGAATCTGTTGTAGCAGCAGGTGGAGAAAAATTGGTGTGCATATGAAATCATTATTATTGTTACTAGTAAAGTCACAAATCTTGGTAGTATCATTGGTAACCATGCTTTCAAGATAACACAAAATAAACTAACAACACAAATAAAAGGCTATAAACTAGAGAACTAATTTTTTTTGGGGGGGGGGGGGTTGATAAAGAGAAAACAAGACTAAACAAAAGTAAACTAAGGAGGAACAGAACAAAAGAAAGAGAGTGTAAGTGTGAGACTCTCCTTGCAGCAAGCTAGAAGTCCCTGGAAATAGCGCCAGAAAAATTACTTGATGCTGACATGATCACACGCTCGTTGGGAGACCCCAAGCGGAAGGTATGATGTAGTCTAGCGAATTTTTTTGCCCAATTGTGGAATCGGGGTTTATCGAACCAGTAGTACTTCGTAGTCTTGGAGAAGGTTGTTTGTTGTCTGTCGCATCAACAAGCGTGGAACCTGCACACAAACACAAACTCTCTCTTGCCCCAACTTTCCGAAAGGTTGTCAATCTTCTGGTCTTGCTGAAAACGAGAAAATTAAACGTATAGAGTTTTGCAAAACAAATAAAGTAAAAATGGAACAACGAGAAATCAATGATGAAAAGTTCTTAAAAGAATGTTATGTGGTGTCTCTCCAAAGAAAACAAACATTCTAGGTGAACAAATTACATCTGGGCAATTGAGAAATCATGAATGTATAACAATACTATTATGACAAGATATAGTTCATGGGTTCTAACGTTGTAGGCATTACATCAAGGCATATGGACCGCTATCCAGCATGCATCCATATCTAAAATTCCACCTCAAGAAAGTTATCCAGCGAATCTCTCTCGTATTAAGTTGCAGTAACAAAAGTGATTGCTTTGTGTGCAACATACATATGCATTAAGAGCAACTACGTAATGTAAGCAGTGGTCCTCATCTGTAGACAAGAGCATCGCTGTTTTCTCCCTAGTAGCAACATCACATCCCCGTCCCATCCGTCACGTTTTTGTCACTCGAGCACAAATGTAAGGGAGGCATGAACCTACCATCAAGCATATAAACCCTCTCTTGGAGGTCAAAACAAGTACGTGGCCAAGGTAATCATAAACACCGGATAACATTGCAAGATAAGATTAAAACTCTCTGCAAATAAAAGTGAAGCATCTCAGATTGACATGAACAAAATAATAATAATCCCTTGGTTCATCGGGTCCCAGCAAACACAACATGCACAATTACATAACAATGGTCTCGATCATGTGAGACAGCTCACGAGTCTCTAAACATGGAGGCATAAGGGAGAGAACAACCATCTAACTACTGTTATGTACCCGTAGTCCCAATATGAACTACTCACACATACGGAGGCGGTCATGGCGATGTAGAGGCCTCCGATGACGATTCCCCTCTCCGACGGGTGCCGGAACAGGACTCCAGAAGGCCTAGATTGGACTTTCGAGGTTATGGCGTCTCCCTGTATGTCTCATGGAAAATAACTCTATCCCCGACGTTTTTATGGTTGAAGGCAATTTATGGGCGAAGAGGCACCGAGAGACGGTGGCCATGGGTGCTAGGGGCCCACCAGGCGTGGCCTAGGGGGCGCATGGCACCCTCCTGGTGCCCCCCAGCCCCCCTCCGGCTCTTCTTTGGACTCCGTCTCCGTTCCGGGTAAAAATGATCTCTGTGGATTTTCACCCCTTTCCGAGAATATTTCCTTAAGAACTTTTCTGGAAAAACAGGAGAAAACAGCAACTGTCCTGGGGCATCTTGTTAATAGGCTAGTCTATGAAAAAATCCAGAAAACGAAAGAAAACATGTGGAAAACAAAAGGTATTGGGTAGAAAACAAGCATGGAGCATCAAAAATTATAGATACATTTGCGACATATCAACGTGTTGTGCCAATCTCGGTGAAGCGTGTCAGGGCATGGTATTCGTACGAATCCTCCGGATCCCGTCGCTCCCACGAACATCTCCTCTTGGAGACTCGTCCAAGTGCTACAGATGTAACATCTCTATCGGTATCCACACGTGCGGCATGGAAGCACCGCTCACCAGACTCCTAGGTCCGCGCGGGTGGCAAGGGAATGGAGAGACGATGGCTGCGGTGGAATATAGTGCAGAATTAGCAACCCTAGAACACACAACCTACTTTTCTTTATATAGACTTCCATGTAATGGGATTCCACTGAACAACCCACTCTGGAGTTCATTTCGAGCCCATTTTGGATCCAATCTGAAGTATGTGTCTTCTGCCTTAAGTGTGTAACCCTATAGGTTAAAGCACATTTAGACATGACAAGAGTACACCTACTCGGCCAATAGTTGGTAGCAGCTTCTAGCAAGACGTGCCAACTCCCAAACGCGCATAAAGATCACATCGGACGAACCATCAAATATTTATGCTATTCGTTTTGCCTCATAATATTTGATCATGCTCCTAGCTGATCATTTTTTCTCGATCCCGTGAATCTGAATCCCTTACTAGGTTAACTATTAACCTTATTTAGCACGACCATGCATTTTCAGATCCGATCACTCGTGGGGCACAGACAAATATCTCTCTCGTGAAGAGAGGGGCAAATCCCATCTTGAGTGACCATGTCTTGCATCATGCTTCATGACAACCCCGAAAGCTATCTTTATAACTACCATTTCATGGTGTAGAGTTTGATAGCCCCAAAGTAGGTCGATTCACATCTCAAGAACATGCGACAATCTGAGGTCTAAGGACAAAGCAAGCACATTGTGTAGAGAGAGAACTATTGATTTTTTTGTAATATCTCAAGGTGGGCCAGTCCAATACCATGTTCACAATATGAGTTCACATTATTAGTTTGACATCACCATTTCTATGACTTACGAAACATAGCCATCAACCAACACATGTGTTAGTCTAATATTCAGGTGTGTCCTCACATGAACTCCGATTAGCTAGGGGCGTATTTAATAACCATGTAACTAAAGAGTTTCACAAACAAGTCACCTACTTGCCAATCAATACAAAGATATTATTCAAGTCACATTATTACAAATCATGCATACATAGATATATCATCATCTCTATGATTGCCTCTCGGGCATATCTCCAACAAGGGATTCATGGCCCCTCCTTTAAATAAGCTCGAGGCTAGGCCTCAAGTTCTGGAGGTCTGGGTCATGGCTGGTGTCTTCGAGATGGGTGCGGTTGATCTGTTAGAGCAACGAAAAAATATTCATTAGCGGTACAGTAATACAAAGATCTACTGAACAAGTCTTTACCATAAAAATACATCGCAATGTCAAGAATATCCTACAAATGTCGGATCAAACGAGTAACAAAATTTTAACAACATGGTTCTAGATGGTCACTAAAACAATGACAATGATGAGTGTCTCCTGGGGAATCAGAGTCCCCGCATCTAGCGATTGGCGCATGTGTTTGTTCACTCCATAGGCCGCTTTCCCAACCCGCACGTCGTTTTCTCGATTACATACGTCTCTTTTCCAATTTTCACGCGGGTGGATACAACACGCTCCAAAAACTGCACCCATGCCCGCGAAAAAGTCACCGTGCTTCTCCGTCCATGATGCTCCTCCGTGAACCCCCCACCTTTGCCGAAGAACAAGCCATCACAGCTCTCGGCGACGCCATGTGCAGCTCGGACCGCGGCCACTTGCTGCATGCTCCTAAATCTTTGATACAAACCTTTAAGATTTGCAAATCTTGAAGGAAAAATGCATCAGATGAGGGATTTTTTTTCTGCAATCGTTTTGTGGATTTGATCAAATAAATAAATTTTCTGCTACGATGAACTTCATGAAATAAAAAATTGTGCCCCATGAGAAGAAATTTGCTACAAACATTATATTGGTTTGCATAAAAATAGGAAAACATTTGCTACAAATCTTCCAAAAAAAATGGCACCACATCTAGAAAAATGTGTTGTGTGAAGAAGAAATTGCTACAATCAGTTTGTTAATTTGCTTCAAAAGGAGAACATAATTGCTACAGAACTTACAATAACTTGCACTGCATATAGAAAAAAGAAGACAAAAAATCCTCTCGGACTCCGCTTGCGCAGCTCGGCCAATGTCGCTTCCCTCCAACATCCGGCAAGTGTGAGGCCATCTCAGCACCCTGACTGCCACAACCGGTGTTGCCGCCAGTGGGGTCGTGACGCGGGGGAGCTAGAGGGGTCGTGGCCGCCGCCGGAGGCAGGAGCTGTAGGAGTGTGGCCTCCCGCCCGCGGCTCGGGGATACATGGGCGGTTGTGGCTCTTCGGCGGCGGCGCGGCGAGCTGGAGGGTCACAGACTCTTGTCGACGGTGCGGGGAGCAGGAGGGTTGCAAGGTCCCGCGAATATGCATCAAGAGGGAGGGAGGGGCGACGGTTGCTCGTGGGAGTGCGTCGGCAGAATCTCGTGGTGCCGCGACAAAGAAATCTCGCGGAGGGCGCGCGGTCGGTCGAGCTCTCGCATGGATATGGGGAATTAGCGCTGGCTCTCGCGAGGAAGGAGGGGATGGGAAAGACGAGGACAAATTGTTGAGAGGATTGAGGAAATCAAATTTTTGATATGTTTAGATTTACTCCATATACAAGTGGTAGTGGTGGTTTTCTCCGGTATTTCAAATTTCACTAAATATCTAAATACATATGTAAACATACAAATCAATATCAGTAGATGCAACGTGATATGTATTTTGTAGCGTGTTCATTTATATCGTTAATGTTGATATCTCTTTTTGGCAAACTTGACCAAACTTAAACAGATCTGACTTATATAAAAAAAAAATGAGTTGTATTTTGAGTTATATTTTAGCAATCACTGAGTATGTATTTGGCAAAAAAAAAAAAGGAACATGATGCTATGGGAAATTTTTTCTTCTCAAAACCCACATTAGATTATGAAAAATCAACCACTGGAGCAACGAAAAAGTATTGATTAACGGTACAGTAAAACATGTGAAGGTCGAGCTAACAAGGCTTTATCATAAAAAAAAAGTACATCGCAAAGCCAAGCACAGCCTAAAAATATTGGATTACGCGAGTAACAAAATTTTAAGAATGTGGGAGCTATGACGGTAGGACCAATCCCGCTGAATTCCTGTAGAGCCACACGGCCCACACCAAGCCAAGGGAGAGTCATTGGCTCATTGCACGATTTCATCGGCAACTCTAGCATTCCTAACACCGTCTCAAAGTAATCGTAGATTCACGGTATTGTCACAAGGCGGCAAACTTTAAGGCCTACAAGTTCGTCGAGAGGATGGGGTGAAAACTGCCCTCAACCTGTGATAGACAACAGCTCCGCAAAGAGCAAACAAGAAGTTACCTCTAAACCATGGAGGCACAGTTTTGGCTCACAGGAGGTCCTCCTCACTTGTGCCAAGAGGCCAGCCTGGGTCTGTCCTTTTCATTGAGAATGTACCATGTTTGTGTCTTTTACGTGTCTAATTTTGAAGAAAACGGCAATCGTCATGCCTTAGGCAAAGAAGACCAACAAAATCTCTCATGAAAAGTCATTTTGTGGCACCCGGAACTATCTTTTTTTTTCATATGTAGATGTGCACTGAACGAGTGAGCACTCTAACTATGTACCTTCCACCAATCTTTGTAAAAAAAATTACATGGCACTCCTGCAATCCTTCTCCGTGAAGCCAGACAAAGTAAATCGTTAATTAAAGTGCGCGCACAAGCAGCCATGTACCAACAAAGAGGTTTGAGCACAGGCACAATAGCGTTTCACGACGCGTTAAGGCACATCTGGGCTCAAAGCCACTTGTCCGTATGTTTTAGACCCAAAAGGAGACCATCGCCTCATCAGAAGTATACAAAACGAGAAGCCAGCAAGCAGCAACCGCGCCCAGCAGGGAACTCCAGCTCTAATCAGATGACTTGGGAATTTGTCGAGCCGAATGTGCCTTCTTCATTGCCTCAACTGCCTCCCTGAGACCGTGAGATGTAACTATGGTTATGAGACGTTCCAACAAAACTAAGGCAGCAGAATGAAATCCTTACCAAAATGCTTCACGGATCTCCGCACTTGCAGGATCCAGTTTCCCTCCAGCCAAGAATGCATCGCATGCTTCTTTATACTCCTAAAGGTAGATACGAGAAGCAGATTATCTGCATGGGGCGTGACGCGCAAACAGCGGAAGAGTATCAAATCGCAATTTTATCTGACCTTGAGCGACATGAAGGCGGCTCCTTTCCGATAGTAACCTTTCGGCCAATCAGGCTGCAGACTTATGCAGGCATTAGCGTCAAGCAAAGCGTCATCTGTTTCACCACTCCTTAGATGGCAGAGGCTCCTATTCGAATACAGCGTTGCATCTTCCGGGTCCACTTTAATTGCCTGCATGAAAGCAAACCATATGCTTTGATTCTCAAAACACAAGCTCGATCTGCCATATCCCAGAGTCAAGTAGGCAATCATAATCTATTCCAGTCATGCTCTATAGTTAACCATGTACTACAGATATGGAACTAAGAGAGCACCCTGGTAGTAGGATATGAGGGCACAACACTATACTACCTCACTGTAGAATTTTGACGCACTAGCATAGTCCTTCTGCTCGACTGCTTTTGCACCAAGTAATTTCAGCTCAGCCTTCTTATCTTTATCACCTTTCTTATCCTGTTACATTAATAAACATGTATATTATCAGTATGCATCTAATGCAGCTTTACAATAGGGATCATGTGCAATGATACTACCTTTGAACAGGGCTTCCGTGCACTAGAATCCCCTTTCTTGGTTGCTTTTTCTGCATTTAATTTCAGCTGAACATTGCTATCTTTGCCACTTTGCTCGATCTAATCGCGATGATTAAGCAGACATTGACGCATGATATATAAAAAATGCGAAGTTAACAAACATGGAGAAGCTTAACAGCTGACAAAACTCAAACTAGCAATTTTTTGAGAACTTTCTTCAGAGAAACAACTTTTACCACTTGGAACTCATGAGTAGTTTAGTTATACTACAAACAATCAGAATACCCTAATTGTGGTTCTTTCTGTCCAAGCCACAGGTTCCGCAAATATTTGAAATGAAAACAACTCAAAACCAGTGAATATGGGCAGCAAAATTCAGACTGGCTTGCATGAGTGAATATTACAATGCTATCTCCATTAGCAACCTATTTCTGTTCTAGTTTCTTTTAAGCGGATACTGGCACATTTTGTTTCAGTATCGGGTTCCCTATTGAGCATTGACCACAGTTTCTCTCTGTTGTGTGTTCATAGCTTACTGGATTTTTTTTTTCTAAACTACTTAGGTGACAATGTGCAGGCAATTGATATTTCTAACTTATATTATTTAGTTAGCTGCTAGTGTAGTGGAAAATATATAGGAAAGACTAATGAGAGCGAACGGCACACTTAAATCATCAAAATGGTCAAATATAAGGTGCCATAAATTGGAACGTCAAAATAACTGAGCTTGTAATTTAGTTCGTACCTTGTATGTTGAATGCTTTAATTTTGCATGGGCAATGATTCCTTCAACACTCCAGTTTGAAACGGATTGAATGGGTGAAGTGAACGGAAACAGAATCTCCACAAGCTTTCTAGTTCCAGAGTTTGCAGCAATTTCTATTGGTGTCAGACAGCCCTGTTATGTAAAAAACAGAAGGCAGGAATATTTATGGAGCATGGTCACAATGTGTCAACATCTTGTTAACATCTTAGAAACAACTCGACGGAATTATAAAGATATAGCATTTCCCCGTGCTCCAAGAGTCGACAATGTTCAAGAGTATTAGCTACAGTTTAAGTGTATATCTTGTATGTGCAGGGTAAAAGCCAATTAGGCCCATGTAGTTGTGTACTCTCTCTGTTGCACAATATAAGATGTTTTAGTTATTTCACTAGACAACATAGGGAGAAAAGTGAGTGAACCTACAAACTAAAATGCATCTAGATACATACAAATCAACTGAATTAGCCAAAAGCTAAAACATATTATATTTCGGAACGGAGGGAGTATAAGCTCACAATATGCATTTGAGAAATCGGTTTGGCCAATTGACAGACAACACAAATCACACCAACATCAGTTTACAAAGTACCAAGGAGAATGACGATCAAGTAACGACAGCAATTAGCAAGAGTCAACGACTTACATGATTGCTCGGAATATTGGCATTTGCGCCAACCTCCAACAAGTATTCAACACATTCAGATAAGTCTTTGCTAGTTGCTATCACCAATGGAGTATCAGGATTGGTAAAATTCAAATTAATACCAGCCTGTGGATACAAGTAATAAGAAAATGAACGTAATGGTATTTACATTTCACATAAATACAGCAAGCCAGTAAAGAATCCACACTGGATTCCTGCATCAGTTAAGATAGAGGAAAAAAGAGGGCGAATTGTCTACCAAACCTTGACAAGGAGCTTCAGGCACTTCAAAACAGCAGACTCACTAATTCTTCCAGAAGCAACAGAAAGTACTGCAGCCATGGGAGTGCCTATATCTGCCACGACCTTGTGTGGCTACAATTTTTAGGGAAAGAGGTCATTTGACATGTAAAAGAAAAATAGTTACACAGATATGTAGTAATGCTCCTCAACTGCAATATATTAAATTACTTATTACATCAGCATTGTGTTGCAACAAGATCTGAATAATCCCAGACTTTCCATACGAGGCAGCAACATGTAGCGGCGTCCCTTCACAAGAGAGTATATTAAGACTAGCTCCTTTAGATAGCAAGAGTCGTACTAGTCGGTCCATCCCTATGGAATGCAAAGAAAAATAAAAGGTAATGTTAGAATAATACTTGCTTTGGACATTATTAATTTAGGAAGAATGGACGCAGATATACAAGGCCTATATCATTCAAGTAAAGCATGTTCCATTCAAGATATGCACATATACCCAACATGACAACCTTTAAGTAACAACAGGCAAATACATGATTGAATTCAATGTAATGTCAGAGTACAAAGAGCCAAAAAGGTTGGGGGGAAATCCATGAGGAATGTTACGCGTGTCAGATATAATGTACTATCAGTCTTTTAAGTACAAACATATCAATATGCAATTTAGAAACAAAGTGAGGATGGTCATTAGTAACAAGATCAGGCAGGACTTGAACAAATATATAAAAAGTAATATTGAGAGCTTGAGCGATGAATTAGTAAATAATGAATATATAAAATGTTAACACTTAACGGTTGCAGAAAGAGAACCTTCTTTTGCAGCATAGTGAAGAGGAGCAAAGCCTTTGTTGTCTTGCTTATTGGGATTAGCACCTTTGTCAAGCAAATACTTCACAGCAATTGATTTGCCACGCAACACCGCGCAAGCCAAAGGTGTCATGCCTGCCAAGAGTTGCAAAGAAGCAATTCAATCAGATCATACATAGACATCTTACCAAACTATCACAGTATAATGTGAAGAAAACACGTGGTAGTATACCAGACCATAATTACAACTTCGACAAATGAAAAACCACACTTGAAAAAAAAAACTTGAAAGGGGCCTTTTCCATCAGCAATTTAGAAGAAACGCATACCAGATGCAATGCTAGAAGCAGAAATTACTTTGCAGATCTATATGCAGAAGAAACTGCCATTCATAAATATAAAGTATATTTAGCATTCATTTACATGGGGTTCTTTGCGTATTAACTCATGGTCACATCATGTAAATAAATACAGAAGAAAAATGAACTAATAGAATAAATTCAGCTTCGCAAAGAGGCCAGAAAAAAGTTGTGCACAAAAGAATATATGCAGGGACTTCTTATGGGCCAAAAAACATATTACAGCGGGAATGAACACGAAAGAGAATGGAGAAAAGTACGCATATAACAAGCAATGAGGCCACATTATCATTGTTTGCATGCCATTTATAATGGCAGCATGCCAACACTAAGCAATAGCAAACCACAGGGTATGAGAAACTAGAGCACCGAGATGTAGAATTCTAAGGGACACACCGAATGATACTGACATCAAATATAACAGATTACATTTACGTTACCAGAAAAAACGAATTAATTGAAAATCATTAATCTGGCAAGAATACATGCACATACCCGAATCATTATTAGCTTCACAATTGGTGTCAAACCCAAGCTCCTCCACCAAGTATTTGCATGTATCCATTTTCCCCGTGCATGCTGCCTCATGCAGTGGTCCAAAGTCCTCCATCTCCGCCGAGCCAACTGACTCACTGGGGTCCTTATCCGGGTCATCTAATATCGTGGGCGGAGCAACTGTAGGACAACCATTATTTTTTAGATATATAACGGCTAAATCTTTAAAAATATACATATATACCCAAAATAATTGGACAAAAACACAAGCTTGTTCCAGTCTGCTCCCGAACTACCCTTTTGACATCCCCCCACTCAGCTCCCATTGACACAACGTCACGACCAGCAGTGATACCCGACTTGGACGATTAAGCAGGAAAATTCAGGGATACATCAGGCAATTTCCTTCGCCTCCTTCGTTGTCAATTTCCAAATTATCCATTATTCAACGTATTGCTGGTTTTTGTTCACTGGTACATAGACATAGAACGGACAGAGTTGGATAGTGTATTTCTGTGAAATTGAAGATAAAGCACCTAAAACATAAAGGAGGAATACGCTAATTTGAAACTTGCTCAGAGGAATTACTTTTAGGTCTGAACACCAAATTTTTAATCCTGGCTCCACTACTGTCAACCATGAAGAATGGCTTAGCAATCAACACTAGAAAGTTTCCTTTTAGATGTTTCTTTAAGATTTGTTAACCCTGTACATACTTGCAATTCGTTAATTTATTTCATAAGAACTGCAGTGAGGAATTTCCCACTGTTTCACCTAAAAAAAACTACTGTCAACGATCCCTTCAAAACACAACTTCCAAAAAGCATCACCAAGGCACAAACTTGTTAAAGTTCAATTCATATTTAGACAATTTCTTTCATGGGGCTTGAATCAGGTGCTAAACAATATATGTCAAAGCTTCTTGGAGAAAATTGACGCAAATGACAAAATACGATTGGATCGAAAATGGAAGGCATGTCCAGAAGTAACAACTCATGAGTATCAAGAAGCTGCGCCTGCATCCACAGCAACTGTAAACACCAACAGCTCCGAACCGAAAAAACTACTTTTCGAACTAGTGTTACTCGATTCACCAAATAATTACACGGGCGCTTGTACAAAGTGCATACATTTGCGCTCCCATCCCCAAGCGTGCTCGCTCATGCAGATAAATGGAACATGATTCCGCAGCCAAAGAAACCGCCGGTCGGATCGGAACAAGGAAACCTCGAAGTTAAAATCATCTATCTACTCACTGGAATTCCCACGACGCCCAATGTTGATACACCAAAGGCACGCGCGGCACAGAGCCCTCACAATAATTGGCAAAATAAAACCCAATCCTTGCGAGGAAAAAAGAGCAAGGCAATTTCGACAGAGCGGGCGGACAGTAGAGCGGGGGATTCTCACTGAAGACTTTGCTGGGGTCGACGCCCGACTCCGCGATATGGCGGTCCATGGCCTCGCGGTTCGACGCGAGCATGCGATCCAGCCCTTCCCTCTGCTCGGAACCTGGATGAGCATCAAGAAACAGCGGCAGCACCGGCCATTAGAGAGCCTCCACTCCAAGAGGAGAAAAATGAAGGAGAAGTGAGGGAGAATCAGGATCAGAGCTAGTGGTATCCGCACGTACTCATGCGGCCCATCCTGTCCTGGGAGGGGAAGTAGGCCATGCCCGACGAGACGTTTAGGCTGCTTCCCGGCGCGTACGCTTCGAAAGGGCCCCGTCCGCCGTCGCCGCGGCCCCCGCCGCCGCCGCGGCTGCGGCCGCCTCCTCGGCGCCTCCTGCTTGCCATGTACTAGAACAACCTAGAAGCGAGGGGTGGGTCTGGTTTGGGTGCGAGGCGGATGGTTCGGGAGAAACGCGCCGCACCGTGCTTTATGCACCCAAGGGAGCGCGGGCTGGTCGTGGAAAAAAGTCGTTTCGATTTCCGGAAACGCGGGAACATGACGACAGCGACACGTAAAACATTGTTTTCGTTGGCAAGTCACAGTCATGTTTAACCCCCGTTTGGATGTAGGAAAAGTTGTCTCCGAATTAAATTGAACCCAAATACCAAATCCAATATGGAAAGAAAATGACCTCCAATTCAAATTCTATTGATTGGATGTGCTTGGTATTTCTAGTTGGAATCTAATGGTAGCACCCAATTCCAAATCCCGTTTGGATGTACAAACCATGAAATTGAGATTTTTTTTAAAAGTTTATACAATATAAACTCGCCTACATGTATGAAAATAGTACCGTGTGTATATTTTGAAAAATAATGCAGTGCAGTTAATGTACGTCCAAGCAATTTTTCCAGTTCATTATCATTCTTGATTGTAACCATCTCCGAAGAAACAAAAACTGAATCTGATGGCAATTCAACATGCAGTGGTTTAGTTCATGTGCTCTTTCAATTTGTATGTATTGCCTACTGTTTCAAGTTTTAGGAAGATCGCCTCTCCCAACATAAATTATGATCGCATCGAGTTGAACGGTGCGGCAATTATTTGTTGGATGAACTCCGTTCTTGCATATCCCAAGGTTTAGGAAGATCGCATCTCCCAAAATAAATTAGGATCGCGTCGAGGTGTTAGACTTGTGTTAAAACTGAACCAAGATGGATTTATTATTTTGATTACACTAACGTTGCTAATGAAAATCTTGAGAAGTTTTGTGAGTAAGTTCTCAAGTGTAAGGAGAGAAGAATGATATGATGAGATGAAGGATGGACAAAAGTTTAAGCTCTGGGATGCCCATGTCACCCCCAAGATATATCCAAGAAGTACAAGCGTCAAAGCTTGGGGATGCCCAAGGCATTCCCTTCTTCATCAACAAAAATATCAGGTCCTCTTTCAAGACACTATATTTATATTGCTTCATATATTATGTGTTATTCTTGGAGCGTCAGTTGTTTTTTCTTTTAGTTTGTTTTGTTTTCTTTGGTGTAATATATGGTTGGATCCTAACATGTTTGTTTTGGAGAGAGACACGCTTTATTTTCATTGTTTAGAACACTCTAGTTTTCACTCTTATTGTTCTGTGAGTGTTCACTTTTTGCTAGTACTGCGTTTAGCTCTTGTTTTCCACTCGTATTTTGTTTAGACCTTATTGGTTTGCTTAAGTTGTATATGCTTAGCTCTCTAGTCTTTGATGATTATTATCTATGAGATTTGTTTTTAATTATATGCTTAGTATTTTATGATGTAGCATGACTTGTGTCAAATAGATGGGACTGCTTAATGTGCCATTGAAAAAAATCATGTGTTGCTTTTATCATATCGAAGCATAATATTGTGGTATTATACTTTGATGTTTTATTTGGGTTGACTTGATGCATGCTCACACCATGTTATGACTACAAAATAGTCACTTCTAGCCTCTATGATCATTTAGTTTTTGACTTGTAATATCATTGAGGCTTTGATTAATATTTTTTTGTCGCTATGCATGATTATGGCCGTTATTGCTCTCTTAGTTGGTCGCTCCCAGTCTCTTGCTAGCCTTCACCTGTATTAAGTATGATCTCTACTCGTACATCCAACTCCCAAAAACCAAAGTTTGCCAAATGTGTCCACCATACCTACCTATATGTGGTATTTCACCGACAATCCAAAGTAAATTGCTTGTGTGCTACCTTTAAAACCTTCAAAAGCTATCACATGCTTTGTGCTCCTGTTTTACCTCATGAGGAAGTAGTTTAAAGTTTATGTCAAGCAAAGTTCTTCCCCCTCTTTCACCCAATGAGTATGGAATATGTGCTCATCTTAATATTGCAGAGAGTTGGTTCCAAATATTATGAACTATAAAATAAATAAAAGGCACTTCTCCCTGGATTGATGATTGATGGTCGGCACCCGAGGATTCGGTTAACCATGGATTGTGTAATAGAAGGTGGGGGAGTGCCAATAATAAGGAAAAGGGATAAAGTGACAATGGAAACCGCTCTCAAAAGTCTAAAAACATGTCTTGACATGAGTTATGATAAGTTTTTCATTACCATTTGTTGACATAGACATACACCTCTCTCAAAATTATATTTTCAGTACCTTTGTTTTATTCAAATAAAAAGCTCTAGGACATGATTAATCCATGTTTCCCTCTACGAAGGGTCTTTCTTTTACTTTTATGTTGAGTATTCATCTTCTAACTTTATGCACCAGTTAAAAGAGCATAGTTGTCATTCTGAGTATAATGTGCATAGTCCCAAAATTTATTGTTGATTGATTCATGATTATGTTATTGCTTGTTCTCAAATTGTTTTTATCTAGTCACCATTTGAACTTTGAAGGTGTCATGGGATTTATGTTTTTCTATTCCATGAAGGACAAGTTGAATACTACTTTGCTATGTTTTCTCTATGCTCGGAACAAACGTATAACTTTCAATGCATTATTATCCATGATCTTTTGTTTGTGTTACTTTTCATGTTGCAACATGGTTTCTAAGCTACATTGTTGGAGTTATATCTATCATGCCTATGTTTAAAGTACTTTGATCTCAGCTTGTAATGCTTTTACATGACGTTGATCGAGATTGTGTTGGCTGCATGTCACCTCAAAAATTATTTTGTTATCACTTACCTACTCGAGGACGAGCATGAGTTAAGCTTGGGGATGCTGATACGTTGCAAACGTATCTATAATTTTTTATTCTTCGTGCTTGTTTTCTATCAATTGATACTTGTTTTATTCACACTTTATAGCATTTTTTATGCATTTTCTGGGACTAACCTATTAACAAGATGCCATAGTGCCAGTTCCTATATTATGTTGTTTTTCTATTCCAGATAATTACTTAAGGAAATATTCTCGGAATCGCACGAAACAAGGACCCAACCTCCTATTTTTTCCGACACATTAACGGACTCCAAAGCAGAGACGAAGGAGGGTACCGAGGTGGCCACACCATGCCATGGCGCAGGCCCACCTCTGTCCGTGCCGTCACATGGTGTGGGCCCCTCGGGCGCCCACCGACATTGCCCTTTCGCCTATATATTGCCCCCGATTTAAAAATCCTAGAGCAATCAGCCTCCATCCACGAAAATCTTCGTAGCTCCGCCGACATCTAAGACAAGTTTTCGGGGACAAAAATCTCTGTTACGGCACCCTGTCGGGACAAGGAATTGCCTCCGGAGCCATCTCCATCGACTCCACCGCCATCTTTATCGCCGTTGCTGACTCCCATGATGAGGAGGGAGTAGTTCTCCCCCGAGGCTGAGGGCTCTACCGGTAGCTATGTGGTTTATCTCTCTCTCCCATGGTGTGATCTTTATGTGATCATGAGCTTTGTAATCTAGTTGAATAAGTAGATGTTACTCTTCATCTATTATGTTACTCAGGTGGTTTCATTAATGTGACCTCCGAAGACACCTTTGTTGATGGAGGGATTACCACTTCGGTGGCCCGATCTTCACGAATCAACCAAGAACACGAAGAACGGATGATGAACACAAGAGGAGAATCGAGGGGAAATCTCCCGTCAACTAAGCCTCAACGGCCGCCTATGGGACGATCGATCCAACCGAACTCACCTTATCGAAAACCACTTCACACCCGTGGCCAATCCACCACACCAATAGAACCTCAAGGGTTAGTTGAGGAAGATTGGGAAGTCCCTAACTGAATCCCAAGGGGAAAGGATAGATAACTCGATGATCCTTGATATGATCCTAGATACAAGTCATAGGAGTAGCCCTGATATGGTCCTAGGTACAACCATAGGAGTAGCCTCACAAGAGGGATACAAGAGCAAAGCTCGAAGTTCTCAATTCATCTCTAACCCTAGATCTAGCCAAAGGAGGTCCTTATATAGCCAAGGGGGTAGGTGAGGGGTGAAAAGGGGAGAAAAACATCCATTTGCGCTTCAGCGGAGCCGGCCTGGCCGGCCCATTAGGCCGGGGTGGGATGGCTCGCGAGGCTGGCTTCCTCTTCTAGCACGCAGGCCTGAGGCCGAGGTGGAGGGGAGGGCAGGCCGGCCCGAGGCCGGGGTGGAGGAGAAGGCAGGCCGACCTGGGAGCCGGCCCGAGGCTGGGGTGGAGGCCGGCAGGCTCTAAAGGGGGTCCGGCCTAGGGGCCAGCCTGGTCGGGGTTTGTGGTCGGGCCCCCTGTTTCCCCCCTTCTCCTCATTTTCTTCTTCTTCCTTCATGTCGTCTTCTCGTACTTCTTCCACATTTTCTTGGGCATCGTCTTGGGCACGTTCTTGGGCATCCATGGTGGGGTCAAACCTGAGCACACATAGGGTTGTTCCATGAGGTAGTGCACCATTCACCAAGTCATCGAAAACAAAGCGGAAGAGGAGAGAATTCACCTTGTCGTGTATCGCCTTTGCTCGAGATCTTGTCATGGTTCCATTGGGTGTTGGGCCTGGCGGAATGGGGTGTGTTGCATCATCTCCCCCCCCCCCCGAAAAAGAGTCGACTTCGACTCGTGATCTTTCTCTTAACTTGGGTATCCATGGAAGGGAGAGAGATCCTTGACATTGAAGGAGTCGTGCACGTTGTACTTGGAGGGTGGTAAGTCTAGCTTGTAGGCGTTGTTGTTGATGCGCTTGATGTTCTTGAAAGGTCCGTCACCTCTTGGCTTGAGCTTGGATTTGCGCTCTTGTGGGAAGCGGTCTTTGGGCAAGTGTAGCCAAACGAGGTCACCTTCTTGGAACACCATGGGATTCTTCTTCTTGTTCATCATGGATGCTCGTTGTTTGGAATGCTTCTCAAGTGTAGATCTTGTGGATTCATGGAGCTTCTAGATGTAGTCAGTGCGCTTCTCAATGTCCATGTTTGCTTGCTCGTGTAGAGGTAAAGGTAGGATGTCGAGAGTGGTGTTGGGGTTGAAGCCGTAGATGATATCGAAGGGGCTTCTCTTCGTATCTTGGTGTTGTGCTCGATTGTAGGAAAACTCGGCATGGGGGATGCATTTCTCCCAATTCTTAAGGCTGGGTTTGATCAATGCCCATAGGAGTGAAGAGAGCGTGCGGTTCACCACTTCAGTTTGTCCATCCGTTTGTGGGTGCTAGGCGGTGGAGAAGTAGCTTGACGCCGACCTTGGCCATCAAAGTCTTCCAAAAGTAGGAGGTGAATTTGACATCGCGATCCGACACAATTGGCGTGGGCACACCATGTAGACGAACAATTTCCCTGCAAAACAAGGTGGCAACATGTGAAGCATCATCCGTTCGATTGCATGGAATGAAATGTGCCATCTTAGATAAACGATCAACAACGACAAAGATTGAGTCCATGTTCGTTTTAGTGCATGGTATTCCTAACACAAAGTCCATGCTAATGTCACTCCAAGGTGCGTGTGGTATAGGCAATGGTAAGTAAAGGCCATGAGGGTTGGAAGTAGACTTAGCTCGGAGACATGTAGGACATCGCTTGACGAGTCTTTCAACTTGGTGCCTCGTCTTAGGCCAAAAGTAGTGGTTGGAGAGCATGGCGTAGGTCTTGTCCCTTCCAAAATGTCTCATGAGTCCTCCTTCATGTGATTCCTTCAATAACAACAAACGAAGAGAGGACTCTAGAATACACAATTTGTTAGCTTTAAACAAGAACCCTTTGTGCAGATAGTAGTCATTAAAACCTCAATTGGTCCAGCATTTCTCAAAAACGGGCCAAAGAAAGCATCAGAAGAATATAATTCTTTGATTTCAACCAAACCAATCACATTGATTTCAAGGCGGGTAAGAAGACACTCTTTTCTAGACAAAGAATCCGCTACAACATTTTCTTTACCTTTGTTGTAATTAATGACATAAGGAAAAGATTCTATGAATTATATCCATTTAGCATGCCTTTTGTTCAAATTAGCTTGACTTTTCAAGTATTTCAAAGATTCATGATCGGAATGAATAACAAATTCTTTGGGCCAAAGATAGTGTTGCCAAACTTCTAAGACTCTAACCAACGCAAATAGTTCCTTGTCATAGATTGGGTAATTGAGTCTATCACCATCTAATTTTTAACTGTGATAAGCAACGGGATGTCCATTTTGCATAAGAACGCCACCAATTCCTATTCCACTAGCATCACATTCAATCTCAAAAGTTTTCTCAAAATCCGGCAAGACAAGCAAAGGAGTTTCGGTCAAACATTTCTTGAGGGTGTAAAAATATTTTTGTTGAGCATTGCCCCAAACAAATGGTACATTTTTCTTTGTAAGCTCATTAAAGGGCAATCAATTGTGGAAAAATCCTTCACGAAGCGACAATAGAAACCGGCAAGGCCATTAAAATGCCTTATCTCACCCATGGACGTAGGGTTTGGCCAATTTCTAATTGCCTCGACTTTCTTGTTGTCGACTTCAATTCCATTTGAGGAAATCACAAATCCCAAGAAAACAAGCTTGTTGGTGCAAAATTGCATTTTGAAAGTTTGGCAAAAAGTTTTGCTTTGCGAAGAGCCAACAAGACTTGAGAAATATGATCAAGGTGATCCTCCAAAGATTTTCTATAGATAAGGTTGTCGTCAAAATAAACCATGACAAATTTGCTAATGAAAGGGCGCAAGACTTAATTCATAAGACGCATGAAAGTTGAAGGAGCATTCGAGAGACCAAAGGGCATGACAAGCCATTCATACAAACCAAGTTTTGTTTTGAAATTTGTTTTCCATTCATCTCCTATGCTCATGCGAATTTGGTGATAACCACTTTTAAGGTCAATTTTGGGAAAGATAGTAACCCCACTTAATTCATCAAGCATATCATCGAGCCTAGAAATGGGATGTCTATAGCGAACGGTGATAGCATTGATAGGGAGACAATACATGCACATGCGAGAAGTATCATCTTGCTTAGGGACAAGGATAACTGAAACGGCACAAGGGCTAAGAGGTTCACGGATGAAACCTTTCTCAAGTAGTTCTTGGATTTGCCGCTCGATCTCCTTAGTCTCCTCGGGGTTGGTGCGGTAGGGAGCACGATTTGGGAGTGGCACACCCTAAATGAGGTCAATGCGATGCTCGATTCCACGTAGGGGAGGTAGGCCCGGTGGTAGTTCTTTGGGAAACACGCCCTCAAATTCCCGCAACAAAGATGGAGGAAAGCTTGTTATCGCATTAGTTTCAAGTGCTTCTCATTTACCCACAAGGACAAAGTGAAGGATGGATGAGTCATATCGTAACTCTCGCGTCTCTGTTTTGGTGGCAAGTAAGGCAAGGCCTTTGGGAGCACTTGAAATTTTTCCACTCACGTTTGGCTTGTGGCGCTCACTCTCTTTGAGGCAGATCACTCTCTCACCACTCATCTCATGATATTTGAGCTCTTTTTGTTTGCGTGCAAGGGTCTTGGCGTTGTCTGCGATAACTTGGCTAGGATACATGGTGTGGAGCATAAATGTCTTGTTATTCCACTTGAAGTTATAGTGTTTGGTGCGCCCGTCATGAATAGCACTCTTGTCATATTGCCAAGGTCGTCCAAGAAGATGACACACGGTCATAAGCACAATGTCACACTCAACCGTGCCTTCATAGGGGAAAATATTGAAGTGTACGAAAACCATGTGTTTAATCTTGAAGGTGTCGAAGTCACTAAGCCACTGGACATGGTAGGCATGTGGGTGTTGCTTGTAAGTCAATTGGATTTTTTTCGCAAAGCTCTTTTCTAGCCAAATTTTGACAACTACCTCCATCGATGATAACCTTGATTGATTTTCCATTGATGTCGGCTCGAGTTTGGAAGAGATTGCAACATTGGTCATGCTCATCTTGAGGATAAGTAGTAAGGACGCTTGTCACCACTAGCAATGTATTCTTGTCCTCATTGCAATAGACACTTTCTTCATCATCATTTTGCACGTCCAAGGAATTAAGAGTAACTTGGTTCAAGGCATAGTATTGGCCTTCACTCATGGAGTCACGTCTACCATCTTGGTTGACAATCATGATCATCTTGTTTGAACAGTCAAAGGACTTGTGTCCACTTCCACCACATTTGAATCAAGTAATTGTGCTCGACTTTACTTGAGAGCATTAGAGGTGGTGTTAGGAGATGCTTGTTTCTTGAACGGTTGCGGAGTCTTGTTGGTAGCATTGGGAGCTCTAGAGGTGCTCTTGGTGTTGGTTTGTGTTGTGACTTGTGTCATTGGAGACTAAGAAGAAGGCCATGAGGCAAAGTAAGCCTTTGCTTATTGTACTTGAGGTCTTCTGCAATTTGACGTTTGGCCTTGAGAGATTTATGGACAAGGGCAACGATTTTTTTCATAGGGTTGATACTCGGTGTCAGACCCCGGACCCAGAGATATACATACTGTTATGTGCTCCTAGCCATGGACTCACAAGGGCTTCAGGGTTACCAACCCCGGCTGCAACAAACAACGGCAGGCAGACCGGATTCATCGGCACGTAGTCCGGATCCCCGGTCTACTACTCCTTGTATCCATGCTAGTCATAACCAATTATGCATACCCAAGCGTCCACGAGTCGGATGAAACTGAAGGAACGAGAACAAAGTTATGCAGAGCTGCTATGTGTCCAGAAAGTGCAACAACAATCGAGGGTTACTGGGGTTACCTCGCCCCAGGCCGAATCACATCGGCAGGCGGGATCGGACATGGATCATCGGCTCCACAACCCCTCGACTGCGACAACTATGCAGGCATAGCCAAAACTGTATAACAATGAGCTCGAAACCAACAACCGATCAAAGCAGCACTCTAGACACGAAGCTTTATTAAACAAGTGTTACTAGAGTATAGCTTACAAACAGAGGTCACACGAACCAACATTACATCAGACAACGGAAGGCAAATTATGTTGCTAAACAACAAGAACCAAAAAGGCCTAAGAGGCCGCAGCATAAGGCGACGTCCCAGCCCATAGATTCCAGGCTGCTACCTGGGAACCCCAAACTACTCGTCGATGTCCACGTTGAATCACCACCGAACTGAGGAACTTCACCTGAACCAAGTTGAAGCAAACATGAGTACGGGAGGTAGACTTAGTTAACCTATTATATATCTGCTTCTTTTAGAAAGAGTTATGAAGGTTATTTTGCGTAAAGCCATCTTTATTTTCCAAGTTGAGGAAGGAATAGCACGTCTCATAGAGTATTTTGAAAACAGGTGAGAAAGCTACTCAACTACTGAAATCGTCATCTTTTTAATCCACCAATATCATATCAGCACCTCGTGCTTCAAAGATCACCACCTCAAGTTGTTCTGGTAACTCAATCTACAAGGTAACCCCTCTCGGCATCTCCGAGGAGGCATCCTTCATTCGTTATCAACAAGTTTTAGTCATTCTGTTCAAGTTATCTATGATCACAGAATCCGTCACCAAGTCGTCCTTAACCGCGGACATGGCTTTTCGAAAAGATTTAACCCTGCAGGGGTGTACAACTTTAACCACACGTACCAACCAACTCTTAATGCCAGTACATTAGCACTATTCCGGGAAGTGCCGGCAGATGGAGGTTGACCACGACCTTTCCCTTGCTTCGCCTATTCCATGAGTCGCTCCGAGTAGAGATGTTCCACCAATAGGGAGTGGCCATCTCCTGTCGGGTCTCTATCGTTGTGAGCGGTGCTTCACCTACTGTCTCGCCACAGGCTGTTGCACCGCCACGTCCTAGTTTTGTAAATGTTTTTAACATCCCCGCAAATCCAAATGGAAAGGCCGAACTAGGCAACTCATGGAACAAATTAGGCAAGTTGAGACCGAGGGGAATCAAAGCCCCGTGTGGATGCACGCTCAGTCTTTGCTCGAAGACGAGAACTCGCTCCTAGGGGCATGAACGAGACAACCACCACAGACCCTCTGTGGTCTCGTCATCCACACCTTTAAATCATGTTAAACAAGTTATCTTAACTTTCCACAACATCCTATCATACTAGATTCATTCGCAACCCTGATTCATCAACCGGATGGAGCAGAGATAACAAGCATGTATGACTAAGCATAGCATATTTAAGGCTTTGGCCATGAACACAAGCAAACCTATAGCTGCTAGGAGTAGTGGATCAGGATATTTAGGCTATGCATGATATGGGATAACTCTAACTACTGACACAAGATACATTGGAATCGAATGCATTTGTACGAGAATCAAAAGTCTATCGAAATCATATATGGGCAGATAAGAGGTTATGCTTGCCTTGCTTCAAGAAAACCAGATAAAATCTTCAGGAATAAGTGCTTGACTTGTCGGTTAGGATCAAGTATTCGCCATTGGATTTGTTGGCCTTCTCTTCGGAGTTACGTTCTACCGAGGGGAACAAACACCGAAACAAGAAAAACAACAATCAACACATGGCAACGATGCAATGCGCAATATGTATGCATGAGCAATTTAATGCACTTAAATAAAGCCCTAAACATGTTCGTTTGTTTGCTAGGGTTCGTATGTGAGTTATGCATTTTTACTGAAATTAGCCCGAAATAGACCCCGGAGGGGGTTTTGGGCGGTTATGAAAGTGAGTACAATTTTAAAAGCTCAAATGGGTTTGAAAACACCATAACTAGGTTGCATTTGTCATTCTAAGCATTTTGACATATAACTTGTAATTTTCTAATTTTCTTGAATAAAACTTATTTTATTTATTTTAAATGATTTAAATAATGCTCAAAATTCAACTTTGTAAAAAATGTGTGCAAATGACATAAACATGTAGATTACATTTTTCTGAACAAAATGGTATATTGAACACATTTTTCTGAGTTATGAAACAAAAGATATTGCATTTTCAATTTTATTTATTTTTCTGTAATTTAAAACACACGTGGGGTCCACGTGTCAGATGATTTTCGTTTAAAAGAAAATAACAGAAAACGCCCGATGACGTGAGCATGACATCACGAGGACGTCATCGCGGGCCAAAATCTCACAGCTGAACTCAAATTCGATGAATTCGTCGATGATTTCTCGGATTGATTGCTCTCAGGAGGTGCAGGAGGCCTAACTGAACTCGTAGGTGTCGGCGGCTGGCCGGATGGTCTCCGGAGTGACCGGCGGCGACCCTAGGCGCGGTGGCGAGCGGCGGCGTTCGGCGGAAGCGAGCTACCGAGGGGGAGACAACGAGGGGGAGGTGCTGGAGGTTGCAGGAACTCACCACGAACTCGTTGCCGAGCTCGGAAGAGATCGGGGTGGCCGGATTTCGTGGCGACGGCGGGGTTGGCCGGCGGACGGTTTTGGGGAAGAACACCCGATTCGCCTGATTGAGGCCCGTCCTGGCTCGAACTTCTTTACAGAAGTGGAGAGGAGAGGATGACGTAGACGATGGCGGGCTCGGCTCGTCGCGGCATGGCCGGAGATGGCGGCGCGAGGCGGCGGCCGGAGGGCAGTAGGGTTTGGGTTTTCTTTACAGGAGATGCAGAGAGAGAGGAGGTACCAAGAGAGAGAGAGAGAGAGATACAGAGAGGCGGGAAACAGGGCACGACGCCCTCGTGGTCTTCTTCTGCGAGGCGGCGAGCAGGATGTGGCACCGGCAGCGAACAGTAGCGAGGCAGCGAGCTGCTTCTCTGCGAGAGGAAGAAGACAAACACACATTTCCAAGAAAACCCCCTAGAGTTCCCGAAAAATTGCAACAAGGTCCTTTTCTTTTATAAAAGAGAACATAAAACTTGGTTTTGAGGGCCTTTTTGGAAGAACAAAATTTGGCAAAAATACTTTTTGGAAATCCCATTAAATTTCCAACCAAACCATTACTTGGTTTTCAAATTCAGAAACTGTTTTAAATTCAAATTTAAAGTGCTCACTTTAAGTGATTTTTATGCAAGTTTCATTTAAATTCAAATTAAAACTTGGTTCAAATTTTTAATGCATGCTATGACATGAACACAACACCACAACCCTTTGCTAGCAAAATTTGGGATGTTACAAATCTACCCCCCTTACAAGAATCTCGTCCCGAGATTCCCGAAGGAGAAAGAAAGAAGAACACCGGTTTTGAACGATCTTCTCGAACCTTAAAGTTCTCTTCTTGAAAGAGTTGATCCGTAGAACTTGCGAAGATATCCAGCGGCTACACCTTAGGTAGAGGGAAAACTCTTAGGAATTGATCTTCACGAAGATCGAGTATCTCATGGATAACTCATGACAGGAATGTTCATAAAGAACTGTTGAGTTAACGTGCATGAAACACATCAAGATAACGGAGGTAAAAAGAGAAGGTTTCAAGTTTTTGGACGATGGTTGAAAGGATTTATAATATGAGCTTTGCACAAGACTTTAAATCCTTTTGGAAAAGAAAGATTGAAAAACTTATGACACCGAGGTTTCTTCGAACAGAATACCAGAATGGAGGGGATGGTCTTAGATACCACGACGTAGTATCCGTAGACGAGAGAGAACACAAAGATACGATGGAATCACGTCCAAGATGAAGGTTTGATACCCGATCATGTTCACTCTTCAGGGTGGACACGAAAGAGGAAGGGACTTTCAATCATTCCATAACAGTTTTTTGAAACCCTTGTCGAGGATCGGGATGTTACTTCACGGAAGAATATGAGTAACCAAAAGATGTTGGAACACTGTAATAAGGAGGAATTCTTGGTCACACCATAAGCATGGTTAACCAACGAGGATTAGAATACCGAAAGGAATAGGAAATCTCTTTCCTATTGTGGGTTGTACGTAGCACACGTTTACCACATGGCTAAGACTCCAGGGCTGAAGTAACTGACAAATTCACACAATGTGTGAGATGAACAGAATTTCAGGTACCATCAACTTGAAAAAGAGAACTGTTCAATGATGGTTACAAAACACCACGAGATGATTTCATGATGAACTTGTTTCCACTGAAAGAAAAGTTTGGAGGATCAACAAAGAGACATTGGAAGAACCAACTTCCAGATTATCCTTGATGTTTTAGATATCGACAACAGGCTCATGACAAACCTTATATAGGTCATCAAGTGGAATTTAAACTTCGGTCAAAAGAACGGTGAGGAAAACTTGTTAGAATGAGCCACACAAGAGTTCTCACGGAGAGTGATTGTTCTTACGGATTCGAAGAAAGATGTGATATTAGGCCTTCCGGCTAATTGTGTCAACCACAACATCAACCATGTCGGATTCTGAACAGACCTAATTCAATACCCTTGAGGAAAACACCAACCATCATTGTTGCTTGAGATTCAACTCTGGTTAATGGGAGGATGATTCAGACTCGGCATCTTTGATCAAGGAGGTTGCACCGGTTACAATTGAGATACATTTACTAGATTTCTCAAGATATGGACTACGATGTCAAGCTCGAAAAGATGAGCGGGGTTGCAGAACTCATGTATTAGTAACTTTTGAAAGACGGTTGCACCTACATGAATTACTTGCAAGGAAACACATCGGAGTCCTTGTTGGGAAGACGGTACAAAGATAAGGAAGTTCTTGGACTTCTTCTCTTTTACAAACGATCAGTCAGGGGCTTAGTGTGAATGCAAACTTCTCCAAGGAATGGAGGTAACAACCTAGGATCTCAAGGATAGACCACACATGCATGACCGACTTAGGATTATTCCCGAAGGAACAAGAAAACTCTACTCGGATCCATGGCGAAAACTTTCAGCGAAAGCACATGGATCAGAGAAAGTCACTTCGAACATCCAGAATACAACTTCGTGATGACACGGAGATGGTTCTTAAAAGTTTCCAACATTAGTGCCAAGTGTTCAACATTAACCTCTTGCAACTTGGGTAAATAGGAATGTCATCGATGGGCTCGAAAACACACTTATCAACACTCCAAGATGAGGGATTCATATAATCTATGAACAAGGCAAAACATTGGTCTGACCAAAGGACATTGAGGTGTACCTAGGAGAAAACACCATCAAGATAGTCCTTGGGTCTGAACTTGATCTGACAATAACCCAAATCAAATCAAGGTTAGAAAGATAGCATATCCATTAAGGAGATACTATCCTGCTTCAACACAAAGGAAACTAGGCATCCCTTAACGAAGGACCCAGTTAGGAGGAGCTCTTGTCTTTCAACTCTCCAAGTTGTTGTTTAAGCTCAACCAACTAGTCCGGAATATCCAGCAGAGTTCCTTGGAGAAAGGAGTAGTTCAAACTACTCCTGGTTTAGACATCACGGTCAGGTAAAACCTGGTGATACTTCTACAAAGACAACCGGAATATCCCAACCCACCGGTATGTCTTAGAGTTTGAAAGGAGGCTTGCTTTTCAAAGCAACCGATGTGGTCTGGAGAGCTTTGGCATGAACCTAACTCTCTGACCAAGAATGTGCACTGGAAAGAACGGATTTGGTGACATAGTCAACTTCAAACAGAGGCTGGGTGACCAGTAGTGCTAAGAGAGATACAGATGTTTTCGTAGATTTTTCAAAGCAATAAGGATTTCTAAGAATATCTGATACACACATCAATGCACATACCCACCATTCTGAAGCATTCAAGCTTGGAGGAAATGTGGTTAAATATTTGTAAGAGCATCACTTCATCAATAAGGCCATGCAACACAACACAACCTCTTGATATGTAAGAGTGTGATACTCGAAGGTAGAACAGAGTAGAAGCTGATGAAACTCCTCTAATCTGCGGATTACAAAACTTTGACCTGGTACTAGAGATGAACGAGGTACTGGAGTTTTTTTCTCCTGACATCCCAAGGTGGAATGTTTTGACGGAAAACAAGAGCAAATACATTGAAAGAATCCAACACCATATGTAACTTGGTTTCCAAACAACGGACGAAATTCGGAAAGCAGCCAAAGAGTAGGAACATGCTCTGGAAAATCTTGAGATCAAGTTTGATGCACGAGGTCATACTCATTTGTAAAACCCATGCTAAGGATTGATATAGCCGAGTCAAGAAAAAGGATATGAGAATCATAAGGAACACTCTTGTCGTGATCCCTTTTGATTCTTAGAGAAAACATATGGCTATAGGAGCTGAGATTACCTAGCCATCCTGAAGTAGAAGATGTTCCTCAGGATCCGAAGAAACAGAACTTGGTTTAAAGGTGAGCATCCTGTATTGATACGTGAGCATTACATGATTAAGAAACCACATGACTCAACTCACCGCAATTCAGCACATTCCGGGACCTTCGGTTCAAGTCCAAGGTTGAAAACGTTGAGAAAGGAATAACTACTATCTGAGTGCCTTCAAGGTCACTACGAATAGCAATCACGAAGTATCTTTCCTAGAAGACAAACATTGCTCCGGAAGAACTTTGATCAGAAGATAACGGACACATTCGAGATGAAAAGGAAATCTCGAGGTTTAGGATTTTGAAACTTCGAACATGTAAGAATGTGGAATCCACATAACTCTGAGAGATTAGAATGGAAAGGAAATCTCCCAGTTTAAGAGATAATAGAATATGGAACACACACGACTCTAGAAACTTTAACACTAGGTCAACTTGGGTAAAAGAGGTCCTTGCCAAAGAAGGCACCTAAGTTTTGAATGACTGGAAGAGATAGCAAAACCTTTTCAAATCAAAACAGGTAAGGTGACCCAGAGTTAGAACGATACCACATAAGGAGTAAAAAGAATCCTAAGAAGGTTTTCACAATCATTTGAGGTTTCAAAATAGTTTTCACAAACTCTAGACTCAACATCGACCAAGCAGTAAGGTTTTCCTACAGGCAGTCCTGCTCTGATACCAACTTTTGTCAGACCCCGGACCCAGAGATATACATACTGTTATGTGCTCCTAGCCATGGACTCACAAGGGCTTCAGGGTTACCAGCCCCGGCCGCAACAAACAACGGCAGGCAGGCCGGATTCATCGGCACGTAGTCCGTATCCCCGGTCTACTACTCCTTGTATCCATGCTAGTCATAACCAATTATGCATACCCAAGCGTCCACGAGTCGGATGAAACTGAAGGAACGGGACCAAAGTTATACAGAGCTGCTATGTGTCCAGAAAGTGCGACAACAATCGAGGGTTACTGGGGTTACCTCGCCCCAGGCCGAATCACATCGGCAGGCGGGCTCGAACATGGATCATTGGCTCCAAAACCCCTCGACTGCGACAACTATGCAGGCATAGCCAAAACTGTATAACAATGAGCTCGAAACCAACAACCGATCAAAGCAGCACTCTAGACATGAAGCTTTATTAAACAAGTGTTACTAGAGTATAACTTACAAACATAGGTCACACGACCCAACATTACATCAGACAACGGAAGGCAAATTATGTTGCTAAACAACAAGAACCAAAAAGGCCTAAGAGGCCGCAGCATAAGGCGACGTCCCAGCCCATAGATTCCAGGCTGCTACCTGGGAACCCCAAACTACTCGTCGATGTCCACGTTGAATCACCACCGAACTGAGGAACTTCACCTGAACCAAGTTGAAGCAAACATGAGTACGGGAGGTACTCAACAAGACTTAGTTAACCTATTATATATCTGCTTCTTTTAGAAAGAGTTATGAAGGTTATTTTGCGTAAAGCCATCTTTATTTTCCAAGTTGAGGAAGGAATAGCACTTCTCATAGAGTATTTTGAAAACAGGTGAGAAAGCTACTCAACTACTGAAATCATCATCTTTTTAATCCACCAATATCATATCAGCAGCTCGTGCTTCAAAGATCACCACCTCAAGTTGTTCCGGTAACTCAATCTACAAGGTAACCCCTCTCGGCATCTCCGAGGAGGCATCCTTCATTCGTTATCAACAAGTTTTAGTCATTCCGGTCAAGTTATCTATGATCACAGAATCCGTCACCAAGTCGTCCTTAACCGCGGACACGGCTTTTCGAAAAGATTTAACCCTGCAGGGGTGTACAACTTTAACCACACGTACCAACCAACTCTTAATGCCAGTACATTAGCACTATTCCGGGAAGTGCCGGCAGATGGAGGTTGACCACGACCTTTCCCTTGCTTCGCCTATTCCATGAGTCGCTCCGAGTAGAGATGTTCCACCAATAGGGAGTGGCCATCTCCTGTCGGGTCTCTATCGTTGTGAGCGGTGCTTCAGCTACTGTCTCGCCACAGGCTGTTGCACCGCCACATCCTAGTTTTGTAAACGTTTTTAACATCCCCGCAAATCCAAATGGAAAGGCCGAACTAGGCAACTCATGGAACAAACTAGGCAAGTTGAGACCGAGGGGAATCTAAGCCCCGTGTGGATGCACGCTCAGTCTTGGCTCGAAGACGAGAACTCGCTCCTAGGGGCATGAACGAGACAACCACCATAGACCCTCTGTGGTCTCGTCATCCACACCTTTAAATCATGTTAAACAAGTTATCTTAACTTTCCACAACATCCTATCATACTAGATTCATTCGCAACCCTGATTCATCAACCGGATGGAGCAGAGATAACAAGCATGTATGACTAAGCATAGCATATTTAAGGCTTTGGCCATGAACACAAGCAAACCTATAGCTGCTAGGAGTAGTGGATCAGGATATTTAGGCTATGCATGATATGGGATAACTCTAACTACTGACACAAGATACATTGGAATCGAATGCATTTGTACGAGAATCAAAAGTCTATCGAAATCATATATGGGCAGATAAGAGGTTATGCTTGCCTTGCTTCAAGAAAACCAGATAAAATCTTCAGGAATAAGTGCTTGACTTGTCGGTTAGGATCAAGTATTCGCCATTGGATTTGTTGGCCTTCTCTTCGGAGTTACGTTCTACCGAGGGGAACAAACACCGAAACAAGAAAAACAACAATCAACACATGGCAACGATGCAATGCGCAATATGTATGCATGAGCAATTTAATGCACTTAAATAAAACCCTAAACATGTTCGTTGGTTTGCTAGGGTTCGTATGTGAGTTATGCATTTTTACTGAAATTAGCCCGAAATAGACCCCGGAGGGGGTTTCGGGCGGTTATGAAAGTGAGTACAATTTTAAAAGCTCAAATGGGTTTGAAAACACCATAACTAGGTTGCATTTGTCATTCTAAGCATTTTGACATATAACTTGTAATTTTCTAATTTTCTTGAATAAAAACTTATTTTATTTATTTTAAATGATTTAAATAATGCTCAAAATTCAACTTTGTAAAAAATGTGTTCAAATGACATAAACATGTAGATTACATTTTTCTGAACAAAATGGTATATTGAACACATTTTTCTGAGTTATGAAACAAAAGATATTGCATTTTCAATTTTATTTATTTTTCTGTAATTTAAAACACACGTGGGGTCCACGTGTCAGATGATTTTCGTTTAAAATAAAATAACAGAAAACGCCCGATGACGTGAGCATGACATCACGAGGACGTCATCGCGGGCCAAAATCTCACAGCTGAACTCAAATTCGATGAATTCGTCGATGATTTCTCGGATTGATTGCTCTCAGGAGGTGCAGGAGGCCTAACTGAACTCGTAGGTGTCGGCGGCTGGCCGGATGGTCTCCGGAGTGACCGGCGGCGACCCTAGGCGCGGTGGCGAGCGGCGGCGTTCGGCGGAAGCGAGGTACCGAGGGGGAGACAACGAGGGGGAGGTGCTGGAGGTTGCAGGAACTCACCACGAACTCGTTGCCGAGCTCGGAAGAGATCGGGGTGGCCGGATTTCGTGGCGACGGCGGGGTTGGCCGGCGGACGGTTTTGGGGAAGAACACCCGATTCGCCTGATTGAGGCCCGTCCTGGCTCGAACTTCTTTACAGAAGTGGAGAGGAGAGGATGACGTAGACGATGGCGGGCTCGGCTCGTCGCGGCATGGCCGGAGATGGCGGCGCGAGGCGGCGGCCGGAGGGCAGTAGGGTTTGGGTTTTCTTTACAGGAGATGCAGAGAGAGAGGAGGTACCGAGAGAGAGAGAGAGAGCGATACAGAGAGGCGGGAAACAGGGCACGACGCCCTCGTGGTCTTCTTCTGCGAGGCGGCGAGCAGGATGTGGCACCGGCAGCGAACAGTAGCGAGGCAGCGAGCTGCTTCTCTGCGAGAGGAAGAAGACAAACACACATTTCCAAGAAAACCCCCTAGAGTTCCTGGAAAATTGCAACAATGTCCTTTTCTTTTATAAAAGAGAACATAAAACCTGGTTTTGAGGGCCTTTTTGGAAGAACAAAATTTGGCAAAAATACTTTTTGGAAATCCCATTAAATTTCCAACCAAACCATTACTTGGTTTTCAAATTCAGAAACTGTTTTAAATTCAAATTTAAAGTGCTCACTTTAAGTGATTTTTATGCAAGTTTCATTTAAATTCAAATTAAAACTTGGTTCAAATTTTTAATGCATGCTATGACATGAACACAACACCACAACCCTTTGCTAGCAAAATTTGGGATGTTACACTCGGCAATCTTCCTTATGGGATAGTTGAGGACATTGAGGAAGCGGGCCATTGTTTTCTCTTGAAATTTCATCACATGATCTCGTATCAAAGCGGTCTTCATCTCCTTTTAGTACTCATCAACCGACTTCAAACCTTGTCGAAGCTCTTGAAGCTTTTTGAAGAGGCATCACTTGTAGTGTGGAGGAACAAAGAAAGCATTCATGAATTGCTTCATCTCGTTCCACGTGTCGATGGGAGCAATCCGGTTAGGGACTCTTTCCGCTTGGAGACGGTCCCACCATAAGAGTGCATAGCCTTCGAACTCCAAAGAAGCCATAGAAACCATCTACTTGTCACTAAAGTTGTGGATGCCGAAGATCTTTTCCACCTTGAGGGCCCAAGCAAGATATTCTTCGGGATCATTTTCACCATTGAACTTTGGGACATTGAAGCTAAGGGCACTCATGTTTTTGTGTTCATCTTGTCGATGGGGTCTTTCATGTAGGTCATCATCATAAATAGGAGGTGAAAGATCATATGGGTCATCCTCATTGTCTTGGCGTTGGCGGTCATGATGAACAGGATGACACCAGTGGTCATTAGAAGGTGGTTGTTGGTGGTGACGCCGTCGTACTTCTCGGTGTTCACTATCATCATTGTCGCGGTTTTGTTGTTGAGGACGCTCTTATTCATGGCGAGGGTGTTGAGGAAGTTCTTGTTCTTGGCTAGGGTGTTGAGGACGCTCTTGTTCTTGGCGGTCATCATGGTGGGGACACGCATTGCACCTTGGTGGCCTTCGATGTTGACGAGCACCTTCCACTAAGTCATTGTGGCCATTATCGTGGCCTTGTGGAGGTGGTGGATGATGTTGTGGAAGGTCCGCTCGTTGAGTTTGATGTTGAAGAGGGTCACCACGGCCTTTTCGGTGTCGAGGAGGTGGTGATGGCGAGCTATCGTCATACCAATGTCATCGCGGAGCTTGTGGTGGAGGAGGTGGTGGTGGTGGTTGTTGTTGTGGTTGTCCACCATCCTCCACGTTGGGGTTGCGATCATGGCGACGAACTTGGTGATGATCTTGAGTGTGGTGGCTTGAACGGCGCGACCTTGAGGACGATGATGATTCACGACGGTTGGCAAGATTATCCAAGTTATGTTGATGCGTGTCATTTGATCATTCAATCGAGTCTCTTGCGCTTGGAGACGATGTTCATAGCGCTCCAATCCGTCCTTCACGAGTTGGCAGAGTTGGAAATGGTCGGTGATGGTGACGTAGTTGAGGTGGGCTTTGTCATTGAAGAACGGGGTTCCTTCATCTTTCGAGCTCAGACTTGTGAACACTCCTTCCCTAGCCATATAAAAAACACACAAGAGTGATATGAAGAAATGGATGTCTCACTTACCCAACGTTACCTTTTTCGTATTGAGGCTAGTGGGCAAGCCTAGGTGTAGGGCGGTATGTCCAAAGTGAGTCCAAAAAGATCGAAAGAAAACCGCAAACGACAACACACACGGTTTATGTGGAAGACAAATGGGTGAGGAAAAGTGGCAAGGAAAATCAACAAATCGGAAGAAAAGTGTGTTGTAAAACGTGGAAAAGAACCAAAATGAAATGTTAGCACAAGAACCAAACCTAGTGGAGGAAACAAAAATGGAAAACACACACACAAATTATTAATGGGGTTAGTGCGGCCAATGGACGAGCGGAGACGAAATGTAGCTATCAAAGACTAAGCTCAATGCCACACCAATACAAGGAGGATGCTAGCTCAAACCGAAAAATATAAGAGGCAACAAGATTCGCATTGTGGCAAACGGTCACTCTCTTCTATTTTGCGACGCAAAGCTACACGTTCCTCCAAGGGATAGCACTTGGCATCGATCTTTTTTTCCTCCTTTTTTTATTTTCTCTTTTCACTTTTTGCTATATGGGGATACAAATTCTAAGCCTAGTCGAACTACGCTCTCACAAGTGCCAACACGCACTCTCGGTGCCACTAGTGCAATGCCAAGATATGTAAAATAGCTAGTCCGAATGGGAAAGGTACACAAACAATGGGTTAGTTCAAGCGGAAGCAAGTTATACCTCTCTTGTGGATGATCACAGACTTGCGGCCGGGGGTTGTCGATGTTGTGTCGATCCGTTGATGTGGTTGCATAGATGATATTGTAGGCGCGTGGAAACTTGAATCACTCAAATCGGATTGACAACGACAAAGAAAAACAAGTTACAAAATCTGTCCAGAAATTGAAGAGCTGAAATTTTCTGTGATTTTTTCTCAAATTCAAAATTCCTTGAAATTCAAGAAATGTTTTGGAAAATTTCAAGAAAACCGGATGAATAGAAAGGTGGGTAATGGTCTTTGGCAACAAATCCACGAAAAACTCAACGAATCCATAGATCAGCCAAAATCCCTTTTGAGGCTATTTTTGGTGACATTTTTCGAAATTAAGGTGGGGGCAAGAAAAATTGGGTGGAAGAGGGGGTTGTGGAGGTCGGATTCATGTTAATCTAGCTTCTAATACCAGATGATGGAGGGATTACCTCTTGGGTGGCCCGATCTTCACGAATCGACCAAGAACACGAAGAACAGATGATGAACACGAGAGGGAAATCGAGGGGAAATCGGTGGAAACCGAGGGAAGATAACTAGCAAGAACTGAAGAACCCAAATCTCCCGTCAACTAAGCCGCAACGACCCCCTACAGGACGATAGATCCAACCGAACTCACCTTATCGTAAACCTCTTCACTCCCGTGGCCGGTCCACCACGCCAATAGAACCTCAAGGGTTAATTGAGGAAGATAGGGAAGTCCCTAACTGAATCCCAAGGGGAAAGGATAGGTAACACGATGATCCTTGATACGATCCTAGATACAAGTCATAGGAGTAGCCTTGATATGGTCCTAGGTACAACCATAGGATTACAAGAGCAAAGCTTGAAGTTCTCAATTCATCTCTAAGCCTAGATCTAGCCAAAGGAGGTCCTTATATAGCCAAGGGGGTAGGTGAGGGGTGAAAAGGGGGAAACACCTCGATTTGCGTGTCTTCAAGGGAGTCGTCCTGGGACGCAGGCATTTTAGGCCGTGGTGGGATGGCTCGCGAGGTTGGATTCCTATTCTGGCATGCCAGCCTGAGACCGGGGTGGAGGCCGGGGGCTTCGGGTGGCCTCCCGGCCTGGCGCGCGCAGAGGCCGGCCCGAGTCCGGGTGGAGGCTGGCAGGCTCTGGAGGGGGTCCGGCCTAGGGGCCAGGGTTTGAGGTCGGGCCCCCTATTTCCCTCCCTTTCCCTCCTTTTCTTCTTCCTTCACGTCGTCTTCTCGGACTTCTTCCACATATTCTTGGGCATCGTCTTGGGCACGTTCTTGGGAATCCATGGTGGGGTCAAACCTGAGCACACATAGGTTTGTTCCATGAGGTAGCGCACCATTCACCAAGTCATCGAAAACAAAGCGAAAGAGGAGAGAATTCACCTTTTTGTGTATCGCCTTTGCTCGAGATCTTGTCATGGGTCCATTGTGTGTTGGTCTTGGTGGAATGGGGTGTGTTGCATCATTTGTCCCATAGTGTGAAGGTGACAGTGTGCGCACCATGTGTGGCTCTTTGTCTAAAGGTTACATGAATACTTTTCATGAGTTATTACTTGAGTTGGATGTCTCTATGAAATTGTGGTGTTTGTTAGTAATATCTTTGGATGCTCAAAGTGACAGAGTGGAGTGTCCCTAGATGTGGAATGCAGCTTTAAGGGGTGCTTTTGCGCCCCTACGCAGTGAATTAGTGTTCGTTATCCAACCAAAGAGTGGTTCAGAGTAGCATAGTGAAGAAAGGATATTTATGTATTCAATTATTATATCATTGTTGAGAGTGTCCACTAGTGAAAGTATGATCCCTAGGCCTTGTTTCTAAGCATTGAAACACCGTTTACAACCAGTTCTGCTACATGTTTGCTTGCTGCAATTTTTATTTCATGTTTCAATTACCACTTATAATCATCCATATTACTTGTATTTCACTATCTCTTCTCCGAACTATTGCACCTATACAACTGATAATTGTATTAGGTGTGTTTGGGACACAAGAAACTTCTTGTATCTTAATTACAGGGTTGCTTGAAGAGGGATATCTTTGACTTCTACCTCTTTGAGTTCGATAAACCTTGGGTGACCCACTTAAGGGAAACTTTTTGATGTTCTACAAACCTCTGCACTTGGAGGCACAAGACTGTCTACAAGAATATAAGCATGCATAGACATCAGAAGGTTCCACGCTTGGTTAACATCGGTAAATGACGTTGTTGATACAAGTAACCTTCTTCAAGACTACGAAGTCCTACTGGTTTGATAAACTCTGGTTCCAGGGAAAATATACACTAGACTACATCATAACTTCTGCTTGGGGTCTCCCAACGAGCGTGTTATCACGTCAGCATCAATGATCCGCTCTTCATTTTCGCCTTTAGCAACTTCCCATCAGGATAGTACTTTTCCCGAAGAACCCTCGCACATAAATATTCAAGTTCGATACAAACAGCAAACCTATTTAGCCAACATAGCTAAATTGAAACAATGAGGCTCTTGAAATCCCAGTCCTACTCTTTTTGGGGGGACACATAACTTTCACCAAACGAACCAGTGCATCTTGCTATCATTGACAACATCACCCCCACCAAAACTGTGAGATTGCATATGTTATTGCTTTACAAATGTTACTTCCACTTCTTTCAAGAGTACCTATCACTAGTAGAAAACTGAGTATTAGAGACTGTTACTAGAGGCGGTTTTGCCCGAGGAAAAAGAACGGGCTTGGAAACGCTACCCCTCAGACGGTTTGTGCAGATAAATCGCATGTAAAGAAAATCCCATTTCTAATAAGACGACATCCGTAGCGGTCCAAAATAAACCCCTCTTACTCAAATTCCTGAGGCTGATGTGAAATACAGCCGTCTCGGCGCAATGTGTCGTTGGAGCTGGTTTGTATGATGGACGGCCTCAGAAATGTTGTGTGTCCGCCCATATAAACACCCGGCGCGTGGAGGCACAACTTGGATGGTCCGAAGAACCTTCGCCTTGCAGGTTCCCGGATGCAAACATTAACTTGAAAATTATAATTCACTCCAAACCACAGGCATGAAAGAGTAGAGTGACATATGTCACAAAAAATACACACATTAAGTTCATTACAAACCAAACATAAAAGGGACCGTCCGACACATGGTCACACCCACCCGGTGGGACTTAAGGTCTCCTGGTTGTCATCGTCCTTGTCGTTCGGCCAAACCCCGCTTCTTCGATGGAGCCGGTGGATTCGCAGCTCCCATAGCCGCCGCAGCTTCCTCCTCCGATTCTTGAGTCGCCGCTGTTTCAGCCGCCTCTGCTTCAGCCGCCGCTAATTCATCTGCCACAGCTTGAGCCTTCGCTGCTGCATCTGCCGCGTCTTTAGCGTTCTTTTTAGCCTTGCGAATTGATACGTCTCCAACGTATCTATAATTTCTTATGCTTTATGATGTATGCCAATTGCTACATGTTTTCTCCCTTCTTTATAGCATTTTTATACGTTTTCTGGGACTAACCTATTAACAAGATGCCAAGTGCCAGTTCCCTGTTTTCTGTTGTTTTTTGTTTCAGAAAAGTTGTTCTGGAAATATTATTGGAATTGGACCCCACAAAGCCCGAAGTGCCTATTTTCCCCGGAAGCATCCAGAACACCGAAGGAGAGTCGAAGACGGGCACCGGGGGGCCACACCATAGGGTGGCATGGCCTCCCCCTGGCCGCACCAGCTATGGGTGTGGGGCCCCCAGGCCTCCACCGCCTTTGCCCTTTCGCCTATTTATTCCCCCCAAATGGAAAACCCTAAATACCTGGTCAAAAATCCCAAAAAAGTTCCGCAGCCGCCATCGTCAAATCTAGATCAGGGGGTTCTGAAGCTGTCTCCCGGCACCCTGCCGGAGAGGAAATCATCACCGGAGGCTTCTACATCACCATGCCTGCCTTCGGAGTGATGCGTGAGTAGTTCATCCCTGGACTACGGGTCCATAGAAGTAGCTAGATGGTTGTCTTCTCCTCATATGCCTCCATGTTTAGATCTCGTGAGCTGCCTATCATGATCGAGATTGATCTTATGTAATTCTATATGCTGTGTTTGCTGGGATCCGATGAATATTGAACTTATGCCAAGTTGATTATAGTCTTTATTGCATATGTTATTTGTGATCTTGCATGCTTTCCGTTGCTAGTGGTTGCTCTGGCCAAGTAGTTGCTAGTGACTCCAAGAGGGAGAATTTATGCTAGATAGTGGGTTCATGTCTCCTTTTCGCCTATGCTCGAGTGACAAAAACGTGACGGGGGAGGATGTGTTGTTGCCACTAGGGAGAAAACAGTGGTGTGAGTGCCCGCGTGTACAATCATGCTTACATTACACACATTGTTTAATGCAGTTATCTGTTCCTTGAAACTTAATACCTAAGGGGGTTCAGATGATAACCTGAGGGTGGATTATTAGTCATAGATGCAGATGGATTTCGGTCTATGTATTTTGTTGTAATGCCCTCACTAAAGATCATAGTAGTCATTATGTCATAATTTGCACTACGGTGCAACCTCTATTTGTCAATTGCCCAGTTGTTATTTGTTCACCCAGCATGTTCTCTTTATGGAGAGGCACCACTAGTGAACCTATAAACCCCGGTCCAATTTTCCACACTGTTAAACAAACCACACCAATTTCCTGCTTTCTTTACTTACTGCAAGCATACACCGTTTTCCACACTATACGTCTAATATTTGTTTTCAGCAAGACTGGTGAGATTGACAACCTCACTGTACCATTGGGGAAAAGTATTTTGGTTGTGTTGTGTGCAGGTTCCACGTTGTTGCTAACACCGGTAAAGCTCCATCACCACCGTTAGTGGCATCATCCTTCCGAAGGTCCTCTTTCTCCTACTGGATTGATAACCTTGGTTCTTAACTAAGGGGAATATTCCTACCGCTGTGCTCATCACACCCTCCTCTTGGGGTCTCCCAACGAGTGCACGATCTACACCATCAAGGACTTTTTCTGGCGCTGTTGTCGGGGATGAAAAAGTATTCTGGCAAGGGGAGTCTCTCACTCTCAACCTCTTTATTTTGTTTATTGTCTTGTTTTTCTTCTCTATATTAAAAACAAAAAAATAGTTTATTTTATAGTTGTTATTTATTTGCTTGCTATTATTCTGCTAAAATGAGTTCCTCTGAGAATACTAAGTTGTGTGACTTCACTACCACAAACAAGAATGATTTTATTTGCACACATATTGCTCCACCTGCTCCTACTGCTGCTTTCTATGAGATTAAACCTGCTTTATTAAATCTTGTTATGAAAGAGCAATTTTCTGGTATTAGTACTAATGATGTTGCTGCCCACCTTAATAATTTTGTTGAACTATGTGAGATGCAAAAATATAAATATGTGGATGGATATATTATTAAACTGAAATTATTTCCTTTCTCTTTGAAAGGAAGAGCTAAAGAATGGTTACTATCTTTGCCTAGAAATAGTATTGATTCATGGACTAAGTGTAAAGATGCTTTCGTTGGAAAATATTATCCTCCTGCTAAGATTATATCCCTGAGAAGTGACATAATGAATTTTAAACAACTTGATAATAAACATGTTGCTAAAGCTTGGGAAGGAATGAAAACTATGGTAAAGAATTGTTCCACTCATGGACTGACTACTTGGATGATTATACAAACTTTTTATGCAATGCTGAATTTCTCCTCAAGGAACCCATTGGATTCAGCGGTTGGAGGTACCTTTATGTCCATCACATTGGGCAATGCAACAAAGCTTCTTGATGATATGATGATAAATTATTCAGAGTGGCACACTGAGAGAGCTCCACAAGGTAAGAAGGTAAATTATGTTGAGGAAACCTCCTCTTTGCGTGAAATGCTTGATGTTATTATGTCTATGTTTGTTAATGGTAAAGCTTAAGTTGATCCAAATAATGTTCCTTTAGCCTCTTTGGTTTCTCAAGAAGAGCATGTTCATGTGAACTTTATTAGAAATAATAATTTTAACAACAATGCGTATAGAAATAATTTTGGTGGAAACAATTATAAGACCTATCCTCCTAATAATGGTTATGGTAATTATTATGGCAACTCCTACAGTAGCAATAAAATCTCTACCTCTGATCATGAAAACATGCTTAGAGAATTTATTAGCACACAAACTGCTTTTAATAAATCTATTGAGGAAAAGCTTGGTAAAATAGATGTTCTTGCCTCTAAAGTAGACAACCTAGCTATTGATGTTGATTTTCTAAAACTAAAGGTTTTGCCACAATATGTTAAACAAAGTAAAACTTTCAATTCCATCCAATTCCCAATTGATAATAATGTTAGGTTGATGGCTGAATTACGTGCTAGGTGGCAAAGAGAAGATGAATTGGCTAGAAAGAATAATATTGCTAGAGTTTGCACTATCACAACCACTAGTAAAACTGAAGCTCTAAGTGCTAGTAAACCTCCTACTATAAATGGTAAAGTAGTTGGTGTTAATAAAGTCCCTACTCCTTCGGTGAAACGTGCTAAATTGCCTCAAATTGCTGAAACCGCTTCTAATAAAAGTGTTGAAATTTTTGAAGATGTAGGATATAATGGTCCCATTACTTTTGATGATAATAATTTTTATTTCGATGATGCAATATCTCTGAAGTTATTATGTTTCTTCAAAATCTTTCTAGAAGTCCCAATGCTAGTCCATGAATATGGCCTTTACTAAACATATTACCAATGCTCTCATGAAAGTTAGGGAAGAAAAGTTGAAACTTGAAACATCTGTCCCTAGGAAATTAGATGATGGTTGGGAACCTATCATTAAGATAAAAGTAAATGATTATGATTGCAATGCTTTGTGTGATCTTGGTGCTAGTATCTCTGTTATGCCTCAAAAGCTTTATGATATGCTTGATCTACCACCGTTGGAACACTGTTATTTGGATGTTCATCTTGCTGATAATGCTAAGAAGAAACCTCTTGATAGAATTGATGATGTTCTTATTATGGTTAACAATAACCTTGTCCCTGTTGATTTTGCTGTTATGAACATTGAATGCAATGCTTCCTGTCCTATTGTTTTGGGAAGACCATTTCTTAAAACTGTTGGTGCTATTATTGATATGAAAGAGGGGAGTATTAAATATCAACTCCCCCTCAAGAAATGTATGGAACACTTCCCTGGAAAGAATATGAAGCTACCTTTTGACTCTATTATTAGAGCAAGTTATGATGTTGATGCTTATTCACTTGAAAATACCTGAGTTGCTTTCTATGCCTAGCTGAATGGCGTTAAAGAAAAGCGCTACCGGGAGACAACCCGTTTTATTTCTCTGTTTTCAATCAGTTTTCCTTTGTTTTCTTTTGTGTGCTTTGCACCTGGGTGTTGTCTATTTCCTTAGCAACCCCGTTGTATGTTTTCTTTTGTGTTTTTGTTGAGCCAAGTAAAGCCTCTAGTGTAAATTTGAGACTATATTAAATCACAGAAAATTCAAAATGACCTGAGCTTTTTTGTGCTTAATCCTGGGCTGTATATACAACTTTTCTTAGTTGACCACTTTTTTATTTGAGAAACAAAATATTTTCGAAAAAATCGATCTTTACCTGCTGTTCTGTTTTGACAGATTTCTGCCAATTATTTCATTTGCATCTTAATCTCTTTCTTTTGGTGTTCTTTTGAGAAAAAGAGTTTTAAAAGAAGTTGTAACAGTAGCTAATGTGTTTATGAGTGTTAGGATTGTGTTGAAACTTAACCATATGAATTTATTATTTCGATTGCACTAACGTTGCTAATGAATATTGTGAGAATTTTGGTGTGAAGGAAGTTTTCAAGGGTCAAGAGAAGAGGATGATATGATGTGATCAAGAAGAGTACAGAGCCTAAGCTTGGGGATGCCCCGGTGGTACATCCTAGAAAATTCCAAGAAGACTCAAGCGTCTAATCTTGGGGATGCCCAAGGCATCCCCTTCTTCATCAACAAATTATCAGGTCACTTCTAGTGAAACTATATTTTTATTCAGTCACACCTTATGTGCTTTACTTGGAGCATCTTTTATTTTTTCTTTCAGTTTGTTTTTATTTTTACAATAAGCTTGGTTGTACCCCATCATTCTTTTACTGGAGAGTGACACGCTCCGTTTTTCATGAGAATACGTTGTATTCTTAATATATGTCTAGCTGCTGCATTTATTTAGCTCCTGTTTTGCATGCATCTCTTATCAGAGCTGTTAGTTTTAGTAGTATTATATGAGTAATCTCATGTTTGCTTGCGGTATCATAAAGAGTATTTTTTTTAAACATATCTTGTATGGTGCTTGTTGGGAAAAGAAACTGCTGCTTGATGTAGAATTTATAACAGTGCTAGTAGAAGCTTGTATAGACTGTGGCTAGAACTTTTTCATGCCATGCTGAATGTTATTTTAGATTTAAAGCCTCATGGTTATTGAGTATCATGAATAGCCTCAAATAGCTGAGAGTGTTTAATATGTCTTGAAAGATTCATGAGTTGTTCTTCTCATAGTAAAGCATCAATATATGGTATTCTCTTTCGAATGTTTTATTTGGTTGACTTAGCGCATGCTCACACCATGTTTATTACTATGAACCAGTCACGAATATCCTCCATGACCACTAAGTTTTTGAACTTGTGATACCGCTTATGCTTTAATTAATGATGCTTATGTCTCTCTGCGTGATTATGGCTCTTATGCTCTCTTGATTTGTCGCTCCCAGTCTTTTGCTAGCCTCCAACCGTACTGAGTATGGAATTCTACTCGTGCATCCAAACTCCTTAAACCAAAGTTTTGACATTGTGTACACCATACCTACCTATATGTGGTATTTAACTACCACTCCAAGTAAATTTCTCGTGTGTTACCTTTAAAACCTTTAAAATTACTCATGTTTTGTGTTTTTGTTTTTGCTCATGAGGACGTCAATAGAGAATCCTTATCTCACTTGTTGATTGGATTTCACACCCTGGACTAGTGGCTTCATCCGCTTATCCAAATGATAGAAGAGCTGGCAGCGGGGTGCCCAGCCCCAAATTAATACAAACAAATTCTCTTCACTATTTCCCCCCCTGATTTATCAGTCAAAGCATAATTGTGTAAACAAAAGAGAAAGAGGGATGGCCTTCTACACCAGTTGTGTCCTTTACTATGGGAGCCACTCTTGTGAATCCAGTTGGCTTGTGACGTACTGTATTTTCTGTTTAACATTCGTTGGCATTAACATACAACTCTCCTAAAATATGGACACTCCTCCACGGTATGTGATTGTTGGCCGGCACCCGAGGATTCGGTTAGCCATGATTTGTGAAAGATGTATGGGAGGAGTGTCAAACTTTTAATACCTTTGTTTAATAAAATAAAAATCTCTAGCACATGAGTGATCCCTGCTTCCTTCTACGAAGGGACTTTCTTTTACTTTTATGTTGAGTCTCCATCTTCTAACTTTATGCACAGTTGAGAGAGCATTTTTGCCATTCTGAGTTCTATGTGCATTTGTCCCATAAACATAAAAAATTGCTTCATAATGTGATATTATTTGTTCACAAATTATTTGTTCTAGTCTTCCTCATGAACTTTGAAGGTGTCCTGGCATTTATGTTTTCTTCCACTCTTAAGGACTAGCGAAATACCACTTTGCCATGTTTTCTCTATACCTGAAACAAACGTTTATATTTCTTTGCATTATTATCCATGATCCTTTATTTAAGATACTCTTCATGATGCAAAGTGATTGCTATGATTTATTATTAAAGTTCTATTTATCATGTTTGTGTTTGAAGTTCTATGATCTCAGCTTACTGATGCATGTAAAATGCATAGATGAATTTTGCATATTTTCACATGGTTTTCTATTACATATTGCATCATATAAGGGTATAATTCAATGTTTTATAGTATTTTGGGGTTAAATTACAAAGTCCCCCAACTTTTATGGAATTAACCTTGCCTGTCAGAAACCCCGTTTTCTATATTTTTGACGTTTCAGGGGGCAAACTTCCGCGAAATCACCTGAAAATCTGCGGGGGTCATTTTTTTGGAAGGAGAAGACTTGCGGGCGAAGGATCCACGAGAATTGGGCAAGGAGGCCCAAAAGAGGACCCTCCACGCGGCCAGATTCCTTGGCCGCGTGAGAGGCCCCCTTTTGGCCCATGTGGCCCCAATTCCTTCCATCTTCGACTTACCGACTCCGTCTTGACCTAAAACCGACTATAAAAAGGGTCCCCCGTACCCTTACGGAGAAGAGCGCCGCTGAAACACTGAAACACGAAAACAGAGACCAGAGTTCCATATTGGAGGGGGAAAACTCCGGCGGGGCGCTGCCTGTGTGATCTCCTACCCCTCCAACGTCATCTCCATCGACATCTCCATGAAGAGGGAGTAGTCCACCCCATGGCTATGGGTTTGTTGAAGTAGCACTTGTATCTCTCTCTCTATGTGCTTCACTAATTAGATCCGTAGGAGCTGCCTCACATGATTACGGGCACCGTTGTAATTCCTATGTGGTGGATCTTTTCTATGAGTTATTGAATCTGAGATTGCAATTGTTTCTCTTGAGTTATTTGAGTAGATGTATCTTATGTACCCCGTTCTTATTTGCTAGCTTTGATCAATCTAGTTCTTGAGAGCGTGTGTGGGGTGATGGGTGCATTAGTTGGAGTAACGGGGGGTGGCTAGTGCTGTGAAAGTGACAGAAGTTCAGCGATCCACTTAGGTTTTGTTAAACCTTTATTAGTTACCTCACTAGGGATAAAAAGGAGTACCTTGTTACCGGGGATTTGAAGTGACACTAATCAATCTCCATGACTAGATCTAGCAAGTTCTTACTTCAACTTCATGTCACGTTGCTTAAAGCTATACTCTGGTTTTTCCTTAATTATCGAGGTGTTATGATTTATTTCGCATCTTGGTGGAGTATAAGAGGGATCAATATGCCGTAGAGATCTCTATGCTAGGACGTGATGCCCATATGAAAGTACTCAATGTTAAACATGTTATTGTAATCTCACATGTAATTATTTATGTCCCCCGTCTACCACTTTATTTGAGAGAATGCAAGTGTGAAACCATGAACCCCGGTCCTATTTTAAATATAAGAAAACACTCTAGTTACTTTGCTGCAATTTACTTTACTTGCACTTTACTTTACTTGCATCTCCAATTCGAATTTACATTATCTCCATCACCACTTGCATCACAAAAATACAAAAACAATCCATTGCATATTTATTTTCTCATTTGCATTTAGTAGTAGATTTAATTATTGCACATTTACTTTCAGTTTTGCATTGCAATTTAGAAGTCTCACACCTTGTGCTTGACAACCACTTGGTGAGGTTGAGGGCACAAAATTCTCTACTTGTTTGCAGGATCCTGGAGGAAGCTTGGAAGACAACTGCTGAAATACTGGCTCCCAAAGAGTTCGATATAAACCCTCGAGTCACCCTCGTGGGGAAGAAGGCTTTCTGTAACATCCCTGATTTTTGGAAAATGCAAAAATCACAAAAATTTGAAACTTTTTGTTTTCATGTTTAGTAAGTCACCAAAAAACCAAATGAGATGCAAGAAACAAAAGGAAATAATACATAACTCAATGAAAATTGAAATTAAGAAATCCATTATACCTCTATTCCATAAACCCTAAAGCCTATTTCTAAAATAAAATAAAATATGTTTCCTCATGTGAATAAAATATTTCTTAGCAAACATCCTTACCAAACATGTTCTCAACTCAAATAACATTTTGAAAATGATTATGATATTTAAAAACTAGATAATTGTTATCTTTAGTAATTCTCAATGTCACCAAAAATATTTTCACCAATCATTAAATATATCATATGAATAAAAATTATTTAAGTTGCTATTCAAATATCAAGTGTCAAACCATAGAATATATTCCATAAATTGTTTTTAGAAGTGAAATACGTTAGGAAAACAAATATTTAAAAATGTGGTAGTCCTCTGATAATTATTATCAACTTTCCTATTTAATTATTTTCTACAATTAAAAATGGCATAGAGTTGCTATTAAGTGATTTAGTAATATGCTAAAATTATAACATATACTAATGGGTTGAAATTGTTTTGAGAAATAATATTTGACCTAAATAATGTATCTGAAATATTACAAGACCCAATTTCCATTTATTTACATTTTCTATTTTAAAATTTGTATTAAGTGACCAACCATGTTTTCACAATAATTTAAAATTATAAAAAGATGAAAACACTTTGAATTGATTTTAGAAAATAGTATTTGGACATAATACAGCTACTGAAATTTTATTTTACAAATATTTATATTTTATAATTTTCTAAATTAAAAATCATATTAAGATGCTATTAAGGTATTATTCAAATTTTGAAAATTCAAAAATAAAAACATATTGAAAAGTTTACAAAAATGATATGGGTTGAAAGATATTAATATTACAGAAATTTAGAAATTTATTTGACCTTAATTGGATAGAGAAAACAGAAGTTATTAATGAAATAAGAAAACAGGAATTAAAAAAAAAAAACATTGATGACGTCATCAATGACGTCATCATCGTCTTCAACCCTGGAAACGGAAGAACATCCGTTTCTTCTCACTTTAATTCCGTGCGTTTAAGTCCATCAATGCCATCGCCGAGCCCACCTATTTGAAGCCCTGCATCTCCTCTCCTTTTTCCCCTCTGCCTCCTCTCCCAATCGTGACCCGAGGCCACCTAGATCTCTCGCCGGAGTTCCACGGTTCCGCCGCTGTTCTTCGTCGTTCCGGCAGTTTCAGCAGGTCAACAACCCCGTATTTTCCCCCCTCTGCTACTTGCCTCGATCCCGCGCATCTCCTCATGCCCTCGGGCTATTTTTTTGTGCAGTATAGCGATGGCGCGAGCTCGCCTGCATCTCGCCGGCGCCGCTGGAGCTCCGTCTGCGTCGTGTCGCTGTTCCCGGAAGAGAGGGAGCACACCGTGGACCTCACCGAGTTCGCCGTGCCGCGCCGCGCCTCCTCGTTCCTTCATCGACCCCGTATAACCTCTGCAACGCCGCCATGGTCAAGCGTCTGCAACTCCGGCAGCCGTCGCGCCATTTTCCGGCGGAAAACGCTCGGTGAGCTTCCCCTCTCGTGTATGTTTTAATCTCGACCGTCGAGGAGATCGTGCGGCCCACGTTAGCCACTTACCGTTTTGTGCGCGTTTAGATCTGAGCCGTCCCACTCCACTTAAATCCAACGGCTGGCAACATCGATCCACGCCGAAGCGGTACGGACCAATCAGGAGGCTCCATTCTTTTTCCCCCGGATCGCCTATTTTCTTTTAAAACAGAACAGTCCCTGTAATTTTACAGAAAGGCCCCCCAACTTAGAACTGGAATAACTTTTTAACCAGAAATCCAAATTAGATGATTTTGTACTTTTTGAAATCAGCACAATGTGTAGAACACAGTAGATTCAAATAAATTAAAATTTGATACGTGCACACACTTGTTATTTGTAGATCTTTGTAAATATTGTTTTGTAAATAACTTTAGATCTATAATTGCAAATTTAGCAATCTTGGACTTTTTGAAAAGCCCTTGACATCTAGAAACTTTTGGCACTGGCCAAATTCAAATTTGACAAACTTAAAATTGTTCAATTTCAAATATGCTTGTTTGAGGAAATTTGGCATAATTCAAATTCTACAAATCCAAAAATTGTAAATAAAATATATTTGGAAACCTTAGGATGTGTACTTTCATATCCCCTGTCCCAAAATAATTGTTGATCAAATTAAAATTGAATTTAGAATTAATTGGAATATTTGAGTAATTTTGACATAGATTTAATTCTGTAAATAATTTCAATATAGTTCCTTTTGCAAAATTGCTCCATTTGGTAACCTTGAACCATAGACATTATGCCCAACCATTTTGGACAGCCTTGGACCATGACCATGTATTTTAGCCAAAAATCCATCATAGTAGTCCATCTAGTTATTATGTCTAAAATTTTGTTTCTATTTCTTTCTACCATTGTTTGTTGTGGCCATTTTGAATCCAAGACCAAGTCCCTTGTATGTAAACCATCTAAGAGACCAAGTAGTGAACCTCAAACACTAGTACTATAGGTTTCTATCTACTTCTCCATTCTCCCATTCTTGCTTCAAGAATTCACCAAGTTAGCAAAATGGAAAACAAGACTCAAGCACAAGGAGGGACTGCATTTTCAACTTGGTGTCAACATGTAGAGATATGAGGAATATTATTGAAGAAAATGAAGGAAGTGCTTAGACTCCACACCTAGAAGAAACTCAAGGAAGTACAAGTGTGAAGAAACCCAGAAGAAAACATCTCCCTCTCTCTTTCTATCCTTCATCTTAAATTTTCTTTCAAATTTACTTAGTGGTATTTGTGTCCATCCCATACCCAAACCAAGTAGTGAAAATCATGAAGATTTATCAAGTACAAGAGAAGCTTCACAACAAGGAGGAAACTATAATAGAAGCATGAAGATGATCTTCAAGAAGGCAATCACATGAGGACTAGAAGCAATCCACCCAAGTTGAAGAATAACAAGTTATTTTTGTCCAACCATTGACCCAAATGGAAAACCCAAGACTTAGTAATATTTTCCCTGTGATAATAAAGTTAGATCACATAAAGATCAACCTAGTCCATCCCAAGTAAACTCTTGGAAATCCCTTAACAAGTATGGAACCAAGAAAGAATAAATATTTCAAACCCAAACCTTGTCCTAACCAACTTAGTTAAGCCCCTTTTGATATGTTAGTTGCTATGTATGTTTGTTTGTTAGGATACTTGTTTATTTAGTTTTGTGTTGTCAATGAATAGATTGTACGGAGAGCAATGATATTTTGTGAAGAGAGTGTGATATCTTCACCAACTTCAACAAGGCAAGTAACACATCATCAACTACCCATTATTTTCTATATGCATTAGTTGATTTTTAGTAGTATGCATGATAGGAAATTTTACTAAGTTATACTATGCTATGCTATTATCCTAGTAGTGTGTAGCCACCCCTTTTACCTTGTTATTTTGATAGCCTTAGAATTTACTAGGTGCTATGCAATGTTACAAATTGTTTTACTAGATGTTGAGGAAAAATCCTAAGTATAACTAATGAATGAACCACCTGGGTGGAAGTGGTAAGAATGGGTTATGTTGAGTGTTTCCTCAGGGCCCTTATCTAAGGGTTATTCCACTTGAGGTTGTCACTTGCGGATGGCCACCCAGGAACAAAGAGATTACTATGTCCCTCTAAATCTAGTAGCTTCCCGTGCAGCCTTTTGACAATATGGGCTCTGTCTTGATCAATTAAGTTGTGAGGGTTCAGCCCAGGCTTGACAAGCAGATGTAGCAAAATTATAGGTGGAACGGGTCTTGCCGGTGGGTTTGGACTTCTTCTTCTGAAAGATCTCGTCTCAATTCTCTCCTTTCCATGATGCACTCCGGGTGTATAGGATGTTTGGGCTAATTGAAGACAAAGGGTGAAAGTGCACAACCTCTGCAGAGTCAACAAACTAAGATCTTAGCCGTGTCCCCGGTTATGGACAATTATGAGCAGCTGGACAAGGATTGACGGAAGAATCTCATCATCAATTTCAATAAGTAAAATTTTGACCAAGTGAACAGTATTGTGGTGCTTGGATCTTAATCCAATGTTGCCACCCTTTTGAAAAGAAAAGTTTGTTTTACAAAAGTGATAGGAGAAAACTGGCTTTATGCAAAACTTAGCCAAAACTCCACTCAGCCAAATAAGCATGTAGTATTAGTCTTTCCATTTATATCCACCATAGTGTTACTTGCCAATACATTAAATTGTATTGACTCCCATGTGGCTGCATATTCCTTATTGCAGATGTTTCTGAAGACGAGTGAGGATTTCGTTTAGGATCTCGAGACTATCGCCAACATGTTTTGCCTGTGGCACATGAAGAAGATGGGCTCAATGTTGTTCTATGTTTTCCGCTGTAATACTTTGTTTTCTGCTAGTCTTCTAAGACTATGCAAGTTGTAATACTATTTTGTAAAGACTGGATCATGCGATGTAATAGAATTTGATGCATTTGCATGATATTTCATTTTGTACTGTGGTGCTAGCAATTGATCCAGGGACTAGCACAATGACACAGGTGTTTCACTTTTGATAAAAAGTGGGATGCTACAAAATGGTATCAGAGCATTGTGTTGCCTGTAGAATTCGAGACCCTAAGTTTGGAAAAGACTCTAGGATGGAAACCTTTCTATGTTCAAACTATCTAGAAATAAAACAACCATCTTAATTCTTCTCATATCCTCTCATCTATTATTCACCTTCAAAAGTTTTCTAGATGACCTACCTCCTCAATACCATCAAGACAGAAATGTTGATGATCATACCAAGAAGTGCAAGAAGTATTTTCACCACATGAAGACCTGCAATCAAGACAATTGAAGAAACTTGGAGATATACCTATACTTCACAACAATCAAGAACACCTCAAGATATGGAGAGAAGAATTTGAAGAACTCAAGAAGATATAGATGAGACCACCAATCTAGTTACCTTGTTAGAACAACGTTAACATGTTAGTATATTGATCATACCAATGAGTGTGGTATGCCAATATTAGTTGTTTTATAAAACCTTGTTGATTGGTGTGATGAATGTGTTGCTATATGTTTGTTATGTGTTGTTTGTAAGATGAGTTTCCTTGATCTGCTATTTTGGATAAGAACCTTCCTAGGCCATTTTTCTAAATCTCTACTCATCCCTACTAGACCAAACCCAACACCATGCTCATTCACCAACCATAGTGAGAACCATTTGGAATCATACAACCTTTACCCTATTGATACACAAGCCATCCCATTTGAGGAATGCTAGTATCAAATTTCTTTCTTCTGTGTGAAGGAACAATCACATCCATGATCAATGCCAACTGCCTAATAAGGAGTATCAAGCCAATCAACAAGTGAAGAAAGACAAGTGAACCCCAAGTTGCATGAGCAATGAAGATTTCAGAGCCAACTACACCAAGAGAAGAAGTAATGAAGAAACACAACTACCCAGTTTGTGTTACATGAGAGTTTGTTTAGAAATAGCATGACGTTTGCCTTCAAGGATGACAACAACAAGATGGAAGATTGCCAAGGATATCAAAAGACCAAGTTGAGAGTGAACCAAAGGCTTTTGATTGACCCAAAGAGTGACCCCTCAGTGTCAAAGGTAGTTCAGCAGATCTATGTTGGCCTACTGCTCTACCGCGAAGGAAAGTTTTACTCAAGCCAATCTCAAATCAATCTACACTCCAATCTAATGAAATTATACTACCCACAAAAGTTTCTTTTAAGGGTGGTAGCCCATCCAGTTGTTTTGGAATCCAATTACCCAAATCTTTCTTTCTAACCTTCCCAAATCTCGGGACGAGATTTCTTTTAAGGGTGGTAGTCTGTAACATCCCTGATTTTTGGAAAATGCAAAAATCACAAAAAATTGAAACTTTTTGTTTTCATGTTTAGTAAGTCACCAAAAAACCAAATGAGATGCAAGAAACAAAAGGAAATAATACATAACTCAATGAAAATTGAAATTAAGAAATCCATTATACCTCTATTCCATAAACCCTAAAGCCTATTTCTAAAATAAAATAAAATATGTTTCCTCATGTGAATAAAATATTTCTTAGCAAACATCCTTACCAAACATGTTCTCAACTCAAATAACATTTTGAAAATGATTATGATATTTAAAAACTAGATAATTGTTATCTTTAGTAATTCTCAATGTCACCAAAAATATTTTCACCAATCATTAAATATATCATATGAATAAAAATTATTTAAGTTGCTATTCAAATATCAAGTGTCAAACCATAGAATATATTCCATAAATTGTTTTTAGAAGTGAAATACGTTAGGAAAACAAATATTTAAAAATGTGGTAGTCCTCTGATAATTATTATCAACTTTCCTATTTAATTATTTTCTACAATTAAAAATGGCATAAAGTTGCTATTAAGTGATTTAGTAATGTGCTAAAATTATAACATATACTAATGGGTTGAAATTGTTTTGAGAAATAATATTTGACCTAAATAATGTATCTGAAATATTACAAGACCCAATTTCCATTTATTTACATTTTCTATTTTAAAATTTGTATTAAGTGACCAACCATGTTTTCACAATAATTTAAAATTATAAAAAGATGAAAACACTTTGAATTGATTTTAGAAAATAGTATTTGGACATAATACAGCTACTGAAATTTTATTTTACAAATATTTATATTTTATAATTTTCTAAATTAAAAATCATATTAAGATGCTATTAAGGTATTATTCAAATTTTGAAAATTCAAAAATAAAAACATATTGAAAAGTTTACAAAAATGATATGGGTTGAAAGATATTAATATTACAGAAATTTAGAAATTTATTTGACCTTAATTGGATAGAGAAAACAGAAGTTATTAATGAAATAAGAAAACAGGAATTAAAAAAAAAAAACATTGATGACGTCATCAATGACGTCATCATCGTCTTCAACCCTGGAAACGGAAGAACATCCGTTTCTTCTCACTTTAATTCCGTGCGTTTAAGTCCATCAATGCCATCGCCGAGCCCACCTATTTGAAGCCCTGCATCTCCTCTCCTTTTCCCCTCTGCCTCCTCTCCCAATCGTGACCCGAGGCCACCTAGATCTCTCGCCGGAGTTCCACGGTTCCGCCGCTGTTCTTCGTCGTTCCGGCAGTTTCAGCAGGTCAACGACCCCGTATTTTCCCCCCTCTGCTACTTGCCTCGATCCCGCGCATCTCCTCATGCCCTCGGGCTATTTTTTTGTGCAGTATAGCGATGGCGCGAGCTCGCCTGCATCTCGCCGGCGCCGCTGGAGCTCCGTCTGCGTCGTGTCGCTGTTCCCGGAAGAGAGGGAGCACACCGTGGACCTCACCGAGTTCGCCGTGCCGCGCCGCGCCTCCTCGTTCCTTCATCGACCCCGTATAACCTCTGCAACGCCGCCATGGTCAAGCGTCTGCAACTCCGGCAGCCGTCGCGCCATTTTCCGGCGGAAAACGCTCGGTGAGCTTCCCCTCTCGTGTATGTTTTAATCTCGACCGTCGAGGAGATCGTGCGGCCCACGTTAGCCACTTACCGTTTTGTGCGCGTTTAGATCTGAGCCGTCCCACTCCACTTAAATCCAACGGCTGGCAACATCGATCCACGCCGAAGCGGTACGGACCAATCAGGAGGCTCCATTCTTTTTCCCCCGGATCGCCTATTTTCTTTTAAAACAGAACAGTCCCTGTAATTTTACAGAAAGGCCCCCCAACTTAGAACTGGAATAACTTTTTAACCAGAAATCCAAATTAGATGATTTTGTACTTTTTGAAATCAGCACAATGTGTAGAACACAGTAGATTCAAATAAATTAAAATTTGATACGTGCACACACTTGTTATTTGTAGATCTTTGTAAATATTGTTTTGTAAATAACTTTAGATCTATAATTGCAAATTTAGCAATCTTGGACTTTTTGAAAAGCCCTTGACATCTAGAAACTTTTGGCACTGGCCAAATTCAAATTTGACAAACTTAAAATTGTTCAATTTCAAATATGCTTGTTTGAGGAAATTTGGCATAATTCAAATTCTACAAATCCAAAAATTGTAAATAAAATATATTTGGAAACCTTAGGATGTGTACTTTCATATCCCCTGTCCCAAAATAATTGTTGATCAAATTAAAATTGAATTTAGAATTAATTGGAATATTTGAGTAATTTTGACATAGATTTAATTCTGTAAATAATTTCAATATAGTTCCTTTTGCAAAATTGCTCCATTTGGTAACCTTGAACCATAGACATTATGCCCAACCATTTTGGACAGCCTTGGACCATGACCATGTATTTTAGCCAAAAATCCATCATAGTAGTCCATCTAGTTATTATGTCTAAAATTTTGTTTCTATTTCTTTCTACCATTGTTTGTTGTGGCCATTTTGAATCCAAGACCAAGTCCCTTGTATGTAAACCATCTAAGAGACCAAGTAGTGAACCTCAAACACTAGTACTATAGGTTTCTATCTACTTCTCCATTCTCCCATTCTTGCTTCAAGAATTCACCAAGTTAGCAAAATGGAAAACAAGACTCAAGCACAAGGAGGGACTGCATTTTCAACTTGGTGTCAACATGTAGAGATATGAGGAATATTATTGAAGAAAATGAAGGAAGTGCTTAGACTCCACACCTAGAAGAAACTCAAGGAAGTACAAGTGTGAAGAAACCCAGAAGAAAACATCTCCCTCTCTCTTTCTATCCTTCATCTTAAATTTTCTTTCAAATTTACTTAGTGGTATTTGTGTCCATCCCATACCCAAACCAAGTAGTGAAAATCATGAAGATTTATCAAGTACAAGAGAAGCTTCACAACAAGGAGGAAACTATAATAGAAGCATGAAGATGATCTTCAAGAAGGCAATCACATGAGGACTAGAAGCAATCCACCCAAGTTGAAGAATAACAAGTTATTTTTGTCCAACCATTGACCCAAATGGAAAACCCAAGACTTAGTAATATTTTCCCTGTGATAATAAAGTTAGATCACATAAAGATCAACCTAGTCCATCCCAAGTAAACTCTTGGAAATCCCTTAACAAGTATGGAACCAAGAAAGAATAAATATTTCAAACCCAAACCTTGTCCTAACCAACTTAGTTAAGCCCCTTTTGATATGTTAGTTGCTATGTATGTTTGTTTGTTAGGATACTTGTTTATTTAGTTTTGTGTTGTCAATGAATAGATTGTACGGAGAGCAATGATATTTTGTGAAGAGAGTGTGATATCTTCACCAACTTCAACAAGGCAAGTAACACATCATCAACTACCCATTATTTTCTATATGCATTAGTTGATTTTTAGTAGTATGCATGATAGGAAATTTTACTAAGTTATACTATGCTATGCTATTATCCTAGTAGTGTGTAGCCACCCCTTTTACCTTGTTATTTTGATAGCCTTAGAATTTACTAGGTGCTATGCAATGTTACAAATTGTTTTACTAGATGTTGAGGAAAAATCCTAAGTATAACTAATGAATGAACCACCTGGGTGGAAGTGGTAAGAATGGGTTATGTTGAGTGTTTCCTCAGGGCCCTTATCTAAGGGTTATTCCACTTGAGGTTGTCACTTGCGGATGGCCACCCAGGAACAAAGAGATTACTATGTCCCTCTAAATCTAGTAGCTTCCCGTGCAGCCTTTTGACAATATGGGCTCTGTCTTGATCAATTAAGTTGTGAGGGTTCAGCCCAGGCTTGACAAGCAGATGTAGCAAAATTATAGGTGGAACGGGTCTTGCCGGTGGGTTTGGACTTCTTCTTATGAAAGATCTCGTCTCAATTCTCTCCTTTCCATGATGCACTCCGGGTGTATAGGATGTTTGGGCTAATTGAAGACAAAGGGTGAAAGTGCACAACCTCTGCAGAGTCAACAAACTAAGATCTTAGCCGTGTCCCCGGTTATGGACAATTATGAGCAGCTGGACAAGGATTGACGGAAGAATCTCATCATCAATTTCAATAAGTAAAATTTTGACCAAGTGAACAGTATTGTGGTGCTTGGATCTTAATCCAATGTTGCCACCCTTTTGAAAAGAAAAGTTTGTTTTACAAAAGTGATAGGAGAAAACTGGCTTTATGCAAAACTTAGCCAAAACTCCACTCAGCCAAATAAGCATGTAGTATTAGTCTTGCCATTTATATCCACCATAGTGTTACTTGCCAATACATTAAATTGTATTGACTCCCATGTGGCTGCATATTCCTTATTGCAGATGTTTCTGAAGACGAGTGAGGATTTCGTTTAGGATCTCGAGACTATCGCCAACATGTTTTGCCTGTGGCACATGAAGAAGATGGGCTCAATGTTGTTCTATGTTTTCCGCTGTAATACTTTGTTTTCTGCTAGTCTTCTAAGACTATGCAAGTTGTAATACTATTTTGTAAAGACTGGATCATGCGATGTAATAGAATTTGATGCATTTGCATGATATTTCATTTTGTACTGTGGTGCTAGCAATTGATCCAGGGACTAGCACAATGACACAGGTGTTTCACTTTTGATAAAAAGTGGGATGCTACACTTGCCACTAGCTACACACTCTGCACTTGGAGTCTCAACCTAGCCATCACTTACATATGCTTTTACACTATAATGATCAAGTTTATGATAGTAGCATGTCACCTAAGAAATTATTGTGTTTTATCGTTTACCTACTCGAGGACGAGTAGGAACTAAGCTTGGGGATGCTTGATACGTCTCCAACGTATCTATAATTTCTGATGCTCCATGATCATATTATGCCAATTGCTACATGTTTTCTCCCTTCTTTATAGCATTTTTATACGTTTTCGGGGACTAACCTATTAACAAGATGCCAAGTGTTAGTTCCCTGTTTTCTGCTGTTTTTGGTTTCAGAAAAGTTATTCTCGAAACATTCTCGGAATTGGGCCCCACAAAGCCCGAAGTGCCTATTTTCCCAGGAAGCATCCAGAACACCGAAGGAGAGTCAAAGACGGGCACCAGGGGGCCCACACAATAGGGTGGCGCGGCCTCCCCAGCCGCGCCAGCTATGGGTGTGGGGCCCCCAGGCCTCCACCGCCTTTTCCCGTTCGCCTATTTATTGCCCCTGGATGGAAAACCCTAAATAGATGATCACTTGGTGATGTTGAGGGCACAAAATTCTCTACTTGTTTGCAGGATCCTGGAGGAAGCTTGGAAGACAACTGCTGAAATACTGGCTCCCCAAGAGTTTGATATAAACCCTCGAGTCACCCTCGTGGGGAAGAAGGCTTGCCACTAGCTACACACTCTGCACTTGGAGTCTCAACCTAGCCATCAAGCGTTTTTCTGGCGCCGTTGTCGGGGAGCCATAGGTGAAGGAGTTGTCCAAGGGAGCTCACAAGAAGTCTTCATCACCAACAAGGTGTGCAAACACCTAAGCTTGGGGAGGTTGCACCTACGTGAGTACCGTCCTTTCTATCTCCACCTTCTTTCAAGTAGATTGTTTTGTTTCTTGTCTTGCTTTTGTTTTTGTTTTGTTTTTGTTCTTGTTTTTGTTTTGTCTTGCATATTTTATTTTAGTTTGCATTTTAGTTTTGCATTTAGTTATCTAGATTATTTTAGTATTTCGAATTTTCTTAGTTACTTTACTTTTGTTTTGCATAAAAAATTAAAAAACTACATAAAACTGTTAAAATGGGTGATAGAACTAAATTAAGTGACTACACAAATACACCCAATGACCAATTCATTGCTAGGCCAATTACTACAACTGAAATACAAGCTGAAAGCTATGAAGTAAGTCCTAGTTTATTGAATTTAATTACTAGAGAGCAATTTGGTGGTAGTGCTATGGAGGATGGCTCTATGCATCTTCATGATTTCATGGAAATATGTGATATGCAAAAATTTAAAAATGTGGAAAGTAGTGTTTTAAAGCTGAAATTATTTCCTTTTTCACTTAGAGGAAAGTCTAAAGAATGGTTACTTTCACTACCTACAGCTAGTATAAAGTCTTGGGATGATTTAAAAGAAGGTTTCATTAAGAAATATTATCCTCCCGTTAAAATTTTGCAAAATAGGAATAATATCCTCTCATTTAGGCAAAATGATAATGAACATGTAGCCATGGCATGGGATAGAATTAAATTAATGCTTAGAACATGCGCATAACATGGAGTAAATGAATGGACCATACTACACTCTTTTTATAATGGTCTAAACTACATGTCTAGAAATATACTTGATTCTGCTGCTGGAGGTGCCTTTATGAGTAAAACTGTAGGTGAGGCTAAGAGCATATTAGAAAGCATATTGCAAAATTATAGTCAATGGAATACTGAAAGAGCACCCAATCCCACTAAGAAAATAAACTCAATTGAAGAAACCAATGATTTGTCTTCTAAAATGGACACTATTCTTGCTTTTATTAATAAACAAAATATGGAGAATGTGCCTTTGCAGGAGCTAGTTGGTAGTAATTCTGAAAGTGTGGATGTTAATTTTGTTAGGAATTATGGTAGCAATGGTTTTGGTAATGCTTACAATTCATATAGTAAACCTCCTTATGTGCCAAATAAACCTTTTGTTCCATATCCTAATGCTAATGAAAATAAGTGGAAGCCTTCTAGTGAAATTTCTGAATCTAATAAATTGCTTATGGAACAAGTTGCTAGTCACAATGCTATGATACATGAGTTAAATAAGTCTATTGCATCCATTAGTAGTGATATTAAAGGATTGCAACTTCAATCTTCGAATTTAGATAAAGCATTGTCAAAATTAGCTGATAATCAAGCAACTCTATTAAGCATGTCAGCAGGAAAGCCACAAGCACAACCTAGTGTAGGAATGAATTCTATTACTATTGTTGCTCCTATTATTGAAAATATTGATCATATTGTTGAGAATACAAGTGAGCATGTCCCTACTAGCTTAGAAGAAACTTTGAATGAAATAGTGAAGTACCCTGAATATTTACTTCCATATATGTCTTATCTTGCTAGCAAAGATGAAATTAGTCCTCATGAATCAAGCATGCTAGCTAAATTAGAGAGTAAAGTAGAGGAAATTATGATGCTTACTGAAATTAAGGATCCATTGCTTGATTTAGAAAAAAGTAGCTTGCAAGAACTTATTGCTACTCTACAAAAATTTGCTAGTGATCCCACTATAAATGTTAATCAACCTGGCTTTGGATCTTATATTGCTAATCATGTCTTGCAAGAAAAAATTGCTAGGTACAAGAATGAGGCCATGATACCTCCTAAGCTTGGGGATGCATGGATCCCCAAGGTGCTAGTTTCAATTGGAAAAGAAATTCACCATGCTATGTTAGATCTAGGTTCTAGTGTATCGGTACTCTCTAAAGAATTATATGAATTGCTAGAACTAGAAAATTTAGAAAAGTGCTCAAGTGAATTTATCCTTACTGATAACTCTACTAAACATGCTACAGGACAAGTAAAAGATGTTATGATTGAATTGCACATGACTTTTGTACCCGTTGATTTCATTATTATGGATATGGGGGATAAATCCCCTAGTCCTATTATTTTGGGTAGACCTTTTCTTCGTACTACAGGTGCAATCATAGACTCCAAGGAAGGGAATGTCAAGTTTCAGTTCCCTCACAAGAAAATCATGGAGCACTTCCCAAGGAAGAGGGGCACGCTGAAGAACAAGCTCCCTCATGAGCTTTATCCCTCTTGATTATCAAGTAAGTAAAGCCTAGCTATATGGCTATAAAGAAAACGCTTTACGGGAGGCAACCCGGTTGTTTTTGTTTGTATTTTCCTAGTGTCCTCTTGCTGTCTCAATATATTAGTTTTTTTTTTAATTCTGGAGTTTTCAATAAAGAGTCAAGTCAAACCCATTTGGACTTATAAGTTGCTATCCTAGTGCATGAAATTTCTGTTTCAGCACGAGTCTGCTCACCGTATGATTTTAAGTTTTTTATTGGCATGTCGGATTGAGCTAAATTTTTAGTATGTTCTGAAACTTTTCGTCCTCTGTAAGTACAAAAATTGGATTAATTTTTTGACGAGTCTAGCTTAGGGAAAAACGTTCATTTTTCTGCTGTTGCTTTTGTGGACAGATTCTGTCTTCTTTTGTTTTATGCACTCTTTGGGCTTGAGAATCGAATTTCCATGATTCTTTCAAGCAAGAGAGTGAACATACAACATAATGAACCTTATTGTGAGTATTTGATTTGGAATTTTGCACAGCAACCATGTGATTTGTTTGTCCTTGCTAATCTCACCCCACAGAAAAAGAATGGGAGAAACATGTTTTGTGAAGTTTTTTCACAGGGAAGAGGAACTGCGCCTCAAGACATCCAAGAATGGTGAAATCCATAAGATTGGGGATGTGATGAACACCCCGATGGAGATACACTCTTTTGGTTAGCACACGTCTACTTTCTGTTTTTCTAAGCAAAGCATTTATCGTAGAGACTTGAAGCGTCTAGTTTTTATTTTTATTTTTGTTTTGATAAGACCACCACCATCATTTTATATGAGATTGAGATACTGGAGTTTGGGGTTGAAATGTATTGGGTGCTAGTATTATGACTTGGAATAGGGATGCCATGGTTGATTTGAAGAGCTACATATGTTTGCATGATTTATAGGCTTTTTATGTGTAGAAATTTGCAATAATGTTGTCTTGAGCTATCTCTTATTCATGTCCTTGATGTTAATTGCTGGTTTATTTAGTTTTTCATGAAACGAGTAGTTCTATGGACATATGCATGCATAGTAGATGGTCAACTATCTCCCTCTTTCTAGCCCAAAAATTTAAAAATCCCAACAAGTAAAAACTTGTTTCCAACACTCCTTAGCTAAGTATTTCCAGTGAGTCCACCATATCTTCCCATTAGCTTCATTGCTATTCCGAGTATGTTCACCATGTTATTGTGTTATTTATGTTCTAAATTAAGATATTCACTTTATTAATTGTCATGGGTTGAACTTGGGATAGGACTCTCACGAACTTTTGAAGGCACACTTTACTTTTTATGCATCTAATAAACATGACCCAATAATGGGAGCCACAAGTTTTGCGTTTGACAAGTGTGTGGTTGGGAGCTAGCTATAAACTTGTATCACCGGAAAGCTTTCAACATTGCACAAAAAATTTACATTTGGTTGATATCATGTACTTTTGTTTTTGGACTCCTGCCATGCCGAAATGAAATAGAGGAATAGTAAGTTTTGATGAGTAAGTATCTATATGACTAGAGAAACGCATTGGGCCGCTAACCAAAGCCATGCTTTATCATGGTGGAAATTTACTTACAGCTTGAGTGACTCTGCAACACATCCTATAATGTGAATGAAAATAAAAAGGATGATGAGTCTACTCCGTTTGTTCATCTTGTCATTGTAACATGGGCTTGTTTCCATGTCATGGGGCAAGAGGTACCTCTTTGCGGTTCTCTATGATGTCATTAATACTTATTATGATTGTACAAAGCTTATTAGGAATCTTAAGTTGAGTAATCATGGAGTAGGTTTTCACACTCACGGGGCATGAGGCTTTCAACCACCTTGTCATTCTCATTACTTCAATACTCACAATTTTAAGATGCTAGTGATAAAGGGGCAATGAGATTCCTAGATCAATGGATACCACATTTCAATTAGTAATTTTAGTTGAATAATTTATAGGCTAAATAAGACTTGATCATATTTTACCTCTACTCAATTTTCTCCAAAGTGTCCACCATATTTTCTATTCTCCATTATGCTATTCTTTGACCAATATAGGATTTTATTGTTCATTTTGTGTATGCATTTGGTCCATAGTGCTTTTATTTCATTATACACTTTGTGAACTTTCATGAAGCATCTTTGCTTGCATATTTGATATTTCTTACAACATGAATTGTATATTGCTACTCATTTCTAGTATTAATCATTTGATTATATGTAGCATGAATAATCCTCCTTGATATCCCATGATTGTTTCAATATGCAAAACCCATCTTAGTTTTATCACCTTCATACTCGAGGACGAGCATGGGTTAAGCTTGGGGATGTTGATGCATGTAAAATGCATAGATGAATTTTGCATATTTTCACATGGTTTTCTATTACATATTGCATCATATAAGGGTATAATTCAATGTTTTATAGTATTTTGGGGTTAAATTACAAAGTCCCCCAACTTTTATGGAATTAACCCTGCCTGTCAGAAACCCCGTTTTCTATATTTTTGACGTTTCAGGGGGCAAACTTCCGCGAAATCACCTGAAAATCTGCGGGGGTCATTTTTTTGGAAGGAGAAGACTTGCGGGCGAAGGATCCACGAGAATTGGGCAAGGAGGCCCAAAAGAGGACCCTCCACGCGGCCAGATTCCTTGGCCGCGTGAGAGGCCCCCTTTTGGCCCCTGTGGCCCCAATTCCTTCCATCTTCGACTTACCGACTCCGTCTTGACCTAAAACCGACTATAAAAAGGGTCCCCCGTACCCTTACGGAGAAGAGCGCCGCCGAAACACCGAAACACCAAAACAGAGACCAGAAGTTCCAGATTGGAGGGGGAAAACTCCGGCGAGGCGCCGCCGGTGTGATCTCCTACCCCTCCAACGTCATCTCCATCGACATCTCCATGAAGAGGGAGTAGTCCACCCCAGGGCTGTGGGTTTGTGGAAGTAGCACTTGTATCTCTCTCTCTATGTGCTTCACTAATTAGATCAGTATGAGCTGCCTCACATGATTACGGGCACCGTTGTAATTCCTATGTGGTGGATCTTTTCTATGAGTTATTGAATCTGAGATTGCAATTGTTTCTCTTGAGTTATTTGAGTAGATGTATATTATGTACCCCGTTCTTATTTGCTAGCTTTGATCAATCTAGTTCTTGAGAGCGTGTGTGGGGTGATGGGTGCATTAGTTGGACTAACGGGGGGTGGCTAGTGCTGTGAAAGTGACAGAAGTTCAGCGATCCACTTAGGTTTTGTTAAACCTTTCTTAGTTACCTCACTAGGGATAAAAAGGAGTACCTTGTTACCGGGGATTTGAAGTGACACTAATCAATCTCCATGACTAGATCTAGCAAGTTCTTACTTCAACTTCATGTCACGTTGCTTAAAGCTATACTCTGGTTTTTCCTTAATTATCGAGGTGTTATGATTTATTTCGCATCTTGGTGGAGTATAAGAGGGATCAATATGCCGTAGAGATCTCTATGCTAGGACGTGATGCCCATATGAAAGTACTCAATGTTAAACATGTTATTGTAATCTCACATGTAATTATTTATGTCCCCCGTCTACCACTTTATTTGAGAGAATGCAAGTGTGAAACCATGAACCCCGGTCCTATTTTAAATATAAGAAAACACTCTAGTTACTTTGCTGCAATTTACTTTACTTGCACTTTACTTTACTTGCATCTCCAATTCGAATTTACATTATCTCCATCACCACTTGCATCACAAAAATACAAAAACAATCCATTGCATATTTATTTTCTCATTTGCATTTAGTAGTAATTATTGCACATTTACTTTCAGTTTTGCATTGCAATTTAGAAGTCTCACACCTTGTGCTTGACAACCACTTGGTGAGGTTGAGGGCACAAAATTCTCTACTTGTTTGCAGGATCCTGGAGGAAGCTTGGAAGACAACTGCTGAAATACTGGCTCCCAAAGAGTTTGATATAAACCCTCGAGTCACCCTCGTGGGGAAGAAGGCTTGCCACTAGCTACACACTCTGCACTTGGAGTCTCAACCTAGCCATCACTTACATATGCTTTTACACTATAATGATCAAGTTTATGATAGTAGCATGTCACCTAAGAAATTATTGTGTTTTATCGTTTACCTACTCGAGGACGAGTAGGAACTAAGCTTGGGGATGCTTGATACGTCTCCAATGTATCTATAATTTCTGATGCTCCATGATCATATTATGCCAATTGCTACATGTTTTCTCCCTTCTTTATAGCATTTTTATACGTTTTCCGGGACTAACCTATTAACAAGATGCCAAGTGTTAGTTCCCTGTTTTCTGCTGTTTTTGGTTTCAGAAAAGTTATTCTGGAAACATTCTCGGAATTGGGCCCCACAAAGCCGAAGTGCCTATTTTCCCCGGAAGCATCCAGAACACCGAAGGAGAGTCAAAGACGGGAACGAGGGGGCCCACACCATAGGGTGGCGCGGCCTCCCCCGGCCGCGCCAGCTATGGGTGTGGGGCCCCCAGGCCTCCACCGACTTTTCCCGTTCGCCTATTTATTGCCCCTGGATGGAAAACCCTAAATAGATGATAAAAAATCCCCGAAAAGTTCTGCAACCGCCGTTGTCGTCAACCCTAGATCAGGGGGGGTTCTGAAGCTGTCTCCCGGCACCCTTCCTGAGAGGAAATCATCACCGGAGGCTTCTACATCAGCATGCCTGCCTCCGGAGTGATGCGTGAGTAGTTCAGCCCTGGACTACGGGACCATAGCAATAGCTAGATGGTTGTCTTCTCCTCATATGCCTCCATGTTTAGATCTCGTGAGCTGCCTATATGATCGAGATTTATCTTATGTAATTCTATATGCTGTGTTTGCTGGGATCCGATGAATATTGAACTTATGCCAAGTTTATTATAGTCTTTATTGCATATGTTATTTGTGACTTTGCATGCTTTCCGTTGCTAGTGGTTGCTCCGGCCAAGTAGTTGCTCGTGACTCGAAGAGGGATTATTTATGCTAGATAGTGGGTTCATGTCTCCTTTTCGCCTCTGCTCGAGTGACAGAAACGTGACGGGGGAGGATGTGTTGTTTCCACTAGGGAGAAAACAGCGGTGTGAGTGCCCGCGTGTATAATCATTACTTACATTACACACATTGTTTAATGCAGTTATCTGTTTCTTGCAACTTAATACCTAAGGGGGTTCGAATGATAACCTGAGGGTGGATTATTAGTCATAGATGCAGATGGATTTCGGTCTATGTATTTTGTTGTAATGCCCGCACTAAATATCATAGTAGTCATTATGTTATAATGTGCACTACGGTGCAACCTCTATTTGTCAATTTCCCAACTGTGATTTGTTCACCCAGCATGTTATCTTTATGGAGAGACACCACTAGTGAACCTGATGAGGGGAAAGTAACTCGGTATGCCAACCCCAGGTGTAATCCGGCCCAAACGGCGTATGGACCAAATCCGGCTAAGGACGCAGAAGCTTCCGGAAGGCCCAGGGCTTGTAAGGATCGTAACCCGGATTGTGGGTTACGATAAGGAAAGCTAGGATACGTATGTAGAGTTCGAGTAGGACTCAAGGAGCGCTTTGTATGGCAAGCCAAAGGGGGTATGAGTACTATATAAACCAACCCCTAGGCTTCGCCTGAGAGAGATTCAAGTCATAACTGTAACACCTATTATCGAGTATCCAGTATAATCATATCGAGATCCGGCGAGTTGTGTTCCGGCTCTTAGATTGCTTTTCGCCATGTCTTCCTTCAAGCTAAACCCTCTCCCAAATACCTGTGTCGACTTGCCCCTAGATCAGTTACCCCCGGTAACATCTGCCGTGATTATCCCACGACAGTTGGCGCCCACCGTGGGGCCTGCGTCCAAAGGTGTTTACATCACGGGAGAAGCTCGGAAGAACATGAGGAACCTCGTCGTCGGAGAAATCTACGTCAACAACCAAGGAGAGAAGATGGTAGACGATTCTGGCTGGGGGCCAGAGTCGGATCACCTCGAAACCGGATCCGTCGTGACAGTCGGCCGCATCAACGTCTTCATCGGTATGGTATGTGCTTCCAATTCAAGCCGTGATAATCTTGAATCTGATTCTGTGTCAGGGGAGGACACGCGTGTTCAATCGGAAAAAGAAGAATCGATCGGAACAACGGGTCCGACAGAGAGGGAGGAAGGTGCCGAGTCTATACGGGATTTATCGGAGGACCGATACGAGAAGGAAAATAGCGAAGAGGAAGAACGGTACGAATCTACGCCAAGCATTATGCGCCGGGTTGCAGTTTATGCGGCCCCCGCAATCAATACCAATCAAGGAAACGCAGCCGCGGCGCCAGTCGGGGCGGCGCAGGTGCTGGCTCAGCAACAAGGTACGGCTGGCCCGATCTTGGCCCAGGTCGATGGAGAATCGGCATCAGTCACCAGTCGCCCAGCGGAGGAGGAGCGACACGCAAATATGTTTGGGTTCCAAGCAAACCGGACACCAGGGGCGGGCCCCTCGAATCCGCGTCACCCAGCTCTGTTTGATAATAATTTGATCTTGGATCCCACAGTCCTAGCTACAGTTATCACCCCAGAAAACGCAGCAGAGCGTGTAAGAGATCTGGACGTGGCTCGTCGTGCATTGGAGCAGCAAAGAAGGCAGGTAGAAGCAGAAAAGCAGGGGATGGCAGCGCGGCAGCGGGAACTGGATGACCTAGAGACCCGGCTTCGGGAGGAAACGACGAGGATTCACCAAAGGCACCGAACTATGTTACCGGCAACAGGAGGGGTTATCAACCCGACTGCCCTGGTGTTCACGCCTCAAGATCAGCCAATCCCGCCGGCGAACCAAGGGACCATACCGCAACCAGCAACGGGAGTGCAGCCGGTAAACGCGCCAGCCGGGTTACCCTTGCCTCGGACGGGGGCGACAGCCGGCAACATCATGCCGCCTCCACCATCGCGATTCCGTACCCCAGCAGGTCACTACAACAACCCCATGGACAACGTGTATGCAGCAACACTCGCATTAAACCAGATTCCTGTAAGAGACTCGCCGCACGCAGAAGAAACCCGGCGAGCGATAGATCTGCTGCACACCGCGGTAGCACAGCAAGTCAATTATCCAGATCACAGAAGTGGGATGCATGGGACGCCATACGTGAGTCAACAACAGGGCAACGTCCAAACAAGCGCGGCACGACGAAGGGAAGAGCAACAGCAGATGCCACCCCCACCGCGCGTCCAGACAGTACCGGCAGTATCAGCAGCACAGGCAGTAGTGGACAGCTCCAGGGCCAGAAGAGCCGGGGCCGGGTCTGCAGCACACGATCCACCGGTGGCTCCTCACCCCGTGGCACCCCCGGCCGGGTCACGCATTTCCCGGGCGAGACCAGCCCCAACCACCCTTGCGGGACCCAAGTGTCTCTCGGATGATATCAGAGCGGAACCTTACCCGGAAAAGTTCAAAGAACCGGGGAAAGTAGTGAATTACGAGCCAACGATGGATCCGGAAACGTGGTTAAGCAGCTACGAGATGGCAATGTCAATTCGCAACGCATCCGAGAATCTCCAAGCCAAGTTCATGTACTTAATGATGTCAGAGGGAGCAGCAAAGTTATGGTTCGCCAATTTACCGGAAAAGTCGATCAAGTCGTGGGAGGAGCTAAAAACCGCATTTATCAAGCACTTCCATGGGACCTGTAGGAAGTTATTTACTATTGATGACTTAGAAAGGTGCGTCCAGAAGAAAGGAGAGTCAGCACGAAGCTGGGTACGCCGGGTTATGGAGATACTCCACTCATCTACAGATATCCAACCAAAGGACGCACTACAAGCTATGGCGAAAACATGTAAGTATGTTCCTTTAGTACAAAAGCTAACCCGCATGAAATCCAGCAGAAATGCAGCGGAGGTTACGATGGGAGAGTTAATGGATGCATGCAACAAACACGCTGCAACGGATACTACAGAAGAGGAAGTTGATGACAAGAAGGCAAAAGCAAACGCAAGTAGCAGTGGGAAGACCGGCAATGGATCGGCACCAAACAACAATGGAAATAGCCAGAACAAGCGCCCGTTTGAGGGGAGTTCCGAGTTTGTGGCCAATACAGAGGCCGGGTCTTCGAGACCTAGATCCGAAGGGAATTTTAATACCGGAAATCACAATGGGGGACACTACCAAGTACCCCCAAGACCAAGCAACAGTTGGGACATATTTAGGATGGCGTGCCCGAAGCATAGCAGGAATGGCAAGCCGGCCAATCATTCATTGGAGCAGTGTGCCGACTTACAAAGGTGGAAGAACGAGGAAGTGAACAGGGCCATGCGAGGTGCGGGCCGAGGAGGAGGTCCGGGTCTAGGTGGAAATTCGGGCAACGGGCCGCCCCCAGCCGGCAATCCGCCAGTTGGAAATCAAGGTAACAATCAAGGGGGAGCGGGAGGATTTCAAGCTAACCCCAAACAGCTGGGTCAGTATCATGTGCACACTACTGGAGGTTCTAGCAAGGACAAGAAGATACTGAAACAAGCAGTTAATTCAGTCTCCTCCGCTGTTCCAAGATATTTGAGGTGGTCAGAGCAAGAGGTAACATGGAGCAGAAGAGATCACCCGGATAGGATTGATCACCCGGGAGTCCTGGCTTTGGTAGTGGCGCCACAGGTCAATGGTTACGAGCTGAAGAAAGTCTTGATGGATGGAGGGAGTAGTATCAATATCCTATACTGGGAAACTTTTCTGCGCATGGGCTTAAAGGAATCACAGTTGCAAAAAAGTACAACAGTTTTTCACGGGATAGTGCCGGGTCATTCGGCATGCCCCGAAGGAAAAGTGGCATTGGAGGTAGCTTTCGGGGAGTCAAAGGACAATTATCGAATCGAGTGGCTTACCTTTGAGGTAGTAAAGTTGCGCAGCCCTTATCATGCATTGTTTGGAAGGCCGGCTTATGCCAAGTTCATGGCAAGACCATGTTATGTGTATCTACAGCTGAAGATCCCGGGTCCTAAAAAGACCATCACCGTACACGGAAACCGAGATATAGCAGCTGAGTGTGATGAAGGAGACGCGGCAATGGCCGAGCAAGCCTGTAGGAAGGAAGAGCTCAAACATTACCGTTCTCAGGTGGACCTAGAAGAGAGAGCAACGTCAAAAAAGCCAACTCCTGAGGGGGACAAAGCAAAAGTTAGGGCAGAACAAAACCCTAAGATGGTAGGCTTCATCGGGAACGATATTTTCAAAACTCTCAGTAGGGAAGAAGAAGACGTACCACCATCCGCAGCTGATCACGTGTCAAGGGCGATATACCCGGAATGGCTAGCAAATCCGGTACTCATTACGAAAGGGCATAGCAAGTGGAGAATGTGTATCGGCCGTACCAACGCGAGGCCGATTCTCGAGAATAACTAAAGCAGTGTAATGGGCGGCAGGTTTCATACGCACTCTTTTCCTATCCAGGGTACCTAAGGGGACTGGAAGGTTTTTAATGAGGCGGCCTGCTGATTCAAATAAGAAATTTTTATCAATAAAAGAAGATGGTTTCGAGTCTTATCATGATCCTTGCTTCAGTTACAAGTAAGTAACATTGTTATTATCAATACATCAATATCATCGAAATACATTACGTGAATATAGGTCTCCGGAGGGTTGATCTACTTCAATAAGTAATCACAAACCCGGAGACCCGGCCATGATGCCTATAAGTTATGGGGGCTGGTTACTCGTACAAACGGGTGCGGCTACAATCCTATAACTGGACGAAGGAGCCAATTTTCTTGATTATTCTTACTTAAGCTCGATGTGACTCGCACCAAAGTGGCATGATCTGTTCACTTACGATTACAATCAAACTATGCAGCCCAATGGAGCGTGCTTGATTTTGTTTTTCGTATAGATGCAACGACATGGTATCCACGCGAAAGCCGGCTTATAGTACAAGGTAATCAAAAGGGTCATCTAAACCACAAGTCCATGCAGAGTATAAGGCTAACATAGCCGGAAACTCAACAAATATTAAGCATGACTTCAGTATTTATGAGAACAGCTATTGGTCTTCAGCTTGGTAAACAGCAGTATGTCATCTGAGAAAGCCCACGCCCCCATAGCTCGTACTTTGGGTCATGGGGACTGGGGACTTCGAAACAGAAACAAACTATTTAACTACCAAGGTCTGTAAACCTTAGTTGCCGAGTATTGGGGACTTAAAGAAAAGTCCATCTATCAAAACCTACGATACTCGGTTAACCGAGTCTCAAAAGGAAATTGAAAGCAAGAGTTCGAAGTATCGAGAATAAGCTCATAAGTAACACAAGGATGGATATTATCAAAAGCCAGGGAAGGCAAAGAGTTATCATGAATTAACAAAGCATACAGTCATAGTATCAGCATCAATGGCGCACAGGCGCACTACAAAAATCATATCAGTATCGAGAAACGAAAAGCACAAGGTAGCATCCTACTCGGCATCCTGAGAGCGGCCCTCCGGGTCTAGATCTTGGACTTGCTCCTTGGCCTTGCCAGCAGTTTTGCTCGGGCTCTTCACATCTGGACGGACAGGCGGAGGCACGGCCGGTGTAGAGGTGGACGGCTTTGCGCCTAGCTCTGCTTCTCTCTTTGCGGCCTCTTCTTTCCTCCTGGCCAGGTCAGTCGACCATCTTTCCACCATATCAAAAGGAGGAGGTGCATCCACCAAAATAACTTTGCCCTCAGCGTCATATGAACTCATGATCTGGTCCAGCTCCATTTTGTCGGCCAAGGTAGTGGCTGAGGGGCGTACAGCACGTTGAATATCTTTGAAGTCCTTGGGCTCAAACTTGGACCCGTCAGCTTTGAATTCTGGAAACCCGGATGTTACCTTGGCCGGGTCAAGCTTAGGAAAATAAGCCTTCGCCAGTGTAAGGGCCCGGGTCATTCCAATCCGGCAAGCTGAGCGCTTCATTATCTCAATCCATCCAGGCACCGTTGAGAAGGCCTGCATAAGATTATCTTCTCCCGGGTATACCTCAGAAGGCCACTTGATAGCATCCAGCAAAAGTTTCGTGCCGGCAAAAAACGTCCGGAGCATAGTCTTCAGAGTTTTAACTTGAGTAATGGCATTCTCCTCCGGGGCAGCAAGGTTAGCACCTGCAATCGAAACATGCAAGAGCATATCAGTAATGTTGGTTATTACAGCAGCAAGATAGAGATACGCAAATTAATCGCAAATAGCAAACTTACTTAGCAAGATACGGTAAGTGTCCGTAAGCTGAGTCGACAGGTTATTCAGCGAAGACTGGGCAGTATTGTACTTCTTCTTGTAAATGGAGACATCTTTTTTCAATGTCTTTATCTCCGCTTCAAGGGCCTCCCTACGCTTAACTTCAGCCAGCAAGAGCTGCTCAGCTTTAAGTAACGCTTCATCTGACTGAGTAATCTCTGCCTGCAAAGGCCGGGTAAAGCTGTGAGCCGGATATCATGAGAGTGTTTCATCTGAGGAAATGAGTACCGGAAAGTACTATGCGAAGTACCGAGGATAATTAAAGAAAATTATACTCGGGACTTGGGGACTGGACGTATAATAAGGAGTATCACGTGAAAGTTACCTGATGTGCTGCAGCCATACGTTCTAAGACAGTCCCTTCTGAAGCTTTCATGGCGAGAAGAGCGCTCATAAGCTGGTTAAAGTCAGCGTTATCCGGGTTAGATGGCTCGGGTACCTGGAAAGTGGGAAAAGGAGCATTTCTTGTAACAGGAGGTGGCACCCGGGTCATCCGAATGTCGGAGTCTGGTCCCCCTCCCGCGCTTGAAGCTGCTCCCTTCTCCTTCTCGCTTGCGTGCGAAGCAGTTGGATACTCGGCGTCATGCCTAGCTGGCTCCGGTGGCGACACTTGCTCGTCGCCAGTCGTGGTGAAGGCATCATCAGCCGGCTCGCTCTCGACCCGGACCCTAGCCCCGGAGTCCTCCTGGTCGCTACTAATAACCGTGGCTCTGAAGAAGGCGCAAGGGCGCAATTAGTCTTTGATTTTAAAAAAAAAAAAAAAAAAAAAGGATGAAAGTTCGGTGTAATATCAGGAAAAGGCGCTTACCCGGTGTTCACCGGGAAGTCCGAGGGAAAGCCGTCACTAGACCCGGAAGAGACTGGAAAATGGCAAGAAAGACCTGGGATTATGTTACAAAGGAACGATCGGAAAGAAATTTTGTTTACAACAAATACCAGGGTGTTGAACCGGGGGCGGCGAAGCGACCGGGTTAGGGGTCTCGTTGCCCGGATGATTCCGGGTTACTCGGCGCCTAGTCGCGGGCGGCTCCTTCAGTTACGATCAAAAGGGGTGGAGATGGGGTTAGCCCCGGAGTGACGTTATGGAAACAGAAAACCAAAGTGTGAGGAGATGAAGTAAAAACCTGGAGGGCTATCCTCTGGGATTTCCTCTTTGTTCCGGCTTTGGTGGCCGGCTCCGGCTCTTCCTCCTCGCTGGTGGACCCGCCCCTGCTGTCTGTTTCTTCTTCTTCGCTTTGGTCCTCTCGCTCTGAAAAATATCCGAGTTCCCGCATAAAGAAGAAGAAGTGGCAGGATATAACGTGTGCAAGGGAATCAAGTGTGTACCTTCATTCGAGTCAATGACATCGTCTTCCTCCTCCGCGTCTTCGGAACTAGGAGAGGTGTCGACCTTCCAGAAGGCGTCATCGGCCTGAGGAGAGAATGCCAGAGTAATGGTTAATATCAAGACAAGAGAAGCGGATAAAAGTAAGCTGTCAGAAGTCAAAATCAAAAGGCAGGGAACTTACTGCGGGGGCTGGATTCTCGAGGGTAAAAGGTTCTAATCCGGCTATGCCCCGGATTACCTCGAGTTTCTCTGTCAGGAAACCCTTAATCGTTTTGTTGATGTCACCCGGAGCAAGGGTGCTGGTAGAGAAGCGGATTGGGTCCGTGGTTTGACCCGAGTATTCGCACATCAGCTTCTCACGAAGGGAGTTTGGCTGAATGCGGAAGCTAACCCAGGTCTTCACCAGGTTTAGTCCGATGAGGCCTCGGGCGGACAAGATGGAGATCCTAGCTAACAAAGGCAAGATCGCCTCCCTGTCTGAGTCAGGGGCGAAGGCGTTGAATTTCTCGGAGATGTCAAGTTGACCCTCCGAGTAACCCGGCAACTTTTTTTCGCCAGGTGGAGAGATATCCTGGCAGTAGAAGTAAGAAAGCTGCCAGTGTTTTACGTGAGAATTGAGAGAAATGGGAGGCATAAGGGAGTTCTTGCGGCGCTGGATAGAAACCCCGCCGCAAGTAAGAAGTGCGCCGTCGCCGCTTTCGCGACACGGCTTGCACTGGAAAAGTTCGACAAAAAGAGCCAGACTTGGCGGAGTGCACAAGTAAGACTCGGAAAGAACGATAAAATGGGAGATGTTTAAAATGGAGTTCGGGCCTATATCAAAGATACGGAGTTTGTAGTGGTCTAAGACGTCACGGAAGAAGGGATGACCCGGAGGCCTGAAGCCCCGGGTCACGTGTTCAACGAAGCATATTACCTCATCCGTGGCTGGAGAAGGCCGGGTTTCGTTGCCAGGTGCTCTCCAGCGGATGGATTCCTGTGGAGGTAGGATTCCAAGCTCTACCAATTCCTCCAGTTTGGTCTTGGTGATGGAGGACTTCCCCCAGTTGGCTGAAATGGCGTTTGTGGATTTAGCCTTAGCCGGCTGTTTCCCCTGCCTCTTGGGCGCCATGGGATTGACCTGGTGAAACATTGAAGAAAAGGACGTAAGAAACAAAAACTTGGAAGTTAGCAGGTAAGCAGCTATCGGCAATTTAAACGTAATCCGGCTATTGCCTCGCCGGGTTAAGTATGGTTCGTCCGGGTATCAAGTGACTTTACAAAACCCAAAGAGCTTTCCGCAAAAGCAAATGTTTGGAGAAGCTAGGGGGATACTTATACGCATACTATCTGCGAATGAGCCGGAGAAGTAAGATTTTCTGAGGAGGGAGAGCAAAGGCGGAAACTCTAGATGGCCCGAGCCTAGATTGGGGATCTTATTTCTAAATTTGTGACCAAATTAGTGATTACTGGAGTTAGGGGAGCAATACAAGCTATAAATCCTATCTATGGGAGTGATTATAGTGGAAATCGGTGAGTTAATTTGGCGCAGCCCGAGAAATCGCGGACCGCTCGATTCAGATCCAATCTGAGGAAGAACTAAGAAACTGCGAGAATAAGCTGGAGGGTGTAAGGAACTTACCGAAGAGGATTGGAGTAAGGCCTTGCGGAGACAGATAGCGCAAGATTCGTGCCCTTTCGTGACCGTTGGCCGGCGAATCGGAGGCTTGGCGGCGGATTCGGGAGCTGGAGCGGTTCGTGCGGTGGCGGAGCGCAAACGAAGTCGGATGGGCTCCGGCGAGATGCGTGGGGTTCCCGTGGTGGCACTCTGCGAGCTCGAGCTTGGGAAGAAGTGGAATGGGGGAAATGAGCCGTTAAGAGTTGGATTTGCTCATTGGTCTTTATTTATAACCGTCCGGGTGGAAAGGCTTGGCCTAACGGTCGAGACCCGGGGAATGCGGAGTAATTGGTGATTTCGAAATTTGAAAGGCGCATTTTATGCGCAGGCCAATATGATCCAGAGAAAAAGGAAGGGGAAATTGCCTTCCCTGTATCAGCGGTAGTTATCAAGAAGGATGTGGAGTCAGGGAGTTTCCTATTGAGATTTAAGTTTGAGAGATTAAGGAAGAACCTAAAAAGAAGAGCCGGGTTTTTACCTGGCTCCCTTGGCGCCAGTCTCGGCTATTCATAGACGCGCTGCGTCTTAATCCTCATGTGTTTGCATCTGATATTTCTGTAGGGAATAGCCAGCGCTTCGAAGAGTAAATCTTGGAAGCCCAAGCTATTCTGGGGACTACTGATGAGGGGAAAGTAACTCGGTATGCCAACCCCAGGTGTAATCCGGCCCAAACGGCGTATGGACCAAATCCGGCTAAGGACGCAGAAGCTTCCGGAAGGCCCAGGGCTTGTAAGGATCGTAACCCGGATTGTGGGTTACGATAAGGAAAGCTAGGATACGTATGTAGAGTTCGAGTAGGACTCAAGGAGCGCTTTGTATGGCAAGCCAAAGGGGGTATGAGTACTATATAAACCAACCCCTAGGCTTCGCCTGAGAGAGATTCAAGTCATAACTGTAACACCTATTATCGAGTATCCAGTATAATCATATCGAGATCCGGCGAGTTGTGTTCCGGCTCTTAGATTGCTTTTCGCCATGTCTTCCTTCAAGCTAAACCCTCTCCCAAATACCTGTGTCGACTTGCCCCTAGATCAGTTACCCCCGGTAACATCTGCCGTGATTATCCCACGACAGAACCTATGAACCCCGGTCTAATTTTCCACGCTGTTAAACAAACCACAACAATTTCTTGCTTTCTTTACTTACTGCAAGCATACACCATTTTCCAGACTATACGTCTAATCTTTGTTTTAAGCAAGACCGATGAGATTGACAACCTCACTGTACCGTTGGGGAAAATTATTTTGGTTTTGTTGTGTGCAGGTTCCATGTTGTTGCTGACACCGGTGAAGCGCCATCACCACAGTCAATGGCATCAACCTTCCCAATATCCTCTTTCTCCTACTGGATTGATAACCTTGGTTCTTAACTAAGGGGAAAACTCCTACCGTTGTGCTCATCACACCCTCTTCTTAGGGTCTCCCAACGAGTGCACGATTTGCACCATCACGAATCCATCGTTCTCCTCTTTATGTAAAACTTGTCTCTTGCTGCATACTCGATATGGAACGGGGTCATAGGCTTCTGCTCCAAGTACTCATGGCTGTCGAACGGGAGATCACCCTTCAAATCGAAGCAAGACTTATCAATGATATAGTATGCTAGATTTTCCATGAGTCCCGGTCGAACGGTGGAGAGTACTCGAGCTTTTCTTCAAACTTGTATAGGTCTTGTATGTCGATGTGAAACTCCTCTGGAATGATTATATTCTCTTGCTGATGCATGAGCCCATTATGCTAAAGGAACTCGGCCAGTTCTGGACAAGGCTCATTGGCCCTATGATGGTGTGTAACACACGTTTGTTAGGAGACCCCAAGAGGAAGGTATGAAGAGCACAGTAGCAAGTTTCCCTTAGAAATAAAACAAGGTTGAATCGACCAATAGGAGAAATAAATCACTTCTGAAGGTTGTTGGCAGCTGATGTTGGCAGTGCGCACTACCGGTTCAGCAACAACATGGAATCTACACAACACAATCAAGTTACTTTGCCCCAACGAAACAGTGAGGTTGTCAATCTCACTGGTTTTGCTGAAAACAAAGGATTAGACGTACAATGTGGAAAACAGTACTTGCAGTAAATGAAAAGAGAACAATGATGGCAGTAAATGAAAGGAGAACAATGATGGCAGTAAATGAAAGGAAAACAATGTTTGAAGTAGGTTGTATTATCAGTGTAAAAGAAATGGACCGGGGTCCACAGTTCACTAGTGGTGTCTCTCCAAAACAGATAGATAACATGTTGGGTAAACAAATTATAGTTGGGCAATTGACAGATATAAAGGTTGCAATGTAGTGCATATGCATGACATGGTGATTACTATGTGATTCATGTGGGCATTACAACATAATTCATAGATCGTTATCCAACTGCATCTATGACTAATAATCCACCCTCTGAGTGTAATCCAATCAAACCTTGGGTATTAAGTTGCAAGCAACAGATAATTGCATTAAGTAAAGTGTGTAATGTAAACATTGTTGTTTTCTTACTAATGGCAACAACAGATCCCCCGTCAATTACATTTTTGTCACTCGAGCGTCGATAAAAGGGAGGCATGAACCTACTATCTAGCATAAATACCCCTCTTGGAGTTACAAGCATAAACTTGGACAAAGCATCTACTAGTAAGGGAGAGCATGCAAGATCATAAATAACATAAACATGAAAGAACATGATAGATTGATAATCACTAAACATAGCAGTCAATATTCATCGGATCCCAGCAAACATAACATGTAGCATTACAATAAGATGATCTTGATCATGTTAGGTAGCTCACAAGATCTAAACATCAGGCATAAAGAGGAGAAGACAACCATCTAACTACTGCTATGGAACCGCAGTCAAAGGATGGACTACTCACGCATCACTCTGGAGGCGGGCATGGTGGTGTAGAGCCCTCCGGTGATTATTTCCCCTCCCGGCAGGGTGCCGGGGAGAGATTCAGAACCCTCTCAAACTAGGGTTGACAATGACGGCGTCTACAGAACGTTTGGTGGAAAAGGCTTGTGTCTTTAGGGTTTTTCCGAGGAGGAGCTTATGTAGGAGAAACTACAACGTTGGTGAATGTCTAGGGGGCCACACCACCTGGTGGCGTGGCCAGGGGGACCCGCACCACCCTATGGTGTGGGCCCTCTAGGGCCCCCCTGAGGGTCTCCTCCGGACTCTGTGTACGTGACAGAATTCTAAGGTCTTGGGTTTTTGTTTCGTCCAATTCCGAGAATATTTTGAGAACAATTTTTCTGAAACCAAAAAATAGCAGAAAACAGGAACTAGCGTTGTGGCATCTTGTTAATAGGTTAGTCCTAGGAAATCCATAAAAACGATATAAAGTGTATAGAAAACATGTAGCAATTGGCATCAAAACAACATGAAACATCAGAAATCATAGATACGTTTAAGTCGTACCTCCCTACACATCAGATGAAATTAACGAATGAAATATAATTTGGATGATGTACAATTTGATAAGGAGTTGGGACTGAAGTTTGCATATTCACCAGTAATTGGGACATGTTTTTGCGGAATGCATTATCCTTGCATAATTTGATATTATAGTGTAGAGTGTTGACAACATGGCCTATGTGGTTCACATGGCTTAATTACATGTGATATAAATTTCTTATAGGGGATGAAATTATGTCTGTACGAAAGTTACATAATAGTTTTCACCGTTCAAAATGTTGCATTGATGATTTTTTTTAAGATTCATATTAGTTCATCACATCCATCTGGTACTTTCTTTTACTTTGAGAAGCGCCAGCCCCAAATGACTGTTTTTTCTCTATATAGTATGTTCCTTGCTATGTCAGGGAACTGTTAAACGACATGACTAGTGGCGCGATGAAAATTGTGACTCAAGATGGAATATGATGATCAATGAGGCAGGTTGTATAGCCTATATGCGAAGTGAATTATCTGTTGACATTTATATGGTGATATATACTACTCTTTGGATTGGAGGATTGTGAATCTGAAAAACATAGGAATTTGATAGAATTGTGTGTGCAAAATATAGGATTGTACAACACAGAAAAATCGCAGGAATAGTCATTTGGATGAAATGCATGAAAAACAGAGGAAAGGGGGTTGGAGTGGATTTTCAAATTCCGATGGAATTTGAGGCATAGAAATGCATTCCATAGGAATTTGATTGACACCATTACTTTGATCCAAAGGTAAACCATAGTAAAAAAAATCCTAAGGTTTCAAATCCTACAAAATTCTTATGAAATTCCTACAATCAAAAGATGCCAACATGTACGATACGGATGCGTTAATAATCTCACAGGGAAAAACATTGGGGTGTTCTACACTAGTACGTAATAGACTAAACAAACTTCAAGTTTCATTTCACATTAACCCCTACGTACACGAGGAACACATACAGATCGAACAACTATGCAGACATCAGACACGTACCAAATGCGGTGAGGGGGTGCATGCATGGTGGACCGTGATTATATAACTACAATCTCGGAAGTATCCATACCTGCATTAGTGGAACACAAGGATCTCCCGGCCCACGGCGATTTGGATGATGACCAACTTCTGACCCGAACTTTCGTCGATTCTCCACCTTGTGTACTCGAGGTCGAGTCCCGCCATATTGTACGTCATATTGAGGATCCATTGTTCAAACTTCCCCACCGTGTGCTTCACAGTCGCCGCCCCGTTGGTGTAGAACACATTCAAATACGTAGTACCATAGGCACAAACAAGCTTTGGTTCTGTCGTGTGTAACCCATCTATCGTGTGCATGCACCTCTCGACGCACCGTGGCTACTGCACACACGTCCCCTCCGCACGTCGCCGTGATACGTCCATTTTGCATCACTATTTTATATCATAATTTTTTGTTATTCATCGATATATTTCATATTATGATGCATCCCTTACGTTATTTTATCTTATTTTGCATGTTTCATAATTTTTGGAGAATAAACACCGGGACCAGAAATCTGATGGAAAAAAGCACCGCTGAGATACCATATTTAAGAAGATAAGAAGAATAAGTGGGAAATCGGGGGTGTCTTAGAAGTTCAGAGGAGGAGTCCAGCCAAAAGGAGAGCCAGAGGTGGCGCCCCCCCGGCCGCGCCACCAGGTGGTGTGGCCACCCTAGCCCACCTCTGGGGGATATCTTTCGCATACTTGGCCCCCAGGAAACCCTAAGCCTCATACCATCATCGAAGAATTATTCCGCCGTCGCCTCGGGGCAAAAAACACCCGAGAGAGAAAAGCTCTCTGGCAGGGAGAAATCTGTCGGGGAAATTCCTCTCCGGAGAGTGGAAATCGCCGCCATCGTCACCGTCATCACTCCGGGCATCATCAAGATCGTCATCATCATCATAACCACCACCAGCACTATTACCCTCATCATCCACCGTCATCCTGATGTAAAAATTAGGGGCCTCTATCGTTGTTTTACATTAGATCTCTCTCCTGGTGTGGATTACTTGTTAGTAGTTGATGCTTGTGAGATTTATCGGTGTTTGCACTTTATGACCAGATTGTTATCATCCATTATATCACCTCTGATTATGATCAATATGATGTCTTGTAATTAGTTCGTGTTGTTCTTGAGGACATGGGAGAAGTCAAGTTGTTAGTAGTGAAGTAATGTTGAGTAATATTTAATGTTTGATATTTAAGTTGTGGTGGTATTCTTCTAGTGGTGTCATGTGAACGTATACTACATGATCACCATTTATGGGCCTAGGGGAATGCATCGTGTATTTGGATACTAATTGTGGGGTTGCCGGAGTGACAGAAACCTAAACCCCCTTTAGGAAACCATTACACGAGGGACCGTAGGATCTCGGAGTTTAAAGCTGTGGTTAGATTTATTTCTTAATTACTTTCTTGTAGTTGCGGATGCTTGCAAGGGGTATAATCATAAGTATGTATTAGTCTTGTATGGGACAGTACATTAGCATAGGTTCACCCACACAACATTTATCAAAACACCTAAGATTATTCAGCGGCATGGAACCAAAGCACTTGACAGAAACCTCTTGTGTGTCCTCGAGAACGTTTGTTAATCATAAGTAAACCCATCGGCTTGTCATTTTTCTGTAGAAAGGATTGGGCCACTTGATGCAATTATTACTACTGCATTTTATTTAATCGCACTTTATTATTCTGTAATATCAAAAAACCCTACAAATCTATTTTCCAGTATTTAGAGTTATTCCTTCATCAAAACTGCTTGTCAACACCTTCTGCTCCTCGTTGGGTTCGACACTCTTATTTATCGAAAGTACTATGATACAACCCCTTTACTTGTGGGTCATAAAGACTATTATCTGGCGTCGTTGCCGGAGAGTGAAGCGCTATTGGGAAGTGGAATTGATAAAGGAAGCTTCTGTTGTAAGTGTTGTTTTTATTACTATCTACTGCTTTATTACACTATGTTTGGATCTCCTTTTGAGTCCTTATCTGCGAGCACTGCCACCACTAGGGTAGTAAGTGACCCACCGCCTGATGATTTGGATCCTTATAAAATACCTATAAAGATTGTTAAACATGTTAGGAATAACTGCTATTCAGGTGATGGAACTTTCCATCCTGGTGATCATTTGCTCTTTTTACCTGAATTATGCGAGTTGTTCAAGTGTGTAGGTATTACAATGGACCAAGTGAAGAGGAAATTATTCTCTATATCATTGACAGGTCGAGCCGCTGAATGGTTCAAACTGGTGAAAAATAGCGAGACTATTGGATGGGAGGAAATTGTGTCTCTCTTTTATTCTAAATTCTATCCTCCAAGTGAAATTTATAGAGATCGGAATTATATATATAATTTTTGGCCTCATGACGGAGAGAGTATTTCCCAAGCATGGGGGAGATTGAAGTTACTAATTCTCAAATGCCCCATTCATGAGCTCCCCAGTAATATTGTTATTAATAATTTCTATGCAAGGCTTCCTCTTCACGATAAGGATTTATTGGATGCTTCTTGTTCTGGATCATTTACACGTATGAAGGATGAAGCTAAATGGGATCTTCTTGACCGTATTCAAGAAAACACTGAAGGATGGGAGAATGACAAAGGTAGAAAGTCAGGTATAAATTATGACTATGAATGCATTAAAACCTTTATGTCATCTGAGGATTTTCATAATGTTAGTGTTGTTTATGGTCTTGATTCTCAAGTTGCTACAAACTTATATAAGGCTTTTGCTTCTTACATTGGTATTCCTAAAAAGGAATGGGATAAGTACCATGCACCTTATAAAGATACTATTAATTGCGTTCCTACTAGAGATATAGAAGTTCATATTGTTGATTCTATTGTGCATGAACCTTACATTGAGAAAATGCCTTTCCCTGCTAAGATAAAAGAACATTCTATGTTAGCTAGTTTGGTTAATAAAAGTGCAAGGAAACTTGTAGAACCCGAGGAACAAATAACTGTAGAACCTACATTAGCAATAGTGAAGGACCTTGTTTCTGAAAATATAGAAGATGGACATATTATATTTTGTGAACATGCTTCTAATATTGTATCTCATCCTAGTAAATCTAGGAAACCTACTGTTCCTGTACTATATGTTAGGATAGGTGATCATTGCTATTATGGTTTGTGTGGTATTGGTGCTAGTTCTAGTGCTATTCCTTATAAGATTTATAAAGAAATCATGCATGAAATTGGTTCTTGTGAACTTGAAGACATCAATGTGATTATTCAACTTGCTGATAGGGAAACTATTTATCCGATTGGTATTGTTAGAGATGTGGAGGTTTTATGTGGTAAAACTAAATATCCTGCTGATTTTCTAGTACTAGGCACTTCTGCAAGTGATACTTGTCCTATTATATTCGGTAGAACTTTCTTAAACACTTGTGGTGCTGTTAAAGATTGTAAAAAGAAGAAAATCCTTACAAAGTTTGATGGAGAGTCTTATGAATTTAATTTCTCCAAATTTGCTAAAGCACTTTATGAAGCTGAATTACCTAATGATAATTATAGAGTTGAACAATTGGCTGCTATTGCTCTTGCTCCTAACAATCCTTTGCAGCAATACATGGAAGACCACAAAGTGATGTCTTTATGGAAGAAAGGAATGAAATTGACGAGATTTTTCTACATCAGCCAGCGATGCTGAAACATAATTTACCGGTGGAAGACTTGGGTACCACATTACCACCCAAGGAGGATCCTGATTTTGATTTAAAGCCTTTGCCTGACAATCTTAAATATGCTCATATTGATGATAATAAATAAATCCTGTTATTAATAGTTCTAAACTTTCTGGTGAAGAAGAAGAGAGATTGTTGGGAATATTGAGGAAACATAGAGGTGCTATTGGTTATACTCTTGATGATTTGAAGGGGATTTCTCCTGCTATATGTCAGCATGCTATTAATATTGAACCTGATGCAAAGCCAGTTGTTGAACATCAACGCCGTTTAAATCCTAAGATCAAGGATGTGGTAAGAAACGATGTATTGAAACTCCTTGATGCTGGTATTATTTATCCTATTGCTGATAGTAGATTGGTTAGTCCTGTGCATTGTGTCCCTAAGAAAGGAGGGATGACTGTTGTGCCAAATGAAAATAATGAACTTATTCCTCAAAGAGTAGTGGTTAGTTATAGGATGTGCATTGATTTTAGGAAGGTTAACAAAGTTACTAAGAAAGATCATTATCCTTTTCCTTTTATTGGTCAAATGTTAGAAAGGTTGTCTAAGAAAACTCATTTATGCTTTCTTGATGGTTATTATGGGTTCTCTCAAGTTGCTGTTAGAAAGCTTGATCAAGAGAAAACAACTTTCACTTGTCCTTATGGAACCTATGCTTATAGACGTATGCCTTTTGGTTTATGTAATGCTTCTGCTACTTTTCAAAGATGCATGTCTACTATCTTTCATGGTTTTTGCGAAAAATTGTGGAAGTCTGCATGGATGATTTCTCCGTCTATGGAACTTATTTTGATAATTGTTTGCAGAATCTTGATAAAGTTTTATAGAGATGTGAGGAGACTAATCTTTTTCTTAATTGGGATAAATGCCATTTTATGGTTAATGAAGGAATTGTTCTTGGACATAAAATTTCTGAAAGAGGTATTGAAGTTGATAGAGCTAAAGTTGAAGCCATTGAGAAAATGCCATGTCCTAGGGATGTCAAAGGTTTATTAAAGATTTCTCTAAAATAGCAAAGCCTCTTACTAATCTTCTTCAAAAGGATGTACCTTTTGTTTTCGATGAAGATTGTAGAGAAGATTTTAAAATTTTAAAGAACGCTTTAATATCTACCCCTATTGTTCAACCCCCTGATTGGAATTTACCGTTTGAAATTATGTGTGATGCTAGTGATTATGATGTAGGTGCTGTTCTTGGATAGCAGATAGATAAGAAGTTAAATGTTATTCATGCTAGTAAAACTCTTGATGCTGCTCAAAAGAATTATGCTACTACTAAGAAAGAGTTCCTAGCTGTAGTTTTGCTTGTGATAAATTTAGGCAGTATATTGTTGATTCTAAAGTTACCATTCATATTGATCATGCTGCTATTAAGTACCTCATGGAAAAGAAAGATGCTAAGCCTAGGCTTATTAGATGGGTGCTTCTTTTACAAGAATTTGATTTACATATTGTGGATAGGAAGGGTGCTGAAAATCCTGTTGCTGATAAATTGTCTAGATTAGAAAATATCTGTGATGACCCTATTCCTGTTAATGATAGTTTTCCTAATCAACAATTGGCTGCAATAAAAGTGAGCTCTCAAGAGAGTCCATGGTATGCTGATTATGCTAACTTTATTGTTTCTAAGTATTTGCCTCCTACCTTTACAACTCAGCAAAGAAGAAAATTCTTATATGATTTGAGGCATTATTTTTGGTATGACCCACACTTATATAAAGAAGGTGTTGATGGTATTATGCGAAGATGTGTTCCTGAAAAATGAACAACGAGAGATATTGAGAAAATGTCATAGTAGTGATAACGGAGGACATCACGCTGGAGATAGAACTGCACATAAGGTTCTCCAATCAGGTTTTTATTGGCCTACTCTCTTTAAAGATGCTAGAAAGTTTATTTTATCTTGTGATCAATGTCAAAGGGCTGGAAATATTTCTAGACGTAATGAAATGCCTATGAATTTTTCTCTTGTTATTGAACTGTTTCATTGTTGGGGTTTTGACTTTATGGGTCCTTTCTGATGGAGGGATGATAACCCGGTAGGCTAACACCAAGGTGAAATCCGGCCCAAAGGTAATCGTACAAGACCCGGCTCAGGGAAGAGGAGCTTCTAGAAGGCCCAAGAAGGAGCGTAGGCCTTGTAACCCGGTCCTTGGGGTTACAATTAGGAAGCTTAGGGTTATGTGCGGTTTCTGGGTAGGATTCCGAGTATGCCTTGTATAGGAAGCCAGGGAGCCGGGTAAGATATAAGCCGGCTCCTAGGGTTATAAAAAGAGAGCTTCACCAGATATTCGAATATTCCTGTAATACGAGAACTGATAGTGGTAACCCTAGATCGGAGACTCGGAGACTTGATTGCCAGAGCTACCAGATCGATTGATAGCATGATTTCCCCTGAGCTAAACCCTCTCCCAAACACCAGAGTCGAATTGCCCCAAGATAAGTTACCCCTGGTAACGTCTGCCGTGATTATCCCGCGACAGTTGGCGCCCACCGTAGGGCCTACGTCCAAAGGTGTTTACATCACGGGAGAAGCTCGGGAAAGCATGAAGAACCTCGTCGTCGGCGAGATCGACACCAACCCCGAAGGAGAGAAGATGGTAGACGACTTTGGTTGGGGACCAGAGTCGGATCTGCTAGAAGCCGGATCTGTCGTCACGATCGGCCGGGTCAACGTCTTCGTCGGCATGGTACGTACGTCCGGTTCAATTACTGATGATATTGAGTATGATTCTGTGTCAGGAGAAGCGACCTGCGTTCAATCGGACGGAGAAGAATCGGTCGGGACGGCAGATCCGGTAGAAGAGCCCATCACGAAGAGGGAACATCCGGAGGAGCCGGTATGGACCCCGCGTGGCCGGGTCATGAGAGAAGATGATACCGAGTTTATCCTGCACTTGATGGAAGATCGATACGAGGAGGATAACTGTGATGAGGAAGAATACGAGTCTTCGCCAGGCATTGCACGCCAGGTCGCGGTCTACACAGCCCCTGCAACCAATCTTAATCAGGGAGAAGTGACGACGGTCGCGGTTGGAGCGGCGCGAGCGCTGGCCCATCATCAAGTTCCGGCTGATGGAAACACGGTTATAGCCCGGTTTGACGGAGAGTCGGCTTCAGTCACCAGCCGTACCGGGGAGAGCGAGCGGCAGAGAAACATGTTTGGGTTTATGGCGAACAGAATACCAGGAGCGGGACCTTCGAATCTGCGAAACCCGGCTCTGTTCGACAACAACCTGATCTTAGATCCCATGGTGCTAGCAACGGTGATAACCCCAGAAAACGCGGCGGAGCGCGCCCGAGATTTGGATGTAGCCCGCCGTGCATTGGATCAGCAAAGGAGAGATGTTGAAGCTGAAAAACAAGGGATAGCTGCGTGCCAGCGCGAGCTGGAAGATTGGAGAACCGGCAGCAGGTCCAGTCGACTTTGATTTACAATCAGAGGCACCAGACGAGATTACCGGCTACAGGTGGGAACCTGCAACCATCCGCACTGTTTATTACCCCTCAGGATCAACCAATTCCGGCTATGAATCAGGAAACCGGACATCAGGCTGCAACCCTGGGAGGACAGCCGGCAAACGTGCAAGTCGGGTTACCCACGTTGCAAACAGGAATCGCCACTGGCAATGCAGCACCACCACCGCCGCCACGATTTCATACTCCACCAGGTCACTTCAACAACCCCATGGATAACGTGTATGCAACAACATTGGCACTTCATCGCATCCCCGTAGGAGAGTCACCCCATGCAGCGGAGACCCGGCGGGCAATAGATTTGCTGCGCACGGCAATAGTTCAGCAGGCCAATTACCCGGATAACAGGAGTGGAATGCACAGAACACCATATGTAAGCCGGCAGAACGGAAATACCGGCAATATCCAGTCGAGTTTGGCGCGGCAGAGGGCAGAGCAGCAGCAAATGCCGCCTCCTCCCCGTAGGCCGGCAACGCCTGCGGCATCAGCAGCGCAAGCTATTGTGGACAGTTCTCGAGCCAGGCGAGCAGCAGCCGGGTCTGTGGTACGGGGACCGGTAGCGGTTGCACCCCCCGCCGTACCAGCCGCGGGATCGCACGTTTCTCGGGTGAGGCTAGTACCGGCAAATCTCGCCGGGCCTAAGTGTTTGTCGGACACCATCAGGGCTGAGCCTTACCCGGATAAGTTCAAGGAACCGGGTAAAGTGGTTAATTATGAGCCGACCATGGATCCAGAAACCTGGTTAAGCAGTTATGAGATGGCCATGTCAATTCGCAACGCATCTGAAAATCTTCAAGCCAAATTTATGTACCTAATGATGTCCGAGGGAGCAGCAAAGTTATGGTTCAATAACCTACCCGAGAAATCCGTCAATTCATGGGGTGAGCTGAAAACTGCCTTTATCAAGCACTTTCACGGAACATGCAGGAAGTTGTTTACGATTGATGATTTAGAGCGATGTGTCCAGAAGAAGGGAGAGTCGGCACGCAGTTGGGTGCGCCGGGTTATGGAAATTCTCCACTCGTCGACTGATATCCAGCCAAAGGATGCGTTACAAGCTATGGCAAAAACATGCAAGTACATACCCTTAGTGCAAAAACTGACACGCATGAAGTCTAGCCGGCACGCTTTAGAGGTTACAATTGGAGAGTTGATGGACGCATGCAACAAGCACGCCGCCACAGATACCACAGAGGAGGATGTCGATGATAAGAAAGCAAAAGCCAACGCGGGTAATAGTGGAAGACCCGGCAATGGAGCTGCACCGGGTAATAATGGAGGAAATAATGGAAATAACCAGCACAAGCGCCCATATGAAGGAAACTCCGAGTTTGTCGCCAATATAGAAGTCGGGTTTGCGAGACCTAGAGCTGAGGGAAATTTCAACGGAGGAAACTTCAATGGAGGAAATTATCAAGGACCACCAAGGCCGGCTAATCATATAGAGGCCTTTAGGATGCCCTGTCCGCGTCATAGCAGGAATGGCAGGCCGGCTAATCATTCATTGGAGCGGTGCGTATATTTACAGAGATGGAAGAACGAGGAAATACAAAAGGCCATGCGAGGCGCAGGCCGGGGAGCAGGACCGGGTCCGGGCGGAAACCCGGGCAATGGCCCACCCCCGGCTGGCAACGCAGGAGGTGGTAATCCGGGTAACAATCAAGGAGGCGCTGGAGGTTTCCAAGCCAACCCAAAGCAGCTAGGGCAGTACCACGTCCATACTACGGGGACTTCCAATAAAGATAGAAAGATACTCAAAAGAGCAGTAAACTCGGTCTCTTCAGCAGTTCCGAGATACTTGAGATGGTCACACCAAGAGGTCACATGGAGCAGGAGGGATCACCCGGAAACAATAGAACATTCGGGTGTGCTGGCATTGGTAGTTGCACCACAGGTCAATGGTTACGAGCTGAAAAAGGTTCTGATGGATGGTGGGAGTAGCATCAATATCTTATATTGGGAAACTTTCCTACGCATGGGGCTCAAGGAGTCTCAGCTGCAGAAAAGTTCTACGGTTTTTCATGGGATCGTGCCGGGTCACTCGGCGTGCCCGGAAGGAAAGATAACACTGGAGGTTGCTTTTGGAGAATCGAAGGACAATTTCCGAGTGGAGTGGCTCACGTTCGAGGTGGTAAAATTGCGCAGTCCTTATCACGTGCTGTTCCGAAGGCCGGCTTACGCCAAGTTCATGGCCAGGCCATGTTACGTGTACCTACAGCTAAAGATCCCGGGTCCCAAGCGAACCATTACTAAACACGACAACCGGGTTATAGCAGCTGAGTGTGACGAAGGAGACGCGGCAATGGCAGAGCAGGCATGCAGGAAGGAAGAGCTCAAGTATTACCGGTCTCAGGTAGACCCGGAGGATAGAACAGCATTGAAAAGACCGAATACGGAAGATGAGAGAGCAAAATTCAAAGCAGCACATGACACAAAGATGGTGGCTTTTGTCGAAGGCGATCCCTCCAAGCAATTTGCTATAGGATCTAACCTAGACAGTAAGCAGGAAGAAGCACTTATTGAGTTTATTCGTGGTAATCAAGATGTTTTCGCTTGGACGCCTAGCGATATGCCGGGTATCCCGACCGAGTTAGCTGAGCACAGTTTGCATGTTGACCCCAAGTCCCGGCCTGTGAAGCAGGGCCTGAGAAAAATGAACGAGGAAAGAAGAAAGGCTATAGGAGCTGAGATAGCTCGGCTCCTTGCAGCCGGCTTTATCATGGAGGTCTTTCACCCGGATTGGTTGGCAAATCCGGTTCTGGTGATCAAAAAGAGCAACGAGTGGAGGATGTGCATAGATTACACGAGTCTCAACAAGCATTGCCCAAAGGATCCGTTTGCCCTTCCAAGGATAGATCAGATTATAGACGCAGTGGCTGGAAGTGACCTATTGTGTTTCTTGGATGCCTATTCCGGGTATCACCAGATCAAGCTCAAGAAGGAAGATTGGGAGAAAACATCGTTCATAACCCCCTTTGGAGCTTTCTGTTACAAAACCATGACTTTTGGGCTAAAAAATGCTGGCGCAACATACCAACGGTGCATTCAGAAGTGTTTTGAGGATCAGATTGGACGCAACGTCCATGCTTATGTCGATGACGTGGTGATTAAAACCAGGAAGGCAGAAACATTCATTGATGACCTAAAGGAAACATTCAGAAATTTGAGAAGATATCAGATGAAGCTTAACCCCACAAAGTGTGTGTTCGGAGTTCCAGCAGGAAAGTTACTCGGTTTCATTGTTTCCGAGAGAGGAATTGAGGCAAACCCGGAGAAGATTAAAGCTATTCAGAATCTGAAAAAGCCGGAAGGCCTGAAGCATGTTCAAAAACTTACAGGATGTGTAGCAGCATTAAGTCGGTTTATATCCAGACTTAAAGAGAAGGCAATACCTTTATACCGGCTCTTGAGGAAAACCGACAAATTCGTTTGGGACCAAGAGGCGGACGAGGCGTTCGAAGCTCTGAAAAAACAATTATCTGAGGCACCGATTCTGGCGGCACCGGGTCCTAAAGAGTCCATGTTGTTATACATTGTGGCCGGGCCCCGGGCGGTTAGCGCCGTGGTTGTTGTCGAGCGCAAAGAGGATGGAAAGGATCACCCGGTACAAAGGCCGGTTTATTATGTGAGTGAAGTACTATCGGAAGCAAAGCATCGTTACCCACATTGGCAAAAACTAGTTTTCGGGGTCTTTATGGCCAGCCGGAAATTGAAACCATATTTTCAGGAACACCCCATAACAGTGGTTAGCTCTATACCAATGGCAGATATTATCAGAAATTCAGACGCGACAGGCAGAATAGCCAAGTGGGCCATTGAGATGGGAGATTATCACATCAACTACGACCCCAGGTATGCAATCAAGTCTCAAGCTTTAGCTAATTTTATCAATGATTGGACTCACACAAGCATGCCCACAATGATGCCAAGTTCCGAGTCTTGGGTGATGCACTTTGATGGTTCTAAGCAGTATGAGGGTTCAGGAGCTGGGGTGGTACTCACGTCACCCAAAGGAGACAAATTGAGCTACGTGTTGCAGATTCACTTCGATTGCTCCAACAATATGGCCGAGTATGAGGCATTACTACATGGATTGAGAATAGCAAAGGAGACGAAAATTAGGAGAATACGATGCTATGGAGACTCGGATCTCGTGGTACAGCAGGTCTCAGGAACTTGGGATAGAAAAGATGCAACAATGGCAGCATATCGCAGAGAGGTGGACAGGGTTGCCGGGTCCTTTTCCGGGTATGAGGTGGAGCATATTGACAGGCGAAAGAATGAGGCAGCAGATGCGCTCGCAAGACTCGGCTCTCGCAGAGAGCCGGTTCCACCCAGTGTTTTCCTGGACGAGTTATGGCGACCATCCGTTAAAACCAAGTCTGAGGAAGAGGTGGCTAACCAAGACCCGGATTTGGAGCTGGTGGCCACAATACGTGTTGTTCCCGAGTGGACAGAGCCGTTTTTGGCCTACCTATCACGGGGCGAGTTACCACCACAGGAGGTTTTAGCAAGGCAAATTCTGAGACGAGCAAAAGGCTATTCTATTATCAATGGGGAGTTGTATAAAAGAAGTGCAGCGGGAGTCTTTTTGCGCTGTGTAGCACCAGAAGAAGGCCGACAGATTTTGAAGGAGATCCATGAAGGTGATTGTGGGCATCATGCCTCCACAAGATCCCTTGTGGCCAAAGCATATCGACACGGTTTCTTTTGGCTCACGGCCTTAGCGGGCGCAGAGCGCTTGGTAGCAAGGTGAGATGGATGTCAAAGGTACGCTCGCCAAACCCATGTGCCGGCTATGGAGTTGCAAACAATCCCGCTGACCTGGCCGTTTGCTGTTTGGGGTATGGATATGGTGGGTCCCTTCCACATGTCACCTTGCAAAAAGACTCATCTTTTGGTAGAGTTTACTAAGTGGTTGAAGTTATGCCAGTTACCAATTGTGAAACAATCACAGCAGTCAAGTTCCTGAAAAGGATCATCTACCGGTTCGGATACCCTCACAGCATAATAACGGACAATGGAACCAACATGTCCTTAGGTGAGATGGAGAAATTTTGCGGGAACAATGGTATCCGGCTTGACATAGCCTCGGTAGCCCATCCACAAGCTAATGGACAGGTGGAGAGGGCAAATCAGGAGTTACTTCGTGGGCTAAAACCACGGCTGCGAGTCCCGTGCATCAGAGCTGCAGGAGCATGGGTTGAAGAGCTACCATCAGTAGTTTGGGGAATTAACACTACACCTAACAGATCTACTCAGATGACCCCATTTTTCATGGTTTATGGTGCAGAGGGAGTGTTGCCGAGTGACATTATTCATGACTCGCCCCGAGTGTCGGCTTATGTCGAGGTGGAGAATGAGAAGACCCGGCAGGATGCCGTGGATATGCTAGAAGAACACAGGGAGCAAGCCTTGGAGAGGTTAGCCATATATCAGCAAGATTTGAGGAGATACCATAGTCGGCGAGTCAAAACCCGGGTCTTCCAGGAAGGGGACCTGGTATTGCGCTTGGTACAATTAAAGGAAGAAAAGCACAAGTTATCTCCACCATGGGAAGGACCATTCATCATAAGCCGGAACCTGCACAATGGATCATATTACCTAGTAGATGCAAGGGAAGAGTCGGATACTGTCAATGACACTGCCCACACCACTTCATCTATGCAAGAGAGGGAAATACCATGGAACGTGGCTCAGATACGTCCCTACTACACCTAGCATAGGCCAGGTTTACAAGTGAATTACACGATGTAACAGGCAGCAGGTTTCAGACGCACTCTTTTCCTATCCAGGATACCTAAGGGGACTGGAGGGTTTTTAATGAGGCGGCCTGCTGACCTAAATTTTATCATATCAATAAAGAGATGGTTAAACTATGATATTGCTTCTTTCTTATTTATTTCTGTTAAGTTTTTGTCTTTCTGTTTTTTACCTTCTGTTTTTTACTTTACCAGGTAAGTATTATGTGCTTGCTTATAGTACATTAGTTTTGTATTTTTCCTAAAATTGTATATATAGGTCTTGGGGGCTGATTGCTTGAATAGCACAGTTGCAAACTCAAAGACCCGACCACGATGCCATTAAGTTATAAGGACCGATTACTTGCACTAAGTACGGTTACAATCTTATAACCGGACAATAGAGCCAAGTTTTCTTGATTTCTCTTGTTTAAGCTTGATGTGACTCGCAAAAATGTGGCATGCTTTGCTAACATGTAATCACAATCAGTCATGATGCCCAATGGGACTTGCCTGACCCTGTTTTTATAAAGTTATAGCAACATTGAATATCCACGCAAAAGCCGGCTTACAACAAAGGGGATCAAAAGGGTCATCTAAACCACAAGTTATGCAGAGTACAAGGTTAACAGCTAGAAACTCACATCATATTAAGCATAACTTCAAACCTACGTGAGCAACTCTATGTTTTGGGCCTTAGTAAAAACAATTCGCTTTTTTTGAAAACTACAAATCCCTAGAATCGGAAATTCGGGTCTTGGGGACTTGGGAATTTGAGAAAAGCAACAAATTGTTTAGCTATCAAGCTTAAAAACCCAAAAATCCGAGTCTTGGGGACTTGGGGACTTAAGAAATAAAAGTCCACTTGGTCAAAAACCCCGAGACCCGGCAGCCGAGTCTCACAGAAGAAAAAAGATAAAAGATCGGCAAAAAAGCAAAAGAGGTTCAAAACTGTAAAATATCATATCAAAGCGAGGGGCCAGAAGGGCCACCAAAAGCTATTAAGGTTTAAACGTGTTACAAACCGAGGAAATTGTATCGAAAAGTGCACAGGCGCACTATTAAAAGAATAATTGTATCAGGCATATTACATAATGCCTATTGGCCGAATAAGTGTTTGAGGCGATAAATAGTGTCTGAGTCATCAACGTTATCCTTGGCAGCCGGGTCTGTGGAATGCTCGTCGGTGGTCTTCTCCGCTCTCACGTCCGGGTTAGCCGCAGTATCGGCACGGGCTGGAGGAGGGACAACCGGAGTAGAGGAGGAAGGCACAGTATCAGCCTCAGCTTTCTTCTTGGCAGCTTCTTCCTTCCACCGTTCTAGCATGTCAAAGGGCTTAGGAAGGTCCGATGGAACCGGCTTGTCATTAGCATCATAGGGTGGAGTGATCTTGCTTACATCCAGTTTGTCGGCTATCAAGCTTGCCGAGTGACGCACCTGAGCGTGAATGGTCTTGTAATCCTTGCCAGTGAACTTGGAGCCGTCATTGTTGAACTCAGGAAACCCGCCCACGAGCTTTGCCGGCTCAAGCCTAGGAAAATAGGCCTTGGCCAGAGCGAGCCCGCGGGTTACCCCAATCTGGCACGATGAACGCTTCCAGTGGTCGATCCAGGCGGGAATGGTAGAACATGCTTCAAGCATATCGTTTAAACCACAATAACCCTCACCCGGCCACTTCACAGCCTCCAAAATCCACTTGGTGCCGATAAAGAATTGCCGGATTACGGCCTTCAGCGTCTTCAACTTCTCAATATCATCTTCATCTGGGGCCACCTCACATGGACCTGCAAAGTAAAAGAAAAGTTAAAGCACTGAGATCCGGGTTATAAACCTTATGGAATGAGAAATCCGGGTTATAATCAGTAAGTTAATTTTTACCAAGTAGAGTGTGGTAAGTATCGGCAATCTGGGCTGAAATTTTCTTCAGCGTACCCTCGGCAGTTTGGGACCTCTTCTTATACTTTTTCACGTCTTTGTCAAGGTTTTTCACCTCAACTTCTAGCTCTTCACGTAACTTTGTCTCGACCACAAGGAGCTTGTTGGTTTTTGCCAACATCTCCTCAGACCGGGCCACGTGTGCCTGTGAAAAAAGAAAAAGGAAAAGTCAGTCTGATACATGATATAACCGGGTATGGTAAATTATGTAGCTATGAAAGTACCGAGCAAACTTTGCATAGTTCACTCGGAACTTGGGGACTAGATGAATATACAAGCAACGTGGAGTAAGTTACCTGGTGCTCAGCTGCCATGGCTTGCAGAATATCCCTTTCATTGGTCTTCAGGGAGAAAAGCACATCTAGCATTCCTTCAAAGTTCAGATCGCCGAGTTTTGGCCTGGAGGAGCTGGGATTATTACCCGGAGGCGGGGTCCTTTCCTGCTTAGGGGAGTGGACACGGGTTGCCTGGTTGTTAGGAGTGGCGTCACCCATCCATGATCCCAGGAACTCGATGTCCCCGTCACCCGGCAGCGGAAACTCGGCTTCCTGCTCCACCGGGTCCCTCGGCAGACCTTCTTGTTCTTCTTCTGCACCGCCAGCCGCGGGCTGCACAACAACCTCCGGCTCTTCCGTAGCCGGGTTATCCACATCCATGTCCTCAGGCTCACTGATTGTGACCTTGGCCCTAAGAAAGAGAAAGAGATAGCCAGTATAGGATGAATGAAACATATGGAAAAAACGAGTATGAAATAGCAAGAAAGGTAAGTTACCCGGTGTTAACAAAGAAATCTGCTGGGAGGTCGTTGCTAGACCCGGAAGAGGCTGATAAAGAGTCGGAAAGTGAGACCCTAAGCTGGCCGGCTAATGGATGGTTTGGAGATGGAAATTTCCGAGGGACATAAGATGAATAAGTTTGGGGAGTACCGGCTCGGCGAACGGGGAATGAAGGTGTCGTGGGATAATCACGGCAGATGTTACCGGGGGTAACTGATCTAGGGGCAAGTCGACACAGGTATTTGGGAGAGGGTTTAGCTTGAAGGAAGACATGGCGAAAAGCAATCTAAGAGCCGGAACACAACTCGCCGGATCTCGATATGATTATACTGGATACTCGATAATAGGTGTTACAGTTATGACTTGAATCTCTCTCAGGCGAAGCCTAGGGGTTGGTTTATATAGTACTCATACCCCCTTTGGCTTGCCATACAAAGCGCTCCTTGAGTCCTACTCGAACTCTACATACGTATCCTAGCTTTCCTTATCGTAACCCACAATCCGGGTTACGATCCTTACAAGCCCTGGGCCTTCCGGAAGCTTCTGCGTCCTTAGCCGGATTTGGTCCATACGCCGTTTGGGCCGGATTACACCTGGGGTTGGCATACCGAGTTACTTTCCCCTCATCAGTAGTCCCCAGAATAGCTTGGGCTTCCAAGATTTACTCTTCGAAGCGCTGGCTATTCCCTACAGAAATATCAGATGCAAACACATGAGGATTAAGACGCAGCGCGTCTATGAATAGCCGAGACTGGCGCCAAGGGAGCCAGGTAAAAACCCGGCTCTTCTTTTTAGGTTCTTCCTTAATCTCTCAAACTTAAATCTCAATAGGAAACTCCCTGACTCCACATCCTTCTTGATAACTACCGCTGATACAGGGAAGGCAATTTCCCCTTCCTTTTTCTCTGGATCATATTGGCCTGCGCATAAAATGCGCCTTTCAAATTTCGAAATCACCAATTACTCCGCATTCCCCGGGTCTCGACCGTTAGGCCAAGCCTTTCCACCCGGACGGTTATAAATAAAGACCAATGAGCAAATCCAACTCTTAACGGCTCATTTCCCCCATTCCACTTCTTCCCAAGCTCGAGCTCGCAGAGTGCCACCACGGGAACCCCACGCATCTCGCCGGAGCCCATCCGACTTCGTTTGCGCTCCGCCACCGCACGAACCGCTCCAGCTCCCGAATCCGCCGCCAAGCCTCCGATTCGCCGGCCAACGGTCACGAAAGGGCACGAATCTTGCGCTATCTGTCTCCGCAAGGCCTTACTCCAATCCTCTTCGGTAAGTTCCTTACACCCTCCAGCTTATTCTCGCAGTTTCTTAGTTCTTCCTCAGATTGGATCTGAATCGAGCGGTCCGCGATTTCTCGGGCTGCGCCAAATTAACTCACCGATTTCCACTATAATCACTCCCATAGATAGGATTTATAGCTTGTATTGCTCCCCTAACTCCAGTAATCACTAATTTGGTCACAAATTTAGAAATAAGATCCCCAATCTAGGCTCGGGCCATCTAGAGTTTCCGCCTTTGCTCTCCCTCCTCAGAAAATCTTACTTCTCCGGCTCATTCGCAGATAGTATGCGTATAAGTATCCCCCTAGCTTCTCCAAACATTTGCTTTTGCGGAAAGCTCTTTGGGTTTTGTAAAGTCACTTGATACCCGGACGAACCATACTTAACCCGGCGAGGCAATAGCCGGATTACGTTTAAATTGCCGATAGCTGCTTACCTGCTAACTTCCAAGTTTTTGTTTCTTACGTCCTTTTCTTCAATGTTTCACCAGGTCAATCCCATGGCGCCCAAGAGGCAGGGGAAACAGCCGGCTAAGGCTAAATCCACAAACGCCATTTCAGCCAACTGGGGGAAGTCCTCCATCACCAAGACCAAACTGGAGGAATTGGTAGAGCTTGGAATCCTACCTCCACAGGAATCCATCCGCTGGAGAGCACCTGGCAACGAAACCCGGCCTTCTCCAGCCACGGATGAGGTAATATGCTTCGTTGAACACGTGACCCGGGGCTTCAGGCCTCCGGGTCATCCCTTCTTCCGTGACGTCTTAGACCACTACAAACTCCGTATCTTTGATATAGGCCCGAACTCCATTTTAAACATCTCCCATTTTATCGTTCTTTCCGAGTCTTACTTGTGCACTCCGCCAAGTCTGGCTCTTTTTGTCGAACTTTTCCAGTGCAAGCCGTGTCGCGAAAGCGGCGACGGCGCACTTCTTACTTGCGGCGGGGTTTCTATCCAGCGCCGCAAGAACTCCCTTATGCCTCCCATTTCTCTCAATTCTCACGTAAAACACTGGCAGCTTTCTTACTTCTACTGCCAGGATATCTCTCCACCTGGCGAAAAAAAGTTGCCGGGTTACTCGGAGGGTCAACTTGACATCTCCGAGAAATTCAACGCCTTCGCCCCTGACTCAGACAGGGAGGCGATCTTGCCTTTGTTAGCTAGGATCTCCATCTTGTCCGCCCGAGGCCTCATCGGACTAAACCTGGTGAAGACCTGGGTTAGCTTCCGCATTCAGCCAAACTCCCTTCGTGAGAAGCTGATGTGCGAATACTCGGGTCAAACCACGGACCCAATCCGCTTCTCTACCAGCACCCTTGCTCCGGGTGACATCAACAAAACGATTAAGGGTTTCCTGACAGAGAAACTCGAGGTAATCCGGGGCATAGCCGGATTAGAACCTTTTACCCTCGAGAATCCAGCCCCCGCAGTAAGTTCCCTGCCTTTTGATTTTGACTTCTGACAGCTTACTTTTATCCGCTTCTCTTGTCTTGATATTAACCATTACTCTGGCATTCTCTCCTCAGGCCGATGACGCCTTCTGGAAGGTCGACACCTCTCCTAGTTCCGAAGACGCGGAGGAGGAAGACGATGTCATTGACTCGAATGAAGGTACACACTTGATTCCCTTGCACACGTTATATCCTGCCACTTCTTCTTCTTTATGCGGGAACTCGGATATTTTTCAGAGCGAGAGGACCAAAGCGAAGAAGAAGAAACAGACAGCAGGGGCGGGTCCACCAGCGAGGAGGAAGAGCCGGAGCCGGCCACCAAAGCCGGAACAAAGAGGAAATCCCAGAGGATAGCCCTCCAGGTTTTTACTTCATCTCCTCACACTTTGGTTTTCTGTTTCCATAACGTCACTCCGGGGCTAACCCCATCTCCACCCCTTTTGATCGTAACTGAAGGAGCCGCCCGCGACTAGGCGCCGAGTAACCCGGAATCATCCGGGCAACGAGACCCCTAACCCGGTCGCTTCGCCGCCCCCGGTTCAACACCCTGGTATTTGTTGTAAACAAAATTTCTTTCCGATCGTTCCTTTGTAACATAATCCCAGGTCTTTCTTGCCATTTTCCAGTCTCTTCCGGGTCTAGTGACGGCTTTCCCTCGGACTTCCCGGTGAACACCGGGTAAGCGCCTTTTCCTGATATTACACCGAACTTTCATCCTTTTTTTTTTTTTTTTTTTTTAAAATCAAAGACTAATTGCGCCCTTGCGCCTTCTTCAGAGCCACGGTTATTAGTAGCGACCAGGAGGACTCCGGGGCTAGGGTCCGGGTCGAGAGCGAGCCGGCTGATGATGCCTTCACCACGACTGGCGACGAGCAAGTGTCGCCACCGGAGCCAGCTAGGCATGACGCCGAGTATCCAACTGCTTCGCACGCAAGCGAGAAGGAGAAGGGAGCAGCTTCAAGCGCGGGAGGGGGACCAGACTCCGACATTCGGATGACCCGGGTGCCACCTCCTGTTACAAGAAATGCTCCTTTTCCCACTTTCCAGGTACCCGAGCCATCTAACCCGGATAACGCTGACTTTAACCAGCTTATGAGCGCTCTTCTCGCCATGAAAGCTTCAGAAGGGACTGTCTTAGAACGTATGGCTGCAGCACATCAGGTAACTTTCACGTGATACTCCTTATTATACGTCCAGTCCCCAAGTCCCGAGTATAATTTTCTTTAATTATCCTCGGTACTTCGCATAGTACTTTCCGGTACTCATTTCCTCAGATGAAACACTCTCATGATATCCGGCTCACAGCTTTACCCGGCCTTTGCAGGCAGAGATTACTCAGTCAGATGAAGCGTTACTTAAAGCTGAGCAGCTCTTGCTGGCTGAAGTTAAGCGTAGGGAGGCCCTTGAAGCGGAGATAAAGACATTGAAAAAAGATGTCTCCATTTACAAGAAGAAGTACAATACTGCCCAGTCTTCGCTGAATAACCTGTCGACTCAGCTTACGGACACTTACCGTATCTTGCTAAGTAAGTTTGCTATTTGCGATTAATTTGCGTATCTCTATCTTGCTGCTGTAATAACCAACATTACTGATATGCTCTTGCATGTTTCGATTGCAGGTGCTAACCTTGCTGCCCCGGAGGAGAATGCCATTACTCAAGTTAAAACTCTGAAGACTATGCTCCGGACGTTTTTTGCCGGCACGAAACTTTTGCTGGATGCTATCAAGTGGCCTTCTGAGGTATACCCGGGAGAAGATAATCTTATGCAGGCCTTCTCAACGGTGCCTGGATGGATTGAGATAATGAAGCGCTCAGCTTGCCGGATTGGAATGACCCGGGCCCTTACACTGGCGAAGGCTTATTTTCCTAAGCTTGACCCGGCCAAGGTAACATCCGGGTTTCCAGAATTCAAAGCTGACGGGTCCAAGTTTGAGCCCAAGGACTTCAAAGATATTCAACGTGCTGTACGCCCCTCAGCCACTACCTTGGCCGACAAAATGGAGCTGGACCAGATCATGAGTTCATATGACGCTGAGGGCAAAGTTATTTTGGTGGATGCACCTCCTCCTTTTGATATGGTGGAAAGATGGTCGACTGACCTGGCCAGGAGGAAAGAAGAGGCCGCAAAGAGAGAAGCAGAGCTAGGCGCAAAGCCGTCCACCTCTACACCGGCCGTGCCTCCGCCTGTCCGTCCAGATGTGAAGAGCCCGAGCAAAACTGCTGGCAAGGCCAAGGAGCAAGTCCAAGATCTAGACCCGGAGGGCCGCTCTCAGGATGCCGAGTAGGATGCTACCTTGTGCTTTTCGTTTCTCGATACTGATATGATTTTTGTAGTGCGCCTGTGCGCCATTGATGCTGATACTATGACTGTATGCTTTGTTAATTCATGATAACTCTTTGCCTTCCCTGGCTTTTGATAATATCCATCCTTGTGTTACTTATGAGCTTATTCTCGATACTTCGAACTCTTGCTTTCAATTTCCTTTTGAGACTCGGTTAACCGAGTATCGTAGGTTTTGATAGATGGACTTTTCTTTAAGTCCCCAATACTCGGCAACTAAGGTTTACAGACCTTGGTAGTTAAATAGTTTGTTTCTGTTTCGAAGTCCCCAGTCCCCATGACCCAAAGTACGAGCTATGGGGGCGTGGGCTTTCTCAGATGACATACTGCTGTTTACCAAGCTGAAGACCAATAGCTGTTCTCATAAATACTGAAGTCATGCTTAATATTTGTTGAGTTTCCGGCTATGTTAGCCTTATACTCTGCATGGACTTGTGGTTTAGATGACCCTTTTGATTACCTTGTACTATAAGCCGGCTTTCGCGTGGATACCATGTCGTTGCATCTATACGAAAAACAAAATCAAGCACGCTCCATTGGGCTGCATAGTTTGATTGTAATCGTAAGTGAACAGATCATGCCACTTTGGTGCGAGTCACATCGAGCTTAAGTAAGAATAATCAAGAAAATTGGCTCCTTCGTCCAGTTATAGGATTGTAGCCGCACCCGTTTGTACGAGTAACCAGCCCCCATAACTTATAGGCATCATGGCCGGGTCTCCGGGTTTGTGATTACTTATTGAAGTAGATCAACCCTCCGGAGACCTATATTCACGTAATGTATTTCGATGATATTGATGTATTGATAATAACAATGTTACTTACTTGTAACTGAAGCAAGGATCATGATAAGACTCGAAACCATCTTCTTTTATTGATAAAAATTTCTTATTTGAATCAGCAGGCCGCCTCATTAAAAACCTTCCAGTCCCCTTAGGTACCCTGGATAGGAAAAGAGTGCGTATGAAACCTGCCGCCCATTACACTGCTTTAGTTATTCTCGAGAATCGGCCTCGCGTTGGTACGGCCGATACACATTCTCCACTTGCTATGCCCTTTCGTAATGAGTACCGGATTTGCTAGCCATTCCGGGTATATCGCCCTTGACACGTGATCAGCTGCGGATGGTGGTACGTCTTCTTCTTCCCTACTGAGAGTTTTGAAAATATCGTTCCCGATGAAGCCTACCATCTTAGGGTTTTGTTCTGCCCTAACTTTTGCTTTGTCCCCCTCAGGAGTTGGCTTTTTTGACGTTGCTCTCTCTTCTAGGTCCACCTGAGAACGGTAATGTTTGAGCTCTTCCTTCCTACAGGCTTGCTCGGCCATTGCCGCGTCTCCTTCATCACACTCAGCTGCTATATCTCGGTTTCCGTGTACGGTGATGGTCTTTTTAGGACCCGGGATCTTCAGCTGTAGATACACATAACATGGTCTTGCCATGAACTTGGCATAAGCCGGCCTTCCAAACAATGCATGATAAGGGCTGCGCAACTTTACTACCTCAAAGGTAAGCCACTCGATTCGATAATTGTCCTTTGACTCCCCGAAAGCTACCTCCAATGCCACTTTTCCTTCGGGGCATGCCGAATGACCCGGCACTATCCCGTGAAAAACTGTTGTACTTTTTTGCAACTGTGATTCCTTTAAGCCCATGCGCAGAAAAGTTTCCCAGTATAGGATATTGATACTACTCCCTCCATCCATCAAGACTTTCTTCAGCTCGTAACCATTGACCTGTGGCGCCACTACCAAAGCCAGGACTCCCGGGTGATCAATCCTATCCGGGTGATCTCTTCTGCTCCATGTTACCTCTTGCTCTGACCACCTCAAATATCTTGGAACAGCGGAGGAGACTGAATTAACTGCTTGTTTCAGTATCTTCTTGTCCTTGCTAGAACCTCCAGTAGTGTGCACATGATACTGACCCAGCTGTTTGGGGTTAGCTTGAAATCCTCCCGCTCCCCCTTGATTGTTACCTTGATTTCCAACTGGCGGATTGCCGGCTGGGGGCGGCCCGTTGCCCGAATTTCCACCTAGACCCGGACCTCCTCCTCGGCCCGCACCTCGCATGGCCCTGTTCACTTCCTCGTTCTTCCACCTTTGTAAGTCGGCACACTGCTCCAATGAATGATTGGCCGGCTTGCCATTCCTGCTATGCTTCGGGCACGCCATCCTAAATATGTCCCAACTGTTGCTTGGTCTTGGGGGTACTTGGTAGTGTCCCCCATTGTGATTTCCGGTATTAAAATTCCCTTCGGATCTAGGTCTCGAAGACCCGGCCTCTGTATTGGCCACAAACTCGGAACTCCCCTCAAACGGGCGCTTGTTCTGGCTATTTCCATTGTTGTTTGGTGCCGATCCATTGCCGGTCTTCCCACTGCTACTTGCGTTTGCTTTTGCCTTCTTGTCATCAACTTCCTCTTCTGTAGTATCCGTTGCAGCGTGTTTGTTGCATGCATCCATTAACTCTCCCATCGTAACCTCCGCTGCATTTCTGCTGGATTTCATGCGGGTTAGCTTTTGTACTAAAGGAACATACTTACATGTTTTCGCCATAGCTTGTAGTGCGTCCTTTGGTTGGATATCTGTAGATGAGTGGAGTATCTCCATAACCCGGCGTACCCAGCTTCGTGCTGACTCTCCTTTCTTCTGGACGCACCTTTCTAAGTCATCAATAGTAAATAACTTCCTACAGGTCCCATGGAAGTGCTTGATAAATGCGGTTTTTAGCTCCTCCCACGACTTGATCGACTTTTCCGGTAAATTGGCGAACCATAACTTTGCTGCTCCCTCTGACATCATTAAGTACATGAACTTGGCTTGGAGATTCTCGGATGCGTTGCGAATTGACATTGCCATCTCGTAGCTGCTTAACCACGTTTCCGGATCCATCGTTGGCTCGTAATTCACTACTTTCCCCGGTTCTTTGAACTTTTCCGGGTAAGGTTCCGCTCTGATATCATCCGAGAGACACTTGGGTCCCGCAAGGGTGGTTGGGGCTGGTCTCGCCCGGGAAATGCGTGACCCGGCCGGGGGTGCCACGGGGTGAGGAGCCACCGGTGGATCGTGTGCTGCAGACCCGGCCCCGGCTCTTCTGGCCCTGGAGCTGTCCACTACTGCCTGTGCTGCTGATACTGCCGGTACTGTCTGGACGCGCGGTGGGGGTGGCATCTGCTGTTGCTCTTCCCTTCGTCGTGCCGCGCTTGTTTGGACGTTGCCCTGTTGTTGACTCACGTATGGCGTCCCATGCATCCCACTTCTGTGATCTGGATAATTGACTTGCTGTGCTACCGCGGTGTGCAGCAGATCTATCGCTCGCCGGGTTTCTTCTGCGTGCGGCGAGTCTCTTACAGGAATCTGGTTTAATGCGAGTGTTGCTGCATACACGTTGTCCATGGGGTTGTTGTAGTGACCTGCTGGGGTACGGAATCGCGATGGTGGAGGCGGCATGATGTTGCCGGCTGTCGCCCCCGTCCGAGGCAAGGGTAACCCGGCTGGCGCGTTTACCGGCTGCACTCCCGTTGCTGGTTGCGGTATGGTCCCTTGGTTCGCCGGCGGGATTGGCTGATCTTGAGGCGTGAACACCAGGGCAGTCGGGTTGATAACCCCTCCTGTTGCCGGTAACATAGTTCGGTGCCTTTGGTGAATCCTCGTCGTTTCCTCCCGAAGCCGGGTCTCTAGGTCATCCAGTTCCCGCTGCCGCGCTGCCATCCCCTGCTTTTCTGCTTCTACCTGCCTTCTTTGCTGCTCCAATGCACGACGAGCCACGTCCAGATCTCTTACACGCTCTGCTGCGTTTTCTGGGGTGATAACTGTAGCTAGGACTGTGGGATCCAAGATCAAATTATTATCAAACAGAGCTGGGTGACGCGGATTCGAGGGGCCCGCCCCTGGTGTCCGGTTTGCTTGGAACCCAAACATATTTGCGTGTCGCTCCTCCTCCGCTGGGCGACTGGTGACTGATGCCGATTCTCCATCGACCTGGGCCAAGATCGGGCCAGCCGTACCTTGTTGCTGAGCCAGCACCTGCGCCGCCCCGACTGGCGCCGCGGCTGCGTTTCCTTGATTGGTATTGATTGCGGGGGCCGCATAAACTGCAACCCGGCGCATAATGCTTGGCGTAGATTCGTACCGTTCTTCCTCTTCGCTATTTTCCTTCTCGTATCGGTCCTCCGATAAATCCCGTATAGACTCGGCACCTTCCTCCCTCTCTGTCGGACCCGTTGTTCCGATCGATTCTTCTTTTTCCGATTGAACACGCGTGTCCTCCCCTGACACAGAATCAGATTCAAGATTATCACGGCTTGAATTGGAAGCACATACCATACCGATGAAGACGTTGATGCGGCCGACTGTCACGACGGATCCGGTTTCGAGGTGATCCGACTCTGGCCCCCAGCCAGAATCGTCTACCATCTTCTCTCCTTGGTTGTTGACGTAGATTTCTCCGACGACGAGGTTCCTCATGTTCTTCCGAGCTTCTCCCGTGATGTAAACACCTTTGGACGCAGGCCCCACGGTGGGCGCCAACTGTCGTGGGATAATCACGGCAGATGTTACCGGGGGTAACTGATCTAGGGGCAAGTCGACACAGGTATTTGGGAGAGGGTTTAGCTTGAAGGAAGACATGGCGAAAAGCAATCTAAGAGCCGGAACACAACTCGCCGGATCTCGATATGATTATACTGGATACTCGATAATAGGTGTTACAGTTATGACTTGAATCTCTCTCAGGCGAAGCCTAGGGGTTGGTTTATATAGTACTCATACCCCCTTTGGCTTGCCATACAAAGCGCTCCTTGAGTCCTACTCGAACTCTACATACGTATCCTAGCTTTCCTTATCGTAACCCACAATCCGGGTTACGATCCTTACAAGCCCTGGGCCTTCCGGAAGCTTCTGCGTCCTTAGCCGGATTTGGTCCATACGCCGTTTGGGCCGGATTACACCTGGGGTTGGCATACCGAGTTACTTTCCCCTCATCAGAAGGGATGCCCGGGTGAAGAGGATCGTCACCCGGAGAGTTCCGGGTTACCCTACGTTTGATCGGGGTAGGTTCCTTCAAGTGTGATGAATCGATCAAGCGTTGGTTAAGTTCGCACATGTTAGCATACGAGTATGGTTTGGAGGTAATAGAGGAATAAGGCACCTTGAAGACAACTCCCCGGGTCCTCCTCTTCGCCCCAACCTCTACTTCTGGCTCAGCCTCGCTCTCATCCGACTGAGTATCCTCTTTGTCCTCTAGCCCTGGCAAAGAGGTACGTTGTTGGAAAAGGGAAAAGGTTGATCTGAACAAGTTAACAAAAGAAGGGATATGAGTGTGATTCGGATTTACCTTCATCGGAATCAACCGGCTCCTCGTCTTCTTCCGAGTTTTCGGAAGGGGGAGGAGTAACTATCTTCCATAATGCGTCATCTTCCTGAGAGAGAAACACCATGACAAGGGTTAGTAAATGTATATAAGGAATATTAGTCGAATGAAGGGATAATATCCGTGTATTACTGGAGGAGCCGGGTTATCTCGCGTGAAGGGGTTAAGCCCGGCTATATTCTTGATAGTGTCGAGTTTCTCAGCTAAGAAGGTCTTCATGAGCTTGTTTATGTCACCAGCCGGGTAATTTTTCTCCGAGTATCGGAGAGAGTCGGTAAGATGTCCGGAGTACTGGCACATAAGTTTTGTCCGGGTGCTGTTGGGCTGAATCCGGCAACTCACCCAGGTTTTAATCAGGTTGAGCCCTAAGAGACCTTGGGCCGAGAGTACAACAAGTTTATTGAGGAGAGGCTGGATAGACTGCCTCTCGGCCTCAGAAGCAAAAGAGCTGAGATTATCGGAAAGATCGAGGAGATCATCGGTGAAACCCGGCAGTGGCTTTTCGCCGGCTAAAGAGTGTCTTGGCAATAAAAATAAGTTTTCTGCCAGTGTTTGACGTGCGAACTAAGGCTTAGAGTCGGCATGAGGGAATTATTCCGCCTCTGGATGGAGACCCCTCCACAGACTAGGAGGGCCCCATCGCCGCTCTCTCGGCACGGCTTACATTGAAAAGTTCAAGAAACAGAGCTAAATTTGGAGGAATGCATAGATACGATTCACACAAAACTATGAAGTGAGTAATATTAAGCATGGAATTGAGGCCGATGTCAAATACCCGGAGCTTGTAGTGGTCCAGAAGCTCACGGAAGAAAGGGTGACCCGGGGGGCGGAAACCCCGGATCACATGTTCGACAAAAACCACCACTTCGTCAAGACCCGGAGAAGGCCGAGTGTCCTCTCCGGGTATCCTCCAGTGGATATCCTCCCGGGTGGGCAAAACACCCGACTCTGTGAGCTCGTCGAGCTTAGCTTTTGTCACGGTCGATCTCACCCAATTGGCGGAGATCGATTGACTCGGCTTTGGCTTGCCGGCCGGGTGTTTCCCCTTCAGCTTAGCGCTGGCCTTAGGCGCCATAAGTGTAGATCTAAAAAAGAGGGAAATGCAGAGTATGAATATCGAGAGACCTGGAAACTATAGTTATCCGACTTAGCGAGAAGTACTTGCGAAAAATTTAGCAGATTGGATCTAGTCAAAAACATATAGAGGGAAAATTCACGATTGCAAATGATGAAGATATGCTGAGAGGCGCACGCTTGGATCTAATTAAGTGCTAGCCATGGGAAAAGGAAGATTAGGGCATATCTAGCTAATGAGAAATGGTGGAGAATTTGAAGGAGAGACTAGATCCAATCCGTTTGCGAGAAATTAGAATCTGGATCTAAAGGATTAAGGGACTTACCGGTGGAATCGAGATGGGAGCGGATGGCTCGACGGCGGCGGCTCCTTGGGCTCTCCGATGGATTGCTCGAGGGCGCGGCGATGGAGATCGACGGCGGCGTCGCGGGTACAGGCGTGGCGGCCAGACGGCGGCAGCGCGGTCCCAGCGGTGTTCCCGTGGCTGGGGGCGTGGCTCTGCTAAGGACGGGCTCGAGCTCGAGCTCGCGGGTGCCAAGATGGAGTGGAGAGAGGAGGAAGATGAGAAATGGATGTTGGATCTAGGGTTACCCCTTGGACGCCTATTTATAGGTGCGGGGTGGGAGCGCCCTAGGTCTAGGCGACAGGAGCTAGATTTTCGAAAAAATATCGTTCGGCCGGATATTTTGGGATAAGCATTAAAACGCCCGTTGCGAGATATCCGGAAAGGGATTGAAATGGATTGCGAGCGTGATATTTGGGCTGATTGGCAACGGTGCGAATCCGGGTCTTGTCACGTCTTCCTCGGAGTGTTGACCCAGGAAAATGATGTTTGACTCGGAAAAGCCGGGTTATTATATGGACCGCCTATAGACCAAGGCCTAGTTATTATCAAAGCATTCTAACCCGGTATTTTATGAGTTTGTATGTTTATTGTTTTGCAGGGAATAGCGTGTGCTTCATGGTTGATCCTACGAAGCCCAAGCTATTCTGGGGACTACTGATGGAGGGATGATAACCCGGTAGGCTAACACCAAGGTGAAATCCGGCCCAAAGGTAATCGTACAAGACCCGTCTCAGGGAAGAGGAGCTTCTAGAAGGCCCAAGAAGGAGCGTAGGCCTTGTAACCCGGTCCTTGGGGTTACAATTAGGAAGCTTAGGGTTATGTGCGGTTTCCGGGTAGGATTCCGAGTATGCCTTGTATAGGAAGCCAGGGAGCCGGGTAAGATATAAGCCGGCTCCTAGGGTTAGAAAAAGAGAGCTTCACCAGATATTCGAATATTCCTGTAATACGAGAACTCATAGTGGTAACCCTAGATCGGGGACTCGGCGAGTTGATTGCCAGAGCTACCAGATCGATTATAGCATGATTTCCCCTGAGCTAAACCCTCTCCCAAACACCAGAGTCGAATTGCCCCAAGATAAGTTACCCCTGGTAACGTCTGCCGTGATTATCCCGCGACACTTTCCCTCCTTCACAAGGCCACACTCATATTCTTGTTGCTTTTGATTATGTTACTAAATGGGTAGAATCTATACCTACTAAAAGTGTTGATGGTGAAACCCCATTAAAAATGCTTAAAGACATTATTTTCCCTAGGTTTGGTGTGCCTAGATACCTTATGACTGATGGAGGTTCTCATTTTATTCATGGTGGTTTTAGAAAGACTCTTGCTAAATATGATGTTAATCATAGAATTGCCTCACCCTATCATCCTCAAACTAGTGGTAAAGTAGAATTATCAAATAGATAAATCAAATCTATGTTGCAAAAGACTGTTAACAAATCTAGAAAAAATTGGGCTAAGAAATTAAATGATGCTCTGTGGGCTTATAGAACTGCTCATAAAAATCCCATGGGAATGTCTCCTTATAAGATGGTTTATGAAAAAGATTGTCACTTGCCTCTAGAATTATAACACAAAGCTTATTAGGCAGTGAAAGACCTAAATAGAGATTTTAAACTTGCTGGTGAGAAAAGGTTGCTTGACTTAAGTTCTTTAGATGAATGGAGGAGTGAAGCATATGAAAATGCTAAGCTCTTTAAAGAGAAAGTTAAAAGGTGGAACGATAAGAGAATTATTAAAAGATAATTTCATGTTGGTGAGAAAGTGCTATTGTATAGGTCTCGTCTCAGATTTTTTGCAGGAAAATTACTCTCGAGATGGGAAGGACCTTTTGTTATCAAAGAGGTATATCGTTCGGGGGAAATTAAAATTGTTTCCCTTGAAGAAAACACTTCACAAGTGGTGAATGGCCAAACACTCAAGAATTATATTTTTGGAGATCCTTATAATGAAAATATTAATTGTATTCGAGCCATAATCCCGGAGGAATTTATTAAGAAGCATATTTCAGAAACTGCAGAGTCGGTTTTCGAATAGGTATCAGTTTTGGTAAGAAAACGTTCGCGAAACATATTCCAACTTTTATTTTTATTGTTTTTCGAAAATATGAAAAATTATGAGCCGGAAACGAGGCGGAGACGGAGGCCGGAGGCTCCACACTATGGGGTGGCGCGGGCCCACCCTTGGCCGCGCCAGCCTATGGTGTGGGCGCCCCGGAGCCCCTCTCCGACTCATTTTTGACCTCGACTTTCCTTTCGTTATGAAACTTTTTGCTATATAATCTCCGTACCCCTCGAGGTCCATATATCGTTTTCTCGTCGTGTTTCGGTTTCGAGCTGTTTCTGCCAGGATCTGTTTTCGGTTTTAGAAGCATCATGGTCTCCGCCAACGACAACAAGGGGAAGGGACCAAAGGAAGATGATATCCAAGACCTAGAGCCGGAGGAGGAGATCGAGAGTGGAGCCGAAGAAGATGTAGAAGAAAACCCATGAGTGCATCCACGCGCCACCATCGCAAGCATTAGAGTGGTGGCTAATCCCTTGAAGCTCAAGAGAGGCGCGCGGATGAGCACCGAAGGGAAGGTTCCACATCACTCCTTAGCTTCGAGGACACCTGATGCGGGCATCAAGAACTACTTCCACACATTAATTCCTAATTATCAGTACAAAAAGGTGCCCCATAGAGATTTGCCCTCTATGTGGGATATCAATCGTTCTAACCGTGCAGATGAAGGAAGCTCTCAACCTAAGGAAGAGTGGGGGGAATCTTGGTGGCTGGGATTCACAGTCTGACAGGCATGCAAACTTTATTGATCACAATACGGAGGTGATGCGTATGCTTATGTTTGCCATTGAAGATCTGAAGAAATCAATTGATAATCTCATCGAGAAGGATTCACCACCACCACCGAAGAATTGATTCGTCAATTGTATTGGCATCCCCTCGGCTTGTACCAAGCTTGGGGGGAGTGTCGCGGTATCACATCACTATCTTTCATCTTTTTAATTTTTCAGTAGAGTCATATCATGAGTAGAGAAGTTATCATAAAGGATGGTTTGCAGTATGGAAGTATCTCTCCTTAGTTGGTTATCGTTGTATCCGTTGGTGTGAGTTACCGGTTTGAAATATTAATGAGAAGTTTCATCATTTACTTTCTACCCACATTATTTTAGTTTTCAATTTCTGTCATATGGTTGAGCTTGTTGTTAGTATTTGGTATCACTCTGGAGATCATTAAGTTAATCTAGTTGGTTTTGGCAAACTTAGCTTGGGTCAGTAGAAATAATAATTGAGATACTAGTATAAGAAAGAGTAGTTGCCTATTAGCTCATAAACTTAGTATTCACAAGTTAAGATCACTTGGGCTTTCAATGAGGATTGCATTGATTGGTTTCATCATATGTATATTTGTTTGTTTTCCCTCAACTCTTATGCTTTCTACCTCTCCTTGCTAGCCAAAAACCCTGTACTGAGTATGAGCTCTACTCGTGCATCCAAACCCTGAACCAAAACCTTTCCATTTGTGTCCACCATACCTTCCTACATGTGGTATTTCACCGCCACTCCAAGTAAATTGCTCATGTGCTACCTTTAAAACTTTCAAAATTACTCTTGTTTTGTGTTCCTGTTTTTGCTCATGAGGACGTCAATAGAGAATTATATCACTTGTTGATTGGACTTCAAAAACCTTGATTGGTGGCTTCATCCTCTTATCCAAATGCTAGAAGAGCTGGCAGCGGGGTGCCCAGCCCCCAAACTAATACACAAATTCTCTTTACTATTCCCCCCCCCCCGATTTATCAGTCAAAGCATAATCGTGTAAACAAAAGAGAATGAGCGACGACCTTCTACACCAGTTGCGTCCTTCATATGGGAACTGCTCTTATGAAGTCTAGTTGGCTTGTGACATACTATATTTTCTCTTTACCATTCGTTGACACTTGCATACACCTTTCAAAATTAGACACTCCTCCATGGTTTGTGATTGTTGGCAGACACCCGAGGATTCGGTTAGCCATGGTTTGTGTAAGATGGATGGGAGGAGTGTCATGCATTTTATACCTTTGTATTATAAAATAAAAGCTCTAGCACATGAGTGATCCATGCTTCCCTCTGCGAATGGCCCATCTTTTATATTTATGTTGAGTCAGTAAACCCATTCCTTTCTGTCTCCAACAAGCATTTGAGTTGTTGTGATCTCACCATCTATATGTTTATTTATTCAATCATGTTTTTTATCCTTCTATGTTTAGCACATGCTTTATTATCTGAATGAATATTACTTTGAAAGCTATGAATCATTGTAAAAGGATTGTTATAATTAGACATGTTAAGTTCTACAATATAAGCCTTGTTATAAATACTTCACCTAAGATAAGTATGATATGATTAAATGTTCCCTAACCAAGAATGAAGTTTTCCATCACCAATTTTGATTCTCTCTTTTGCATCTTTGTTTGTGACTCCCATTACTCGTTTCAAGTTAGGTTATATGAGAGGAAGTTGTTGTCTATAATGATTGATGCATATATAAATGTGATGCTTCTTGTTCGTATTTTTTTATCGACTCTTCACTCCATAAACCTGTGGGCATGTTTACTGAGCTCAGTTTCGCTTGGGGACAAGTGAGGTCTAAGCTTGGGGGGAGTTGATACGTCCATTTTGCATCACTATTTTATATCATAATTTTCTGTTATTCATCGATATATTACATATTATGATGCATCCCTTATGTTATTATATATTATTTTGCATGTTTCATAATTTTTGGAGAATAAACACCGGGACCAGAAATCTGATGGAAAAAAGCACCGCCAAGATACCATATTTCAGAAGATCAGAAGAAGAAGTGGGACATCGGGGGTGTCTTAGAAGTTCATAGGAGGAGTTCATCCAGAAGGAGAGCCAGAGGGGGGCCACCAGGGGCCCACACAATGAGGTGCCCGCCGCGCCACCAGGTGGTGTGGCCACCCTGGCCCACCTCTGGGGGATATCTTTCGCGTACTTGGCCCCCAGGAAACCCTAAGCCTCATACCATAATCAAAAAATTATTCCGTCGCCGCCTCAAGGCGGAAAACACCCAGAGAGAAAAGCTCTCTGTCAGGGAAAAATCTGTCGGGGAAATTCCTCTCCAGAGAGGGGAAATCACCACCATCGTCACCGTCATCACTCTGGGCATCATCAAGATCGTCATCATCATCATCATCATCACCTCCATCACTATCACCCTTATCATTCACCGTCATCCCGTTGTAACAATTAGGGTCATCTATCGTTGTTTTACATTAGATCTCTCTCCCAGTGTGGATTACTTGTTAGTAGTTGATGCTTATGAGATTTATCCGTGTTTGCACTTTATGACCAGATTGTTATCATCCATTATATCACCTATGATTATGATCCATATGATGTCTTGTGAGTAGTTCGTGTTGTTCTTGAGGACATGGGAGAAGTCAAGTTGTTAGTATTGAAGTAATGTTGAGTAATATTTAATGTTTGATATTTAAGTCGTGGTGTTATTCTTCTAGTGGTGTCATGTGAACGTCGACTACATGATACTTCACCATTTATGGGCCTAGGGGAATGCATCGTGTATTTGTCTACTAATTGTGGGGCTGCCGGAGTGACAGAAACCTAAACCCCCTTTAGGAAACCATTACACGAGGGACCGTAGGATCCCGAAATTTAAAGCTATGGTTAGATTTATTTCTTCATTACTTTCTTGTAGTTGAGGATGCTTGCAAGGGGTATAATCACAAGTATGTATTAGTATTGGATGGGACGGTACATTAGCATAGGTTCACCCACACAACACTTATTAAAACACCTAAGATTATTCAGCAGCATGGAACAAAAGCACTTGAAAGAAACCTCCCGTGTGTCCTCGAGAACGTTTGTTAATCGTAAGTAAACCCACCGGCTTGTACTTCGCTAAAGAAAGGATTGGGACACTTTCTTCAATTATTACTACTGCATTTTATCTACTCGCACTTTATTTATTTGCAATATCAAAAAACCCCTACACATTTATCTTTCCGTATTTACAGTTATTCCTTCATCAAAACTGCTTGTCAACACCTTCTGCCCCTCGTTGGGTTCGGCACTCTTATTTACCGAAAGTACTACGAGACACCCCCTATACTTGTGCGTCATCACGTCGCGACTGCACGGACACGGTTTGACGGTCAAAAACCCTTCAAAATATAACAAGTAAATATTCGGAAAGTCCAAATAGTGACCTATCATTCTTAATTGAACTTTCATAAGGATCGTGTAAGTGAGAACGATTCACGATTATCGTATTCGGTTGGACAATTGACCTACAGCTTATATACGTTAAAAATGATACCGTATGCGATGATGTGCTATTTATTTTGCAAGTATATATCACGTTTCTTTATTTCCGTTATTAAAAAATATATAGGAAAGATATGCATCGGTAATATTATTCCTAATGAGGAGAAAAATATTTTGAAACACATTGTTCGCTATTAATGATAATACAATGCATGTCAACAAGATTCATTCAAGAATATGAAATTTTGTCTCAAACATTGGCTACATATATAGCACCATTTTGCGAATGACCTACCAATTTGAACTTTAATTGGCCCGCAGAATTTAACTTAAGATTATACACCCAAATTAGGATGCCATGCCAATGAAAATTGAGTTTTCGACAAGTTTTACATTTTTTTATAGGTAGTGCTTACATATAACTCGGATATTCCGACTATTTTCTGGAGCCTCCACATATATGTACTAATTAAATATTTGTATCGTGCATTAATCCTATATGTAATGGAGAGAAAAACATTTTAAAGCACAATGTTTAGTCTTAATGATAATCCAACGCAACTGAACAAGACGAATTTAAAAATACGAGCATTCGTCACGAAAATTTCTTTTGATCATTACCCAGAGTGAGGTTTCCGCTCTAAGTCCAGAGACTTTGATTATAGATAACTCCTATTATCGAATGACTGATGGTGCAGGTCTTGCACTCTTGGGAAACCCCAAGAGGAAGGTATTATGAACACAACAACAGTTTTCCCTCAAAAAGAAACCAAGATTGAATCGACTAGTAGAAGAAAGAAGCAACTTCAGAAAGTTGATGCAACTAAGTGTCAGACCCCAGACCCAGAGATATACAAACTGTCATGTGCTCCTAGCAATGGACTCACAAGGGCTTCAGGGTTACCAGCCCCGGCCGCAACAAACAACGGCAGGCAGACCGGATTCATCGGCACGTAGTCCGGATCCCCGGTCTACTACTCCTTGTGTCCATGCTAGTCATAACCAGATATGTATACCCAAGCATCCACGAGTCGGATGAAACTGAAGGAACGGGACCAAAGTTATACAGAGCTGCTATGTGTCCAGAAAGTGCAACAACAACCGAGGGTTACTGGGGTTACCTCGCCCCAGGCCGATCACATCGACAGGCGGGCTCGGACATGGATCATCGGCTCCACAACCCCTCGATTACGACAACTATGCAGGCATAGCCAAAACTGTATAACAATGAGCTCGAAACCAACAACCGATCAAAGCAGTACTCTAAACATGAAGCTTTATTAAACAGGTGGTACTAGAGTATAGCTTACAAACAGAGGTCGCACGACCCAACATTACATCAGACAACGGAAGGCAAATTATGTTGCTAATCAACAAGAACCAAATAGGCCTAAGAGGCCGCAACATAAGGCGACGTCCCAGCCCATAGATTCCAGACTGCTACCTGGGAACCCCAAACTACTCGTCGATGTCCACGTTGAATCACCACCGATGTGAGATCTTCTCCTGAACCAAAATTAAGCAAACCTGAGTACGGGAGGTACTCAACAAGTCTTAGTTAACCTATTATATATCTGCTATCTTCAGAAGGGTTTTATGAAGGTTATTTGCGTAAAGCCGTCTTTGTTTTCGAAGTTGAGGAAGAAACATCACGCCTCATAGAGTATTTTGAAAACAGATGAGAAAGCTACTCAACTACTGATACCATTATCTTTTTTATCCACCAAATCATATCAGCACCTCGTGCTTCAAAGATCACCACCTCCAGTTGTTCCGGTAACTCATGCTACAAGGTAACTCCTCTCGGCAACTCCGAGGAGGCATCCTTCATTCGTTATCAGCAAGTTTTAATCATTCCGTTTAAGTTGTCTATGATCACAGAATCCGTCACCAAGTCGTCTTTAACCGCAGACACGACTTTTCGAAAAGATTTAACCCTGCAGGGGTGTACAACTTTACCCACACGTACCAACCGACTCTTAGTGCCACCAGGGTTAGCACTAGTCCGGGAAGTGCCGGCAGAGGGTGGTCGATTCCTGACCTTTACCTTGTCGAACTATATCCGTGAGTCAACCCAAACAGGGCCACCCCGTCAACAGGGAGTTGGCCACCTCCTGACGGCACCTGTTCTGTGAGTCGGGAACAAGATCCGTGTACGTCCATCACTTGTCCCGGTCACGACCTAGTTTTCTCCAAAACATTTTCCGACGCACACGCAGATGGAAAGCTCAAACTACGTGGCTCATGGATAAGGTTAAACAAGTTAGTTAGCCGGGCGGGGTTCATCGGCCCACGTGTGGCTGTACGCTCAGTCTTGGCTCGAAGGCGAGAACTCGCTCCTAGGGGCATGAACAAGACAATACGCCACAATCCATTGTGGCCTCACATCCATGCCGTGATTAGTCAAGTTATCAAACATAATTCAAATCATAAACACATGACATAGTAGATTCACGCATTGACCAGATTCATCAACTAGGCATGGCTAAGCAAGACTCACAAGGTTTAGCGGAGCGCGCACAAACAAACCTATAGCTGCTAGGAGCAGTGGATCAGGATATCTAGGTTGTGCAATATATAGGAGAACTCTATCTACTGACATCAAATAGTTTGGAATCGAATGCAAAGTACGAGATTTAAATCACTTTGAAATCATATATGAGCAGATAAGAGGTTATGCTTGCCTTGGTTATAAGAAAACCAATAGAAATGTCTTCTCGGATAAGTGCTTGACTTGTCGGTTAAGATCAAGTATTCGTCATGGAACGGATGTCCTTCTCTTCGGAGTCACGTTCTACCGATAAGAACAAACACCGGAAAGAAAGAGAACATTCAACACATGGCATAATGCAATGCGCAATATGTATGCATGAGCAAGTTGATGCACCGAAATAAAGCCCTAAACATGATCGTTGGGTATCTAGGGTTCGTATGTCAGATATGAAGTTTTACTGAAATTAGCTCGAAATAGACCCCGGAGGGGCATTTCGGGTGATTAGGAACATGGGTACCATTTTAGTTGCTCAAATGGGTTTGAAAACACCATAAACAGGTTGCATTTGTCATTTTGAGAAATTTGATATATAACTTTTAATTTTCTAATTTTAGTGAATAAAAACTTATTTTCTCTATTTTAAATGATTAAACAATATTAAATAATGTTCAAAAAATGAAGTGTGTCAAACATGTATGAAACTGACATTTTTGGAAAGAGTACAATTTCCTGATCACTCCCATATTTTTATTATATTTTTCTGACTTATATTTTGGGAGATATTAATTATCCAAGTTTTATTTAATTTCTGAAATTATTAGAAGGATGGGGCCCACATGTCAGTGCTCGGTTTCTATTTATAAGAAGAAAAAACGTCTGCCAGCTGGGCCTTGCGTGACGTCATGCTGGCGTTCTTGTGGCACCAGCGGCTGGCCGGAGAGCCACGGCCGCGGTCGCCGGCGGCGACTGCGTGCACGCGGGGAAGCGGGGTTAGGCTCGTTCGGACCAGGGCAACGCGAGCTACCTCCCTGTAGTGGCGCCGCCTCGGTATGGTCGCCGGAGCGACGGCGCCGTGTGCAACTGCGGCGGCCGGCGGTGATCCACACGGCAACGGAGGACGAGAGGGGTAGGGGAGGGGTACCAAGGTACCAGTGGCTCACCCTGAGAACGATGGGACCGTAAGGGAAGCCGGAGGAAGCTCAATGGCGGCGAAACGAGGGCGGCGGAGCTTCACCGGTCGCGGGGAAGAAGGGGTCGATCCCGGCAGATGCAACCTCCTTTGCGTGCGTGCGTTCTTGAGGACGAAGAGGATCGGACGGATCATCTCCCGGAGGGCTCAACGGGGCGCGGGGAAGCTTGAGGTAGCCGGAAACGGCGGTGGACGGCGGCGGCCCGAAGTTATGTTTTGCTCTCGGAGGGAGATGCAGAGAGCGAGGGGTGAGGTGAGTGAGCAGGAGGAGACGAAAGGCACGACATCCGGGCGAGGTCATCCTCGCGAAGGGAGGCGCAGGCAGCTGCGTGGCATCGGTGGCGGCATGGGAGACACGCAGGTGCTCCTACTGTCAAAGGTTGAATACAACCTTTTTGCACAAAGCCCCCTGGAGTTTTGGGAAAACACCAAAAGGTCCTTTCTCTTTTAAAACAGGAAAGAGAAATATGTTTTCTGGGTCTTTTTGGAAGAATAAAATTTGGCAAAAATAATTTTTGGAAACCTCACAAAATTTCCAACCTCACCATGTCTTTTCTTTCCAATTTTGAAATTCTTTTGGAAACAAATTTTGGGTGACCACTTTAAGTGGTTTTTGGTCAAATCATTTTGTTATTTCGAATGCAAAATTTTAACCCATGTTTTCATGCATGTATGAGATGCCAACAACACACCACCACCCTATTGTAGCAAAAAATGGGATGTTACAAATCTACCCCCCTTACAAGAATCTCGTCCCGAGATTCCCGAAGGAGAAGAAAGAAGGAACACCGGTTTTGAACGATCTTCTCGAACCTTACGGTTCTCTTCTCAAAGAGGTTGATCCGTATCATCTTGAAGTATTGAACGGATACACCTTAGGTAAGAGGGAAACTCTTAGAAAATGATCTTCACGAAGATCGGGTATCCCATGGGTAACTCATGACAGGATGTTCATAAATAATTTTTGAGTTAACAAGCATGAAACACGTCAAGGTAACGGAGTGAATAGAAGATGGTTTCAAGTTTGTGAACGATGGTTCTTGAAAGGATTTAGAATATGAGCTTTGCACAAGACTTTAAATCCTTTTGGAAAAGAAAGGTTGGACAACTGATGACATCAAGGTTTCTTCAAACAGAAAACCAAGATGGATAGGATTGTCTTGGATACCAAAACATAATATCCACAGACGAGGGAAAACACGAGAAAACATTGTAATCGTTCGTCCGAGAAAATTTGATACAGGATCATGTTCAATCTTCGGAGTGGACACAGAAGATAACATAACTTTAATTCTGTCAAAGTTTGTCGAGATCTTTGTCAAAGGTCATGATGTTACTTCACAACAGAAGATGAGTAACCACGGAATGTTGGAGCACCGTAATTAAGAAGGGATTCTTGGTAACACCATAAGGATGGGTAACCAATGAGGATTGAAACACCGGAAGGAATGAGGACTCTCTTTCCTATTGTGGATTCGACGTAGCGATACGATTACCACATGGTTAAGATACCAAGGCTGAAGTAACTGGCAAATTCACACAATGTGTGAGATGAACGGAACTTCAAGTTCCAAGAACTTCAAATAGGGAACTGATCAAAGGCGGTTACAAAACACCACGAGATGTTTTCATGGTGAACTTGTTTCCACTGAAAGAAAAGTTTGGAGGATCAACTGAGAGATATTGGAAAGATCAACTTCCAAGTATCCTGGATGTTTTAGATACCGACAGCGGGCTCTTAACAAGCCTTCAAAAGGTCATCAAGTGAAAGTCAAACTTCGGTTCAAAAGAACAATGAGGGGGAATTCTAGAATAAGCATCACAGAAATCCTCACGGGGAGTGGTTGTTCTTACGGATTCAAAGAGATATGACATTAGGCCTTACGGCTAATTGTGTCAACCACAACATCAACCATGCCGTACTTTCAAAAGGACCTAATTCAATACCCTTGAGGAAACACCAACCATCATTGATGCTTGAGATTCAGCTCTGGTTAGTGGGTTGAATAACTGAGACTCAACGTGTTTGATTGAAGAGCTTGCACCGGTTACCAACGGGACACATCTACTAGATTCTCAAGATATGGACTACGATGTCAAGCTCAAGAGGATGAGCGAGATTGCAGGACTCATGTATTAGCAACCTACGAAAGACGGTTGCACCTACATGGACTACTTGCAATGGAACACATCAAAGTCATTTTTGGGAAGATGATAACAAAGATCACGAAGATCTTGGACTTCTTCTCTTTCACGAGTAGTCAATCAGTGGCTTGGTGTGGATGGAAACTTCTTCAAGTAAATGGAGGTAACAACCTACCATATCAAGAATAGTCCACACAAGCATGACTGACTTAGGATTATTCCCGAGGGAACAAAAACTATACTCGAATCCATGGCGACAACTTTCACCATAAGCACATGAACCGGAGTAAGTTACTTCGAACATCCAAAACACAATCCTCATAATGAAACAAAGATGGTTCTCGAAAGTTTCCAACATTAGTGCTAGGTGTTCAACGTGAGCCTCTCGCAACTTGGAGAAAATAGGAATGTCATCGATGGGCTCGAAAACACACTTGTCATGCTATATGAACAAGGCAGAATATTGGTCAGACCAAAGGACATGAAGGTGTACTCGAGCAAGACACCATGAGTGAGAACACCATCAAGATGAGCCTTGAATCTGGACTTGATCTGACGATAGCCCAAATCAATCAAGGTGGGATGATAGCATTTCCACTAAGGAGATACTATCATGCTTCTACAGAGACGAAACTAGACATCCCTTAACGGAGGATCAAGTTAGGCGGAGCTTTTTCCTTTCAACTCTCCATGTTGTTGTTTAATCTCAACCTACTAATCCAGGGTGTCCAGCGGAGTTCTTGGAGAAAGGAGTATTTCAATTTACCCCTTATTTAGACATCACGGTCAAGTAACAACCTGGTGATACTTCTAGAAAGACAACCAGAATATCACCACCTACCGGTATGTCTCGGAGTTTGGAAGGAACCTTGCTTTTCAAAGCAACCGATATGATCTTGAGAGCTTCGGCATGAACCTAACTCTCCAACCAAGAATTTGCACCGGGTTGAACGAATTTGGTAACGCAGTCAACTTTTAACAGAGGCTGGGTGACCAGTAGTGCTAAGAAGGATACAGATGTTTTCTTATATTTTCAAAGCAATAAGAATTGCTAAGAGTATCTGATACACACCTCAATGCACACCCAACATTCTTGAGCATTCAAGCTTAAACTAAGGGTGGGTGGAAATGTGTAAAAGCATCACTTCATCAACGAGGGCATGAAACTCAACACAACCTCTTGATATATAAGAGTGTGATACTCGAAGGTAGAACATAATAGAAGATGTTGAAACTGCTTTAATCTGCGGATTACAAAAATTTGACCTGGTCCTAAAGATGAACGAGGTACTGAAGTTTGTTTCTCCTGACATTCCAAGGTGGAACGTTCTAATGGAAAACAAGAGCAAATGCATTGCAAGAGTCCAACACACATATGCAACTTGGTGTCGGAATCAACGGATGGAGATTTTAGTCAACTGGAGACAGAAACATGCTCAGGAGGATTCCTAAGATCACGTTGATTGCACAGAGTAATACTCATTTGTAAAACCCATGCAAAAGAATTGGTATAGCTGAATCAAGAACAAGGATATGGGAGTCATAAAGAACACTCTTGTCGTGATCCTTTTGATTCCTAGAGAAAACCTATGGCTATTAGAGCTGAGATTACCTAGCCATCTGGAGGTAGAACGAATTCTTCAGAATCCAAAGAAACAGAACTTGGATTAAAGGTCAGCATCCTGTACTGATGGCGTGGGCATCACATGGTTATGAAATCACATGACTCAACTCACCGCAATTCAGCACATTCCGGGACCTTCGGTTCAAGTCCAAGGTTGAAAACATTGAATAGGATTAACTATTATCTTAGTGCCTTGAGGGACACTACGAATAGCAATCACGAGGTATCTTTCCAAAAGACAACATAGCTCCGGAAGTATTTGAGCAAAAGAGGAAGAATACATTCGAGATGAAAAGCAAATCTCGAGGTTCAGGATTTAGAACTTTGGAACATGTGGGAATGTGGAATCCATACAACTTTGAGAGATCATGGATGAAAGGGAAATCTCCCAGTCGAAGACGTAACGAAACATGGAACACACACGACTCTAGAAACTTTAACACTAGGCCAACTTGGTTAAAGCACGTCCTTGCCAGAGAAGGCACCTATGTTTCGAATGACTAGAAGAGATAGCAAAACCTTTTCAAATAAAAATAGGTAAGGTGACCAAGAGTTCGAGCGATACCAGATAAGGAGTAAAAAGAATCCTAAGAAGGTTTTTCACAACTCATTTGAGGTTTCAAAGTAGTTTTCACAATCACTAGACTCAACATCGACCAAGCAGTAAGGTTTTCCTACAGGCAGTCCTACTCTGATACCAAGACTTGTCAGACCCCGGACCCAGAGATATACAAACTGTCATGTGATCCTAGCAATGGACTCACAAGGGCTCCAGCCCCGGCCGCAACAAACAACGGCAGGCAGATCGGATTCATCGGCACGTAGTCCGGATCCCCGGTCTACTACTCCTTGTGTCCATGCTAGTCATAACCAGATATGTATACCCAAGCATCCACGGGACGGATGAAACTGAAGGAACGGTACCAAAGTCATACAGAGCTGCTATGTGTCCAGAAAGTGCAACAACAACCGAGGGTTACTGGGGTTACCTCGCCCCAGGCCGATCACATCGACAGGCGGGCTCGGACATGGATCATCGGCTCTACAACCCCTCGATTGCGACAACTATGCAGGCATAGCCAAAACTGTATAACAATGATCTCGAAACCAACAACCGATCAAAGCAGTACTCTAAACAAGTGGTACTAGAGTATAGCTTACAAACAGAGGTCGCACGACCCAACATTACATCAGACAACGGAAGGCAAATTATGTTGCTAATCAACAAGAACCAAAAAGGCCTAAGAGGCCGCAACATAAGGCGACGTCCCAGCCCATAGATTCCAGGCTGCTACCTGGGAACCCCGAACTACTCGTCGATGTCCATGTTGAACCACCACCGATGTGGGAAAAATATTTTGAAACACATTGTTCGCTATTAATGATAATACAATGCATGTCAACAAGATTCATTCAAGAATATGAAATTTTGTCTCGAACATTGGCTACATATATAGCACCATTTTGCGAATGACCTACCAATTTGAACTTTAATTGGCCCGCAGAATTTAACTTAAGATTATACACCCAAATTAGGATGCCATGCCAATGAAAATTGAGTTTTCGACAAGTTTTACATTTTTTTATAGGTAGTGCTTACATATAATTCGGATATTCCGACTATTTTCTGGAGCCTCTACATATATGTACTAATTAAATATTTGTATCGTGCATTAATCCTATATGTAATGGAGAGAAAAACATTTTAAAGCACAATGTTTAGTCTTAATGATAATCCAACGCAACTGAACAAGACGAATTTAAAAATACGAGCATTCGTCACGAAAATTTCTTTTGATCATTACCCAGAGTGAGGTTTCCGCTCTAAGTCCAAAGACTTTGATTATAGATAACTCCTATTATCGAATGACTGATGGTGCAGGTCTTGCACTCTTGGGAAACCCCAAGAGGAAGGTATTATGAACACAACAACAGTTTTCCCTCGAAAAGAAACCAAGATTGAATCGACTAGTAGGAGAAAGAAGCAACTTCAGAAAGTTGATGCAACTAAGTGTCAGACCCCGGACCCAGAGATATACAAACTGTCATGTGCTCCTAGCAATGGACTCACAAGGGCTTCAGGGTTACCAGCCCCGGCCGCAACAAACAACGGCAGACAGACCGGATTCATCGGCACGTAGTCCGGATCCCCGGTCTACTACTCCTTGTGTCCATGCTAGTCATAACCAGATATGTATACCCAAGCATCCACGAGTCGGATGAAGCTGAAGGAACGGGACCAAAGTTATACAGAGCTGCTATGTGTCCAGAAAGTGCAACAACAACCGAGGGTTACTGGGGTTACCTCGCCCCAGGCCGATCACATCGACAGGCGGGCTCGGACATGGATCATCGGCTCCACAACCCCTCGATTGCGACAACTATGCAGGCATAGCCAAAACTGTATAACAATGAGCTCGAAACCAACAACCGATCAAAGCAGTACTCTAAACATGAAGCTTTATTAAACAGGTGGTACTAGAGTATAGCTTACAAACAGAGGTCGCACGACCCAACATTACATCAGACAACGGAAGGCAAATTATGTTGCTAATCAACAAGAACCAAAAAGGCCTAAGAGGCCGCAACATAAGGCGACGTCCCAGCCCATAGATTCCAGACTGCTACCCGGGAACCCCAAACTACTCGTCGATGTCCACGTTGAATCACCACCGATGTGACATCTTCTCCTGAACCAAAATTAAGCAAACCTGAGTACGGGAGGTACTCAACAAGGCTTAGTTAACCTATTATATATCTGCTATCTTCAGAAGGGTTTTATGAAGGTTATTTGCGTAAAGCCGTCTTTGTTTTCCAAGTTGAGGAAGAAACAGCACGCCTCATATAGTATTTTGAAAACAGATGAGAAAGCTACTCAACTACTGATATCATTATCTTTTTAATCCACCAAATCATATCAGCACCTCGTGCTTCGAAGATCACCACCTCCAGTTCTTCCGGTAACTCATGCTACAAGGTAACCCCTCTCGGCAACTCCGAGGAGGCATCCTTCATTCGTTATCAGCAAGTTTTAATCATTCCGTTTAAGTCGTCTATGATCACAGAATCCGTCTCCAAGTCGTCTTTAACCGCAGACACGGCTTTTCGAAAAGATTTAACCCTGCAGGGGTGTACAACTTTACCCACACGTACCAACCGACTCTTAGTGCTACCAGGGTTAGCACTAGTCCGGGAAGTGCCGGCAGAGGGTGGTCGATTCCCGACCTTTACCTTGTCGAACTATATCCATGAGTCAACCCAAACAGGGCCACCCCGTCAACAGGGAGTTGGCCACCTCCTGACGGCACCTGTTCTGTGAGTCGGGAACAAGATCCGTGTACGTCCATCACTTGTCCCGGTCACGACCTAGTTTTCTCCAAAACATTTTCCGACTCACGCGCAGATGGAAAACTCAAACTACGTGGCTCATGGATAAGGTTAAACAAGTTAGTTAGCCGGGCGGGGTTCATCGGCCCACGTGTGGCTGTACGCTCAGTCTTGGCTCGAAGGCGAGAACTCGCTCCTAGGGGAATGAACAGGACAAAACGCCACAACCCATTGTGGCCTCACATCCATGCCGTGATTAGTCAAGTTATCAAAGATAATTCAAATCATAAACACCTGACATAGTAGATTCACGCATTTACCAGATTCATCAACTAGGCATGGCTAAGCAAGACTCACAAGGTTTAGCGGAGCGCGCACAAACAAACCTATAGCTGCTAGGAGTAGTGGATCAGGATATCTAGGTTGTGCAATATATAGGAGAACTCTATCTACTGACATCAAATAGTTTGGAACCGAATGCAAAGTACGAGATTCAAATCACTTTGAAATCATATATGAGCAGATAAGAGGTTATGCTTGCCTTGGTTGTAAGAAAACCAATAGAAATTTCTTCTCGGATAAGTGCATGACTTGTCGGTTAAGATCAAGTATTCGTCATGGAACGGCTGTCCTTCTCTTCGGAGTCACGTTCTACCGATAAGAACAAACACCGGTGTCGCACCCGGACTTCTAGAGGATACTCACCATACGAACTGAACAGTATTCTGATGGGATTACGGGGCTTACCGGCACCCGCGTCCTCTTACGAGTAGGCCAACACTTATGTGTGACAACCCATCGCTACTGTTCACCGTCGATGTAAACCATCACGTAGAAATCAGGACACTACCATTGACGTACGTCATACCATACACACATGGTACGTCAACGGCTTTGAACAAAAGGATAACACAACATGCCTCTAAGACACAAAAGATTGAAATAAGTTTGCAAATGGCCCTCACTAGGGCAGAGATAGCAAATACAATCATCCAGAGGACACATGTCCCAACATAGCATCATTACATCTCAGCGGAAGCATTCAAAGGGGGTCTGAGTACAGACAAATCCAAATAGGCTTAAGAAGCCGGAAACTGAAATAAAGACGGAGCTCATCCACGATGTCTCGGATCCTACCCGGGTCCGCTAACTACTCGTCAGCAGCCTCGTCAAACTCCACGTAGTAGCCGTCACCTGGATCCTCGTAATCGTAGTCTGCGGAAACCACAGCCCCAAGGGGTCAGTACATAGACGTACTGGCAAGCAAGACTCACAGTTCACCAAAGTATAGCCCGTCAACACAAGCACAGATGACTTGGGTTCAACGGAGGGAAAAGGGTATATAAAAGATGCTGCAACTGGCTGCACTAACCAACTACAGAGATTCTATCACTTCCAACTATCAGAAAGGGGATAAGATCGAGTGTTGTAACCAACTGAAAGATAACTTCAAACAAACCCATCCTGGATCTCGCCCCTTATCCAAAGAAGCAATCCGAGGATAACTCACACAGTTGGATTAAGATGAAACAAGTTATTGTGACAATAATCCTATTACTAGTCAAATTGATAATCATGGGGTGTGAGATTATGAATCATTAGGTTTAAGTTGTCCTGAGTACTTGTTAGCCAGTACTTTCACCAAGTTAACCATAACCGCGGAAAACACGGATTCTCGAGAAGATTATCCCTACAGGGTTGCACCAATTTGGCCGTACACGTATGAATAACCCGCCAGATGGGACGCCTCCCACCAAGCGGGGCACTCAACACAACTCAACTCTTCTCCGCATCAAGCCCAAAGCACCTTGGGCGCACGGCTAATCGAGCCCAGAAGAAAATGGACCCTCATAGCACTCTAAGAACGTGTCCCCCTATATGCCGACTACAAAAGTTCCACCCTGCGCTGGGCTCGCAAAAACATGCATGCGGCAAATGGAAAACACGAACTAAATGAGATGATTTGGACGAGATGCGAATCAAATCAAATTGAGGGGGGCACCCATACTCGCTTCCCACATGCGGGTAGTGCGCTCATCATGGATCAGTAGACAAGACCCTTTTCCTATTAGGGTCGACACTAGCAGGCCTCAAAACCACACAGGGCCTCCTGCCGGTGCCTTATCATCAAATTATTATTAATTAATAACATTAGCATGATTGATTGATTGATTAAACATCGAGCCCCCAGACATAAGGAAATATAGTAACTGAAAGTAACGGGTAACAGACTCGAGCAAAACAACCTAAGCATACTAGTACGACACTGGCTCAATCAATAGGGTTGTAGGAGGGGTGGTGAGGCAATATCAGGGTTAAAGGATTCATGTGATAGGTTCGTAACAGAAACAACTACCACTAAGGCTAGAAAAAATAGACAACGGAAAGTATCGGTAACCAGGGTTGAAAGGTACACAATGGTTCATGTGAGTGATAACTTGCCTGCGAACTCAGCAGCCTGGTACTGAGCTAGATCCTCAGAAGGGGTGATGTAAAGATCGTCTGTCTCAACGTCGTCGTCTATTCGAGAAGAGGCAAAACAAACAAAACAGGAATGTAAACAATCATTTTTATGGCATGGTGCACAAGCAAAGATGATGCATGACAAGTTAATGGTTGCATCAAAATAAATTAGCTAACATGATAACACAATTTAAATGGACCCCTATGCTATTTTGAGTGGCATATGGGAAAGGGTCCATAATTAAGTGGAACAAATGATTTACAATTAATTATTATGTGAAAGTTGTTAGCATGATGCATGCATGATGGTAACAACAGAATAACAACAAATAACAATAATAGATGCAGGTGATAAAAGGATTTAACAAGTTTTGGAAATCATTTATTAAGGTTGGAAAGTTTGGTTACTTAAACATGTCACACAAACAACTATTGTTTTCATCAATTTAAAGTGGGCAAAACAATTAACATAATTTATATTTGAAAAGAACATCAAATTTTAGTTGGATTACATGTTCAAATATTGAAATTTGAATTAGGATGAATTTATTATGAATTAAACAATATTAAACAAGTTTTAATTGAATTTAAAACAAGTTTGAATATTATTTGAATTTTATTTATTCAAAACATAATTTCAAACTCACATTTGAAAAGTTCACACTTTGATGGTTTGAAAACATAATTTGCATGTTCAAAAATATTTTATTTTGATCAAGTTATGATTTTAGCAATTTTAAATGAATTAAACAAGGTTTAAATTGTTTAGGCAATTTTAATTATTCAAAACAGGAAACAAAATTTATATTTGAAAAGGTTATGCAAAATGGTATAGAAAACATATTTTATTTGCATTTATTGGATTAAAAATGAATTAGTTATGGATTTTAGAAATTTGCATTTGAATTATTGGAATTTGAAATTTAAATGCATTTGGAATTGTCAAAACAGTACACAAATGGATTATTTGGAAAGATCATTTAATTTAGAGCAATAAACATATATAACTTTTATTAATTGGACTTATAGATTAAAAGTTATTAAAGATTTAAGTTTAGTGTTTAAATCTGCTATTTAAAAGGATTTAATTCGAAAACAGAAATGTGTAGAAATTTTTGTTACCGCACTGTTATTACCCACAGCCACTGCCCCGTGGGCCGGTGGCCAGCGTGGCGTGGGCTAGAAGGTGATGTGGCCTCCAGGGCCGCTGACGGGTGGGCCCTGGGGTGGCGTGTGGAAAAACAACCAAAAGGGGGGTGGCCTAAACCGCAGGAGTGGGGGATCGAACCCACCACCTACGGAGCGCGCGGGTGGAGCGTTGCCACTGCGGCCTGCTCGAGTTCGTTGTTAGGTAGCAGTAGCGAAGCAGGTTATAGTGTAACTTTCGTCAGGTAAGTTCTTAACTGAACTTTTCTTCCGTGCGTGCAGGTGCGTGACAGAGATCGACGGGGCATCGTGGCCGCCGGCGACTCGGCTGCTCGCGGGCCGGTGTGCGGTGGCCGGTGCACACGTGCGCTGCGTGCAGCGCAGAGGGACAAGGGAGGGAGAGATGCGAGGTAAGGAGAGGGTGCTCACAGCGAGGGAGGCGAGGAGGAGCAGGCGACCGCGGACGCAGATGAACCCGACAGAGAGAAACAGCAGTGGGCAGCGGTGACCAACTCCCGACGGCGCGGACGGCGTAGTGGCTCCCGGCGGCAGCTGCGGTGTCGAGGAGGTAGCCGGCTGCGAGGGGAACCAATTCCCGGCGTTGGCTTGCACGGAGGATGCCCTCGTCGCCGGCGATCACCGGAGATAAGAGCTGGTGGCGTTCGGTTTTTCAGAGATACAGAGAGAGGGCTCGGGTGGGGGAGATGAGAGGAGAAACGGCGGCGCTAGGGCTAGAGGAGAGGGTCTAGGGCTAGCAAGCAGAGGGGGAGGTACTTATGGAGAGAGGGGCCATGGTACGGCTGCAAATCGAGGAGGGGAGGAGGATCGTGTGGTGGTGCCTGTGATCGTACTGTGATGACGACTGCTAGGAGGAAGACGACAAGCGGAGAAGGGGGGTATCGGGCCAAAAGGTGGAAGTGGGCTGGGCTTTCTCCCCCCTCTTGAACCGTTTTTCTCTTTTTATTATTAGCTTTTCTGTTGTTTTTTTTTTGTATTGTTTGGTTTTGGAAGAGAAAGGTAGGTTTTAATTTAGTAAAAATTCTAGGAAAATTAGGTTAAGTTATTTAGGTAATTAGAAAACAATTTCCAAGATTTGATTTCAAAAAGCTGAGATTAAAAGTGCTGTTTGCATTTGAACCAAATTGAATGAATTGTCAATATTAATTTAATATTATGGAAACAAGGCATTTTTAATAGGGTTACCCCTAAGGTTTAAAGTGATTTAAAGTTTATAATTGTGTGGTTAACTTCATGGATTCAAAAGGGTACTGATTTGAAGACTTGGTTTGAATTTGAAAATGATTTAGAATTAATTGATTGAATTAATTGATTGATTTAAAGCAACAATTTAATAGGTGATCATTAATGAATTGTTTGGAAGCAATTGAGGTTTTTGATTTGCAATTCTTTATTTGAAAAGATTGTAACAGACAAGTATGAAGACAAAGGTTGATTAAGTTTGAATTTCATTATGAAAACAATGCAACAGAAAATAAAATGAGGATGATGACATGATGCATTGCTTAAATTAAACAAGGAATAAAACAACTAGGGAGTTTTCATACTTGGATGTTACAAAACGCCCCCCCTTGAAGGAATCGCGCCCCGAGATTCCTTACTGAGAAGTGAAAAGGTACGGATACTTCTTGCGAAGATCCTCTTCGGTCTCCCACGTTGCCTCTTTATCGGAATGATGCGACCACTGCACTTTCAAGAACTTGGTGCTCTTGTTGCGAGTCTTACGCTCGGTCTCATCGAGAATACGAACAGGGTGCTCCTCATAAGATAGATCATCTTGCAGTTCAATGGAATCATGATCAACTGCACGATCTGGATCTTTGAAACACTTCTTGAGCTGTGACACGTGGAACACATCGTGCACCTTGGATAGTTTTTCTGGAAGTTCAAGACGATAGGCATTTTCTGCCCGCCTTGAGAGAATGTTGAAAGGACCAATGTATCTTGGTGCAAGCTTTCCTTTCACACCAAAACGATGAGTGCCTCTGAGGGGAGTTACACGGAGATATGCCTTATCACCAGGTGCATAGATCATATCCCTGTGCTTGCTATCATAATAGCTCTTCTGACGAGACTGAGCAATCTTGAGATTGTCACGAATGATACGAACTTTCTCTTCGGCTTCCTTAACAATGTCAGGGCCTAAGAGTGAACGTTCACCAGCTCCAGACCAATTGATTGGACTCCTGCATCTGCGACCATACAATGCCTCAAATGGTGCCATGCCTAGGCTTGCCTGGTAGCTGTTGTTGTAGGAGAATTCAGCATATGGAAGGCAATCCTCCCATTTCATGCCAAAGGAGAGACCACATGCTCTGAGCATATCCTCGAGAATCTGATTGACTCTTTCGACTTGCCCCTGAGACTGAGGGTGATAAGCTGTGCTGAATAGAAGTTTGGTGCCCAATGCTTCTTGAAAGCTTTTCCAGAAATGAGAAGTGAAAATACTTCCACGGTCTGAGCTTATTTCCAATGGAACACCATGAAGAGGAACAACCTTTGCTGTGTAGAGCTCTGCTAACTGGCTAGCTGAGATAGTTTCCTTGACAGCAAAGAAGTGAGCTACCTTAGTGAGACGATCAATAACAACGAAGATTGCATCGTTGCCCTTCTTGGACTTTGGAAACCCAGTAACGAAGTCCATTTCAATCATGTCCCACTTCCACTCAGGAATTTTTAGAGGTTGTAGTAGACCTGCTGTTTTCTGATGGACTGCCTTAACACGTTGACAAACGTCGCATTCAGAAACGTATTGAGCAATTTCACGTTTCATGCCAGGCCACCAATACAGAGTCTTGAGATCCTGGTACATCTTTGTACTTCCAGGGTGGATGGAGAGAGGAGTTTCATGAGCCTCCTTGAGAATGATATCCTTGAGACTTTGAATCTGAGGAACTGCAACGCGTCCTTCGAAGAACACAGTTCCCTTGTCATCAATTGAGAAGGACTTGAATTTATCATTGCCTTCTTTGATGTGCTCTACAATCTTCTTGATTTCAGTATCACGAAGTTGTTCAGAACGAATCTTGTCCTCGAGAGTTGGACTGGCTGTCAGGCTAGCAAGGTAACCTTGAGGAACAAGACCAAGGTTCAGCTTCTGGAATTCTTCATGAAGTGGAGGTTGGCTTTCCATGATCATGAGATTATTGCAATAGGATTTGCGACTGAGAGCGTCGGCCATAACATTAGCCTTGCCTGGAGTGTAAGAAATGGTGAGATCAAAGTCTTTAATCTTCTCAATCCATCTCCTTTGCCTGAGGTTTAGATCTGGCTGAGTGAAGATGTATTTCAGACTCTTATGATCGGAAAAGATTTCAGTTTTGTTACCCAACAAGTATTGTCTCCATTTCTTGAGGGCAAACACAACTGCTGCAAGTTCAAGATCATGTGTGGGATAGTTTTGCTCATGTGGATTCAACTGACGTGAAGCATAAGCCACAACTTGACGTTCTTGCATAAGAACTGCACCCAGACCTTGGAGAGATGCATCACAGAATATCTGGAAAGGTTTGGTAGTATCTGGGCCAACCAGAACTGGGGTGGAAGTGAGTTTAGTCTTCAGGAGGTTGAAACTCTCATCACATTGTGGAGTCCAAACGAACTTCTTGTCCTTCTTTGTGAGATCAGTGAGAGGTTTGGCAATCTTGAAAAAGTTTTGGACGAAACGACGGCAATAGCTAGCCAAGCCAAGAAAACTTCTGACTTGCTTCACCGTCTTAGGGGGTTTCCAGTCAACAATTGCCTTAACCTTTTCAGGATCAATGGATATGCCCTTGGCAGAGATGATATGACCAAGGTAAGCAACTTCTGGAATCCAGAACTCACACTTGGAGAATTTGGCATACAAACGATGCTCGCGAAGTTTCATGAGAGTGAGACAAAGGTGTTCTCCATGCTCTTCCTCGGATTTTGAGTAGACTAGAATGTCATCGAGATATACCACAACGAACTTGTCGAGGTATTCATGGAAGACAGAATTCATGAGTCTTGAGAACGTTGCCGGTGCATTGGTGAGACCAAAGGACATGACGGTGTATTCATATAGACCGTAACGAGTGGTGAAAGCTGTCTTAGGAATATCTTCCTTTCTGATCTTTATTTGATGGTACCCCATCCTCAAGTCCAACTTTGAGAATATTGAGGCTCCAGCAAGTTGATCAAAAAGATCATCGATACGAGGAATTGGATACTTGTTCTTGATGGTTTTCTCGTTGAGAGGACGATAGTCAACCACGAGTCTTTTTGTTTGATCCTTCTTGGCAACAAACAGAGTTGGGCAACCCCAAGCGGATGAACTAGGTTGAATGTAACCTTTCTCCATGTACATATCGATTTGCTCCTTCAACAATTTCAGTTCAGGAGGAGCTATCTTGTATGGATGCTTAGAGATCGGAGCAGTACCTGGCTCAAGCTCGATCACGAACTCAACTGCTCTGTCCGGAGGCATCCCTGGCAACTCTTCTGGAAAGACGTCAGGGAATTCACAAACCACCGGAACATTTTCAATTGCAGGAAGAGGTTTTGCATCAAGGTTGAACAGCTGAACAGAACTTGATCCATATGGAGAATAGACTATCTGGCCCGAAGGGTGAGAGAGTGTTATTGACTTTTAAGCACAGTCAATTTTAGCTTTGTGGGTCTTCAACCAATCCATACCCAGAATGACATCAATGTCAGAATTTCCCAGCAACATGAGTGAAGCAAGGAATATGCGACCTCCAATTAGGATCTGATTGTCCATGCTTATCTTGGAAGTCAACATTTGCGGTCCCGGAGAGTGAACAGTCATTTGATTGCTTAGCGGAACCAGAACTAGGTTTTATGCTTTTGCAAAAATCTTTGACACAAAAGAATGCGATGCTCCAGTATCAAACAACACTTTAGCTGGAAAAGAGTTTACGGGTAATATACCGAGAACGACGTCAGCAGCTTCCTCAGCTTTGTCGGCCTTGATATGGTTCACCCTCGCGGTCCTCCCGACAGGCCTGTTGTTGGAGTTGAAGGCTTTAGCCGGGGGAGCACGAACCATTGCCTGGTTGGTGTTGGGGCGAGGAGGTGGTGGAGGTAGCTGCCTCTGAGTGCACTTATCAGCGTAGTGTCCAGTCTCCTTGCACTTGTAGCAAGTGACGACACGAGGAGGACCTGGCCTTGGCTGCCCCATTGGAGCCCTCTGACCCTGCATCTGAGATGGGTTGGGTGGGCGGGGACCAAAGCCTGGAGAAGCTTGGGCATTTGGAGCCCAAGTGACAGCACCATTTGGCACCCAGATGCGGCGCTTCTGCGGAGGGGTGGTCATGTTGGAGGAGGAACCACCCTCACGCGAGTGCTTACGGGACTCCTCGAACGCCTTGCGCCCATTCTCCTCATTGAGCGCGGTATTCACGAGCTCCACGAAGTCCTTGCACTTGATGTTGGTGAGAGCGTACTTCAGTTCCGGGTTAAAACCTCGGCGGAACCTTGCCATCTTCTTGGCTTCAGTGGACACCTCGTCACCAGCGTATCGAGCGAGACGATTGAACTCGTTCTGGTAGCTGAGGACGTCCAGCTTGCCCTGTTTGAGAGAGCAGAATTCCTCACGCATCCTTTCCATGAGACCATCTGGGATGTGGTGCTTCAGGAAGGCATCCTTGAAACATCCCCAGGTGATAGGATAGCCAGCTCTCATGGTCTGGTAGTTCTCCCACCAGGTAGCTGCCTGACCCTTCAGTAGGTAGGTGGCATACTTGACTTTATCCTCCTCAGCAACGTGAGCTATGTCCAGAGCCCTGTTCATCTCCCTGATCCAGTCATCAGCATCCAGAGGCTCACGTGTTTCCACGAAAGCTCTCGGCCCCATGCTCAGAAACTCCTTGATGCTGACTCGCGGAGCATTCTGGTTGTTGTGCTGGTTAGCCTGGATCTGGGCCATCTGAGCCACGACCTGAGTCATCTGAGTCAACAGCTCCGTGAGCGGAGGTGGTTCAGGCGGGTTGCTCCTTGTCGGCGGCATCCTGAATAGACATGCATTTTAGCACAACAATAGAAAAGGATAGACTTGGTAACCGAAAGATAGATTATTCCGACGCATGAATAGATAACCAACAGGTACATCATCACATGTTCAAATACATCAGAATATCCAACAGACCAATACATGGTTCGAATGCCAAAGGATAACTAAACATAGCTAGGAATGGATACATCGGTACTCCATGCTCATCACGCAGGACGGCGGTGAGTAGTACGACGAGAGATACGGTGCGGAGGAATCCCCCGGAAGTAGGTATAACGACGATCCACGTAGAGCGGGACTGCTCTGAGAGCAACTCTCGTTGTGGTGAAGTAGAAAGCGTCGTCTCCCTGTGCTCCAAAGCGGGAAATCCCAGTGTAACCAGCTCCGAGGTCGAGGAGTGGACCTCTGATCGGCTCGTAACCTCCAGCATCTGGCAGCGGAAACCCAGCTGGCTGAGTGAAACGCGCAAAGCGCTCATCTCCAACAAAGTCTGTGGTGTACGTAGCCAGACGAGTCAACGCCAGATAGAGTTGCTCCCTGACTGAGGCTAACTCCTGAGAAAGTGTGGAAGCAACTGCGTCACTGTGCCTCACGAACTGAGCAGTGGTGTGCAGCCTGGAGCTATCATCCTCGTAGGTATCCAGGTTGCCGTGGAGAGTGAAGTGAACTCCCGCTGACGTGATGTAACCACGGGGGATGTGGCGATAGATAGAATCGTCAAATCCCCAGTAGTCAGCACGGAGGACGGTGAGACTCACGTAAGCTGCCTGCTGCACGGCCATATCCACTGTGGAACCTACTGCCTCGTAGCGGTGGACAACGCTCCTGCCATCATCCGACAGAATGTAGACGATAGCCTGGTAGTAGGTCTGGTCAAACTCTCGCTGCTGCTCGTAGACCTGGTACTCTGGTGCCCAATGGAACCCCAGATAGGTAACCATGTCTCTCAGCATCTCCGGATAACCGGCGGTGCTCTCACAGCGAGTCATCCGAACCACCTGCGGGAAGAACCTGAGATCCATCTGCAGATGATCGGGGAAGTTTTGATTAGACGCCGGTAGAGAACTGGTGTGGAAAGCAACAACAAGGTTCAACGGACGATAAGGATGTTGAAAAGAACAGGATACTGAAGCAACATCGGGAAACACGAGACCAAAAACTCCTGAGGTACTACGGAGAACCCAAAACACGTGAAATCCTAACTTGAAAGTTTAGGTGAGAACAGAAAACAACGTTGCACTTCCTTACCAGAAAAGGGTGGGTGGGTGGGGAAAGAAGAAAAATGGCAGAATTCCTACTCTCACGTTTCATTTTTCCTATATAGCTACAAAATAGTTTCTAGACTCAACTGCGACCAGTAAAAAGGGATCCTACAGGCAGACAGGCTCTGATACCATTTGTCGCACCCGGACTTCTAGAGGATACTCACCGTACGAACTGAACAGTATTCTGATGGGATTACGGGGCTTACCGGCACCCGCGTCCTCTTACGAGTAGGCCAACACTTATGTGTGACAACCCATCGCTACTATTCACCGTCGATGTAAACCATCCCGTAGAAATCAGGACACTACCATTGACGTACTTCATACCATACACACATGGTACGTCAACGGCTTTGAACAAAAGGATAACACAACATGCCTCTAAGACACAAAAGATTGAAATAAGTTTGCAAATGGCCCTCACTAGGGCAGAGATAGCAAATACAATCATCTAGAGGACACATGTCCCAACATAGCATCATTACATCTCAGCGGAAGCATTCAAAGGGGGTCTGAGTACAGACAAATCCAAATAGGCTTAAGAAGCCGGAAACTGAAATAAAGACGGAGCCCATCCACGATGTCTCGGATCCTGCCCGGGTCCGCTAACTACTCGTCAGCAGCCTCGTCAAACTCCACGTAGTAGCCGTCACCTGGATCCTCGTAATCGTAGTCTGCGGAAACCACAGCCCCAAGGGGTCAGTACATAGACGTACTGGCAAGCAAGACTCACAGTTCACCAAAGTATAGCCCGTCAACACAAGCACAGATGACTTGGGTTCAACGGAGGGAAAAGGGTATATAAAAGTTGCTGCAACTGGCTGCACTAACCAACTACAGAGATTCTATCACTTCCAACTATCAGAAAGGGGATAAGATCGAGTGTTGTAACCAACTGAAAGATAACTTCAAAAAAAACCATCCTGGATCTCGCCCCTTATCCAAAGAAGCAATCTGAGGATAACTCACACAGTTGGATTAAGATGAAACAAGTTATTGTGACAATAATCCTATTACTAGTCAAATTGATAATCATGGGGTGTGAGATTATGAATCATTAGGTTTAAGTTGTCCTGAGTACTTGTTAGCCAGTACTTTCACCAAGTTAACCATAACCACGGAAAACACGGCTTCTCGAGAAGATTATCCCTGCAGGGTTGCACCAATTTGGCCGTACACGTATGAATAACCCGCTAGATGGGACGCCTCCCACCAAGCGGGGCACTCAACACAACTCAACTCTTCTCCGCATCAAGCCCAAAGCACCTTGGGCGCACGGCTAATCGAGCCCAGAAGAAAATGGACCCTCATAGCACTCTAAGAACGTGTCCCCCTATATGCCGACTACAAAAGTTCCACCCTGCGCTGGGCTCGCAAAAACATGCATGCGGCAAATGGAAAACACGAACTAAATGAGATGATTTGGACGAGATGCGAATCGAATCAAATTGAGGGGGGCGCCCATACTCGCTTCCCACATGCGGGTAGTGCGCTCATCATGGATCAGTAGACAAGACCCTTTTTCTATTAGGGTCGACACTAGCAGGCCTCAAAACCACACAGGGCCTCCTGCCGGTGCCTTATCATCAAATTATTATTAATTAATAACATTAGCATGATTGATTGATTGATTAAACATCGAGCCCCCAGACATAAGGAAATATAGTAACTGAAAGTAACGGGTAACAGACTCGAGCAAAACAACCTAAGCATACTAGTACGACACTGGCTCAATCAATAGGGTTGTAGGAGGGGTGGTGAGGCAATATCAGGGTTAAAGGATTCATGTGATAGGTTCGTAACAGAAACAACTACCACTAAGGCTAGCAAAAATAGACAACGGAAAGTATCGGTAACCAGGGTTGAAAGGTACACAATGGTTCATGTGAGTGATAACTTGCCTGCGAACTCAGCAGCCTGGTACTGAGCTAGATCCTCAGAAGGGGTGTTGTAAAGATCGTCTGTCTCAACGTCGTCGTCTATTCGAGAAGAGGCAAAACAAACAAAACAGGAATGTAAACAATCATTTTCATGGCATGGTGCACAAGCAAAGATGATGCATGACAAGTTAATGGTTGCATCAAAATAAATTAGCTAACATGATAACACAATTTAAATGGACCCCTATGCTATTTTGAGTGGCATATGGGAAAGGGTCCATAATTAAGTGGAACAAATGATTTACAATTAATTATTATGTGAAAGTTGTTAGCATGATGCATGCATGATGGTAACAACAGAATAACAACAAATAACAATAATAGATGCAGGTGATAAAAGGATTTAACAAGTTTTGGAAATCATTTATTAAGGTTGGAAAGTTTGGTTACTTAAACATGTCACACAAACAACTATTGTTTTCATCAATTTAAAGTGGGCAAAACAATTAACATAATTTATATTTGAAAAGAACATCAAATTTTAGTTGGATTACATGTTCAAATATTGAAATTTGAATTAGGATGAATTTATTATGAATTAAACAATATTAAACAAGTTTTAATTGAATTTAAAACAAGTTTGAATATTATTTGAATTTTATTTATTCAAAACATAATTTCAAACTCACATTTGAAAAATTCACACTTTGATGGTTTGAAAACATAATTTGCATGTTCAAAAATATTTTATTTTGATCAAGTTATGATTTTAGCAATTTTAAATGAATTAAACAAGGTTTAAATTGTTTAGGCAATTTTAATTATTCAAAACAGGAAACAAAATTTATATTTGAAAAGGTTATGCAAAATGGTATAGAAAACATATTTTATTTGCATTTATTGGATTAAAAATGAATTAGTTATGGATTTTAGAAATTTGCATTTGAATTATTGGAATTTGAAATTTAAATGCATTTGGAATTGTCAAAACAGTACACAAATGGATTATTTGGAAAGATCATTTAATTTAGAGCAATAAACATATATAACTTTTATTAATTGGACTTATAGATTAAAAGTTATTAAAGATTTAAGTTTAGTGTTTAAATCTGCTATTTAAAAGGATTTAATTCGAAAACAGAAACGTGTAGAAATTTTTGTTACCGCACTGTTATTACCCACAGCCACTGCCCCGTGGGCCGGTGGCCAGCGTGGCGTGGGCTAGAAGGTGATGTGGCCTCCAGGGCCGCTGACGGGTGGGCCCTGGGGTGGCGTGTGGAAAAACAACCAAAAGGGGGGTGGCCTAAACCGCAGGAGTGGGGGATCGAACCCACCACCTACGGAGCGCGCGGGTGGAGCGTTGCCACTGCGGCCTGCTCGAGTTCGTTGTTAGGTAGCAGTAGCGAAGCAGGTTATAGTGTAACTTTCGTCAGGTAAGTTCTTAACTGAACTTTTCTTCCGTGCGTGCAGGTGTGTGACAGAGATCGACGGGGCATCGTGGCCGCCGGCGACTCGGCTGCTCGCGGGCCGGTGCACACGTGTGCTGCGTGCAGCGCAGAGGGACAAGGGAGGGAGAGATGCGAGGGAAGGAGAGGGCGCTCACAGCGAGGGAGGCGAGGAGGAGCAGGCGACCGCGGACGCAGATGAACCCGACAGAGAGAAACAGCAGTGGGCAGCAGCGACCAACTCCCGACAGCGCGGACAGCGTAGTGGCTCCCGGCGGCAGCTGCGGTGTCGAGGAGGTAGCCGGCTGCGAGGGGAACCAATTCCCGGCGTTGGCTTGCGCGGAGGATGCCCTCGTCGCCGGCGATCACCGGAGAGAAGAGGTGGTGGCGTTCGGTTTTTCAGAGATACAGAGAGAGGGCTCGGGTGGGGGAGATGAGAGGAGAAACGGCGGCGCTAGGGCTAGAGGATAGGGTCTAGGGCTAGCAAGCAGAGGGGGAGGTACTTATGGAGAGAGGGGCCATGGTACGGCTGCAAATCGAGGAGGGGAAGGAGGATCGTGTGGTGGTGCCTGTGATCGTACTTTGATGACGACTGCTAGGAGGAAGACGACAAGCGGAGAAGGGGGGTATCGGGCCAAAAGGTGGAAGTGGGCTGGGCTTTCTCCCCCCTCTTGAACCGTTTTTCTCTTTTTATTATTAGCTTTTCTGTTTTTTTTTGTATTGTTTGGTTTTGGAAGAGAAAGGTAGGTTTTAATTTAGTAAAAATTCTAGGAAAATTAGGTTAAGTTATTTAGGTAATTAGAAAACAATTTCCAAGATTTGATTTCAAAAAGCTGAGATTAAAAGTGTTGTTTGCATTTGAACCAAATTGAATGAATTGTCAATATTAATTTAATATTATGGAAACAAGGCATTTTTAATAGGGTTACCCCTAAGGTTTAAAGTGATTTAAAGTTTATAATTGTGTGGTGAACTTCATGGATTCAAAAGGGTACTGATTTGAAGACTTGGTTTGAATTTGAAAATGATTTAGAATTAATTGATTGAATTAATTGATTGATTTAAAGCAACAATTTAATAGGTGATCATTAATGAATTGTTTGGAAGCAATTGAGGTTTTTGATTTGCAATTCTTTATTTTAAAAGATTGTAACAGACAAGTATGAATACAAAGGTTGATTAAGTTTGAATTTCATTATGAAAACAATGCAACAGAAAATAAAATGAGGATGATGACATGATGCATTGCTTAAATTAAACAAGGAATAAAACAACTAGGGAGTTTTCATACTTGGATGTTACAACCGGAAAGAAAGAGAACATTCAACACATGGCATAATGCAATGCGCAATATGTATGCATGAGCAAGTTGATGCACCGAAATAAAGCCCTAAACATGATCGTTGGGTTGCTAGGGTTCGTATGTCAGATATGAAGTTTTACTGAAATTAGCCCGAAATAGACCCCGGAGGGGCAATTCGGGTGATTAGGAACATGGGTACCATTTTAGTTGCTCAAATGGGTTTGAAAACACCATAAACAGGTTGCATTTGTCATTTTGAGAAATTTGATATATAACTTTTAATTTTCTAATTTTAGTGAATAAAAACTTATTTTCTCCATTTCAAATGATTAAACCATATTAAATAATGTTCAAAAAATGAAGTGTGTCAAACATGTATGAAAGTGACATTTTTGGAAAGAGTACATTTTCCTGATCACTCCCATATTTTTATTATATTTTTCTGACTTATATTTTGGGAGATATTAATTATCCAAGTTTTATTTAATTTCTGAAATTATTAGAAGGATGGGGCCCACATGTCAGTGCTCGGTTTCTATTTATAAGAAGAAAAAACGTCTGCCAGCTGGGCCTTGCGTGACGTCATGCTGGCGTCACTGTGGCGCCAGCGGCTGGCCGGAGAGCCACGGTCGCGGTCGCCGGCGGCGACTGGGTGCACGCGGGGAAGCGGGGTTAGGCTCGTTCAGACCAGGGCAACGCGAGCTACCTCCCTGTAGTGGCGCCGCCTCGGTATGGTCGCCGGAGCGACGGTGCCGTGTGCAACTGCGGCGGCCGGCGGTGATCCACACGGCAACGGAGGACGAGAGGGGTAGGGGAGAAGGGGAGGGGTACCAAGGTACCAGTGGCTCACCCTGAGAACGATGGGACCGTCGGGGAAGCCGGAGGAAGCTCAATGGCGGCGAAACGACGGCGGCGGAGCTTCACCGGCCGCGGGGAAGAAGGGCTCGATCCCGGCAGATGCAACCTCCTCTGCGTGCGTTCTTGAGGACCAAGAGGATCGGACGGATCATCTCCCGGAGGGCTCAACGGGGCGCGGGGAAGCTTGAGGTAGCCGGAAACGGCGGCGGACGGCGGCGACCCACAGTTAGGGTTTGCTCTCGGAGGGAGATGCAGAGAGCGAGGGGTGAGGTGAGTGAGCAGGAGGAGAAGAAAGGCACGACATCCGGGCGAGGTCATCCTCGCAAAGGGAGGCGCAGGAAGCTGCGTGGCATCGGTGGCGGCATGGGAGACAGGCAGGTGCTCCTACTGTCAAAGGTTGAAGACAACCTTTTTGCACAAAGCCCCCTGGAGTTTTGGGAAAACACCAAAAGGTCCTTTCTCTTTTAAAACAGCAAAGAGAAATATGTTTTCTGGGTCTTTTTGGAGGAATAAAATTTGGCAAAAATAATTTTTGGAAACCTCACAAAATTTCCAACCTCACCATGTCTTTGCTTTCCAATTTTGAAATTCTTTTGGAAACAAATTTTAGGTGACCACTTTAAGTGGTTTTTGGTCAAATCATTTTGTTATTTCGAATGCAAAATTTTAACCCATGTTTTCATCCATGTATGAGATGCCAACAACACACCACCACCCTATTGCAGCAAAAAATGGGATGTTACACTAAGGTGGCAGGGCGCACTACCGGTTCAGAAGCAACGTGGAACCTACACGACACATTCAATTCACTTCTCCCCAACGAAGCAGTGAGATTATCAATCTCACCGGTTTTGCTGAAAACAAAGAGGTTAAATGTATGGTGTGGAAAACAGTAGGAAAACAATATGAAAACAATAGTAGCCATGTGAAAACAGTGATTGCAGTGGTTGTATTATCAGTATGAAGAAAATGGACTGGGGTCCACGGTTCACTAGTGGTGTCTATCTAAAACAGATAGATAGCATGTGTAGTAAACAAATTACAGCTAGACAATTGACAGATATAAATGCTGCACCGTAGTGCATATGCATGACATGATGATTACTATGTGATTCATGTGGTCATTACAACAAAATACAGAGAATGCTATCCAACTACGTCTGTGACTAATAAGCCACCCTCAGAATGTCATCCGAGCAATCCTTGGGTATTAAGTTGCAAGTAAGAGATAATTACATTAAGAAAAGTGTGTAATGTAAACAATGTAAACATCGTTACTTTCTCCCTAGTGGAAACAACACATCCCCCACATGTTACGTTTCTGTCACACGAGTGTGAGTAAAAGGGAGGCATGAACACACTATCGAGCATAAATACTCCCTCTTGGAGTTACTAGAATCTACTTGGCCAGAGCATCTACTAATAACGGAGAGCATGCAAGATCATAAATAACATACACATGAAAGGAACATGATAGATTGATAATCAAGAGACATAGCATTCAATATTCATCGGATCCCAGCAAACACAACATGTAGCATTACAATAAGATCATATTGATCATGTAGGGCAGCTCACAAGATCTAAACATGAGGCATAAAGAGGAGAACACAACCATCTAGCTACTGCTGTGGACCTGTAGTCCAAGGATGAACTACTCACGCATCATTCCAGAGGCGGGCATGGTGGTGTAGAGCCCTCCGGTGATGATTTCTCCTCCATACAGGGTGCCTGGGAGAACTCCAGAACCCTCCCGAACTAGGGTTGACGATGAAGGCGGCCTCGGGTGTTTTTCGTGGAAAAGGTGGATTGTTTTAGGGTTAACATCATGTGGGGTATAAATAGGCGAAAGGGAAACGTCGGTGGGCGGCCAGGGGGGCCACACCACCCCATGGCGCGGTTGGGGGGCGTGCTGCCCTATGGTGTGGGGGGCCTGTGGCCCCCCTCCGGGTCTCCTCCGATTCTGTGTGCGCGACAGATTTCTAAGACCTTCGGTTTTTGAATTTTCCAATTCCGAGATTATTTCCAGAACAACTTTTCTGAAACAAAAAATCAGAAAACGGGAACTGGCTATGTGGCTTCTTGTCAATAGGTTAGTCTCAGAAAGCCGATAAAATGACATTAAGTGTATAGCAAACATGTAGCAAATAACATGAAAACAACATGGAACATCAGAAATTTTGGATACGTTTATGACGTATAACCATCCCCAAGCTTACTTCTTACTCGTACTTGAGTAGGTAAACGACAAAAACAAATAATTTCTGAGGTGACATGTTACCAACATAAACTTGATCATCATAATTGTAAAATCATATGTAAGATGAGATCATAGTACTTTAAACACAAGCATGATAGATATAATTTTAATAATGAAACATAGCAATCATTTTGCATCATGAAAAGTAACACAAATAGAAGATCATGAGTAATAATGCATTTGAAAGTTATACGTTTGTTTCTAGCATCAAGAAAACATAGCAAAGTGATATTTCACTTGTCCTTAAGAGTGGGGCAAAACATAAATGTGAGGACACCTTCAAAGTTTAAGAGGATGGCTAGAACAAATTTGAGAGAAAGTAATAACAAGGTATGAATCAATCAATAATATTTTTTGGGATAAATGCACATTAAACTCAGAATGACAACTATGTTCTCTCAACTTTGAATAAAGTTAGAAGACAGAGACTCAACATAAAAGTAAAATAGAGGCCCTTTGCAGAGGGAAGCAGGGATCACTCATGTGCTAGAGATTTTTATTTTATTAAACATATGTATTGAAAACATTTTTTTAGAGAGGTGTCTATGCTTATGTCAACGAATGGTAAACAGAAAATATAGTACGTCATAAGCCAACTAGACTTCACAAGAGCGACTCCCATAGAAGGACGCAACTGGGTAGAAGGTCATCCCTCTTTCTCTATTGTTTACACAATTATGCTTTGACTGATAAACCAGGGGCAAAAATAGTGAAGAGAATATGTTGTATTAAGTTTGGGGATGGGCACCCCGCTGCCATCTCTTCTAGCAATTGGATAAGCGGATGAAGCCACTAGTCCATGGTGAGAAATCCAATCAACAAGTGAGATAAAGATTCTCTATTCATGTCCTCATGAGCTAAAACAGGAGCACAAACAAGAGTAATTTTGAAGGTTTTAAAGGTAACACATGAGCAATTTACTTTGGAGTGGTGGTTAAATACCACATGTAGGTAGGTATGGTAGACAAATTTGGCATACTTTGGTTTTTGGGAGTTGTATTCACGAGTAGAGATCATACTCAGTGCAGGTGGAGGCTAGTAAAGACTGGGAGCGGCAAATCAAGAGAGCATAATGGACATAATCATGCATAGTGACAAAAACATTATTAATCAAAGCATAAGTGATATTACAAGTCAAAAACTAAATGATCATAGAGGCTATAGGTGACTGGTTTTTAGTCATAAACATGGTGTAAGCATGCGCCAAGTAAACCAAATAAAACATTCAAAGGAGAACACCACATATTTATGCTTCAGTGTGATAAAAACAACTCCTGATTCTTTCAATGACACATTAAACACTCTCAGCTATTTGAGACAAGTCATGCTACAAAAATAACCACTAGGATTATAATTAAAATAACATTTAACGATACATGAAAAAGTCTAGCCACAGTCTATACAAGCTTCTTTTAGCATCATTATAAATTCTACCACATGCAGCATTTTATTTTTCCAACAAGCACCATTTCATATATTTCTTAACACAAGCTCTTGAAAAGATACAACAATTAAGCAAGAGAGTACTAACATGACTCTACTAAAACTAACAACTCTAAATAAGAGATGCATGAAAACAGGAGCTAAAAGAATTGCAACAACTAGAGGAAAAACTAAGATTACAAGCATAACGAGTATTCATATGAAAAAGTGGAGTGTGTCTCTCTCCCTAACAAGAATGCTAGGTTCCAATGATATCTATTGCCGCAAGGAAAAAAATAAAACAAAACGAAAAATAAAAGACGCTCCAAGTAAATTTCATATGATGTGACAGAATAAAAATATAGTTTCACTAGAAGTGACATGATAAATTGTTGATGAAGAAGGGGATACCTTGGGCATCCCCAAGCTTAGACGCTTGAGCCTTTTTAGAATTTTTTTGGGATGAACCACGGGGGCATCCCCAAGCTTTGTCTTTGGAATCTTTCTTGATCACATTATATCACTCTCTTCTCTTGATCCTTGAAAACTTCCTTCACACCACACTCAAAGTAATTCGCATTAGAGGGTTAGTGCACAATAAAAAATCCATGGGTTATGCATGGGCACAAGTTCTATTAATACTTTTAAACATTAGCTACAACCACTGATGCTTTGTGAAACAAAGAAATCCACTCTACATAGTAAAAGAGCGACTGCAAGAAAAATGGCAAAATCTGCCAAAACCAGAACAGTCTTTAATGACGAATTTTTCCGGGGCACTTACGTTACTCAAATAAAAAACATAAAGAACGAAAAAGTTTTAGAATTATCTGATAAATAATCAGAAAAAGTTTCAGGTCATTTTGATCTTTATGTGAATTGTACGATATTTTACGGTGGACAACAGAAATCAGTTTTCTGCGAAGGAATCCAAAACTAACAGCAACTTTCGCTAGAAACTTTACTTGGCGCAACTAATACATGAAACTAAACATACAAAGGAGTTTCTACAGAAGTATACAACACCTTGACTCAAATAAAACAGAGAAAAACAAAGCAAAAATAAAACCATGTGTTATCTCCCAAGAAGTGCTTTTCTTTAACGCCTTTTAGCTAGGCATAAGAAGAGAAAATCAAGTGTTTTCAAGTGCAGAAGCATCCAAATTGTAACTAGTTAGAATAATAGAATCAAAAGTAAACTTAATTCTTTTCCTAGGAAAGTGTTCCGTACCTTTCTTGAGTGGGAATTGATATTTAATATTCCCCTCTTTCATATCAATAACAACACCAATGGCTCTAAGAAAAAGGTCTTCCAAAACAATAGGACAAGAAGCATTGCATTCAATATTCATAAGAACAAAATCAATGGGTACATATATGATATTTTGTTCTTTTCCCATACAAGTTTTATCCCTCTAAAACTTAAGAGAAGAAAAAGTTGCACTTAAGGTTTCCATACCTTCCTCTAATTTACCAGTCCTTATATTTTGATTATCGTAAGTATTGCTAGCCTCTAAAACAACAATTCTATTATTGATGCTTTCTATTGATTCATTAACTTTGCTAGCATTATAAAGGAAATTAGGAAAAAAATCTCCATAGATTTCAGCTTCTTTATAACATCATCTAAAGTGTTCTCAGTTTTAACAATTTTAGTGGGTGGTGTTCCAACTAAACTTCCAATTAAATTACAGGCTTCCACAACAGGAGTTCCCAGAAAATTTCCACCTGTAATACCAGCTAGTAATACCCACATAAAAATTTCTAAGTACCATGGTAGAATATATTTTTAGTACATCTATGATGAGCATCATTTATTCTATACCAAGCAACTTTCAAACTTTCTCCTCCTTGTTGCGTAAAAGAACAAAACCTCAACTTCAGGTATACTCATTTTAGCAAGATTAAAAACTGGATAAAAATAACAACTAGAATAAGAACTAATTTTTTGTGTGTTTATGACATAGAGAAACAAGCAAGACAAAATAAAATAAAATAAGCAAAACTAAAACAAAGTAAAGAGATTGGAACTGAGAGACTCCCCTTACAGAAATTCTCTCTCTCCCCGGCAACGGCACCAGAAAATAGCTTGATGGTGCAGGTCTTGCACTCGTTGGGAAACCCCAAGAGGAAGGTATGATGAGCACATCGACAGTTTTCCCTCAGAGAGAAACCAAGGTTGAATCGACCCGTAGGAGAAAGAAGCAACTTCTGAAGGTTGATGCAACTAAGGTGGTAGCGCACACTACCGGTTCAGAAGAAACGTGGAACCTACACATCACAATTAATTAACTTTTCCCCAACGAAGCAGTGAGGTTGTCAATCTCACCGATTTTGCTGAAAACAATGAGGTTAAAGGTATGGTGTGAAAAACAGTGGTAAAACAATATGAAAACAATAGTAGCAGTGTGAAAATAGTGATTGTAGTGGTTGTATTACCGGTATGACGAAAATGGACCGGGGTCCACAGTTCACTAGTGGTGTCTCTCCAAAATAGATAGATAGCATGTGTGGTAAACAAATTACAGCTGGGCAATGGACAGATATAAAGGCATGGTGGTAGAGCCATTGACACCCATAGTCCAAGGATGAAATTGACACCCGTAGTCCAAGGATGAAATACTCACGCATCATTCCGGAGGCGGGCATGGTGGTGTAGAGCCCTCTGGTGATGATTTCCCCTCCCGACAGGGTGCCGGGGAGAACTCCAAAACCCTCCCGAATTAGGGTTGATGATGACGGAGGCCTCAGGTGTTTTTCGTGGAAAAGGTGGATTTTTTTAGGGTTAACATCCTGTGGGGGTATAAATAGATGAAAGGGAAACATCGACGGGCGGCCAGGGGGCGACACCACACTATGGCGCGACCAGGGGGTGCACCGCCTATAGTGTGTGCCCCCCTCATGGTCTCCTCTGAACTCCGTGTGCATGCCAGATTTCTAAGACCCCCGTTTTTGAATTTTCCAATTCCGAGAATATTTCCAGAACAACTTTTCTGAAACCAAAAACAGCAGAAAACAGGAGCTGGCTATGTGGCATATTGTCAATAGGTTAGTCCCAGAAAATCGATAAAAATGACATTAAGTGTATAGAAAACATGTAGAAAATAACATGGAACATCAGAAATTATGGATATGTTTATGACGTATCAATGACCTACCATTTTGAACTTTAATTGGCATGTACAATTTATCTTAAATTCGTATACGCGAATTAGGATGCCATGTCAATTAAAATTGAGTTTTCGAAAAGTTCTTACATTTTATTTATTTATCGTTAGTACTCACATACAGTTCGGATATTCCCTACAATATGCAGACTGTCCAAATTTCCTAACCAAAACAAGCCAGGACTTGGCTGAGGCCGACCTCGTATATGACCGGTGGGGCTAGCGCACTCCAGACCCCACATGTCATCGGACATGGGTTGAATCATTTCGTGTATTAATAATGATCAGAGTCATCTATCCTTCGTTAACTAAGAAAGTTTATAAAACTAAAATTTCTTAAATTCTTACTGATTCTTTCATATGAATTATCTTCAAACAATTTTTTGACGATTTTCTTGTGGTTGCTCCAAATGACTGTTTTCGTAAATAGTATATATATATCACATTTATTTATGTATCCTTGGCAAACACATATGTACTAAAGATATGTATCATTAATCCTATTTGTAATGACGATAAAAAGATTTTAAAGCACACCGTTTAGTCTTAATGATAATCTAACGAACCTTAACAAGATGAATTCAGAATTACGAACATTCGTCACGAAAATTCGTTTTGTTCATTACCCAGAGTGAGGTTTCCACTCTAAGTCCATAGACTTTCATTATAGACAAATCCTATTATCTAATGACCTACCATTTTGAAATTTAATTGGCTTATGCAATTTATCTTAAGTTTATACACACAAATTAGGATCTCATGCAAATGAAAATTGAGTTTTCGACAAGTTTTTACATTTTTTTATCGGTCGTGCTTACATACAGTTCGGACATTCCCAAATATATTAGGACCTTCCATGATGCCCGACCGAAAAAATCCTGGACTTGGCTGAGGCCGACCGCGTATATGACCGGTGGGGAAGCGCACTCCCGACCCCAGATGCCATCGAACATGTGTCGACACAATACTCTAAATCCTAGAAATTTTAACACAAATTTGCATGCTCCACATTTAGCCGGAGCAATCCATAATTTCACCCCATCGAAACTGTCCATGTCACAAAAGACCTATTTATCCCCATCCCGGACTGAGCCGCCGCACCACCGCACAATACCACTCCAAAGGCTCGATCCCAACACTCATCACTCTCCCCTCGCCTACCTAGCAGACGTCGGTGCCGCCGCGAAGATGCGTGGACCGAGGCAGAATGCAGGGTCATCGAGTCGTTCCGCATCTGCCAAGACGCGCATGTAGACGGCTTTTACGTCATAAACGTATCCAAAATTTCTTATGTTCCATGTTGTTTTTCATGTTATTTGCTACATGTTTTCTTTACACTTTATGTCATTTTTATCGATTTTCCGGGACTAACCTATTGACAAGATGTCACAGAGCGAACTCATGTTTCCTGTTTTTTGTTCAAAAAAGTTGTTCTGGAAATATTCTCGGAATCGGAAAATTGGAAAATCATAAGTCTTAGAAATTTGTCGTGCACACGGAGACCGGAGGAGGCACGGAGGGGGGCCACAGGGGCCCCACACCATAGGGCGGCGCGCCCCCCTCCCTGGCCGCGCCATGGGGTGGTGTGTCCCCCTCGACGCCCACCGACGTTGCCCTTTCGCCTATATAATCCCCTCTTATAGTTAACCCTAAAAAGAGACCACTTTTACACGAAAAACACCTGATGCCGCCTCCATAGTCAATTCGAGTTCGGGGGTTCTCGAGTTCGCCCCGGCACCTTGCCAGGAGTGGTAATCATCACCGGAGGGCTCTACACCACCAGGCTCGCCTCCGGAATGATGTGTGAGTAGTACATCCTTGGACTACGGGTCCATAGCAGTAGCTAGATGGTTGTTCTCTCCTCTTTATGCCTCATGTTTAGATCTCGTGAGCTGCCCTACATGATCGGGATCATCTTATTGTAATGCTACATGTGGTGTTTGCTGGGATCCGATGAATATTGAATGTTATGTCTCTTGGTTATCAATCTATCATGTTATCTTCGTGTGTATGTTATGTATGATCTTGCATGCTCTCCATTGTTAGTAGATGCTCTGGCCAAGCAGATGCTAGTGAGTCCAAGAAGGAGTATTTATGCTCACTAGTGGGTTCATGCCTCCTTTGCATATGTGGTCGAGTGACAGAAACGTGACAGATGGAGGATGTGTTGTTGCCATTAGGGAGAAAACAATGATGTTTACATTTTCACATTACACACTTTTCTTAATGCGATTATCTGTTGCTTGCAACTTAATACCCAAAGATTGTTCGGATGATATTTTGAGGGTGGATTGTTAGTCATAGATGCAATTGGATATCAATCTACGAGTCTTTGTTGTTATGCCCGCATGAATCACATAGTAATCGTCATGTCATGCATGTCTAAATATATATCTATTGCCTAGCTGTAATTTGTTCACCACGCATGTTATCTATCTTTTCTGGAGAGAAACCACAAGTGAACTGTGGACCTCGGTCCGTTTCCTCATACTGATAATACAACCACTGCAATTACTATTTTCACACTGCTACTAATGTTTTCACATTGTTCTCCTACTATTATCCACACCATACGTTTAACCGCTTTGTTTTCAGCAAAACCGGTGAGATTGACAACCTCACTGCTTCGTTGGGAAAAGTGAATTGATTGTGTTGTGAAGGTTCCACGTTGTTGCTGAACCGGTAGTGCGCCCTACCACATCAACTGCATCAACCTTCAGAAGTTTCTTGTCCTCCTACTGGTCGATTCAACCTTGGTTTCTTTTCTAAGGGAAAACTGTTGTTGTGCTCATCATACCTTCCTCTTGGGGTTTCCCAACGAGTGCAAGATCTGCACCATCAAGCATTTTTCTGGCGCTGTTGCCGGGGAGGAAGATAATTTATGCAAGGGGAGTCTCTCACTTAAAATCTCCTTACTTTGTTTTAGTTTTGCTTAGTTTATTTTATTTTATCTTGTTTGCTTCTCTTAATCAAAAATGCAAAAAATAGTTCTTATTCTAGTTGTTATTTTTATCATGTTTTTAATCTTGCTAAAATGAGTACTCTTGTTCCTTTTACCATGTCACATGAGGAAATGACCTTCACTTTCAAACAAGGGAGTGATGAGAGTTTTAAGGAAGCTTGGTCTAGAGTTTTTTATTCCTATTGCAAAATTGAACCTAAAATGACTCTAAGCATGTTTCTTCGTAGTTTTTATTTTGGTCTTGTTCTTTGCTATAGATATGCTTTGGATACTGTGGTAGGAGGATATTTCCTCCATTGTGATGGAGATCAAGCTTTTAATGTCATAAAAAAAAATTGCAACCTATAGCTCACCTAGTAGCTCTGATAAAGCCTTTCCAAGCATTTATGCTAGATTGAATACCCTTGAGTCACGTATGTCTTGTCGAAAAGAAGGTTATAATCAGATGCGTGAACATTTTGAATATGTCCCAATAAACTCTAAAGCCTCAAATATGATTCCTAAAGTAAAGGTTGAAATAGATGGTGAAACTTTTAATGCTCTGTAATATTATGTCTAAATTTTGTCTTATGCCTAAAGAAATTTATGAATCTTTGAGTCTTTGGGGACTTTCTGAGGGAGGAAAATAAATACATCTCACTAATAACACTACTATATTTCCCATTGGGATAGATGAGGGAGTATTTACAGAAATCCTAGGAATAATGTTATCCACTGATTATCTTGTTATTGAATGTGTAGGAGGAGGCCAAATTACCCTTGGAAGATCGCTACTTATGCTTTTGGGAGCAACTATTGATGTGGGGTAAGGTACCATGACTTTCACTTCCAAACCATGCTCAAATCATCAGTTCCCCAAAGTAAGAATAAGGGTAAGAAAGTTAAACGTAAGCCTCATAACAATTTGAATTCTTCTTCACTTGAAAACACTTGATTTTCTCTTCTTATGCCTAGCTAAAAAGCGTTAAAGAAAATCACTTCTTGGGAGATAACCCATGGTTTTATTTTTGCTTTGTTTTTCTCTGTTTTCTTTGAGTCAAGGTGGTGTATACTTCTGTAGAAACTCCTTTGTATCTTTATTTTCATGTATTAGTTCTGCCAAGTAAAGTTTCTAGCGAAAAGTGGTGTTAGTTTTGGATTTCTGCGCGGAAAAACAAATTTCTACTGTCCACGTAAAAAATCGTATAATTCACAGAGAGATCAAAATGACCTGAAACTTTTTGTGATTATTCCTCAGATAATTCGAAAACATTTTTTTCTTTATGTTTTTTATTTGAGAAACTCAAGTGCCTCGAAAAAAATCTTCATTACAAACTATTCTGGTTTTGGCAGATTCTGCCATTTTTTTGCATTTGCTCTTTTACTATGTCAAGTGGATTTCTTTGCTTCACAAAACATCAGTGGCTGTAGCTAATGTTTAAAAGTATCAATAGCACTTGTGCCCATGCATGACCCATGGATTTTTTTTATTGTTGCACTAACCCTCTAATGCGAACTACTTTGAGTGTGGTGTGAAGGAAATTTTCAAGTGTCGAGGGAAGAGGGTTATATAATGTGATCAAGAAGAGTGCAAGGCCAAAGCTTGGGTATGCCCCTGTGGTTCATGCCAGAAAATTCTAAGAATACTCAAGCGTCTAAGCTTGGGGATGCCCAAGGCATCCCCTTCTTCATAAACAAATTATCATGTCACTTCTAGTGAAACTATATTTTTATTCGGTCACATCATATGTAATTTACTTGGAGCGTCTTTTATTTCTTGTTTTGTTTTCTTTTGTTTTCCTTCCTGCAATAAATATCATTGGAACCTAGCATTCTTATTTGGGAGTTAGACACACTCCGCTTTTTCATTTGAATACTCGTTATGCTCGTATTCTTTGTTTTTCTTCTAGCTGTTGCAATCCTTTTAGCTCCTGTTTCATGCATCTCTTATTTAGAAATGTTAGTTTTAGTAGAGTTACGTGAGTAATCTCTTGCTTAATTGTTGTATCATTTGGAGAGTTTTTGTTAGAACATATATTGGATGTTGCTTGTTGGAAAAAGAAATTGCTCCGTGTGGTAGAATTTATAACGGTGCAAAAAGAAGCTTGTATAGACTGTGGCTACACTTTTTCATGTCATGTTAGATGTTATTTTAATTCTAAGCCTAATTGTTGTTTTTGTAGCATGAATTGTCTCAGATAGCTGAGAGTGTTTATTGTTCCATTGAAAGAATCATGAGTTGTTTTTATCACATTGAAGCATAAATTTGTGGTGTTCTCCTTTAAATGTTTTATTTGGTTGACTTGGCGCATGCTTACACCATGTTTATGACTACAAACCAGTCACTTATAGCCTCTATGATCATTTAGTTTTTGACTTTTAATACCACTTATGCTTTGATTAATAATGTTTTTGTCGCTATGCATGATTATGTCCATTATGCTCTCTTGACTTGTCGCTCCCAGTCTTTGCTAGCCTCCAGCTATACTAAGTATGAGCTCTACTTGTGCATCCAACTCCCAATAACCAAATTATGCCAAATGTTTCCATCATACCTACCAACATGTGGTATTTAACCGCCACTCCAAAGTAATTTTCTCATGTGTTACCTTTAAAACTTTCAAAATTACTCATGTTTTGTGCTCCTGTTTTAGCTCATTTTGACGTGAATAGAGAATCTTTATCTCACTTGTTGATTGGATTTCACACCCTGGACTAGTGGTTTCATCTTCTTATCCAACTGATAGAGAGCTGGCAGCGGGGTGCCCAGCCCCAAACTTAGTACAACAAATTCTCTTCACTATTTTTGCCCCTGATTTATCAGTCAAAGCATAATTGTGTTAACAAAAGGGAAAGAGGGATGACCTTCTACCGATATGCGTCTTTCTATGGGAGCTGTACCTCTAAAGTCTAGTTGGCTTGTGACGTACTGTATTTTCTGTTTACCATTCGTTGACATAAGCATACACACATCTCTAAAAATTAGACACTCCTCCATGGTATGTAATTGTTGGCAGGCACGCGAGGATTTGGTTAGCCATGGTTTGTGTAAGAAATGTTGGGACGAGTGTCAAACATTTTATACCTCTGTTTAATAAAATAAAAATCTCTAGCACATGAGTTATCCCTGCTTCCCTCTGCGAAGGGCCTTTCTTTTACTTTTATGTTGAGTCTCCATCTTCTAGCGTTATGCACTGTTGAGAGAGCATAGTTTTCATTCTAAGTTTAATGTGCTTTTGTCCCAAAAATCTTATTGATTGATTCATACCTTGTTATTACTTGCTCTCAAATTATTTGTTCTAGTCATCCTTTTAAACTTTGAAGGTGTCCTGGCATTTATGTTTTTCCCCCGCTCTTAAGGACAAGCAAAATATCACTTTTCCATGTTTTCTTGATGCTAAAAACAAATGTATAACTTTCAAATGCATTATTACTCATGTTCTTCTATTTGTTTTACTTTTCATAATGCAAAATGATTGCTATGTTTCATTGTTAAAAGTATATATGTCATACTTGTGTTTAAAGTACTATGATCTCAGTTTACATATGCTTTTACAATTATGATGATCAAGTTTATGTTGGTAGTATGTCACCTCAGAAATTATTTGTTTTGTCGCTTACCTACTCAAGGACAAGTAGGAAGTAAGCTTGGGGATGTTGATACGTCATAAACGTATCCAAAATTTCTGATGTTCCATGTTGTTTTCATGTTATTTGCTACATGTTTGCTTTACACTTTATGTCATTTTTATCGATTTTCTCGGACTAGCCTATTGACAAGATGCCATAGAGCTAGTTCATGTTTTATGTTGCTTTTTGTTTCAGAAAAGTTGTTCTGGAAATATTCTCGGAATTGGAAAATTGGAAAACCAGAAGGCTTAGAAAGTTTTCGCGCACACGGAGTCCGAAGGAGGCCCGAAGGTGGGTCACAGGGCCCCAAACCATAGGACGGCGCACACCCCCTCCTTGGCCGTGCCATGGGGTGGTGTGGGCCCCCTGTCCGCCCACCGACATTGCCCTTTCGCCTATATAATACCCTCAGATAGTTAACCCTAAAAACAGAGCACTTTTCCACGAAAAACACCCGGGGCCACCGCCATCATCAACCCGAGTTCGGGAGGGTTCTGGAGTTCTCCCCGGCACCCTGCCGGGAGGGGAAATCATCACCGGAGGGCTCTACACCACCATGCCCGCCTCCGGAATGATGCATGAATAGTTCATCCTTGGACTACGGGTCCATAGCAGTAGCTAGATGGTTGTTCTCTCCTCTTTAGGGCTCGGGTAGCACGATCCAAGAAGACATAAATAGGCGACAAGCACTTGTTGTCCAAAAATCTGTGACCTCCAAGGTGACAGGTGGAGATATATACGAGGAGTGAATATAACAAGAGGATCATGAGAAGTCAAAGAACTTAAAACATTGGTGTAACCTAAACGGTTTTAAATAGCTGAGCTGACTATGGCATATGGGACAAGAATGCAAGACAATAGTGATAGACAGTTCTATGCATGGAGATGTTTAACTACTCAAGGGGGACTCGCCTACAGACTACTCAATAGACAATAATATGAATCACATAACCGCTTCCACCATTTGGCACATTCACCGGAACCATGAACTGAAACCCCTCTGCACCCGTTCCATCCATAAGTAGTAAAGACTTCTTTTCTATTATTTTACTTACTTATTATTTACTTTTAGTATTATTCACATCTTTATTTTCATACAACCAACCACAGTTTTCTACAGGTATAAGTGAGTCAAAACTATGTGAGTTAATTCACATAATTCTCACACCTTGTGTGCGACATAGAAAACCTTTTGAAAATCTTTTGCCGGATCAGCTCTCTGTGGGAACAATATAATCGGGAGATCATACTTTCATGAAATTGTGCAATGATGAATATGTGCACTTGCAGGTATCACACCCCCCCCCCCCCCCCTTCAGTAGACATCGGCGATCGACGTCAACAAATATTAGTTGTGTAAAAATCATTGTGACTCCAAGTGCGGACTTATGCAACAAGCGAGAGTTCCCCCTACATGAATGACTCGAGGTTTATATTTATCCTAGGTAGTAGCAACTTCTCCTTCCTTCCCTAGAGCAACTCCTACAAGATAGTGAGAAATCGTTTTGTGTCCCCAACTCAACTGCGAGTATCAGGCACACAACTATTAGAATGAGACTGGAACAAAAAATAAACAAAATACAAGAAAATATCTGTTTCCAAAATAGTTCACAACTAAAAATAAAAAGTGAAATAAAGTAAAAGGTGTTTCTTATATTAAAAGATGGATAAAGGTTCATGGGTTCGCTTGACCTCTCTTACATGTTTACAATTTTGATAGCGGTTCCCTTAGCTACGCTCCTCCCAACCTTACTTCCACAAACCTTGGCTGATAGACTCCTTGGATGCTGATCAACTTTAAACATGTCCATTAAGGAGTACACTTTTCTTAGTAAGTTAGAACAAGCGGTCTCTTTATTAACCGCTCTCATCAATTTTAAATGAGCACATTTACATAATCATTGGGTGAAAAAGGAGCAAGAGCCTACTTAGTATAAAAGATCACAATCTCCTTCGCCACATCTCCATAACTAGTAAAAGAACACAAAACATATAACGTTAAACATACAGTTTAGGGTGTGTTCGGCAACGCCCTGGCTTTTCCAAATCCATGAATCCCGCTTCCCGTACATAAAATTTGCTCCCCGGCCGGAGCGGAAAACGTTCGGCGCGCTCCACTTTGATCATGGGATTTAAGCCCATACTGGCTAGCCAAGCCTGCTGAGTCCATGTGATTCAGCCTTAGCCCAGGGAAAGCCAGTCCATTAGGCTGGGTCTTTTGAGTGTTAGGTCAGCCTAGTAGTTGGGAAGCTCCGTTTTTTTTTGTCGATTTTGGCTATACAGAGACCAGCTCCTCGATGCCGGATGCAGACTAGGATGGTGACGGAGGGATATGGTGATGGACGCGGGATTGTATCATCTTACCGTCAGAGGGAGACGGGGATGGTGGCAGAGGGGTCTGGTCCCAAGCTCATCGTCGATCTGGAGTCGTGGATGCTCCTGTGTCAGAGGGGGGGCTCGCGTGTACCTCGACGGGGACTCTCATACGAGGGACCAAAGGCGGCCGAAGTTGGGGCGACACGGCGGTGGGTCTCGAGCCGGCGTGGGCAGCCTTGTCACAGGGCGAGATGTGGTCTGCGAGTCGTTCACGAGAGAAGAGCATGGACTCGGTCGGGAGGAAAATAAGAAAATGCACCGTTTTCACTTGGCGGTGGCATTTATGCGTAATTATGTGCTGCTTCGCGCTCTAATGCTCCATGGATCACAAGAAGAGGTGCTCTGCATTTTACACACCCAAATCGGCTTGCTCCGTGCATCTAGCTCTGAGAAGCCGGCGTGTTAAGCGCTGCTCCGCGCTGGAGTGGTTGGAAGCTAGGCAACTGTAACCCCCCCCCCCCCCCCAAGAGAAAAACACATGTTTAGTACATTAACTTGCGAAGAATATGTGATTTGGTCACCAAGTTATGAAACACAAAACGCATGTAACAAAGTTCCCACGCGCGAGAGTTTTGTCCACTTTGCCGCCTGTCGTGAGTTTGCTTAAGTGGCCAGACAGTATTTCGTAAATCGCCCCTTCAAATTTTAATTATTCTAACTGCTAAGTCTTTTTCAAAAAAAAATTGTTTGGCTTTTAGGGGGTGCTTGTAAAAAAAAGTTAGGAGAGATTTGTAAATAATATAGTCTACCATATATGCAAGAACAAAACGGTTGAGATGGCAACTTTGTGACCCGCTTTTCATGTTTTGCAACTTGGTAACTAAAGTGTGCATTCTCGGCAAGGTGATGTCTATAATTTATTTTATTTGGAATAGGTAGGCTTTTCCGAAATGGGGGAAACCCATGGCCTCTGCATCGAGTGATGCACACAGCCTTTATTACTTATTAAGTTTCAGAGTGACTCAATCGTTTTTACAGTACTAGAAAACTCACAAAGAGACAAGTCTTCCTCAGAACTGAAAGTATAAAAACAAACTACAAAAGCCTATTAATATGCTGCCACGTAGTACGAGAGAAAAAATCCCGAGCCACCGCAAGAAGCCGCTGGCATCCAACCACCATAAACTCTCTCTATTCCGAGGGAAGTAAGAAATCCCATAGCTAGATCCAATACACCGCCATGCCGATAACCTGTAAGGTATGGAAATTTTCCTTTCTGTTAAAAACAAGATTATTTATACAGTTCCATATAGACCAACAAATAGCCGAGACGCCTATACGAATTCTATTCTTGGTATTTTTGTCCACCCCATTTAACCAATTACCAAACATATTAGTAACATTGGAGGGTGAAGGGATATTGTAGGTAAAGAAAACTACACGCCAAACAAGCTTAGCAAAAGGGCAAGAAATGAATAAGTGATCAAACGACTCCTCATTCCCACAAAAGGAACAATGGGTATCGCCATTCCAATTTCGTTTAGCTACATTATCTTTAGTGAGCAAAACCTTTTTTTATCTAGGAACCACATAAAGATTTTGATCTTGAGGGGGGTCTTCAACTTCCACAAATAAGTTTTAAGAAGACAGTATGATCATTCATAAGGTCTTCATACATCGATTTAACAGAGAAAACACCAGCTTGCGTCAACTTCCAATGAAAAGTATCAGGGGCATCATTAAGATAACATTCATTAAACGCAAACATGGATGAGACCACTCTCCCACCAATTCCCAACAAGGTTTCTCCTAAAACCTATGTTAAGAGTTGGAACATTGTGACACACGTCATGCACCGAAACATGTTTATGTTTCACAATATTATAAAGAATGGGGTATTGAACTTGAAGTGGGGTCATACCTAACCAGGTATCCTCCCAAAACCTCGTAGTCTCTCCATTGCCAATTTTAAAAGAGCCTCTACTAAGGAACTCTTCCTTAACTCTCATTAGGCCCTTCCAAAAGGAAGAATCGATAGGTTGTGCCTCAACATGAGCTAAAGTTTTGCTATGAAGATATTTGTTTTGCAGCAATTCCTGCCAAACCCCCTCCTCATTTAGTAGTTTAAACAACCACTTGCTTAGTAAACATTTATTTTTTAACTCTAGAACTTCCACACCTAACACCACCCCCCCCCCCCCCCGATCCTTGGGTCTGCAAATGATATTCCATTTAGTCAATCTATATTTGCGTTTATTCTCATCATATTGCCAGAAAAAACGTGATCGATAAAAATATAGTCTCTTCCGGACACCCTTTGGAATTTCCATAAAAGAGAGCATAAGCATTGGTAAACTTGTTAGTACCGAATTAACAAGAACTAACTGATCCCCATAGTATAATAGCTTTCCTTTCCAACATCCAAGTTTGTCCTCAAAACGACATTCAACTGGGTGCCACTCGGATTTTCTAAGTTTTCGGTGTAGGAATGCCCAAATATTTAAAAGGTAAAGAACCAGAATCGCAACCAAAAAAATGTTTATACTAATTCCCAGCCTCTTTAGCTTTTCCAAAACAGAAAACTTCACTCTTGTGAAAGTTTATTTTGAGACCCGAAAGTTTCTCAAAGATGCATAATATGAGCTTTAAATTGACTGCCTTCTCAAGGTCACGCTCTAGAAATAATATAGTATCATCAGCATACTGCAGAATAGACAATCCTCCTTCTACTAAGTGAGGAATGAGACCACCTATCTGTCCATCCTCCTTCGCCCGAGCAATCCGGATGGCTAGCATTTCTGCAACTATATTAAAAAGTATAGGAGACAAGGGATCCCCCTGTCGAAGGCCTTTTTAAGTCTGAAAATAATGACCAATTTCATCATTTACGCGAATATCAACACTTCCTCCCTAGAAAAATTGCATAATCAACTTGCACCATTCCTGTGCAAACCCCTTCATACACAATGCTTTGTGGAGACTTTTAAAACTCAATTTTAAAAATAACTCCATCCATTTTCTTCCTTTAAGGTTCATGGATGGTTTCATGGAGGATGACCACCCCTTCCAAGATGTGCCTCCCAGGCATGAAAGTCGACTGAGAAGGTCTAACCACCGTTTACACAATTTGGGTAATACGATTAGTACCCACCTTTGTGAATATCTTAAAGCTGACATTGAGATAGAAAATAGGTTTATATTGCTCAATTTGCACTGCATTATCTTTTTTAGGAAGCAAGGTAATGACACCAAAGTTCAGTTTAAACAACTGAAGATTGCCTTGTTTCGGCTACCTAAACATAGTCATAAGGTCATCCTTAATTATTTCCCAGAATGTCTTATAAAACTCCATAGGAAACCCATCTAGTCCAGTAGCCTTATTTAATTCCATCCGAGAAATGGCTTCGAACACTTCTTTCACTAAGAAATCATAAGTAAGAATATCCTTTTCATCTTGGGTTGATTGCGGTATATTATGAGTAGTAGATTCATCCATAGAGATATCATTGGGCAACGAATCCCCAGATAGCCTTTTGTAGTACTCGCTAATGTAAGTTTTTAAATTTTCGTCGGCTACTATAGTTTATTCCTCTTGCTCAAGCTGAAAGATCAACTTCTTTCGGTCTTTCCCATTAGCTATGAGATGAAAATATTTAGTATTACCGCCCCCTTCCTGGATATATTTAACCTTAGCTCTCTGAGCCCATTTAAATTCTTCTTCCCTACGAAGACAACAAATTCGATCATTTGCGTCTCTCAAAATTTCCCGCGCAACTCTGATATCAAGCTCATCAAAGATTTTAAGCAACCTCTCTTTTTCTTGCCTATAATTGCCACTTAGATTCTTAGCCCATCCTCTCAGGAAACGCCTTAAGTGTCTAATTTTATTCTGCCATATCTCGATGGCCGAGTTCCCTTTGACAACAGCAGCCCATTTAGTTGTGATCATCTCATAGAAACCATCAATTTGAAGCCACGAAAGTTCAAATGAAAATCAAGCTTTATTACCAATATGAGCTCTAACCCCAAAATCCACAAAGAGAGGGGTGTGATCGGATCTTGTTCTAGTCAAAGCCTGGACCGTAGCCAAAGGATACTTATGTTCCCACTCTACAATTGACAATATCCTATCTAATTTTTCATAAGTTGTAGTATCTCTCCTGCTGGCCCATGCATACTGCCTCCCCGATAGCTCAATCTCGTTCAAGTTTAAACTATGAATTATAGCATTAAACATAACAAGCCATCTCGAATTATAATTAGCATTATTCTTTTCTTCAGTCTTTCGTATAATGTTAAAATCCCCACCCGCCAATATCAGTAGTGTTTCATTTTCACAAATACGAACAAGCTCTGATGAGAATTGCGGTTTAAATTCATCATGTGCAGCGCCATATACAAAAACTAGCACCCATTTGAACCCATCACTCTTAGTCCTAACAAACAACTTAACACAAAACTCTCCAACATCCACATTTTTAACCTAGATAGACGCATAATTTATTCCAATAAGCATACCCCCTGAATGACCTCTCGGTGGTAAACAAAACCACGCGAAGTCCAAGCTCGAAGCTAAATTGTTCAGAAAATGGGTCACAAAATTTGATCTTCCCGTCTCCGACAAGGCTAGAAAATCTAAACGTCTATCACGAATACTCTCTTTAATGAACAAATGTTTACCAAGGTCACGAAAACCCTCACCATTCCAAAACACAGAAAGAAACAAATATTGTACTCAAGGGATATAGAGAAACAAGATCCACTACCACGTGAGGATTCACGAAGCACGGTAGAGCTATAGATAAGAGATCAAATGAATACGAGAGCAGAGCGAGGAAGAAGAATAGCCTAACCACAGCCAAGGGGAGAAGGTGAAATTATGAGAAAACTTGAGAAGTAGTCTTTACAACGCTCATTCAACACTGCAATGAGCATTTTCCGTGATCGAATTAACCATGGGCGCTCGACCAAAAAAAAAAGTGATTTATACCCTCAAACAACAGAAAAAAAAAACACGTGTGTGGCTCGCTGACTCCACCGAACGTCTCTTGGAGTGAAACATTTAGTACAGGTGTCAATGAGATATAACTAAATGCATTGGCACCTTCGGCTCCATGTGCGCTAAACAGTTGAGAATCATTGTGGGCAAACAGCAAACAGACCTCCACACAAGTTTTTACTAAGAAACTGGGATCAAGACGCCAGGACAGAACATTCAAACTCAGACGGAGCGCATCAAAAGGCATGCACAAACAGTTCGAATCTAACTAATCTGTTGACTGCAGACTTCCTTCAGCAGCATGATCCTTTTTCATCGCCTCCACAGCCTCCCTGCGAACATAGATCGATATATCAATATATAAGCACAAGCTCCGTCTGTTCAATCAGTGTGTGCATGTGCTGGGCTAGGGGGGGCGGGGGGGGAGGAATAATTACCACAATACTTTCTCGATCTCGGCATTCGCAGGATCCAGTTTCAGTCCACCCAAGAATGCGTCAACTGCTTTCTTGTGTTCCTGGGAAACGAAAATTGGACAGATGATCCACAGCAAGCTAATGCAAACAAAGGCAACACATGACTAGCAAACTCATAATGTTTCCAACCTTGAGCGACATATGAGCAGCTCCTTTCCGGTAGTAACCTTTCACCCAGCTGGGTCGCCTTGCAATACAAACATTAGCATCAAGCAAAGCCTTCTGAGCTTTGCCAATTTGCACATAGCAATAGCTCCTATTTGAATACAAAGTTGCATCACAATTGTCTAGCTCAAGTGCCTGCATAAAATTGACGATGAAGATACATAGTGAGCCAAACCACAGGGGAAAAAATAGGACTTAGGCAGTCAGTTGAAATTGCTGTAGTTTCCATATACTAGCTGCCATTGCATCTTACAGGATAATGCAACGAACATTGGACCCGTGGAATACAAGTCAAACTGTGCAAGGCACCTCATATAGCACTGAGATAGAGTACCTCGGAGTACAGCTTTGAAGCACTAAGGTAGTCCTTTCTCTTGACTGCCTTTTCTCCTTGTGATTTTAGCTCAGCTATCTTATCCAAGGTCGTGTTACGTTGCTCCTAAATCATGAACATACGTTAGGGGAAAGTAGGTTAGTTAGTGACACTAAAAGATGCATATTTAGGAAAAGGCATCGCAAGCTTAACAGCACACCCACAGGTGAAAACTACTCTTTTGCCCTTGGAATGTTCGGAATGTCAACCAGTGGCAGCCTAGGGGCACAGCCTCACAGAGAGGACAGGAACGGAGGAGGCAACCAGAGTTGTTATTTGTGTAATTTTGAAAGTGCTGCAATGGAGTATCCCCTGAGGGTGTTGTATCTCAGAATTTTAATGTTTATCGTGTCATTATGAAATCAAGTGCATTTGCAATGTTGCGCCTCTAAATATGCATCTTTCAAGTGTTATCAGCCTGACCTTCCAGTTAAATTAAGCCTGCAAACTATATAGTACACATATAATTATTCAAAGATATTGCACACAGATATAACTACTTTAGATATATATATGGGCTGTTGTCTTTGAGGTCACCAACTGCTAAGTTAAACCAAACATGTTGGTTACATTGTACTGATTATAGTTTAATTTCTCAAAAGAAAAACATACCACATGACTACATGAGATATAGTGAGTCAAACATGTACTATTACTATTAGTAATTACTAGCAATCGGGAACATGTAATTCACTTCCATAATATTGTATGGAACACATCTCAAATATAAATCATATATAGTACAGCAATACAATGCGTAGAAATATACATAGCAAGTGATGTTATAAGAATATATTGTTTCGTGCATATATCTCACAATAACCCAATGTATAGCATACATCTCATGATAGTATGATTGCTAGTGCTGTTAATTTTGTACAACATGAAAAAATCAATATGGTGTACCATGTTTAGGACTATATATTGTGTTACAAAAAAAATATCTACTTAGTGGCGTAGAACAAGAATCATGCATATATGTAGCAGTATCTTGATAATCTGAAGTATTGTTGATATGGGCCAAAGATGACAAAATATAGCACGTTTTGGATGGGACCAATGGTTGAGATTATAGCTTAAAAAGACTTGTTAGCTTATAGTGTTATTTCTCAAAAGAAAAAAATGCAATATAACAAGGTTAGTGAAATGAATGTGTTATTAGAAAAATTGCATGTGAAAAAATTAATAATCTGATTTAAATTACTCATGTAGTTCATGCTGGACGGACTGTGGTCGTTCTCAAAGACATATATTATGTGGGGCCTATGTGACATGGTAACAATGAATACATGGAATAATACAAAACACATGGTAGAATAGCACTCGCTGGTACAAAGGATTGAGCGTGGGGGATAAATGGTGCAAGCAACCAGTAGCGCCATCAACTATCGGTTTTTAATACAATACTAACCATAATATATGTGTTTCAGGAACCATGAAATATCCTTATAAGTTCTTCTTACATTCCACATAAAAATTAAATGATAGTTACTACCAGCCACCTGTTGCAGTAAAATCAACACAAGGGAGGTCCACCCAACAAGTGGCGCCACTTAAGGGGGGGAACCCTAAGTCAAGGTGTGAAATACTCATTCAAGTGAGATAAAGGTTACAAGTTCATACAGAAGGTGGAGGGCATCCACGTAGAGCAGCAACTACAAAAAATATAAAATGATGAGGGAACTTTCAATTCAATTCAAACCTTAGGAATTGAGCATCTTGATTTCTCGTGAGTAATAATTCCTTCGACACTCCAGTTTGCCACTGCTCTGATGGGAGAAGTGAAAGGAAATAGAATCTTCACAAGTCTTCTCTTACCGAAGCTTGCAGCAATTTGTATTGGCAAACGGCCATGCTGTAAAATAACAAAAGAAAGAAGATTAATTGTATAGGAACTTTTTAAAAATATATCACATCTGCAAACTCGATTACTTAATTAGTAAGAATCTCATGGAAGTGATTTTCCACTGGAATATGTTCATTAGTTTATTTCTGGGCTGATTACCTTACGAAGAGAATAATTATGACAAAATATAGTTGCAGTATTGCATTCTAATCACATAATTCCCTGTGAACCCAACATGGGTGTGCAATTGTGCTCACGTGAAGAAAGATACAAGCATACGCATGCCAAATATGTCACAAGCTTGTGATACACACTGAGCACACAAAACCATATGCATTAGATTTGACACACACTAAGAACAACAAAGGATTTGGAAGAACAAAAAAACACCTGTTTATCTGGAATATTCGGATCTGCGCCAACCTCTAGCAAGTACTTAATACAGTCAGCCAAGCCATACTTAATTGCCACCACCAAGGGAGTGTCTGGATTAGCAGAATTCACATCAGCACCAGCCTGTGGACGCACGTTATGCAACACAAATAGCCATGCATACATCAAAGCATGAACAAAAGAGACAGGTAAAGGAACACGCATATTCTATAGTAACTAATGGGTTCCTGTCTAGTAATCAAGACATGAAAAAAAAAAAGCAAACAGGATTTTACCAGACCTTGACAAGTAGCTTGACACAATCCAGTGAGACCGATTCACTCAACCCATGCTTAGTAGAATCAAGAGCCGTAGCTATAGGGGTACCTGAAGCTTCTGAAACCCTGTTTGGCTAAAAGTTTAAAACAAGAAAATTATTTCCTCAAAAATAAGTAACATAATTCAATAGGTTATAGCAATACCAATGTGAATACAAAGTCAAAACAGAAAACACAGGTCAGACGCATTCTACAATACAGCCACATAATATGTCCGAACTCACATGCGTACAATTAGCATTATTTTTAAATGAACAGGCAGTACAACCCCAAACTTAGCAATAGTATGACATAAATGGCCTGAATTTAGCTGCCCATTTATAGGTATTTCCAATATGATTTGAACCAGGGGTCACTAGAAAATTTATGAATGAACTACTGGACTTGTCAAAACAAATACGGTAAAAAAAATTGATTATCAAAGCAGACTTGGTGGAAATTTGGAATATAAGTCCAACATGACAGATCAAAGCAAGCATAGAAATTATCAAGATTTCATCAAGTTGTCCAAATTGTCAATGAAAATAGTATATAATGTACACATTACATCTGCATGGTGATCCAACAAAATCTTCAAAGCACCAGTATTCCCATAGGAAGCAGCAGTGTGCAGGGGTGTCCCATGAACACCAACTATGTCAACTCTGGCTCCTCTGGATAACAACAGACACACTATTGCTTCATTCCCTAGAAATATATTAACAACATGAGTGTTATACAGAACAGCCAATATTCAGGCACACTATAGAGCTGGCTAAGACGAAGGGAAATAAATTCCTATAAGATGTGCAGTAGGCTGCTAAAGAGCTTAACGACCTTTTCTTCCCATAGATCAATCATGTCATAAGCTGTGCAACCATCAAATTCATTTGAGTTCCTCCGGCTCCAAGTTGTTATAAAAGTTCTTTCAGAAAGAAATTGAAATGGCAACACTTAAAAGTTCAAAAGCAGACTTAACAATTGAGCATGAATGGCACCTTAACAAGGTGGGTGAATAGTGCTATCCGGACACCCGCATCTTAATTTTTTTGTTGCCAAACCAGACACCCAAATTTAGGGCAGATTCTGACACCGACATATGTCTCCATGTAACAATAGTGGGTGGGGGTCCAACGTGTTGGCGAAAAAAATCGGTTGGCTGGTACTTAGGCTGTGTTTGTTTGGGCTTCAGCTTCAGCTTTTAGTATCAAAAATCAGAAACCCAAACAAACAGCATGAGATAGGAAAGTGCTGTCCAAAAGCGGCGTGGAAAAATGCACTAAGAAGCGAAGCAGCGCAGAAGCAGCCCTTGAGGTGCTTCCCGCAGATTCTTGCTAAAATTCCGAACCGTTATTTCTTATTGCCCAGTCCATTGCTCGAAATTACATCCATAATGCCACCGTGCGCTGGACTGATGGCTTTTCCTGTACGACGCATGCATCTGCCTCTGCAAAGCATCAGAGCAGCAGTACGGCAGTACCTAGATAAGCATCATCTCCCTTAGCCTACATGCTCTAACTTATTTTCATTCTCACACAAATATACTTCTATTTAAAATAATTTATACACAAAATATGAGTGTGTCGACGAGTAGGTTCCATTTCCGTAATCAGTTTCCAGTTTGGTGGATTGTAACATCTTAATTTCGGACCAAAGTTAACATTATTTTTAGAGAGTTTTTGTTAAATTCGTCGCACTCGGTGAACAGTTTGAAATTTAATGGCGTGGTCATGTTTAACATCGGTCCAAACTTTATCACAACAAATCTTATACTGGTTTTTTTTTACCGTTCAGGGCATGTCGATCGCCACCACTATTAAGGCATCCGCGTTGTTTCCCGCGCCACCATCGTCATCGTTCCCTTACCCTTCCTCACCCGCTGAGTTCGTCGGACTACTCAAGCCAAAAGCTAAAAGCCATAAGCCATAAGCCAAAAGTCATAAGCTATATAATTGTGGGGGAAATCTCGCCTTAGAAGTCAAAAGCCATAAGCCACAAGTCAAACGCCGAAAGCCATAAGCCATATAATGGTCTCGATAATCTCGACGTAGACGTGAAAAGACATAAGCCAAAAGCCGAAAACCTAACAAATAATTCATAAATTATTTTGATAATTAACGGCTTACAATTAGTTTAGCAAAAAATGTAAAATTGAGATAATTTAAACGTTAAGCATGGCAACTATGTTAAAAAAAAGAGTCAGGATTAGCTAATACGTTTCAAATCGGCATTTATACAACATTTTCATCATTCATGGGCATTCGAGTCATTTCATCCTTCAAACCAGCAGCCGCAGCCATGAGAAGCACTCCTGCCAAACATCAAATCTCTGCTTCATACAGCTGCTTACTACAGCTGATTTTTGACAGCCCACCAGCTACAGCTGATTCTCAACAGCAGCAGCCCAAACAAACAGACCCTTAGAACCGCAGTAATGAACCAGGTAGGGGGCATATAGTTTGCAGTAGCACCTTCTAAGGTAATGAGGTGTACTAGTGCACTAGATCACAAATAAACACATCTAAAGGTAGTAAAAGTTTCTGAACAAATATCATGACAATATATAGAAGTTCAAATCCAAATTCGATCCACAACTTGATTAAAAAAAAGACAAAACAGGCTGTAAATCAGTATCAAATTCAAACCTGGAGCAGATGGTGTCATGTCGGTATTATTTACAGTGAAAGTTGTCCCATTTTATCTAAAGTTCAGTGACATGATATATGCATGTTGTAAAAACAACAGAAAATTCTCAAGACTTTTTTTAATGCAAAATTAGGAGCTCCCAATAATGCCTCCAAGCTGTAGGCCTCTCGATGATATGTGTGGATCAAACACCATAGTCTCAAAGCATGAGCTGGAATAATCACAAGATTATAATGCCGGCAGGACACAAGGTTCACATTGGACGATGGTGAGTAAGGATCAAGTAGTGGGTTAGATTATGGAACAGATTTCCCCATTGTAGCTTTGAGAAATTGAAAGAAGAATGTTTTAAGACAGGTAAACAATAGGTAGTCGGATGGTTTCAGATAGCTAGTCATGAGGCTAGAACAAACCAGTTCAGCGTAGATGATAAGTCCGTGCAACAAGTACGACAAATATTACGCGAAAGAATATTTCAATATCCAGGTCAACTTCATATTCAGTTGTTCTTGTTTAGCAACAGATTAATATTCATGAAAATCACTAATAGATCAATGAGCATATGCAGAGAGGGAGAGAGAGACCATTTTTTGCAGCAGCGTGAAGAGCAGCAAAGCCTGACCCATCTATCTTATTCGGATCAGCTCCATGGTCAAGAAGATATCTGGCAGCAACAAATTCTCCAGATACTGCTGCACCAGCCAAAGGTAGTGGACCTGCCAATAAACAACTACTCTATGAGGTCACCAATATCTCTCGTTCCCTCATACCAGAAGGTGAAAACACTCAAGCTCTACCAATGAATGATAGTACAAGGAATACCACGTTTCCTCCTTATATGCATGTGCTACCATTAGCTAAATTCCTAGAAGTGTGACAAATAATTCACATTCCACGAATTTTCTATAAGATCCTCTCACCACTGGATAAGCGCATGATAACATATAGCATGGTATGCATCATGTGTGCAGACATGCACAGGCATGCCCTTGTGTAGGATGTGCTTTGGTTTGTATACTCGAGGATGGGAGGTAGATGCTCCCACATGCTTTAAATTGCATTATGAGTTATGAGACCCTATATGTGGAAGCCATATGTTAACTTCAGCTACATATATAGCCAACGTATTAACAAAGTACCACATAAAAATGGTAAATAATATCAAAACATGAACATGGATCAATTCTATTCATAACAATGTAGAAATATATGTAACAAATGTGATGGGAGCTACATATTGAATCATAAAAGGTGACCGAAAAGACAACATATCAAGGTAGAATATATCTCAATAAAGATCACATTAAATGCAAGATGTTACTCAAGCAACACATGGGTGCCAAAAAGTATAAGAAAATTATAAAAAGCTCTGAAAAGAACCTGCGTCAGTAACATTTTCAATAAATCAGAAACACAAAAAACAGAAATGGATTTCATATAAATTCACAAAGTGCGCTGAAATCATACCCAAAAAAACTGAGAAGTGCAAAACAGAGATAACAAGGGTGAAACATGTACTATTTTATGCTATTTTTACAGCACGACATCACTGTGTTCACATGCAAATTTTGATTTTGGCATTCAGAATTAGATATAACAATCGTGTACTAGAGATAGAAAAATGTCTAAGAAAAACTAGCTAGGTCATTATATGATTTGCATGCTGTATAAGACAAAACAGGTGACAGTATGATACAATCCATAAAGCAAATTAAGAGAACAAAAATGGGATTAATCCAGAAGAGGAAAAGCACGCACCACCACGCAAGCCACCAGCATTGACGTCAAAACCAAGCTCTTCCACCAAGTACTTGCAGACCTTCATTTGAGCCAGAGATGAGGCCATTTCCAGTAATCCACATCCTTCTCGTATAACCATATCCGCAAGTTTTGCCCTATCCTCCTCATTCATTGTATGCACCATATCTAAATCACCCAAAAAATTGCAGATGAATTGTAATGAAATGCATATAGAAACTAACTCCAAATCCTAAAACAAATAATTGCACAATGTGGGACAAAAAAAATTCAATGAACATTTTTGTTTTCAGGAACGCGCGAATTGCACGCCTTTTTTTATATAGAAGAGAAGAGGTTGTTACAAAGAACCAAAGCAAGTCCACTCCACCCCTCACGGGCAGTCCACACTCGACCCAAAAACAAAAGTGAACTACTCACAAACACCCTACAATTTTCCACCTAGCCGCCTCCTCCATCAGAAAGTCGAGGATCAGAGGTATCGTCCTGGATGTACCCTTGAAGACTCTATTGTTGCGCTCCACCCAGATAGACCTGAGGACCAGAAGCACGAGAGCCCTCATCTTGGTCACCTGACCATTCGGCCACCCCTCGACCACCTGGAGCCACCACGCCTCTAAGGAAGAAGAAGGGCTAGGGGTCAGCTCCGGACGGCCCACACTAGTCAGCACCTGAAACCAAATTTGTCTAGCAAAAGAACAGTTAAGAAGAAGATGATCAATCGATTCTGGCTCCTGGAGGCAGACAGGGCAGGTATCCACCAAGGAAAGGCCGTGTTTCTTCCGCCTCACCCCCGTCCAACAGCGATCCCACGCGGCCTTCCACGCAAAGATTTTGTATTTCAGCGGTGCTTTGCACTCCCAAATGGGAGAATGAAGCGGCCAAGTCGTGGAACCCCAAAGAAAGCCAGATAAGCCGACTTCGCCGAGAAAAGGGAGGAGGGAGTCAAGGTCCACACAAGAGAATCGGCCACCCCCACACGCAGCGACACTGCACTCACCACATGCCAAAGCTCCAAATATTGTGCCATGGCCGGAACCGAGATCCCGAGCGCAATGTCCCTAATCCACTGGTTGTCTTTGAGGGCATCCACAACAAGTCAGCTGCTTTGCACTCTACTAGAATAGCAATATCAAATCTGGCCGAAATCGACTAACGAAACAGAGTACGAATTCGGGAACAAGCAGTCCTGCAAGCAACAGGAGCCTCACAGGCAAGCGCACCGCCTACAGGCCACAAGGAAACGATAGCCGTCTTGGGGCGGCAGGGCGGCGTACGGCACTCACCCTTGAGGCGGGGAACATCGTCATCGATGACCACCTGAAGAAACTTGCTCTCCGTCGACCCACTGGCTGAAAGAAGCAAGAACCGAAATCAAATCGCTGTTAGAGACAAGGAAACGCGCGACGCGGGCTAGGGTTTCGGGCGGAGGCGCCGGAGATGCCCATACCGAGGAAGGATTCCAATTCGAAATTGTCCAGAGACGACTGAATCGCCCCCATTGTAGGGTTTCCGCGGCGGCTGGGCCTGGCAGCTGCCTGATCTGCGGCTCCGGGAGGGAGTTTGGGGTCGTTGGGGGTTTTGGCGGTGGCTTCGAGGGGAAGAAGGCGGGAGGGGAAAGGGAAGAAGCGGGAACTTGGGTAGCGAGGGTGAAATATATGGGTACCTGTTCTTTCTTTTACGAAGTCACTTTGTTAGTTACCGTAATATTTATCCTTCCATTTCAAATTAATCCAAATTATATCCTTGTCTTCTGTAAAACTTATGGACAGCATTGGGCGTCCCCCGGGGATAGAAAATTTTCATCCCCGGGTCCCCTGACCGACACGTGTCCATTTTTTTTTTGCCTAACCTCGTATTTGCTCTGTGTAGCAAAAAAAAAAACCCGTTTTTGCTCCTATGTAGCAAAAAACGTTTCGCCCAAAAAAGAACAGGAAAAGACAAATCTCGCCGGAGACTCGCCGGAGACCTCGCGCGGAGTTACTGTAGCAATTTTTTTTTTCTACAGTAGCAAAAAGTTAAATTTCATCGGAGCCGTCACCGGAGCCTTTTGCTCGCCGGAGGAATAGGAGAGCAAAAAAATATTCTAAAAAGTCAAAAACATAACGTTATTGTAGCAAAAAAAATATTCTATTAGAGCAAAAAATTGGACCTCGCCGGAGTTACATTAGCAAAAAAAATTGTACAAAAAAAGTAAAAGAAAAAACCTATTGTAGCAAAAATTTGTAGAAAAAAATTAGCGGCGGCGCGGCCTCCTAATCTACGGGAGCAGGGGCGTTGGCGTCCCCCGGAGCAGCAGCGGTCCCGCTGCGCGGCGGCGGTGGCGCCCGGGGCGGAGGAGGGGGAGGTGAAGTCCTCTGTAGCAGCTCGAGCCACATCTGGTAGCACCGCGCTCTGCGGAGGCCATGGCTACGAGGCCAGCTTGCCCGCCATGGATACACCCACCGCCCCTACCGAGCTCGACCTCGAGGCGGAGGTGGCGCGTGGAGCGCCTCGAGGTCGAAGAGTCTCGACGGCGCGCCTCCGGCCGCCGCCATGGAGACCTCCCATCGCCCGCCATGGTTGCAGGTTACCTCCGACGGCGGGGCAGCGGCGCGCCCCCCGGCGGCCTCCACGGGGACGAGTCGGTGCGGCCACCCCAGGAGCGAGCCACCCTAGGAGAGGCGGAGGTTCTTTGGCGGCGAGCGATGGGTGTGGCGGAGCAACTGCTCGCTCGGGGGACGAACGAGTGACGAGGAGGAAGCAACGAAGAGATAACGTTTCGTGGTGGGCCCTGCTCTCCTTCGTATGCGCGCGGCAGGCGAGGCATTCGGACGATCGCGAGCCACGATCCCCCGGGGGAACGTCAGCGTTTTCCAAAACTTATGCTTGACTCGCGGATGATATCCAACCTAAATACATTTTAAATGTATTAAAATGTAGAAAAATCATAAAAATTTCGCACGTATACTGTACATTATGTGCTCCAAAAATCTCACAAAAAACCAAACATTTTTGTGGCCACAAAATTCGGTGCTAAAAGAAAATTTGGGAGCTGTTGGGCGTCCCGGGGACACGAAAAATTCCGGCCCCGGATTCCCTGTTGTCACGTGTTTAATTTTTGCCCAAAATCCCACTTTTACTTTTGTAGCGAAAAAAAAACGGTTTTGCTCAAAATGGTTCATTTCAGAATACACAAGAAAGACAGAACTCGTCGGAGACCTTATCGGAGACCTCGTCGGAGAGCCGGTAGCAAAAAAATGCTATAATAGCAAAAGTCGATTTCCCGTAGATATTAATTTTTGCGCCGCCACATGGTAGCTCCTTCGCCTGGTGGGCCATGTCGGCCATGATAGGGCAGAGGTCAAGCTTGTCGGAAGAAACCCGGACGTGGCGGCGGCGGCGGAGTTCTTCTCTGGCGGCGGCGACGCATCGGGAGGTGGTGCTATGGAGCTGGAGGAGGCCGGACATGGCGGAGACAGCGCATCACGCCGTCCATGGCAGCGGCGGCGCGTCCCTGGAACTACGGCGGTGCTGTAACGCCCTGACCTCAGAACTATGCAAAGTGCTGGGTGTCACCGATTACGATACCCCACTGAAGGTTACTGGGGTTACCACTCCCAGGATGAATCACATCATCAAGCGCGGCTCGTTCATGGATCATCGGCCCACAACCCCTCAGTCATGACACAACGTCGGGTCCAGCCAAGTTGCTAATAAATAGATCAAGACTCGGAACAATCTGGGACATCACAGTCTCTACGATACAAATCAATATATTTCAACTCTTAAAAGAGAAAATATACCAAGTACAATCAGAGGTCACAGACTCAACATTACAACAAGCGGAAACAGATATAGTTGTTCTAAACAATAAGAACCGAAATATGGCCTAAGAGGTCTGCCGATAAACAAGTCAGCGCCAGCTTGCTCCTAACCACCCCAGGCTGCCACCTGGAAAACCCAAACTACTCGTCAACGTCCATGAAGAAACCACCTTTGACTTCTAGGAAGTCCTCTGCTGAAACAAGTAAATATTAAAGAAAGCAACAGTGAGTACATGAGGTACTCGCAAGGTTATTGGAGCTACTAGCTCGAATGAGGCTTTAGCAAAGCTATTTGGTAGTTGTTTTGTAGAAAGCATGTTTTCTTTTAAAAGATCCAACTTGGCAACGTCTATTAGAAGGTTTTTGAAATGAGATAGAAATTGTAACTCTCTTCTTCAGCTTCTGAAACAAGGCATCTGCCAACCCAACATCACATCCACCATCTCAAGTTTTATTGTTTAAGTTCTCTATGGTCTCAACTAATGTTCCCAAGGATGTCCATAACCGTGGACCCGAATTTTCGAAAAGATTTACCCTGTAGACGGTGTACTATTTTAACCACCAGTACCGTATGTCTCCTTGCCTGATCATGCATGATCACATCCTCTTTCCGGGAGGCCGGCAGAACGGGCGCGGTTACAACCTTTACCTCGCGTGAATCTATCCCAGGATCATCGGTGTGTCGTGGCCCAAGTCGGCCCCGCCAGCCCCTGGCTCGCGGCCACATCCTAAACACCACCGTCATCGTCCATCTTTTCACGCACACGCAAATGGAAATCTCAAACTAGAGAACCCTGGGCTACACCCTCACGAGTTAGTTGGTCGATAGGGCTCCCATAATCCCACCAATGGAAGCACGCTCGGTCTTGGTTCAAGTCGAAGAGAACTCGCTCCTAGGGGCATGAGTGAGGCAAAACACCACCATTCACCGATGGCAACTTATCCAAGCATGTTAGCATTTTATTTGGAGACAACCGGTCTCCAACACATCCGTACATGACATAATATCTTCCAACCACGATCCATTCATTGGACTTAAGGCACACAACTAAGCAGGGCTAAGCAATTAAGTACCATATAGCAGTATTTCGGGCCACACACAAGCTATGGATAATAGGGAGGGAAACAAGTATTGGTGTCCGGAACAAAATGCAACTACTAGGAGAGTATAGCCAAAACATTTGAATCGAATGCAATATTATGGTGGATAAAATACTTGAGGGAAAACATATGTCAATATAGATGCTCAAATAAGTGGATTTACGCTTGGCTTGTTGAATTGACAGAGGTAGGAATTGTCGAAAAAGTTTTGTTGCACTTCAACTCTTTGATCTATGATACGTCCATTTTGCATCACTATTTTATATCATAATTTTATGTTATTCATTGATATATTTCATGTTATGATGCATCTCTTATGTTATTTTATATTATTTTGCATGTTTTATAATTTTTGGAAATGAACATGGGACCAGGAATCTGATGGAAAAAACACCGTCGGGATACCATATTTTAGAAGATCAGAAGAAGAAGAGGGACACATGGGGGCATCCTAAAAGTTCAGAGGAGGAACACGGCCAAAAGGAGAGCCAGAGGGGGGGCAACATGGGGTGGCACGCCCCCCCCCCCCCTTGGTCGCGCCACCTATAGGTGTGGCCACCCTGGCCCACCTCTGGGGGATATTTTCTGCGTGCCTGTCCCCGAGGAAACCCTAAGCCTCATTCCATCATCGAAGAATTATTCCGCTGCCGCCTCGGGGCGGAAAACACGCGAGAGAGAAAAGCTCTCTGGCAGGGAGAAATCTGCCGGGGAAATTCTTCTCCGTAGAGGGGAAATCACCGCCATCGTCATCGTCATCACTCTGGGCATCATCAAGATCGTCGTCATCATCATCATCACCACCACCACCACCATCACCCTCATCATCCACCTTCATCCCGCTGTAACAATTAGGGCCCTCTATCGTTGTTTTTGCATTAGATCTCTCTCCTAGTGTGGATTACTTGTTAGTAGTTGATGCTTGTGAGATTTATCGGTGTTTGCACATTATGACCAGATTGTTATCATCCATTATATCACCTATGATCATGATCTATATGATATGATGTGAGTAGCTCGTGTTGTTCTTGAGGACATGGGAGAAGTTAAGTTGTTAGTAGTGAACTAATGTTGAGTAATATTTAATGTTTGGTATTTAAGTTGTGGTGTTATTCTTCTAGTGGTGTCATGTGAACGTCGACTACATGACACTTCACCATTTATGGGCGTAGAGGAATACATCATGTTTTTGTCTACTAATTGTGGGGTTGTCGGAGTGACACAAACCTAAACCCCCTTTAGGAAACCATTACACGAGGGAGCGTAGGATCCCGGAGTTTAAAGTTGTGGTTAGATTTATTTCTTAATTACTTTTTTGTAGTTGCGGATGCTTGCAGGGGGTATAATCACAAGTATGTATTAGTCTTGGATGGGACGGTACATTAGCATAGGTTCACCCACACAACACTTATCAAAACACATAAAAATTATCCAGCCGCATGGAACAAAAGCACTTGACAGAAACCTCCCGTGTGTCTCCTCGAGAACGTTTGTTAATCATAAGTAAACTCACCGGCTTGTCCTTTGCTGAAGAAAGGATTGGGCCACTTGCTGCAATTATTACTACTGCATTTTTTTACTCACACTTTATTTATCTGCAATATCAAAAACCCCTACAAATCTATTTTCCAGTATTTACAGTTATTCCTTCATCGAAACTTCTTGTCAACACCTTTTGCTCCTCGCTGGTTTCAACACTCTTATTTATCGAAAGTACTACGATACACCCCCTATACTTGTGGGTCATCAAGACTATTTTCTGGCGCCGTTGCCGGGGAGTGAAGTGCTATTGGGAAGTGGAATTGATAAAGGAAGCTTTTACTGTAAGTGTTGTTTTTATGACTGTCTACTGTTTTATTACACTATGTTTGGATATCCTTTTGAGTCCTTATTTCCGGGCACTGCTACTGACGAAGGGGTGGATCCTGGACCTATCGGGTGAGCCTACCCGGTCTAAGGCCCAAGGCCCAAGCTCCAAGGGAGACGTCGTGGACTGTTCTAGAAGGATCAATCAAAGCCCACCCGCAAAGCCTTGCGGGTTAAGAAAGGAAACCTGTAACCGACTTTAGGTTAGGGTTTGTATCCCCCGGGCAAGGTTTGAGACCTGGCTACCTATATAAAGCCAGGAGAACCACCGGGGGGAGGACCAAGCAATACCGCAACATCAAAGCCTTGAGATCGAGATCATACTCTCGACTTGAGCATCCCCCCATTGTAACTGATCTACTCATTAATACAGATCGACAGAAGCAGGAGTAAGGGTTTTACCTCTACGAGGGCCCCGAACCTGGGTAAATCTTGCCCCCCTGTTAGCCGACGATTGTCACCAGCGCCTACTCGTTCTCTTACTCGAAACCCTATCGGTTCATCCGAGGGACTTGTTGAGATGCATATTCGACAATTGGCGCCGTCTGTGGGAACGGCGGGCGCTGGATCTCCGGCATCTTCGGCCTCATCGACCAACAACTCACGCTGGAACCCCGGAACTTCGACTCCAACCAATCTGATCCGCATCGGGTCGGTCGTCGTCACCCCTCACTCGTCGGAATCACGCCCGGTGTTTAGCGAATTGAAGAAAAGCATCACCCTGACGTTCGGGAGCTTCCAGTTCTACGCCGACAAAGAAGGAATTCTGCACTTCCCCGAGCAATCCAATCTCGACGGATCGGGCTCGGAGTCGATCTCGAGCCCAGGAGTTGTCGACTCGCGGCCCAACTACGCGGATCGCAACTTAGCAAAAAGCGGCGAATCCATCTGCCTCAGCACCCGCAACTTCCATACCCTCTCCACAGAGGAACCTTCTCGGGTCAAGAAAGCTTTCCAAACTACGCCTAGGACTCACGAGCCATATCTGGCCCAGGTCTGCATGGCGGGATCAGGAGGCCCACCCGAAGAAATTGAAGATAGCGCAAGGGAACACGCAGCCATCAACGTATCGCGAGACGCTTGGGATCGGGCAAAGGAGGCCATCCGCACAAGCAAACCACTCGAAGCCGGAGCCCCTCACGAAGATATGACTGCGTACCACTACCACCTAGTGAGAGAGGCAACCTTGATCAACGAAGCTCGAAAAGACCTGGCTAAACGAAGGAAGTTGGCGGACGAGTCTAGCCAGCGCCGTGCGGCGCTCTCAAGGACATATTCTATCGGGAACCATCCCGGGAGAAAGAGATATGTCTCAAGAACCGCGACTATGGATGGCGAATCCCTAACTGGGATCAATAAGTCACTCGAGGCCTCCCTTATGCGCGTCGACGAGGATGGCAACGTCCACCCGACGACTCCTGCCGCCGCAGTACTGGCTGCAGCCACATACCTGCAAAAGAACCAACCAGGGGAGAACGACCCCCGCGCAGAGCAATACAGGCAGGTACAAAAAGGGCTAGGCATGGTAGCCGCAAGACTCGCCTCTTATGACCGCAGGAAGGCGGCTGCACAAAAAGATAAGGAAGCACCTCGTGGACATAGGAGTACGTCACCCAGGAAGGAGAAGTCACCTCGTCCCGCGCGAGTAAAAGAAGCTCGACGACGCGGAGATAGTCCGAGTGGCAGTGATGACAGCCTGAGAGGTCGAGACCGTAGCCCGCGGAGAGGTCGAGATCGCAGCCCACGACGTCACAGCAGCAGTCGCTCGCAACACCGCAGCAAGGAGCCGCGGAGAGACGTCAATCGTGACGAGCCTGGGTACAATGCGCGATCAGACATCGCTCAGCACAAAATTGACAAAGCTCGAGCGGCCAGGAACCGCGCGCGTTCCCCATCTACCTCTTCCGACGAAGAGGTCTGCCGAGCCTTATGCTTTGCTCGCGACATCCGTGAGGCACCGTTGCCCAAGAGGTTTAAGCTCTCTACGGAGGTGCAAAAATACGACGGTTCGCTAGAGCCACAAGCCTGGTTGTCAGATTACCTCACGACAGTAACATGCCAACGTGGGAACAAAAACACGGCTATGCAGTACCTTAACCTACACCTTGTAGGCGCCGCGCACAGCTGGCTCGAAGGAAGACCGAAGGCGTGCTACAAATCATGGGACAATCTAACCTTCGACTTCTGCAAGAACTTCCAGGCGACATACAAAAGACCTGCGACAATCGAGGAACTACGAGCTTGCAAGCAGAAAAGTGGCGAGTCTGCTCACGAATATATTCAGTGATGGACCACACTTAGGAATACAGCAGGAAATATATCAGAAGAGGTTGCAGTCGAAGCATTCGCCAAAGGAGCTCGGCGAACCGCCTTCCGGGAAGAACTGGGACAGACCGCACCCAAAACCATTGGAGAACTGATGGCTATAGCCGACAGATGGGCCAACGGCGAGGACGCGGTGCGCAATGAGAAAGCATCATCACCAACACCAGAAGACGGTCACCATGGTCGAAAGAAAAGGAGAAAGCATTACGATCACGATGATCGGGAAGAACTGGTGGCAGCAGAATTCACAAGAAATCGCGACAGCGGATATCGCGTAAATCGCGAGATGGAAGCCAAATCCAGAGGACAAAACTCCCGAGGAGGACCCCGATGGTTACTGCACGCTACATCTATTTACAGATAAGAACACTGGCAAAACTAAGGCAACACACCTTCTCAAGGATTGTCGAAAGTTTCTTGACATCCACGAGGCCTTCTCAAAGAAAAACAGAGAGCAGTCAATCAGGGCTACCCGCAGCTCCCTGGAGGAGGAGCCCAAGGATTCCACCCGCCGCAAGCCCTACCTCCACCAGGAAACCAAAACACGGTGCTAGCCGCGCTACCAGCGCCACCCGCCGCAAACCAAGGAGACAACGGATACCCGAATCCAGCAGGACTCCTAGGGATGGTACAGAAAGTTTGCCCGTCCCGCAGGGCCCAGAAAACAAACACTCGACAGGTATTCATGGTTGTCCAGGCCCCACCGTCCAGACCCGAGTATCTGAAGATGGCCGACCAGCCGATAATTTTCTCCAAGGAGGACCCCCCCCCCCCGAGTCTATCGACCAGGGCATGCCGCACTGGTCATCCAGGCACAGATAGGCAACTACGAACTTGCCCGAGTGTTCATGGACGGAGGCAGTGGGATTAACATCATTTACGCGGACACACTCCGCGGGATGAATAGGAACCTGGATGGACTCGCGGAATCAGAGACATCTTTTCATGGGATAGTACCAGGGAAGGTAGTCTGCCCACTCGGAACAATAAACTTGGAGGTGGTTCTTGGCAACCGAAAAATTACAGACGAGAATTCCTCGACTTCGAAGTAGTCGACTGGCCCTCACAGTACCACGCTATTCTTGGCCGAACAGCATTCGCCTGGTTCATGGCAATACCACACTATGCATACCTGAAGCTCAAGTTACCTGGGGAACATGGCACCATCACCATCAACGGCGATTTCCAAAAATCCAATAAATGCGACATCGAGTTCAACGAGATCGCCAAATCCTTCGGGATGCAGGAATAGCTGGAAGAGATAGCAAAAACCACGGATCACTCCATGATGCCCCTCACCAAAAAGAACGCCCCAGAGCTCGAGTTCAGCGCAAACAACAGCACTCGAAAACTTGAGGTACACCCAATCGAGCCTACGAAAACGGCGATGGTGTCCACCACCCTCTCGCCAGCATAGGAAGGCGCGCTCGTCGAACTCCTCCGTGAGTACTGGGAAGTTTCGCCTGGCAGCCTTCGGATATGCCAGGGTACCCAGGGAGTTCGTCGAGCACTCACTTGAAGTTTACAAAGACGCCAAGCCTATCAAGAAGACAACCCGACGGTTTTCAGAGCCAAAGCAAAAATCACTTGGAGAAGAAGTAAACAGATTACTCGCAGAAAAGTTCATCCGCGAGATAAAGATCTCCACCTGGTTAGCAAACCCGGTGCTGGCCCCGAAGAAAAATACTGACATCCTTCGCGTGTGCATCGACTACACGTCATTGAACAAGCACTGCCCCAAGGATAACTTCCCCCTACCACGGATTGACCAGATCGTGGACTTGACAGCAGGCTGCGAGCGCCTCTCCTTCTTGGACGCCTACTCGGGCTATAATCAGATTAGGATGAAAAAGGAGGACGAGGAGAAGACAACGTTTATCACACCCCACGGTGTTTACTGCTACACGGCAATGCCCTTCGGGCTAAAGAACGCAGGCGCAACATATCAGGGCTGCATGCAAAAATGCCTCGCCAAGCTCATTGGCAAGAATGTACAAGTGTACTTTGACGACATCGTCATCAAGACTCGAGTAGAGGACACGCTCCTCGATGACATCAAAGAAACATTCGACGCGTTGAACGCGTACCGAATCAAGCTCAACCCGACCAAATGCATCTTTGGCGTCCCTACAGGACAACTTCTCGGGTACCTGGTGTCTGCTCGAGGAATTGAAACCAACCAGGAGAAAATCCAAGCAATCCTGGCAATGAAGGAGCCAACTAATCTCCGCGGTGTGCAGCAACTCGCAGGATGACTAACCGCTCTAAGCAGATTCATTGCAAGGCTGGGCGAGCAAGCATTGCCTTTCTACAAGCTACTGAAGAAAACGGATAAGTTCGAGTGGACACCCGAAGCGCAAAAAACATTCGTAGACCTCAAGCGAGCATTGCAGAGTAGGCGTATCCTGGCAACGCCACAAGAACGGAAGCCACTGTATTTGTACCTAGCCGCAACAAATCAAGTCATCAGCACAACAATCGTGGTCGAGCGACCGGAATATGGCAAGGCGTATGGCGTCCAACGACCAATATATTATATCAGCGAGGTGCTATCGCCCTGCAAACAACGATACCCTCATTATCAGAAGCTCGCGTATGGCGTGGTACTCACAGCTCAAAAACTCAAGCACTACTTCCAATAGCACACCGTCGCGGTGCTAAACGACGGATCACTCGGTACTATCATGAATAACCCCATGGCATCCGGAAGAATTGCAAAGTGGAGTATCGAGCTCGGCGCCTGGGACATCATATATGCAAGGCGCAAATCTGTGAATTCACAAGTACTCGTGGAATTCCTAAGCGAGTGCGGAACTGCAAACACCAGGCCCTCCAGAATACACGAGCAACTGGATAATGTACTTCGACGGGTCGAAGAGAAACGAAGGAGCTGGAGCCGGGGTTGTCCTGATATCCCCCAGAGGAGACAAGTTGCAGTACGTCCTGCGGTTGAATTTTACACCTGACGACCCGGCGTCAAACAACGATGCAGAATACGAGGCCCTCCTTCACGACATGAAAATGTCGATCGTCTGCGGAGCCACCCGACTGATGATCTATGGAGATTCAAACCTCATCGTACAGCAGGCGATGAAAGAGTGCGACGCTATTGCAGAAAACATGGTTGCCTATCGAGATATGTATAACCTACTCGAAGGAAGTTTCAAAGGGTGCGAACTAAAGCACATCGCGCGATCCAGCAACGAGGAAGCAGATAAATTGGCAAACATGGGTTCTACCAACACACCCATACCACCTGGAATATACTTCGAGAGGATGATCAAACGCTCAGTCAAGGTCAAAAAATCAGCAGAAGCACCCGCAACATTGGAGACGGAGGTCAGCCCGCAAACCGCTATGATTGAGATCAGCCACAACATTTCAAGACAAGTTCTTCTGGTTGAAGCAGTATGGACGCAGAAATACCTCGACTACTTGTCCAACAAGCAGCTCCCAGCAGACGTTCGCGAGGCTCGACAGATAGTACGACGCATCAAAGCTTTTAGGGTGCTCAACGGAGAGCTATACAAACAGAGCATATCAGGAATATTGCAGAGATGCATAGCACCCGAGGATGGCAAGGAACTGCTGCGAGATATACACCAAGGAGATTGCAGACACCACGCCAGCTGGAAGGCGATCGTGGGTAAAGCTTTCCGAGCAGGATTCTACTGCCTCACAGCGGCCAGAGACGCAAAAGACCTAGTCGACAAGTGCAATGCTTGCCAAAGATTCGCGCCCAAGCCACACGCCTCTGCCACTGAACTTCACATGATCCCAATCGCCTGGCCCTTCGCACAATGGGGGTTAGACATGGTGGGGCCACTGCGCAAGTCGACACCCGAAGGATATACGCACTTTCTCGTAGTTGTCGATAAATTCACAAAGTGGATCGAGGCTATGCCAGTCACCTCCGCCAGCGCCCAATGCGCCGTGAAATTCCTCAATTCCATTGTGTGCAGGTTTGTCATACCGCACAACATCATCACCGACAACGGCAGCAACTTCACAGCGAAGGAAACACAGGAATTCTACAAACAGAAAGGAATCACCCTCAGCTTTGCCTCAGTGGCTCACCCGCAAACTAATGGTCAAGTCGAGCGATCCAACAGATTAGTCCCAGCTGGCCTCAAGAAGCGGCTACTCGACCGCCTAAACCCAGCAGCATGGTACTGGGCGAGGAGTTACCATCAGTACTGTGGAGTCTTCGCACAACGCCAAATCGGTCAACAAACTACACACCATTTTTTATGGTCTATGGAGCCGAGGCCATCCTACCTGAAGATGTCAAATTCAGCGCAACCTGAGTCGTCGCATACAGCGAAGAAACCTCGAACAGAGCACTCGCAGAAGACGTGGACGCACTCGATGAAATTCGCGACATTGCACTCGCAAGATCGGCGGTATACCAGCAATCACTGCGCAATTACCACAGTCGTCGCATACGCCACAGATCCTTCGTGGTAGGCGACCTGGTGTTGCGACTCAAGAAAAAGGAAGGAAACAAGCTCGAGCCACCATGGGAAGGACCCTTCATCATACACGAAGTTATCCCAGGTGGCGCGTATCGATTGAAGAATCCCGAGACCGGTGACATCTACTCCAATCCATGGAATGTTGCGCATCTCCGCAAGTTCTATCCTTAGGATTATTCTATTCGCAAAAATAAGGCTATACTAGCCATCTTGTAGCTCGAGGAAAATACATGGCTTCTCAGCCATATCAATAAAACACATGGTTTCTCAACCATAGCTATTCGTGTTTCTTCATTTTACATTCTAAACAACAGGTATATACCCCAAACGCACGGCGGCTACGCCTAACTAAGCATTACAGGAAAATTTACAAATACAAAGTTATAAACAAGGTTCACACCTTATAAAACACCTTATAAAATCTCGAGTGAACTATACACGGTAAAGGATATCTACATCCTACGATTACACCTAATGAGGAGCAGTCCTCTCAGCCAGCATCTGGTCAACCTCTTCAGAAGTCAGTCGAATGATCTCCTCCGCCGCAGGTTGCACGACTGCATAATGAGGGGTCAAATCGACTGGAGCATTGGGGAGCCTAGCCACAGAATTGAAATTGACAGCGGGATGCCACAACCAAACAAAAGCAAGCGCTACTTGAGCACCGCAGATAAGCTGCTGACGAACACACTCGCGAACTTCACCAACTCGGCCAAAAATTCTTAGCAGGTCGCTCAACCTTTCTGGAACGATACCCAGCGGATAGAACGTCTGGTGCACAGAAGACAAGGCTTCGCGACAAGAATCCACAAGCATCTTCACCTGGCCAGCCCGGTACTTCAAACTAGCCAAGATGAAGCCTTGACTACGGTCAGACCAAAAGTTGTTCGCATGCGGTTTTGAGCTACCCGCCTCATGAACAATATGATTATCCACCCAATGCGATTCACACTGACCGTCAGGCTCAACAACTACAAAGGATAGTACAAAAGGTTAAAAGGTGAAGAGAAGGTAAACAACAAAGTGCTAGGGGGCTAGCATGCTTACAAAGCATGTCTTTGGTAACAGCTACCGGCTCCTCCATCACTAACTGTTCACGCTCAGTCGCAAACTTCTGCTTTGACTTAGCCACATCAGACACTCCACGCAAAGATTTCAGCTTGCGCTCGCCATCTGCGACACGATCACGGAGCGAGGCAAATGTGCTAACAACAGCAACAAGGGGATACACTCGTGCAGCAGATCCACTCGAAGACTCTGCGCTAGGACCCACAACCTGGAAGGAAATGAAACAAGTTCAGATACACTCCAAGACCCCACTCGAGAAATATACCACCTAGTTAACAGGTGCTCGGGGGCTACTCCCATCGGGAGCTCGTAACGCTTCAATCGCAACAATCAGGCGTTTTAGACATAAAAATAACACTTCGATTAAAAGCAAAATACGGGAATACATCCCAAGGTTCATTACATCAAAAGGGCAAAGTGAAAACAGACTATCGTATGGAACTGCGGAGGTACTGGAGCTCGCAGCAGGATGTCCCTTGCGACTAGCGCGTGCAAGCAATTCAGATAGCTTCTTGGCAAGGGCTTCAGCCGGATCGCCAAAAAGACGAAGCGCTACCTTTCTGCCTGTCGCGGCCTCGTAAGGAAGGCTCGAGTACGCCTTCTCCAGGCCCTCAACTCCGTGCGCCAAGGCAAACTGGATAGCAGCCTTCGCTCCGCATTTAGACTGGGCAACCGAATAAGCCTGAAGAAGATCACCCTCCAGGAAAACTTTCAGAAGGCCGACCAGCATAGGCGGAACCGCGGCATCCACCAGAAGGCGCTCGTGGAATTGCGTCAACACTCGAATGGCTTCGCCAACGAGGGAGCAGATCTCACTCGCGTGTTTCTGAAGCTGAGTGCAGGAGCCCGTCAAAGCATCCAATCGCCGACTCCCAGGTAGCTCCAGTGCAACACCAAGGATATCTACAAAAGGACACCGTAAACTCCCGAGATAGCCAATTAAACTTGCGTCGCAGCAGAAATCAAGTAAAACTTACCCGCGAATTGCTGAGCCACAGGGCGGATGATGCCAACAAGATCGTTATCATGTTTAGCACCAGCATCCTCCAACTGCTTCAGCGCATCCTGGGCCTCGGCGAGCTTCCCCTCAAAGTCAACCGAATTCTTGCGAGTGGAATCCAACTCCTATCGGGTGGACTCCAACTCGGCCTCAAGGATTTTCACCCGAGAGACAACTTCGGCTTTCTCGGCCTTCAGGAGATCGACTTGAGCTGTAGAGCAGCGAATTCAGCCTAAAGAAAACCTATATGATCAAAAGAAATAGCGGAAGAAAAATGGAGTGGATTAACCTACCTTGGAGAGCTTGGCCGTCCTCAACAAGTCGATCACGATGCAGCCGAAGGGCGTCGCAATCTGCCTCGGCCGAAAGCACGCGTCGGCCAATGGCGGCAAGGGAGTCAAGAAGAGACTGAAAAAGCACAAGACAAATTTCAAGTTAAAGAAAAAAGCTCTTGAGCCTATTCGTGACTGTACACAGTCGAGTATAGCCTCGGGGGCTACTCCCATCGGGAGCACTGCCGTGCACCCGATAGCATCAAAGGAAGAAAAAAAGCTTAAACTTGAGTCCGTGGCTAATCGCGAGCGATTAACCACGACCTCGGGGGCTACTCCCATCGGGAGCACTGACATGCACCCGATAAAAAATGCAAACGGACAAAGCAGAAGATACGAAATAAGTGACAAGATTTACCTGGCCCTGGGCGGTGCACACAGGATCCGCCGAGCTACCCGAGACTTCTTTGTTCGCCAAAGCCCCACCCGCGAAGCCAGGCAGTCTATAATCTGGAGCCGCAGCTGCCGGTGCTGGGCTCGAAGACTTCTGGGTGACCTTGGCGACTGGAATTTCGCCCGCAACCGCTTCTTTTCTCTTCACGGAAGGAATAGAAGAAGAAAACTGACCAGGGCTGATGGATTGAAGCCTGTCATGAAAGGAAGAATCAAAAAAGAGCATAAGGAAAATCGAGAGAAAACTTGCGACTAAAGGATAATAGGAAAGGAAGAACTCACTCATCGTCGTCGTCATCATCCAGCATATCCGCGTTCCAGGCGGTGGAGGCTTTCGACTTGGGGGCTGGAGGAGGAAGCACGTTCAAGGGCGTCACCGCGAGGGGCTCTGTCGCCTTGCCAGATCCACCACCCAAAGAACTATCTTTGGAAGTGGCTTCATCGTCTACCTGCCGACGGCGCTTGCGGTGGTGGAGGTCGCTACCCGACTCTTCCACGTCGTCTGAAGAACCATGCTTGGAGCTCGATTCGGACTCAGCAACACTGGTGTCGAGAGCAGCCTCAACATTGCTCGCCAGGAGGTCTGAGGCATCCTCAGCCGAGACTGGCGGATAGCACGTAGCTATTTCCAAACTCTACAAGAAAAGAAGAAGAAAAGAGAAAACTGAGTGAACAAACTCTCGAATGGCAAAAAGGTTAAAACAAAGAAGAGAAGAAAACTTACATCGGCTGGAGGAGGCTTTGAAGCCTCGAATGCTTCAAGTGGACAAGCCGCAAAGTGCTCGCCTACCTTCAGCTTGGTGATGGCCGCGATTTTCTTCTCGAATTCGGCATTCGAGAGGATATCCTGGCATACACGGCAAGGGTCCTGGACACCCTGGTACTCCCACATAGTTGATGGCCTCTCTTGGAGGGGCTGGATCCTGCGCCGGAGGAAGACGCTCTCCAGATGCAGACCATTCAACGCGACCCATGTGGTCTGATCGCGAAATGTTGCCACCTTGGCGAGTAGCGGGGTGATGACGCGGTTTTCTTCGACTGAGAGCTTGTGCGCCCAGGACTTCCGTCGCTTCAAAACAGCGAACGGGTGGAATTCGTGAGTTCCACCCGCGCTGTTGTCAACAACGTAAAACCACTTCCTCCGACATCTTGCGCGGAGTCGAGGAAATGCATCTCCAAGTAGGAGCCATCTGTCTTCGCTTGGATTCCGAAGCCGCCAGTGCGCAACGTCTCCCCAAGCTGGCTCTCCACCCGCAATTTCTCGCGAAGCACCCGCACCTTGAACAGGGCCTTCCAAAGCCCCCAGTGCGGGCGAATGCCCAAGAAGCACTTGCAAAGTATGATGAAGCACGAGATGTGCTGCATCGCATTTGGAGGCAGATCATGGAGCTGTATGCCATAGACATACATCAGACCAAGGAGGAAAGGATGAAGGGAGAGTGAGAGCCCGCGCAAGACGTGATTCGCAAAGATCACGCGCTCGTTCGCGTGAGGGTTCGGTATCCTCTTTCTTGCCGAGGCGAACGCGCTTGTCGCCTTCAGGGGGCAGCAGCCCCTCCCTTTGCATCTACTTGATGCTTTTGTTGGTGGTATTGGCGGAGCGCCAGTCGCCCGTCCTCGCGACGGGCAGCACATGGACATCCTCGGTCGCCCTCGACGATGAAGCAACACCGCCGCGTTTCTTGCCTCCCGCCATGAGAGCTTGTGAGAACTTGCAGAGGAGGAGATGCGCGCAAGGAAGAAGAAAGGGAAGCAAATGACCGGAAAGTTTTTACTTTCCGCTAAGGGTGGATATTTATACACAAGCCAAACCCATCCAGGCCGCAGATCAAGCGACATGGCGTCCATCGCGGCTGCCACGCGGGGAGTGGAAACGAAGCGGCGGTGGAAAGCTGTTTTATGCCACGATCTTAACAGCGGATCGTGCGCATTTACTGCGCGTGGCTCGCGGAAAAACAGGAAACGACGTCTCGTTTCCGGTCAAAAAGCTGACAAGGTGGGCCAGCGCGCCCTGTTCTCACTTCGTCACGTCCCATCGGTGGTAGTCAGAATGAACAAAGTGCACGATGACATCATTGTGTACATCATCAAACCCGAGTATTCCCTCGGGTAGGATCCTAAACACGAAATTTCTTTTGTATGGACACCTCAAAACGCGAAAACTCTTTCGCATAAACTCCATAACACGAAATTTCTATCGTATGGACACTTCAAGACGCGAAAACTCTTTCACATAAACTCCATAACACAAAATTTCTTCCGTATGGACGTATCAATACGCGAAAACTCTTTCACACAAGGGCTCTTGACACGAAATTGCTTTCGTATAGGCACAACAAGGCTTCCGGGCAAGAAAATTCTCTTTACTCGCCAAATCGTGAGGAAATATTCGCGGGTAACAAGTCCCTGCCACTCTAACATGCGATGTATACACATCTTTACCCTGGATCGTTCATCCGACTAGGCACATCCGGATGCCGTATCCACTCGATACGAAGGTAAGACCCAAAAGATCTTTCTTGAGGGCCTGGAATCGCACTCAAGCTGCGTCCTCCGGTATATTTCCGTGTCAACAACACGAAGAAAAATCCTAGCGGACGCGCCGGGTACCCTCATAGGTTAATTTCGACTCGGTAAGACCTCAACGGCCCGGTCGCAATGATCACCTCACCAGATTCGAGTCGGAGGTCTCGAATCTGCGTAGGCCAGAACTGTTTTTTCCCTAGATGCAATTAATTGGCCCTGAGCTTTCGGGAGAGCCAAGCAACTGAGCCACATCCTTCTGCGAAAACAGCCAATACACAGGAACTTCTATTTTCTCGATACTCGAGTACAAGAAATGCATCGCATAGAGGGTTCACACCCTCTTCAAACGATTGAAGTCACCAGTCGAAAGGAAACCAAGACAAACTTTGAGCGTCTACCCGACAGATTCTCAGCCGAGTAAAACGCTTGCGGGCTACTGACGAAGGGATGGATCCTGGACCTATCGGGTGAGCCTACCCGGTCTAAGGCCCAAGGCCCAAGCTCCAAGGGAGACGTCGTGGACTGTTCTAGAAGGCTCAATCAAAGCCCACCCACAAAGCCTTGCGGGTTAAGAAAGGAAACCCGTAACCTACTTTAGGTTAGGGTTTGTATCCCCCCGGGCACGGTTTGAGACCTGGCTACCTATATAAAGCCAGGAGAACCACCGGGGGGAGGACCAAGAAATACCGCACCATCAAAGCCTTGAGATCGAGATCATACTCTCGACTTGAGCATCCCCCATTGTAACCGATCTACTCATTAATACAGATCGACAGAACCAAGAGTAAGGGTTTTACCTCTACGAGGGCCCCGAACCTGGGTAAATCTTGCCCCTATTAGCCGATGATTGTCACCAGCGCCTACTCGTTCTCTTACTCGAAACCCTATCGGTTCATTCGAGGGACTTGTTGAGATGCATATTCGACAGCTACCACTGCTAGGGTAGTAAGTGACCCACCATCTGATGATTTGGATCCTTATAAAATACCTATAAATATTGCTAAATATATGCTAGGGATAACTGCTATTCAGGTTATGGAATTGTCCATCCTGGTGATCATTTGCTCTTCTTACATGAATTATGCGAGTTGTTCAAGTGTGCAGGTATTACAATGATCCAAGTGAAGAGGAAATTATTCTCTATATCATTGACAGGTCGAGCCGCTGAATGGTTCAAACTGCTGAAAAATAGCCAGACTATTGGATGGGAGGAAATTGTATCTCTCTTTTATTCTAAATTCTATCCTCCAAGTGAAATCCATAGAGATCGGAATTATATATGTAATTTTTGGACTCATGGCGGAGAGAGTATTGCCCAAACATGGGGGAGATTGAAGTTACTAATGCTCAAATGCCCCATTCATGAGCTCACCAGTAATATTGTTATTAATAATTTCTATGCAAGGCTTCCTCTTCATGATAAGGATTTATTGGATGCTTCTTGTTCTGGATCATTTACACGTATGAAGGATGAAGCTAAATGGGATCTTCTTGATCGTATTCAAGAAAACACTGAAGCATGGGAGAATGACAAAGGTAGAAAGTCAGGTATAAATTATGACTATAAATGCATTAAGACTTTTATGTCATCAGAGGATTTTCATAATGTTAGTGTTGTTTATGGTCTTGATTCTCAAGTTGCTGCAAACTTATATAAGGCTTTTGCTTCTTACATTGATATTCCTAAAAAGGAATGGGATAAGTACCATGCACCTTATAAAGATACTATTAATTGTGCTCCTGATAGAGATATAGATGTTCATACTGTTGATTCTATTGTGTCCGAACCTTATATTGAGAAAATGCCTTTCTCTGCTAAGGTAAAAGAACATTCTATGTTAGATAGTGTGGTTAATAAAAGTGCAAGGAAACTTGTAGAGCCTGAGGAAAAAATAACTGTAGAACCTACAGTAGCGATAGTAAAGGACCTTGTTTCTGAAAATATAGAAGAGGGACACATTATATTTTGTGAAGATGCTTCCAATATTGTCTCTCATACTAGTAAATCTAGGAAACCTGGTGTTCCTGTGCCATCTGTTAGGATAGGTGATCATTGCTATTATGGTTTGTGTGATATTGGTGCTAGTTCTAGTGTTATTCCTTATGAGCTTTATAAAGAAATCATGCATGAAATTGGTTCTTGTGAACTTGAAGACATTGATGTGATTATTCAACTTTCTAATAGGGAAACTATTTCTCCGATTGGTATTGTTAGAGATGTGGAGGTCCTATGTGATAAAACTAAATATCCTGCTGATTTTCTAGTACTAGGCACTTCTGCTAGTGATACTTGTCCTATTATATTTGGTAGACCTTTCTTAAACACTTGTGGTGCTGTTATAGATTGTAAAAAGGAGAAAATCCTTACAAAGTTTGATGGAGAGTCTTATGAATTTAATTTCTCTAAATTTTCTAAAACTCATTATGAAGCTGAATTACCTAATGAGAATTATAAAGTTGAACAATTGGCTGCTATTGCTCTTACTCCTAACAATCCTTTGCAGCAATACATGGAAGACCATGAAAGTGATGTCTTTATGAAATAAAGGAATGAAATTAATGAGATTTTCCTACATCAGCCAGCAATGCTGAAACATAATTTACCTGTGGAAGATTTGGGTACCACATTACCACCAAATGAGGATCCTGTTTTTGATTTAAAGCCTTTGCCTGATAATATTAAATATGCTCATATTGATGATAAGAAATTATATCCTGTTAGAGCATCTCCAACAACATTTGTATAATGGATTGCTAAAAATTTGTGATAGAAAGAGGAGAGAGAAGGTTTACAAAGGCAACATCTTTTCTACTTCCGTAGCCTTTGTGTAACTAGATTGCCAAATCTTGTGTATGTAACAATCACATGTGGGGTCTTCAAGTCAGCCTCAAAGGGGCCATCTTCTTCCTCGCGCGGGTGGTTTTACCGGCGTCTCGACATTGCGACGGACGAGGTGGGGAAGCCACGACAGGCTTGGCTCGCAGTAGTGGAGTGGATCACCGTCGTGCCCCGACGCGCACGGAGGCAAGGAGGCGGGAGCGGGGCGGCGAAAGAACGGCTGCATTCGCGAGGGGCTGCGAGGCGGGGCATCGAAGGACGGCCGCAATAGCGAGGGGGCACGAGGCGGGGGCAGCAAAGGACGGCCACGGTCGCGAGGAGGCGGCTTCCCCCATCGGCGACGGCCTCTGGCGGGCCGAATCGGCCGTGGCTACGAGGGCATGGCGCAACCCGATTCGGCGGCCGTGGCGAGGGGGCTCAAGTGGGCTCGGGCAGGACAGGCCGCGTCGAGCTTCTACCGCACCGTCGACTGCCTCCTTCGGGCCGAATCGACCGACAATTGTGCGGGGCGGTGGCGCAGGTCGCCGAGCTGGCGTGGGGTCATGGCCGTCGCGAGGGGGCTCGGGCGGGGCGGAAGGGGGCTCGGGCGGGGCCGCATCGAGCTTCTCCCGCACCGTCATCGGCCTCCTCCGAGCCGGATTGGCCGGCGGCTGTGGGAGTGGGGCGAGCTCGATTCGGCCGCGGAGATGCTAGCGATGGCGCAAAACGAGAGGCATAGCGGAAGGGGAGCTCGGGGGCACGCAGGGGAGGCGGTTCCAGGGGAGAACGACGGCGTGGGAGGCGGCGGGGCGGTCACCGGCGCCGATGCCTCGCGCGGAAGTTTCGGAGCGGGAGCAGTTGGCTCTCCCGCGTTGCTTTTGCGAAGTTTACAATCCGGCGGTGGACTTTGTAAATATACAAAGGGAGGGTGCAATTTTAGCAAGCTAGGTATAATTTTTGGTGTGGGGACCATTTATACAAATGCTGTCGGAGCTTGCTTTTTTGGCTCAATTGCGAAAAATACAGTTTTTACAAATCCTGGGAAGTTTTACAAATGTTGTTGGAGATGCTCTTATTATTAGTTTTCAACATTCTGATAAGGAAGAGGAGAGATTACTGGGGATATTGAATAAACATAGAGGTGCTATTGGTGATGGCTAGGTTGAGACTCCAAGTGCAGAGTGTGTAGCTAGTGGCAAGCCTTCTTCCCCACGAGGGTGACTCGAGGGTTTATATCGAACTCTTGGGGAGCCAGTATTTCAGCAGTTGTCTTCCAAGCTTCCTCCAGGATCCTGCAAACAAATAGAGAGTTTTGTGCCCTCAACCTCACCAAGTGGTTGTCAAGCACAAGGTGTGAGACTTCTAAATTGCAATGCAAAACTGAAAGTAAATGTGCAATAATTAAATCTACTACTAAATGCAAATGAGAAAATAAATATGCAATGGATTGTTTTTGTATTTTTGTGATGCAAGTGGTGATGGAGATAATGTAAATTCGAATTGGAGATGCAAGTAAAGTAAAGTACAAGTAAAGTAAATTGCAGCAAAGCAACTAGAGTGTTTTCTTATATTTAAAATAGGACCGGGGTTCATGGTTTCACACTTGCATCCTCTGAAATAAAGTAGACGGTGGACATAAAGAATTACATGTGAGATTACAATAACATGTTTAACATTGAGTACTTTCATATGGGCATCACATCCTAGCATAGAGATCTCTACGGTCATATTGATCCCTCTTATACTCCACCAAGATGCAAAATAAATCATAACACCTCGATATTAAGGAAAAACCAGAGTATAGCTTTAAGCAATGTGATATGAAGTTGAAGTAAGAACTTGCTAGATCTAATCAAGGAGATTGATTAGTGTCACTTCAAATCCCTGGTAACAAGGTACTCATTTTTATCCCTAGTGAGGTAACTAAGAAAGGTTTAACAAAACCTAAGTGGACCGCTGAACTTCTGTCACTTCCACAGCACTAGCCACCCCCTGTTACTCCAACTAATGCCACCATCACCCCACACACGCTCTCAAGAACTAGATTGATCAAAGCTAGCAAATAAGAACAGGGTACATAAGATACATCTACTCAAATAACTCAAGAGAAACAATTGCAATCTCAGATTCAATAACTCATAGAAAAGATCCACCACATAGGAATTACAACGGTGCCCGTAATCATGTGAGGCAGCTCATACAGATCTAATTAGTGAAGCACGTAGAGAGAGAGAGATACAAGTGCTACTTCCACAAACCCATAGCCCTGGGGTGGACTACTCCCTCTTCATGGAGATGTCGATGGAGATGACGTTGGAGGGGTAGGAGATCACACCGGCGGCGCCCCGCCGGAGTTTCCCCCCTCCAATCTGGAACTTCTGGTCTCTGTTTCGGTGTTTCGGTGTTTCAGCGGCGCTCCTCTCCATAAGGGCACGGGGGACCCTTTTTATAGTCGGTTTTAGGTCAAGACGGAGTCGGTAAGTCGAAGATGGAAGGAATTGGGGCCATAGGGGCCAAAAGGGGGCCTCTCACGCGGCCAAGGAATCTGGCCGCGTGGAGGGTCCCCTTTTGGGCCTCCTTGCCCAATTCTCGTGGATCCTTCGCCCGCAAGTCTTCTCCTTCCAAGAAAATGACCCCCGCAGATTTTCAGGTGATTTCGCGGAAGTTTGCCCCCTGAAACGTCAAAAATATAGAAAACGAGGTTTCTGACAGGCAGGGTTAATTCCATCAAAGTTGGGGGACTTTGTAATTTAACCCCAAAATACTATAAAACATTGAATTATACCCTTATATGATGCAATATGTAATAAAAAACCATGTGAAAATATGCAAAATTCATCTATGCATTTTACATGCATCAACATCCCCAAGCTTAACCCATGCTCGTCCTCGAGTATGAAGGTGATAAAACTAAGATGGGTTTTGCATATTGAAACAATCATGGGATATCAAGGAGGATTATTCATGCTACATATAATAAAATGATTAATACTAGAAATGAGTAGCAATATACAATTCATGTTGTAAGAAATATCAAATATGCAAGCAAAGATGCTTCATGAAAGTTCACAAAGTGTATAATGAAATAAAAGCACTATGGACCAAATGCATACACAAAATGAAAAATAAAATCCTATATTGGTCAAATAATAACATAATGGAGAATAGAAAATATGGTGGACACTTTGGAGAAAATTGAGTAGAGGTAAAACATGATCAAGTCTTATTTAGCCTCTTTTAAAATTGTGAGTATTGAAGTAATGAGAATGACAAGGTGGTTGAAAGCCTCATGCCCCGTGAGTGTGAAAACCTACTCCATGATTACTCAACTTAAGATTCCTAATAAGCTTTGTATAGTCATAATAAGTATTAATGACATCATAGAGAACCGCAAAGAGGTACCTCTTGCCCCATGACATGGAAACAAGCCCATGTTACAATGACAAGATGAACAAACGGAGTAGACTCATCATCCTTTTTATTTTCATTCACTATTATGCATAGCTTATTATTTTATTATAGGATGTGTTGTAGAGTCACTCAAGCTATAAGTAAATTTCCACCATGATAAAGCATGGCTTGGGTTAGCGGCCCAATGCGTTTCTCTAGTCATATAGATACTTACTCATCAAAACTTACTATTCCTCTATTTCATTTCGGCATGGCAGGAGTCCAAAAAAAAAGTGCATGATATCAAACAAATGTAATTTTTTTGTGCAATGTTGAAAGCTTTATAGCTAGCTCCCAACCACACACTTGTCAAACGCAAAACTTGTGGCTCCCATTATTGGGTCATGTTTATTTTAGATGCATAAAAAGTAAAGTGTGCCTTCAAAAGTTCGTGAGAGTCCTATCCCAAGTTCAACCCATGACAATTAATAAAGTGAATATCTTAATTTAGAACATAAATAACACAATAACATGGTGAACATACTTGGAATAGCAATGAAGCTAATGGGAAGATATGGTGGACTCACTGGAAATACTTGGCTAAGGAGTGTTGGAAACAAGTTTTTACTTGTTGGAATTTTTAAATTTTTGGGCTAGCAAGAGGGAGATAGTTTACCAGCTACTATGCATGCATATGTACATAGAACTACTCATTTCATGACAAACTAAATAAACCAGCAATTAACATCAAGGACATGAATAAGAGATAGCTCAAGACAACATTATTGCAAATTTCTACACATAAAAAGCCTATAAATCATGCAAACATATGTAGCTCTTCAAATCAACCATGGCATCCCTATTCAAAGTCATAATACTAGCATCCAATACATTCCAACCCCAAACTCCAGTAGCTCAATCTCATATAAAATGATGGTGGTGGTCTTATCAAAACAAAAATAAAAACAAAAACTAGACGCTTCAAGTCTCTACGATAAATGTTTTGCTTAGAAAAACAGAAAGTAGACGTGTGCTAACCAAAAGAGTGTAGCTCCAGTGGGGTGTTCATCACATCCCCAATATTATGGCTTTCACCATTCTTGGATGTATTGATACGCAGCTCCTCTATTCCTTGTGAAAAAACTTCACAAAACATGTTTCTCCCATTCTTTTTCTGTGGGGTGAGATTAGCAAGGACAAACAAATCACATGCTTGCTGTGCAAAATTCCAAATCAAATGCTCCAGTAGATATAAAATAAGGTTAATTATGTTGTATGTTCACTCTCTTGCTTGAAACAATCATGGAAATTCGATTTCCAAGCCCAAAGAGTGCATAAAACAAAAGAAGGCAGAATTTGTCCAGAAAAGCAACAGCAGCAAAACGAACATTTTTACCTAAGCTAGACTCGTCAAAAAATTAAGCCAATTTTTGTGATTACAGAGAACAAAAAGTTACAGTACATACTAAAAAATTAGCTCAATCCTACATACCAATAAAAAACTTAAAATCATACGGTGATCAGACTCGTGCTGAAACAGAAATTTCATGCACTAGGATAACAACTTATAAGTCCAAATGGGTTTGACTTGACTCTTTATTGAAAACTCCATAATTAAAACAAAAAAACTGATCTCTTGAAACAGCAAGAGTAAACTAGGAAAATCCAAACAAAAACAACCGGGTTGCCTCCCGTAAAGCGCTTTCTTTATAGCCATATAGCTAGGCTTTACTTACTTGATAATCAAGAGGGATAAAGCTCATGAGGGAGCTTGTTCTTCAGCGTGCCCCTCTTCCTTGGGAAGTGATCCATGCTTTTCTTGTGAGGGAACTGAAACTTGACATTCCCTTCCTTGGAGTCTATGATTGCACCTGTAGTACGAAGAAAAGGTCTACCCAAAATAATAGGACTAGGGGATTTATCCCCCATATCCATAATAATGAAATCAATGGGTACAAAAGTCATGTGCAATTCAATCATAACATCTTTTACCTGTCCTATAGAATGTTTAGTAGAGTTATCAGCAAGGACGAATTCATTTGAGCACTTTTCTAAATTTTCTAGTTCTAGCAATTCATATAATTCTTTAGAGAGTACCGATACACTAGAACCTAGATCTAACATAGCATGGTGAATTTCTTTTCCAATTGAAACTAGCACCTTGGGGATCCATGCATCCCCAAGCTTAGGAGGTATCATGGCCTCATTCTTGTACCTATCAATTTTTTCTTGCAAGACATGATTAGCAATATAAGATCCAAAGCCAGGTTGATTAACATTTATAGTGGGATCACTAGCAAATTTTTGTAGAGTACCAATAAGTTCTTGCAAGCTACTTTTTTCTAAATCAAGCAATGGATCCTTAATTTCAGTAAGCATCATAATTTCCTCTACTTTAATCTCTAATTTATCTAGCATGCTTGATTCATGAGGACTAATTTCATCTTTGCTAGCAAGATAAGACATATATGGAAGTAAATATTCAGGGTACTTCACTATTTCATTCAAAGTTTCTTCTAAGCTAGTAGGGACATGCTCACTTGTATTATCAGCAATATGATCAATATTTTCAATAATAGTAGCAGCAATAGTAATAGAATTCATTCCTACACTAGGTTGTGCTTGTGGCTTTCCTGCTGACATGCTTAATAGAGTTGCTTGATTATCAGCTAATTTTGACAATGCTTTATCTAAATTTGAAGATTGAAGTTGCAATCCTTTAATATCACTACTAATGGATGCAATAGACTTATTTAACTCATGTATCATAGCATTGTTACTAGCAACTTGTTCCATAAGCAATTTATTAGATTCAGAAATTTCACTAGAAGGCTTCCACTTATTTTCATTAGCATTAGGATATGGAACAAAAGGTTTATTTGGCACATAAGGAGGTTTACTATATGAATTGTAAGCATTACCAAAACCATTGCTACCATAATTCCTAACAAAATTAACATCCACACTTTCAGAATTACTACCAACTAGCTCCTGCAAAGGAACATTCTCCATATTTTGTTTATTAATAAAAGCAAGAATAGTGTCCATTTTAGAAGACAAATCATTGGTTTCTTCAATTGAGTTTATTTTCTTAGTGGGATTGGGTGCTCTTTCAGTATTCCATTGACTATAGTTTTGCAATATGCTTTCTAATATGCTCTTAGCCTCACCTACAGTTTTACTCATAAAGGCACCTCCAGCAGCAGAATCAAGTATATTTCTAGACATGTAGTTTAGACCATTATAAAAAGAGTGTAGTATGGTCCATTCATTTACTCCATGTGATGGGCATGTTCTAATCATTAATTTAATTCTATCCCATGCCATGGCTACATGTTCATTATCATTTTGCCTAAATGAGAGGATATTATTCCTATTTTGCAAAATTTTAACGGGAGGATAATATTTCTTAATGGAAGCTTCTTTTAAATCATCCCAAGACTTTATACTAGCTGTAGGTAGTGAAATTAACCATTCTTTAGCCTTTCCTCTAAGTGAAAAAGGAAATAATTTCAGTTTTAAAACACTACTTTCCACATTTTTAAATTTTTGCATATCACATATTTCCATGAAATCATGAAGATGCATAGAGGCATCCTCCAAAGCACTACCACCAAATTGCTCTCTAGTAATTAAATTCAATAAACTAGGACTTACTTCATAGCTTTCAGCTTGTATTTCAGGTGTAGTAATTGTCCTAGCAATGAATTGGTCATTGGGTGTATTTGTGTAGTCACTTAATTTAGTTCTATCACCCATTTTAACAGTTTTTATGTAATTTTTAATTTTTTATGCAAAACTGAAAAGTAAAGTAACTAGGCAAATTCGAAATACTAAAATAAACTAGATAACTAAATGCAAAGCTAAAATGCAAACTAAAATAAAATATGCAAGACAAAACAAAAACAAGAACAAAAACAAAAACAAGACAAGAAACAAAACAATCTACTTGATAGAAGGTGGAGATAGAAAGGACGGTACTCACGTAGGTGCAACCTCCCCAAGCTTAGGTGTTTTCACACCTTGTTGGTGATGAAGACTTCTTGTGAGCTCCCTTGGACAACTCCTTCACCTATGGCTCCCCGGCAACGGCGCCAGAAAAACGCTTGATGGCTAGGTTGAGACTCGAAGTGCAGAGTGTGTAGCTAGTGGCAAGCCTTCTTCCCCACGAGGGTGACTCGAGGGTTTATATCGAACTCTTGGGGAGCCAGTATTTCAGCAGTTGTCTTCCAAGCTTCCTCCGGGATCCTGCAAACAAATAGAGAGTTTTGTGCCCTCAACCTCACCAAGTGGTTGTCAAGAACAAGGTGTGAGACTTCTAAATTGCAATGCAAAACTGAAAGTAAATGTGCAATAATTAAATCTACTACTAAATGCAAATGAGAAAATAAATATGCAATGGATTGTTTTTGTATTTTTGTGATGCAAGTGGTGATGGAGATAATGTAAATTCGAATTGGAGATGCAAGTAAAGTAAAGTGCAAGTAAAGTAAATTGGAGCAAAGTAACTAGAGTGTTTTCTTATATTTAAAATAGGACCGGGGTTCATGGTTTCACACTTGCATTCTCTCAAATAAAGTAGACGGTGGACATAAAGAATTACATGTGAGATTACAATAACATGTTTAACATTGAGTCCTTTCATATGGGCATCACGTCCTAGCATAGAGATCTCTACGGTCATATTGATCCCTCTTATACTCCACCAAGATGCGAAATAAATCATAACACCTCGATAATTAAGGAAAAACCAGAGTATAGCTTTAAGCAATGTGACATGAAGTTGAAGTAAGAACTTGCTAGATCTAGTCATGGAGATTGATTAGTGTCACTTCAAATCCCCGGTAACAAGGTACTCCTTTTTATACCTAGTGAGGTAACTAAGAAAGGTTTAACAAAACCTAAGTGGATCGTTGAACTTCTGTCACTTTCACAACACTAGCCACCCCCCGTTACTCCAACTAATGCACCCATCACCCCACACACGCTCTCAAGAACTAGATTGATCAAAGCTAGCAAATAAGAACGGGGTACATAAGATACATCTACTCAAATAACTCAAGAGAAACAATTGCAATCTCAGATTCAATAACTCATAGAAAAGATCCACCACATAGGAATTACGACAGTGCCCGTAATCATGTGAGGCAGCTCATACGGATCTAATTAGTGAAGCACATAGAGAGAGATACAAGTGCTACTTCCACAAACCCATAGCCCTGGGGTGGACTACTCCCTCTTCATGGAGATGTCGATGGAGATGACGTTGGAGGGGTAGGAGATCACACCGGCGGCGCCCGGCCGGAGTTTTCCCCCTCCAATCTGGAACTTCTGGTCTCTGTTTTGGTGTTTCGGTGTTTCGGCGGCGCTCCTCTCCGTAAGGGTACGGGGGACCCTTTTTATAGTCGGTTTTAGGTCAAGACGGAGTCGGTAAGTCGAAGATGGAAGGAATTGGGGCCATAGGGGCCAAAAGGGGGCCTCTCACGCGGCCAAGGAATCTGGCCGCATGGAGGGTCCTCTTTTGGGCCTCCTTGCCCAATTCTCGTGGATCCTTCGCCCGCAAGTCTTCTCCTTCCAAGAAAATGACCCCCGCAGATTTTCAGGTGATTTCGCGGAAGTTTGCCCCCTGAAACGTCAAAAATATAGAAAACGGGGTTTCTGACAGGCAGGGTCAATTCCATAAAAGTTGGGGGACTTTGTAATTTAACCCTAAAATACTATAAAACATTGAATTATACCCTTATATGATGCAATATGTAATAGAAAACCATGTGAAAATATGTGAAATTCATCTATGCATTTTACATGCATCAATTGGTTATACTCTTGATGATTTGAAGGGGATTTCTCCTACTATATGTGAGCATGCTATTAATACTGAACCTGATGCAAAGCTAGTTGTTGAACATCAACGCCGTTTAAATCCTAAAATGAAGGATGTGGTAATAAATGAGTTATTGAAAATCCTTGATGCTGGTATTATTTATCTTATTGCTGATAGTAGATGGGTTAGTCCTGTGCATTGTGTCCCTAAGAAAGGAGGGATGATTGTTGTGCCAAATGAAAATAATGAACTTATTCCTCAAAGAGTAGTGGTTGGTTATAGGATGTGCATTGATTTTAGGAAGGTTAACAAAGTCACTAATAAATATCATTATCCTTTGCCTTTTATTGATCAAATGTTAGAAAGGTTGTCTAAGAAAACTCATTTCTGCTTTCTTGATGGTTATTCTGGGTTCTCTCAAATTGCCGTTAAAAAGCTTGATCAAGAGAAAACAACTTTCACTTGTCCTTATGGAACCTATGCTTATAGACATATGCCTTTTGGTTTATGTAATGCTCCTGCTACTTTTCAAAGATGCATGTCTGCTATCTTTCATGGTTTTTGTGAAGAAATTGTGGAAGTTTTCATGGATGATTTCTCCATCTATGGAACTTCTTTTGATATTTATTTGCAGAATCTTGATAAAGTTTTGCAGAGATGTGAGGAGACTAATCTTGTTCTTAACTGGGAGAAATGCCATTTTATGGTTAATGAAGGAATTTTTCTTGGACATAAAATTTCTGAAAGAGGTATTGAAGTTGATAGAGCTAAAGTTGAAGCTATTGAGAAAATGCCCTGTCCCAGGGATGTCAAAGGTATTCGTAGTATTCTTGGTCATGCTGGTTTCTATAGAAGGTTTGTTAAAGATTTCTCTAAAATATCAAAGCCTCTTACTAATCTTCTTCAAAAGGATGTACCTTTCGTTTTTTATGAAGATTGTAGAGAAACTTTTGAAATTTTAAAGAAGGCTTTAATATCTGCCCCTATTGTTTAACCACCTGATTGGAATTTACCTTTTGAAATTCTGTGTGATGCTAATGATTATGCTGTAGGTGCTGTTCTTGGACAACGGATAGATAAGAAGTTAAATGTTATTCATTATGCTAGTAAAACTCTTGATGCTGCTCAAAAGAATTATGCTACCACTGAAAAAGAATTCCTAGCTGTAGTTTTTGCTTGTGATAAATTTAGGCAGTATATTGTTGATTCTAAAGTTACTATTCATACTGATCATGCTACTATTAAGTACCTTGTGGAAAAGAAAGATGCTAAGCCTAGGCTTATTATATGGGTGCTTCTTTTACAAGAGTTTGATTTACATACCGTGGATAGGAAGGGTGCTGAAAATCCTATTGCTGATAATCTATCTAGATTAGAAAATATCCCTGATGACCGTATTCCTGTTAATGATAGTTTTCCTAATGAACAGTAGCCGCAATAAAAGTGAGCTCTCAAGAGAGTCCATGGTATGATGATTATGCTAACTTTATTGTTTTGAAGTATTTTCCTCCTACCTTTATAGCTTAGCAAAGAAGAAAATTCTTCTATGATTTGAGGCATTATTTTTGGGATGACCCACACTTATATAAAGAAGGTGTTGATGGTATTATCAGAAGATGTGTTCCTGAAAATGAACAACGAGAGATATTGAGAAAATGTCATAGTAGTGCTTATGGAGGACATCACGCTGGAGATAGAACTGCACATAAGGTTCTACAATCAGGTTTTTATTGACCTACTCTCTTTAAAGATGATAGAAAATTTATTTTATCTTGTGATCAATGTCAAAGGGTTGGAAATATTTCTAGACGTAATGAAATGCCTATGAATTATTCTCTTGTTATTGAACCGTTTGATTGTTGGGGTTTTGACTTTATGGGTCCTTTCCCTCGTTCACAAGGCTACACTCATATTCTTGTTGTTGTTGATTATGTGACTAAATGGGTAGAAGCTATACCTACTAAAAGTGCTGATGGTCAAACCTCATTAAAAATGCTTAAAGACATTATTTTCCCTAGGTTTGGTCTACCTAGATATCTTATGACTGATGGGGGTTCTCATTTTATTCATGGTGGTTTTAGAAAAACCCTTTCTAAATATGATGTTAATCATAGAATTGCTTCACCCTATCATCCTCAAAATAGTGGGCAAGTAGAATTATCGAATAGAGAAATCAAATCTATCTTGCAAAAGACTGTTAACAAATCTAGGAAAAATTGGGCTAAGAAATTAAATGATGCTCTATGGGCTTATAGAACTGCTTATAAAAATCCCATGGGCATGTCTCCTTATAAGATGGTTTACGGAAAAGCTTGTCACTTGCCCCTAGAATTAGAAGACAAATCTTATTGGGCAGTGAAAGACCTAAATAGAGATTTTAAACTTGACGGTGAGAAAAGGTTGCTTGACTTAAGTTCTTTAGATGAATGGAGGAGTGAAGCATATGAAAATGCTAAGCTCTTTAAAGAGAAAGTTAAAAGATGGCAAGATAAGAGAATTATTAAAAGAGAATTTCATGTTGGTGAGTAAGTGCTATTGTATAGGTCTCGTCTCAGATTTTTTGCAGGACAATTACTCTCGAGATGGGAAGGACCTTTTTTTATCGAAGAGGTATATCGTTTGGGGGAAATTAAATCTGTTTCCCTTGAAGACAACTATTCACAAGTGGTGAATGGCCAAAGACTCAAGCATTGTATTTCTCGAGATCCTTATAATGAAAATGTTGATTGTATTCAAGCCATGATCCCGGAGGAGTTTATTAGGAAGCATATTTCACAAACTGCAGAGTCAGTTTTTGAATAGGTATCAGTTTTGGTAAGAAAACGTTTGTGAAACATCTTCCAAATTTCATTTTCACAGTTTTTGGAAAATATGAAAAACTATGAGCCGGAAACGTGGCGGAGACGGAGCCCGGAGGCTCTACGCCATAGGGTTGCGCGGGCCCACCCATGGCCGCGCCAGCCCATGGTGTGGGTGCCCCGGAGCCCCTCTCCAACTCGTTTTCGACATGGACTTCCCTTCGTTTTCTCGTCGTGTTTCTGTTTCGAGCTATTTCTGCCAGGATCTGTTTTCGGTTTTAAAAGCATCATGCACTCCGCCAACGACAACAAGGGGAAGGGACCAAAGGAAGATGATGTCCAAGACCTGAAACCGGAGGAGGAGATCGAGAGTGGAGCTGAAGGAGATGTAGAAGAAAACCCTCGAGTGCATCCACGCGCCACCATCACAAGCATTGGAGTGGTGGCTAATCCCTTGAAGCTCAGGAGAAACGCGCGGATGAGCACTAGAGGGAAGGTTCCACGTCAGTCCTTAGCTTCGAGGACACCTGCTGCAGGCGTGAAGAACTACTTCCACTCAGTAATTCATGATTATTAGTAAAAAAGGTTCCCAATAGAGATTTACCCTCTATGTGGGATATCAATCATTCTAACCGTGTAGATGAAGGGATCTCTCGACCTAACGAAGAGTGGGGGGAAAATCTTGGTGGCTGGGATTCACAATCTGACAGACATGCAAACTGCGTTGATCACAATACGAAGGTTATGCGTATGCTTATGTTCACCATTGAAGATCTGAAGAAATAAGTTGATAAGCTCATCTAGAAGGATTCACCACCACCACCGAATAATTGATTCGTCATTGGGTTTGGCATCCCCTCGGCTTGTTCCAAACTTGGGGGGAGTGTCGCGGTATCACATCACTATCTTTCATATTTTTACTTTTTTAGTAGAGTCATATCATGAGTACAGAAGTTATCATATAGGATGGTTTGCAGTATGGAAGTGTCTCTCCCTAGTTGGTTATCGTTGTATCCGTTGGTGTGAGTTGCCGGTTTAAAATATTAATGAGAAGTTTCATCATTTAATTTATGTGCACATTATTTTAGTTTTCAATTTTTATCGTATGGTTGAGCTTGTTGTTAGTATTTGGTATCACTCTAGAGATCATCAAGTTAATCTAGTTGGTTTTGGAAAACTTAGCTTGGGTCAGTAGAAATAATAATTTGAGTTTCTAGTATAAGAAGGAGAAATTTTCCTATTACCTCAGAAACTTAGTATTCACAAGTTAAGATTGCTTGGGATTTCAATGAAGAGTTGCATGATCGGCTTCATCATATGTATATTTGTTTGTTTTCCCTCAACTCGTATGATTGCTACCCATCCTTACTAGCCAAAAACCCTGTACTCAGTATGAGCTCTGCATCCAAACCCTGAACCAAAACCTTGCCATTTGTGTCCACCATACCTACCTATATGTGGTATTTCACCGCCACTCCAAGTAAATTACTCATGTGCTACCTTTAAAATTTCCAAAAATTTCTCCTATTTTGTGCTCCTGTTTTTGCTCATGAGGACGTCAATAGAGAATCTTTATCTCACTTGTTGGCTGGACTACAAACACATGGACTAGTGGCTTCATCCGCTTATCCAAATTCTAGAAGAGTTGGCAGCGGGGTGCCTAGCCCCAAAACTAATACACTAATTCTCTTCACCATTTTTGCCCCTGATTTATCAGTCAAAGCATAATCGTGTAAACAAAAGAGAATGAGGGATGACCTTCTACACCAGTTGCGTCCCTCATATGGGAGCCACTCTTAAGAAGTCTAGTTGTCTTGTGACGTATTGTATTTTCTGTTTTCCATTCGTTGACACTAGAAATACACCCCTAAAAAATTAGACACTCCTCCATGGTATGTGATTGTTGGCAGGCACCCGAGGATTCGGTTAGCCATGGTTTGTGTAAGATGGATGGGAGGAGTGTCAATCTTTTGTAACTCTATTTTATTAAATAAAATCTCTAGCACATGAGTGATCCATGCTTCCCTCTGCGAAGGGCTTATCTTTTACTTTTATGTTGAGTCGGTAAACCCATTTCTCTCTGTCTCCATCAAGCATTTGAGTTGTTGTGTTCTCATCATCTATATGTTGATTTATTCAATCATGTTTTCTATCCTTCATTGTTTAGCACATGCTTTATTGTCTGAATGAATATTACTTTGAAAAGCTATGAATCACTGTGAAAGAATCGTTATAATTAAACATGTTAAGCTCTACAAGATGATCCCTATTATAAAGATTTCACCTAAGATAAACAGGATGTCATTAAATGTTCTCTGACCAAGAACGAATTTTTCCATTACCAATTTTGATTCTCTCTTTTGCATCTTTGTTTGTGACTCCCATTTACTCATTTCAAGTAAGGTTATATGAGAGGAAGTTGTTGTCTATAACGATTGGTGCATAGATAGATGTGATGCTTATGTCTGTATTTTATTTATCGACTCTTCACTCCATAAACCTGTGGTCATGTTTACTGAGTTCGGTTTCGCTTGGGGACAAGCGAGGTCTAAGCTTGGGGGGAGTTGATACGTCCATTTTGCATCACTATTTTATATCATAATTTTATGTTATTCATTGATATATTTCATGTTATGATGCATCTCTTATGTTATTTTATCTTATTTTGCATGTTTTATAATTTTGGGAGGATAAACACCGGGACCAGTAATCTGATGGAAAAAGCACCGTCGGGATACCATATTTCAGAAGATCAGAAGAAGAAGAGGGACACTGGGGGTGTCCTAAAAGTTCAGAGGAGGAACACAGCCAAAAAGAGAGCCAGAGGGGGGCCACCATGGGCCCACACCATGGGGTGGCGCCCCCCTGGTCGTGCCACCTATAGGTGTGGCCACCCTGGCCCACCTCTAGGGGATATTTTCTGCGTGCATGTCCCCGAGGAAACCCTAAAACTGATTCCATCGTCGAAGAATTATTCCGCCGCCGCCTCGGGGCGAAAAACACCCAAGAGAGAAAAGCTCTCTGGCAGAGAGAAATCTGCCGGGGAAATTCCTCTCCGGAGAGGGGAAATCACCGCCATCGTCACCGTCATCACTCCGGGCATCATCAAGATCGTCATCATCATCATCACCACTAGCACCATCACCCTCATCATCCACCTTCATCCTGTTGTAACAATTGGGGTACTCTATCGTTGTTTTGCATTAGATCTCTCTCCCAGTGTGGATTACTTGTTAGTAGTTGATGCTTGTGAGATTTATCGGTGTTTGCACTTTATGACCAGATTGTTATCATCCATTATATCACCTTCATGATATATATGATGTGTTGTGAGTAGTTCGTGTTGTTCTTGAGGACCTGGGAGAAGTCAGGTTGTTAGTAGTGAAGTAATGTTGAGTAATATTTAATGTTTGGTATTTAAGTTGTGGTGTTATTCTTCTAGTGGTTTCATGGGAACGTCGACTACATGAAACTTCACCATTTATGGGCCTAGGATTGGGCCACTTGCTGCAATTATTACTACTGCATTTTATTTACTCGCACTTTTTTTATCTGCAATATCAAAAACCCCTACAAATCCATTTTCCAGTATTTACAGTTATTCCTTCATCGAAACTGCTTGTCAACACCTTCTGCTCCTCGTTGGGTTCGACACTCTTATTTATCGAAAGTACTACGATACACCCCTTATACTTGTGGGTCATCAATCTACCGAAGCACAAACAACCTCGGAAAAGAAACAGCATAAAGAACAATTACAGCACGTGCAATGCACACTCATGATGACATGACATTTCAATGCAACTAAAATATTATGGATATGATCTTCATGTTAAATGTTTATTCCCAAATAATTATGCTTTATTTGGCAACCCTCATATTTACCTTAGTGGCATACTAATTTTTACTACAGGACCAATACCTAAATAATTTGTCAACATGCATGAAAATGATATTCTCTATTATTATTATGTGTGGTTAACATTTTGGTATACTTTCCATAATTTTTTGGTGAAGAAAACATCACTTAATAATTTTTATTCAAAGTTTGTCAATTCGGCCATTTTTAGAAAGCAATGTAAATAGAGAAATAAAAGTTGTCCACTTGCATGGAAATGTTTGAAAACATGTGACAAATGTTCCACTGATCATTTTAAGATATTAAACATGATTTTTGGATGATTATTTAATTAGTTATACCATTTTCTTTTTCCTTTTCTTTTCTGAGCACAACAGAAAATAAATGCTTTCTTGGTCAAACTTTACCCAATTAATACCAAATAATATACCATTGTGTAGAGTTTGTAAAGGCAAATTTTTAGAGCCCAAGTTTGCTCAATTTGGAATTACATAACAAAAGTTATGATTTTTGCAAGTTTTCATTTTTAAATCCCTTTTCTGCAATTAAATATTTAGTGCAAATATTTGAAGAGAGACATTGTTGATATTTTTATATCTTTGGAAAGTGCTCACTATCACACCCCAGTTTTTTGATTCTTGTACTGTGTTCAAGAAGACAAAAATTAGGGCCAACAATTTTTTTTTACAACATGATTGTTTGAACTAACATATGTTTATGATCTTAATCATATTTGCAATGCAAGTTTTGTTTCCTGATAAAACCAATATCAAATTTTCCTGAAAACAATTCTATAAATTTTCCCTGTTGTTACTTGAGTGAATTTTATTACAAGATTTGGATCATTCTTGTTTGAATCTTAAAATAAACTTTTAGCTTTGTTGGATCCAAGAAAACAAAATTTCAAAATGATTTATGGAAGTTTTCATTTAAGTAATCTATAGAAAAAATCCCTGAAAATATAGCCAAGTACATGTTTTCCACCTTTGTTTTCACTAGGCTATAAAATGTTATTTTATGATTTCTTGACTTTTATTTGTTCCTTGTTATATGAACTACAAATCCATAAGATTGGTTTGATTTTTGGAACATTGAAAATGATCTTTTTCTTGTTGTGTTTGTGGAAGAAAAATAAGGCAGAAAAGGGCATTTTTAGAAAACAGAGAAAAACTGAAAGTACACTCTTCCCACATTGTTTTCATAGCCTTAAACTATTTAAAATTCATTTTAAAAAGTTGTTTCTGAAAGTTTAAAACATGGTTAACAAGTTCCCACTTGAATAACAACAACTGGAATTTTTTTGACCCTTGAAAACAATGTGAACTTTCTAATGTTTTTAACAGTTTTCAACACTTAAAAAAATTCTCGAAGTCCTTAAACTGAATTTTCTGAACTTTCTGAAAACAGTGTAGATACAAAGTTTGACACTTGTTTTCAATCACTTTTTGTTCAAAAATTGATATGCCAATGGTTCCCTTGTGTTGACCATTGTTTAGACTTCACCTAGGATTCTTTTCTAGGCTTCTAGAAGACTTAGGGAGGGAGAAAACGAGGGAGACTTTAGAGTGGACATAGAGGAGTGGGCACTGCCTGTTGGCACTGTGCAGTGGGCCTTGTGCCCATACCTTGGCCTCTCCACCCCCTAGAGCCATGGGTTGACTGCCCCCAACCCTCTCCTTTCACTTGGGCATCATGCCTTGCCTCATGCGTGTCCAGGACACGAGCTAGGGCCAGCCCATGCCTTTTCTTTGACCACCCGAGAGCAACCTAGCTCCCTCACTTGATGCATGGGGTTTAAAGCCCTCACACCCGATCTCCCTGCGCCACCACCCTCCCACACCCCCTCACTCTCGCCCCTAGCAACCCTGCACCGGCCCGTGAGCCCTAGTGAGCTCCACGGGGAAAACCGCGCCGCCGGTCACGGCCGCTACCTCGAGGTCGTACTGCACCACCCCGTGCCCCCGAGCCCTTCTGGTTGCGCTCAACGAACTCCCCGCAACCTAAGCTACCTCCCTGACACTCCCCCTCGTCATCTCGCTTGCAGGTACCCCGCCGTCGTCCGATTCGCCGCCGCCGGCGCTCCGTCGTGCGTCGTCGCCAGAGGCCACGCCTGATGCGAACTCCGGCGCCCCTCGACCCCCTGCACCTCCCTCGAGCCCGCGCCACCGCACCCCGAGCCCCCACGGTGAGCCACCGTGCATATCCGTCGCCGACCGTTTCCGTATCAGAGAGAGTAGAGAGGAGAGGAAGAAAAAACACAGCGGACTGTTGATCCTTAGATCAACGGCCACGCTTGAATAGCTAGCTTTCTCGCGCCCGCGCGCGCTCGTCTCTGTGCTGGGCCGCGTTGGCCGCCTAGTTGGGCCGCGCACTAGCAATCTGGCCCGTGTGCCTGTGTCTTTTTCTTTTATTTGTTTTAGAGAAAGCTAGAGGTTTACTTTGGCTCTATGAAAAATAGATTTGTTGCAAAATAAAAGAAACCAAAAATCATGGCTCTAGAGACATGTTTTCTTAACCATTTAAAATTGGTAGATATGAGTTTTGACTTTTACTTTTGTCACAATATATGTTTTGCCACAGAGGGTCTTTAAAAATGTTTTTGGCATAACTTCTTGTATATATCCATTTTGGTCAAACTAAATTGTTTTGAGTAGCCTTTGAATAGATCTATCCATAGAACTTGGCATCACATCAAGGCGAATTACCAAATGGAAATGTCATCCATTTTGGTAAAGGACCAGTAAGCTTTTCTAGGATTTTTAGAATGAGTTTAAAAATGATTTTTGAGGTAAATCCAATTGGATGAGTTTTCATATGACTAGATATATCTAATCCTAGCTTGGATTAATTTTTGGAGCCCTAGATTATTTTTGGTGAGCAAAACTAGAAACAACACCTTTTCTGTTTTCTTATTTATGTGTGCTTTTGTTTGAATTAAAATGTTTGATTGAGTGGATCTTTGTTCCTAGCATGTATAGATGTGTTGAACCTTGTTATTAGTTTGTTTTCTTTCAGTATGTCTACCTTAGAAAGTGTGTGCATGTTTGGAAAGTAAGATAAAAATAGAAGTAGCAATTGTTATATTTCTAGTTTTATTATTTGATTATTGTGTGAACCAATCTTGGTAGATTTTTTTTACCTAGGTTTATGATATTCTTGAGTTGAGTCCAGTACCATTTTGGTGATTTTATTTCTATGCTATTATCTCTGTTAACTTGCATGTTATCTTATAGCAAAGCATGAGTAACATTTGCTGTTTGTTTTCACTAGTATGAATAGCCCATAACCCACTGGTCCCATTTCATTTTGGTTAGGGATGCAAATCCCCTACCATACACTTGTGTGAAAATAGCATGCATTACTATAGGTTTGTCTAGTATTTTCCACCCAGGAAAATGGTTGTTTGTTTTACTTGTTTGATTGAAGTGTTTAGTATTTCTTTGTGAATACTAGTATGTTTAGTTGTGGTTCATTTGTTAACATAATATTCCCTTAGGAGTATAATGTTAAGAAGTGTCCACCTTTGTGTGGTTAAATTAATTGTTGTTTGCAAATAGATTGTTTTCCAATTGATTGATAAATTAGTTAAGAATGATTTTTATTGAGCGTTTGGATTTTTGAAAGTGTTTAGATAAGTTTGTGTTGAGTGCATAGCCACTGGTTGTATAGCTTGTACTTTTGTTGCTTTCTATTTAAAGTGATTAGAAAAGCATGTATTACTAGAATGGATTGATGCTTGCTTAGTAGATGTTTTCATAGAATTATTTTAGTGTTTATGCTTACTAGCATGTGTAAGGTGTATATGATGTTAGTAGGTATTTATATTCATGAGTTTCTTGTTTAGTATCATGCATCCTTGTAGCATTGTTTGCTTCTCTAGTGATGAGCTAGTGTCACCACTAGATTGTTTGAGTTGCTCTAATATTGTAGTCTTTTATTTTATAAGGGTATGATTTGTTCTAGCATGTTTAGGATGTTATTACTTCTGTTATTATAACATGAATTGTGGATTTGCTTGCTGCTATTAGTTGTAGAATACATTTATTTCTTATAACATGCTTGTGTAGAATTCCATACTAGTATACCATTAGTGCACTCATGTGCTTATGTTATTTGTTAGGAGCTTTATGTTTTGTGATGATTGTGTTTTATATTGTGTTTTATGACTTGTTACCATAGGTTGAGCCACTGTTTTGTTTAGTTATTTTCATGATTGATGGATTCCATAACTTTGAGTAAATATAAGCATAGTCTATAACTAGCCTATTCATCTGTGGTGTGTTTGCTCGCTGTTTGGAAATTGTTTGAGTAATTACCATTAGCATGAGCATTGTACTTATGTTATTGTTGTGCTAGTGTTTTTGTTGTTGTTCTTAGTAGTATCTTGTTATCTATGCATTATTTTAGTCATGAACTTGTTAGGTGATGGTTGCTTGTGTGTTGTTAATACCCACTGCCATGGGTATTGCTTTGATTGATTCTTATTACTTTAGTAGCCTCACCTCTTGTGCCCACAAGCTATATTTTTAGCTTCTTGAATATCTTATTATGAGAGTGGTACACCCACTCCATATATGGTATGTAAGATGTGGGGTATGGTTTCTCAACCATATAGTTGTTTGACGACAGTTTTGTACCATGAGAGTTTGTGAGACAGTTTTCTCGATAACGTTTGAGTGTTTGCGCTAGTATAAGTTTTACTTGTTGTATGTGTTGTTTTGATTAGTTGTATGGCCTTTAGTTCTGAGTGTGTGTCTTTTTTCTTTTACGATGCTAGAAAACGAAGGAGAAGAAGAAGCAGTTGTGGAGCTGTGCGTCAAGTTCAAGCTACTTCAAGGCCAGGGATACTAAGAGTTTTAAGGCAAGCCATCCTGATGCTTGATACTACACTTATCATTATCTATCATGCATGTTTTACTTCTGAAAAGTTCTACAAAACTTTGATTACCAAAAACTATTTTTGAGTGAATATTACTACCATTAAGATTATATATATCATTACTATGCCAGTAGTTGATACTTGGTGTTACCAAGCCTATAGCCACCATATGGTATTTATTACCATCAAAAGTATAAGTCCCTAAGTGGACACCCTAAAAATATGTTTTTGCAAAACAAAGGTTTTATGGAAAACCCGGTGGGAGGACGAAGTCTTATCCACCGGAGGAATGTGAAAGTGGTCATTTTTGGGAAAATGGTGTTTCACAAAAAATGCACATAACCTAGTCTTCGCCGGACAACCTTTACCGTACTGCCACTCTACCCCAACATGGGCACGGGGCTTAACTTGAAGTTTGTTCTTGTTAGTGTGTGTTCTATCTCAATTTTCAATAAGGGATGTGATTTTCCCTCGAACCGAAATGCCGTCAAATCACAACACGAGGCATATGAAGTGTGGAATTAATTTTTCCTCCGGATGCGACAGTTGGGTCTCCTGCCGTGGCGGGGTGGGACCTGGTGCCGGGGAGATTATACCCAACCGAAGAGATAGACATGTACTATCTTGTACATAGTGGATGGTTAGGATCAGTTATCTGATGTTCACATACTGTTGTTACAGTCCGTGGTTGTTCACGGCGGATGTACTAGATCTGGTGGATTGTGTACACCTTTGCAGAGTCAAACTATTCGGAATAGCCGCGTCCTTGGGTATGGACAGTTGAATGGCCATGTAGCTAGCATTGTGTCAATGTTTTCAAAAGAGAGTTTTCAAAACGGTGTTGGACTTATGAAGTGCCGAAAGGAGGAAATCTTGTACCGTGGATGTACCGTTGACGAAAAGCCAGAATTTGTTTTACAAGAAGTTTTGCAAAGAAAACATTTATTTTATAAAAAAAGTTTATAAAACCTCTTGGATATGCAATATCTACAAGAGAAAGAAAACTATATTATTTTCTTTTGAAGTATCTTCTTCAACAAAGATACAGAGATTTTTAAAATCAACTATGATATGTCTTTCATATATCATGGATAGTGAACCCTATGTATAGCCTACCTATTACACCATATAAGCATACTTGAATTTTGGTAAGCTACATGATGGGTGTCTTGCTGAGTACATTCAAATGTACTCATATTGGTTTTGTCCCTGGTATTTACTTGCTAGACTTCGAGGAGGAGCCTCAGAAAGAGATCTACGAAGAGGAGTACGGAGCTGATGCCTTTGCGAACTAGGATCGTCTCCCGGTCAGCAGCCTGTAGGTTAAGGCGTGACTTGGGCTCTACTACGTTTTGTGTGTGTTTAGTCTTCCGCTGTGTGTGTTGTGTGTTTGTCATGCGTGGCAGTTGTGTGGACTTGGTCATGTGACCATGTCTCTTTTTCAAGTGTTTTGTGTAATCGTGTAATGGATATTGTATTTGTGTACCAGCTTGATATGTTGTTCACGACTGGTGTGATCTGGGATCGTGAATGTATGCATATCGGAGGTGTACTTGAACAGTGGTTCTGGGGGACCTTACAGAGTTGGTCTCAGAGCTATCCTGACCTTAGGAGACCTTAGTTAGCATGGACGTTAGCTAGTACTCTAATAATAAAAGTTAATAAAACCAGGTGACTAAGATGACTATTTACCAAAATATTCTAGATGTTCCATCCCCTTTGTGTTTTGAAAACTCTACTTACACTAAGTTACAATGGAGCATCTTAAAAAAATTCACACTGTTGCCTAACTTAATCTACTCTAAATTTTGGTGTAGATAGACGTTGTCTTCACCGAGTCCTTCCGGTTGGGATCGCATGCACCTTGCTACCGCCATTTTGAGGAGGACTTGATCAAGATGGCTAGTCTTATCGGCCGCCCACTACGTGAGTTGAAGGGAGCCCAGATTCACCATGATGGACGAGAATTGTCCTGGTTGGTGGTTTGTACCATCCGTGCACCGTTGCTAGCACCATCGACCCCTGAGATCACGTATGAAGTGAAGGAGAACAGTTGGGAAGATGGTATTCTTAGAGTGATGCAGCTGACCATTGCCAGGCTCACGAACTTCTTTCGCGGAAAGTTTGAAGGCACCCCCTATAGATACTATGGGAGACGCAACGAGGATGACAAGCCGTTAGAAGTCACTGAAGACTTTGTGTTTGCTCGTCACTTCCAGCACTTGGAGGGACAATTGTACAATACTCAGTTTTACCTTGATAGGCTCAGAGGAGAGTTCGATATCCAGGGAAGAGAGATCTTCCAGCTGAGGAAAGACGTGAGAGTTTCTTCGTGCACGAGTGAGAGACCTTCAGCTTCAGCTTGCTACTAGCAGGACCAGAGTTGAAGAGTTGGAGGAACAGCTACGCGCTTCCTCGAGCACTTAGGATTGCCGCAGAATATTAGGATTTATGTTGCTTCCACCCCAGACGCTTGTTGTGTTTGTGTTGTGTGAAATCTGTTAAGAGCTATGTGTGTGCTAGTTGTGTTGTAGGCCTTATGCTATTGCCATGTGAACCTTAAAGTTTATGTTATGCTTGTTGAGACTCTGCTTCATGTGTATGTGGGTCTTTGTTTGTGATTGTGATTGTTTCTTAGAGGCTTGTTTGTTGTTGTGTTATCTACCGTTCTCATATCTATTATGAGCCGGTATGTTTCACAAGTTTTCAAAACAAAAACCCCCTTTTGTTTGCTCTCGTCTTCTACCGTTCTTTTCTTCAGCATGGCCAGCAAGTTGCCTCCACCACCGGAGCCAACAGTTTCCCAGCTTTTGGCTATGATCATGGAAGACCGTGAAGCCGTTCGTTTGGACCGTGAAGCCGTTCGTTTGGTCCGTGAAGCCGCTCGTGTAGAACGCGAAGCCAACAGTGTTGTCCTTGAGAACCTGACCCAGTTGGGAATTGCTAATGCTAGAAACAATGCTGACCTTCTGAGGGAGCAGCAGCGCCTGCTTGCTGAAGAGAGTCGCAAAAGGAAGATAGTGACGCCAGAAGAGCCTAGCTCATGTGTGACTCGCAGTACCTTACCTGCGATGCCACAATCTTCAAGGAAGTGTGTGAATGTCAAGCCTAGAACCACGGGTTGCTATACCTGTGGAAAGGAAGGGAATTTCGCTCGTGAGTGTCCCCAGAAGAATCGTGTTCTAGTTCATCCTGATGAGAACCAAGAGACCTAGGGTCCATCCCAGAAGAAACGCAAGAATCTGATGAGTGGACCTCGAGACCTAGATGATGTTGCAGAAGCACCTGCGACTCAAGCCATAGCTAAGGGTACGTTTTCGAACCAAACCTATGAACCCCTAGTTGTGTTTGGCTTCGTAACCTGAGAAATCAGACGTAAATGTAACACTAGAAGTGTCACGTCGGACTAGAAAAAGTATCTTTAAAAATTAAAATTACTAACGTAACTTCATCTAACTTTAGCTTAACACCTAACCCAAGTTTTAAAAATTTCTAACCAACTTTTCCAAAAAAAAAACAAAGAGAAAGGTGCCTTAGGATGTTCTATGGCTGTTGAAAGAAAGATGAAAGGTTGGAAAAAAATATTGGATTGGTGAGCTATGATTGTTGCTAGACAATAAGGTCTCTCGTATATATTTTGGACGAGACATATTTTAAAATATGAGATTGTGGAGACTCATTTGAGGTTTAGCTTAGGAGTGAAGGTTTGAGGATCACATGATGATTATTTGAATTGAATTATATTATCTTGGGCTAACCAGTTGTGGACCCCAAAACTTTGGAAGTTATTGGTAACTAAGATTTATAGTCTAGAATGCATGATTTGAGGTTTAGAGATATGGGTGGAAACGATTGGATTTTAGGAAGCACTTGATACATAAGTAGATTGATTAGGGGTAGTATGTTGAAAATAATTTGTGATATGGGAAAGAGGATGATAATGGTTTGCATAGGTGATTCTTATACTGGATTTTAGCAGAATGGTTGATTGTAGTATAAAGATCATGTTGGATTTAATATAGGAATAAGTTGGTGGATGTAAAAGGATGATTTTGGATTTTTAGGAAAAATCAATATGACTTGGATTTAGTAGAGGATTATTCTTGATGATATATTCTCGGAGCTTGTCACTCTCTAGTGAGATTGTTTGGGGAAAATGATTTAGCATTAATCATGAGATAGGAGTTGGGAGAATTTGAAAGGATTTATATAAGTAGTACAGAGTTGGTCCGTGCTTGTTGAATTTGATGGTTTAGCCTTAGCAATATGATCATAATGAATAACTTGAGGGAGACAAATGATTTGAGACTTGATCATATTAGATTAAGAGGAGATAGTGCATTTCCTGGATTTTAGGAGATGAGCAATGGAAAGCTCATGCTTAATAAAGATTGGTGGATGTCCGATTGATTGATCTATATCATGATGAGAGAGTTTATGCCTGATGGAGGGATGATAACCCGGTAGGCTAACGCCAAGGAGTAACTTGGCCCAAAGGACGCTGCGCAAGACCCGACTTAGGATAAAGAAGCTTCTAGGAGGCCCAGGAACGAAGGCCTCGTAACCCGGATTGTGGGTTCCGGTAAGGAAGTTTAGGGTTTGTAAGCAGTGTCCGGGTAGGATTCAGAGTGCGCCTTGGAGAGTAAGCCAGGGGGTCCGGATGTTATATAAGCCGGTCCCTAGGTTAGGGTTAGACAAGCTTTTTCGTGAGCAAGAACCCGATCGCCAGATCGAAGGATTTCGAGTATCCATTGTAACACCAGTATTGAGCTAATATATTTAGATCGTAGACTCGGCGACTTGATTGCCGGCTACCAGATCGCATATCACCATGGTTTCCTTTGAGCTAAACCCTCTCCCAAACACTCGAGTCGATTTGCCCCAAGACAAGTTACCCCCGGTAACGTCTGCCGTGATTATCCCACGACAGTTGGCGCCCACCGTGGGGCCTACGTCCAAGGGTGTTTACATCACGGGAGAAGCTCGGAAGAACATGAAGAACGTCGTCGTCGGCGAGATCTACACCAACCCCGAAGGAGAGAAGATGGTGGACGATTTTGGCTGGGGGCCAGAGTCGGATCTGCTCGAATCCGGATCTATCGTGACAATCGGCCGGATCAACGTCTTCATTGGCATGGTACGTACGTCCGGTTTAGCTCCTGAAGATTTTGGATTTGATTCTGTGTCAGGGGAGGCCACCTGCGTTCAGTCCGATGGGGAGGAATCAGTCGGGACAATAGATCCGGCAGAAGAGCCCACCACGAAAAGGGAACAGCCGGAGGAGCCGGCATGGACCCCGCGTGGCCGGGTTATGAGAGAAGTTGACACCGAGTCTATCCTGCACCTACTGGAGGACCGGTACGAGGAAGACATCGATGATGAGGAAGAATATGAATCTGCGCCAAGCATTGTGCGCCAGGTCGCGGTTTACACGGCCCCCGCAACCAATCTTAATCAGGGGAACGAGATCGCGGCCGCTGTCGGAACAGCACAAGCATTGGCCCAGCAGCAAAATCCGGTTGACAGAAACCCGGTCTTAGCCCGGGTCGACGGAGAATCGGCATCAGTTACCAGCCATGCGGCGGATAGCGAGTTGCAGGCAAACATGTTCGGATATCTGGCAAACCGGACACCAGGGGCGGGTCCTTCAAATCCGCAACACCCGGCCCTGTTCAACAACAACCTGATCCTGGATCCCACCATTTTAGCCACAATCATAACCCCGGAAAACGCGGCGGAACGTGTTAGGGATCTGGATGTAGCCCGTCGTGCATTGGAACAACAGAGAAGGCAAGGAGAAGCAGAAAAACAAGGGGTAGCTGCGCGCCAACGCGATCTAGATGCATTGGAGAACCGGCTCCGAGAAGAGACAACCAGGGTGCGTCAAAGACACCAGACCAGATTACCGGCAACGGGTGGAGTTATAAACCCGGCCACACTATTTATCACACCAGAGGATCAGCCGATTCCAGCGGCAAACCAAGGAACTGTACATCAACCCGCAACTGGAGAAGCACAACCGGTAAACACGCAGGCCGGGTTACCCATATTACAGACTGAAGTTACTACCGGCAATACATTACCACCACCACCATCGCGGTTTCGCACGCCAGCAGGTCATTACAACAACCCCATGGATAACGTGTATGCTGCAACGTTAGCATTGAATCAGATCCCCGTAAGAGAGTCACCCCATGCGGAGCAGACCCGACGGGCGATCGATTTATTGCATACGGCAGTGGCACAGCAAGTTAATTACCCGGACAACAGAAGTGGAATGCATGGGACACCATATATCAGCCAGCAACGAGCCAATACCGGCAATATTAAGACAAGCTCAGCGTGACGGAGGGCAGAGCAGCAGCAAATGCCGCCTCCTCCCCGCGTTCAAGCAATACCAGCGGCATCAGCAGCTCAAGCTATTGTGGATAGTTCCAGAGCGAGGAGAGTGTAACAGCCCAATTTTTGGAAGACAGGAAAACTTGTTTTCAATAACCCAAAAATCAGGGCCAACAAAAACTTTTTAATATGTTTGACTCATGCTTATGTTTTCATTTCTATTTGGTTGTTGTTTGTGTTTGTGTTTGAGTTTGTTAACAACTAACATTAAAACCAATGTTTTTAACTTTCTTAAAACCACAACTCTTGTGATCAAGTCATGACAAGAAAGCTTATCATCTTCATCCATCACTCTGTTTTGGCAAAAACCTTTTTGAAAATGTTTTGATTTTAGAAGAAACCCAAAGGCCTAGTTTTGAGAAAACAATAGATAATTTCCAAAACTATATGAAAAGTATTTTGGAGCTAATCATCTCCAACCTGTTTTCAACCAAGATGTTTTTGCAAGTATTTCAAAAACTCCCTCTCACTTCCTTCTTTTGCAGAAACAATAAGAGGGGATTATGTTACCCCTGTGTTTTACCTCAAATATATTCTTTTGGAAATAACAACTTTTGAGCTGAACCTCTTTATAAAATCATCTTGTCATGGTATGTCTTGATCACTACCTAAAATTAACACTTGAGAGAAACACCTGGAAACTAATTTGAAGAACTCAGTTGTTTGAGTGATCCTGTGTGTCTTGTTATTTTATCTGCTTGTTGTGTGGTGTTATCTTGTGTTTGCTTTCAAGTATTTATTTCTGTTTGTTGATAAGTGTGTGCTGTTTTAAATATATTAAAAGCCTATTAATAGCAAGATCAAGCATCTATATCATATTCCATCTTATGTCCATCTCATTCTATGTTTTCTTAAAAACTTCCAACCTTGGAGACATGCCTTTATGTCAAATGTTGATCTATTCATCAATGTACCATCATGTATACCATGTTTAACATCTATTCCATCTATCCATGGTGTTATCTTGGATATTGAAACCCTTTGGTATCATCTATCAAAGTCCTATTGAAGGCATCCCCAAAAATAATGATCATATCACCTTTTTTATGAAGCACTTTGTCCACGTTACTCCAAATCCCTCCTTATTGTTTTCAGGCCCAATGAACCTACCCTTTTCATCTTCATGACCTATAAATCACCTCCATATGGTCTATTTATTTACCAAAGGCCATTTAATTATTCTTCTCTCATGGTTTTTATCCTATTAAATAAACTCCTGTTTTCACCATCTTTCCACTTGGTGTCTCAAATATTTTCAAAGGAGTTGCTTATTAAAAATCACTTTTGAGACCTATACTATGTACTATCTCATCCCAACTCAAAAATATTGGTTTTAAAAGCATTTTACTATTTACTATTTTCCATTTTCCAAAAGGCCAGAAATGAACTTTAAAATATTTTGTGAAGAAAAATATTTCCTAAAATCTTGGAAAAATTACCCAACATGCCTATGGTCATGTGGGACTTACTTATACAAAAACATTTGCTAGTTGTTTTGAAAATTTTGGAGAAAACATTTAAAAACAGTTTCTGCCATTTTTTAATTTCCAAAATTTTGTGAAAGAAATACTTTTAGAAAACCTTGAGACCACCATCCCTAGAATCAATTTTTCATCCTCTATCCAATGGACATGATCTTTCACATATGTTATATTCAAAATCTTGGTGAAAACAATCAAAAACCACTTCTGGTTATTTTGGGCATTGTTGAGTTCATCCATGTCTTGATCATTTATTGCACACTCTGTACCTGTACCTGGTTCTGTGAGGTAGAAAATATCTTCCCCAACCCCTTAGACAAGGTCTACACACCCCTACCCCTCTCTCCCATCCACCAACATGAGGACAAGGATGGTGACCACTCACCATTTTCTACTCCACCCTCTCTGTCCAAACCAGAAGCAACCCTTGCGCCACTAGATTCTCTCTCACTCGTGATCTCCTCTGGAAAGACCCTCCCCCTCTCCTTGTCTCCATCCCCCTTTCTCATGCGCTGTCCATGGCGCCCAGGACATCCCCGACACGTCGATCGCGTTCCAACGCGTGGGCAGCACACCTCACCCCCTCTTCTTGTCTACAAGCTTCACGGGACCTCCACGATCATACCCGTGCCTCCCATTCGTCTCCTATCGCCCTCCTTCCTCTTCTACCAGCTGACGAACACCTGCGGGCGCCCCTCGTCTCCTCTCAAATCCGCTCGCCTCGAAGCTCCTCAATCAAATCCCTCTCGTCTGGAGGACCTACTCACCTCTATGACCCTCCCTGACACGCTCTCACCGCCTCATCGCGCTCGAGCAAGCACGTCTGTGGTCGCCGTGGGTGCCGTTCGCCGTGCTCTGAAGCCCAAACACCCCGAGGCACCTCCGTGTTACCCAACTCGCCTCTTAAGCCTAACTACTCTTCAATCGAACCCCTAGACGAAAACCCCTCTCTCTAACGCGGTTGTTCGCCGGAATCGGCCGCGGGTAACCTCCTCGTCGAGCCACCGTGGTAGGTACTCTCCGCCCTTGCCGCATGCTTCATTCCCTCTACCTTGGCCTCTATAGGCTCTTTCCCTTTTTAATTTTGGGATTTACCCTCTGCAGATGTGCTCCCGACGACGACCTTGGTCGCCGGCCGCCGCACCTCGTCAAGGACTCCCTCTCGGCCATCCCCTGCAAGCGAGAGTGGGGGATTCCGGCTCGCCGTAGCCCTCTGAGTCTCCTAGGCCTGGTTGCGCTTCCCGGTGACCTATGCAACCACCGGCGGCGAGCCCTCGCTCTTCCAGTGGCGGACGGAGCGGACTCTGCCATGTTTTCTGGTCGTCGCCGGCGTGTGCAGGCGCGGCCCCGTCAAAACCGTCGGATCCGCATCCAACGGGCCCCTTTGAACCTGGGTGCTTCTAATCTCAGCCGCTGGTCGTCTATCGGACGACCGCGTACCGTTTCGCCGCGCGCGCACTGGCCAGTGGGCCGGCCTGCCTCTGTGCGGCCCGTTTCCTCACAGATCTGGCCCAGTTTTATTTTTCTGCAGGTTGTTAATCCTTTTTTCCAACATATCTGTTTTCTGTCTGTTTACTTTAATTAAAAATAAAAATGTTAACCAGTGAATATTGCCAAACTAAAAATCACAGTACTAGATATACAAATTCTTAACTACCTCCAACTTGAAGATCTAGTTTTTGTGCTGTATTTTAGGAGAAATAAAATATATGGCAGAGGGACTCATTAACACCATTTAATTCATAACTTGAGTTTTAAGTATCCAAATCATGCAAACTCAACTGCTCTGAGTAGCCCTTGATAATATCTACCTGTTTCAGTTGACCTTGTGTTGACTTGAGTTGTTATGTGGAAATGGCATGCATGTTAGTTTTTAGGCCAGAGAGCACTTCTGTGAATTGTTTAATTTTATTGGTGATGAATTTTGATGTGAATCCAATTGTGTTGGTTTGCTAGTGACTAGGAGCACCCCATACTAGATTTTCATAATGTTAGGAGTTACAGAATAGGATTGGTGCAATATTTAGTGTTTAGCTCTTTTCTGCATTTTATTGCGATGCCCTTATTTAAATTGTGTGTTATATTATTTTGTTATAAAATTGATTCCTAGCATGTGTAGGGTATCAACACATGTTTTATTGGTGTTTTGAGTGTGTCATTATCATGTTAGGAAAATGTGTGTGAAAAGCCATGGTTGTTATAGTTTTATTCTCTTAGGGTGTTTTCCCTAGTAAAAATAGGTTAAAATTATGTTATTCTTCATATTGGTTTGATGAATTAAATAAATGATTTAGTATTGTTTTCCATAGCATAGCTACTGTTGTTCTACCATATTCTACTTGCTTGCATGCTTGAGTGAGCTCTAGATAATTTTGGCATGCCATGCTAGTTTTAGGTGATTTCTGCCATAGTAGTTATTTGCATGCTTAGTTTCTGATAAATTGTTTAGGTTGTTATTTTGATATTACTAGCATGTCTAGGTGTTGTTTTCTCTGTTATGTGGATGTAATCTTACAGATCCATCATGTTAGAATAAATCATGTTTAATAATCTCTTATGGTTATGCATGTCTGCTTGTCTAAATAGCCCTTTTTCATGTCTAGTTTTAATAGTTGTTTTGCTCCATGATTATTCTCATGCATTGAGTGATGCCATGGTATGTTTGTTATTGATTTGTCTCGATTATTAGGTTGCTTAGGTACTGGTTTTATTAATTATCCATGATTAGAAAAGCATTAGTTACTATGGGCTTGTAGTATTGCTTGATAATATTTTCCTATGCATGTGTATGTGTTCCTAGGTTGTTTTGTTGTTATTTTGCTCATCCTCATGAATGACCAGAGAGTCATTTAACCTTATTTGAGCAGGATATGAGAGTGGCACACCCACTGAACTCATGCCATTTTGGTTGAGGATCCATAGCACCTATTCTAGTGTTATTCATGTGTGTTGTCTATGCATATTTTGCTTGTTGGTGTGCACCCTAGTAATTTTGTTTGTGAGTGTACTTGTTTGATGAAATGATTGCTGTATGTTTACATTTTATCAAGTGCTTTCCTTTGTTTGGTTCTGATTGGGTGTTTTCCTTTTAGTGTTTACGACGTTAGATAACGAAGACGGTATTATTTCCCGGAGAGGTTTTTATTGCAACTCTTGTTTATTTCAAGAGCAAGACCAAGACCAGAGCAAAGGCAAGCCATTCTAAATGCTTGTTGTTGTTTTACTTATCATTATCTATCATGCATGTTTTACTTCTGAAGTTTTACAAAAGTTTGATTCAAAAACTATTCTTTTAAGTGGACTATACCACTATCTATTTTATGTATCTAATATGTTATATCCACTATATAATCTTGGTGTTACCAAGCCCTTTAGACATTTTAGTATCATCACTTAATCAACTTAAGTCCCCTAGTGGACATTTTAACTTGATGTTTTTGGTAAGCAAAAGATTGGAAAAACCCCGAGGAAAGGTGGGACCTTGTCCAAGGGAGGTTTGTGAAGAAGGAAATGTTTTCGTCTTGTTTTCCAAAAATGACACATAACCTAGTCTTTGCCGGACAACCAAGCCGTGTTGCCACATTACCCCAATATGGGAACGGGGTCTAGCTAATTGCTTGTCGGTGTTAGTCCGTGTCTACCTCAAAATGCTATAGGGGTTAGAGTCCCCCGAACCGAATTGTCGCCGGGAGGGAGAAACGGGACATTCACAGTGTGGGATTAAGTTCACTACCGGTTGCAGCAATTGGGTCTCCTGCCATGGCGGTGTGTTGTCAGGGGAAACCGGATCGATACGGCTGACTCACTCGGTGCCGGGGAGAACAAACCCATTTTAAGAGGTAGTCATTTACTAGCACTGACATAGTGGATGGTTAGGACCAGTTATCTGATGTCTGCATACTGTCTCGGACAGTCCGTGGTTGTTCACGGCGGATGTACTGGATCTTGTGGATTGTGTACACCTCTGCAGAGTAAAACTATTCAGAATAGCCACGTCCTCGGATATGGACAGTTGAATGGCCATGTAGCTAGCATTGTGTCAATGTTTTCAAAAATATGGAAAAGTGTTTTGGAATTTGTACCTGGGAGGTACGTTGAAAGGGAATGATTGTACCTTTGAGGTACCGGATAAATGATGATCTTAAAGACGTGTTTTTCCAAGAAGTTTTGCAAAGAGAAATGTTTTCTTTATATAGAATGTTTTATCAAAACCTTGTGGACATGCTTTATCTACAAGAGAAAAGAAATATCTTTTGAAGTATCTTCTTCAACAAAGGAGAATAAAACTTGTGCAACTATGATGAGTCTTAAATTCATCATGGCTAGTTGAGCCCTAATTAAAGCCTTCCTACCACCTTTATATCTGCATACTTGCATGTTTAGCTTTCATTTAGGGTGACTTGCAGGAGTACATTCAAACGTACTCATGTATGGTTTCGTCCCTGGCTATTGTCTTAGCCAGACTTTGAGCAGAAACCCGGAGAACCTGAAGAAGATGGTGTCGCTGGCGGCTATGCGAACTAGGAACGTCTCCGAGTCAGTAGCCTGTAGGTAGTCAAGGCGTGACTTGGGTTTACCACGAGTGTGTTTTGCAAATCTTCCGCTGTTTTTAAGTGTGTGTTCCTGCCCTGCGTGGCAGTTGTTTCCAACTGAGTCAAGTGACCAGTTGTGTAAGCCGTGTATTCGTGTAGTGGATGTTGTAATCTGCAATGCCAACTCGAGTATGTTGTTCACGACTAACTGATCATGGGATCGTGAATGTATGCATACTGGAGGTCTCGGACTGCTAGTCTGGGGTCCCCACAGAGTTGGTGTCAGAGCCATCCTGACTTTAGGAGACCTTAGTTTAGCATGGACGTCAGATAGGAAACAAAACTATTTTGGTAAAAACTATATTACTGCCTAAAATGTTTTATCTAAGGAACCCTAAGCATGGTTTCCATTTTCCCTCTTATTTTCAAAAATTATTGCCTTGTTTATAAAACAGAATTTTTGAGAGAAAAACAGAGAAAATAGTAAACATACCTTTTTGTCCTTTGTTTCATGGCTCAAAATGTTTTGTAAATAAATAAACATGAGGTTAAAAAAATTTGTTTTCATTTAAAAGTATATCAAAAAGTTTCTTCTGTTATCTTTCTACAAAACAAATTACATACTTGGCGATGTCCCGAGGAGACCTTAGTAGTTGGCAACCCGAAGAAAAAGAAGCTTCCTTCAGAAGACCTCAACATCAAGATGAGATAAAGAGGAGAACCCAACGACCCTTTTGTCGACCCAGGCCCATAGGAATTGATAGGTTTCGCTCAGTGGTTTTACTTGAGCTAACCCGTCTTCTACGGTAATAGACGTTTGCTGGTACTAAAAGTACCTTGTTTGTCCTTTGCATGTGTGCTAATTGTGTGTTTTTACTCTTGTGTTATGTTTTTACTTGCTCCCTTGATGTGTGTGTTTTGGACTTGTTTTCATGTGTGTTTCACAAGCACGCCTTTTCGGCAAAAACAAAGTCACCACACATCTACCTCTTGCTTTGTTCCTGCTTGATTGCGAAAAATCTTTTTGCCGTGTCGGCCTTAGCTACCCTTTTTGGTATCTCTTCAAAATTCTGACTTAGCAAAAACCCTATTAAAAAGTGTTATCTCCCATCCTCTCGTGGGAACTGCAAGATTGTGGAGCGCTCTCTACTTCAACCCGAGAGCCCAAGATCTCTTAAATCTTCTTCAAGATGGACGACGGACTTCACGGGCCATTTTGTGTAACTACATCAAGAGCCGTCATGAAGAACGACAAATTCAGATTCAAACCCGAGAAGACGCGAGACGTGTCTCGCGACACCAACAAAAACTTTTACTAGTCTAACACTACTAACATAACTGTCTAATTTTAGACTAACATATAACCGACGTTTTGCTTAACGCGCTAGCTAGTTTTCCCGAGGGAAAGCTAACTATGTGATCCTAAATCACCTGTGAAGACGCCTACAAAGCCCCATGAAGATCAAGACCCAACAAATTCTTCCACGACCTGCCGTCGCCACCAAGCAAAAATGAGACGAAGATAATCCCCGACAACCTACAAGACCAATCAAAGGGGGAAGCATCCGCACTTCAACGATGTCAACCACTCAAGAAGCCAAGAAGCATAGGAGTTTCTAACGGCTCTCATAGAAATAATCGGAGAGAGTCAAGTCCACGGACCTGACGCCCTGTGAGGATCGATTGTTGTCATGGGTAACTACCCGTGAAACTCCTAAAGAAGATCAGGTCCAGACAACGACAGAAGGTCTACGAAGCAGAAAAATCAAGACCCTTCTTTAGCTTGTGTCGTTCCACCAACATCAGCAACAAGGACATGAAGTGTCAAGTGAACATATCCATCTCCGCGATAAGCAACATTCTAACAACATCAACACCTAGAGTTCTCAGAAGACCACCTCGTCAAAGGATCTTCATTTACAAAAATTGAAGAAGCCCGAGACTCTTGTTTTTAGTTACACCCTTAAGTACCCACATACGAATCTCGGGGACGAGATTCATTTTAAGGGGGGAAGAGCTGTAACAGCCCAATTTTTGGAAGACAGGAAAACTTGTTTTCAATAACCCAAAAATCAGGGCCAACAAAAACTTTTTAATATGTTTGACTCATGCTTGTGTTTTCATTTCTATTTGGTTGTTGTTTGTGTTTGTGTTTGAGTTTGTTAACAACTAACATTAAAACCAATGTTTTTAACTTTCTTAAAACCACAACCCTTGTGATCAAGTCATGACAAGAAAGCTTATCATCTTCATCCATCACTCTGTTTTGGCAAAAACCTTTTTGAAAATGTTTTGATTTTAGAAGAAACCCAAAGGCCTAGTTTTGAGAAAACAATAGATAATTTCCAAAACTATATGAAAAGTATTTTGGAGCTAATCATCTCCAACCTGTTTTCAACCAAGATGTTTTTGCAAGTATTTCAAAAACTCCCTCTCACTTCCTTCTTTTGCAGAAACAATAAGAGGGGATTATGTTACCCCTGTGTTTTACCTCAAATATATTCTTTTGGAAATAACAACTTTTGAGCTGAACGTCTTTATAAAATCATCTTGTCATGGTATGTATTGATCACTACCTAAAATTAACACTTGAGAGAAACACCTGGAAACTAATTTGAAGAACTCAGTTGTTTGAGTGATCCTGTGTGTCTTGTTATTTTATCTGCTTGTTGTGTGGTGTTATCTTGTGTTTGCTTTCAAGTATTTATTTCTGTTTGTTGATAAGTGTGTGCTGTTTTAAATATATTAAAAACCTATTAATAGCAAGATCAAGCATCTATATCATATTCCATCTTATGTCCATCTCATTCTATGTTTTCTTAAAAACTTCCAACCTTGGAGACATGCCTTTATGTCAAATGTTGCTCTATTCATCAATGTACCATCATGTATACCATGTTTAACATCTATTCCATCTATCCATGGTGTTATCTTGGATATTGAAACCCTTTGGTATCATCTATCAAAGTCCTATTGAAGGCATCCCCAAAAATAATGATCATATCACCTTTTTTATGAAGCACTTTGTCCATGTTACTCCAAATCCCTCCTTATTGTTTTCAGGCCCAATGAACCTACCCTTGTCATATTCATGACCTATAAATCACCTCCATATGGTCTATTTATTTACCAAAGGCCATTTAATTATTCTTCTCTCATGGTTTTTATCCTATTAAATAAACTCCTGTTTTCACCATCTTTCCACTTGGTGTCTCAAATATTTTCAAAGGAGTTGCTTATTAAAAATCACTTTTGAGACCTATACTATGTACTATCTCATCCCAACTCAAAAATATTGGTTTTAAAAGCATTTTACTATTTATTATTTTCCATTTTCCAAAAGACCAGAAATGAACTTTAAAATATTTTGTGAAGAAAAATATTTCCTAAAATCTTGGAAAAATTACCCAACATGCCTATGGTCATGTGGGACTTACTTATACAAAAACATTTGCTAGTTGTTTTGAAAATTTTGGAGAAAACATTTAAAAACAGTTTCTGCCGTTTTTGAATTTCCAAAATTTTGTGAAAGAAATACTTTTAGAAAACCTTGAGACCACCATCCCTAGAATCAATTTTTCATCCTCTATCCAATGGACATGATCTTTCACATATGTTATATTCAAAATATTGGTGAAAACAATCAAAAACCACTTCTGGTTATTTTGGGCATTGTTGAGTTCATCCATGTCTTGATCATTTATTGCACTCTCTCTACCTCTACCTGGTTCTGTGAGGTAGAAAATATCTTCCCCAACCCCTTAGACAAGGTCTACACACCCCTACCCCTCTCTCCCATCCACCAACATGAGGACAAGGATGGTGACCACTCACCATTTTCTACTCCACCCTCTCTGTCCAAACCAGAAGCAACCCTTGCGTCACCAGATCTCTCTCTCACTCGTGATCTCCTCTGGAAAGCCCCTCCCCCTCTCCTTGTCTCCATCCCACTTTCTCATGCGCTGCCCATGGCGCCCAGGACATCCCCGACACGTCGATCGCGTTCCAATGCGTGGGCAGCACACCTCACCCCCTCTTCTTGTCTACAAGCTTCACGGGACCTCCACGATCATACCCGTGCCTCCCATTCGTCTCCTATCGCCCTCCTTCCTCTTCTACCAGCTGACGAACACCTGCGGGCGCCCCTCGTCTCCTCTCAAATCCGCTCGCCTCGAAGCTCCTCAATCAAATCCCTCTCGTCTAGAGGACCTACTCACCTCTGTAACCCTCCTTGACACGCTCTCACCGCCTCATCGCGCTCGAGCAAGCACGTCTGTGGTCGCCGTGGGCGCCGTTCGCCGTGCTCTGAAGCCCAAACACCCCGAGGCACCTCCGTGTTACCCAACTTGCCTCTTAAGCCTAACTACTCTTCAATCGAACCCCTAGACTAAAACCCCTCTCTCTAACGCGGTTGTTCGCCGGAATCAGCCGCCGACCGCCGCGGGTAACCTCCTCGTCGAGCCACCGTGGTAGGTACTCTCCGCCCTCGCCGCATGCTTCATTCCCTCTACCTTGGCCTCTATAGGCTCTTTCCCTTTTTAATTTTGGGATTTACCCTCTGCAGATGTGCTCCCGAAGACGACCTTGGTCGCCGGCCGCCGCACCTCGTCAAGGACTCCCTCTCGGCCATCCCCTGCAAGCGAGAGTGGGGGATTCCGGCTCGCCGTAGCCCTCTGAGTCTCCTAGGCCTGGTTGCGCTTCCCGGTGACCTATGCAACCACCGGCGGCGAGCCCTCGCTCTTCCAGCGGCGGACGGAGCGGACTCTGCCGCGTTTTCTGGTCGTCGCCGGCGTGTGCAGGCACGGCCCCGTCAAAACCGTCGGATCCGCATCCAACGGGCCCCTTTGAACCTGGGTGCTTCTAATCTCAGCCGTTGGTCGTCTATCGGACGACCGCGTACCGTTTCTCCACGCACGCACTGGCCAGTGGGCCGGCCTGCCTCTGTGCGGCCCGTTTCCTCACAGATCTGGCCCAGTTTTATTTTTCTGCAGGTTGTTAATCCTTTTTCCAACATATCTGTTTTCTGTCTGTTTACTTTAATTCAAAATAAAAATGTTAACCAGTGAATATTGACAAACTAAAAATCACAGTGCTAGATATACAAATTCTTAACCACCTCCAACTTGAAGATCTAGTTTTTGTGCCGTATTTTAGGAGAAATAAAATATATGGCAGAGGGACTCATTAACACCATTTAATTCATAACTTGAGATTTAAGTATCCAAATCATGCAAACTCAACTGTTCTGAGTAGCCCTTGATAATATCTACCTGTTTCAGTTGACCTTGTGTTGACTTGAGTTGTTATGTGGAAATGGCATGCATGTTAGTTTTTAGGCCAGAGAGCACTTCTGTGAATTGTTTAATTTTATTGGTGATGAATTTTGATTTGAATCCAATTGTGTTGGTTTGCTAGTGACTAGGAGCACCTAATACTAGATTTTCATAATGTTAGGAGTTACAGAATAGGATTGGTGCAATATTTAGTGTTTAGCTCTTTTCTGCATTTTATTGCTATGCCCTTATTTAAATTGTGTGTTATATTATTTTGTTATAAAATTGATTCCTAGCATGTGTAGGGTATCAATACATGTTTTATTGGTGTTTTGAGTGTGTCATTATCATGTTAGGAAAATGTGTGTGAAAAGCCATGGTTGTTATAGTTTTATTCTCTTAGGGTGTTTTCCCTAGTAAAAATAGGTTAAAATTATGTTATTCTTCATATTGGTTTGATGAATTAAATAAATGATTTAGTATTGTTTTCCATAGCATAGCTACTGTTGTTCTACCATATTCTACTTGCTTGCATGCTTGAGTGAGCTCTAGATAATTTTGGCATGCCATGCTAGTTTTAGGTGATTTCTGCCATAGTAGTTATTTGCATGCTTAGTTTCTGATAAATTGTTTAGGTTGTTATTTTGATATTACTATCATGTATAGGTGTTGTTTTCTCTGTTATGTGGATGTCATCTTCCAGATCCATCATGTTAGAATAAATCATGTTTAACAATCTCTTATGGTTATGCATGTCTGCTTGTCTAAATAGCCCTTTTTCATGTCTAGTTTTAATAGTTGTTTTGCTCCATGATTATTCTCATGCATTGAGTGATGCCATGGTATGTTTGTTATTGATTTGTATATGTTATTAGGTTGCTTATGTACTGGTTTTATTAATTATCCATGATTAGAAAAGCATTAGTTACTATGGGCTTGTAGTATTGCTTGATAATATTTTCCTATGCATGTGTATGTGTTCCTAGGTTGTTTTGTTGTTATTTTGCTCATCCTCATGAATGACCAGAGAGTCATTTAACCTTATTTGAGCAGGATATGAGAGTGGCACACCCACTAAACTCATGCCATTTTGGTTGAGGATCCATAGCACCTATTCTAGTGTTATTCATGTGTGTTGTCTATGCATATTTTGCTTGTTGGTGTGCACCCTAGTAATTTTGTTTGTGAGTGTACTTGTTTGATGAAATGCTTGCTGTATGTTTACATTTTATCAAGTGCTTGCCTTTGTTTGGTTCTGATTGGGTGTTTTCCTTTTAGTGTTTACGACGTTAGATAACGAAGACGGTATTATTTCCCGGAGAGGTTTTTATTGCAACTCTTGTTTATTTCAAGAGCAAGACCAAGACCAGAGCCAAGGCAAGCCATTCTAAATGCTTGTTGTTGTTTTACTTATCATTATCTATCATGCATGTTTTACTTCTGAAGTTTTACAAAAGTTTGATTCAAAAACTATTCTTTTAAGTGGACTATACCACTATCTATTTTATGTATCTAATATGTTATATCCACTATATAATCTTGGTGTTACCAAGTGTAACACCTGGGGTGTTACCCTAGATAGAAAATTGGTTGTTGCATTGCCTCACATGCATCATATGCATTGCATCATGTTTGCAAAACAAATCAAAGATTCAAACCAAATTAAACTTTCCCACATTAACCAAAATTGCAAACTAAAACCAATTCAATTGTTTTTCAATATTTTGAAGTTGTTTTAATCCAATTGCCCGTTAATCAAATTTTCCCCCTTTGTTTAAAACCCTAATGGTAAAATTAAATTTCAAATAAAATCATAGTTGATATGATCCAAATTGAGGTTTAAAAATCAAATTCTTGCAAAACAAAATTTCAATAATGTTTGCATAATGGTTTGAACTTATTAAATGGAATCTATTTATTTCCAAAATTCCCAAAACAAACCTTATTTGAAAATTCAACTAACCACTTTAAAATTCCAACTAATAATTCCAAGTTTGAGATAATGCTAACATTGCTTCCATTTTTCTGTTTTGAAAGTAATAAAAATATTTAATGAACTAAACCTCCCCCCCCCCCAAATTCCATTCCTTTTCCCTCTTCCATTCTTTACAAAAAAAAAATCAATCAACTAATAAGAAAAAAAAAAGAGCAATAGAGGGAGGCAGACCAGCCCAACCCCTTTCCCTTCTCTCCCCCCAGCCCATCTCATTTCTAGCCCAATACCCCCTCCTTATTCTGTCGTCTTCCTCCTAGCGACGTCACCTTCTCTGTACGTCCTCTCCTGAGCCGCTCGATCCTCCCCCACCCTTCCGATGGCCTGCCGTACCCATGGCTCCTTCCCCATATATCTCCCCTCACCCCTCTGCTAGCCCTAGAAACCCTAGTTCCCCTCCCCATCGCCGCCGTCCTCTCTATTCCCCCTCCTCTCTGCTAGTTCTTTGCCTGAACCTAACTGAACCACCGAGACCACCATCGCCTCCCCTCACCACCGATAGCCAGGGTCACCTCGAGGAGCCACGGATCCCGGGAATGGAACCGCGACATCCTCCTGCATCTCCCCGTGTCCTGGCCGGTTGCCGGGAGCCGCCGTGGGGGGCGCGCCGTCGCCGGAAGGTCCTGCCGCTGCAGCAGGTCGCCGTCATCCCTCGTCGACACCTACTGCTTCGACGACTGTGCTGGTAAGGCCCTCCGCTCCTCTGTTTTTCCCTCGCATCAGGCGCTCGCAGCCCTGCCCAACCCCGCGCACGCACCACCCACGCAAACCGCCGCCGGTCGAGTCCACCGTGGGGTTCCTGTCCGTCGATCGCTGATTGTTTCCGTCGGGTTCAGAGATGATCGCCCTGTCGAGTTTCAGTTAAACGTCGCGAGATCGCCTTATATTCAGTCAACCATCCCTCCAATCACAACCACACGAACAGCCGCACTGGCCTCGTTCCTTTGCGCGCGAGCTGCAGGTCGAGGGATCGATCCCCCTCGGCCGCAGTTTTGCCCTTTATTTTCCCTTTGTTCGCGCAGGGGCAGGGGCCCACGGGTCAGTCACCCCCTGTGCCACCTCACCTCCTAGCCGTGCCACGCTGGCCAGTGGCCCACGGGCAGTGGCCGTGGTTAAGTAACAGTGCGGTAACAAAACTGTCCACACATTTCTGTTTTCGATTTAAATTCTTTTAAATTGCAGAAATAATCCCTAAACTTAAATCTTTAATAACTTTTAATCTATAAGTCCAATTAATAAAAGTTATATATGTTTATTGCTCTAAATCAAATGATCTTTCCAAATAATTCATTTGTTCACTGTTTTGAAATTTCAAAATGCAAATTAAATTTGAATTCAAACAAATCAATTGCAATTTGCTAAATTCAATAACTAATTCATTATTAATCCAATAAATACAAACAAAATATGTTTTCCATACCATTTTGAATAACCTATTCAAATATAAATTTTGTTTCATGGTTTGAATAATTTAAATTGCCTAAATAATTTAATACTTGTTTAATTCATTTAAATTTGATAAAATCATAACTTGCTCAATATAAAATATTTTTGAACATGCAAAATATGTTTTCAAACCATCAAAGTGTGAAATTTTCAAATGTGAGTTTGAAATTATGTTTTGAACAAATAAAACTTCAATTAAATTCAAACTTGTTTCAAATCCATTTAAAACTTGTTTAATATTGTTTAATTCATAATTAGATTATCCTAATTCCAATTTCAATATTTGAAACATGTAATCCAACTAAAATTTGATGTTCCTTTCAAATATAAATTTTGTTATCTGTTTTGAACAATTAAACTTGATGAAAACAACAATTGTTTGTGTGACACCCTTAAGGAACCAAAATTCTCTAACTTAATAAATAAATTTCCAAACTTGTTAAACCTTATTTCAATTGGTTCTATTGTTGTTATTTTGTTGTTTTCCTCATCCATGCATCATGCTAATCCACCTTCACCTGTTGATTAGTTGGAAAACAATTGTTTCAACCATAATTCATGGGCTTTTCATATGCAACTCAAATTGCATATGGGTCCATTTAAATTTGTTTAACTTGTCAACTAGTTTATTTCTATGCATCAATTAAATTGTCATGCATCCATATCTAGATCATGCTGGATATTTTGCCGTAGCAGTAATTGTTGCATCCGGTGTGTGTTCGAGGTTCATTGCTTCTTCCCGGATAGGACGTTGAGATGATGTGAGCAACGACAAGTTCTGCTACCTTGCGGGATCTCAGGCAAGTATACTCACTTGCTGCCAAATGGCTGCCTTTCATCGCTTGTTACCGATACTTTCCGTTGTTCTTTTCTGCTAGCCTTAGTAGTAGTTGTTTCTGCTACGAACCTATCACATGACTCCTTTAAACCTGATAATGCCTCATCTCCCTTCCTACAACCCATTGTTTGAGCCAGTGTCTTACTAGCATGCTTAGGGTTGTTTTGCTCGAGTGTGTTACCCGTTACTTTCTGTTACTACTCTATTATGTTCTGGGGGCTCGATGTTTAATCAATCAATCAATCATGCTAATGTTATTGTTAAATAATAATTTGATGATAAGGCACCGGCAGGAGGCCCTTGTGGTTTTGAGGCCTGCTAGTGTCGACCCTAATAGGAAAAGGGTCTTGTCTACTGATCCATGATGAGCGCACTACCCGCATGTGGGAAGCGAGTATGGGCGCCCCCCTCAATTTGACTCGATTCGCATCTCGTCCAAATCGCCTCATTTAGTTCGGGTTTTCCATTTGCTGCATGCATGATCTTGCGAGCCCTTGGATCCCGGGTGGAACTTTCGTAGTCGGCATATAGGGGGACACGGTCTTAGAGTGCTATGAGGGTCCCTTTTCTTCGGGGCTCGATTAGCCGTGCGCCCAAGGTTCTTTGGGCTTGATGCGAAGAAGAGTTGAGTTGTGTAGAGTACCCCGCTTGGTGGAAGTGCATTTCCATCTGGCGGGATATTCTTGCGTGTACGGCCAAATTGGTGCAACCCTGCAGGGATAATCTTCTCGAGAAGCCGTGTTTTCCGCGGTTATGGATTACTTGGTGAAAGTACTGGCTAACAAGTACTCAGGACAACTTAAACCTAATGATTAACAATCTTTCACCCCATGGTTAACAACTTGACTAGTAATAGGCTTATTGACACAATAATCTGAACCATCATTAATCCAACTGTGTGAGTTATCCTCGGATTGCTTCTTCGGATAAGGGGCGAGATCCAGGATGGGTTTGTTTGGATTTACTTCCAGTTGGTTACAATACTCGATCTTATCTTCTTTCTGTTAGCCGGAAGTTGTAGTATCTCTCTGTAGTTGGTTAGTGCAGCCTGCTGTCGCTTATTTGCAATAACCCCCTTCCTTTACGTTGATCCCCAAAGTATTTGTATCTTGTGATGACTGGCTACGCCGGTATCTTGTGAGTATGGTTTATCCACTTGCCAGTACTTAACCGTACTGACCCACGAATCTCTTTCGTGGCTGCATATTCAACATTGCAGTCAACAGGTTTGAAGTCTGACGACGTTAGCTTGGGAATCCCTCCGGCTTGGCCTGGGCAGGGATTGGACGCTCTCGGTTATCTTCAGGACTCTTAGTCCAATTTGTATCTTGTCCGTAGACGGACGATGTGTTGTTTCTTCCGCTGTTATTTGGATCTTTGTATTGTATCAGTTGTAACCCTGGCTCGTTTGAGTCATCTTGTATCTATCTGTTTCTGTTGTAATTGTGGAATATTCGTGAACTGTTGAAATGTTATCATAAGTGGCAACCTGGAATCGGTTATTATGCGGATTTGGCGGGAATGCTGAAATCTGCATAGTGCCCGATCTCGGGGCGTCACACCAAGCCCTTTAGACATTTTAGTATCATCACTTAATTAACTTAAGTCCCCTAGTGGACATTTTAACTTGATGTTTTTGGTAAGCAAAAGATTGGAAAAACCCCGAGGAAAGGTGGGACCTTGTCCAAGGGAGGTTTGTGAAGAAGGAAATGTTTTCGTCTTGTTTTCCAAAAATGACACATAACCTAGTCTTCGCCGGACAACCAAGCCGTGCTGCCACATTACCCCAATATGGGAACGGGGTCTAGCTAATTGCTTGTCGGTTGTAGTCCGTGTCTACCTCAAAATGCTATAGGGGTTAGAGTCCCCCGAACCGAATTGTCGCCGGGAGGGAGAAACGGGACATTCACAGTGTGGGATTAAGTTCACTACCGGTTGCAGCAATTGGGTCTCCTGCCATGGCGGTGTGTTGTCAGAGGAAACCGGATCGATACGGCTGACTCACTCGGTGCCGGGGAGGACAAACCCAGTTGAAGAGGTAGTCATTTACTAGCACTGACATAGTGGATGGTTAGGACCAGTTATCTGATGTCTGCATACTGTCTCGGACAGTCCGTGGTTGTTCACGGCGGATGTACTGGATCTTGTGGATTGTGTACACCTCTGCAGAGTAAAACTATTCAGAATAGCCGCGTCCTCGGATATGGACAGTTGAATGGCCATGTAGCTAGCATTGTGTCAATGTTTTCAAAAAGATGGAAAAGTGTTTTGGAACTTGTACCTGGGAGGTACGTTGAAAGGGAATGATTGTACCTTTGAGGTACCGGATAAATGATGATCTTAAAGATGTGTTTTTCCAAGAAGTTTTGCAAAGAGAAATGTTTTCTTTATCTAGAATGTTTTATCAAAACCTTGTGGACATGCTTTATCTACAAGAGAAAAGAAATATCTTTTGAAGTATCTTCTTCAACAAAGGAGAATAAAACTTGTGCAACTATGATGAGTCTTAAATTCATCATGGCTAGTTGAGCCCTAATTAAAGCCTTCCTACCACCTTTATATCTGCATACTTGCATGTTTAGCTTTCATTTAGGGTGACTTGCAGGAGTACATTCAAACGTACTCATGTATGGTTTCGTCCCTGGCTATTGTCTTAGCCAGACTTTGAGCAGAAACCCGGAGAACCTGAAGAAGATGGTGTCGCTGACGGCTATGCGAACTAGGAACGTCTCCGAGTCAGTAGCCTGTAGGTAGTCAAGGCGTGACTTGGGTTTACCACGAGTGTGTTTTGCAAATCTTCCGCTGTTTTTAAGTGTGTGTACCTGCCCTGCGTGGCAGTTGTTTCCAACTGAGTCAAGTGACCAGTTGTGTAAGCCGTGTATTAGTGTAGTGGATGTTGTAATCTGCAATGCCAACTTGAGTATGTTGTTCACGACTAACTGATCATGGGATCGTGAATGTATGCATACTGGAGGTCTCGGACTGCTAGTCTGGGGTCCCCACAGAGAGCCGCGGCCGGGTCTGCGGTGCATGGACCAGCAGCAGTGCCGCGTCCAGCCGCGCCCCCCGCAGGATCACACGTTTCCCGAGTGAGGCCAGTTCCGACTAATCTCGCTGGGCCTAAGTGTCTGTCGGATAACATCAGAGCTGAGCCTTACCCGGATAAATTTAAGGAACCGGGTAAAGTAGTGAATTATGAGCCGACTATGGATCCAGAAACATGGTTGAGCAGCTATGAGATGGCAATGTCGATTCGCAACGCGACTGAAAATCTTCAAGCCAAGTTCATGTACTTAATGATGTCAGAAGGAGCAGAAAAGTTATGGTTCAATAATCTACCGGAGGGATCCATCAAGTCATGGGAGGAGTTGAAAACTGCGTTTATCAAGCACTTTCATGGGACGTGCAGAAAGCTATTTACTATTGATGACCTAGAGCGGTGTGTCTAGAAGAAGGGAGAATCGGGGCGCAGTTGGGTGCGCCGAGTCATGGAGATACTTCACTCATCTACAGATATTTAGCCCAAGGATGCGTTACAAGCGATGGCAAAGACGTGCAAGTACATACCTTTGGTGCAAAAGTTAACTCGCATGAAATCTATCGAAATGCTTCAGAGGTTACGATGGGAGAGCTAATGGATGCATGCAACAAGCACGCTGCAACAGATACTACAGAAGAGGATGTCGATGACAAGAAAGCGAAAGCAAACACAAGCAACAACCGGAGAACCGGCAATGGATCAACGCCGGGTATCAATGGAGGTAACAATGGGAACAACCAGAATAAGCGCCCGTTTGAGGGAAGCTCTGAGTTTGTCGCTAGCACAGAAGCCGGGTCTTCGAGACCCAGGGCGGAAGGAAACTTCAATGGGGGAAACCAGAACGGAGGAAATTATCAAGGACCGCCAAGGCCGGGTAACAATTGGGATATCTTTAGGATGGCGTGCCCAAAGCACAGCAGAAACGGTAGGCCGGCTAACCATTCACTGGAGCAATGTGCGGACCTACAGAGATGGAAGAACGAGGAAATAAACAAGGCTATGCGAGGTGCAGGTCGGGGAGGAGGACCGGGTCCGGGTGGAAACCCGGGCCACGACCCACCCCCAGCCGGCAACCCGGCAGGCGGAAATCCGGGTAATAACCAATGGGGAGCTGGAGGTTTCCAGGCCAACCCCAAGCAGTTGGGACAATACCACGTACATACTATAGGAATTTCCAACAAGGATAAAAAGATACTGAAAAAAGGCGGTAAACTCAGTAGCCTCGGCCGTTCCGAGATACCTGAGATGGTCAGAGCAGGACGTAACTTGGAGCAGAAGGGATCACCCGGAAAGGATAGAACACCCGGGAGTCTTAGCATTGGTAGTTGCGCCGCAGGTTAATGGTTATGAGCTGAAAAAGGTCTTAATGGACGGCGGTAGTAGCATCAACATCTTATATTGGGAAAACTTTCTACGCATGGGTCTCAAGGAGTCCCAGCTACAGAAAAGTTCGACAGTTTTTCACGGGATAGTACCGGGTCACTCAGCGTGCCCCGAGGGAAAAATCACACTGGAGGTAGCTTTTGGAGAATCGAAGGACAATTTCCGGGTTGAGTGGCTCACTTTCGAGGTGGTCAAGTTGCGCAGCCCTTATCACGCGCTATTCGGAAGGCCGGCTTACGCTAAGTTCATGGCCAGGCCATGTTATGTGTATCTGCAGCTAAAAATCCCGGGTCCAAAGCAGACCATCACTATACATGGGAATCGGGATATAGCGGCTGAGTGCGATGAAGGAGATGCAGCAATGGCTGAACAAGCCTGCAGAAAATAGGAACTCAAGTATTACCGGTCTCAAGTAGACCCGGATGACAGAACATCGTTAAAAAGGCCGAATACTGAAGATGAGAGGGCGAAGTTCAAGGCAGCGCAGGACACCAAGATGGTGGCTTTTGTCGAGGGTGATCCCTCCAAGCAATTTGCTATAGGATCTAACTTGGACAGCGAGCAGGAGAAAGCACTTGTGGAGTTCATTCGTTCGAATCAGGACGTGTTCGCCTGGACGCCCAGCGACATGCCGGGTATCCCTACAGAACTGGCAGAGCACAGTTTGCACGTTGACCCCAAGTCCAGGCCTGTGAAGCAGGGCCTGAGAAAAATGAATGAAGAAAGAAGGAAGGCTATAGGAGAAGAAATCGCACGGCTGCTTACAGCCGGCTTTATCATGGAAGTATTTCACCCGGACTGGTTAGCAAACCCGGTTCTCCTGATGAAAAAGACCAATGAGTGGAGAATGTGCATCGATTATACAAGTCTCAACAAGCATTGCCCAAAGGATCCATTTTCACTACCAAGGATAGATCAGATCATTGACGCAGTAGCTGGAAGTGACCTATTATGTTTCCTGGACGCATATTCCGGGTATCATCAGATCAAGCTCAAGAAGGAAGATTGGGAGAAAACATCGTTCATAACCCCTTTTGGGGCCTTCTGTTACAAGACCATGACATTTGGATTGAAGAATGCTGGCGCAACCTATCAACGGTGTATTCAGAAGTGCTTTGAGGACCAAATCGGACGCAACGTTCACGCATACGTGGATGATGTGGTGATCAAGACCAGGAAAGCAGAGACATTTATTGATGATCTAAAGGAAACGTTCAAGAATCTGAGAAGGTACCAGATGAAACTTAACCCAACAAAGTGTGTCTTTGGAGTCCCAACCGGGAAATTACTTGGCTTTATCGTTTCTGAGAGAGGAATTGAGGCAAATCCGGATAAAATCAAAGCTATCCAAAGTCTGAAAAAGCCGGAAAATTTGAAGCATGTTCAGAAGCTCACAGGGTGCGTAGCAGCGCTCAGCCGGTTTATATCCAGACTCGGAGAAAAGGCAATACCCTTGTACCGGCTCTTGAACAAATCTGATAAATTCGTATGGGATCAAGAGGCGGACGAGGCGTTCGAAGCACTAAAGAAGCAGTTATCCGAGGCACCAGTCCTAGCAGCCCCGGGTCCTAAAGAGCCCATGCTATTATACGTTGCAGCCGGGCCCCGGGCGGTTAGCGCAGTGGTTGTCGTCGAGCGTAAGGAGGATGGGAAAGATCACCCGGTCCAGAGGCCGGTTTATTATGTCAGCGAGGTATTATCAGAGGCAAAACAGCGCTACCCACATTGGCAAAAGCTGGTTTTCGGGGTCTTCATGGCCAGCCAGAAACTGAAGCCGTATTTTCAGGAACACCCCATAACAGTGGTTAGCTCTATACCAATGTCGGATATCATCAGAAACTCGGATGCTACGGGTAGAATAGCCAAGTGGGCGATCGAGATGGGAGATTACCACATCAACTATGAGCCCAGGTCAGCAATCAAATCTCAAGCTCTGGTTGATTTCATTAATGATTGGACTCACACAGGCATGCCCACCATGGCTCCAAATTCCGAGTCTTGGATAATGCACTTCGACGGTTCCAAGCAGTACGAGGGATCAGGAGCTGGAGTGGTGCTAACATCACCCAAAGGAGACAAGTTAAGTTACGTGTTGCAGATTCATTTTGATTGTTCCAATAACGTGGCCGAGTATGAGGCCCTATTGCACGGCTTAAAGGTAGCCAAGGAGATGAACATTAAGAGGATACGATGCTTTGGAGATTCGGACCTTGTGGTACAGCAGGTCTCAGGAACTTGGGATAGAAAAGATGCAACTATGGCAGCATACCGCAGAGAGGTGGACAGGGTTGCCGGATGTTTTTCCGGGTATGAGGTGGAGCACATAGACAGAAGAAAAAACAAGGCAGCAGACGCACTCGCCAGACTCGGCTCGCGCAGAGAGCCGGTTCCACCTAATGTTTTCCTGGATGAGCTATGGCGACCATCAGTTAAAACCGAGTCTGAGGAAGAACTGGCAAATCAAGACCTGGATTTGGAGCTCGTGGCCACAGTACGTGTTGTTCCCGAGTGGACAGAGCCGTTCCTGGCCTACCTATCACGGGGCGAGTTACCACAGCAGGAGGTATTAGCAAGACAGATTCTGAGACGAGCAAAAGGATATTCTATCATCAATGGGGAGTTGTACAAAAGAAGTGCAGCAGGAGTCTTTTTGCGCTGTGTAGCACCAGAAGAAGGCCGACAGATCCTCAAGGAGATCCATGAAGGTGATTGTGGGCATCATGCATCCACAAGATCCCTTGTGGCCAAAGCTTATCGACATGGTTTCTTCTGGCTCACGGCCCTAGCAGACGCGGAGCGCTTGGTGGCAAGGTGTGACGGATGTCAAAGGTACGCTCGCCAAACCCATGTGCCGGCTATGGAACTGCGGACTATCCCGTTAACCTGGCCGTTCGCTGTTTGGGGTATGGATATGGTTGGCCCCTTCCACATGTCACCTTGCAAAAAGACACATCTCTTAGTGGCCGTTGATAAGTTTACCAAGTGGGTTGAGGTAATGCCAGTTACCAATTGTGAAGAAATTACAGCAGTCAAGTTCCTGAAAAGGATTATCTATCGGTTCGGATATCCCCACAGCATAATTACCGACAATGGAACCAACATGTCCCTTGGCGAGATGGAGAAGTTCTGTGGAAACAATGGCATTCGTTTGGACATAGCCTCAGTGGCTCACCCACAGGCTAATGGGCAAGTGGAGAGAGCAAATCAGGAGTTGCTTCGTGGATTAAAGCCACGGTTGCGAGTCCCGTGTATCAGAGCCGCTGGTGCATGGGTAGAGGAGTTACCTTCAGTAGTTTGGGGTATCAATACCACACCTAACAGATCTACTCAGATGACACCGTTTTTTATGGTTTATGGCGCAGAAGCAGTGTTGCCGAGTGATATTATCCATGACTCGCCTCGAGTATCGGCTTATGTCGAGGTGGAGAACGAGAAGACCCGGCAAGACGCCGTGGATATGCTAGAGGAACACAGGGAACAAGCTTTGGAGAGATCAACCATATATCAGCAGGATCTGTGGAGGTATCATAGCCGGCGCGTGAAAACCCGGGTCTTCCAGGAAGGAGATCTAGTTCTGCGCCTGGTGCAATCAAAGGAAGGAAAACACAAGTTATCACCGCCATGGGAAGGACCGTTCATCATAAGCCGGAATCTGCACAATGGATCATATTACTTGATAGATGCAAGGGAAGAGTCGGCTACGGTTAATGACACCGCTCATACCACTTCATCTATGCAAGAGAAATAAAGACCATGGAACGTGGCTCAGCTGTGTCCCTACTATACTTAGTATAGGCTAGATTCACAAAGTGGAATTGCACGATGTAGCAGGCAGCAGGTTTCAGACGCACTCTTTTCCTATCCAGGGTACCTAAGGGGACTGGAAGGTTTTTAATGAGGCGGCCTGCTGACCTAACTTTTCTCATATCAATAAAGAGATGGTTGAACAATATATTCCGGGTAAGTATTGTTTACTGTTCTTTAGTACATTAGCTTCTTTAGCAGTTTGCGTATATTTAGGTCTTGGGGGCTGATTGCTTGAATAGCACAGTTACAAACTCAAAGACCCGGCCATGATGCCTATGAGTTATAAGGGCCGATTACTCGCAAACGAGTACGGCTGCAAGCTTATAACCGGACGAAGGAGCCAAACTTTCTTGACTTTTCTTACTTAAGCTCGATGTGACTCGCACTAAAGTGGCATGATTTGCTCGCATACGATCACAATCAGTCATGATGCCCAACGGGACTTGCCTGACCCTGTCTTCGTATAGATGTAGCAACATGATTATCCACGCGAAAGCCGGCTTACAGTACAAGAGAGCCAAAAGGGTCATCTAAACCACAAGTTATGCAGAGTACAAGGTTCATAACCGGAAGCTCACAGTTTATTAAGCATAACTTCAAAACCTATGTGAAACGGCTCTAGGTTTTGGACTTTAGCAAAGACAATTTGTTCTATTTGAAAGACCTAACACCCTAGACTCGGAAGTTCGGGCCTTGGGGACTGGGGATTTTGAAAAAAGAAGCAAATTATCTAGCTATTAAGCTCAAAAACCCAAAAATCCGAGTCTTGGGGACTTGGGGACTTAGAGAAAAGTCCACCTGTCAAAACCCGCGAAACCCGGAAACCGAGTCTCACAAAAGGAACCATAAAGTAAGTCAGAATATCAAGAATAAATGAGCTCAAAAGCAGATAAATATAAAAATCACCCAAAGGCCAGAAGGGCCACGAAAGCTATTAAGTTTCAAAATGTATTACAAACCATGATAGTAGTATCAAAGGTGCACAGGCGCACCATCAAAAACAATTGTTTAAAAGGCCCATTGGCCGAATGACGTATTTGATGACAGTGGATAGCAAATATCACTCGGCATTTTGGGCTGAGGCATCCATCTTCTCCTTGCCCTTGCCAGCCGGGTCCTGTCCCTTGACTTGCTCTTCAACACTCTTGGTAGCAGCAGCACCCGGATCAGCAGTAGTGCCGGCCCGTGCGGGAGGAGGGACGATTGGTGTGGAGGTAGCAGGCGCAGAATCGGCCTCAGCCTTCTTCTTCGCGGCCTCCTCTCTCAACTGGGCAGCCTCCGCCTTCCATCGGGCCAGCATATCGTATGGCTTGGGAAGATCCGACTTGATAGCCTTGTCATCAGAATCATATGCCGGAATAATGACACTAAGGTCCAAACCATCGGCAATTATGCTGGCCGGGTGACGGATTTCCTTCTGGATGGCCTTGAAATTCTTCACGGAGAACTTGGACCCGTCGTGGTTAAACTCAGGAAACCCGCCTATAAGCTTGGCCGGCTCGAGTTTGGGAAAATACGCCTTAGCCAGCGCAAGACCCCGGGTTACCTCAACCCGACAGGATGATCGTTTCCAGTGCCCAATCCACTCGGGGACGGTGGAGCAAGCATCCAGCAGCATCTTCAGGTTGCCGGGCCCGGAACCCGGCCACCTCAGCTCCTGAAGGATCCATTTGGTTCCGGCGCAGAGCTGCCGGATAGTGCTCTTGATGGTTTTAGCTTGGTGATATCATCTTCATCCGGGATTACCTCATCCGGACCTGCAGAGAATAGGAAAAAACAACGAGTAAGGAAATCCGACTATTTATCAGAATGAGAATCCGGATCATAATTATCAAGTTAGCAATCGTACCAGTCAAAGCACGATACGTATCGGCAATTTGAACAGAAAGTTTTGTCAGCTCATCTTCTGCTGCATGAGCCCTCCTCCTATACTTCCTCGTGATCTTCCCACTCCTCCTAGCTTCAGCTTCAGCCGACTCACGCAGAGCCGCCTCCTTCTCAACGAGCTTGGTGGCCTTCGCCAATTTTTTCTCGGATTGGGTCACGAACGCCTGAGTGGAGACACAAGGAAGGATTAGTCGGATATACTACGAAGTTCCAAGCAAATTATCAATAAATTCACTCGGAACTTGGGGACTAGATAAGGATACAGGCAATGTTATTCGGATTTACCTCATGTTTAGCTATCAAAGCTTCTAAGATATTTTCTTCATCGGCCAAGGTGTGCAGGGCATCAAGCATCTGGGAGAACGTCATGTCTTCGGGCCTGACACCAGAAGAGCCGGCAGCTTGATCGCCTGGCGGGTGAACTTTCCCCGACTTTGGGGTCGAGACCCGGACTGTCTGGGTGTCCGGGTTTGGAGAACCCGTCTTTGTTTCCAGGATCTTAACCTCCTCGTCCTCATCCTCTTCAGATGGCTTCGGAGACCCGGCTTCCTGGCGAGCCGGGTCACCCAAGGGGCCTTGTTCCTGGTTGTCTTCAACATCACCGCCAGTCGCGGCGTCCATATCATCAGTCGGCCCCTCCGTCTCCCGGTTATCTGTCTCCATGTTCTCCGGGTCACTAAGTGTGACTTGGGCGCTAAGGAAAAAAGAGAGAAATAGTTAGCGACAATGGATGAAAATTATCAAGTATACAAGGATATCATATAGCAAAGACTCACCCGGTGTTCACATCGTAATCTGGTGGGAGCTCGCTGCGGGAAGCGGATGAAGCTGTCACGGGAACCGATAGCGGAACCCGGAACTGCCCGGCCAGTGGATGGTTGGGGGAGGGGTGACGTTGAGGAGAGTTGGAAGGGTGAGGTGGAGGAGTACCGGCACGGCGGACTGGTGAGGTGGAGATGCCCGGGTTGAGGGGATCGTCACCCGGGGAACTCCGGGTCACCCTACACTTGGCCGGAAGAGGTCCTTCAAGTGTGATGAGTTGGATAATTGTTGGTTAAGTTTACGCATGTTATCAAAGGAATAGGGTTTGGAGGACATAAAGGAGAAGGGAACCTTGGATACCACCCCTCTGGTCTTCCTCTTGTTCCCGACTGTTACTTCTTGTTCGGATTCGCTTTTATCGGACTCGATGGCCTCCGGGTCCTCCTCGTCCTTGTCATCCTTGTCCTCCAATCCTGTAAGCCGAGTATGTATAGTCGGAAAAAGTTAGACGTGTGAGCGAAATGATGCAAGTGAAGCTGATAGAAGACCCGGATGAATACCTTCATCATTATCAGCCGGTTCCTCGTCTTCTTCCGGGTCTCCGGAAGAAGGGGAGGTATCAATGTTCCAAAATACGTTATCAGCCTGAGATAAAGGTGTAAAGGTAAGGGTTAATGATTGTATCAAATGAAAGCATGAAAATGAAAGTATATGTGCTGGATCTTACCGCAGGAGCCGGATTCTCGCGAGTGAAAGGCTCCAGTCCGGCTATATTCCGGATAACGTCCAACTTTTCCGTCAAGAAGCTCTTGATGGTCTTGTTGGTATCTCCCGCCGGGTAATTCTTGGAAGAATATCGAAGAGAATCCGTAGGATGCCCAGAGTACTCGCACATCAGCTTGGTGCGAGTGGAGTTGGGTTGAATTCGGAAGTTCACCCAAGTTTTGACCAAGTTGAGCCCTAGGAGACCTTGGGCGCAGAGGACGGCTATCTTTGCTAAAAGGGGCTGGATGGCTCCCCTGTCCGACTCAGGGGCGAAGGCATTGAAAGTGTCGGAGATATCTAGGAGACCCTCCGAGTAACCCGGCAATTTCCTCTCGCCGGGTGGGGAGGTGTCTCGACAGTAGAAGAAGGACAATTGCCAATGCTTAACATGAGAGTTTAAATTAAGAGTCGGCATCGGCGAGTTCTTGCGGCGCTGGATAGAAACCCCGCCGCAAGTTAAGAGCGCCCCGTCACCGCTTTCGCGGCACGGTTTGCACTGGAAAAGTTCAATGAAAAGAGCCAAATTTGGCGAAATGCACAAATAAGACTCGCAAAGCACGATGAAATGGGTAATGTTCAACATAGAGTTAGGCCCTATGTCGAACACCCGGAGGCCATAATGGTTCAAGACCTCGCGGAAAAAAGGGTGACCCGAAGGGCGAAACCCCCGGGTCACGTGCTCAACGAAGCAGATTACCTCGTCGGCATTTGGCGTGGGCCGGGTCTCATCACCCGGCACTCTCCAGTGGATATCTTCCTGAGGGGGGAGGACCCCTAACTCGGCCAGCTCCTCCAGCTTGGCCTTGGTGACGGTGGATCGCGCCCAGTTGGCGGATATCGATTGGGTCATCCTAGTTTTAGCCGGCTGCTTCCCTTGCTTCTTGGGAGCCATAGGTTCAGTCTGCGAAACACGAGACAAAAAGGTACAAGACATAAGACTCGGAAATCATGAGTGATCCGGATATACGCAAGCAGTTTCAGTAAGAGGCATGGGAACTATGAATTGTCCGGGTATTACTGGACGGAGCGAAAGTTACAGGTTATCCGGGTATCGAGTAGCAGTACAGGAAATAAGGAACATCTACGTGTTGGAAAGCATTCATAATAAAAGGTTGATTGCCTATGTATCTGGTGCAAGTAAGAGAACCGGAAGAAGTGGACTTTCCGGGTATCAGTAGCAGCCGAGGAATATTTGGGCGGACTGAACCTAGATTGGGAATCTCGCTATCGATTTCGCGGAGAAATTGCTGATTACGAGCAGTAGGAGGGTGAAGCAGGGTCAATACTTAAGTGATTGGATGAATTAGCATGTATCTATGCGACTTAATCCGGTGCGGGGCAAGAAATGGCCCGCGGTTGACCTAGATCTAATCTAGGTCAAGTAGAGAAATTGCAAGATTGAATCAGGGGAGCAAGAAGCTTACCGGAGCGGATTGAAGCAGAGCGCGACGGCGGAAAATGGCGCAGTCCTGATGCCCCTTTGCGATTCCCGGCGGACAGATCGGGGGCGCGGCGGCGGAGCTTGGCGGCGGCGCGGAGCGGATCGAGGACGAACGCAACCGGCGGCGGCTTTGCTCCGGCGGTGAGCTCGAGGTCTCCGTGGCGGTGTTGCGCAAGCGCGAGTGAGAGAGCGCTGGTGAGGAGGGAGAAGATGGAAGGAATGACCGTTGGGTTTAGGTTACCCCCTAGGGTACCTATTTATAGGTACAGGTGGGAAAACCTAGGCCAACGGGCGGGAACCAAAATTTTCGGGATAAGGGATACCCGTCCGAGATTTTGGGGATAGGCGTTAAGTGCCCGAGAGCAATATCCGGACAAGATAAGAAGGGAATCTCTTCCGTGATATTCGGATCAATTAATGAGCAAAGTGAGCCAGGTCTTTTGCATTCTCCTTGGAACATTGACCCGGAAAGTTAAAGATGGATTTAGAGAAAGTCGGGTTATTATATGGCCACCATGGAGTTAGGCCTAGCTGTTTATCAAAGCAATCTAATCCGGCCTCTATGAGTTTGTATGTTTGTTATTTTTGCAGGGAATAGCATGCGCTTCAAGGAGGATCCCGTGAAGCCCAAGCTATTCTGGGGACTACTGATGGAGGGATGATAACTTGGTAGGCTAACGCCAAGGAGTAACTCGGCCCAAAGGATGCTGCGCAAGACCCGGCTTAGGATAAAGAAGCTTCTAGGAGGCCCAGGAACGAAGGCCTCGTAACCCGGATTGTGGGTTCCGGTAAGGAAGTTTAGGGTTTGTAAGCAGTGTCCGGGTAGGATTCAGAGTGCGCCTTGGAGAGTAAGACAGGGGGTCCGGATGTTATATAAGCCGGTCCCTAGGTTAGGGTTAGACAAGCTTTTTCGTGAGCAAGAACCCGATCGCCAGATCGAAGGATTTCGAGTATCCATTGTAACACCAGTATTGAGCTAATATATTTAGATCGTAGACTCGGCGACTTGATTGCCGGCTACCAGATCGCATACCACCATGGTTTCCTTTGAGCTAAACCCTCTCCCAAACACTTGAGTCGATTTTCCCCAAGACAAGTTACCCCCGGTAACGTCTGCCGTGATTATCCCACGACAATGCCCAAAGGAGAAATAGTGGTATGATAATCTTATTAGAATGGAAGCAAGTAGATCTTTGTATGAAGGATAACCCCTGGATTAATATCATGGTTTTGAGGAACAATAAGTTCAAGGTTTAGAATGTGGCACCTAAACCTTTAAAAAAAAACTAACTTCCCGGTGGAATTTGGTAAGATTAATCAAAGGGGGGAAGCACCTGTGCTTAATGTTACCAACCACCAGCACATGTTTTTGTAAAAAAATGATCTAACATTGTTGTTTTGACCATACCTTCTTTCCGCTTGCCTGCGAATCTCGGGACGAGATTCTTTTAAGGGGGAAAGGTCTGTCACACCCCAGTTTTTGGATTCTTGTACTATGTTCAAGAAGACAAAAATTATGGCCAACAATTTTTTTTACAACATTATTGTTTGAACTAACATATGTTTATGATCTTAATCATATTTGCAATGCAAGTTTTGTTTCCTGATAAAACCAATTTCAAATTTTCCTGAAAACAATTCTATAAATTTTTCCTGTTGTTTTCTCTGTTCTTACTTGAGTGGATTTTATTCCAAGACTTGGATCATTCTTGTTTGAATCTTAAAATAAACTTTTAGCTTTGTTGGATCCAAGAAAACAAAATTTCAAAATGATTTATGGAAGTTTTCTTTTAAGTTTTCTATAGAAACGATTCCCTGAAAATATAGCCAAGTACATGTTGTCCACCTTTGTTTTCACTAGGCTATAAAATGTTATTTTATGTTTTCTTGACTTTTATTTGTTCCTTGTTATATGAACCACAAATCCATAAGCTTGGTTTGATTTTTGGAACATTGAAAATGATCTTTTGCTTGTTGTTTTTGTGGAAGAAAAATAAGGCAGAAAAGGGCATTTTTAGAAAACAGAGAAAAACTGAAAGTACACTTTTCCCACATTGTTTTCATAGCCTTAAACTATTTCAAATTTATTTTAAAAAGTTGTTTCTGAAATTTTAAAACATGGTTAACAAGTTCCCACTTAAAAACAACAATTGGAATTTATTTGACCCTTGAAAACAGTGTGAACTTATGACGTTTTTAACAGTTTTCAACACTTAGAAAATTCTTTAAGTCCTTAAACTGAATTTTCTGAACTTTCTGAAAATAGTGTAGATACAAAGTTTGACACTAGTTTTCAATCACTTTTTGTTCAAAACTTGATATGCCAATGGGTCTGTTGTGTTGACCATTGTTTAGACTTCACCTAGGATTCTTTTCTAGGCTTCTAGAAGACTTGGGGAGGGAGAAAACGAGGGAGACTTTAGAGTGGACAGAGAGGAGTGGGCACTGCCTATTGGCACTGTGCAGTGGGCCTTGTGCCCATACCTTGGCCTCTCCACCCCCTAGAGCCATGGGTTGACTGCCCTCAACCCTCTCCTTGCCCTTGGGAATCATGCCTTTCCTCATGCCTGTCCAGGACACGAGCTAGGGCCAGCCCCATGCCTTTTCTTTGACCACCCGAGAGCACTCTAGCTCCCTCACTCGATGCCTGGGGTTTAAAGCCCTCACACCCGATATCCTTGCGCCACCACCCTCCCACACCCCCTCACTCTTGCCCCTAGCCGCCCTGCACCGCCCCGTGAGCCCCAGTGAGCTCCATAGGGAAGAACGCGCTGCCGGTCACCGCCGCTACCCCGAGGTCGTACTGCACCACCCCGTGCCCCCGAACCCTTCTGGTTGCGCTCAACGAACTCCCCGCAACCTAAGATACCTCCCTGACACTCCCCCTCGTCCTCTCGCTTGCAGGTACCCCGCCGTCGGCGCTCCGTCGTGCGCCGTCGCCACAGGCCACGCTCGACGCGAACTTCAGCGCCCCTCGACTCCCTAGTCCCCCTGCACCTCGCCCGAGCCCGCGCCACCGCACCCCGAGCCCCCACGGTGATCCACCGTGCATATCCATCACCGACCGTTTCCGTATGAGAGAGAGTAGAGAGGAGAGGAAGAAGAAACGCAGCGGACCGTTGATCCTTAGATCAACGGCCACGCTTGAACAACCACCTTTCCCGCGCTCGCGCGCGTGTCTCTGCGCTAGTCCGCGTTGGCCGCCTAGTTGGGCCGCGCACTAGCAATCTGGCCCGTGTGCCTGTGTCTTTTTCTTTTATTTGTTTTACAGAAAGCTAGAGGTTTACCTTGGATCTGTGAAAAATATATTTATTGCAAAATAAAATAAACCAAACATCATGGCTCTAGAGACATGTTTTCTTAACCATTTATAATTGGTAGATCTGAGTTTTGACTTTTAATTTTGTCACAATATCTGTTTTGCCATAGAGTGTCTGTAAAAATGTTTTTGGCGTAACTTCTTGGATCTATATCCATTTTGGTGAAACTAATTTTTTTTGAGTAGCCTTTGAATAGATCTATCCATAGAACTTGGCCTCACATCAAGGTGAGTTACCAAATGGAAATGCCATCCATTTTGGTAAAAGACCAGTAAGCTTTTCTAGGATTTTTAGAATGAGTTTAAAAATTATTTTTGAGGTAAATCCAATTGTATGAGTTTTCATATTACTAGTTCTATCTAATCCTATCTTGGATTAATTTTTGGATCCCTGGATTAGTTTTGGTGAGCAAAACTAGAAACAACACCTTTTCTGTTTTCTTATTTATGTGTGCTTTTGTTTGAATTAAAATGTTTGATTGAGTGGATATTTGTTCCTAGCATGTATAGATGTGTTGAACCTTGTTATTAGGTTATTTTCTTTCATTATGTCTACCTTATAAAGTGTGTGCATGTTTGGAAAGTAAAATAAAAATAGAAGTAGCAATTGTTATATTTCTAGTTTTATTATTTGATTATTGTGTGAACCAATCTTGGTAGATTTGTTTTACCTAGGTTTATGATATGCTTGAGTTGAGTCCAGTACCATTTTGGTGCTTTCATTTCTATGCTATTATCTCTGTTAACTTGCATGTTATCTTATAGCAAAGCATGAGTAACATTTGTTGTTTGTTTTCACTAGTATTGTTTTCACTAGTATGAATAGCCTTGTATTGATTGCTTTGTTATATTAATTTTGTCATGTGTGACCATAGAATTTGTTACCTCTAAATGTCTTGGTATTAGTGGGCCCATAACCCACTGTTCCCATTTCATTTTGGTTAGGGATGCAAATCCCCTACCATACACTTGTGTGAAAATAGCATGCATTAATATAGGTTTGTCTAGTATTTTCCACCCAGGAAAATGTTGTTTGTTTTACTTGTTTGATTGAAGTTTTTAGTATTTCTTTTTGAATACTAGTATGTTTAGTTGTGGTTCATTTGTTAACATAATATTCCCTTAGGAGTATCATGTTAAGAAGTGTCCACTTTGTGTGGTTAAATTAATTGTTGTTTGCAAATAGAATGTTTTCCAATTGATTGATAAATTAGTTAAGAATGATTTTTATTGAGCGTTTGGATTTTTGAAAGTGTTTAGATAAGTTTGTGTTGAGTGCATAGCCACTGGTTGTATAGCTTTCACTTTTGTTGCTTTCTATTTAAAGTGATTAGAAAAGCATGTATTACTAGAATGGATTGATGCTTGCTTAGTAGATGTTTTCATAGAATTATTTTAGTGTTTATGCTTACTAGCATGTGTAAGGTGTATGTGCTGTTAGTAGGTATTTATATTCATGAGTTTCTTGTTTAGGATCATGCATCCTTTTAGCTTTGTTTGCTTCTCTAGTGATGAACTAGTGTCACCACTAGATTGTTTGTGTTGCTCTAGTATTGTAGTCTTTTATTTATAAGGGTATGATTTGTTCTAGCATGTTTAGGATGTTATTACTTCTGTTATTATAACATGAATTATGGATTTTCTTGTTGCTATTAGTTGTAGAATACATTTATTTCTTATACATGCTTGTGTAGAATTCCATACTAGTATACCATTATTGCACTCTTGTGCTTATGTTATTTGTTAGGAGCTTTATCTTTTGTGATGATTGTGTTTTAGATTATGTTTTATGACTTGTTACCATAGGTTGAGCTACTGTTTTGTTTAGTTATTTTCATGATTGATGGATTCCATAACTTTGAGTAAACATAAGCATAGTCTATAACTAGCCTATTCATCTGTGGTGTGTTTGCTTGCTGTTTGGAAATTGTTTGAGTAATTACCATTAGCATGAGCATTGTACTTATGTTATTGTTGTGCTAGTGTTGTTGTTGTTCTTAGTAGTATCTTTTTAGCTATGCTTTGATTTAGTCATGAACTTGTTTGGTGATGATTTCTTGTGTGCTGTTAATACCCGCTGCCACGGGTATTGCTTTGATTGATTGTTATTACTTTAGTAGCCTCACCTCTTGTGCCCACAAGCTATATTTTTAGCTTCTTGAATATCTTATTATGAGAGTGGTACACCCACTCCATATATGGTATGTAATATGTGGGGTATGGTTTCTCAACCATATAGTTGTTTGACGACAATTTTGTACCATGAGAGTTTGTGAGACAATTTTCTCGATAACGTTTGAGTGTTTGCGCTAGCATAAGTTTTGCTTGATGTATGTGTTGTTTTGATTAGTTGTATGGCCTTTAGTTCTGAGTGTGTGTCTTTTATTCTTTTACGACATTAGAAAACAAAGGAGAAGAAGAAGCAGTTGTGGAGTTGTGCGTCAAGTTGAAGCTACTTCAAGGTCGGGGACACTAAGAGTTTTAAGGCAAGCCATCCTGATGCTTGCTACTACACTTATCATTATCTATCATGCATGTTTTACCTCCAAAAAGTTTTACAAAACTTTGATTACCAAAAACTATTTTTGAGTGAATATTACTACCATTAAGATTATATATATCATTACTATGCCAGAAGTTGATACTTGGTGTTACCAAGCCCATAGCCACCATATGGTATTTATTACCATTAAAAGTATAAGTCCCTAAGTGGACACCCTAAAAATATGTTTTTGCAAAACAAAGGTTTTATGGAAAATCCGGTGGGAGGACGAAGTCTTATCCACTGGAGGAATGTGAAAGTGGTCATTTTTTGGAAAAATGGTGTTTTACAAAAGTGACACATAACCTAGTCTTCGCCGTACAACCTTTACCGTACTGCCACTCTACCCCAACATGGGCACGGGGCTTAACTTGAAGTTTGTTCTTGTTAGTGTGTGTTCTATCTCAATTTGCTATAAGGGATGTGATTTTCCCTCGAACCGAAATGTCGTCAAATCAAAACACGAGGCATATAAAGTGTGGAAGTAATTTTTCCTCCGAATGCGACAGTTGGGTCTCCTGCCGTGGCGGGGTGGGACCTGGTGCCGGGGAGATTATACCCAACTGAAGAGATAGACATGTACTAGCTTGGACATAGTGGATGGTTAGGATCAGTTGTCTGATGTTCACATACTGTTATTACAGTCCGTGGTTGTTCACGGCGGATGTACTGGATCTTCAGGATTGTGTACACCTCTGCAGAGTCAAACTATTCGGAATAGCCGCGTCCTCGGATATGGACAGTTGAATGACCATGTAGCTAGCATTGTGTCAATGTTTTCAAAAAAGGAGTTTTCAAAACGGTGTTGGACTTATGCAGTACCGAAAGGAGGAAATCTTGTACCGTGGAGGTACCGTTGACGAAAAGCCAGAAGTTGTTTTACAAGAAGTTTGCAAAGAAAACATTTCTTTTATAGAACAAGTTTATAAAACCTCTTGGATATGCAATATCTACAAGAGAAAGAAAACTATATTATTTTCTTTTGAAGTATCTTCTTCAACAAAGATACAGAGATTTTCAAAATCAACTATGATATGTCTTTCATGTATCATGGATAGTGAACCCTATGTATAGCCTACCTATTACACCATATAAGCATACTTGCATTTTGGTAAGCTACATGATGGGTGTCTTGCTGAGTACATTCAAATGTACTCATATTGGTTTTGTCCCTGGTATTTACTTGCCAGACTTTGAGGAGGAGCCTCAGAAAGAGATCTGCGAAGAGGAGTACGGAGCTGATGCCTTTGCGAACTAGGATCGTCTCCCGGTCAGCAGCCTGTAGGTTAATGCGTGACTTGGGCTCTACTACGTTTTGTGTGTGTTTAGTCTTCCGCTGTGTGTGTTGTGTGTTTGCCCTGCGTGGCAGTTGTGTGGACTTGGTCATGTGACCATGTCTCTTTTGTAAGTGTTTTGTGTAATCGTGTAATGGATATTGTATCTGTGTACCAATTTGATATGTTGTTCACGACTGGTGTGATCTAGGATCGTGAATGTATGCGTATCGGAGGTTTCCTTGAACAGTGGTTCTGGGGGACCTTACACTCACTTTGCTGGATCAAAAGAAATTTGAATCATCAAATTTGGACCATTTTTGAATAAGTTATGGATTTTTAAATTAATCATTTTGGTTTGTTTTGGGTTCTTCTTTTCTCTTAATTCGCAGAGAAAATGCTTGGACTTTTTGCACAGAGAGGAACCTAGCCGCAGTGAATGCCAGAGGGGCCCAGCGCCACGCAGGTATAGCTTTGCATTCGGTTAATATGGTTAATTCGGTTCGGTTTATACGGTTTTTCGGTTTGTACGGTTTCAATACTTCGGTAAATACAGTTTTGTACGAGAATACGGTTCGGTTTCGGTAATAACCATTTAATTTTGGTTCGGTTTCGGTAATAACCAAATTAACTAAACTTGACGCGAATTTTAAAATGACAATTTCTTTTCGTGCCCATATATTACAAAATAATGGAATAGACTATAAAATTAATACGCATATGGTCCAAAGTAACCAAATAACCCATAAAACTTAATGAAAGTATATACAAGTAGCAAATCACATGCTACAAGTAAACTATAAAGTTAATAAAAGTAGCAAATAAGTACTTGTTAATAGCATTCGGTTTTTTGATGGTTAACCATTCGGTTTTCGGTTATTAACCGTATTAAGCACATGCATATGGTTAGCTATTTTACTAACCGTAACCTTAACCGGAAACCAAAATAACCATAATTTCGGTTTGGTTTTGGTTTGTCCGGTTCGGCTTCTCGGTTTTCAGTTAACTGTGCACAGTCTTACACGCTGGCATGCCAGCAAGCGCACAAGGGCCACCCGCGGGTTTGACCGGGGTCTGGCCGCACACATGACGTCACCGCGACACCAGCCGCCGGCGGGAGCTCACAGGCGAGGTCCAATTGGCGAACCCCAACCGCGCCTCGCCCAACTAACCGCACGTACGCGTTCTACTCGACGAAAGGAAGCTAGCCGTGGCGGCGACGCTAGCTATTGGTCGTCGGAGCGACGATGAGCTTTGCCAGAGCGGCGACCGGATAGTGACAACGGCGAAAAAGCGTTTTAGGAAGTGCGGGAGGGGAAAAAACACAGGGAGGTAGCTCGCGTTACCCTTTACGCGCGTGTGTTCTTGGCCGGGAAAGATGAGGTCCACAACGACGGCGGAGAGCTCAAACGCGTGGTCGACCGGAGGCGGAGAAGAATAGACGGCGCGACCAACCTCGGCCTTTCCGTGTCGATTACTCGCACGAGCAGAGAGAGGGGGTCCAGGCGCGTCTAATGCCCCACTCGGAGAGGCGCAGAACGACGTCAACCGCCGGTATGCCGCGCGGCTAGGGTTAGGGTTCCGGCGCCAGTTCACAGAGGAAGAGGGGAGGAGGGCTCGGGGCTCGAGGGGGAAGAGAGGAGACACAGTCAGCGAGGGGGACCTCTTATCGGACTCGGAGAGCGCCGCAGGGGGAGACAGGGGCTCGTGCGCACAGAGCTCCATGGCGGTAGCTCCCTGTTCTTCCACAAGGAAGAAAGGAATTTTCCAACAACCCGCCCCCCCTCCCCCCGGAAAATTTTCTCTTTCTGTTTTCTTCCATTTTCTTCTCCGTAAACTGTTTTCAGGCCCTTAACTTAATCCAAACTTGGTAAAAATTTGTGGAGAATTCTTATTTACCATAATAGACCAGTGGTAAAAATTTGAGCTCATTTGGATAAACTTGGTAATCAAAGTTGATTTAGTTTTGTTTCTGCCAGAATTGAAATTGAACTTCTAAAAATAGTTAAACAAATCCAATTTTTATGAAACCTTGCAAACACTCCTTATTTGTCATCAAGGGCATGTGATAGAATTTTCAAATCATTTGGAGCAAGTTTGTAGAACAAACCTGTTTTAATTTTGATTTAGTGCTCTCAAGAAAACAATGATTTTTGGGGCCTTAATCAACTTTTATTTTGTTCTACCCTTATTTGATACAAAGACCATGTTATAAGTTTAACAAAGCATTTGGACAAAGTTTGTAGAATAAACTTGTTTCACCTTTGGTTTATTGTTGTGAAGGAAATTGATGTTTTTAGGGCTTTAATGAATTCAACTTTTTGTGCTCTCTTTTGTGTGACCCTTATTTAACATAATGAAGCATTGCTTAAGTTTTGAGCTCAATTGGAGAAAGTTTCCAGAAGTAACTTGTTTGAGTTTTCACTTTCTGACATTTTTAAATAAATAATAAAATGTGGCATTTGTTTTCTTACTCCATTATTCACCAAAACAAAGGTGGATGCTCACATAAGCATGGAGAAGCAATCCACCTCTACTGTTTTTTGAAACTTTAAAGGTTTTGAAAACAATCTGAAGACAATTTGAATGAAGCCAAATTTGCATGTCTCCCTTTTTCTAAAACAATTGGCATTTTCTTATAGTTGACAAACTATCAATTTAATTCTTGGAACTTCCTTGACAAGTATGGAAGATCTATAAATGGTTTTCTTTGTGAGTGGATTTTTTTTTTTAAGTTCTTGCAGCTTGCTTGATTTATTTTTAGCAATTTAACATGGATGCCATGATGCATGAGCAAATGCAAAAGCGAAAATTTTACCCATATTTTGTAGTAACTTTCTGTAGCAGCTTAGGGTTGTTACAGGTACAAGGTTGGATCAGGCGTCGGAGGCGGTGGCATCTTCGAGTGACGGGCGCGCAGGGGGCGGGAGCTCGCCATGGCGACAGATCATCGAGTTCCAATGCAGGCGGGAACGGGACGGAGAAAATTGAGGATAGGTCCCGGCCCGATGCGTGTGCGTGGTGGAGATGTCTCCATGTCACGTCCCGACAAGACCCGAAAAGTTTTCCAGACACATCCTAACAAGGCCCGATGCGTGTGCGTGGCGCGCAGCTTAGCGTTTCCTAGAAAGTTTTCACTAGGCATTTGACATCTTTTTATACATGCCATAAATATCGTATTTTCGCGAAAGTTATTCACAGAATTTTATTGAATTATTTGAAATTTGTTTTTTCAGCAAAAGGGGTGTGCGCACCCGGGAGGCATCAGGCAAGGTGAATTTGTAGTTTGACTAAGTTACATAGATATACGCCTTACAAGGGTCTATAAAATGTACATAAAAAGTACAACACTGAATTATTTCAGTTTCATTCTATCATAAAATATGTTTTCTTACTAGATATATATAGAATTTGTGACTTAATAGAAAACTTAATACAAAGATAAAACTTTGACTTACGCGGAACGCCCGAAAAATTATTTGCCTCAACTCGCGTTCAGATGTAGAGATGGAGTTGCGCAGGTCCATAAAGGGGAGTTTAGACTTTCGATTTAGTGCTGGGGAATACACATATAGTCAGGCTTTGATTTCACGAGATCAAATAAATGGCTACGACGGGCGGGCGGGGGCGGCGGCTGACGCTACCGCCGGAAGGCCTAGCGGGTATCCATGGATTGTCGGAGGGTGGTTCCGGCGGCTCTAGGTTCTCTGCCCTAGAGGAGGAGTCCGAGGATGACGATTGCTCATCCCAGGCCCCATTCGACGCGGCGTTCTCGGTGCTGGATGAGACGGCGGATCCGGGCTCACCGGCGGCGAGCTCTGCGTTGACTCGGCCGGCGCAGGGCAAGACAGACGAGGAAATCGCGGAGGACTTCTGGAAGGACATCGGATACCCAACTCCGGAGTCCAGGGTGTGGGAGAAACAGTCGACATCGCCGAGTCCGGCCGGTTCGAGCGCTCAGATGCGGCGGCCATCGCCAAATGCGATAAGCTTTGGGGTAACCAAACCAGTGCGGCTGGGATGGAGGGGCCCCTTGCCGGCACCGAGGATCACGCCGCTGCCGATTTTGGGACATTTCTTTCCAAAACCGGTGGAGGTTGACGCTGCAGTCTCGCCGGAGCAACTTCGGCTGGTCGGGGATCCAGATCCCGGTGAGCGCTCGCCTGGTCAAAGTGGACGTGGGCCTTCGCTGCCACTTGGGCGGGAAGGGAAATGGGCCTACCTGGGCCGCCGGTTTGCTGGGCTGTGGAGATCTGCTAACAAAGCTACGTGTTCGGATCGGTCTTCAGCGAACGGAGAGCGTATATCGCCACAGCTTACGCCGCCTGGGTCGGTATTTCCGATCTCGTACGCTGTGATCGCTGCGAGGTCTCGAGGCACAATGGCAGGGAACCAGCAAACTCCTGCGCAGTCCTTGGCGAGTGCAACGGCGGGGGTTACTGCTCCGGCCGCTGCGGCAGTTACATGGCCTCCGATGCTGTTTGGCCGAGCGACAGGGCCCGGGTCGGCACTAGCGGCCGTGGCGGCGCCAGTTCATACGGCGGCTGCCCCCTTTGCGACACAGTTGCAGGCAGCGGCGAGTGCTGCTCCGGTGGTAACGGTCCCGTTTACTCTGGGCACGGTGGTGCCGGCCCCAAAGAACAACAAGCGCAAGCCGAAGAAAAAGAAGACGGTGCAGCAGATGGATGCGGGGGGGACGTCGGTGTCTGTTCCTCCTCCTGGGACAGAAGTAGTGGTAACAGGTTCGGGGCAAGTTTTGGCTCCCACGGCTGCTGCAGATTCTGGTACGGGTGTAGCGAGGCAAAAGAAGAAGAGATGCGTGTTCTGCAAAGTGGACTCTCATGATACCAAGGAATGTAAGGTGGATCACTATTGCCTTATTTGTGACAGAGTGGCTCATCCAACGTTCCGTTGTCCAATTCTCAGGTTGCCGAAGCCGTATGCGGGTCTAGGAGGTATTGGGTGTGAAGACACCATGTTCAGTCACCTGCCGGACAGTCTCTTCAAGGCTCATCTTGCTCCTAGTTCGTCGCCCATTGCTAGAGTGTCGGTTTCTGGGGCCCCAGTGTCTGCGGATGTGATTCAGCGTCTTGTGGCTAGGCTGTGTCCGGTTCAGACTGCTTGGAGATGGGAGGCATTACCTCAGGATGAGAATTCTTTTCTTATTAATTTCCCTTCTATGGCTGAATTGGAGAGTGTTGATGACTTTGAGTTGCGGGTGCCTAATAGTCAGTCCAGGGTTACCTTCAAGGCCTGGAGAATGGAGGAGGTGATGCACACTGATGAGCTTGGTACCACTTGGGTACATGTGTCGGGGGTGCCTCATCCACTTCGACACTTTCAGGGGATTTGGGCAGTTGGTACGCTTATTGGTAAGACCCTGGATGTGGATCTTTTGGCACTACGTAGGCGCAATATTGTCCGTATCCGTGTGGCTATGACTAATGTCGATCTCTTCCAATCAAAAGTGGTGAAGTCAGATGCTTTTCTTCTCTTAAAAGGATACACTTTCCGTTTTGTCAAGGAGGCTGATGATTATGTGCCAGAACCGGATTTTTACCCCTTTATGTGTGTCGTGGTGGCGTCACGGCAGATGCCATGAGATGGCTAAAGATGTGGGGACGAAGGACGCTGGAGGTGCTCGGGGAGGGATCACGCGACGAGTAGCCGCGTGAGGTACGAAGTCAACACTGCAAACAACACGATCTACCCAGGTTCAGGGCCCTCGTGAGGAGGTAAAACCCCTACTCCTGCCTTTCTCTATGTATTCCGGTGTCTCACCGAGTAGCCACAGTACAATGGATCTTGCTACCGAGTAGCCTCTCCTCTCTCTACGTGATGAATTAGGTCAAGAACCTAGGGTTTCCTCAGTTCAATCTCAACGTTCCCTTATGCGATCTATCGAATGCCTCACGCAGGAGGCGGCGGGGCACCTTATATACCCGGTGCCCAGCCGGATACGTCCAAACCTAGACAAGTGTCGACATAGTGTGCACATCGTCCTTCTTCCGGGTTCCCGCTGACAGCTTTGGTTCCTAACCTTGGCTGCATCTGGAAAGTCGTTGGGCAAAACAAGGGGACAGACTGGTATCACTGTGCCAAACACAGAGTAGGGCCCCCTTATCCTGCGACGGCCTGCTTCCATGCTGTCACTGTCAGGCAGGCCGGTCCCAGATGAACAGTAGTTCGAATACTGCCAAGTACGGACCCAGGATACGCGGGATCCTGTGTCAGAACGGCTCCTTTGACTTTCTGGCCCGAGTAGGTTCCCGCCAATTTTACTCGGGCCAACTCTTCTACCCGAAAGGACAGAACTTGATTGATTCTTCCTTCTGGTCATCTTGAGGTGAAACCGAGTAGCAGTCGACCGGGTAGCAAGTACCGGGTAGGCGGCTACTCGACCAAACCTCTCTTTTGACAGTCGCCTTTACCACTTGCCTTTACCCTACTCGGGGGTAACCCCCCGACAGCAGTCCCCGAAGCTGGTAGAATCTTGCGAACTCGTTCACTAGGCTCTGCCAGCTTAAAACCAACCTTTGCAACACAGCCCTTGAACCTCAAGATGCCGAGTAAGAACTTCCGAGTAGTACTCTGAAAAGTACCTTGAGTTTCCTGTCTTCCGAATAGCACCTGCTTTCTACTCTGTAACCGAGCAAAAAGACTTAGAGAATTTCTCCTCTAGCGCCTCTGCAGCGCAGAGCACAATCCAGCCTTCCGTGCCGCAACTGGACACGTGCCAAGCATCCGTGACCCCGACGTCTCGTTGCCCAGGACACGACGTGCCACGCGCCCAGTTTTTACGGAGCGGGCCCACCGGCTCGTTATGTCCCATCAAGCGCAGTAATATCCCACGATCTGGTCGTGGGATCAACTGTGGCCGTTACGCGCGCGTTCCGCGCTTGCGTGCGTTTCTATCCGGCCACAGGCCCCACCACACGGGAATCATGGCCACGATTGATCCCACTACCCCTATGGTAACGGTAGCCTGAGGCGAGGGTATAAATACCCCCACCGGTAACTTCCCCTTCTTCCTCTTCCGCACTTTCCCTTTTCTCTCCCCTGTTTCCTCTTCGCCGTTGAGCTCTCCGCCGCCGCGCAACTCCTTGCGCCGCTGCGGATTCGTTTCCTCCACCCAATCTCTCCCACTCTCCGCCATCCGCTCACCCCTTGCCATGGCTGCTCGCGCCGGCTGGGCTGGTTCGCACGTCACGTCGATGACTGCGCCTGGCTTGTGAACACCCGGAGGGTTCCTCCCGGTGTTCAGTGCCGGCCGTCCGACGGCGAGCTCGTTCCGGCCCCGCGGGAGGGCGAGCATGTCGTTTTCCTCGCGCACTTCGCGCGAGGATTCGGCTTGCCGGCATCGGACTTCCTGCTCTCCATCCTGGATCACTTCGGTGTCCAGATGCACCACCTCCCACCAAACGCCATTGTCTTCCTAGCCTATCACACCGTGGTGTGCGAGGCCTTTCTAGGCGTCCGCCCCACGGTGGAGACTTGGCTGAAATACTTTCACCTCCGTCAGCAGAGTAAGGGGAAAAAGGACGGCGCGGCCGGTAGCAGTCGGGTAACCGACACCGGCAGCGCCATGATGCTGCAGCGGGCGGGAACCAACCACCCTCGTATCAAGGGCTTGGATTCCGTCCGCATGTGGCAGAAGTCCTTCCTCTACGTCAAGAACATTCCCGCCACGGAAGGAGGACCGATAGCGGATCGCATCAATCTGCCCGCGTGGAGCAACCGAGCTCCAACCGGGCAGAATTGGAAGACGAAGCCCTCCAACGACCGCAACGCGATACAGATGGAGGAGCGGCTCGCCTACCTCATCGGCCAAGGGCTCAGGAGCGACGATCCCATCGCTTGCTGGATCAAGAATCGCGTGCTGCCGCTGCAGCGGCGCGCCCATCCAATGTGCTATCTGGGAGGCCCTCGCGACTGCACCCGCACGACCACACTCGAGCTCAGCGACGTGGAGGTCGCCGATCACGCAAGGTCTATTCTGACCACGAGCCTCCCCGACGACTGGGAGTACGGCTTCACCCCTTTCAGTCGCACGAAGCCGATCCCCCGGGTACGTTCTCCTTATTCCGCTCTCAACATATGCCATCCGACTAGAAAATCTTCTCTCTTGGCCGCGACTAGCGATTGCCTTCTGCACCGAGTAGATTATTCTATCGAACTGCCTAGGCTTAGTATGCTTGATGTTTGCACGCCTTGTCGAGTAGCATACTTAGGAGAAATACTTAGGCTCAATATGCTTGTTGCTCGCACGCCTTGCCGAGTAGGATACTTAGCAAATTTCCCTAGGCTTAGTGTGCTTTGTGTTTGCACGCCCATCCGAGTAGAATGCTTCCTCGCTACTCGGCTAACTTGCCATGTTTCTCTGTTTCTCCAGATCCTTGACCGCCAGCTTACTGAAAGCTGCGAGCGCTTTGAGGGAAATTGGTCAGATGACCGAGAAGAAGATGACCAGGCCTCCCTCGAGACCGTGGACCAGATCAATCTTCCTCATTCCCCCTCGACCGAGAAGCAGCCTGCCGAAACGTCTCTCCGCGACTGGTCCGAGGACGAGTTAGAAGGTAACTGAACTCACGCTTTCTCTCTGCGAAAGGCACAAGCCCTTTGCCTGCTGTTTCTGAAATGCCTTTCTTCCTCTCTATTTCTCAGATGCTGCTAATGCTGAGGATGATGACGAGGATGAGGACGAGAGAGCCCTTGAGGTCAATCCTCTCTCAGTTGCCGCACCTGCTACCCGCAAGCGGGCCGGCAGCGGCGCCCTAGAGCCCCCCGCCAAGAAGAAAAAGGCGACCGAGAAGACGACCAAGAAGGTCGTGAAGAGAACAAGGCGAACAATTTCCTCCACCACCGCGTAAGTTTCTTCTCGGTTGCATGTTTCAGTTTGCTTTGTTCTTCTCGGTTGACTCCCAATCCTTTTCCTTCACTGTTTTCTCTTGTTTTCCTCTGCCCTTTTCTTATCTTTGATTCCAATTTCCTTTTCAGAGCCCCCTTGAACGCGGATGCCGCTCTTGCATCCAGCGAGACTCAGAAGAAGACTGCCATCGATGTCGACAAGTTAATCGACCTCGATGGCGACGAGAACAATGCCGCCAATGCATCAACAGAGGGTACTGACGCCCAAGTCACTGACACAGAGCAGCAATCCCGCGCCGAACAGGAGGCGCAGGGCACTGCTCATCAAGAGAGGCCACCTTCCCCTCCGGCCGACACCGCCGAGGGGAACCAAGATCAAGATGCAGAGATGCACCACGACGCCGCCGTCGAGCGGCCCGGAGCAGAACAGGAGCAGCCAGAAGAAATGGATATCTCCCAGCCAGATCCTGCTGCTGAACAGCGAGTAGAGGACGCGACTGGGCGTTACCCTCTGAGCGACGTGCAATCAGACGTCGTGCAGAGTAGCGCCCAGCCAGATGGCGCATCCGGCAGCGCATCCCTGACGCCACCAACTGACCAAAGTGGCGCCTAGCCAGACTCCTCCCTGATGCCACCACCCACAGCTGCAACCGGCCCTTCAGCCAAGCCGGTTACCAGGAAGAGTGTGCAAGATGCTGCCGAGAGGGAGGCAGCCGAGAAGGAGAGAGCCGAGAAGGAGAAGGCTGAGAAGAAGAAACCCGAGAAGCCCATCTCCGAGAAGCCAACTGCTCAGAAGGAGAAAGCAAAGAAGAAAGCTGCCGACAAGCCCCCGCCGACACCAGCTGGCCAGTCCAGGCAGCTGGTTATCCGCAATCCCAGTGCGGTTCCTGCTGCTGCTACCATAGCTGATCAGCCCGTCTACCCGGATTACATGGTGAAGGTCAGCCAACAGCACGGGGTCGGCTTCTCCCCCACAGATCGGACTCTCGCTATTCAGAAAGGAAGGAAAGCCGTGGCGGTGGACTCCAGGCCCCCGGCCCCAAATCAGGACAGATCCGTCTCCATTGCTTCTCGGGGAGCTCAAGACCAGGCGATAACATCCCAGAGCCTCGAGCAAGTACTCGACCTCATTGGCTTCATCGACGCCAAATGGGATAGCAAGATTCTCGGCAACCCCAACTGGAACGGCATCGATTTGGGCGACATCGACCACATGCGCCAAGATTGGAACAAGGTGGACTTGGGTTGCAAACCCATGACCGTCTCGACCACCTCTGCTACTCTGGCTGCCAAGATGTTCGTGCACCGCAAGAACGCAGAAGATCTCGAGCAGTCTTACGCGGTAAGCCTCAACTTATATTTTCCGAGTTGCATCTTCACTTCTTTTCTTCTCTTCCTCTTTTCCTTATCCATCACCCAGTCCCCGAGATTCTGGCCGAGTAGGCAGACACTCTTCCGAGTAGCCGCCTTCTCGGGTGGAATCTCAAATATTTTGCCTGATACTTGTTTCTTTTGCTTCTCAGAATAGTGTACTGAAGCGGACCAACTTGCACCGCCAACTTCTCTGGAACCATGCCATTGCCAAGAGGCGTATTGCCGCCCTTGAGAAGGAGAAGATGAGCGCCGAGGAAGCCGACAAGGAAGTTATGAACAGTACCATGAGGCTGTCCGAGGTGGAAGGTACGCTTCTCGCTTACGCGGTTCTTGCGTTTTTTGTTTACGCCCGCTATTGCTTTTTGCGTTAACCATTTCTACTCTGCGGGGAAACTGAAGGCCCTGGTTGACGAGCACTCGAACTGCCGTGCCTTTGTCGAGAATGGCGAGGCCACCATCAAGAAGCTTGAAGGTAAACCACTGTCTACTCGGCTCGCCCTTGTGTCTGTTTCCTTTGCTTCTCTGCTAACCGTGCTTTGCTCCTTCCAGAAGATCATAAGAAGTTTGTTTTAGAGCATCAAGATTGTCTCAAACCTGCTGAAGTGGAGGTGCGACTAGTAAGCCAATCTGCAGCTCTGCAGAGTGCACACACTACCGAGATGGAGACGCTGCAACTCCAGCTGCAGAAGGCACTCCAGGATGCTGTCAAGCTTGGTGACGAGAGGGACAGAGCCATCGCCGAGAAGGCCAAGGCCGAGACAACCTTCAATGCCAAGATGAAAACCCTCGAGCAGGAGTGTGAGGTGCTGAAAAAAGCCAATGCTGGGCTCTTTTCTCAGCTGGATGGTCTCCGCTTGCTTGAGGAGAAGCATGTGTCCAATGAAGAAACATGGAAGATCCAGCTGCAGCAGCTGCGCCACGAGCTGAATAGTAAGTTCTTTCCTTTCTGCATCTCTTCTTCTCGGTTCTTCCTCTTCTCTGATTATGTTACTGAATTTCTCATTTGCTTCTTGCAGAGATCTTCCCTGACATCGTGTCCGCTTGCGCCCCTGCTTTGGCCAAGGCCCAAGCAGCTCGTATTGAGAAGGGCGAGGCTGCGGACACCAGGGCCGGGATCGAGGATAGCCTGTTGGTGATGCGAGGGCACTTCGAACGCTTAGCCGGCGTGGGCACCGACCTGGTGCGTGTCGGCTTCGAGCTCCACAAGCTATTCTGGCCCGAAGATCCCGCGCCGACAACCATTGGTGGCCTTGCTCTGAAGCTGCGCAATGTGAAGGCCGAACTGAAGAAGTGGCGCGCCTCGGGAGCTCGGGCAGGCGCTGATCTGATGCTGCTCTGCGTCGCCTCCTGGTACGAGAATCTGAACATGCAGGTCATCCGTGGGAAACGCGCCAATTCCAAGTGGGAGATGGATCCCAGCTGCGTGACCACGCGCAAACTGATTGCGCATGAGGTTGCGGAGTGCGCCGATACGGCAACCTTCATCGATGGCCTCCCTGAGCCCGACACCGAGATGGAGGAGGACGAGGAGGAGGATGAAGAAACAGATCCCGAGTTGGGCTTCTTCGATTCTCCCCAGGGCAAGGGGAAGGCCGCGGTCGTCGCGAGTAGCGATGAAGAGGCCGAGGAGATCGACACAGCTGCCCTCGAGTTCGGCACCTCATCAGGAGCCGCACTCGACGACACGGTGCGCACCCACGCCCCCGAGACCGGCTCCGCCTCCGCGACAACGCCCATCTCGGTGGCCACTGCAACTTCCGAGCAGGTCACCACCGAGCCTGACGCCGAGCAAGCGAGGACTGTTGATGCCAGCGCAGAGGCGGAAGCCACCATGGCCACTGAGGAAGACGAAGCAACCAAGGCGAGCGCCGAGAACGCCCCGTCGACCTGAATTTGATTTCATCCTGCAAACTTTTCACTCAAACACTTATCAGATCCCCGGGATGCCGGGAGCAAATGTATCAGACTATTTTATTCCGTTGCTACTCATTTTTATTCCCACTTTGTTATTTTCAACTTAATCAATTTGTTCAACCTGGGCTGGATGCCGAGTTGCGTTAGCATGCGAGTCCCCGAGTTGCATTTCTTATTCACTCTCTCTTTTCGTCTCAGCTCTACCCGCAACTTGTTGCTTTTTTGGTATTCGAGTCACAAGAGTTAAAGAGTAGAGCTGCAAATACTTAGCCGCTTAGAAACAATCATAGTAACGCAGCCCACGACTTAGCCGGAAAGACAAGTCACAGAACAGTAATAAAAGCACCCTACTCGGTTCCTGCACTCTTCCTTTCCTTAGTAATTTTTCTTGTGCTCATGGACCTTTTGCTTGTTCTCTTGCTTGCCATGAAGCCGGGTTTCGGACAGCAGCAAAGTCGAAGAGTTGGCATATAGGTTTAAACACAGTACTCAATGTACCTTTGAATTTTGAAGTAGAGCAACCGAATAGGCAAAAGGTAGAGCCAAGTAAAAACACTTAGAGCAATTTTGGACGAGGGCAGTCCCCGAGATCAATTTTAGATTGCAGAGTAGGATTTCAACTCGGATAAGAGGGTACATACACATCTTTGCTCACGAATGAAAACGACGGAGTAGAGCTACATTCCAAGGGCGCTTGGTTTCCTCTCCAGATTTATCTGCCCTGTTCGCCTGTGGTGGGCGCACATCTACAAGATAGTAAGCATCGTTGTGCAGCGCTTTGCTCACAATGAAAGGCCCTTCCCATGGAGGAGACAACTTGTGCATCCCGGCTGTGCGCTGCACAAGCCTAAGGACCATGTCTCCTTCTCGGAAAACCCTTGGGTTCACCTTTCGGCTATGATAACGCCGCAGGTTTTGCTGGTAGACAGCCGAACGTGACAGAGTCAGCTCTCTTGCTTCTTCAAGCAGGTCAACGTCGTCTTCTCGAGCTTCTCTCGCCTCCACCTCAGTGTAGAGGGTTACTCGGGGGAGTCATGCTCTAGGTCTATTGGCAACACGGCCTCAGCCCCGTATACCAAGAAGAATGGCGTGTAGCCGGTTGACCGGTTAGGGGTAGTCCTTAGACTCCACAACACCGCTGGCAACTCGTCTAACCAACACCCAGGTGTTTTCAGCAGTGGCTCAATCAGCCTTGGCTTTATGCCTGCCAGTACCATACCATTTGCTCTTTCAACTTGCCCATTGGAAGCGGGGTGCGCGACTGACGCAACGTCTAGTCGGATATGCTTATTTCTGCAGAACCGCACCATTGCTCCCTCAGCAAAGTTTGTGCCGTTGTCGGTGATGATACTGTGCGGGTAGCCATATCTCAGGATCACATCCTTCACGAATTTCACCGCTGTGGCCCCATCACACCTCCGAATAGGTTTCACTTCAATCCACTTGGTGAACTTGTCCACCATGACCAAGATGTGAGTCATGTTGCCTCTAGCCGGCTGGAAAGGCCCAACCATGTCCAAACACCAAACAGCAAATGGCCAGGTGATAGGAATTGTTTTCAGCTCGGAAGCAGGCATGTGAATCTTACTTGCGAACATCTGGCAGCCATTGCACTTCCTCACGATATCTTCAGCTTGCTGCAGTGCCGTGAGCCAGTAGAAGCCATGCCAGAAAGCTTTCTGGACCAACGCCCGAGAAGAGGCATGGTGCCCGCATTCTCCTTGGTGTATCTCTACCAGGATCTCTTCTCCTTCTGCTGGGTCCACACAACGTTGCAGCACGCCCGTGGCACTTCTCTTGTGCAGCACATCTCGGACTATAGTGTAGCCCTTGGATCTTCTCTGAATCTGCCTTGCAGTCACCTCATCTTCTGGCAGAGTGCCGTCCCTCAGAAAGGATAATATGGGCATGGCCCAACTCGGTGTCTCCCGTGCGGGAAACACTGGTTCATCCACTTCCATTGGGACGGGTACCTCTGGTTGCTCTTTAGGGGTGGGAGCACTTCTCTGAAGCCCAGACCGATTAGCAAGGACTTCCTCAATGAATGCGACAGTCCCCGGGTTAAGGACAGCAGTCCCCGAGTAAAGAGTGGCAGTCCCCGGGTAAGGAGTGGCAGTCCCCGAGTAGAGAGTGGCAGTCCCCGAGTAAGGAATGGCAGTCCCCGGGTAGGGAGTGGCAGTCCCCGAGTAGAGAACGGCAGTCCCCGGGTTTCCTGTAGCATTATCCCAGTCAATCTCCATGGGATCAGATCCCTCACTTGGCAGAGAAGGAACAAATATGGACTCCGAGTTGGGAGAAGGCTTGATGGATGGCTTCCTCAAATGTTCCAAGGCGACTCCCGCCGGGATGGATTGCCGAGAAGATCCCAACTTGGATAACTCATCTGCTGCTTCGTTCTCTACTCGGTGAATATGCTGGAACTCACAGCCTTCGAAGAACCCAGTCATAGACTGCACCAGGAAGCGATATGATGCCATGTTGGCATCCAGAGCATCCCATGTGCCCGAGACTTGCTGCACCACCAGATCTGAATCGCCATAGCATATAATGCGCTGCACGCCAACCTCCTTTGCTACTCGCAAACCATGCACCACTGCCTCGTACTCTGCTACATTGTTGGATGCCTTGAAGTGAATCTGTAGCACGTACTTGAGTTGATCTCGCTTGGGTGACGTAAGCACCACACCAGCACCAAGGCCTTCCTTCACCTTTGAGCCATCAAAGTGCATCTTCCAGTAGTTAGAAACTGGAGCAGGAGGCTCATACTGCACCTCGGCCCAGTCCACCAGGAATTCTGCCAGAATCTGAGACTTGATGGCTTCTCTTCTCGCGTACGCGGGTGCATACGCGGCCAGCTCGATTGCCCACTTGGCTACTCTGCCACTCGCCTCCTTGTTGCCCATGATATCCGAGATGGGAGCAGAGCTCACAACCGTGATAGGATGCTCCTGGAAATAATGCTTTAGCTTCTTGGCGCCCAGGTACACGCCGTAGGTCATCTTCTGGTAGTGCGGGTAGTTTTGCTTGGAGCTGGACAGCACTTCACCGAGATAGTATACTGGGCGCTGCACGCTCTTGCCTTCTTCTTCTCGTTCCACCACAATCACCACACTGACTACTCGGTTAGTCGCAGCAATGTACAACAGCATTGGCTCCTTGGGTAGCGGACTAGCCAAGATGGGAGCGCTAGCCAGCATTGCTTTCAGCTCATTGAATGCCACATCCGCTTGCGGAGTCCAGACAAACTTGTCACTTTTCTTCATCAATTGGTACAGAGGCAGTGCCTTCTCGCCCATTCGGCCCAGAAAACAGCTCAGAGATGCCAAGCAACCAGTGAATTTCTGCACATCCTTCAAGGATCTCGGCAAAGACATGCTCTCAATAGCTTTTATCTTTGAAGGATTGGCCTCAATGCCCCGACTAGACACTAGGAAGCCGAGTAGCTTGCCAGCCGGGACACCAAAGGTGCATTTACTCGGATTCAGCTTCATTTTGTACTTGCGTAGGTTAGCAAAGGTTTCCTCCAGGTCGGCAAGCAGAGTATGTGTTTTATTCGTTTTGATGACAATGTCATCTACGTACACCTGCACATTCTTGCCGAGCTGGTCGTGCAAGCATTTCTGCATGCATCTCTGATAGGTTGCACCCGCATTCCTCAAGCCAAAACACATGACACGATAGCAATAAGCCCCGTACGGGGTGATGAAAGCAGTCTTTATTTGATCAGCAGGATTGAGTGCAATTTGGTGAAAACCAGAGTAGGCATCTATGAAAGACAACAGTTCACAACCAGCAGTGGAATCGATCACCTGATCGATGCGAGGTAGCGGGAAAGGATCCTTGGGGCATGCCTTGTTCAAGTCGGTGTAGTCGACACACATGCGCCATGCAGTGGCAGCCTTGGGTGTCACGACCCCGGACCCAGAGATATACATACTGTTATGTGCTCCTAGCCATGGACTCACAAGGGCTTCAGGGTTACCAGCCCCGGCCGCAACAAACAACGGCAGGCAGACTGGATTCATCGGCACGTAGTCCGGATCCCCAGTCTACTACTCCTTGTATCCATGCTAGTCATAACCAACTATGCATATCAAAGCGTCCACGAATCGAATGAAACTGAAGGAAACGGGACCAAAGCTATACAGAGATGCTATGTGTCCAGAAAGTGCAACAACAATCGAGGGTTACTGGGGTTACCTCGCCCCAGGCCGATCACATCGACAGGCGGGCTCGGACATGGATCATCGGCTCCACAACCCCTCGACTGCGACAACTATGCAGGCATAGCCAAAACTGTATAACGATGAGCTCGAAACCAACAACCGATCAAAGCAGTACTCTAAACAAGAAACTTGTATTAAACAGGTGTTACTAGAGTATAGCTTACAAGCAGAGGTCACACGACCCAACATTACATCAGACAACGGAAGGCAATTTATGTTGCTAATCAACAAGAACCAAAAAGGCCTAAGAGGCCGCAACATAAGGCGACGTCCCAGCCCATAGATTCCAGGCTGCTACCTGGGAACCCCAAACTACTCGTCGATGTCCACGTTGAATCACCACCGATGGAGTTCTTCTCATGAACAAAAATTAAGCAAACCTGAGTACGGGAGGTACTCAACAAGACTTAATTAACCTATTATATATCTGCTATTTCGAAAAGGGTTTCATGAAGGCTGATTTGCGTAAAGCAATCCTTGTTTTCCAAATTGAGGAAGAATAGCACGTCTCATAGAAGGTTTTCAAAACAGATGAGAAACTTGCTTCTGTAATCATCATCTTTTGATTCCACCAACCTCATTTCCCGGCATCTCACATACTATAAGGATCACCCCTCCCGGCATCTCCGGGGAGGCACCCTTCATTCATTGCCAACATCTTTTACGCCACTTTCAAGTTATCTATGACCTCGTGACTTTCACCAAGTCGTCCATAACCGTGGACAGGACTTTCCGAAAGATTTATCCCTGCAGGGTGGTACACTTTACCCACACGTACCCTCCGACTCTTAGCGCCACATGTACGCTCTTCCATGGAGCGCGGCAGAGGGTGGCTGGCTCCGACCTTTACCTTGCTCGACCCTATCCATGAGTCAACCCAAACAGGGCCACCCCGTCAACAGGGAGTTGGCCACCTCCTGACGGCACCTGTTCTGTGAGTCGGGAACAAGATCCGTGTACGTCCATCACTTGTCCCGGTCACGCCCTAGTTTTTCTCCAAATCGTTTTCTGACTCACACGCAGATGGAAATAGCAAACTACGTGACTCATGGATGTGGCCAAACAAGTTAGTTAGTCGAGCGAGGTTCATTGGCTCGCGCGTGTGGTTGCACGCTCAGTCTTGGTTTCCGCGGCGAGACCTTACTCCTAGGGTTGGCAAGTACAGGACAAAGAACCACTTCCCAAGCGGCCTCCCGTCCTCGCCTTAGTCAGGTTAACCACACAACTCCCATCTCACCACTTCATCATGTCATACTAGGTTATCGAAGCTCTGATTCATCATCCGGATGGAGCAGAGGTAAACAAACATGTGTGACTAAGCAAAGCAGATATGAGGCTCTGGCGATGCACACAAGCAATTCTATGGCGGCTAGGAGCAGTGGATCAGGATATTGAGGCAATGCAGCATATAGGTAAACTATGTCTACTAGCATCAAATAGTTTAGAATCGAATGCATAGTACGAGATTCAAATGTTGTTCGAAAGCATATATGAGCAGATAAGAGGTTATGCTTGCCTTGGTCACAAGAAAACCAGATAAAGATCTTCTGGAATAAGTGCTTGACTTGTCGGTTAGGATCAAGTATTCGTCATTTGGATTGCTGGCCTTCTCTTCGGAGTCACGTTCTACCGAGGGGGAACAAACACCGAAAAGAAGAAATAACAATCAACACATGGCATCGATGCAATGCACAACATGTATGCATGAGCAAATTGATGCACTGAAATAATGCCCTAAACATGCTCGTTGGGTTGCTAGGGTTCATATGTCAGTTATGAAATTTTACTGAAAAAGTCCCGAAATAGACCCCGGAGGGGGTTTCGGACGATTATGAAGGTGAACACCATTTTAGTTACTCAAATGAGGTTGAAAACATCATAACTAGGTTTAGTTTGTCATTTTGAGCAAATTGGTATATTACTTTTAATTTTCTAATTTTATTGATTAAAAACTTATTTTTCTATTTTTAATTGATTAAACAACATTAAATAATGTCCAAAAATGAAATGTGTCAAACATGTATGAAAGTGACATTTTTGAAAGAGTACATTTTTCTGAACAAAACCATATTTTTACTTTATTTTTCTGAATTACAGATTAAAAGATATTGAATTTACAAAATTAAACATTTTCTGTAATCTCTACTATATAATAAGGGTTATGTTTCTCCTTCGTCCGTTTTGGTCATTGGTACGTCGTACGTCGTTTTGGTCGTTGGTACGTCGTACTACGGGTCTACGGGATTAGGTTTCTATTGTTGGTACGTCGTACTACGTCGTTGTTCGGAACCTGATCCAACACCGTCTCCCTTCGACACGAACTCTTCTAGGAGCACGCCCTCATAGGTGCCTGTATAAAAAGGATTCGACTCCCTCCATTGAAATCGAAACCCCAGAACAACAATGCCGCGTCCGAAGTTCCGCCACAACTCGATTTTTCATGCCCGCAGCCCGCTCAAGCTCGACATCTCCGCCGTCTTGCCACTTCTTCAACGAGGACGCCACGTCGGTGAATTGTATCGGTTTTATGGCTGCAGGCTCTGGAGTCCAGATAGTAGATCGCCCTCCCTGCAGCGAAACAAAATACACAGCAATCCAACGCGAGTCGGCATCTCCGCCCGGCGCCCACGACTCAGTGCACTTATCCGATCCCCTATATATCCCTTTGCCAAGACACCTCACACATGCTCACATACTTCCTGTCGTGCCGCGCGCCACACCCCTTTGCCCTCTTGCGACACTAGGGATTCAAGCGAAAGAATCCGGCGCAAGGCGCCTGCACGGCGGTGAGCCGGCGACATCCACGACGCGGCGCTCAAGCCAGCCGACGTACGCGTCGGCGTCGGCCTCATCGCGGAGGCGGCGCACGCCGTTGAGCATGTGGACTGGGGCATGTCGCGCCAGCGAGTGCGCCCTTGTGGGCGGCCTTCCATCCTGCGCACCGCTGAGCGGTGACGTTCTAGCCCGGGTCAAGCGTCTCACAAGAGGGCAGAGGCCAGGACTGCACGGCCAGCTTGCACATCTCCAGAGTGGTTCGTTACGTGGTCTGCCGTTCTGGTGTTCCTGCTACACGAGGGGTAGCAGCGAATCGACGGTGCGGCACAGGAAGGCATCCGTCACCACCCACATGAGCTCCTTCACCGCGTCTCTGACGAGCTGGTCGAACAAACCCACTCCACAGACGCGGTCAACTATATCGGTCGTCTGCTTCCGCTCTTCCTTAATCTTCCTAGAGTTTGGTCGGCTGGGTGCGTGAGCTGGGATATTTGGTTTAGCCAGGCTTGTCAGATCGATCTCCTTATTTACTTCTGCAACTTCATTCATATATGGACGAAGTATGGAAAAAAAAAAGAATGGGGATGGGTGATTAACTAATTATTATCCATCAACGTGATTTTAAAATGTGTACTAACAGTATTGTGCAAAAATATGGATACGCATCGGTATATTCTACTAGGATTTTTTTTTATATACGCCTCCCCAAGAGGAGCCGGGTTCCATTATTGACATAACAGAACAAACCACTGTCTTACAAAGTAGCAAAAGCAACCAGCGCAAGGAAAAGGGAGGAAAAAACTAGCAGCAAACGAATGCAAGGTTAAAGTTTTAGCGACCTATTACAGGGACGGGGAAGAGACACCGCAGACATGAAACCACAAAGTATTTCCACCACCAAAACAGGAATAATAACTGGCACTGTTTTGCAACTCAAAACCCTCTGCACCCCACTTTCGATCTTCAGCGAACGGGCAAACGCCGATGTAGTTCTTGCTTTTTCTTCTACCAGTACACAAACGCTTCTGCTCAAACGGATTCACCTTTATCTTCATCTACCACTTGATTCATAGATTGAAGACCTCGACGAGGTTGCTGCATAGGCCCTGACAACAACTTCTTGAATACGATCAGCACCAATTGTATCGGTATATTCTACTGTGGATAGGAATACCTCGCTACTACTCCCTCCGTCCAGAATTAAATGTCATAAAGTTTGACAAAAGTAGATGTATCTAGACATAATTAGTGTTAGATACATCCACTTTTGTCAAACTTTGTGACACTTAATTCCGGACGGAGGGAGTACTTTATATTCAATGAGTGTTTTTTTCTTGCAGCTTTATAAGCTTTATTCATAGGCTATGTTGTGTGCATACTCAAACACTTTCGCTTGAGCAACATGGTGTGAGCCCGATTTTACCATTTATTTATGCATTCATAGTGTTGTGAGAGTCTGAAGGTTTGAATAATGGGAAACAATTGGTGTATTGTCAAATATGATTCTTTTATTCGCGAATACGATCAGCATATAGGTAAACTATGTCTACTAGCATCAAATAGTTTAGAATCGAATGCATAGTACGAGATTCAAATGTTGTTCGAAAGCATATATGAGCAGATAAGAGGTTATGCTTGCCTTGGTCACAAGAAAACCAGATAAAGATCTTCTGGAATAAGTGCTTGACTTGTCGGTTAAGATCAAGTATTCGTCATTTGGATTGCTGGCCTTCTCTTCGGAGTCACGTTCTACCGAGGGGGAACAAACACCGAAAAGAAGAAATAACAATCAACACATGGCATCGATGCAATGCACAACATGTATGCATGAGCAAATTGATGCACTGAAATAATGCCCTAAACATGCTCGTTGGGTTGCTAGGGTTCATATGTCAGTTATGAAATTTTACTAAAAAAGTCCCGAAATAGACCCCGGAGGGGGTTTTGGACGATTATGAAGGTGAACACCATTTTAGTTGCTCAAATGAGGTTGAAAACATCATAACTAGGTTTAGTTTGTCATTTTGAGCAAATTGGTATATTACTTTTAATTTTCTAATTTTATTGATTAAAAACTTATTTTTCTATTTTTAATTGATTAAACAACATTAAATAATGTCCAAAAATGAAATGTGTCAAACATGTATGAAAGTGACATTTTTGGAAAGAGTACATTTTTCTGAACAAAACCATATTTTTACTTTATTTTTCTGAACTACAGATTAAAAGATATTGAATTTACAAAATTAAACATTTTCTGTAATATAAATAAAGGTAGGGCCCACGTGTCAGATTGAACTCATATTATTTCAAAAAGGAAACCCGACTGACAGCGGGGGCCCGCGTCCACGTCGTGCTGACGTCATGATAACGTCGGCGACGGCCGGCAGTGCCCCTGCCGTGGACGCCGGCTACGACAGGCGCCACGGGACGCCTCGAGCTGGGGCGCGTTAGATGCGCGCGGAATCGCGCTACCTCAAGGCGCCAGCGCCACCATCTATTGGCAACCGGGGAGCTCCGGCGATGAACTCCGGCGGTGGCTGATACGGGTACTCGACGGCGGCGACGAAAACTAGAGCAAAAAGAGGGAACCAAGGGCATGGTGAGGTGCGGGAGGTCACCCTGAGCACGATGGAGTGGACGGCGAGGCGAGATGAGGACGAATTTGACGGCGGCGAGAGATGGAGGCCGACGGCCGGTGATGAAGACGATGACGAAAAATTGCGACGGCTCCCGCCATGACTGCTCCCCATCTTACTCGAGGTGAGGTAGAGGACGACGGAGAAGCTCCCCGGTGGTTCATCACGGCGAGGCGGGGATCTAGTCGCCGGCGGCGTCCAAACTCGGCGACGGCTAGGGTTTGCTCTCGGGAGAGAGATACAGAGAGAGGCGGGAGTGAGAGAGCCGAGGGAAGGGGCTTCTGCGGGGGTGGGCTCGATCCGGACGGCTTTCGGGTAGTCATCCCCTCCACGTCGTCGCGGAAGCAGGAGGTGGAGGCGGCTGCCCTCCTGTCGCCGGACAGGAGGAAGAAGACAACGGGAGAAAAAAAAACAAAAATACGAAAACCCCCTGAAACTTTTGGAAATTGCAAAAGAGTCCTTTTCTCTTTAAAAACAGAACAGAAAACAGAATTTTAGGGACCTTTTTGGAAGCAGAAAAATTTCCAAAAATACATTTTGGAAAGCTCGTGAAATTTCCAACAAAACCATGTTTTGCTTTGATGTGATTGAAATACTTTTTAGTACAAAATTTTGGAACCCCTTTTAAGTACTATCTGAGGGATTTTCTGAAACCATTTAAATTCGCAAATTAAATTATTTCAAACACGAGTTAAACTTTTGTTTTCATGCATGTATGATATGAACTCAACACCACAACACTTTGGTAGAAAAATTGGGATGTTACAAATCTACCCCCCTTACAAGAATCTCGTCCCGAGATTCCTGAGGGAGAAGAAAGAAGGAACACCGATTTTGAACGATCTTCTCGAACCTTACGGTTCTCTTCTGAAGAGGTTGATCCGTAGCATCTTGAAGTATTGAACGGATACATCTAGGTAAGAGTGAAACTCTTAGGAAATGATCTTCAGAAGATCGAGTATCTCATGGTTAACTCAGGACAAGAATGTTCGTAAAGAACTGTTGAGTTAACGTGCATGAAACACATCAAGATAACGGAGGAAATAGAAGATGGTTTCAAGTTTGCGGACGATGGTTCTTGAAAGGATTTAGAATATGAGCTTTGCACAAGACTTTGAATCCTTTTGAAAAGAAAGGTTGGACAACATTCGACAACAAGGTTTCTTCAAACAGATTACTAAGATGGAAAGGATTGTTTTGGATACCACGACATAATATCCATAGACGAGGGGAATCACGAGAAAACACTGTAATCGTGAGTCGGAGAAAAATCGATACAAGATCATGTTCACTCTTCAGAGTGGACACGGAAGATAACCGAACTTTCACTCCGTCAAAACTTTGTCGAAAACTTGGTCAAGGATCGGAATGTTACTTCACGACAGGATATGAGTAACCAAAAGAAGTTGGAACACCATGGTGGAGGAGGAACTCTTGGTCATACCATAAGGCTGGTTAACCAATGAGGATTGAAACACCGGAAGGAAATAGAGGATCTCTTTCCTATAGAGGTTTGGACGTAGCCATACATCTACCACCTGGTTGAGATCCCACGGCTGAAGTAACTGACAAATTCACACAATGGGTGAGATGAACAGAACTTCAGGTACAAACAAGTTGAAGAAGGGAACTGATCAACGGCGATTACGGAACACCAAGAGATGCTTTCAAGATGAACTTGTTTCCACCAGAACAGAGGTTTTGAAGGTTCAACGGAGAGACATTGGAAGAATCAACTTCCAGGTTCTGCTGGATGTTCTAGATACCGACAGCAGGCTCACGACAAACCTTCTATAGGTCATCAAGTCAAGGAAAAACTCCTGTTTGGAAGAACGGGGAGGAAACTTGTTAGAATGAGCCACACCAGAAATCTCACGGGGAGTGGTTGTTCTTACGGATTCAAGGAGATTTCACATTAGGCCTTCCGGCTAATTGTGTCAACCACCACATCAACCATGCCAGATTCTGAAAAGACCTAATTCAATACCCTTGAGGAAAACACCAACCATCGTTGCTGCTTGAGATTCAGCTCTGGTTAGTGGATTGATAACTCAGACTCGACATGTTTGAGCGAAGAGATTGCACCGGTTACCAACGAGATTCATATGTTAGATTCTCAAGATATGGACTACGATGCCACGCTCAAGAAGATGAGCGAGATTGCAGAACTCATGTATTAGCAACTTGCAAAAGACGGTTGCACCTACATGACTACTTGCAAAAGAATACATCGGAGTCCTTGTTGGGGAGACGATACAAAGATAACGAAGTTTTTAGACTTCTTCTCTTTTACGAACAATCAGTCAGGGGCTTAGTGTGGATGCAAACTTATTCAAGCAAATGGAGGTAACAACCAACCATCTCAAGAATACCCCACACGTGCATGACCGACTGGGATTATTCCCGAGGGAACAAGAGAACTCTACTCGCGTCCATGGCAAAAACTTTCACCAAAAGCACACGAACCCGAGAAAGTCACTTCGAACATCGAGAACACAACTTCGTGATAACACAAAGTTATTTCTCGAAAGTTTCCAACATTGTGGCCAATTTTTCAACATGAGCCTCTTGCAACTTGGAGAAAATAGGAATGTCATCGATGGGCTCGACAACACGCTTATCAAAACACTCCAAGAAGAGGGGTTTCATATGATGTATGAACAAGGCAGAACATTGGTCAGGCCAAAGGACATGAGGTGTACTCGGGCCAAACACCATGAGTGAAAACACCATCAGGATAGTCCTTGAATCTGGACTTGATCTGACGATAGCCCAAATCAAATCAAGGGAGAATGACAGCATTTCTACAAAGGAGATACTATCCTGCTTCAACACAAAGGACACTAGACATCCCTTAACGAAGGATCAAGTTAGGATGAGTTTTTGTCTTTCAACTCTCCAAGTTGTTATTTAAGCTCAACCAACTAGTCCGGAATATCCAGCAGAGTTTCTTGGAGAAAAGAGTAGTTCAAACTACCCCTCGTTTAGACATCACGGTCAGGTAACAACCTGGTGATACTTCTAGAAAGACAACCAGAATATCACAACCTACCGATATGTCTTGGAGTTTGAAAAGGAATCTTGCTTTTCAAAGCAACTGATATGATCTTGAGAGCTTTGGTACGAACCTATATCTCTGACCAAAAGTGTGCACCGGATTGAACGGATTTGATAACACGGTCTACTTCAAACAGAGACCGGGTGACCGATAGTGCTAAGAAGGATACAGATGTTTCTTAGATTTTTCAAAGCAATAAGAATTGCTAGGAATAGCTGATACACATGTCGATGAATAGACCCATAATTCTCAAGCATTCAAGCTTGGAGGAAGGGGGAGTGAAGATGTGTGAGAGCATCACTTCATCGTTAAGGCCATGAAACTTAACACAGTCTCGTGATATAAAAGAGTGTGATACTCGGAGGTAGAACAGAACAGAAGCTGATAAAACTTCTTCAATCTGCGGATTACAAAACTTTGACCTGGTCCTGGAGATGAACGAGGTACTGGAGTTTGTTTCTCCTGACATTCCAAGGTGGAACGTTTTGACGGATCACAAGAGCAAATGCATTGGAAGAATCCAACACACCTATGCAACTTGGTTTCAAAACAACAGACGGAGTTCGGAAAGCAGCTAAGAGTAGGAACGTGCTCTGGAAAATCCTGAGATCACGTTGGATGCACAGGGTAATACTCATGTGTAGAACCCATGCCAAAAGGTTGGTATAGCTGAACCAAGAACAAAGATATGGGAATCATAGAGACACGCTTGTTATGATCCCTTTTTGGTTCCAAGAGTAAACCTATGGCTATTGGAGCTGAGATTACCTAGCCATCCTGAGGTAGAACAGATTCCTCAGGATCTAAAGAAACATAACTTGGGTTAAAGGTCAGCATCCTGTACTGATAGAGTGAGAATCACATGGTTATGAAACCACATAACTCAACTCACCACAATTCAGCACATTCCGGGACCTTCGGTTCAAGTCCAAGGTTGAAACATTGAGAAAGGAGTAACTACTATCTTAGTGCCACTAAGAACACTACGAATAGCAATCACGAAGTATCTTTCGAAGCACAACATAACTCCGGAAGAACTTGACCAGAGGATGACGGATACATTCGAGATGGAAAGGACATCTCGAGGTTCAGGATTTTGAAACTTTAGAACCGGAGTATGTGGAACCCACATAACTCTGAGAGATTAGAATGGAAATTGAATCTCCCAGTTTAAGAGGTAACGGAGGATGGAACACACACGACTCTAGAACTTAGCACTAGGTCAACTTGGGTAAAAGAACGTCATTGCCAAAGAAGGCACCTAGGTTTTGAATGAATAGAAGAGATAGTAAAACCTTTACAAATCAAAACAGGTAAGAAGACCCAGAGTTAGAGCGATACCAGATACGAAGTAAAAAGAATCCTAAGAAGGTTTTTTTCACAATCCATTTCGAGTTTCAAAATAGTTTTCATAAACTCTAGACTCGACATCGACCAAGCAGTAAGGTTTTCCTACAGGCAGTCCTGCTCTGATACCATGACTTGTCACGACCCCGGACCCAGAGATATACATATTGTTATGTGCTCCTAGCCATGGACTCACAAGGGCTTCAGGGTTACCAGCCCCGGCCGCAACAAACAACGGCAGGCAGACTGGATTCATCGGCACGTAGTCCGGATCCCCAGTCTACTACTCCTTGTATCCATGCTAGTCATAACCAACTATGCATATCAAAGCGTCCACGAATCGAATGAAACTGAAGGAAACGGGGCCAAAGCTATACAGAGATGCTATGTGTCCAGAAAGTGCAACAACAATCGAGGGTTACTGGGGTTACCTCGCCCCAGGCCGATCACATCGACAGGCGGGCTCGGACATGGATCATCGGCTCCACAACCCCTCGACTGCGACAACTATGCAGGCATAGCCAAAACTGTATAACGATGAGCTCGAAACCAACAACCGATCAAAGCAGTACTCTAAACAAGAAACTTGTATTAAACAGGTGTTACTAGAGTATAGCTTACAAGCAGAGGTCACACGACCCAACATTACATCAGACAACGGAAGGCAATTTATGTTGCTAATCAACAAGAACCAAAAAGGCCTAAGAGGCCGCAACATAAGGCGACGTCCCAGCCCATAGATTCCAGGCTGCTACCTGGGAACCCCAAACTACTCGTCGATGTCCACGTTGAATCACCACCGATGGAGTTCTTCTCCTGAACCAAAATTAAGCAAACCTGAGTACGGGAGGTACTCAACAAGACTTAATTAACCTATTATATATCTGCTATTTCGAAAAGGGTTTCATGAAGGCTGATTTGCGTAAAGCAATCCTTGTTTTCCAAATTGAGGAAGAATAGCACGTCTCATAGAAGGTTTTCAAAACAGATGAGAAACTTGCTTCTGTAATCATCATCTTTTGATTCCACCAACCTCATTTCCCGGCATCTCACATACTACAAGGATCACCCCTCCCGGCATCTCCGGGGAGGCACCCTTCATTCATTGCCAACATCTTTTACGCCACTTTCAAGTTATCTATGACCTCGTGACTTTCACCAAGTCGTCCATAACCGTGGACACGGCTTTCCGAAAGATTTATCCCTGCAGGGTGGTACACTTTACCCACACGTATCCTCCGACTCTTAGCGCCACATGTACGCTCTTCCATGGAGCGCGGCAGAGGGTGGCTGGCTCCGACCTTTACCTTGCTCGACCCTATCCATGAGTCAACCCAAACAGGGCCACCCCGTCAACAGGGAGTTGGCCACCTCCTGACGGCACCTGTTCTGTGAGTCGGAACAAGATCCGTGTACGTCCATCACTTGTCCCGGTCACGCCCTAGTTTTTCTCCAAATCGTTTTCTGACTCACACGCAGATGGAAATAGCAAACTACGTGACTCATGGATGTGGCCAAACAAGTTAGTTAGTCGAGCGAGGTTCATTGGCTCGCGCGTGTGGTTGCACGCTCAGTCTTGGTTTCCGCGGCGAGACCTTACTCCTAGGGTTGGCAAGTACAGGACAAAGAACCACTTCCCAAGCGGCCTCCCGTCCTCGCCTTAGTCAGGTTAACCACACAACTCCCATCTCACCACGTCATCATGTCATACTAGGTTATCGAAGCTCTGATTCATCATCCGGATGGAGCAGAGGTAAACAAACATGTGTGACTAAGCAAAGCAGATATGAGGCTCTGGCGATGCACACAAGCAATTCTATGGCGGCTAGGAGCAGTGGATCAGGATATTGAGGCAATGCAGCATATAGGTGAACTATGTCTACTAGCATCAAATAGTTTAGAATCGAATGCATAGTACGAGATTCAAATGTTGTTCGAAAGCATATATGAGCAGATAAGAGGTTATGCTTGCCTTGGTCACAAGAAAACCAGATAAAGATCTTCTGGAATAAGTGCTTGACTTGTCGGTTAGGATCAAGTATTCGTCATTTGGATTGCTGGCCTTCTCTTCGGAGTCACGTTCTACCGAGGGGGAACAAACACCGAAAAGAAGAAATAACAATCAACACATGGCATCGATGCAATGCACAACATGTATGCATGAGCAAATTGATGCACTGAAATAATGCCCTAAACATGCTCGTTGGGTTGCTAGGGTTCATATGTCAGTTATGAAATTTTACTGAAAAAGTCCCGAAATAGACCCCGGAGGGGGTTTCGGACGATTATGAAGGTGAACACCATTTTAGTTACTCAAATGAGGTTGAAAACATCATAACTAGGTTTAGTTTGTCATTTTGAGCAAATTGGTATATTACTTTTAATTTTCTAATTTTATTGATTAAAAACTTATTTTTCTATTTTTAATTGATTAAACAACATTAAATAATGTCCAAAAATGAAATGTGTCAAACATGTATGAAAGTGACATTTTTGAAAGAGTACATTTTTCTGAACAAAACCATATTTTTACTTTATTTTTCTGAATTACAGATTAAAAGATATTGAATTTACAAAATTAAACATTTTCTGTAATCTCTACTATATAATAAGGGTTATGTTTCTCCTTCGTCCGTTTTGGTCATTGGTACGTCGTACGTCGTTTTGGTCGTTGGTACGTCGTACTACGGGTCTACGGGATTAGGTTTCTATTGTTGGTACGTCGTACTACGTCGTTGTTCGGAACCTGATCCAACACCGTCTCCCTTCGACACGAACTCTTCTAGGAGCACGCCCTCATAGGTGCCTGTATAAAAAGGATTCGACTCCCTCCATTGAAATCGAAACCCCAGAACAACAATGCCGCGTCCGAAGTTCCGCCACAACTCGATTTTTCATGCCCGCAGCCCGCTCAAGCTCGACATCTCCGCCGTCTTGCCACTTCTTCAACGAGGACGCCACGTCGGTGAATTGTATCGGTTTTATGGCTGCAGGCTCTGGAGTCCAGATAGTAGATCGCCCTCCCTGCAGCGAAACAAAATACACAGCAATCCAACGCGAGTCGGCATCTCCGCCCGGCGCCCACGACTCAGTGCACTTATCCGATCCCCTATATATCCCTTTGCCAAGACACCTCACACATGCTCACATACTTCCTGTCGTGCCGCGCGCCACACCCCTTTGCCCTCTTGCGACACTAGGGATTCAAGCGAAAGAATCCGGCGCAAGGCGCCTGCACGGCGGTGAGCCGGCGACATCCACGACGCGGCGCTCAAGCCAGCCGACGTACGCGTCGGCGTCGGCCTCATCGCGGAGGCGGCGCACGCCGTTGAGCATGTGGACTGGGGCATGTCGCGCCAGCGAGTGCGCCCTTGTGGGCGGCCTTCCATCCTGCGCACCGCTGAGCGGTGACGTTCTAGCCCGGGTCAAGCGTCTCACAAGAGGGCAGAGGCCAGGACTGCACGGCCAGCTTGCACATCTCCAGAGTGGTTCGTTACGTGGTCTGCCGTTCTGGTGTTCCTGCTACACGAGGGGTAGCAGCGAATCGACGGTGCGGCACAGGAAGGCATCCGTCACCACCCACATGAGCTCCTTCACCGCGTCTCTGACGAGCTGGTCGAACAAACCCACTCCACAGACGCGGTCAACTATATCGGTCGTCTGCTTCCGCTCTTCCTTAATCTTCCTAGAGTTTGGTCGGCTGGGTGCGTGAGCTGGGATATTTGGTTTAGCCAGGCTTGTCAGATCGATCTCCTTATTTACTTCTGCAACTTCATTCATATATGGACGAAGTATGGAAAAAAAAAAGAATGGGGATGGGTGATTAACTAATTATTATCCATCAACGTGATTTTAAAATGTGTACTAACAGTATTGTGCAAAAATATGGATACGCATCGGTATATTCTACTAGGATTTTTTTTTATATACGCCTCCCCAAGAGGAGCCGGGTTCCATTATTGACATAACAGAACAAACCACTGTCTTACAAAGTAGCAAAAGCAACCAGCGCAAGGAAAAGGGAGGAAAAAACTAGCAGCAAACGAATGCAAGGTTAAAGTTTTAGCGACCTATTACAGGGACGGGGAAGAGACACCGCAGACATGAAACCACAAAGTATTTCCACCACCAAAACAGGAATAATAACTGGCACTGTTTTGCAACTCAAAACCCTCTGCACCCCACTTTCGATCTTCAGCGAACGGGCAAACGCCGATGTAGTTCTTGCTTTTTCTTCTACCAGTACACAAACGCTTCTGCTCAAACGGATTCACCTTTATCTTCATCTACCACTTGATTCATAGATTGAAGACCTCGACGAGGTTGCTGCATAGGCCCTGACAACAACTTCTTGAATACGATCAGCACCAATTGTATCGGTATATTCTACTGTGGATAGGAATACCTCGCTACTACTCCCTCCGTCCAGAATTAAATGTCATAAAGTTTGACAAAAGTAGATGTATCTAGACATAATTAGTGTTAGATACATCCACTTTTGTCAAACTTTGTGACACTTAATTCCGGACGGAGGGAGTACTTTATATTCAATGAGTGTTTTTTTCTTGCAGCTTTATAAGCTTTATTCATAGGCTATGTTGTGTGCATACTCAAACACTTTCGCTTGAGCAACATGGTGTGAGCCCGATTTTACCATTTATTTATGCATTCATAGTGTTGTGAGAGTCTGAAGGTTTGAATAATGGGAAACAATTGGTGTATTGTCAAATATGATTCTTTTATTCGCGGATGTACTATCCGAGGCATAGGGCATCAGCCTTATATCAGTACCAAGAAGAGCATGACTTTCAACATCAGCCGTATAATATGAACATAAATAGTGTCCTGAATTTTAAAATATTATGTGAAAGAGGAGAGTTCACCTATATATGTGCCAAGACTTGGAACTTCATAAAGGATACATGGTTAAGATCCTAGAATCACAGGGTGTGACTTACAGCGTGATGTTGTGAGAGGAGTATTCATTGTCGGTGCATATATCTCTATTCGGTCGGTGCATATATCTCTATTCGGGCGGGAGTATCCATTTTTTACTTTCTCGGTGCATATGCCTATGTATGCGCATACAGATAAATAAAAACATGTACAAAGTGATTAAAAATAAAATTATTATTAAGTTAAAAGCCAATAAAGTTAGGGTGAGGAGGAGGATAAGCAATGATACAGGTGAGACGATGTGTTCAAACTACGCACCGAGCGTGTTATTTTTTTCTCCCGTTGCAACGCACGGGCACATATGCTAGTATAAATAAAGGTAGGGCCCACGTGTCAGATTGAACTCATATTATTTCAAAAAGGAAACCCGACTGACAGCGGGGGCCCGCGTCCACGTCGTGCTGACGTCATGATGACGTCGGCGACGGCCGGCAGTGCCCCTGCCGTGGACGCCGGCTACGACAGGCGCCACGGGACGCCTCGAGCTGGGGCGCGTTAGATGCGCGCGGAATCGCGCTACCGCAAGGCGCCAGCGCCACCATCTATTGGCAACCGGGGAGCTCCGGCGATGAACTCCGGCGGTGGCTGATACGGGTACTCGACGGCGGCGACGAAAACTAGAGCAAAAAGAGGGAACCAAGGGCATGGTGAGGTGCGGGAGGTCACCCTGAGCACGATGGAGTGGACGGCGAGGCGAGATGAGGACGAATTTGACGGCGGCGAGAGATGGAGGCCGACGGCCGGTGATGAAGACGATGACGAAAAATTGCGACGGCTCCCGCCATGACTGCTCCCCATCTTACTCGAGGTGAGGTAGAGGACGACGGAGAAGCTCCCCGGTGGTTCATCACGGCGAGGCGGGGATCTAGTCGCCGGCGGCGTCCAAACTCGGCGACGGCTAGGGTTTGCTCTCGGGAGAGAGATACAGAGAGAGGCGGGAGTGAGAGAGCCGAGGGAAGGGGCTTCTGCGGGGGTGGGCTCGATCCGGACGGCTTTCGGGTAGTCATCCCCTCCACGTCGTCGCGGAAGCAGGAGGTGGAGGCGGCTGCCCTCCTGTCGCCGGACAGGAGGAAGAAGACAACGGGAGAAAAAAAACAAAAATACGAAAACCCCCTGAAACTTTTGGAAATTGCAAAAGAGTCCTGGGTGCCCAGCCGGATACGTCCAAACCTAGACAAGTGTCGACATAGTGTGCACATCGTCCTTCTTCCGGGTTCCCGCTGACAGCTTTGGTTCCTAACCTTGGCTGCATCTGGAAAGTCGTTGGGCAAAACAAGGGGACAGACTGGTATCACTGTGCCAAACACAGAGTAGGGCCCCCTTATCCTGCGACGGCCTGCTTCCATGCTGTCACTGTCAGGCAGGCCGGTCCCAGATGAACAGTAGTTCGAATACTACCAAGTACGGACCCAGGATACGCGGGATCCTGTGTCAGAACGGCTCCTTTGACTTTCTGGCCCGAGTAGGTTCCCGCCAATTTTACTCGGGCCAACTCTTCTACCCGAAAGGACAGAACTTGATTGATTCTTCCTTCTGGTCATCTTGAGGTGAAACCGAGTAGCAGTCGACCGGGTAGCAAGTACCGGGTAGGCGGCTACTCGACCAAACCTCTCTTTTGACAGTCGCCTTTACCACTTGCCTTTACCCTACTCGGGGGTAACCCCCCGACAATGTGGAGGGGGAATGATAGGGAGGATGATGCTCATGGTTTAGAGGAGGAAAATTTGAACGACCCCGGTGTTCGTGAGACTGAAGTGACTGATGGGGATACTTCTATGCCCCAAGCTGAGTCTTCAAATATTCCGGGGACGTCGTCACTTAGCCTGCTATCTCCTGTGATGGTCCCAGATGGTTATGCGGTGACTCCTTTGAACCCAAATCCTCAAACTCCGAAGGGAAAGGAGATACTGGCCACGGCGAGGAAGCTACAGATGTCACAAGCTGGAAAAAAAACAGGGTTCTTCTCTGGTTCTGGGCTGGCTGCTGGAGGGCCTTTTCGTGGTGATGGTGGGCTCGTTTCAGAGGCTACAGCAGCTCTGCCTGCTACTTCGGTGGGCTCCCCACGGTGCTCGCCGGCGGGCCTGGGTGGGCTGTCGCCCACTGGCCGGTCTGCGCCTGTCTGGGCGCCTTCGGCGTCGCCCGGGGCGGCAGCTAGCTGCGAGCTGCGCTCGCCGTCAGCTGTGGCGGGCGGGCTGCATCGAGCGGGTGGTTCCCCGGCGGGCCAAGCTGGGTCTTCGGTTGGCCGGGCGGCGGCTACGGCCTATTCCTCGCCCACGGCGGTGCGGTTGCCTGCTGGGGCATCTCAGCCCAGCGGGGAGTCACTCTACCCGAAGACTACTGTCGCGATGGATAGCGACGTGAGGGTGTCGTCTACGTCGACTCTTCCGACCCCGGCCACGTCTACGCTGAGGAGGAGCACGAGGTATCTTGCCTCCCATGACGGGACATCGTGCACGGACGAGGACGCGATGACACGCGCAATGAGGCGGAAGGCCGAGAGCTTCAACGATTATGCAGGTACGGAACCAACCAATAAATCCTTTTTATCTTTATCGTCTGATTCTATTTCTGCAAAGTTGTCGTCGGTTGGTTTCTGTTTGGGCAGTAATATTGATAAGATAGATATTTCGACTAAAGACTTGAAACGGATGGAATATGACAGATTAACAGTCATTCCTAAAGTTTCGGCTAAGTCTGTTTCTCCCGTACTGGATGACGATGAGTTGCATGACACGATTGATGTCCAACTCCTAACGCATCTGGTTGGGGATATCTCGGAGGGGGGTTTCGACGAGGCTATGCTTAGCTCAGCTTATGATCTTAAAGCATCAAGCCGAAAGTCCAAAACCGACTCCTTGAGAAAGAAAAAATCGCCTAAGAAAAAGGCTAAAGTTACCACTACTCCGAATGTTTCCCGATGAATGGCATATTCTCGAACAGCAGAGGTCTACGTGACTTGGCTAAACATGTTCGTATTGCTGATTTGATTCGGGATCATCACTTGGATTTTGTGGGTGTTTCTGAGACTGGAAAGCGTGACTTCTCATCGAGTCTACTTAACTGCCTATCTGGTGGTGTGGATTTTACTTGGGTCTCACGTCCACCTCGGGGACGATCTGGTGGCATTCTACTCGGTGTGAGAAATGATACCATGGAAGTGTTAGCCTCGTCGGAAGGGGAATTTCATATTAAGTTCCACATCCGCAATAAAAGCTGATAACTTCCAATGGAGTCTTGTCACTGTGTACGGTGCCGCCCAGGATGCTCAAAAATCGGCTTTTCTCCGTGAGCTGGTGAACCTAGCAAAAGACAATCCATACCCTATACTTATAGGAGGGGATTTTAATTTGTTGAGGTTCCCACACGAGAAGAGCAGAGGTAGATTCGATAATCATTGGTCTCTTTTATTCAACGCTGTAATTGACAGTCTTGACTTAAAAGAGGTAACAATGCCTGGGAGACAGTACACTTGGGCTAATAATCTCCCAGAGCCGACATACGAGAAATTGGATCGAGTACTGATGGACTCTGATTGGGAATCGAAATTCCCACTGGCCTCAGTCAGGGTCCTAGAACGTATTGAAGCATTATCAGATCATGCTCCCATTCTAATATCCACAGGGAACCATCACGTCCACCCTAGTCACCAGTTTAAATTTGAACTGGGATGGCTAAACCGTGATGGTTTTGAGGATATGGTCAAGATGGTATGGGCACGTCCAGTCGGTGGAGTCACTCCTTTAGACAGGTGGAACAATAAAATACGCGCTTTGCGTAAACACCTAAAGGGATGGGCTAAACACTTGGTTGGATTACTTAAAAAAGAAAAATTACGGCTTTCATCGATTATTGATGATCTTGAGTCTCTAGCGGAATGGCGACCCCTGTCCCCGGATGAGATTGAAATTAAAAAACAATCAAATGCGGAGATGGTGGGTATACTTCGTGATGAGGAGATTAAGTGGTATCAAAGATCAAAAGCTCAATTCATACTGCAAGGAGATTCGAATACGAGATACTTCCATAGTATTGCTAATAGCAGACATAGGAAGAAACTTATTCACTCTCTGGATCAGGAGGAGGGCAGAATTGAAGGCCATGATCAGTTAAAAAAATACATTACGAGGTATTATAAAAACCTGTTCGGAGAACCCGATGAGAGTGATTTCACATTGGATGAATCCCGGATAGATGATATTCCTCAGGTCTCAGATGAGGAGAATGCATATCTTACCGCCCCTTACTCTGAGGAGGAGGTTAAGAAGGCGGTCTTCTTAATGGAGCATAATAAGGCCCCTGGTCCGGATGGATTCCCAGCTGAATTTTATCAGCATTTCTGGGAATTGATTAAAGCGGATTTGCTTGAGTTGTTTCATGATTTGCATGACGGACAACTTGAATTATTTCGCATTAATTTTGGGGAGATAATTTTGTTGCCAAAGGTTAATGAGGCGGATAGGATTCAACAGTATAGACCTATTTGTCTTCTTAATGTGTGCTTCAAAATTTTCACCAAATCCGCGACATTAAGGCTAAATTCGGTTGCTGACCATGTAGTACGGCCGTCTCAGACAGCTTTTATGCAAGGTAGGAACATCCTTGATGGGGTGGTCGTATTGCATGAAGCGGTTCATGAGCTACACCGTAGGAAGATGGATGGCGTAATATTAAAGATAGACTTCGAAAAGGCTTATGATAAAGCCAAGTGGTCTTTTCTTCAGCAGACTCTGAGGATGAAAGGTTTCTCCGAAGAGTGGCGGTCTTTGATTCGTAACTTTGTTTCGGGGGGAAGTGTGGCAATAAAGGTCAATGATGACATTGGTGCTTACTTCCAAACGAAAAAAGGGTTACGACAGGGCGATCCATTATCACCTATATTATTTAATATAGTAGCTGATATGTTAGCCGTAATCATAGAACGTGCTAAATTTGAGGGTCGGATTGAAGGGGTAATACCTCATCTTGTGGATGGGGGGTTGTCTATTCTTCAATATGCAGACGATACAATTCTCTTTATGAATCATGACTTGGAGAAAGCAATGAACCTGAAACTGATTCTTTCAGCGTTCGAACAGCTCTCTGGTCTGAAGATTAATTATCATAAAAGTGAATTGTATTGTTTTGGCGATGCTCGAGACCATGTTGACCAATATGCTGAGCTTTTCGGATGTGGTCAGGGTCAGTTTCCTATTAGTTATCTAGGCATCCCGATTCACTTCAGGAGGCTGACGATTGCCCAATGGAAACATGTTGAGGAAAGACTTCAAGAAAGGTTGACTAGTTGGAAAGGGAAATTACTATCCTTGGGTGGTCGATTGGTTCTCATAAATTCAGTATTAACCAATATGGTACTGTATATGATTTCCTTCTTCCAATTACCAAAAGGAGTCTTGCATCGATTAGATTATTTTCGATCAAGATTTTTTTGGCAAGGGGATGGTGAGAAGAAAAAATATCGATTGGCTAAATGGAATGTGCTATGCCGTCCTAAGGAACATGGTGGGCTAGGGATTCATGACCTTCAGGTCAAGAATAGAGCTCTACTAGGGAAGTGGTTGTTTAAACTGCTGACCGAGGATGGGATGTGGCAAACTATCCTAAGGAGGAAGTATATAGGTTCAAAAGCTCTTTCCCAGGTTTCATGGAAATCCGGGGACTCACACTTTTGGGCTGGTCTTATGGCGACAAAGAAATACTTCTTCCCTTTGGGATCATTTTCCATTAAAAACGGTTCACAGATACGGTTCTGGGAGGATAAGTGGTTAGGTAATAACACACTCCGGGAACAATATCCAGCTTTATACAACATAGTGCTTGGACGACACAAAAGTGATACTATCGCTAAGGTGATGGAAACCTTCCCACCAAACGTGACGTTCAGGCGAGACCTAGTTGGTCCCCGCCTTTTAGCTTGGAACGAACTATTACATCGTTTGATGGTAGTACAGCTAACAGAGGGTGTGGATGAGTTCCGTTGGAATTTACACTCTAATGGTAAATTCACGGTTAGCTCGATGTATGAGGCGCTGTTACAACCGGATATGCCAATTGAAAATAATAAAAAAATTTGGAAGATGAAAATACCTCTTAAAACTAAGGTTTTTGCATGGTATCTTCGTCGTGGTGTAATTTTAACAAAAGATAACCTTGTAAGACGCAACTGGCAAGGGAGTAAACAATGTGTTTTTTGTCATAAAGATGAGACAATAAAACACTTGTTTTTCGATTGTGCGGTTGCTAATTCTATATGGTCGATCATTCAAATAGGTTCTACCTTATATCCACCGATAAGTATTGCCAATATTTTTGGGAGTTGGCTAAACGGTGTTGATAAGAGGTTTAAGACACTTATTAGGGTGGCAGCGTTTGCCGTGATTTGGTCGTTGTGGCTGTGTAGAAATGACAAGGTTTTTAATGATAAAAATTTCTCTCTCATGCAGATTATCTTCAGGACTACAGCTATACTCCATACTTGGGTTCCACTGCAGCGTTTGGAGCACCGGGACCTTTTTTTGGAGGTGTGTACCAGACTGGAGGATACGGCGAGGGATTTTTTATCCCAGCATGGGTGGCAGCATAATTTGCGGATTGGACCCCCAGCATCTTAGGCGATCTTACTTACTTTTGTCGTTCGCCTTATTTTTCTTGTGTTCTTAAATTTTCGGCTGTGTGCATCTTGTTATGCAGAGGCTGGGTGTAATATTACATTAAGTAATAAAATATCCCTTTATCAAAAAAAAAAAATAGGCATACATCCACACAAACACAAGAAACGAGTACATACACCGAGTGAACAAAAATCGGTCGACATTCAAATGTCCAAGAATCGCCCCCATCTCCTATTCAAATGTCGATATTCCATGCGGATTTGGTCGGAGATCTTTTCATGGTGTGGCATGAACGACATCCTCCATGTCTCGTGGGTGATGGAGTCTAGTGTCAAATATTGGTGGACTAACTTGGTCACGACAAAAGGTCGACCGCGCAAAGGCATTGCATCCATGACTTGCTTGTCTCATGGGAAATTTGGAAAGAGCGGAATGTTAGAGTCTTCCGACATCATGCCTCCCCTCCCATTTCCATCATTGCAAGAATTAAAGAGGAGACCAAAGCGTGGGGGAAAGCCGGGGGCCAAGTTTTTGAGTTATATCGTATAGGGAGAGTAGGCTCGTTAAAGTCCTAGGGCGTGTCCTAGACAACATTGTTAAGATTTATCTAAAACTCCTTCTCTATTAATGAAAATGGTAAATATTTTGCCTCGTTTCAAAAACAAAAAAATTCGGTGCGACCCCAAAATGCAACAGTTTACACCCTGTTTTGTTTGGATGGTCCAACTGGTCTTGGGAAGTTGGGGATTCTGAAAAAATGGGATAGGACATGGCAGAATTAGAGGCTTTGACTGCATTCTTCTACTCCTCAAACGGAAAAGACAAGAAGAATCCCATAAGGAGTGAATAGGATGGAAAAGAAAGCGAATCACGTACCCATTTCCACTTTTGCCGTTCGGAGATACGCAGGGCAACATGAACGCTGCCTCGAGAAAAGCAAAGAGATAATACTGTACACTCATAAATGTTTTTGTCGACAACAATATATGCCCATTTCCACTCAAATAAAGTAAATCGTCCGTGGGGAATAGTTGAATATAAAAATCTTTCTCACTGCGTGCGTTAGAATGTGAGATGCGGTTCTAGTCTAGCGTTGATCCGTGCGCTATATAAAGGTCGGGAGGAGCGAGGGGGAAGAAGCAGAAGCAGAGCGCAAGCAGCATACCATACGTCCATACGTAAGCTAAGCACGCCCAGTTAGCAGCCAGTCATCAGCCATGAGCTGCGGCGGAAGCAGGGGTCCGGCGGCGACGGTGCGATGCAGGGACTGCAGGGCGAGCGTGACCGCGGCGCCCGGCGCCCGTGCCGTCCACTGCCAGCAATGCTCCAGCGTGACGCGCGTGGCCGGGTGCGGCCGGCAGCGCCCGGGGGTGCAGCTGGTGCCGCAGAGGCCCCCTGCCCCGGGCTTCGGCGGCCGCGGCAAGAAGCGCGCCGTGCTGATCGGCATCAAGTACACCGGCCGGCGCGCCAGCGAGCTGAGGGGCCCCGTCAACGACGTCAAGTGCATGAGGTACCTGCTCACCGAGCGCTTCGGCTTCGCCAACGACTGCGTCATCCTCCTCACTGGTAGGCAACATCTTTGTTCCAGTCGGTGATCGATCGATGATCCTCGTTCGATCGGTCGGTCGCGGTGCTCTGCTGCTTACTGAATCACCGATACACGTACGTATGTGTGTAGACGAGGAGAAGAACCCGTGCAGGCTGCCGACCAAGGAGAACATCCGCATGGCGATGCACTGGCTGGCGCAGGGCTGCAGCTCCGGGGACTCGCTGGTGTTCCAGTTCTCCGGCGCGGGCGCGCAGGTCCCCGACGACAGCGGCGACGAGCGCGACGGCATGGACGAGGCCATCTGCCCCATGGACTCCTTCCACCAGGGCCCCATCCTGGACGACGAGATCAACGAGGCCATCGTCCGCCCGCTCGTGCGCGGCGTCAAGCTCCACGCCATCGTCGACGCCTGCCACAGCGCCACCGTCCTGGACCTCCCGTACCAAAGCACCATCTCCAAGTCAGTCATGCATTAAGCTCCACCATCCACGCGCAGCCTTCATGCATAACTCAATAATAAGCCATCCCGTCGTTCTTGATCAGGGCTACGGGGTGCGTGGGGTGGAGGGACGAGCGGCCTGTGAACGGCGCCTGCAAGGGCACCAACGGAGGCCAGGCCGTGCTCATCAGTGGCAGCAGCAACGGCAAGAAAAGGCCTACCAACGTGGTCAGTCTGAATTTCTATATTTATTCCTACGTATATATAATGTCACAAGCAGAGCGTGATGTGTTGGTGCGTGCAGCTGCCTGAACCCTGTGCCACCATCGGCGTCATGACGCACAGCTTCATCAGGGCACTGGAGTGCGAGCCCCGCACCACGTACGGCCGCCTGCTGGCCTCCATGAGGAGCACCATGCGCCAGGGCGCCGGGACCTGCAACCTGCAAGGCCCCGTCGGCGGCTCCATCCACAAGGTCACCAACTTCAGCGGCGTCGAGGAGCCCCAGCTGTCTGCTGCTCACAAGTTCGACATCGACCGCGAGCTGTTCTGCATGTAGAACCCCATGATGCTCGATCGTCGTCGTCGTCGCCGACCCGATTACTATCAATGTGTATGATGCTTGCTACTAGTATGTGTGATGTATCGCCTGCCATGCCACCGCACCGAAGAACGAGCATAGCTCATATAAGGCTCTCGAGGACCTTGCCGGTTCTCCATGACTACTGTACCGTACCTCAACTGTAATAAGGCTGTTGCGTGTAATCACATCCCCAAAAATAATTCAAGCTCTATGCTGCTTCACCTCCAGGAGATGCCCTTAAAATGTACTCCCTCCGATCCATATTAATAGGTGCTGAAGTGGATGTATTTAGACATGTTTTATTGTTAGATACATCCACTTCAACACCTATTAATATGGATCGGAGAGAGTAATTGAAATGGACCGCGTGCGTATCACGCACGCAGCCATGATTGCGATGGAACTGAAACCGAACGCCTTTTCGGCACTGCCATATTCGGAACCAAAACCTTTTCCTTCCACTAGACAAATTTGGTAACTACAGAACGCCGTAAAGGTTTGATTTGGCTACTTGGCCCTACAATGAGCATCTTGGTATTTCTTTCACGGTCAATGAAGTTACAGTTGTCTTGTTACATCAGGAGCTCAGATTACTTACGGTGACTGATGATCTGGATATTGCCGCGTTTCATGCTTTTGGTTTGAGGTTTTGATCCAGTTGTGTTGCTGGAATTTGGCGGGCTGTGCCACTGGTTAAATACTGTATTTCCCCCGATGTCGGGGTGCGACTCCCTCAAACGTGTAGGGTGGTAGGTTTTTTGTCCCGTAGTTTAATTCTTCGATGCCAATTCTTCGATGCCGAGGATTGGATGGCGGGTTTTCCTACCGGTAGTTCCTTCTGGTTCCCGGTTATTTTGCTACTTTGTTGAATCTTTGTATTTCCGTTATTCGTTATAATGGAAATGGGGGAACCCAGTTGGAAAAAAAAGAACTGAAGAAGCCACCATAACAAACCTGTTACTTGGTTTCTAACACGGAGAACCCCTCCACCTAACATGGCAGAGGTTGAGCCAATAGATGGTTTCAGGATTGAACGGTAGCTCCTGCTTTTGAATCTTAAGTTCTGAGAAAATTGCAGCGGCAAGCGGCAAGGGAGAAAACGATCCTAACTTTCCAGAGGGTAATGCTGCTACTGAAAGCGCTGGCACCGCAAGCACTTCAAAGCGTGGATTTGGCGCAGAAACTACAAGGCCTTCAAACCACATCTTAACACACGATGCTATCTAAAACACATTCAACAAACAAACATCTTGCAATCCATCAGCTAGACCAAAAAAATAAATCTTCAGAACACGACCATTAGTTAAACGCCTCGCACAAGCAGGCAGCAATGTACCAACAGCCTACGGATCACAGAAAATAAGTACCAGTAAGTAGCCTAGCGACTCGGAAGAGTTTACAGCACGTCAAGGCTCACAACCGCTTGTCCTCACTTCAACAAACAGAAGTTCACAAAACGAAGCCGCAAAGGAACCCACTCAACCCCACAGCAGGGACTCGCTAGGGGCCCTAATCATCAGAGAACTCGCTGCTTGATACAGACGAACATTGCTTCATTGCCTTAACTGCCTCCCTGAAAATGTTAAACATAACAGATGTTACGAAATCATCATGGTGAGCTCAAGCGGTGCCAAGTTTAATCTGTTCTAAAGTTCCATTTTGCTCAAACATAATGTTGAGAGCCAAGAAGGCATATAAGTATGAAGTAACAATAGTGTAATAGCAAAACGAGTCATAACAGAATGCTTCACTCGATCAATTCTCACCAGAATAATGTGCATAATAACGTAATAACAATGCCACTTTTGGAGTAAAAAACCGTTCTATTTAAGAAGAGACGTTTAAAAAAGCGACAGGCGAGATTGAAATATTACCAAAATGCTTCTAGTATGTGTGATGTATCACCTGCCATGCCACCACACCAAGAATGAGCATAGCTCATAGTATAAGGCTCTCGAGGACCTTGCTGGTTCTCCATGACTACTGTACCGTACCTCCACTGTAATAAGGCTGTTGCTTGTCATCACATCCCCTTAAATAAATCAAAGCTGTACGCTGATCCATCTCTCCAGGAGATGCCCTTAAAAAGGCAACGTGAGTGACAGATATATAGTACTCCCTCCGTCCACTTTTATAAGGCACACTTCTTACTATTGAAATGCTAAGAAGTGAGACTTATAAAAGTGGACGGAGAGAGTATGTGATTAAAATGGACAGCGTGGGTATCACGCACGCAGCCATGATTGCGATGGAACTGAAGCTTTTCGGCACTGCCATATTCAGAACCAAAACCTTTTCCGTCCGCTAGACAAATTTGGTAACAACAGAACGGAGTACAGGTTTGATTGCCTACTTGCCCCTACAATGAGCCTCTTGGTATTTCTTGCACGATCCATGTAGTTACAGTTGTCTTGTTACATCAGCAGCTCAAGAACTGAAGAAGCCACCATAACATAGTACCTGTTACTTGGTTTCTAACATGGAGAACCCCTCCACCATTAACATGGCGGAGGTTGAACCTACAAATGGTTTCAGGATTGAACGGTAGCTCCTGCTTTTGAATCTATCAGAGAAAACTGCAGAGGCAAGCAAGGATGGAAAGAGAGAAAACGCTCCTAACTTTCCACAGGGTAATGCTGCTAGTGAAAGCACAGGCACCGCAAGCACGTCAAAGCGTGGATTTGGCACAGAAACTACAAGGCCGCCTTCAAACCATATCTTAACACAGGATGCTATGTAAAACCCATTCAACAAACAAACATCTTGCAATCCATCAGCTAGACAACGAAACTAAATCTTCAGAACACCACCATTAATTAAACGCCTCGCACAAGCAGGCAGCAATGTACCAACAGCCTACCAAACCACAGAAAGCAAGTACCAGTAAGTAGCCTAGCGACTGGTAAGAGTTTACAGAACGTCAAGGCTCACAACCGCCTGGCCTCACGATTAGACAAAAAAGGATACCGCCACTTCAACAAACAGACAAGTTCATAAGAAGCTGGAAAGGAACCCGCTCAAACTCAACCCCACAGCATGAACTCGCTAGGGCCCTACTCATCAGAGGAATCGCCGCTTGATACAGACAAACATCCCTTCATTGCCTTAACTGCCTCCCTGAAAATGTCAGACATAACAGATATTACGAAATCATCATGGTGGTCTCAAGAAGTGCCAAGTTTCATATGCTCAAACATAATGTTGCAACCAAGAAGGCATATAAGTACAAAGTAACAATAGTGTAATAGCAAAACGATTCATAACAGAATGCTTCACTTGATTAATTCTCGCCAGAATAAGGTGCATAATAACGTAATAACAATGCCACTTTTGGAGTAAAAAACAGTTCTGTTTCAGTAATTTTAGGAGACGTTAAAAAAACGACAAGCGAGATTGAAATATTACCAAAATGCTTCATGCATCTCCTGGTTCTCAGGATCCAGTTTCACTGCAGCCATAAATGCATCGCAAGCTTCTTTGTGCTCCTGAGGGTAAAAACATGAAGCACATTATCGACATGGAAAACATGGTGTTGACACATAAAACAGTAAAAGACTAGCAAATTCTAGTTCTATCTGACCTTGAGCGCCATGAAGGCAGCTCCTTTCCGATAGTAACCTTTTGGCCAGTCAGGCCGCACCCTTATGCTTGCATTAGCATCCACCAAAGCATCACGTGCTTGACCACTCTTTAGATGGCAAAGGCTCCTATTTGAGTAGAGCGCGGCATCTGAAGGATCCACTTTGATCGCCTGCATCCCAGAATCAAATCAAAACAAGCACACAATCTGTCATCTCAGAACTAAATCAGACAAATGGGAAGTATAGATCACATATATCCATGCCAAATAGACCATGATTTACTACAGATACGATATGAACAGGGGTCTCCAATAGTAGTATTAGGTAGATATGGTAGTGCAACAGATTACCTCGCTGTAGAATTTTGTTGCAGCGGCATAGTCCTGACTCTCTACTGCTTTTGCACCAAGTGATTTCAGCTCAGCCTTCTTATCTTTGTTAACACCTACCTTGTCCTATACCATTAAGAAAACATATACCTTAACAGTATGAACCTAATGCAGCTTTTCCAGTATGGGATATGTGCAATGATATACCTTGGCACAGGATTTTGATGCGCTAGCATCCTTTTTCTTGGATTTTTTTTCTTCTTTTAATTTCGTCTCAACCTTGTTGTCTTTTTCACTTTTCTTATCCTGAGATTTCTTATCCTGAGATTTCTTTTCCTGAGGATTAAGCATGTCAATACATAGAAAATATGTAATACTTAAGCCCTAACTTCAGAACAATGATTTTACCACTCCAATTCATGGTCATGTTAATTTAGCTGCAAACAATTCAATTGTCCTTGGTACTTCTATTTACAAGCATAAGTTTGGGCAAAATTGCGCAGGAGAAAGCACCTAAAAACCGGTCAAACATGGCAAATAAACATGTGCAGCTAAACATCTTTGAGACTTTGACTGACTTGCAGTGGATAAATATCATGATGCTATCTCCATGAGATAACCATGTATATCACTATATCCAGAGAGCAAATGACATGAATCTTACTTCACACATATATCCCAGGAGCAGGACAAACATAAGGTTCACATTTTGGAACATCGATATAAATGAGCTTAGAGTTTAGTGTATACCTTTTCCTTTAACTGCTTTGATTTCACATGAGCAATTATTCCTTCAACACTCCAGTTCGACACGGACTGAATGGGTGAAGTGTAAGGCAGGAGAATCTCTACAAGCTCTCTTCTTCCAGAGTTTGCAGCGATCTCTATTGGTAGTGAACCACCCTGTTATAAGAAAACAACAAGCTGTTAATAAAGGATGATCACAGTGTGTCAACAGAAGAAGACATAGGATCCAACCAGTTAGCATGTTAAATACAACAACAGGATAGACGAAATAAGCAATAATCAATACATTCCCTCGTGTTCCAAGAGCTAGTAACACAACATCATCACCACAAGTTCCAGTTTTAAAGTGTGAAGGATTAATATCGATCAAAAGAAGCAAGTACCAAGGGTCAATAACTTACATGGTTAATTGGAATATTGGCATCCGCACCGACCTCCAACAAGTACTTTACACATTCAGACAAGTCTTTACTAGTTGCTATCACCAGTGGAGTATCGGGATTTGTACAATTCAAATCAGCACCAGCCTGTGATTACCATTAGTGTAATAAATGAGTGTGTATGGATATTTACGATTCGCATAAAAATCAGGAATCCAGCAAAATCCAGACTGGATTCCCTGTAGCAGTCAAGATACAATAAAGGTGAAATAGCTACCAGACCTTGACAAGGTGCTTCATGCACTTCAGAGCAGCAGACTCGGTTATCTTTCCAGGAACAACACAAGCAACTGCGGCACAAAGAACTGCAGCAGTCATGGGTGTTCCTAAATCTGCGCAAACCCTGTTTGGCTACAGGGTATTTAGAGAAATATGTCAGTTCCCGTGAAAAGCATAATAATCGTACAGATATCAAAACATCAAATTATTTACATCTGCATTGTTCTGCAATAAAATCTGCACGATGGCAGACTTCCCATGAGATGCAGCCATATGTAGTGGCGTCCCTTCAGAAGAGGATGCATTAACACTTGCTCCTTTGGTTAGCAACAGTCGTACCAGTCCATCATTTCCTAGGAAAAATGAAAAGTAAGGAGTTGCATTAATTACAATGAATAATAATAATAATTTGTTTTAGACATTCTAATTCTGGAAAAAATATAGCAAAAAAAATCATAGACATCACTATTATTCAAGTGGTGTATTTTGAGTTCAAGATACACACATACGTACCTCAATGCACATGACAAAATTTGAGTATAAACAGGCAAAACACATAAAAAAAAGTGGTGAAGATAAATTAATCCAAGAGGGACATTACGTATGTGTAAGGTAATTGTGTGTAATATAATATATAGCATGCTTTGAGTACAAACAGATACAGTATGCTTTGAGTTCAAACAGATAAATATGCAGTCTAAACACAAACTGGGGATGGCCATTACTTATTAGTAACCAGATCAGGCAGGACCCCAACATATTAAATGAGCAACAATTGGCAACTATATTGGTATAGTAATAAAGCATACAAAGGTGAAAAGGTGCTGGAAGAGAACCTTCCTTTGTAGCATAGTGCAGAGGAGTAAAGCCTATGATGTCTTCCTTATTTGGATCAGCACCTTTCTCAAGCAAATACCTCACAGCAATTGCTTTACCACGCGACACCGCACAAGCCAATGGTGTCATGCCTGCCAAGAGAGTAACAAACAAGCAGTTTACTCAGATCACATACATCTTGCCAAACTATCATCACAATATAATGTGAGACATAATCTAAAAATGCATCATTGCCTACAAGACCGCAACTACAACATCAGCAAATGACAATCCAACATCAACACGATATATGTATATTTCAAAGCGGTGGCTTTTCCATCAGCTATTTACTACAACAAATGCATAATGAATGCAATATTGAAAGAATAACCACAGACACCACCATTGCAGCGGTATCTGGATAAGGAACTATTATTAACGATAAATGTCACTGAAGAGCATATTAAAATTAAGAGTTATGGCATTCCTAAATCATTTTCCCTTGCAAAGTGGCCTGAGAAAAGGCATGCATAAAAGAGCCTATACTAGACTTCTTCATGGGCCAAAAAAATATTAACTGCGGTAATTAAACAGTGTAAAATCGAGGCAACAGAGGGATAGATCGTGTAAGCAAAATAAAGAACAACAGAGGAAGAAACCAGTTATGCATATATTAACAAGCAATGACCCCACATGATCAGTGTTTACATGTCATTTCTAATTATAGCATGTCAACCCTACACCAATGGCATTTAATATAGCAGTTGACTAGTACTACTTGAGAGAGCATGCAGATACCTGAATCATTGTTAGCCTCAGCATTAATGTCGAACCCAAGATCCTCCACCAAGTACTTGCATGTGTCCATTCTCCCCATGCTTGCTGCCTCATGCAGTGGCCCGAACTCCTCCATCTCCCCAGAGTCGGTCGAATCAGTGTCACTCCCAGCCATCCCATCCAACATCCCTTGAAGATCCAAATTCCAAAAGAAAAAAACACGGTAAGGAACAAACTTTCGAAAAAAAAGTCAACTGGAATTTTCCACAATTTATGTCACTGATCCATGACCCATTCGCTGTGAAGTGATATTAAAGCGCCCAGGAAACAGGAAAAACTGATGCCTTTCAGAATCTCAAGATGACACCACCTATTTGACAGTACAACGGAAGGCGTCTACCGAAATAATAGCACGTCTGAACGAGCAGTAGCGTGAAGGAGCGTATAGATCAATTGTTAATGTATAGTAAAGTGACAACTTTGCCACAGAGAAACCACTCTCACTAGAACTAGTATTTACATTAATGGTAGCTAGATTCACAAAATAACGGCATGGGGAGGAGTGCAGATGCAGGCGCCTACGAAGCTGTAACAACAGGGCAAAACCCCAGCAAGAAGAACCAAACCCTAGCGAGAGGGGGAAAAAAGCAATGCCATTTCAGAAGGGGGCTGGGGATTTCTCACTGTTGGCGCGCTCGGGGTCGACGTCGGACGACTCGAACATGCGCTTCATCGACTCCCTCTGCTGGGCACCTGGATGCAAAAACAAGCAGCAACCCAAGAGCCGCGGTTAGAGGCCTCCACTGGGACAGATCGGAGCGCGAAATCGAAAGGGGGGAGCGGCGGCGGCGGCACGTACTCATTCGGCCCATCCCGAGCTGGGCGGCGACGCAGCCGACGCTCGACCTGATGTTCTCGCTGCTTCCCGGGACGAACGCGCCCCCGCGGCCCCGTCCGCCGCCGCCGCCAACGTGGACCGGGATGGCGCGGCGCCTTCCCTTGGCCATGGGGAATACCCTAGAAGCGACTAGTTGGATGGGGTTTGGGGTTTGGAGTGTGGTGGTGGGCGGATGCTGCTTCGGGAAAGCTCGCGGCCTGCTTTATGGTGGGATGGGACGGGGAGGAGAGGGGGCGGGAAGAGCGGAAGGAGAGAGATAGACACAGAAAGGCCGGGTGCGAGGGACCGTCTGACACGTGTCCACTTCGACGGATGGGATCGACCGGGGAGCAGGTGGGGAGGGGTCGCGGCTACGCGGCACCCGGGTCGTGCCACGTTTGGAGGCTCGTGCTGCGGGGACGTGTCGCGGTTTCTGAAATGTAAATGCTACGCGCACAACTGGAACTCGCTTGGTTCTGCAGGTCGCCGCAAAACTTGATTCGCTATAACGGGAACAATTCGGCGAGAAACAAATGACTCTTGCAGAATGATTTTCGCTATATTTTTTTCCCGAGATGTGTTCACGACTTGATTTGGGATCATGATATACTTAGTCCGTCTCAAAATAACGGTCATTGAAATGATGTATCTAAACATGTTTTAGTGTGGGATACATCCATTTCAACCAATTTCTACGACACTTATTTTGAGAGGAGGGAGTATATAAATTAGAAAACCACGCAAGAATGTTCGGGACATACTAATTGAGAACTATAATTTTCTTTTATTTTCGAGGTAATTTAGATCTACTTAATGCTACTACTCGAGACTACCCATAATTAATGTTGCAGAAAATCTTTTGGAATAGAGTTTCGAATAAACTAAACAGGCCGAAGTGACCCTAAAAGATGAGAAACCTAGGCTGTGTTTGGTTGCTAGCATGGTTTTTAGGCCATTTGCATTTGTGTCTTTGGCGGCCTTACCCTGGAAAACGCGAACTGGACCACTATTTGCAGTTCGTTCGGTTGTCCATGAAACTGTTCGGAGTAAAACGAGATTATCAAGATAATCAATCGAAGCATCTTTATTGATCGAAGGATTTGGGTACATATACCCTCTGTACGGACGCCTTTTGAGGCGGTAATACAAGGGACGCGTCGTACGGACATAGGCGTATGTATGGACACGTAGAAGCGCCTGCTCGGACAAACGCGTCCGTTATGCGTTGGGTATCTATTCCTAACACCCCCTCTTGTACAACGTAACTTTTTGTGAATAGACATATGTTTGAGTGTAATATTCAGAATCCTTTGTTTGATCTTGATCGCAAGCTTATATTATCTTGACTTACTCCTCCAAAAACCATGTGAAAAAAATATGAGAAGAGGAGTGTATGATATGTTGCTAAAACTCCTTTAAACCCATTGGGAAAATAAGGAGAAATGGTGCAACATATAATGGTTAAATATGTTGTTAAAACTCCTTTAAACCCAGTGGGAAAATAAGGAGAAAAAGACACAACATATAATGATTTTTGACTGTTAACTCGATATGAAGTAAATCCATAGAATATAGAGGTCAATAAATATGTCGTGTATACCTTCCTAATAACCCCGGTGGGGAAAACGGATAGTATGACATATAAATTTATGTTGATATTACCTCATGACCCACAAGTATAGGGGATCACAACAGTCTTCGAGGAAGTAAAACCCAAATTTATTTATTCGACACAAGGAGAGACAAAGAATATTTATAAGTCTTAACAGATGAGTTCTCAGTCCAACTGCACCTGAAAGCGTACTTGCTCGCAACAGTTTATTAGTGGTAACAGTTTTATAACAACAACAGTAGTAAAATAACAGCAAGAGTAAAATAGTAACGGCGGTAGCAATTGTGGGAAACAGCGGGATTAAAATACTGTAGGGGTGGGGGTGGATGAGAGGGCGTTGCATGGATAAGATAGCTCATATAATAATTATAAGATGGGTATTGCAGATAGATAATAATAAAGCATCCAAGTACTAGGCAAAACATAGGTATGTGTTCTAATTTAGTCATACGTGCTCGCAATGAGAAAGTTGCACAACATCTTTTGTCCTACCAGCCTATTGCAGCGGGGCCTAAAGGGAAACTACTGTAATTAAGGTGCTCCTTTTGATAAATCACCGGAGCAAAGCATTAACCCTCCATGAACACATGTGATCCTCACATCGCAGCCACCCCTTCCGGTTGTCCCAACTATTGTCACTTTGGGGGCTCGGGTTCCGGACAATGATATGTGTAAACAACTTGCAGATATGATCAAGAAACATAATTATACTCATGAACCAATAACATGTTCAGATCTGAGATCATGGCACTCGGGCCCTGGTGACAAACATTCATGATAACAAGTTGCAACAACGATATAAAGCACTAACAACGGATACTAGGCACCATGCCCTAACAATCTGGCATTATTACATGAACGATCTCATCCAGTTCCTTCCATCCCTCTCAGCATACAGTGGGGATTACTCACACATGGACGGGGAATCATGGATGGTTGATGGAGAAGTGGTGGCGATGACGATGGCAATGATCTCCTTTGAATCCCCGTCCCGGCAGGGTGCTAGAACAGGAACTTCTGATCCCTAAATTGGGTTTCGAGGTGGCGGTGGTGCTCTGGTGTGTTTCTCTGGAATATGACGAAACCCCCTCATTTTTAGGTCATGTGGGTTATGTAGTCGAAAGGGGAGCCCGAGAGGGTGGCTACACCACTAGGCGGCGAGACCAAGGGGGGCGCGCTAGCCTATGGTGTGGGCCCCTCCTTGCCCCCATCCGTCTCTTCTTCTCGATACGGGGGTCTTCGGGTAAAATAAGGACTTCAGGATCTTTTCCGGGCAATTTCCTGAAAGTTGATTTTTGTGCACAAAAACAAGACACCAAGATAATTCTGCTGAAAACAGCATTAGTCCGCGTTAGTTGCATCCAAAACTCACAAGTTTAGAAGAAAACAACAACAAAAGTGTTCGTAAAAGGATATGTGTTTTGGAAGTATCATTACCGCATTAAAAAACTTGATGAGAACATGGATAGTAAACTCATAAAGGGAAAAAGAGTGTAATATAATGCTTTGAACATGATTGGTTCAAGAAGATACTCCCCCTGAATCTTGCATATCTCGAAGCCGTCGAATACCAATTTCGGGAATATTAAATTTGGTTGAGACTTTATGAACAAACCAGCAAGGTTTTTGCATGATTTGGATTTGCAAGATGTTTATTCCCCGACTCTTCTAGAGTCCGTAGGGATAAAACAATTGAGGGGCAATATGCTTAGTGATATTGCTCTTAACGTATCATGTTTGCATCCATGCAACACAAGCAACATTATCTATGTAGATAATGGTTTATGATTCAAGAGAACCAAATTCCACATGACTAATAGATGTGGTTTATCATTCCGTGAAGCCATATGTGCTAATATGTAGCATCATATCTCAGAATGATTGGTAGGTGTAGCGACCAGAGTCTATTTGGAAGACGTCAATGGAGTGACAATTCTACCATCTAGGTACACATTTTGGGGATCAGAGAAGTAGCCACAATGAGTATATTGATGATATTATAGTTCGGATTTATCCGAAAATACAAGAATAGGTCAAAATATTTAATGTCATGGAGATATTGAGAGATATTATTGATTCCAGTCATTTGTGTTAGTGGGTCCAATGGCATTGGGATATGGTACTATATGTCCCAACATCTCTCCTACATCTACCCGTGGTTTGAGTAAATCTTTCTCTAAGTCTAGAGATCGAACAACCAGCATGGGAGGGTGGATACGAGTTATCCATATTAAGTTCATCCAATATTTCTGACATAGCCAACTTGGTGTACCATAATATTTGTGAGAAGGAGTTTGACATGCAGTCTCAAAAAACTATTTGGTTTTATCCAAAATCTTCATCTCAAATTTCGTCTTGTATATGATTATATGCTTCGTCATTTTCGGAGTAATCCTTGTGTGTCACAAACACATATTGGTAATCATCATTGTAGGATTGATCTTTCTGTATGAGGAACTCTCACTACATCGGTTGTACCAGAATGTGCCGACAACAATAAGCCATGTGGTGGCTTATTGATTTTACACAATGTATGTTGCATCTGAATTCCGATTAAGATTGAGATTCCATCGGGAATCATACATGTCCAAATATAGTGATCTACATGGATGTGTAGTCACTACATATATCAACTGCGTACATAGATGATTTTGTACTGCCAATAAGTATCAGAAAGAAGGATTTAACTCGTGTATGGAGAGTATGTTTGGATCTCTACGGAAACCCGACCTTATGCTACAAGCCTTGCTTTATCACCACCTTATTGTTTTCGTTTCGTGTCTCAAAGAAAAACGCAATGAATCGCATAGAGAATTCATTTGGAAGAGAGAGGCTAATTCTGCATGGATTGCATCCTTCGATTGGTTCAGTCCGACTGAGTGGTTTACACTCTGCTATGGCCATAGACTTTGGATCTGAATTCATCAAGAGGGTTATTGGCAATCATACAAGAGAAATATTTGTCTACGGTTGTATTCTTTGGTTATATGGTTCTCCAGTATCGATTTTGATAGGAAATCTCAAGCACCCTTGATGACTCTTTGTGATTTCTCAATACGCGTGAGTCTAGGTGTTCCGATGTCCCAGCCAGTGTGTGCAAGCTGAAACTGGGTTGTGGAGGTTTCCCTTCCACTCGGTGTATACTTTCTATAAGGTGTATGTCAATGCTAGGTTAACTTGCATTTACCGACTTAGAGGATTCCTCCTCAATTGCCTTTGTTGTTTGTAGGAAGCTAGATCTTGGTTAGAGGCCTTACTACTCCCCCTCTATTTAGGAAAGAGGAGTTGAGTGGTTTTTATTGGTACCTGTAAGAGCCCTAGGCTGCTATAGAAAACTACTACAAAATTGGGGTAAAATTTTGACTTTTCCTTTTCTTCATGCATCATGACATCCATATTAAATTGATAAAAATAAATCAAGCAAGCTATAAAGCCTTAAGAGAAAAGAAATCCACTCACAAATAAAACAATTTCTTGATCTTCCATACTTGTCAAGGAAGTTCCAAGAATTAAATTGATAGTTTGGCAACTATAAGAAAATGCCTATTGTTTTAGAAAAATGAGAGACATGCCAAAATGGCTTCATTCAAGTTGTTTCCAGACTATTTTCAAAACCTTCAAATTTCCAAAACAGTGGGTATGGATTTCTTCTCCCTGTTGGTGTGAGCCTCCACCTTTTATTTGGTGAATAATTGAGTAAGAAAACCAAATGTTTCATTATTTGAAAAATGCCAGAATTGCCAAAAGCTAAAAACTCAAACAATTTACTTCTGGAAACTTTCTCCAGTTGAGCCCAAAACTTAAGAAATGCTTCCTTATGTGAAATAAGGGTCATACATGAGAGGGCGCCAAAAATTGAATAGATTAATATCCTGAAAACATAAATTTTCTTCAAAGTAGTAATTCAAAACTAAAACAAGTTTGTTCTACAAACTCTATCCAATTTCTCTGCAAAATGTATCACGGACCCTTGATGCTAAATAAGGAATTCCTGCAATTTCCCATGAATTTTGGAAGTGTTTAACTAATTTTATAAATCAAATTCTTTTCTAGCGGAAATGGAATTAATACAAGTTTGTTCTACACACTTTTTCAAAATGATCTCAAAATTCTACCAGTGCCTCCTTATGGTAATTAAGAATTTTCCACCAAATATCATAAGGTTTTGAGTTAATTAAGTCCTTCAATTAATTGTTGGAAGAAAATTGCATAAATGAAATGAAAACAATTGTGTTTTAAAAATATCATCAAAATGACTTAAAAAAAATTATCATTGGTGCCTAATAACAAATAAGATTTTTTTGCCAAGTTTCAAAAACTTTTGAATTGATTAAGTGGTTCAATTAATTGGATTACAAAAAGTTCAGAAAAAGAAAAGGGGAAGAAAACAAAAAAAGGAAAAAGAGCTAGGTTTTTTTCGAAAAAGTGGCATCGCCTCTCTCCTCCACGCCCGGAGCTCGATCCATGGACTCCACCTCGCGCCAGGGCCCTGATGGAGTGTGGACACTGATGGTGCAGATCTTGCACTTGTTGGGATACCCCAAGAGGAGGGTGTGATGAGCACAGCGGTAGGAGTTTTCCCTTAGTTAAGAAACAAGGTTATCAATCCAGTAGGAGAAGGAGGACCTTCAGAAGGTTGATGCCACTGACGGTGGTGCTGGCGCTTCACCGGTGTCAGCAACAACGTGGAACCTGTACACAACACAACCAAAATACTTTGCCCCAACGGTACAATAAGGTTGTCAATCTCACCGGTCTTGCTGAAAACAAAGATTAGACGTATAGTGTGGAAAAACTGTGTATGCTTGCAGAAAGTAAAGAAAGCAGGAAATTGTTGTGGTTTGTTTAACAGTGTGGAAAATGGATCGGGGTTCATAGGTTCACTAGTGGTGTCTCTCTATAAAAGATAACATGATGAGTGAACAAATTACAGCTGGGCAATTGACAAATAAAGGTTACACCGTAGTGCACATTATAACATGATGATTACTATGATATTTAGTGCGGGCATTACAAAAAGATACATAGACCGACATCCATCTGGGTACTTTCACCGCTGTTTTCTCCCTAATGGCAACAACACATCTTCCCCTTCACGTTTCTGTCACTCGAGCAAGGCAACAAGGAGGCATGAACCCACTATCAAGCATAAATACTCCTTCTTGGAGTCACTAGCAACTACTTGGCCAGAGCAACCACTAGCAACGGAAAGCATGTAAGATCACAAATAGCATATGCAATAAAGACTATAATCAACTTGGCATAAGGTCAATATTCATCGGATCCCAGCAAACACAGCATATAGAATTACATAAGATCAATCTCGATCATGATAGACAGCTCACGAGATCTAAACATGGAGGCATATGAGGAGGAGACAACCATCTAGCTACTGCTATGGACCCGTAATCCAGGATTAACTACTCACGCATCACTCTGGAGGCAAGCATGGTGATTTAGAAGCCTCCGGTGATGATTTTCTCTCCGGCAAGGTGCCGGAAAATAGCTCCAGAACCCCCCTGATCTAGGGTTGACGACGACGGCGGCTGCGGAACTTTTTCGGGGTTTTTGATTAGGTACCTAGGGTTTTCCATCCGAGGGGCTTAAATAGGTGAAAGGGAAAAGGAGGTGGAGCTCTAGGGGCCCCAAACCCATAGTTGGCGCGGCCAGGGGGACCCACGCCAGCCCATGGTGTGGCCCCCCTGTTGCCCCTCTTCGACTCCTCTTCGGTATTTTGGATGCTTCTGGGGAAAATAGGGCTTCCGGGCTTCAAACTTTCCAATTCCGATAATATTTCCAGAACAACTTTTCTTAAACTAAAAACAGCAGAAAACAGGAAAGTGGCTCGGTGGCATCTTGTCAATAGGTTAGTCCAGAAAATCGATAAAACTGACATAACGAAGGGAGAAAACATGTAGCAATTGGCATAATATCATCATGGAGCATCAGAAATTGGGGATACGTTTAAGACGTATCAAGCATCCCCAAGCTTACTACTCGTCCTCGAGTAGGTAAACGATAAAACAATAATTTCTGAGGTGACATGCTACTAACATAAACTTGATCAATCTAATGTAAAAGCATATGCATGCTGAGATCGTAAAACTTTAAACACATGCATGATAAATAAAACTTTAATAATAAAGCATAGCAATTACTTTGCATCACGAAGAGTAACTCAAATAAAGGATCATGAATAAGAATGCAAAGAAAGATAAACGTTTGTTTCAGGTATAGAGAAAGCATGGCAAAGTGATATTTCGATAGTCCTTAAGAGTGGGGCAAAACATAAATGCCAGGACACTTTCAAAGTTCAAGAGGAAGACTAGAACAAATAATTTATGAACAAATGATATCACACCATGAAATAATTATTGATGTTTATGGGACAAATGCACATAGAACTCAGAATGGCAAAAACGTTCTATCAACTGTGCATAAAGTTAGAAGATGGAGACTCAACATAAAAGTAAAAGAAAGTCCCTTCGCAGTGGGAAGCAGGGATCACTCATGTGCTAGAGCTTTTTATTTTATTAAACAGAGGTATTAAAAGTTTGATATTTGTGGAGGAATGTCTATATTTTAGGAGAGGTGTATGCTAGTGTCAACGAATGGCAAAGAAACAATACAGTACGTCACAAGCCAACTAGATTCACAAGAGCGGCTCCCATGGTGAAGGACGCAACTGGTGTAGAAGTTCATCCCTCTTTCTCTTTTGTTTACACAATTATGCTTTGATTGATATGATCAGGGGCAAAAATAGTGAAGAGAATGTGTTTGTATTAATTTGGGGTTGGGCACCCTGCTGCCAGCTCTTCTATCATTTGGATAAGCGGATGAAGCCACTAGTCCATGGTGTGAAATCCAATCAACAAGTGAGATAAATATTCTCTATTGACGTCCTCATGAGTAAAAACAAGAACACAAAGCAGGAATAATTTTGAAGGTTTTAAAGATAACACATGAGCAATTTACTTTCGAATGACAGTTAAATACCACATGTAGGTAGGTATGGTGGACACAGTGGGAAAAACATTGGTTTAAGGGAGTTTGGATGCACGAGTAGAGCTCATACTCAGTACAGGTGGAGGCTAGCAAAAGACTGGGAGCGACAAATCAAGAGAGCATAAGAGCCATAATCATGCATAGGGACATAAGCATCATTAATTAAAACATAAGTAGTATCACAAGTTCAAAAACTAAGTGGTCATGGAGGCTATTCGTGACTGGTTTGTAGTCATAAACATGGTGTGAGCATGCGCCAAGTCAACCAAATAAAACATTCGAAAGAGAATACCATATATTGATGATGTACCATGACAAGAACAACTCATGAATCTTTCAATACATATTAAACACTCTCAGATATTTGAGGATAATCATGCTACTCAAGAACCACAAGTCTTTAAAACTAAAATAGCATTTAGCATGGCATGAAAAAGTTCCAGCCACGGTCTATACAAGCTTCTACTAATATTGTTATAAATTTATACTTCAGGCATCCGTTTTCTTTCTACCAACAAGCACCATACAAAACATGCTTTAACAAAAATACTCTTTAGGATACAGCAAGAAAACATGAGAGTACTCAAATAACACTACTAAAACTAACAACTCTGATAAGAGATGCATGCAAAACAGGAGCTAATTAAATGCAGCAGCTAGACAGAGACTAAGAATACAACGTATTCTCATGAAAAAACGGAGTGTGTCACTCTCCAATGAAAGAATGCTGGGGTCCAACCAAGCTTATTATGAAAGTAAAAACAAACAGAAAGAAAAAGAAAAATTAAACTGAAAACAAAAATAAAAAAACGCTCCAAGTAAAGCACATAAGATGCGACCGGATAAAAATATAGTTTCACTAGAAGTGACCTGATAATTTGTTGATGAAGAAGGGGATGCCTTGGGCATCCCCAAGCTTAGACGTTTGAGTCTTCTTGGAATTTGATGGGATGTACCACCGGGGCCTCCCCAAGCTTAGGATTTTCACTCTTCTTGATCACATCATATCATCCTCTTCTCTTGACCCTTGAAAACTTCCTTCACATCAAAATTCTCACAATCTTCATTAGCAACATTAGTGCAATCAAAATAATAAACTCACATGGTTAAGTTTCAACACAAGACTAGCAATAAAAAACACATTAGATACAGTCACAACTTCTTTTAGAACTCTTTTTCTCAAAAGAACACCAAAAGAAAGAGATTAAGATGCAAATGCGATAAATAGCAGAAATCTGTCAAAACAGAACAGCAGGCAGAGATCAATTTTTTCAAAAATCTTCTGTTGTTCAAATCAAAAAGTGGTCAACTAAGAAACGTTTTGTATATAACTCCGGATTAAGTAAAAAAAGCTCAGGTCATTTTGAATTTTCTGTGATTTTTAACGGAATTAACACTGGGCAGAAGAAATCTGTTTTCTGCGCAGAAATCCGAAATATAGTGTCAACTTTCCACTAGAGGCTTTACTTGGCTCAATAAATACACAAAAGAAAAGATACAGAGGGTTTGATAAGGAAATAGACAACATCCAGATGCAAAGAACACCAAAGAAAACAAAGAAAAACAGAACGAAAACAGAGAAATAAAACGGGTTGTCTCCCGGTAGCGCTTTTCTCTAACGCCTTTCACCTAGGCATAAAAGATCAAATCAAGTATTTTCAAGTGAAGAAGCATCAACAATAACTTCCTCTAAACCATTATTTGCAGCAATAGGCACTCCAGATGTTTCTGAAGATTCAACATGGAGGTCACTCTTAGTTTCATTAATTGTTTTAGCAATTTTCAGCACAAATTGAGATTTAGGTTTAGTTCTCTTGGGAACATACATGAATCTTTGCTCCTTTCCCACAAAGGCTTTCTCCTTCTTGAAATTAAGAGATGAAAAGGTTGAGTTTAAGGTTCCCATAGCATCTTCTAGTTTACCCATCCTAAGATTTTGATTATCATGAGTGTTGCTAGCCTCTAAAGCAGTGATTTTTTTTATCAATAGTAGTTATTGATTCATTAATTTTGCTAGCATTATCCAGGAAAATGGGTAAGTTCATTTCCAAAGAGTTTAGTTTATTAATAACATCCTCCAAAGTGATCTCAGTTTTAACAGTTGTAATGGGGGGTGATCCTACTAAACTTTCAATCGAATTGCATGCTTCTACGGAAGGAGTTCCTAGAAAATTACCACCTCTAAGAGTATCTAACACATACCTATACCAACCAGAAATACCAACATAAAAAATCCTCAGGAGTATCAGGGTAGAATATTTTTTTTTACATTTAATATGAGCATCATTTGTTCTATACCAAGCATCTTTTAAACTCTCTCCCCCCTAATGCTTAAAAGAACGAACCGCAACCTCACGGATACTCATTCTAGTGAAATAAACGCAACCAAATAACTACCAAATATGAAGTAAACCATTTTTTTTTGTGTTTTTAATATAGAGAATAAAAAAGACAATAAACAAAATAAAGAGGTTGAGAGTGAGAGACTCCCCTTGCCAGAAGACTTCCTTCTCCCTGGCAACAGAGCAAGAAAAAGTCCTTGATGGTGCAGATCTTGCACTCGTTGGGATACCCCAAGAGGAGGGTGTGATGAGCACAGCGGTAGGAGTTTTCCCCTTAGTTAAGAACCAGGGTTATCAATCCAGTAGGAGAAGGAGGACCTTCAGAAGGTTGATGCCACTGACGGTGGTGTTGGCACTTCACCGATGTCAGCAACAACATGGAACCTGTACACAACACAACCAAAATACTTTGCCCCAAACGGTACAATGAGGCTGTCAATCTCACCGGTCTTGCTGAAAACAAAGATTAGACGTATAGTGTGGAAAAACAGTGTATGCCTGCATAAAGTAAAGAAAGCAGGAAATTGTTGTGGTTTGTTTAATAGTGTGGAAAATGGATCGGGGTTCATAGGTTCACTAGTGGTGTCTCTCCATAAAAGATAACATGCTGGGTGAACAAATTACAGCTGGGCAATTGACAAATAAAGGTTGCACCGTAGTGCACATTATAACATGATGATTACTATGATATTTAGTGCGGTCATTACAACAAGATACATAGACCGACATCCATCTGCATTTATGACTAATAATCCACCCTCAGATTATTATCCGAACCCCCTTAGGTATTAAGTTGCAAGCAACAGATAATGGCATTAAACAAAGTGTGTAATGTAAGCAATGATTATACACGCGGGTACTTTCACCGTTGTTTTCTCCCTAATGGCAACATCACATCCTCCCCCTTCACGTTTCTATCACTCGAGCAAGGCAACAAGGAGGCATCAACCCACTATCAAGCATAAATACTCCCTATTGGAGTCACTAGCAACTACTTGGCCAGAGCAACCACTAGCAACAGAAAGCATGTAAGATCACAAATAACATATGCAATAAAGACTATAATCAAATTGGAATAAGGTCAATATTCATCGGATCCCAGCAAACACAGCGTATAGAATTACAGAAGATCAATCTCGATCATGATAGGCAGCTCACGAGATCTAAACATGGAGGCAAATGAGGAGGAGACAACCATCTAGCTACTGCCATGGACCCGTAGTCCAGGGATGAACTACTCACACATCACTCCGGAGGCAGGCATGGTGATGTAGAAGCCTCTGGTGATGATTTCCTCTCCGACAGGGTGCCGGAAAACAGCTATAGAACCCCCTGATCTAGGTTGACGACGACGGCGGCTGCGGAACTTTTTCGGGGTTTTTGACCAGGTACATACGGTTTTCCATCCGGGGGGATTAAATAGGCGAAAGGGAAAAGGCGGTGCAGCTCCAGGGGCCCCACACCCTTAGCTGGAGCGGCCAAGGGGGACCCGCGCTAGCCCATGGTGTGGCCCCCCTGTTGCCCCTCTTCGACTCCTCTTCGGTCTTTTGGATGCTTCCAGGGAAAATAGGACTTCTGGGCTTCGAACTTTCCAATTCCGAGAATATTTCCAAAACAACTTTTCTGAAACTAAAAACAGCAGAAAACAGGAATTGGCTCTGTGGCATCTTGTCGATGGGTTAGTCCGGAAAATCGATAAAAATGACACAAAGAAGAGACAAAACATGTAGCAATTCGCATAATATCATCATGGAGCATCAGATATTAGGGATACGTTTAAGACGTATCAGACACACGCTCGTTGGGGACCCCAAACGCAAGGTGTGAAGAGAACATCAGCAAGTTTTCCCTCAGAAAAGAAACCAAGGTTGAATCGACCAGTAGGAGGAAGGAGTAACTTCAGAAGGTTGATGCAGCTGAGATGGAAAGGCGCACTACTGGTTCAGCAGCGTCGTGGAACCTACACAACACAATCAAATCAATTTTCCCCAACGAAGCTGTGAGGTTGTCAATCTCATCGGTTTTGCTAAACACAAAGAGGTTAAATGTATGGTGTGGAAAAGTGTATAAAAACATTATCAGCAGTGTGAAAGCAGTAGAAACAGTGTGTGTATTATCAGTGTGTGGTAAATGGACTGGAGTCCACAGTTCACTAGTGGTGTCTCTACGTGAAAGATAAATAACATGTGTGGTGAACAAATTACAGCTGGGCAATTGACATAAATGAAGGTTGCACCGTAGTGCATATGCAAGACATAAAGATTACTATGTGATTCATGCGGCCATTACAACAAGATACAAAAACCGTCATCCAACTACATCTATGATTAATAATCCACCCTCTTGGAGTTACTAGCATCTACTTGGCCAGAGCATCTACTAATAACGGAGAGCATGCAAGATCATAAATAACATATGTATGAAAATAACATGATAGAATTATAATCACAAGACATAACATTCAACATTCATCGGATCCCAGCAAACACAACATGTAGCATTACATAAAGATGATCTCAATCATGTAGGGCAGCTCACGAGATCTAAACATGAGGCATAAAAGCGGAGGAGACAACCATCTAGGTGCTGCTATGGACCCGCAGCCCTGGGATGAACTACTCACGCATCACTTCGGAGGAGGGCATGGTGGTGTAGACCTCTCCGGTGATGAATTTCCCTCCCGGCAGGGTGCCGGGGAGAGCTCCAGAACCCTCCCGATCTCGGGTTGATGATGACGGCGGCCTCGGGTGTTTCTTGATAAAAAAATGGTATATATTTAGGGTTGATATGTCGGGGGAATAAATAGACGAAAGAGCGATGGCAGAGGGCGCCCAAGGGGCCCACACCACCCCCAGGCGCGACCAGGGTGCGCTCCGCCCTATGGTGTGACCCCTCTGTGGCCCCTCTTCGGGTCTCTTAGGGACTCGGTGGAACCTTCGAGAATTCTAAGATTTCCGGGTTTTGAATTTTCCAATCCCGAGAATATTTCGAGAATAACTTTTCTCAGACCAGAAACATCAGAAAACATGGAACTGGCTCTGTGGCATCTTGTTAATATGTTAGTCCCGAAAATCAATAAAAATGACATAAAGTGTATAGCATACATGTAGGAAATAACATGAACACCATGGAACATACGAAATTAAGGATATGTTTATGACGTATCGGGCCCCCCATGCTGCGCTCTCCGAGCTCCATAAGGAGGCCCCCACGAGCCGCACATGCACTACCTCCCTCACCGAGATCACCGCTTCCTCTGCTGCCGCCCGAAACCCTAGCCGCGCTCCGACCAACGCGCGTCGCCGTTACAGGCCACGTCGTGCGGGAAAAAAATGTCCGCCTCATCGCCATCTACCACCTGGACCAAGGAATCGGAGAGGCAAGCCAGGAATCAAGCGCGCCATCGACGTCTTATTCCCGGTCGGCCGAGCCTCGCCGCGCAAATCGCCGCCGCTGTGGTCCTCCTACGTCCTCGCCGTTGCCAATGTCACAATGAGCTCCTAGTCCTCATGGACAACTCCTTCCTCTCCCTTTTGCTCTGTATTGTCGCGGCCACCGTAGCCGAGCCCTCGCCGTGCGCCACCGCCGCGTAGCTCATTGCCGACGTCGTTTCCGGTGAACTCTAGGGTCGTGGATGCGCCACTAGGGCCCCCACATCGAGGCGAGCTGGATGCGCGCCTCCACGGCGACACATGCGTCCCCTATCGGCGCCGTCGTGCGCGCCTTGCCGCCGGTCACCGCGCGGGCATGCTGGTCTGCGCGTTCCTGATGTCAAACTTGACCGTGGGCCTGCTGTGCCGCGTGGTCGCTTGCGTGGAAGCCACCTGGGAAGAGCCCCACCATGTCAGTGACTCGGGCTAGCTCCCCCCGGTAGAAAACGTTTCGGCCAAATTTCCAAAAATAAAAGATTTGGGAAATTTCAGAATTGCAGATTCAAATGATTAATTGTATAATTTATAACAAATTGAAAAATGATCGAATTTGAACGATTCAAATTTCTCTGGATTCATCCAAGTGAGAAATTTATGTTAATGTCAAAGTTGAAACATGTTTCTGTAATAATTTGTTCACTACATAAACAATTATAAAATCAGCTATTAAAAATGGAAACTTACAAAATTCATAACTTTGGTTTTGTCACTCCAAATTGAGAAAACTTGGGCTCTAAAAATTTGTCTTAATAAACTCTACACCTTGGTATTTTATTTGGACATAATTGAACTAAAATTGATCATGTTATCCTCTGTTGTCTAAAAAGGGTAGAAAAGAAATGATTAAGGAAAATTACTTAATAAATTCAATAATGATCCAAAAATTATGTATAATGCCTCAAAATGTTCGGTGGAACATTTGCTACATGTTTTCAATCATATCAATGAAATTTTCCACTTAAGGTATTTATGGTTTTGTTGTTTTCCAAAAATGGCAGAAATGAAGGCAATAAAGAATAATTCATACCTATTGTTTGATGCACCCAAAAATTATGGGAAATATACCAAATTGAAAGACACTTCAAGTAATAACAGAAAACATAATTTTCATGCATGATGACAAATTATTTAAGTACTTTACTTGTTAGTAAAAATTAGTATGCCACTAAGGTAAATATGAGTGTCGCCAAATAATGCATAATTATTTGGGAGCAAACATTTAACATAAAGATCATGTCCATGATCTTTTAGTTGCATTAAAATGTCATGTCATCATGAGTGTGCATTGCACCTATAATTGTTCTTTATGGTGTTTCCTTTCCGACGTTGTTTGTGCTTCGGTAGATCGGGGAGTTGAAGTGCAACAAAACTTTTTCGACGATTCCTACCTCTGTCAATCCAACAAGGCAAGCGTAAATACCCTTCTTGATCATTCTTTGGTCCTATGTTTTTCCTCAAGTATCTTATCCACCATAATATTGCATTCAATTCAAATGTTTTGGCTATACTCTCCTAGTAGTTGCATTTGTTCGGGACACCAATACCAGTTTTCCTTCCTATTATCCATAGTTTGTGTGTGGCCCGAGATACTTCTATATGCTACTTAATTGCTTAGCATGCCTAGTTGAGTACTTTGGGGTCCGATGGTTGGATCGTGGGTGGGAGATATTATGTCATGTCTGGATGTGTTGGAGACCGGTTGTCTCCAATTAAAATGCTAACTGGCATGGATGAGTTGTCATCGGTGAATGGTGGTGTTCTGGCTCACTCATGCACATAGGAGCGAGTTCTCTTCGACTTGAACCAAGACCGAGCGTGCTTCCATCGGTGGGGCATATGGAACCCCTAATGACCAACTAACTTGCGAGGGTGTAGCCCGGGTCCTTTAGTTTGAGCTTTACATTTGCGTGTGCGTGAATACGGTGGACGAGTTGTGAACGAGGACGGTGGTGTTTAGGAGGTGGCCGAGGTCCAGGGGTTGGCGGGGACGACTTGGACTTCCGCTTCACCAATGATCCCGTGATAGATTCATGCAAGGTAAAGGTTGTAACTGTGCGCGCTCTGCCAGCCTCCCAGGTAGAGGCCTAATGACCAGACAAGGAGCCAGACGGTATCGATGGTAAAAACAGTACACCCCTGCAGGGTAGATCTTTTCGAAAAGCTATGTCCACGGTTATGGACATCCTTGGGAACAACAGTTGAGAACTTGAACAATAAAACTTGAGTAAACATGTGCGATGCTGGACTTGGTGGTTGCTTCATTCGAAGTTGAAGAAGAGAGTTACAATATCTATCTCATTTCAAAAATCTTCTTATAGACACTGCCAAGTTGGGTCTTTTAAAAGAAAACTTGCTTTCCGCAAAACAACTACCAAATAGCCTTGCTAAAGCCTCATTCGAGCTAATAGCTCTAGTAACCTTGCGAGTACCTCATGTACTCACCGTTGCTTTGTTGAATCTTTATTTGTTCAAGCTGAGGACTTCCAGAAGTCAGGTGGTTTCTTCGTGGGCGTTGACGAGTAGTCTGGGTTTTTCAGGTGGCAGCCTGAGGTGGTTAGGAGCAAGCTGGCACTGACTTGTTTATCTGCAAGCCTCTTAGGACCTTTTTTCTTCTTGTTATTTAGAACAACTATACCTGCTTCCGCTTGTTGTAATGTTGGGTGTGACCTCTGATTGTATTCTTCTATATTTCTATGGTAAGAGTTGAAATATATATGATTTGTGTCGTAGAGACTGTGATGTGCCAGATTGTTCCAAGTCTTGATCTCTTTATTATGCAACTTGGCTGGGGCCGATGTTATGTCATGACTGAGGGGTTGTGGGTAGATGATCCATGACCGAGCCGCGCCTGCTGATATGATTCAGCGTGGGAGTGGTAACTCCAGTAACCTTCAGCCAGGTATCGTAACCGGTGACACCCAACACTTTGCATACTTCCGAGGTCGGGGCGCTACAGTACCTCCACTCTTTCAGACACATTTCTAGCCCAATTAAAGGGTTTTGTAACACCTTTCACATCAGTAAGTAAATATGGCAGGATATTTGCAATATGTTGCAAATTTCTGAATGAACGTATAGTCCAGATTCTTGAGTCTGTGGATATGAGGTGGAACGTGGAGTCCCAATGGATTTCCCGACATTATATGTGGTACATGAAGTCTCCTCCTAATGCCTGGAAATGATCCATCCTTTAATGTAGAAATAAACATACTGGGCTATGAAGGTACTTTGTGATCGACGAAGAGTAGTACCCCACATAGATCCCTAGTATGTGGGCCCAATTATGTATGTTGGGGTGGTGAGGTCAGTATGCGTGAAGCGCTTCCGAAGTTACGCGGATGAGAAATGCTCGGAGGATTTCCACGTATCATTTGAAGAGGGGAAGCACTTCTATACGCAGATAGTCAGTCAACAGCGTGTAAAACTGTGTGACTCCAACTTGAAGTTGGTAAATTACAATTCATTAACAAAGGTCTTGCAATGAGTATGATCCTCTTATTTAGGGATTCATCCAAACCAGTATGTGTATGAACATATGGAACAGAGTGTTGAGCTTCAATTCTAATGCCATGAAATAGTTAGTGGAGGCACTTGAATAAAATTGTGCAGAATTGTCCATGCGAATTGATTTAATTCAACTTTCTAGATAACGGGTCCGTAACTTATTACTTTTCTCGTTATCTTGGTAAATGCATGGTTTTGTATGGATAGAATGCACATATGTGACCATTGTGTAAATGCGTCAACAAACACCATAAAATATCTAAATGGTCCAAATAGTGGTTGGATGAGACCAAGGATCCTGAATGTGTTCAAGAAACTGAAGTGGTCCAACTTTTGTTTTTGAGGAGCCAGAGTCTCAAAATTAGCTTCCTTGTGGTGCATGATGTGCACACAAAGTCTTATGACAGAGGAAATTTGAACTCGAGCAAATCGTGACCAATTAGATTCCATTATATGCAACATCTTCTACGGGTTGGATGTATGTACGTGTAGTACAATACAAACAATAGAGAGGGTATTGTTTTAAAATACTTGTTCCTCATCCATTGGATTGAATCCCCTAAATATCCATATATAGAGATTTTCTAGTATGGAAATCATTTCCATACATACATATAATATATATATATACAATCTTATGTATAACAGAGTGTTGATACACTATATTGTGACATACAATACTTATGAACATTAATAAAACGATCACTAAGGAGGTAGTGGGACTAGTCGAAATCTCCAAACATGTCGGTTGAGGCGTACTCAATCATCATGTCCTCCGTGTCTGTAGGGTCCTCTGGTGGAAGGAGAGTAACGATGTTGCTAGGTACCAGGGGAACGTCTTGCGAACAACCAGCTCCATCGGTGCCATTTGGATGAAGGTTGAAGTTTGATTCAAACATTTTCCCTCGAGGTGTGTTGCGTGTTTGGGATTGTTGGTACAGAATGGCCAGATGTTTTGGGGTCTTGCACTTGTTAGTGGGGTGCGTGTAGCATCCACACTTGTCGCAAAGCTTAGTTTTGTCTAACTTGGAGTTTGCAGTGCCTTTCCCATGGTCCGAGTTTCTAGGATTTCTGTTCCTGTTGTGCTTTCGCTTACCATTGAAGTTCAAAGGCTTACCAATGAAGCCACCATCAAATTTTTGTCCATTCACGACATTCATATGAACTTAGAATAGAGGTTGGGAACCAACTCGACGTTGAGAGCCATTCTTAGCGAGTAGCTCATCATGTTTTTCTGCCTGCAGTAAAATATGAATAATATCATAATAGATTTGATAGTCGCGAGAACGGTATTGCTGCTGGAGGATCCTGTAGATAGGAGCATGGTAGATAGAGTTTTCTCTATATTCTCCACACCAATAGGTTCCTTCCCGCAAAGCGCAGTTTGGAACTGATCTTATGAAACTCATGATTGTACTCCCCAACAGACTCTTGGAGTCGGAGGTGTGTCCAATCATGGAGTGCTTCGGGCAGGACAACTACCTTCTGTTGTTCATACCTCGTCTTGAGGGCCTGAAACAAAGTAAATGGGGATTCCTCCTCCAAGTACCCATACATAAGATCTGTGTGAATATGATGCCTTATGATGTATAAAGCGGTATATTTCTGGTCATCTCTCAGTGGTGCAACTCCAGCGGGAAGGGTTTTTTCTGGATTCTGGATTGCGCGCACTATCCCACGGGACGCAAGGGTGATCTTGATGTCCATGGCCCAAATATGGTAGTTGTGGTCATTGAGATCGAGTGCATCGAACTCTTTTCCAGCCATCGGTTACCTACCTGGGTAAATCATAGAATATTAATTTACTTTTTGCAAATTAAAATCTATCATGGTTATGTCGTAATGAACTATGCAAAATAAATGAAGTTTCAAGAAATGGACTTGAACTCATTAGTGTAAACTTCAAATTATTAAGTCTGGCATGTTGTAGATAATCTCCAAAATGTTTTAGAGTAGATCTAGCAGCATTAGCGGAGTATAAGATACTCACACATCGAATGACTTATGTCATAACTTAAATAAATGTGGGAGAGCATATTGGCAATCATAATGTCAAATATGACAAAATGTAGGCTTAAACAGTAGGTCTAGAAAAATCTACACACTACCTCATGATCCCAAATCATCAATTTGACGAAATCACTTCAAATTTTGTATACTTATTTGTGCTTGTATTGAGTAAAAAAAAAACAATTAAGACGATGACTTGATTTATTTGCAAGAAATTGAAAATTTCAATTGCAAACAGTGATCGTAATAAATCTCAACATGTGCACACATGAAAATATATTACTAAATCGCACATTTTCATGATACATATAGTATCCGGACTGAAAACTGAGACTATCCAGTAAAGGAGACTATCTAGATAATCAATCGAACCATCTTTATTGATCGAAAGATTCCGGTATATACCCTCTGTACATACGCCTTTGAGGCAGTAATTACAAGGACGCTTCGTACGGACGCGTAGAAGCACCTGCTCGGACAAACGCGTCCGTTAGGCGCTGGGCATCTATTCCTAACAGAAACTGGGAGCGAGAAAATGAACATCTAATGTTTGGTAGGTTTTGTTCTTTTGCCGGATACAAAGTGGTGGTGTTTGGTTGCTCAACCAGGATAGTCGCAGTCACCTTTTCTCACGTAGTGATCTACACGGAGCTAGGTAATCATATAAACAATCTTAACTACTAGGAAATGGCATGTCATGAAGATAGAAATTCTCTTACCTATCTATTTGAGAGTCATCTAATATGAAACGGAGGGAATACTTTTGAATCTAAAGTTTTTAGAAAATTGCAGAGGTTGAACAGAGAGGAAACGCTCCTAACTTATGCCACACAGGGGACTGCAGCTAGTGAAAGCGCAAGCACAGCAAAGCGTATATTGGCACACAAACAGCCAGGCCATTCCTGAATGTATACATACGGAGTACAAATGAACATAGGGTAGTATCCTACCGTAAATCCAAACCATATCCGAGCAAGGATGCTATCTAAAACCCTTTCAACGAACAAACGTCGAGCAATCAATCCATCAGCTAGACAAAGAAGATAAATCTTCATAACACCACCATTAGTTAAACGCCTCACACAAGCAGGCAGCAATGTACCAACAGCCTACCAAACCACAGAACATAGGTACCAGTAAGTAGCCTAGCGACTCGGAAGAGTTGCAGCACGTCAAGGCTCACAACAGCCTGGCCTCACGATTAGACAAAAAAGGAGACCGTCACTTCAACGAACAGACAAAGTTCATAAGAAGCAGGAAAGGACCCCCGCAAACTCAACCCCACAGCATGAACTCGCTAGGGCCCTAATCATCAGAGGATTCGTCGCTTGATACAGAGGAATCGCCGCTTGATACAGAGGAACATGCCTTCATTGCCTTAACTGCATCCCTGAAAATGTCAGACATAACAGATATTACATACTCATCATGGTGATCTCAAGCAGTGCCAAGTTTCATATGCTTTGCAACCAACAAGGCATATAAGTACAAAGTAACAATAGTATAATAGCAAAACGATTCATAATAGAATGCTTCATTTGATTAATTCTCCCCAGAATAATGTGCATAATAACGTAATAACAATGCCACTTTTGGAGTATAAAAAACTGTTCTATCTAAGTAATCTTAGAAGAGACGTTCAAAAAACGACAGGCAATATTGAAATATTACCAAAATGCTTCATGCATCTCCTGGTTCTCAGGATCCAGTCTCACTGCAGCCATGAATGCATCGCATGCTTCTTTGTGCTCCTGAGGGTAAAAACATGAAACACATTATCGGCATGGGGAACATGGGGTTGACACATAAAACAATAAAAGAATACCAAATTCTAGTTCTATCTGACCTTGAGCGCCATGAAAGCAGCTCCTTTCCGATAGTAACCTTTTGGCCAGTCAGGCCGCAACCTTATGCTTTCATTAGCATCCACCAACGCATCATGTGCTTGACCACTCTTTAGATGGCAAAGGCTCCTATTTGAATAGAGTGCGGCATCTGAAGGATCCACTTTGATCGCCTGCATCCCAGAACCCAATCAAAACAGGCACAATCTGTCATCCCAGAATCAAAGTAGACAAATGGGGAGTACAGATCATATACATCCATGCCAAATAGACCATGATTTACTACAAATATGATACGAACAGAGCTCTCCAGTAGTACTATTAGGTAGATATGAGAGTGCAACAGGTTACCTCACTGTAGAATTTTGTTGCAGCAGCATAGTCCTGGTTCTCTACTGCTTTTGCACCAAGTGATTTCAGCTCAGCCTTCTTATCTTTATTATCACATACCTTCTCCTATACCATCAAGACAGCATACATCTTAGCAGTATGCACGTAATGCAGCTTTTCCAGTATGGGAGATGTGCAATGATATACCTTGGCACAGGATGTTGATGCGCTAGCATCCTTTTTCTTTGAATTTTTTTCTGCGTTTAATTTCGGCTCAACCTTGTTGTCTTTCTCACTTTGCTTCTCCTGAATCAAGAGGATTAAGCATGTAAATACATAGAAAACATGAAAAGTTAACAAACATGGAGAAGCTTGATGCAACAACTTTACAGAAGCCAAAACAGAAATACTTAAGCACGACCTTCAGAACAACAATTTCACCACTCTAATCCATGGGCATGTTAATTTAGTTACAAACAATTGGAATGCCTGGTTGTGGTACTTCTATGTACAAGCAAAAGTTTGTGCAAAATTGAGCAGGGGAAAGCACCTAATAACCGGTCAAACATGGCAAGTGAACATGTGCAGCTAAACATCTTTGATTGACTTGCAGTGGATAAATATCATGATGCTATCTCCATGGATAACCATCTATATCCAAAGAGCGAATGACATGCATCTTTCTTCACACATATATCCCAGGAGCAGGACAAACATAAGGTTCACAGTTTGGAACATTGATATAAATGAGCTTAGAATTTTGTTTATACCTTTTCCTTTGACTGCTTTGATTTCACATGAGCAATTATTCCTTCAACACTCCAGTTCGACACGGACTCAATGGGTGAAGTGTAAGGCAGGAGAATCTCCACAAGCTCTCTTCTTCCAGAGTTTGCAGCGATTTCTATTGGTATTGAACCACCCTGTTATAAGAAAACAACAAGGTGTTAATGAAGGATGATCACAATGTGTCAACAGAAGGAAGACATAGGATCCATCCAGTTAACATGTTAAATACAAGTACAACAACGGGATACACTAAATAAGCAATAATCAAGACATTCCCTCGTGTTCCAAGAGCTAGCAACACAACATCAACACCAGAAGTTCCGATTTAAAAGTGTGAAGGTTTATATCAATCAAAAGAAGCAAGTAGCAAGGGTCAATAACTTACATAGTTAATTGGAATATTGGCATCTGCGCCGACCTCCAACAAGTACTTTACACATTCAGACAAGTCTTTACTAGTTGCTATCACCAGTGGAGTATCAGGATTTGTACAATTCAAGTCAGCACCAGCCTGTGAATACCATTAGTGTGATAAATGAGTGTATGGATATTTACGATTCGCATAAAATTCAGGAATCCAGCAAAATCCAGACTGGATTCCCTGTAGCAGTCAAGATACAATAAAGGTGAATTGGCTACCAAACCTTGACAAGGTGCTTCATGCACTTCAGAGCAGCAGACTCGGTGGTCTTTCCAGGAACAACACAAGCAACTGCGGCAGAAAGAATTGCAGCAGTCATGGGTGTACCTAAATCTGCACAAACCCTGTTTGGCTACAGGTATTTAGGGAAATATGTCAGTTCCCTTGAAAAGCATAATAATTGGACAGATATCAAACCATCAAATTACTTACATCTGCATTGTTCTGCAACAAAATCTGCACGATGGTGGACTTCCCATGAGATGCAGCCATATGTAGTGGCGTCCCTTCAGAAGAGGATGCATTAACACTTGCTCCTTTGGTTAGCAACAGTCGTACCAGTCCATCATTTCCTGGGGAAAATGGAAGTAAGGAGTTATATTAATTACAATGAATAATAATAATTTGTTTTAGATGTTCTAATTCTGGAAAAAAATAAAGCAAAAGTAGATCATAAACAGCACTATATTATTCAAGTGATTTATTTTGAGTTCAAGATACACATATATACCTCAATGAACATGACAAACTTTAAGTATAAACAGTCAAAAACACAACTAAAAGAAGAGGTGAAGGAAAAATAATCCAAGAAGGACATTACATATGTGTAACATAATATATATCATGCTTTGAGTACAAACAGATAAATATGTGGTCTAAACATTGAACGGGGATGGCCATTACTTATTAGTAACCAGATCAGGCAGGACCCCAACATATATAATGAGCAATACAGCGACAAATAGTAAACCATACAAATGTGGAAAGGTGCTGAAAGAGAACCTTCCTTTGTAGCATAGTGCAGAGGAGTAAAGCCTATGATGTCTTCCTTGTTCGGATCAGCACCTTTCTCAAGCAAATACCTCACAGCAATTGCTTTACCACGTGACACCGCACAAGCCAATGGTGTCATGCCTGCCAAGAGTGAAACAAACAAGCAGTTTACTCAGATCACATACATCTTGCCAGACTATATATCATCACAACATATGTGAGGCATAATCTAAAAATGCATAATTGCAGACCAGACCGCAACTACAACATCAGCAAATGAGAATCCAACATCAACACAATTATATGTATATTTCAAAGGGGTGGCTTTCCATCAGCTATTTACAACAAATGCATTATGGATGCAATATTGAAAGAATAACCACAGACACCCTCATTGCAGCGGTATTTGGATAAGGAACTATTATTAACGAATAACAATAAGAAGTATCATTGAAGATGCTATTAAAAGTAAGAACTATGGCATTCCTAAATCATTTTCCCTTGCAAAGTGTCCTGAGACAATGCATGCATAAAAGAGCCTATACTAGACTTCTTCATGGGCCAAAACAATATTAACTGTGGTAATTAAACAGTGTAAAAGCGAGGAAGAAACCAGTTATGCATATATAACAAGCAATGAGTCCATCTAATTATAGCATGCCAACGCTACACCATTTTAGCATGTAACATAGCACTTGACTAGTAGTACTACTTGCGAGAGCATGCAGATACCTGAATCATTGTTAGCCTCAGCATTAATGTCAAACCCAAGATCCTCCACCAAGTATTTGCATGTGTCCATTCTCCCCATGCTTGCTGCCTCATGCAGTGGCCCGAACTCCTCCATCTCCCCAGAGTCGGTCGAATCAGTGTCACTCCCAGCCATCCCATCTATCAGCCCTGAAAATCCAAATTCCAAAAAACCACGGTAAGGCGCAAACTTTTGAGGGGAAAAAAAGTCAAACTGGATTATCCCACAATTTATGACATTGACCCATGCGCTGTGAAGTGATATCAAAGCGCTCAGTCAGGAACAGGGAAAATTGACGCCTTTCAAAATCTCAGGATGACACTACCTATTGACTGTACAACGGGAGGCGTCTACCGAAACGTCTGAACGAACAGTACCGTGAGCGCGTATATATAGATCAATTAATGTATATAAAGTGACAGCTTTGCCACAGAGAACCCGATCTCATTCGAGCTAGTAGTAGTGTTCACATTAATGCTAGCTAGATCCACAAAATAACGGCATGGGGAGTGCAGATGCAGGCGCCTCATACGAAGCTCTAACGAAGGGCAAAACCCCAGCAAGAGGAACCAAACCCCAGCGCGAGAACAAATAAAGCAATGTCATTTCAGAAGGGGGCGCGAGGAGAGCGGGGGATTTCTCACTGTTGGCGTGCTCGGGGTCGACGTCGGACGACTCTAACACGCACTTCATCGACTCCCTCTGCTGGGCACCTGGATGCAAAAACAAGTAGCAACCCAAGAGCCGCGGTTAGAGGCCTCCACTGGGACAGATCGGAGCGCGAAATCGAAAAGGGGGAGGGGGGAAGGCGGCGGCGGCATCGGGCACGTACTCATTCGGCACATCCCGAGCTGGGCGGCCATGCAGCTGACGCTCGCCTTGATGTTCTCGCTGCTCCCTGGGACGAACGCGCCGCCGCGGCCCCGTCCGCCGCCGCCACCAACGGGGACCGGGGTGGCGCGGCGCCTTCCCCTGCCCATGTGGATTGTGGAATGCCCTAGAAGCGACTGGTGGGATGGGGATTTGGGGTTTGGAGGTGTGGTGGTGGGCGGATGCTGCTTCGGGAAGGCTTGCGGCCTGCTTTATGGTGGGATGGGACGGGGAGGAGAGGGGGCGGGAAGAGCGGGGGGAGAGAGATAGACACAGAAAGGCGGGGCGCGGGGGACCGGCCGACACGTGGCCACTTCGACGGACGGGATCGAGCGGGGAGCAGGTGGGGAGGGGTGTCGGCTACGCGGCACCCGGGTCCTGCCCACGATTGGGGGCTCGTGCTGCGGACGTGCCCCGGTTTTTGAAATGTTTTCCCTCCCTTTCAAAATATCTAAAATAGATGACTTTCATTCGTCCAAATATAGACATACTAAATCGTCCACACAGAGAGTAGTTCGGCAAAAAGAAAAATAGAGAATGATTTTCACTATGATTTCATTTTTCGAGATGTGTTCACGACTAGGGCATCTCCAGCCGTTCGGCCCCCCCAAGACGCAACCCCCCCTTTTTTTCTCCGCCGCGGCGCGAAACAGCGCAATTCTGGAAGCTGGGGGGGGGGGGGGCGCGTTTCCCAGCCGTGAAACCCATGCCGCCCCCTAGCCGGCGATTCCCCAATTTTGGGAGGTAGAGTTTTGGCACACAAATAATTGAAGTTTTGCCACACAAATAAATAGAGTTTTGCCACACAAATAAATAGTTCAACAATTTAAACAAAATAAATAAATTACACTAGTCATCGTTATCGTCATCAACATTGTCATTCCCCTTTCGCGCCCACAAATGCTGCACCAGGTCATTCTGCAGAGCATGGTGTGTTCCAGCGTGTCGAATCTCCTGTCGCTTGGTGAGGAAGTCTGTACATGATGCCGGCACCTGGTGATCAACATCTGCAAGAGGGCCCTGCCGGTAGTATGGTGTGCTTGCCTCACTGTCAGGCACCGGGTCATCCCGCTCACTCTCAATGATCATGTTGTGCAAGATCACACAACACTGCATTACCTCCCACATGTTGGACTTCGATCAAGTCATAGTTGAGTACCGGACAACAGCGAATCGAGATTGCAGCGCACCAAATGCCCGCTCAACATCCTTCCTGCAAGCCTCCTGGCACTTGGAAAACCAAACTTTTGCGCTTCCTGGGATAGGGTTGGAGATGCTCTTCACAAATGTTGCCCACTTCGGGTAGATGCCATCTGCAAGATAATACCCCTTTGTATACTGGTATCCATTGATCTCATAGTTCACAGGGGGCATGGCCTTCGACAAGCTCGGCAAAGACATTCGAGCATTGCAAGACATTGATGTCGTTGTGACTTACAGGCATACCAAAGAATGAATGCCAAATCCATAGATCGTACGAAGCCACGGCCTCGAGAACCACCGAGCACTCTCCTTCCTTTCCCTTTTACATCCCATGCCAGTCAAATGGGCAGTTCTTCCATGCCCTATGCATACAGTCGATACTGTCAAGCATCCCAGGAAACCCTCTTGCTTCATTCTCTGCGAGGAGACGAGCAGTGTCTTCCGCATTGGGTGATCGCAGGTATATTGGCCAAAAACTGCAACCACTGCCCGGCAGAACTTGTTCAAGCACTCGAGGGCCGTGGACTCGCTCATGCGCAGGTAGTCATCTTGTGCATCTGCGGGAGCACCGTATGCAAGCAACCTCATGGTCATCGTGCACTTCTGGATAGAGGTAAAGCCTACCGTGCCGGTGCAGTCCTTCTTCAACTTGAAGTAGCTGTCGAACTCCCGGATGGCATACATGATCTTGAGGAAAAGCGTGCGTTTCATCCTGAAACGACGCCGGAACACCTTCTCGTCGTTGGTGGGATCCTCGGCGAAGTAGTCGGAGTAGAGGATGTAGTAGCCCTCGTACCGCTGCCTCGGCTTGCTCTTGCGGCGACCGGGCTTCGATCCAGCACGCCGCGGCTGGGCGGCCTGGGTCTGCAAGCCGGTCAGGCAGCTCAGGATGAGCAGGTGTTCCTCATCGTCGATGGCGGCCTGATCTTCCTCGTCGAAGAGCTCGGCGAGCATCTCCTCGGCGTCGGAGTCCATGGCTCGGACAGAACGTCGAACACCTTGCGGGTGGTGGACGCGGTTCACTGGGCACAACCTCCTCCGCGGCGGAGACGCGAGCAAACGGCGGCGACGACGTGGTGGAGCAGCCGGCGGTTTGGCTCGCCGCTCGTGTGTGATGGCGGGCGACGGCGGGCGACGTGGGGGGTGGCCGACGGGGGTGGCGACGGCGAGGCGAGCGAGAGGGAAAGCCGAGTCGGGGTGGGGAAAGTGGGGCAAAATAGCGCTCCCTCGCCGACAGTGCTGGCCATGAGCGCTTTTCCTTCCGCCGCCCCCCCCCCCCAGGCCGAACCCAATGGGCTGGGTTCCGCCTGGGTGTGACGGCGCTAATTTCCGCCGAAACAGCGCTATTTTGGGTTCTGGGGGGGCGGCTGGTAGAAAAACGGCGCTTTTCGCGCAAAACGGCGCTATTTTGCGTCCTGGGGGGCGCTAGGGGGGACGACTGGAGTTGCCCTTAATTTGGGTTCCCGGATCCACATATTCATACATTTTGCATTTATGCTCAGCCTATATCCGCATCTACTCCCTCCATCCACGAATAAGTGTACGTTTTTCTTTTCTGTCAGTCAAATTTATTAAACTTTGAATAACTTTGTTGGGAAAAGTATTAGTTTGAGTAAGTGTAAAAGTAGATGTACACTTATTCGTGTACGGGGAGTATTTCATAAGGGTTTTCCATGGCATCTCTAAGGGCATCCCAAGAGTACCCGGGTCCTATTGGGTGCCGGACACAAAAACCAGCCACAAGAGCACACCAAAAGGTAGACCCTATAATAATTTCGGTCCGCCACCTCCCAATGGGCCTCCAAACTTGGGGGCGGACTGGGTGCCAGACATAAGTCAGCGGCAGCAGAGGCAACTTTCTCCAACATCCTTGACTTTCTCCTATCTTGTAGATCCGTTGTTGCCCTTACCCCATATCTGCATCCCTTTTCTCGTGGCAGCCACCGAGCAGTTCTTTGTATTTTACCGTCGTCATCGCCACCCCGGATTGCCATTCTGTCCTCATAAGTATCTTCCTACCGGTACGACAAAGTTCCTGCTCCTGCCCGCCCGCAAGGTGTTCGGCAGTTTGACAACATATTTGTTGCTTTGTTTTTTCTTCTTTATTTGTTTTTGGATTGTTGTTAGATACACAATGGATAGCGGCAAAAAGTTTATGTTTTACATAATGACAGAGGAAGAGGCTTGCCTAGACAATGATGAAGAGAACCAGATGGTTCTCGCCAATCTTTTAGCGGCGCAGATGATGCTTGTGATGGAGAGGGAGTTGTTGCTTCTTGATGACTTTGAATCACTAGCAAGGTGCCAGAAATTCTTTGCTCTAGAAACTATGGATGGTGCGTTGGGAACCCCAAGAGGAGGGTGTGATGAGTGCAGCGGTAAGAATTTCCCTCAGTTAAGAACCAAGGTTATCAATCCAGTAGGAGAAAGAGGATCTTCGGAAGGTTGATGCCACTGACGGTGGTGATGGCGCTTCACTGGTGTCAGCAACAACGTGGAACCTGCACACAACTCAACCAAAATACTTTGTCCCAGCGGTACAGTGAGGTTGTCAATCTCACCGGTCTTGCTGAAAACAAAGATTAGACGTATAGTGTGGAAAATAGTGTATGTTGCAGTAAGTAAAGAAAGCAGGAAAATATAGTGGTTTGTTTAACAGTATAAGAAAATGGACCGGGGTTCATAGGTTCACCAGTGGTGTCTCTCCATAAAAGATAGCATGTTGGGTGAACAAATTACATCTAATCAATTGACAGATAAAGGTTGCACCGTAGTGCACATTCATGACATGATGACTACTATGATATTTAGTGCGGGCATTATAACAATATATATAGATCGTAATCCAACTGCATCTATGACTAATAATCCACCCTCAGGTTATCATCCGAACCCCCTTAGGTATTAAGTTGCAAGCAACAGATAATAGCATTAAGCAATGTGTGTAATGCAAGCAATGATTGTGCACGCGGGCACTCACACTGTTGTTTTCTTCCTAGTGGCAACAGCACATCCTCCCCCGTCACGTTTCTGTCACTCGAGCACAAGCGAAAAGGAGGCATGAACCCAACTATCAAGCATAAATACTCCCGCTTGGAGTCACTAGCAACTACTTGGTCAGAGCAACCACTAGCAACGGAAAGCATGCAAGATCACAAATAACGTATGCAATAGAGACTATAATCAACTTGGCATAAGTTGAATATTCATCGGATCCCAGCAAACACAGCACATAGATTTACATAAGAACAATCTCGATCATGTTAGGCAGCTCACGAGATCTAAACATTTAGGCATAGGAGGAGAAGACAACCATCTAGCTACTGCTATGGACCCGTAGTTCAAGGATGAACTACTCACGCATCACTCCAGAGGCAGGCATGGTGATGAAGAGGCCTCCGATGATGATTTCCTCTCTGACAGGGTGCCGGGAGACAGCTTCAGAACCCCCTGATCTAGGGTTGATGACGACGACGGCTGCGGAACTTTTCGGGGATATTTGATCAGGTGCCTAGTGTTTTCCATCCGGGGGGATAAATAGGTGAAAGGGCAAAGGCAGTGGAGCCCTAGGGGGCCCACACCACCCCCTGGCGCGGCCAAGGGGGGCGCGCGCGCGCCACCCCATGGTGTGGGCCCCCTGGTGCCCGTCTTCGACTCCTCTTCGGTCTTCTGGATGCTTCCGGGGAAAATAGGAACTTCGGGATTTGTGGGGTCCAATTCCGAGAATATTTTCAAAACAACTTTTCTGAAATAAAAAACAGCATAAAACAGGGAACTAGCACTTGGCATCTTGTTAATAGGTTAGTCTCGAAAAACGTGTAAAAATGCTATAAAGAAGGGAGAAAACATGTAGCAATTGGCCAAATATCATCATGGAACATCAGAAATTAGAGATACGTTGGAGACGTATCAAGCATCCCCAAGTTTAGTTCCTACTCGTCCTCGAGTAGGTAAACGATAAACAAAATAATTTCTGGGGTGACATGCTACCACATAATCTTGATCATAATAATGTAAAAGCATATGTAAGCTGAGATCATAGAACTTTAAACACAGACATGATAAATAGAACTTTAATAATAAAGCATAGCAATCACTTTGCATCATGAGAAGTATCTCAAATAAAAGATCGTGAATAACAATACAAAGAAAGATATATGTTTGTTTCAAGTATAGAGAAAGCATGGCAAAGTGGTATTTCGTTAGTCCTTAAGAGTGGGGCAAAACATAAATGTGATGACACCTTCAAAGTTCATGAGGAAGACTAGAGCAAATAATTTGAGAATAAACAATAACATATCATGAATCAATTAATAATGTTTCTAGGACAAATGCACATAAAACTCAGAATGGAAAAAATGCTCTCTCAACTGTGCATAAAGTTAGAAGATGGAGACTCAACATAAAAGTAAAAGAAAGTCCCTTCGCAGAGGGAATCAGGGATCACTCATGTGCTAGAGCTTTTTATTTTATTAAACAGAGGTATTAAAAGTTTGACACTCCTTCCATCCATCTTTCACAAACCATGGCTAACCGAATCCTCGGGTGCCTTCCAACAATCACATATCATGGAGGAGTGTCTATATTTTGGGAGATGTATGCTAATGTCAACGAATGGTAAATAGAAAATATAGTACGTCACAAGCCAACTAGATTTCACAAGAGCGGCTCCCATATGAAGGACGCATCTGGGTAGAAGGTCATCCCTCTTTCTCTTTTGTTTACACAATTATGCTTTGACTGATAATTCAGGGGCAAAAATAGTGAAGAGATTTTGTGTGTATTAATTTGGGGCTGGGCACCCCGCTGCTAGCTCTTCTATCATTTGGATAAGCGGATGAATCCACTAGTTCAGGGTGTGAAATCCAATCACCAAGTGAGATAAAGATTCTCTATTTACGTCCTCATGAGCTAAAACAGGAACATAAAGCAGGAGTAATTTTGAAGGTTTTAAAGGTAACACATGATAAATTTACTTGGAGTGGCAGTTAAATACCATATGTAGGTAGGTATGATGGAAAAAATGGGAAAACTTTCGTTTTAGGGAGTTGGATGCACGAGTAGAGCTCATACTCAGTATAGGTGGAGGCTAGCAAAAGACTGGGAGCGACAAATCAAGAGAGCATAAGAGCCATAATCATGCATAGCGACATAAACATCATTAATTAAAGCATAAGCGGTATCACAAGTTCAAAAACTAAATGATCATAGAGGCTATTAGTGACTGGTTCATAGTCATAAACATGGTGTGAGCATGCGCCAAGTCAACCAAATAAAACATTCAAAGGAGAATACCATAAATTTATGCTTTAATATGACAAGAACAGCTCATGAATCTTTCAATGGCACATTAAACACTCTCAGCTATTTGAGTCTAATCATGCTACTCAATAACCACAGGGCTTTAAAGCTAAAATAAAATCTAGCATGACATGAAAAAGTTCTAGCCACAGTCTATACAAGCTTCTACTTGCACCATTAAAAATTCGACTTCAAGCAACAATTTCTTTTCCCAACAAGCACCATACAAGATATGTTTTAACAAAAATACTCTTCATGATACAACAAGCAAAAATGAGAGCACTCATATAACACTACTAAAACTAACAGCTCTTAGATAAGAGATGCATGCAAAAGAGGAGCTAAATAAATGCAGCAGCCAGACAAAGATTAAGAATACAAAGTATTGCCATGAAAAAGCGGAGCGTGTCACTCTCCAATAAAAGAATGATGGGGTCCAACCAAGCTTATTGCAAAAATAAAAACAAACTGAAGGAAAAAAATAAAAGACGCTCAAAGTAAATCACATAAGATGTGACCGAATAAAAATATAGTTTCACTAGAAGTGACCTGATAATTTGTTGATGAAGAAGGGGATGCCTTGGGCATCCCCAAGCTTAGACGCTTAAGTCTTCTTGGAATTTGCTGGGATGTACCACCGGGACATTGATGACCCACAAGTATAGGGGATCGCAACAGTCTTCGAGGGAAGTAAAACCCAAATTTCTTGATTCGACACAAGGGGAGCCAAAGAATATTTGTGAGTCTTAACAAGTGAGTTGTCAATTCACTTGCACCTGAAAGTTGACTAGTTCGCAGTGGTTTCTTAGCAGTAACAGTTTTATAGTAGCAGTAGTGGAATAACAACAACAGTGGAATGAAAACAACAACAGCAGTAGTGTTTGAAGTAAACAACGGATTAAATATTGTAGGCATAGGGATGGATGAACGGGCGTTGCATGGATAAGAAAGTTCAAATAATGATCATGTCAGAGGAATTGCAGATAAATAAGATAAAGCACCCAAACACTAAGTAACCATAGGCATGCGTTCCGTAAATAGTCGTACGTGCTCGCAATGAGAACTTGCACAACATCTTTTGTCCTACCAGCCCGTTTTCAGCGGGGCCTCAAGTGAACTACTGGTCATTAAGGTGTTCCTTTTAATAGAACACTGGAGCAAAGCATTAACACTCCGTGAACACATGTGATCCTCACATCACAGCCATCCCCTCCGTCTGTCCCAATTTCTGTCACTTCGGGGCCTCGGGTTCCGGACAACAATATGTGTAAACAACTTGCAGGATGATCAAGAAACAATAATTATCATCATGATTCAATAACATGTTCAGATCTTAGATCATGGCACTCGGGACCAAAGTGGCACGCATTAAGCATAACAAGTTGCAACAATGTCAATAGCACTAATAGAGGATACTAGGCACTATGCCCTAACAATTACGGCATCATTACATGAACGATCTCATCCAATCCCTACCATCCCATTCATCCTACAGCGGGGAATTACTCACACATGGATGGGGAAACATGGATGGTCGATGGAGAGGCGTTGGTGATGACGATGGCGATGATCTCCTCCAATTCCCCGTCCCGGCAGGGTGCCAGAACAGGAACTTTTGATCCCCGAATCGAGGTTCGGGACGGCGACGGCACTCTGTTGTGTTTCTGTGGAATATGACAAACCCCCTCGGGTTTTAGGTTGGAGGCTACTTGTAGTCGAAAGGGGAGTCCGAGGAGGGCTCTGGGGCCTAAACCCTAGGTGGCGTGGCCTAGGGGGGACCCGCGCCAAGGGGGTGTGGCCACCCTGTGGCTCCTCTCCTGGCCCCCTTCTGGCTCCCGGGGTCTTCCGGGGTGAAAACATCAATGGGCTCTTTTCTGGGCATTTTCCTGAAAGTTGATTTTTCTGCACAAAAACAAGACACCAAGGTAATTCTGCTGAAAACAGCGTTAGTCTGTATTAGTTGTATCCAAAACACACAAGTTTAGAGGAAAACAATAAGAAAAGTGTTCGGAAAAGGAGATACGTTTTCGACGTATCAACTCCCCCCTTCCCCCAAGCTTAGCTTATTGCTTGTCCTCAAGCAATTCAGTGACAACTGAGTGCGATAAAAGACTTTTACGAACACATTTCTTTCATATGATGTAAATATACTCACTATATGATCAAATACTTAATTATGCTCATGATAAGATACATGCAAGATATTGTCACTTAATAGCTATGCAAACCATGAAGAGGTAACAACATATTAATAATAAACAACATGAAGCATAACTATTTGCAAGACTGAAATATTCATAATAGGATCTGATAAAGTGGTATCTCGCTTGCCCTTAAGTGTGGGGCAAAACATAAATGTCAGGGCACCTCTGAAGTTCAAGGGAAGACCAGAAGTAAAGATATCAAAGATACAAGTATCAAAGCTATACCACAATCAACCGTACTTTGGGACAAACATATTGCACTAAGAATGATAAATATGCTCTCAAGAAAGTGCTCAAAGAATAAGGCGGAGACTCAACATAAAAGTAAAAGAAAGACCCTTCGCAAAGGGAAGCGTGGATCACTCATGTGCTAGAGCTTATATTTTATTAAACAGAGGTATTGAAAACATTTTGAGAGAGGTGTATAATAATGTCAACGAATGGTAAACAGACAATACAGTACGTCACAAGCCAACTGGATTCACAAGAGCGGCTCCCATGTGAAGGACGCATCTGGGTAGAAGGCCATCCCTCTTTCTCTTTTGTTTACACAATTATGCTTTGACTGATAAATCAGGGGCAACAAGAGTGAAGAGAATTTGTGTGTATTAATTTGGGGCTGGGCACCCCGCTGCCAGCTCTTCTATCATTTGGATAATCGGATGAAGACACTAGTCCATGATGTGAAATCCAATCAACGAGTGAGATAAAGATTCTCCATTTACGTCCTCATGAGCTAAAACAGTGGCACAAAACAGGAATAATTTTTAGCAGGTTTTAAAGGTAGCACATGAGCAATTTACTTGGAGTCGCGGTTAAATACCACATATAGGTAGTTATGGTGGACACATTTGGCAAACTTTGGTTTTCAGTGATTTGGATGCACGAGTAGAGCTCATACTCAGTACAGGTGAAGGCTAGCAATAGACAGGGAGCGACAATCAAGAGAGCAACAACTATCATAATCATGTTTGCGAAAAAGTAAAACTAACCGAGGCATAAAATTGATACTGGAACTCTGAGGCAAAATAAATCATCGAGGCTTATTGACGTTTTGTTTTCAGTCTTAGCATGCGCGAGCATGTGCCAGGTCGATTCAAATAAAACAGTCAGAGGAGGCTACCATAATGTCATACTCTTCTCATGAATAGAACAATGCGAGCAAATATTTATGCGACATGTCATTTACTATTAATAAATTGGAACAAAACATGAGAGAGCACGAACTATTAAGCAACCATTAAGTCACATATATCTTATACGAACAAACTAAGCATGCTCACATAGATGGATACATGTACAAAAATTAAAGCAAATAGAATTCATACCAGCCTCTCACCACACATGAATTGTCGTAGATCGTCATTATTGCTCTTCACTTGTGGCTCGAACAATATATAATGAAAACCAAGCTCCAATGGAATCAGAGACGACTGTTGAACTCTGCAACAAACTTTACAAAACCAAAGAAGAACAACAAATATTTTTGGTTTTTTAATTAAGGCACGAACAAAAAGAGAGCAAGAAAACAAAGCAAAAAAACTTTTTGGGTTTTCAAAATGAAACAAGAACAAAAGAAAGCAAACAACAAACAAAATAAAATATTCTTGGGTTTTTGAATATTAAAACACAACTAAAGAATAAAACAAACCAACTAAAGAAACAAATAGAGAGAAACACCATAAATATTTTTGGTCTTTTTGTGTTTTGGAAAGCGAAAACAAAACAATAAAAACAAAAGGAATGAAAGAAACGAAAACAGACGAAAGAAACAAAAAGAAGCGAAAGAAACAAAAAGATGGATATACAAAGAACCGACAAAACATGATATTTAAATGAGTGTGATGTCGGTATACCTCCCCCCAAGCTTAGGCTTTTGGCCTAAGTGGAGATCAATCGTGGCGCGTGAAGTATCCCCACTGTGGTGGGTCATCCCTTGCCTGGTCGTACTCGGGCGCATAGGAGGAAGATGATGCAGCGGGCGCATAGTCATAGTCGGGGTGCTGATATGGAATCTCCGTGCCTCATAGGGATGGACGAAATCACCATCGTCCCCCTCTCCGGCGTCCTCCCCTTGATGGGGGAGATGCTCAAGGTATGTGTCCAGCTCACTCTCAGAAAGCTCCCATCCTTGCCTGTTATTAAGATCAAACAAAAGAGGTGCATGCAAAAGTAGGTCTCTAACAGTTTTAACAACTCTCCACCCGGATCGTTTGGAGAAAGTTAATTCAAAAGATAAATTATGTAAGTGAGCATGGGTAGAAAGAAACTTATGTTGAACCATGGAAACAAGATTAAGCCTCTCTATAGGAAACTGAAAGTCTAGAGGGTGTGGCTCCAAACCATGAAAAGCTAGCAAGCGTGAGGCAATAAGACCTCCACAAACTCCTCCCTTTTCACGGTTATGTGAGAGACGATAAGCAATCAAAGCGCCAAAGTTATAAGACCTATCGTGTATCAAAGCAACAAAAATAAACGCCAAATCATAAACAGATAACTTGCTGGCAGTTTTCCTAGCTAATACACATTTAGAAATGAAGTACGCAACGTATCAAATGCTAGGGAGTTGAATTTCACGAATTTTACCCTTCTCCCCTGTGAAGCTTCTGCCTTGGCAAATCTCTCCATATAAATCTAGTAGTGGTTTGGGCTGCCCACTTATTTTCTCACGAGACCCCCACTCAGGTACCTTAATAGCTGCACAGAAAACACTAAAAGGCAGGCTCACAGCTTTATTATAAATCTTATAGTGAACCATTGGGTTAGTTGGAGACCATTTAAAACAAAAATCCTGCACCATAGACATAGTTAGTTTCACATACTGGATAGGCTCATCCTCAATGAAACGCTCCAAGCCTACATTATGCACCAGAGTGTTAAAATCCTGCAGAATTCCTGTAACTTGCATAAATTCCCGACACAGGTAGATTGATGGGAACACCCTCCCTCCGTTCACGGTGCACGAGCATGACCTCATGCACCTCCAACTCATGCTGGTTTAGTTGATAAGCATTATGCTCCATCTATGAAATTTTTCAACAATCATCATAAAAATTAATTTCAAGCAACTATAAGGTGGATACTACCATAGGGACTTATATGAGAGCTAAACATACATCAAAACTATATTATTTCTACTCAAATCAAGCATGCAAACTCACATAAGCTGTCACCTACAGTACCAAAATACTCAAGAAATACTTCACTAAATAAAATTCTACTTGGATCATCAGAGGAGTCACATACCGAAGATCAAACACACCAAAAAATCAGCACAAATGATGGGCTGAAGAGGAAGATCGAAAATCCAGAAGAAGAACAGCAAGAACACGGGTTCCAGGAAATGTTTTCAGCTTTGGGGTGAGAGAGAAGACTTTGACAGTGGAGAGAGTAAGTGGAGGGCCAGGGGCCCACACCATGTGCTGGCGCCACCAGGGTGCTCGCCGCGCCACCCTGGGGTGTGCCTGCCTAGTGGGTCCCCCTGGGATCTCCCAGGTGGCTTTCTGCCTCATTTTTTACGTAAAAATTTATTATAATTTTTCGAGAAACTTTCTTTTTGAGGCATTTCCAGAATTTTAATAATTAATAAAAACCAGGAAAACGAAAGTGAAAACGTGGAAAACAAACCAAAACCAGAACTACAGAGGTTCTATGATACTTTAATGAAATAATATCCAAAGAAAACAAAGGTGGTAGTGGTGAAAACAAAAGTATGGGTGGTGAAAACATGCATAACCTCAGTAATCAGAGTGAAATCATCAGGAAAACATGCATAAGGATGGTGGAAAACATGATTTTACTCAAGTAATAATGTGATAACAGAAGTAACCATGGTGAAAACATAATGGGGAAGGTGAAAACATTGCCCATTTCATTTAAAATAATTTTGTTAACAAGGGTGATCAAGTCTTGCTACCAAAATAATTTTATATGAAACATAACTTTGTTTCTCACTAAATAATTATGTTACCCCAACCTTGATAGGCATAGTCCCAATCATAATAATTTCATATTCTTTTGGTGGCTTTGGAATAGGACAATAAAATTCTCCAATCTTGATGGTCTCAACATTTTCAATAGAATTTAGACCATATTTTCTATCAATATTCTTGGGAAAATAAACAGTGTGCTCTTTATCATTAACATTAAAAGTAACTTTTCCTTGATTGCAATCAATAACAGCCCCTGCAGTATTAAGAAAAGGTCTTCCAAGAATAATATACATATTATCATCTTCAGCCATTTCCAACACAACAAAGTCACTTAATATCAGACCATTATTAGCAACTTGAACAGGAACATCCTCACATATACCCACAGGAATACAAGTAGACTTATCGGCCATTTGCAAAGATATATCAGTTGGTATCATTTTTTCTTGGAGGAGTCTTTTATAGAGAGTAAAAGGCATGACACTAACTCCAGCTCCCAAATCACACAAAGCAGTTCTGACATAATTATTTTTAATAGAACAGGGAATAGTAGGTATACCAGGATCTCCAAACTTCTCAGGAACCTTGCCATTAAAAGAGTAATTAGCAAGCATAGTGGAGATTTCCTAATTAGGAATTTTCCTTTTGTTAGAAACAATATCTTTCATATATTTTGCATAAGGAGGCAATTGAATAGCATCAGTTAAAGGAATTTGCAAGAACAAAGGTTTCATCCATTCACAAAACCTGTTATAGTGTTCTTCTTCCTTAGTTTTGTGTTTCTTATTAGGAAAAGGCATTTGTTTTTTTACCCAAGGTTCTCTTTCATTACCATGTTTATTAGCAATAAAATCTTCCTTAGTGTACTTTGCAGTTTTAGCTTGCTTTTCAGGTTCAACTACAGTTTCTTCTTTATTAGAAGCATCATTCTTTTCATTACCACTTTCAGTTTCAGCATTAGAGATAGATATACTATTAGAATCTTTAGCAAGTTCAGAGGATTCTACAACAGTCTTATGTTTCTTCTTCTCTTTCTTCTTAGTATGAATAACATTATCATTAGTTTGCTGAGAATCTTGTTCAATTCTTTTAGGATGTCCCTCAGGATATAAAGGATCTTGTGTAGAAATACCACTTCTAGTTCTTATTTCATAAGCATGTTTTTCTTTAGAGGCATTAACTAGCAAATCTTTTTGCACTTTAGCAAGTTGATCAATTTGAGTTTGAACCATTTGAAAATGTTTAACAAGCATTTTAACATCATTAGAGGTTCTTTCTATAATAGGATGCAAATTATCAATAGCTCTAGAGTCTTCCATAAGGTGGTTCTGCACTCTCATATTAAAATTATCTTGCTTGATAACATAATTATCAAATTCATCTAAACACTGATCAGGAGGTTTGTTATAAGGAATATCTCTACTATCAAAATATTGGAGAGAGTGTACCTCAATGGTGGATGGGTGAGGGATTGGCTTACATAATTCTTCTATAGGTGGAAGATTCTTCACATCTTCAGATTTAATACCCCTCTCTTTAAGAGATTTCTTGGCTTCTCTCATCACTTCATCATTTAATTCAATCATTCCCCTCTTCTTGGGTGTTGGTGTTGGTGTAGGTACTAGAGTAGGGGTAGGCTCAGGATCAACCATAGTCCAATCATCATGATTTTGGCTTATTTTAGCCATTAATTCCTCAGCTTCTTCTGGAGTTGTTTGCCTGAAAACACAGCCAGCACAACTATCCAGGTATGTCATAGATTCAACAGTTAGTCCATTATATAATATATCAAGAAGTTTATTATCTTCTAGCTTATGCCCAGGTGTAGCCCTTACTAAAGAACAGAACCTTGCCCAAGATACATGCAATTTCTCTTCTTCCAATTTCTTGTAATTAAATATAGTTTGTAAAGCAGCATGTTGAGCACTAGCAGGAAAATATTTCTAAAATAAAGCATTAACCAAACCAATAGGACTATCAATAGATCCAGGAGACAAATTATTAAACCAAGTTTTAGCTTCATCTTTTAATGAGAAAGGGAATATTTTAGCAACAAAGTAGCTACGTTTCTTAATATCATCAGAGAATAAACTACTCAAAGAGGAGAGCTCATTCATATGTTTCATAGCACTTACATTTTCAGTTCCACAAAAAGGTTCTTTCTCAACAATAGATATATAAGATAAATCGAGAGAGAAATCATAATCCTTATCCCTAATATTAATAGGAGAAGTGGCAAACTTAGCACGAGGAGATAATTTATATTTAATAGCACTACTTTCCATAAGACGTATAGCAACATCTTTATCCTTCATAACATGTATTTCATCAATAAGATCATCACTAAGTTCAATATAGGAATCATCAAAATCATCACTAGGATTCTCTCTAAACTCACGTGAAAAAGCAGGAGTAACAAGATTTTTATCAGGAGTTTCGGTGTTTGCAATATTTTTAGCTTTAGCAATAGTAGCATCTAAGAAAGGACCGAGAGAACCACTCTCATCAAGCACAGTAGAAGCATCATCAAAAGTATCAGAAGTATTTTCAGATTCAGCAGAAGTAGCATGTGTAGCATGTGGTGGTGTAAGCAGCTTACTCATAACAGACGGTGAATCAAGAGCAACAAAGGTGTTCAGAGTTGTACCTCTTCTTGTAGTGTATGGTAATATAGGAACTCTTCCATCATGAGACTTACCCATGATGAATGATTGGCAGTAGATAATAATACTCTCCAGTGAGCTCGCAAATAAAGCTATGCTCCCCGGCAACGGTGCCAGAAAATAGTCTTGATGACCCACAAGTATAGGGGATCGCAACAGTCTTCGAGGGAAGTAAAACCCAAATTTATTAATTCGACATAAGGGCAGCCAAAGAATATTTGTGAGCCTTAACAAGTGAGTTGTCAATTCACTTGCACCTGAAAGTTGACTAGTTCGCAGTGGTTTATCAGCAGTAACAGTTTTATAGTAGCAGAAGTGGAATAACAACATCGGTGGAATGAAAACAGCAGCAGCAGTAGTGTTTGAAGTAAACAACGGATTAAATATTGTAGGCATAGGGATGGATGAACGGGCGTTGCAGGGATAAGAAAGTTCAAATAATGATCATGTCAGGGGCATTGCAGATAAATAAGATAAAGCACCCAAGCACTAAGCAACCATATGCATGTGTTCCGTAAATAGTCGTACGTGCTCGGAATGAGAACCTGCACAACATCTTTTGTCCTACCAGCCCGTTTTCAGCGGGGCCTCAAGGGGACTAATGGCAATTAAGGTGTTCCTTTTAATAGAACACCAGAGCAAAGCATTAACACTCTGTGAACACATGTGATCCTCACATCGCAGCCATCCCCTCCGGTTGTCCCAATTTCTGTCACTTCGGAGCCTCGGGTTCCGGACAACAATATGTGTAAACAACTTGCAGGTATGATCAAGAAACAATAATTATCATCGTGATTCAATAACATGTTCAGATCTGAGATCATGGCACTCGGGCCCAAAGTGGCAAGCATTATGCATAACAAGTTGCAACAATGTCAATAGCACTTATAGAGGATACTAGGCACTATGCCCTAACAATCACGACATTATTACATGAACGATCTCATCCAATCCCTACCACCCCCTTCAGCCTACATCGGGGAATTACTCATACATGGATGGGGTAAACATGGATGGTCGATGGAGAGGCGTTGGTGATGACGATGGCGATGATCTCCTATAATTCCCCGTCCCGGCAGGATGCCAGAACAGGAACTTCTGATCCCCGAATCGAGGTTCGGACCGGCGGCAGCGCTCTATTGTGTTTCTGTGGAATATGACGAACCCCCTCGAGTTTTAGGGTTGGAGGCTACTTGTAGTCGAAAGGGGAGTCCGAGGGGGGCTCTGGGGGCCACACCCCTAGGTGGCGCGGCCTAGGGGACCCGCGCCGGGGGGTGTGGCCACCCTGTGGCTCCTCTCCTGGCCCCCTTCTGGCTCCCGGGGTCTTCCGGGGTGAAAACATCGATGGGCTCTTTTCTGGGCATTTTCCCGAAAGTGGATTTTTTTGCACAAAAACAAGACACCAACGTAATTCTGCTGAAAACAACGTTAGTCCGTGTTAGTTGTATCCAAAACACACAAATTTAGAGGAAAACAATAAGAAAAGTGTTCGGAAAAGGAGATACGTTTTCGACGTATCAGGCATCCCCAAGCTTAGGCTTTTCACTCTTCTTGATCACGTCATATCATCCTCTTCTCTTGACCCTTGAAAACTTCCTTCACACCAAACTTCTCACAATCTTCATTAGCAATGTTAGTGAAATCGAAATAATAAATTCACATGGTTCAGTTTCAACACAAGCCTAATACTCATAAACACATTAGCTACTGTCACAACTTATTTTAAAACTCTTTTTCTCAAGAGAACACCAAAAGAAAGAGATTAAGATGCAAATGCAATTATTGGCAGAAATCTGTCAAAGCAGGACAGTAGGTAGAGATGATTTTTTTTAGAAAATCTTCTATTGCTCAAATCAAAAAGTGTTAAACTAAGAAACGTTGCGTATATAGCCCAGGATTACGCACAAAAAAACTCAGGTCATTTTGAATTTTCTGTGATTATATACGAATTTAACAGTGGACAACAGAAATCTGTTTCCTGCACAGAAATCCGAAATATAGTCTCAACTTTCCACTAGAGGCTTTCCTTGGCTCAACAAAGACACAAAAGAAAAGATACAACGGGGTTTCTAAAGGAAATAGATAACACCCAGGTGCAAAAAAATAAAAGAAAACGGGTTGAAAACGGAGAAACAAAACGGGTTATCTCCCGGTAGCGCTTTTCTTTAACGCCTTTCAGCTAGGCATAGAAAGCAAATCAAGTATTTTCAAATGAAGAAGCATCAACATTATAACTTTCTCTAATAATAGAGTGGGAATTTATATTTAATACTCCCCTCTTTCTATCAATAACAACACCAACAGTTCTAAGAAAATGTCTTTCCAAAACAATAGGACAAGAAGCATTGAATTCAATGTTCATAATGTATGAAAACGGGTTGAATGGAGACTCCTACGTTACACCTCCCACCTTAACCTAGCCGCCGGCGATCTCACTTCTCCGGCGACCACCTCCCATTTCTAATCCCACCATTCGATCCCACACCACCTCTTCACCCCCTATGGCGCCATCCACTCCCCCAACATGGATATGGAAGGTAACATACTCTACCTTCAAAGATCTAGATCGGGGACGTGTCAAGTCGTATGATAGATCCATTCATCTATGGATCAAGGAGCACAACCGTGATTGGATCTGCCTCAAGGATGCTAAGGGTACATCTCTGGTTTGGCAACACGTGAACCCTAATGAGAGGATTGATCATGGGTTTAAGGTACGTTTCCCGGATCACACTGCCCTAGTTGGCACTTGCATGGTTTCCCCTAACGATCACGCGCATGAGCAGGTTATTAGTACCTCAACTGATCAGGAGGTATTCAATGCAAAGAATCCACCTGGTTTAATTGGGTCTGAAGCCCACCAAGGTATTAATTGAACGGACAACGACGTCGCCTAGAGGGGGGGTGAATAGGCGATTAAAACTTTTCCGGTTAAGGCTTGCTAAATGCGGAAATAAACTAGGTGTTTAAATTAACAAGCATACAACCTAAATATTCTATGGCCAACTAGATGCACCAACAAATTATGCTAAGCAAGACAAGTAACAAGGTGATAGCAAGATATATAACTTCAAGCTCGAAGGCTATCACAATGTAAATTGCATAAGTAAAAAGCTCGGGTATAGAAATAACCGAGGCACACGGAGACGAAGATGTATTCCCGAGTTCCTCCCACAAAGGGGAGTACGTCTCGTTGGAGGGGTGTGAGCTCACCACGAAGGCCTACTCAACGCCACAAAGGCCTCACCCTATTCTCCGATGAAATTCCGCCACAAAGGCCTAGTTCACCTTCCACTATTGGCAACCTTCAAATCCGAGGCACGCATCCACAACTCAATTGGAGGCTCTCGGTGTCACCACAATCTTGGGGCACGCATCCACAACTCAATTGGAGGCTCCCAAGAACACCACAAGTCGTCTAGGGTCCAAGACCCAAGAGTAACAAGCTCACAAACTTTCAACTTCCACGAATCCTCGTGGAGAGAGCAAACCGATGCAACCGATGCAAATGGCAAGAGCACAAGTGCTCAAATCCTTCACTCTCAAATTCCAACAAAGCAACAAATGCTTATGGGGGAATAAGAGAGGAAGAACAATGGAGGAGAAACACCAAGAACTCCAAGATCAAGATCTACTAAGTTTCCCTCACTAAGAAGGAAGATGGATTGGTGGAAATGTAGATCGAGATCTCCTCTACCTTCTCCCTCAAAGATATGCAAGAATCATAGGAGGGATTGGGAGAGGGGCAAGCTTTCCAAGGTCAACAATGGTGGGAGAGAAGGGGAAAAACGTGCTTGGAAGACTTGGGGACCAATGGGGAAGAAAGCCCCCTTAAATAGGTCCCCACAAGAACTAGCCGTTGTGCAGGAATTTGGGACCGGAATATCCGGTCCGAAGTGAATAATCCGGTTCAAATAATCCGGTTCACTCCAGTGCGAAAACTGGTCTGAAATCCGTCGAAACCGGAATATCCGGTATGCCCCGAAAAATCCGGTTTCCAATAATCCGGTTCATGTCAGTACCGAAAAATGGCTCAACTAGAAACTTCATAACTTTTGCGTCCGGACTCCGTTTTTGATGATCTTTGGCTCGTTGAGTTCGTAATGAAAAACTCTACAAGATCATGCAGAGAAACATCACTGCCCAACAATGGAAACTAAAACCAAATGTAGAAAGGTTTAACCTCTCTAAAAGGAACAACCGGTAAAACTTCCAACACGAAAACTCACATAACTTTTGCGAATGAATTCCGAATTAGGTGAGTCCAAATGCATTGGAAAGATAACAACAAGGAGTATCCAAATAAAAGGTGAAAATATTGATACCTCAAAGTATGGAGAAGTTACCACACATGGAAAGTGTGTGAACATTCTCAAAGACGAACGTAATATTTTCACCACCGAAAACGCAACAAAGTTTTCTTACGAAATCCGTTTTCGAGAAACCAAGGCTTGTCATGAAGATCACGACAAGCACTAAAACCCAAAGGAGACAAAAGCCAAATAAGAACCAAGAAAGATGATATGCAAAGTATGCAAAGGTTTGAGCTCTCCATAACGATTCGATCGAGTTACTCACTTGAGAGCCCCTCTTGATAGTACGACTATCTATCCTATAACCCGGTCTCCCAAAGACACGAGACCGGTAAAATAGAAAACCTATCAAGATTATACCTTTGCCTTGAGCATTCCACTTGAGATAGATGATGACGATCTTGACTCTCTCAAGTTGGATCTTCTTTCTTGATTGCGCTTGCTAGCACAAACTCCGCTTGATGAAGACTTGCAAGTTGCTCCCCCAAACACCATTATGGGAGAGACTAGCTCCCCCATACACCATTATGGGAGAGACCCTTCGGCAAATCCTCACAAGGCCACAATCTCCAAAAGGGTGGCAAGCATCAAGCATAGGATATCTTCTAGATGCTTCACTTGAGCTTCCACGTCAAGCTAGATGACAAACACCGCTTGACGACGACATAGACCATGGGCTATATGAAATCTTCCTTTTGGTTCATGCCCATGGAAAGATACCTAACCACACATAGAGATGCGACACACACATATCATGGGTTAGTTCACAATGCTAATTTGACAATTGCTTACCATACCATGAGATACACAATCCCACTTGGTACAACTTGTAGCTTTGTGTGTTGATCGCTTGCTTGATCAACCTTGTATCTTTGCTTCTCACTTATAAAGATGATGTCTTGAAGATGACAATGAAAGATCACCTAATCCTTTTCTTCAAGACATACTAGCAATAAGATCAACTCAAACCATGACCATTCTTCATATAAATCCTTGAAAGTAACAATGGCCATCAAGGAAGCTAATAGAGTTCAACACACGAACTCCATTATTTCCTATGGACAAGATCTACAAAGATAACTCAATCCAAACATTAGTCCATAAGGATTGTCATTAATTACCAAAACCACATATGGGGGAACCATGCGCTTTCAATCTCCCCCATTTTGGTAATTGATGACAATCCCTTTTTACGAGGGTTTATATGATGAATAAAGCAAACATGCTTAACAAGAGCAAGGATGCAATAGCATGGAAAGGAAAATGATTAAGAACGAAACTAAAGCATAAACCAAATTCCCTTAAACCCTCTAAACTTCTCCCCCATTGGCATCCATTGCCGAAATGGGCAAAAAGGTTAGAAGGCCAATATAGTAAGAGCTCCCCCATAGTGTATGCATTCCTCATGATATGAGTGAAAACAAGTGCATATCTCCATATATGAATAGATGGAGGGAGATCAAACTATATTGAGGATCCAAAGATTTACAAGAAAAATCAAATTGAAGGATACTTTCACAAAGAAGCAACCAACCAAAGGATCCGAAAACCGATTGACCAAAATCAATATTTTGATAAGATCAACCAAGTGTTCTAGAAAATCAAGAGGGAACTCCCCAAGGTACATGCACAATGTTAGATTTGAATTACTATATAATGTGCACAACATGGAATCATCACTCCCTTCTAGATAATTTTGAACACAAACAAGAGCAAGATAATAGATTGGAGATGAAGCAAAGCAACTTGCAAACAAACAAAAGTTGAGCAATGAAGATCAAGAAGTGACAAATAAATACTTACTCAACCGAAATAGATGCGTGTGACAAGGAAAAACATTTTTAGGAGACTAATAGGATGATAGAATCATCAACATAGTCTTTCAATATAGGAGGCACATAGTGCATATCATGTCTTTCCCATACACACAAACCATCAAATGATAAAACACATAGGTCCACAAGCTTATTAAGATGCAAAAGGAATACCAAACCAAAAGCAAAGCTTGTGCCTTTTAGGAACCACAAAGGAATATAAAGCAATAAAAAGTGGTCACTAAAGAAATAGAATATCAATTAAAGATGTAACTATTATCGTGTGTATAAGTTTCTAAGTGGACAACAATCACAAAGATATATATCCACAAAGAAACATGCACACACAAAATAGGTACAAAAGATGAAGAACATGATATCCAAGAGAGGTTCATTAATATACCAATAAGATTTTTGCTTGAAAGCAAAGCACTAAGCTTAGTTTAATCTTAAGGGGATATAGATGAACACACAAAACTCATCAAAGCATCACAAATATCACAAGGGAAAAGTGATAGTTGGAATGCTTCGAGAAAGGTAACGCATATCACAAAAGATTCAAATGTTTTTTTTTGAGAATTCATCAATATTGCATATGAGATACTTCAAGAAGAAGTTGCTAGATTAAACTACTTGGGATTGGTGAATCATGGAAATGATTATAAATATCCCCTTAGTATGTAATCATCCCGGCTTACTCATAGTTGCAATAAAGATGCTTTTGAGAAGACATTTGCAAGAACCAAATGAAATTGCAACAAGGGAAATCATGCCAAGAAGCAACCTACACAAGGTTGAAATCTAGAAATGTATGCATGAGATAGATACTTGTTACCGAGACGACATTGGTGATGAAGAGGATGCGAGTTTGATAATCATCGAAGCTTGACTCCTATAATACCATGGTGAGAACACCTTCCTTATGAATGGAGCAAGCAACCAATGTATCTCCATTGTACCTAAAACAAAATTCAAGTACAAAATGGTACCCAAACTCATTGGGACCAAAGTAGTTAGAACAACTACAATACATAGGACAAACTCCAAATAAATATGTGCATATTAATATGAATTTGAATTTCATGCACATCTTAGCCATTTAGGATTTGATGGAGTTTATCCTATATATTGGATCAACAAAAGTAATCATGCCAAAAGATATACATAGTAAATATGCATGCACAAAACTTTCAAGAACCAAAACAAGATACAAATTGGACAAAGAACTAATTAAACCAAGAAGCCACTCACAAGAGTGAAAAGAAAGAGAATTGTCCAAAAAATATCAAGACCCAAATCAACACATGATTGAGGAAACCAAATAGAGAAGGTACCAAAAAACATCAAGAATAAACAAACCCTCTACACTTTTCATGATAGCACACAAAGTACCAAGACGAAAAATGTTCGTCTTCCAAAGAGACAAGTCATTGGGATAAAATACAAATTTAAAGACAACAAGTGTTCAAACGCATATTGGATAGTTCTTCCAATAATAGTGCATTATTTATGATCTTGCTTTTGAATACAAAATGCACACAATGGAATCATTACTCTCCATATATATTATTCAAACACTAGTCATGTATAAATAAAAACAAATAGTTGCAATACCAATTTAAAGAATGGTGATCTACTCAATGTAGGATAGCTTCCCAAGAATAGTGCAACCCAAAGAAGTATGACTTTGAGCATAAGTTCACAAGTATGGGATCATTGCTTTTCCTAACTCAAGAAAGCATAAAACAAATTTTGAGTAGAGCAAGGAAGACACAAAGGAGTTTGAACCAAACAAAATCCTTGGCAAGAAAGAATGCAATTTTAGAGAAATGGCCAAAGTAAATATGATCAATAAACTTACCACAAATTATTATAACTTGTCAAAGACAAGATATGTATGGAGATTATTTCTCGGTGGTAGATTGGTTCACAATCATATTCACAAAACATAAGCATGTGGAAAAAGATAGGAATAAGAAAACATGCTTAGATAGAGATTCTTGAAGGTTTCAAATAAAACTCGAAAAAGCAAGGCAACAAGAAACTCTCCTACAAGCAAGATGCCAAAGAAGAGAGACACAAGATATTTTAAGAAAATATGGAACTTGTTTGAGAAACATGCCACAAAGGAACAAGATAACTAACAATATAAACTCTAGGTGGCAATACCTCAAATGTTCACATTTTCTAGGCTTGTAATATGCACATAGCTTATTACTCCCCCATAATGTGATAATCCATTGAAAACAACAAGAGGCAAAAATAAATCCAACAAGAGAAAGTTAATGGACATTAGAATTGAAATTCTCATGAGAAATACATACCACATAGAGACAAGATAATATTGATATATCAACACTAAGTGGTATTCCTCATGTACACACATTTTAGGATAGTAAAGTGCAAATCATATTACTCCCCCAAAATGGGATAGTCCATTAATCTCCCAAAGAGCCAACTAGAATACGCAACAAAAGCAAAGAAGGCTCAATCATAAAGAACACAAGTACATGGAGTGCAAACCAACAAACATAACTAGATTACTCAAGATAGGTAAGTAGGAAGCACAACATATACAAATACATGCTAGAAACAAAACTAACATATGCAAGGGAGCAAGCAACTTTCAATGAATATAGAGTTAAATACAAGTTACCGCTTGGAGGAACATTGGGTAAGAGATATATATAATCCAAGTGACTTGGCTTGAGGAAATATAATTGATGAAGATCCCTTAATTCTTCATGAAAATAGCCAAGTCTCCAATGCCCTCCATCACCACCTATTGATCAAGTTTGAGCTTGTTGGTCCCCAACCAAGTTGGGTCCTAAGAGGTTAGTCACAATAGGTTTGGCAACCCAAATGGTTCTTTTCTTGACACCACTTGGAGTACCAACATACTTGGCAAACACATTTCCCACATTATCCTTCCTAATAGAATAAACATCATAAACAAGGATAGGGTTGGATAATGTACCATTAGTGCATGAAGAAGCAAAGTGTCCCTTCTTGCGACAAAGGTAGCAACATCGACTCTTTTCTTTCTTCTCAATAGGCTTCTCAACAAGAGTAGCATTGGCTTGAGTCTTCTTAGGAGGTGGCCGTTGTTCAACTCGTGGTTGAGCATGAGATTGAACAAGAGGCCTCTTCCCTAGTTGCTTCACACTAAGAGGCTTCTTCTTCAAAGGGCAAGATCTAACATGGTGCCCTTCAATCTTGCACTTGAAGCAAATAATCTTGGCCGGATCTTTGACTTGTTCTTGACCCTTCTTCTTGTCAATAATGGACTTGTTCTTGAGATTGGAGTTGAATCCAAGTCCACTCTTGTCATTGGGAAGTCTTCGCACTATCAACATCTTGTCAAGTGTGGAACTCCCTTCATGACACTTTTCCAAGTCTTTCTTCAAAGAAGTGACTTGGGCCTTGAGCTCTTTAATTTCCTCTACATGGTTAGAATCAACACAAGAGCTAAAGGAAGTAGATGCTTCATTGTTAGAGCAACAAGGCAAGGAAAGCAATTCATCACAAGATGTAGAAACATTATGGGAGGATGAATTACTAATACGAGCACAAGTCAATATAGCATTATTAGAAGATATTGTGCTAGTAACCACATGAGGCTCACAAGATGTTACCTTTGTAGTGATAGCCTCAAGAGCTAATTTTAGCTTGGTATGAGATTCTAGAAGATCCTCATGAGAGCTAGATAGCTTTTCATGACTTTCTTCCAATTTCCCATACTTGCTAGTCATTAGCTCAAGTTGAGCCCTTAGCTCAACATTCTCCTTCAAAATAGATGCTTCACAAGATGTGGAGTTAGTAGCACAAGAATCAATTGAAATAGAAGAAGATAACTTGGCAAGCTCATTATTTAACCTAGAGTTTTCTTCAATTAGATTAGCATTGCCAACAACAAATTTAACCTTTTCATTTTTAAGCACTTTATATTTAGCATGGGTATGGTCACGTGCTTTAGTGAGATAGGCTATTTGTTCATTATAGAGCTCCTCAATAGATTCAAGTTTCTCCTCAAGAGTAACTCGGAGCTCATACTCTTCCTCAAGAGACATAGTGAGGGATGCCTTTTCATTGGCATCACTTCTTTCAATCTCACCTTTCTTTTCAATGATTTTAGCGCTATAAATAGCAAAAGCCAATATTTCACTAAAAGGAGTGATAGCTTTACTACCTTTAGGGAGATCAAGAAGAACCAACTCACCCTTCTCCATTAAAGAGTCTTCGTCCTCATACTCTCCATAAAATATATCCTCATCCTCATCATCACAAGATGTAGTGGGTTTCAAAGGTGGTGATACCTTTGAATCCCTAGCCATAAGGCACATATGAGAAATGGATGGCGATGATGAAGATATACTAGAAGAGTCATTAAGGTCCATGTCTTGTTCCACAAAAAAGTGGGATTCCTCTACATTGTTAGCCACACAAGTACTAGAGGAAATGGAAGCATTATTTTCATGAAAACAAGACATAGGAAGCATATCATCATGAGATTTAGTTAAACAACTATTACATGATATGCAAGGACTATCAACACTAGCATGTATGGAATTTTGAGTGCTAGAAGATATTAAGTCCAAAGATAGATCATTGCAATGGGATAGAGATGAAGTATAGTCAATAGCAAATTCACTATTCACAATGCAATTTCTATCACCACTCACCATATCATTACCTTGTGACAAATCACATGTTGGTGGAGTGGAGAAAGATGTGAACTCATCACGGCCGGAAGTGGATGGAGAACAATCATCCTCAATAATATTGGACACATCATATATATCTTGAAGTTTTGTCCATAGCTCATGAGCGTTCCGAAAAGGCTTGATTGATTCAATGACTACATCGCTCAAAAAGCACAAGAGACCATTAGATACAAGAGTATCGAGATAAGAGTTTTCCTTATCCTCTAAAGATAAATCTTGAGAATCCTTTGGAGGAGGAAAATCCATATCTACAATTCTCTTAACATACTTTGGACCCATGTCCGTAAGAAAATTAAAAATGCGAATTTTCCAAACATCATAGTTTCTACCATAGAATATAAAAGAGGAATCATGTTCTATTTCTCTAAACGACATCGTACTCTCTAGGATGTAAAGCCTAATAAAGAGAGACGAGGCTCTGATACCAATTGAACGGACAACGACGTCGCCTAGAGGGGGGGTGAATAGGCGATTAAAACTTTTCTGGTTAAGGCTTGCTAAATGCGGAAATAAACTAGGTGTTTAAATTAACAAGCATACAACCTAAATATTCTATGGCCAACTAGATGCACCAACAACTTATGCTAAGCAAGACAAGTAACAAGGTGATAGCAAGATATATAACTTCAAGCTCGAAGGCTATCACAATGTAAATTGCATAAGTAAAAAGCTCGGGTATAGAAATAACCGAGGCACACGGAGACGAAGATGTATTCCCGAGTTCCTCCCACAAAGGGGAGTACGTCTCGTTGGAGGGGTGTGAGCTCACCACGAAGGCCTACTCAACGCCACAAAGGCCTCACCCTATTCTCCGATGAACTTCCGCCACAAAGGCCTAGTTCACCTTCCACTATTGGCAACCTTCAAATCCGAGGCACGCATCCACAACTCAATTGGAGGCTCTCGGTGTCACCACAATCTTGGGGCACGCATCCACAACTCAATTGGAGGCTCCCAAGAACACCACAAGTCGTCTAGGGTCCAAGACCCAAGAGTAACAAGCTCACAAACTTTCAACTTCCACGAATCCTCGTGGAGAGAGCAAACTGATGCAACCGATGCAAATGGCAAGAGCACAAGTGCTCAAATCCTTCACTCTCAAATTCCAAGAACTCCAAGATCGAGATCTACTAAGTTTCCCTCACTAAGAAGGAAGATGGATTGGTGGAAATGTAGATCGAGATCTCCTCTACCTTCTCCCTCAAAGATATGCAAGAATCATAGGAGGGATTGGGAGAGGGGCAAGCTTTCCAAGGTCAACAATGGTGGGAGAGAAGGGGAAAAACGTGCTTGGAAGACTTGGGACCAATGGGGAAGAAAGCCCCCTTAAATAGGTCCCCACAAGAACTAGCCGTTGTGCAGGAATTTGGGACCGGAATATCCGGTCCGAAGTGAATAATCCGGTTCAAATAATCCGGTTCACTCCAGTGCGAAAACTGGTCTGAAATCCGTCGAAACCGGAATATCCGGTATGCCCCGAAAAATCCGGTTTCCAATAATCCGGTTCATGTCAGTACCGAAAAATGGCTCAACTAGAAACTTCATAACTTTTGCGTCCGGACTCCGTTTTTGATGATCTTTGGCTCGTTGAGTTCGTAATAAAAAACTCTACAAGATCATGCAGAGAAACATCACTGCACAACAATGGAAACTAAAACCAAATGTAGAAAGGTTTAACCGCTCTAAAAGGAACAACCGGTAAAACTTCCAACACGAAAACTCACATAACTTTTGCGAATGAATTCCGAATTAGGTGAGTCCAAATGCATTGGAAAGATAACAACAAGGAGTATCCAAATAAAAGGTGAAACTATTGATACCTCAAAGTATGGAGAAGTTACCACACATGGAAAGTGTGGGAACATTCTCAAAGACGAACGTAATATTTTCACCACCGAAAACGCAACAAAGTTTTCTTACGAAATCCGTTTTCGAGAAACCAAGGCTTGTCAGGAAGATCACGACAAGCACTAAAACCCAAAGGAGACAAAAGCCAAATAAGAACCAAGAAAGATGATATGCAAAGTATGCAAAGGTTTGAGCTCTCCATAACGATTCGATCGAGTTACTCACTTGAGAGCCCCTCTTGATAGTACGACTATCTATCCTATAACCCGGTCTCCCAAAGACACGAGACCGGTAAAATAGAAAACCTATCAAGATTATACCTTTGCCTTGAGCATTCCACTTGAGCTAGATGATGACGATCTTGACTCTCTCAAGTTGGATCTTCTTTCTTGATTGCGCTTGCTAGCACAAACTCCGCTTGATGAAGACTTGCAAGTTGCTCCCCCAAACACCATTATGGGAGAGACTAGCTCCCCCATACACCATTATGGGAGAGACCCTTCGGCAAATCTTCACAAGGCCACAATCTCCAAAAGGGTGGCAAGCATCAAGCATAGGATATCTTCTAGATGCTTCACTTGAGCTTCCACGTCAAGCTAGATGACAAACACCGCTTGACGACGACATAGACCATGGGCTATATGAAATCTTCCTTTTGGTTCATGCCCATGGAAAGATACCTAACCACACATAGAGATGCGACACACACATATCATGGGTTAGTTCACAATGCTAATTTGACAATTGCTTACCATACCATGAGATACACAATCCCACTTGGTACAACTTGTAGCTTTGTGTGTTGATCGCTTGCTTGATCAACCTTGTATCTTTGCTTCTCACTTATAAAGATGATGTCTTGAAGATGACAATGAAAGATCACCTAATCCTTTTCTTCAAGACATACTAGCAATAAGATCAACTCAAACCATGACCATTCTTCATATAAATCCTTGAAAGTAACAATGGCCATCAAGGAAGCTAATAGAGTTCAACACATGAACTCCATTATTTCCTATGGACAAGATCTACAAAGATAACTCAATCCAAACATTAGTCCATAAGGATTGTCATTAATTACCAAAACCACATATGGGGGAACCATGCGCTTTCATTAATGTGATTAATTCAGTGGCTTCCACGTCCTGCACGCCTACCGAGGAAGATTGCACCTCGGCGGTTTATGACTCTATTTCAATGGGGCTGGATTTTTCTCATGGACTCAAGTTTGCTAAAGAGATTGATAATCTATTCTCCTCCACGGTTCACCCTACTCGATATTATGGTCATTTTATTATGGTGGTCTCATTTGCACGTGCATGCTTTCGTCTCATAGAAGATTCTATTGCAATTGCATTAGAGGCTGTTATTGGAGGGTTTTGTGGCAGTTTAAAAGTTTCTCATCTTAATGATAGAAACTATTCTTTCAATGTGTCAAATAAATTGGTTAGTTTTCATATTTACAAGATCAGAAATTTTTCATTTGCTAAATTTAAATGCTCCTTCAACCTTTGGGGAAGAGGGGGACCACATTGGAGGAGTGAAATTTCGTTCTTGTCAAGATGAATGTAACAAGGAATGGATTCTGGTCATTCCATCTAAAAAGAAAGTCCAACTTGGCATGGCTGCTCTGAAATTGCTTGTCCCAAAGTCCAATCTCAAATCTTCTAATTCAGTAAGCAAGAAACTTGTTTTCTCGGACTCTATTTGCTATGATGCTTGCAAAGGGTACAAGGATCCCAATACCAATAATTTGGATATCACTTTTGGATCTTTCACTACTCAAGTTCCAGACCAAAATATTCCAAACACTATTATGTCTGATCACATTGATGATTCTATTCCAGAGGACACGGGACAACAAGGGCTCAAATCAGTTATTGATGATATGGCTTACTGATTCTGGAAGTGTTCTCGTTGCTTTTCTATGCAACATGACAAGAATAATTGCACTAATAATATTAGGTGCCGTAGTTGTTTTTCTTATGGGCACATTGAAAAGAACTGTTTTGGAAAAAGGAATTCTTCCTTTATTTGGGTGCCTAAGAAAATAACTTCGTGTCCTAGCAAGATAACTCAAGAGTCAAACGGTGTCGTTCAGGATTCCGCACCCCCTATATCTGACAAGGCCTCCTCCACCTGTCGGCATACTCCTTCCCCTGTCCAAACCAAGCCTTCCTCGGTTCCTCAAGCAAGTGAAGCCATGGCGACCTTTGAGCTCAATCCGGCGAGATGGGTGCCTCAGGGATTCCAAATCATCGATGGTGGGCCATCGCGACTTCCCCGCACCTTCTATACGCCAGCGGTGGCTTCTCCTCGAACCCATGAAGTTTTCTGCGTTGCCATTGTTGAGCCACCACAGTTGCTAGAGGAGGAGCAGTTCTGGAGGATGCAGGTTCGTGACTATGTTGAGCAGACTCTGTAGCGTATTGTAGAGGATACACAACCATGTCTTTTTGGTAGGGGTTTATTTCAGATGCATAGCCCTGCATCACACACTGCTCTGGTACAGAACGGTCCTTATGAAATACAGGAGAATGTTTTTGTTAGATTTGTCAATCATGACAATCGTACACAACTGCACAAATCTGCTATTGGGGCACGTACTGGATGGATTATGCTTTTGGGTGTCCCTTATGATTTTTGTAATGACAAGGATCTAGCAAATGCAGTAGCTCCTTTTGGGCGTTTTCATCACTGGCATCACCTTGATGGTGTTCTTGACAGAACTATGATTTATGTTACTTTTATCTCACCACAGCTGGTCCCTAGGGATATTTTCTTTGGTAATTTCAGTTCATTGGGAGCAGTTAGGGAATCATGGACTGCTCCAAGTTACATTCTTTCTGCTGAGTTTGCTGAAGTCCTTCCTCCTGATGAGGATCCAATGCCACTTGATGCAAATCCACATCCTCTACCTGGACAACTGCAACAAGATCTAGGTAATTTTGTTTTTCCTCAGTACCCTGAACATGGCTGGAACATACCACATGTGGCAGGTTTTGATCAACATCAGCATGGTGATGATATGCAGCAGCATGACTTTGTTGCTGAGCAAGTTGGAGATTGGGACCACCACCTGCCTTTGCAAGATTCCGACTCTACACTGATCGCTGATTCAGATAATTCTGCCAGTCAAAATGTGCTAGTTGTCAATATGCAGCATATTCAGAATGATATTGTTCCACTACCTAATCACTGCAGCTTTGCTTGGCCATGGGTGCAGCAAAATTCCCATATGTATGGGCCTGTACTCCCCCTCCATGCAATGGGAGAATTTTATGAGAAAGTTTGTTCCAATGAAATTTCTGTCAACTATCAGTCCAACTGGGTTTGCTACTAGTCCTTTCTCCTTGGTAACAACTGTGACTGCTCCTTTCAATGGGAATATTTTCCAGTTTTCTTCTCACAAAAGATTCTTCAAGGCTCAGAGAGAAGCTAGAAGACTTTGCTTTGAGTCTTACGCTGACAATTATGCTCCTTTTCCAAATGAACCTAGTCAGAATATTGTGCTTTCCACACCTACTAAAGCTTATGTAAAACCCAAGAAGAGAAGGAGGAATAAGGTGGGCACTCCCTCTGTGGAAACTTCTGTCAGAAGAAGCACCAGACAAGCCATTTTGCACAATGGATACAGACTTGTGGCCATGCAAGATAATCCACAACCCAGGAAGAAGCCAAGATCTGCTAGGCCTGCTGATGACAATGGTCCAGTCACTCCACACACTCCAGTTGTTATTTTACAGCAAGTTGGCAGGGTCCTGGAGATTGCAGAGGAAGATCTCACAGTGGACAAGCTTGATGTTGTCCAGGATAATGATAAGGACAAGAAGAAGTAATAATGTTAGGGCTTCCTTTTTATTTTATTGGTCTCTGTTCATGGAAGCTCCTTTCCTTTTGGTTTATGTCTTTGGCTATATATTTTGTAATATCACTATTGAATGTGGGCCCTTTTGAAGAATTCTTAATGAATTATCCAAGCCATGTTCCTCTGTTCCCCTGTTTTCCTGTGTTTCAAAAAGCTATTGTAACTGGCTAGTCCTGTTACATATCTCATGCTCCAATATCCCTAATTATTAATGGATAATACAACTTATTTATTATTGGATTGGAAAGTGTTGGACTGGAATGTTAGGGGACTCAATGATAAAAATAAAAGGCTGCTTGTTTACAACAAAATTGAAGAAAGCCAGTGTGCTATTGTATGCTTACAGGAAACAAAATGTGAATATTTTGATCACACTTTTATTAGATCATTTTGTCCAAAGAGATTTGATCAATTTGTTTTCACCCCCTCTGTTGGAGCTTTAGGTGGAATCATTGTTCTTTGTAATAGTGCTATTTTTGATGGGGAATTGATTGAAAGCCATAAATCTGCAATTAAATTGTGTTTCACCTCTAAACATAATCTTACTTCATGGACTCTTGTCACTATTTATGGCCCTTGCAGAGGTTTAGAGAGGGATATATTTATTCAATGGATTCATGATCTGATCATCCTCCCACATGAAAATTGGCTTCTGGTTGGAGACTTTAATTTTATAAGATCTGTTGATAATAGGAATAAACCTGGAGCTGATATGAATGATATTTTTATTTTTAATGAAGTAATTAGTCACCTTGGATTAATTGAGCTCCCTTTGAAAGGAAGAGCTTTCACCTGGTCCAATATGCAAGATCAGCCTCTTCTTGAGCAACTATATTGGTTTTTCACAAACACATGGTGGACACTTAATTATCCAAATACCATGGTTATGCCACTTGCTAAGTCCACATTTGATCATGTTCCTTGTGTTATTTCCATTTCAACAACCATTCCAAAATCTCATCTCTTCAGGTTTGAAAAATTTAATAAGGTGATTTTAATTTTGGATAATTTGGAAGAGGAAAGGAATTTAAGCAGGCCAGAATTCAATTTCAGGAATATTGTTAAAGCCCATCTTAAAAAGCTCCTCCTTTCTCAGTCTGCTTACTGGAAGAATAGGTGTACCATCAGATGGGTGCAGCTAGGTGGTGAGAACACTAATTTTTTTCATGCCAAAGCTACTGAAAGATATAGATTTAATACTATTACTGAGATAAAAAATGAGGAGGGAATTTCAATGATTGATCATCAACATAAAGCTGCAGCATTCTGGACTTGTTTCAAGAATAGGATGGGTGTATCCATTCCAACTACACAGTCCTTTACTCCGTCAAATTTTATAAAGCCTATTGATAATTTGGATTGTCTTGTTGCTCCCTTCAGTCCTGAGGAAATTGACGGTGTCATGAAATCTCTAAAAATTGATAGAGCACCAGGGCCTGATGGGTTTAATGGCATGTTTGTGAAGAAATGTTGGGCTATCTTGAAAGATGATTTCACTCAATTATGCAATGATTTTCATTCTGGGCATCTCTCTTTGCAGAGTATTAATGATTCATATATCACGCTCATCCCTAAGAATAATTCCCCCCAGGCAGTTAATGATTTCAGACCAATATCTTTAACTAATACTTGCCTGAAATTTGTCACCAAATTGATTGCTAATAGAATGCAGAGCATAATTTGTGGCACTATACATGAGAATCAATATGGTTTCATCAAAGGCAGAACTATCCAGGATTGTCTTGCTTGGTCTTTTGAGTTCTTGTCTCAATGCGAGCAGTCCAAGGAAAAAATTGTGGTCCTCAAAATTGATTTTGAAAAAGCTTTTGATACTCTGGATCATGATGCCATTATTCAAGTTTTGAAATCTAAGGGCTTTCCAGATTTGTTCATCTTATGGGTTAAAGAAATCCTTGCTTCTGGTTCTTCCTCTGTGCTCCTTAATGGTATTCTTGGCAAGAAATTCATCTGCAAAACAGGGGCCAGACAGGGTGATCCTCTTTCTCCTCTATTATTTGTTGAAGGTGATGATCTATTGCAAAGCCTTGTTAACAAAGCATACAAAGATGGTTTGATTTCTTCTCCTATTCCAGTCAGAGCAGATTTTCCTATTATCAAATATGCAGATGATACTTTAGTGGTCATGCCAGCATGTAAAAATGACTTGAGTGTGCTGAAAGGAATTTTACAGACATATGCTGCTTTCACAGGACTGAAATTTGATTTCCACAAATCATCAATGATCCCTCTAAATCTTGAATTTGATGAAGCCATTGCCATGGATGATTTTTTTGAGTGTCAACTTGGGTCTATGCCTTTCACTTATTTAGGTCTGCCCATGGGCACAACTAAACCCACAATCAATGATTTTTCTCTTCTTATTGATAGAGTTGAAAGAATATTATCTACAACATCTTCTTTCCTATCTTATGGTGATAGGTTGGTGTTGGTGAATTCTGTACTTTCCTCTCGGCCAACATATTACATGCTCTCCCTGGTTATTCCTGCTGGTGTTATTGATGTAATTGATAGAGAAAGGAGACATTGTTTGTGGAGCAAAAAAGGAACAAATAAAGCTAACTCTCTTGCAACTTGGCCCATGGTGTGTAGGCCTAAGAAGAAGGGAGGACTTGGAGTTATAAATTTGAAACTTCAGGATTCTGCTTTGTTATTGAAGCATCTCCATAAATTTTATAATCAGGAGCAAACCCCATGGGTTCAACTCATCACTGATGCCTATTATCATTTTTCTGTACCTCATGCTATTGTGGAGTCAAGCTCTTTCTGGTGGAATAGCATACTTGCTCTGTCTGATGATTATAGGCAGATAACCACATGTTTTGTTGGGAATGGAATCACTGCCCTTTTTTGGGAAGATAAGTGGCAACCACAACTCCTTAAGGTGACTTTTCCAAGGTTATTCTCTTTTGCTAAGGATAAACTCCAGTCTGTCCATGATTTTTTCTTGCATACAGATTGTTTGCATAATTTCTTTCTGCCACTGACAACACAAGCATATGATGAGCTCATAGTTTTGAGAGCAATGATACAGAATTTCAATCTACAACCAAATGAGAAAGATTAATGGAAAAGTTCTATAACAGCTGCCAAGTTCTAGGAGGAGTCTTTTATAGAGAGTAAAAGACATGACACTAACTCCAGCTCCCAAATCACACAAAGTAGTTCTAACATAATTATTTTTAATAGAACAGGGAATAGTAGGTATACCAGGATCTCCAAGCTTCTCAGGAACGCATTAGAGATGAAAGAATTGTCCATTGGATGTATAAAGGAGGACATCTTGAAGTGTCTAGTATTATATTTGAAGCGGTGTCCGATTTGGCACGCATTTTTCGACATGTCTGGTTCTCACAATGAATGTGATGCAACACTCGTCAGTGTTTCTGAGACTTGCTAATGGCCAAGCTCCGGAGTGCAACTATGTGATTAACGACACTAATTACAACAAGGAGTACTATCTAGAAATGGCATCTATCTTTATTGGTCGATATTTGTGAAAACAATCTGTAACACTTTTGGTGAGGCAAATAGTAACTTTGCATCCAAACAAGAATTACCTGAAAAGGCGTTGAACGAGCATTTGGTGTGCTCCAAGCCAGTTTTGCGATTATCAAGTACCCTTATCTATCTTCGTCGCTAGAGTGAATGTGAGAGATCATGAATACATGTGTTATCAAGCACACCATGATCATCGAGAGTGAGTATGATACTAACTTGTTGTTCAATGAGCCCTATGAGTACCAAGACCCTCTTGCTGAGCCACATCCGGACGTGTCGACCAAATTCTCTCAGTTTCTTGCCATGCATAATCAAATTAGCATGAAAAACTTGCAGAATGATCTAGTTGCGCACTTGTGGACGCACCGAGGAAATGAGTGAAACTTGTGACCATATTAGAATTGATTGTGAATTTAGACTGTTTATTTAAATTGTTGTAATAAGTATGTTTTTTTATGTTGTTGAACTTTGCAATCTGTGTAGTAGAAAAAAGAGGATGTATGAAAAAAATACTCCTAGATAGGGGCTGCCCGTTTGCGGGCACCGTTGTGGGGAACACCCTAAATCCGACACTCTCCAAAAAGGATAAAAGTTGAGGGTGATGATAAATTAGAAAACCGCCTAAGAATGTTTGGGGCATACGAATTCAGATCTACTCAATACTACTACTCGAGACTATCCATAATTAATGTTGCAGAAAATCTTTTGGAATGGAGCTCCGAATCGGCTAAACACACCGGAGGAAGTGACTCTAGAAAACGGGAAACCTACTCCTCAACATTTATAGTCAGCAGTAGCTTGTCATTTCAATGGTAGAACAGTACTAGAGATAAGTATACCAGTATCGTGCCAATCGAGCAACAACCATGGCTGGGAGTCCGATCGGACAACAGTTGTTACTCATCGTGCATGTTCCGCAACTCAAACTAGGGGTGTGCAAAACTGACACCGGCCCAAACCGTGCTAAACCGGCTTAGGGCATCTTCAGTCGTTGCGCCCCCCAGGGCCCAAAACGCCACTGTTTTGGGGCCGCCGCGGCGCCAAACGGCGCTAATCTGGAACCTGGGGGGCAGAGTTCCTAGTCGCCCCCCTGAGCCCAACATTCGGCCCAAAAAAACTCGAGGAATGAAATTCGACGCAAATTTCATACAGTTCGACGCAAATTTAAACTAAAAACAGTAAATTTAAACTAAAAAACTACTCTACTTCAGCCCTAGGCTCGCCGCGGTCGCTTGGCTCTAGTCGACGTCGTCGTTGTCGTCCGGACCGCCGCCGTCACGCCTGCTCGTTCCTTGGCCGGGATCGCCGCAGCGCGTGTTGCTCGTCCCCGCGCCGGAGTCGCCCCACCTGCTCACCGCAAGGGCTCGCTGGAGCTCGGCTTCTTCGTCGGAGTCGGGGTCGAGCACGACGTAGGGGACCTCCCTCGTCTGCGACGGGAGAGGAATGCGGCGGCGGGCCGCATTGGCGGCAGCCTCCTGCTCGCGCTGCGCCTTGCGCTGCTCGGCCTCGGCGAGCAGGCGGCGTTGGAGCTCCAGCTCCTCGGCGGTGCTGTCGCGCAGGCTCCAGTCCTCGGCGACGTCGTCGGCGACAGCTCCTCGGCGGCCTTCAGGTCCGGCCACTCCTCGTCCTCGTCCACCTCCGTCTTCGGGCGGACGATGCGCTCGAAGTCGGCGTCCTGCCGCTGGCGTGGCTCGCCGATGCGCCGAGGAGGAAGGACGAGGGAACAACGAGGTGGAAGAATGGGGAGGGCGGCGAGCGGCGGGGGGCTTTTGTAGCCTGCCGGGCATTTACTGCGCCGCGTCCCCTCTGCCGCCCGCCACGTCATTACTCCAGCAGCCTTTGAACGGGCGCATGCACTGGGCGGCCGCCACGCCATAAACGCCGGCAGCCTTTGACCGACGCGGGAGCCGAGAACATGATCACGGGGGTTTCTGTTCCCGCGTTTTTTCGACGCGTCACTGATAGAGCTGGCCTGCGTGGGCTGCACCGCAGTTTCGTCCCCCCAAGCCGAACCCAGCGGGCTGGATTTCGCCTGGGTGCCACGGCGCGAATTAGCGCCGTTTCGACGCTATTTGGGCTTCTGGGGGGCCGACTGGTGCGAAAACAGCACTATTCGCCGCTGCCGGCTAAAAAGGCCGCCTAGGGGGGCTCTTGGAGATGCCCTTACCATGAATAGTTCATTACTTTCGCAAATCCAATCCCCACCTCCAGTTTAGTACACACAAAAAAAACTATACCCAAAGTCCCAAACCGTGAAACTGGTTTTGCCCAGGCCTAACTCAAACGACGACACCGAACAGAGATGTTGGGAATATGCCCTAGAGGCAATCATGTATGATGTAATTCCCACTGTATTCATAAAGTTATTAAGTTGTCCTTGTTTTGAACATCTGATATATATCATTGAATATGTGATTCGATTGTGGAACTATATATTCATGTTGTTCATACTAGATTGTCCTTGGTCATTTAGGTTGTGTTGGACACACACCCTAGACTAATGTGAGTGTTGGCTGATGACACAGTTCCACTTGTCATGGGCATGGTGATGCCATTCCAACGTTCACGGACGTGGCTAAAGAGTTTAGCAAGTCGGACTGACCCACATTGAGATGCAACGATCAAGTCGTCATTTGCATGTCTCAATCAATGTAATCCTTAGACCTGAGGTTGTCGCACAATCCGAGTTGTGGATCACCGACTTAGGTTCTGTCAAACGTTGTTCTGTGACAAGGCAACTATAAAGGCAGAGTTCGGGTCGAATGAGAAGCAAACTGCGTGATGTGGATAATCAAGATGGGATTTTGCCCCTCCGAATGGAGAGATATTCTCTGGGCCCTCTCGAGTGATATGATTCAGGAAGCATGGCCATGCGCAACTCAGTTAAGTGTTAACTGTGTCTGTTGACTAAGAGTTAGTCAGGTGAATCACATATCACGGATCGAGAAGAGAGTTGAGCTATTTAAGGGATGACGATAAATCACCTATAGCTCGACAAGGTATATCGTGAGGCAAAAAGGACTAAGATGAATATCACATTGAAAGGTATGTCGTCATGACTCAATGGTACTTGGGAGTCGGCACGTTCTGCTAGGAGCCGCTACCGATTGATCGATTGGGAGTTGGACTCCAATCGTGTCCAAGTCGCCATGAGCCTGCAGGGTCGCACACTTAAGAGCGGGAGCAAGTATTGGTTGGGTTGGACCCGAACCGGAAATGGACTGAGTTAGTGAGTCGGACTCACAGAGGGAATGGACCACAAGTGTTGTGCAGCCCATTACCATACGCTATATAAATAGGGGCGCAGGTTGCCTAGCGGGCACGTTAGTCCACTCTCCCATGCGTTGGGAACCCTAGCCCCACTCAGTCCAGCCGTCGCACCAGACCTAGCAGTCTGCCGTCGGAGCTCCTCCTCGTACGTGTGGATACCGGCGGAGGTGCTGTACGTTCATCACTTCGACGTTCGAGGGATTGAATCGGCCGGACCGGATCGTGGGACTGCACTGCCCCGACGCGCTTCACCGATAATCCGCAACCGCGCGTCTAGTGGTAATCATCGTGGCCTTCTACCTCGGCTAGATCTTGGAAGTACCGCGTAGGAAAAAGTTTTCGTTTATCTCTACGCGTTCCAACAAGAGAATGGTCGATCTGACCCCCCCTTGCCGCTTTGAGAGTCTACAGTGCCAGAGTCGCTCCGGGCTGGATCCGAGCCGATCTCGCCGGCGATGCCGGAGGGAGATGGCGAGGTGAGAGCGCCGGTTGTAGTTTTAGGGTTAGTGTAGTCGTTTTTCTTTGTTTGTGGCCCCTGGTGGCGTTGAGGAGTAGCACCTTGGCCGTCGACGGCCATGGCCAAGGTCTCCCGCAGCTTGCTCTTGTCGTTGCAGAGTTGGAGTGGCTTCCAGCGACGGGTGAAGTGGTGGACATCTCCAAGAATAAGGTCCGTCAAGGCAGCTATACTGGCGATGTTGCGGGATCTTCGCCGGAGTGGTGGAGTACTGCCTCTTCCTCTGCTCCATGGAGGAGAAAGGGGAAGGTGCGTATCAGCCGCTGCCTAATAAATCCTGCCCCTCAGGTCCGTCTTCATCGACATCATCTCCGCTCGCCATCCCCGGTCCGTGGCAGGCACCTTGGGGTCCATGGTGAGTTGCTATCTTCGCCTCGATGTCTACGGATCTTCACCGATTCCGTCCATCTGGAGCCTTCTCTTGCTATCCTCTCTGCGATTGCCGTGGTGGTGATTCAGATCGGAAGGGAGAGGTGGGCTTCTGCGGATTGGGAGAGGTTCCGGAGTTTCAGAACCTTTATTTGGAGCAAATCATCAGCGAACAACTTAGTTCTGCTGACATCCAAGGCCAAGAAGAGGCCTGCACTGCCGTGGATTGATTCCGGCAAGAAATCAACCTCCTATAGGAGGCCCTTGAAGAGCCGTGCTGCTGAAGTTATCACCAGGACAGGGACAAGTGGTTGCGTCCCCGTCGCTGTCCATGGTTGCAGAGCACGTCTGCCTCTGCTCCTCGCTGGAGAAGAAGGTGGACCTGATCGCGTTTTCCTTTTTCTTTCCAAGGTCTTCCTTATAATTGTCAGCGACCTATGTGTAAATTTTACTTTTTATGGGATTCCTTGTAATTTTCTGGTCCATCCAGCGTTGTTAATCTAGAAGTTTCGTATCCCTACGGGGACGCTCAATTGTACAAAAAAGAACAGAGAATGGTCGTGATTCGTGAGCCAGACCCACGGAAAAAGCACTTCAGATTTACACACAAAAGCAGGCGCTACTTTTTTTCCAGACCGAGAGAGAACGAGTGAACACTAAAGAGACTACAGGAACCAGTACACAGACACTCCCGAGACCTAATCAACCTCGTAGAGACTTGGTTCAGAATCTTCCTTCCTCACCGCCTCAATTGCCTCCCTGAAATTGCAAACGAGATGGGATCAGAAACGTTCCTGGTGTGTTCACACAAGCCACTCAACACGGAACACATAATTTCATAGTCCTCGTTTTGTTTATAATAAAACATAAAATCTACTAGCAACCATTTGTGTCAGTGTCACCATAAATAAAGAGGCAGGCCTGAAGAATAATCATGCTAAAGAAGAAGTGAAATAGGTATAATACCAAAACGCTTGCTGCATCTCCTTATTTTCAGGCGCCAGTTTCATTCCAGCCAAGAATGCGTCAGATGCCTCTTTGTACTCCTTCAAAATAGAAAACGTGGATCAAAGATCGATCTACAAGGGAATTGATGTATGATGAAGTTGCAAAAGATCAGTATATTGTTTTTTCCAGTCTTACCAGAAGAGACATGAGGGCAGCTCCTTTGCGGTAGTAACCTTTCGGCCACTCAGGCCGCAGATTTACGCAAGCATTGGCATCAACCAAAGCGTCATTAACTTCACCACACTTTAGATGGCACAGGCTCCTGTTCGAATACAACACCGCATCTGCAGGATCCAGCTTGATCGCCTGCACCAAAGCCAACGTAAAGGATAAAGAAGCATACCCTGTTATGGCAGAGTCAACCAGAACCATGATGCGCTGCTTCACTACGTTCAGAACGTAAGAGTATGTTGATGCTTTGACGTACAGTACTTCTAAAGCTACTAGCCTAGTAGCCTGTGACTGGATGTGAAAGCTGAACTCTTGCAACTTTATCGCTCATAAGTCATAGACGAAACCCGTTTGAAATAGGACAGAACAATAACCCAGTTAAAACATTCAACTGAGTAGGTTAGCTTAGTTACTCCATATTAAATAATTTTAAGAAGTAATGATCTAAGAGAAGATACAGATATACTAGTCAAAAGAGACAAATCAACAGCAACTTGCATTTCCTGGCGTATTAACTATTTAACAACAAATAGGAAAACACACTCACGACCCATTAAGCAAGCAGTAAAACAAAGATTATTTGATGTGGGAAACAGTAGTGTCCGTAGAGTGAGAACATGTAAATTGGCAGGATGTGGAAGTGCCCTGTTCTCAGATAAATGATGTAGTAGCAAGTATCAGCAGCCCTCTCTAATAGCTTCTCAGAGCGCTTTCAGAAATGATTGGACAGTGATAGTACCTCAGTATAGAATTTTGATGCAGCAGCATAGTCCTTCCCCTCAACTGCTTTTGCACCGCTTGATTTCAGTCGAGCCTTCCTACCATCCTCAGCATAGAATTTTGATGCATCCCACTGAACTGCTTTTGCACCGTTTGATTTCAGTCGAGCCTTCCTATCATCATCACCTGTCTTAACCTAAATCATTAAGCAAAAGTTCTGTCAAGACAGTACATAGATCTAGCAAACTACCTATCTAGCTTTCCACCTATGATTCTCTGTAACGGATAGCAGCAGCTCATTAAAGAGAAGAATAGAGTTTGAATATTGCGAAAAAATGAACACAGAAAAAGTTTCCTCACTTGTTGCCCAAATATCACAAAATCTCACCTAAAGCCTCGTTTGGATGTATATATTGGGGGCTTGATATTGGATATTCGGAGTATTAAGTCCCGAATATATCATCATTCGATCTATCCCTCAGCACGTCGCTCACCTAAAACAACTCCTTGATCAGTTCTCTCAGGCCACTGGCCTTATCATCAACTTTCACAAAAGTACTTTCGTTCCCATCCAAACTGACGAGCACGCTGTTTCCCTCATGGCTACTGCTTTTGGCTGCCCCGTCTCTTCCTTTCCGCAAACTTACCTCGGCCTCCCCCTTTCCCCCTACAAGACCCGACTCTCTGACCTCTCTCCCATTATCTCTAAGTGTGACAGCCACCTCGCTGGCTGGCGGGGGCGTTCCCTCCCGATTGGGGGTAGGCTCATCCTTGTTAACTCGGTGATCACGGCTAAATTCTCCCATGCCATGGCTGCCGGGCTCCTCCCCGCGGGGGCTGTGGAAGCTATCGATCGGCGTCGGCGTGCCTTCCTTTGGACCGGCGAAGAAACCTGTAGTGGGGGTGATTGCAAGGTCGCCTGGGACGTCGTTTGCTCCCCAAAAAAATTTGGCGGCCTTGGGGTTCTTTCCCTTCCAAAACAGAACTCCTCCCTTCTCTCCAAATTCATCCTCAAACTTCTCTCTCCTTTCGAACCTCCCTGGGCTTCCTGGTTCCGCCGTCAGTATGGTTGGGGGCCTCGCCGCGACCTTGGGGCTGCTCACCGTTTGGACACCCCCGTTTGGAAAGATATTGCAACCACCATCCCCGGCTTGCGCCGCCACACCACTGTCTCCGTTGGCGACGGGGTCTCGACTGCTTTCTGGTTAGACATCTGGCACGGCTCTCAGCCTCTGTCTGACAGGTTCCCCGCCCTCTTTTCCCACTCCACCAGACCGCATATCCAGCTGCTCCATGCCCTCTCTCATGGCCTCCACCTCGCCCCTAGACTCTCATCTACCGCGACCAATGAGCTAATTGCCCTTCGTGGTGTGCTGAATTCCTTAGTTTTGGAACCTGGAACCACGGATACTCGACTCTGTCGATACTCACACGCTAAACCCTCGAACAAAGATTTCTATGCTAACTTTTTCAGGCAGCTCCCGACGGACGTTCAGGCCGCAAAGGTCTGGGGCAATGCAGCTCCCCTGAAGTGCAAAATCTTCAACTGGCTCACGCGAAGATCCCGGCTGCCAACCAACGAGCGCCGCCATCGCCACCAGCTCGCCTCCTCTCCGCTATGTCTGCACTGCCACCTCGACGAGGACACGGACCACCTGCTGGTCCTCTGTTGTCGCGCCCGCGAGGTCTGGACCTTCTTCTTCCCCGGCGAGGTGGAAAGCATTCGTGGGATCCGTGACTTGTGGGATACACGCTGCGGCTCTTACGTTGACTCCACCATCTGCACCGCGATCTCCTGGAGCATTTGGAAGAGGCGGAATACCTTCAGCTTCAACGGCATCGATGAACCTCTTGCCGTCACTGTGTGTCGGATCCTTGCTGATCTTCGCCTCTGGGCGTTCAGGTGTACTACTCCTGCTGCTGCTAGTCTTATTAATTCTTGGTGTACTTTGTATGATCCCCCTTGAGCCCCTCTCACCTCATGTACTTCTCCTCTCACCCCCATTGTAATCTCCTAAAAACCTTGTGCCTGCTCGGTTATTCGTTTCAATAAATTGTTCAGGCTGGCTCTAAGAGCCCGCCGTAGTCCCGGTCAAAAAAAAATATAGAGAATATAGTTGTTTGGATGTACTTCATATTCGGGCTGGATTTTCGGGTTGAATATTGAGCTGACAAAATCGGGCCGGAGTCAATCTCGACCTCAACACCTGGAGATCGGGTGATATTCGCTCTCGCACGCCTCCCGTACCTGTTCGCTCGCGTACCTGTTCGCTCGCACGCCTCCCGTTCGCTCTCGCAACTCATCCGATCTCGTCCCGTCGAGCGAGACCAGGCGGCGGCTGCCCAGGTCGAACCGCCTTCCAACCTTCATCCCTTCCAGCGGCCGGCCCTCTTCCCCCGCCGTGGCTGCTCTGCCCCCCCTCTTTTTTGCATATGCCTCTCCTCTCATCTATTTTCTCTTTATCCAGTGCAGGTTGCGGAAGATCGGAGGGATCCCGGTGGCCGGCGCACCAGCACCTCGACATCCAGCGAGCGGCGACCAGAGGAAGGTGAGTTGCTGCATCTCCCGTCCCTTAATGGATACATACATCACTAGTTGTAAGCTCTCGTGCAGTAAATCTGCTATGCCGGTCCCAATTTGAGCTTCTACATCCTGCATGCTTATAGTTCCTGCATCAAGCGCTTTCCTCAGTATGCCGGCTGAAATAACTTCTGCGTCCATCTGCCGTCATGCATATAACAAGAATTCAAAATCCCTGTTAAACATGAGAGCTTAAGAGTGGATAAATAAACCCAATGATGCTTAACTGCGTTATGACACAAAACAGTGCAGGTATCTTATGAATCACCAATGGAGCTATTAGAAATTGGTATAAGAAACGAACATAAACAAGGACAACTAGTCCAAGAAAGGTTATGACCAGCAATCAAATGGATAGTAATATTCTCGCCTAGAGTTTAATAGTTGATGCAATTGGAGTGCGAATGTGAAATGATGGCAAGAAAAATGATTTTTCTTTCTTTGTTCTAATTGCCGTAGACAATACTATTACTACACAACACTTTATGAGGTCTTCATACAGATTGACGAACCACTTTTGTACATCCAAACGACATTTGACATTCAACCTCAATATCTTGTTTGCTATCCGAATATCTAATACATCCAAACACAAATATTGATATTCAAACTCAATATCAATATCCTGGATATTGGATATTCATCCCAATATAATATCTAGGCTCTCAATATATACATCCAAACGAGGCGTAACAGTTTTTCATTTGCAATTATCCTTCTTGTTAGTTTCCAATACTTCTATATGCATGTATGTTTGAGAGAGCCTACTTACCAAGCTTTCTACTGGTTTCCCAAGTACTGTAGATTATTGCAGAGAGGATACAAACAAAAACAGGGGTTGTGGCCTTGTGGGTGCAAGAAAGATGAGACGATAAGATTTTTTGCAAAACAGAGATCTCGCATCTACATGAATTATGCAATTTCCTCTATAGCATAATGTGGTAATGGACAACCTAGGTCATCAGAAGGAAACAAAGTTCTTCGGTTTATGTTGAGCAATGTCTAGACCTAAATTTTCACATTAAACTAGTAAAATCATTGGGAAATACGCAAAAACATGAAATTATTCACATCAAAAGCATGTAATAATGATGCAATGGAATTATAGACTATTGATTCGGGCAGAACTGGACTCTACTGTATAAGCAGTATGATCGATCCATCTAGATGACCTGCATAGCTGGAGTTTTCATACCACCTAGTTTATGGGTGGGACTATTGGGGCCTCTAATTGATTTCTACCAAGATTGTGTCTCTCAATATAACGCAACTCATGTATTGAATACGAAAATTTTTGCACTAAAGGAGCAGTAAATAAGGACTGTGGTCGCCATGCACTCCTGAGTCTCCGGAGACTACATCGCATATATTTATCAACCAGACAAGTTTATCCAACAATTCTGTTATCAAGTATCAAGGTTTAAGAACTAACATCAGTATCATGCTTAACTGGAACATTAACATTTGTAGCAACCTCCAACAAGTATTCAGCACACTTATTTAAGCCATTGGTAGTTGCTATCGCCAATGGAGCCTCAGGATCTGTACACTTGACATCAGCACCAGCCTGTTGGATGAACAAATTTAACATAAAAAAATTGTGCATACAGAAAATATTTTCACATGAGATATCCTGGAGCAGTCAAAATATCCAGAACATAAACTGAGTACCAAACCTCGACAAGAAGTTTCAAGCACTTTTTTTTTGCGAAAACGCAAAAGCTTTGCGTTTCATTGCATTGATAGAAAGAGAGTTTATGTACAAGCCTGCAAGGAGGCCAACCCACACATTACAACTCAACCCGGAAAGCTATCCTAGGGGAGAAGTAGTCCAAGGCCTTTAGCACCCGCGCTCACCCAATCTCTCGCCTCGGTCTTGATGGTTTCCACCAAAGCGCTGACCGAAGGACTCGCATTGTTGAAGACGATCGCGTTTCGTTGCTTCCAAATCCGCCAAGCAGTGAGCATGACGAGCGTGGAGGTGCCCTTCCTCAACAGCCTCGGCGTGGAGTGCAGGGCCAACGACCACCAGGATACGAACTCGTCTTCCACAACCGGGGGCCTCGAGGTGGATCGAATCCAAGATAACACCTCATGCCATATCGTCCGTGTGAAAGAGCAGCCTGTGAGGAGGTGAGCCATAGTTTCTGGCTCCTGGTCGCAAAGAGGACACCGATCACAATGTGGTAGGCCGCGTCTCGCGAGCCTCTCACCAGTCCAGCATCGGTCCAAGCACGCAAGCCAGATGAAAAATTTCACCCTTGGTGGCGCCCAAGTCTTCCAGTTTAGTTTCCAAGAGCTCGACTCTATGGCCCCGTGGAACATGGCCCCGTAACAGGATTTAGACGAGTAGACTGCATCAGGGGTCCACCTCCAAATCAATCTGTCCGGCCGTTCCAGAAGCTGTACCCCCTGTAAGAATCTCCACGTTTGCGCGTATTGCCAGAGGGCGAGTGGGTCCATAGCTCCCGAGATGTCCGAGATCCAGCGGCGCTCCAGAAGCGCCTCTCTAACCGTCCGGCGCTTCCTGCGCCTCTTGGGGATCAGCGCGAAGAGGGCCGGCGCTTTCTCCTTTAGGGAACTCCCATCAATCCATTATGTCAGGAGTGGGCCGGCGCTTTCTCCTTTAAGCAAGTGGATTCATCCATTATGTCAGGAGTGGCATAAAGAGTTGTTGTCAAGGGTGTACCAAACTTCCATGAGACCTTGTTTGGCTGCAATTTTATTTAGAACAAAAGTGACTTCCCAGGTCCCATTTAGAAGAAATAGGATTCTACAGATTATATATGCACAAATAACGATGCAAGAAGTAAGCACAAGTGAAAGAGCATCAATTTACTAAAATTACGTCTGCATGGTGCTCCAAGAGAATCTTCATAGTACTGAACTTCCCATGAGCTGCAGCAGCAACTAGAGGCGTCCCGCAATCGGAAGGTTCATCAACATTGGCTCCTTTTGCTAGCAGCAGTTGTGCAATTTCATCATGGCCTATGAATAAAGGAAAAAATATATGTAAGTATAGAGCCCAAATATGAAATATAAAAAACCCTAGTAAGGTGTAGCTAGCTATCATAACCACCATCCTATCCTGGTTATGGATCAGGAGTCTAATTCATATGAGCGTCAATTTATGTGAATGGCATGCTTTAAGTGAAAGAAGGCAGCAGGCACTTTAAATCAACACTCTATTTCATCATAGCCTATGAATAAATGAAATAGGAGATGTAAGTCTAGAGCCCAAATATGAAATATAAAAAATCCTAGTAAGGTGTAACTATCATAACCACCGTCCTACTCCTATCCTGGCTATGGATCAGGAGTATAATTCATATGAGCGTCAATTTATGCGAATGGTGTGCTTTAAGTGAAAGAAAACAGAAGGCACTTTAAATCAACATACCCTATTAGAATACACACAATACACAACAGGTTGACAAAAGTTCTGATCCACAATACAGGTTCAATTTAGGACATGTATAAAGAAGTTTATGTAATGGAACCATCACTTGTTTATTAATACTCTCACGCTGCATGACAACATGGAGACAAAGTTGGGATAGTCACCCTCCTAACCAGATTGAAAAGCAATTAAACAGGGAAATTAGGAAATTATGCAATATAACTTTACACAGCAGAGGTTAGTAATCATTTATAACTGAGCAGAATGTGCAGAATTAGGCACCTAATGCAACTGCCTCATGCAGAGCAGCTGTGCCATTGGAGGAGTGTTTAATATTGGGATCTGCGCCCTTTTCAAGAAAATACCTCACAGCAATCACTTTCTCATGCGACACTGCACAAGACAAAGGTGTCACACCTGCCAAGAGCATAAAAATAGAGAATTTTTGTCAAATATTGACACCCTGGCAGATTTGTGACAACAAACGGTGGGACATAAGGCCACTGTAGCATTCTTCAGCATAACAAGGGATGTATTGCAATACTGAAGACTGGAATCTACCGGCATTGCAGGTACATATAAACAAGGTAGTAGAACTAAGACTGTAACACAAAATATCATTTATAAGCATATGCACTATCCGTTTAGATGAATACCATAGAGTCAGGTTTCACTAGTAAAAAGGAATGTGAAATGTGAGATTAAATAGGAGTAAAAACACGCACAAAAACAACATAACCAATTGTACTTGAAGAAAGAAATATTATTTGTGTACTGTTGGAAGTATCACCCAAACTCTCCGACAGGTTCCATTTCGTTTTTACTGCTGCCAATTGCCTTATTAGCGTGTCGACAGTCTAAACATTTGCTTATATTATACTATATAAGCGCTCATAGTGTTGTTCCTTACAATTAAAATGGTGGGCAAAGAGTCAATTTTAGATTAAAGGGCCTTCCATCAGTGTTGCCATGCTAATCTAATTTTTCAGTTATACTACACAATATAAAACAATACAGTGCATAAAAAAAGGGGCAATAGCTGAAACAAATAAGGAAATGCCTGTTAGTAAAATGCTGAGCATAACACACATTCCATCTGTGAATTGAGCCATATGCCGTACACAGGGAAAACATTTACCAGAGCCATTATTAGACGCATCTGAATTGACATCAAATCCAAGCTGCTCCACCAAGTACTTGCAGATGGCCATATCACCCGAGCTTGCTGCCGTATGCAATCCCCCGAAGTCCGCAACCCGCACAGAGGCAAGTGACTCCCTATCATCCTCATCCATGCTATCTACCACGGCTACACAGCACAAGTACATGCATCCGCAATCAGAGAACGGCGTCATAGGGAATAACGACTAAAGAGAACACCACGCCATCGTATTTGTGCAGCCAAAGGAAGCAGTAAAGCCAGTGATGTCCTCACGCAAGCACCATCCCCAGTTCCCCACAATGCCCAGATGCAAATTTGTTCAAACAGAGAAGGCGCACGAGAGGGCATACCCTCCAGCCTCACAGCTCGCACCAGCGCATGAGAAGCCTAACAGAAACCACGGCTAAAACCCTATCCAGAGCAATGCCATTAGACCAGTAGGGGAGGAGGATGTTACCCTTGAGGCGGTCGACGTCGCCATCGTTGCACGCCACGAGGAACTGCATATCCGGCGGGAGGCGGCCGGTACCTAGACGCGCGACAAGGGAAGGAACACCACAGGCCGCCATGCATTAGAAACCTCGATCGTAGAGCAAATGCCCGCCCAAAATGATGAAGCGGAACACGAATCGAAGTGGACTCGCGGTGGTTGAGCACGCACGTACGTACCCGCGTTGGTAACCTGCAACCCGCGGCGGGTGGCGGCGTCGGTAATAGTCGCCGCAACTCGCTGGACGTCGTTGTCCGCGCTCACCGGCCCGCGTCCCCTGCCCCCTCCTCGAGCTCCGCCGCGGTCGCGGAGACGGCTCGCCTTCCCCATGGCGAAGTCGAGAACCCTCCAGAAGCAGGCGGATGGGTTTGGTGGTGGGGGCGGTTGCTTTTGGGGAAAGGAAGCGTCGATGTATGGTATCCCCTCGAAGAGTGGAGATTTTAGTGGCAGCGCAGGGGAGAAGGGCGCGGCGCGGTCGATCGCTCGAGGAATGAGATGGAACGGGACAGGGTGCGGGTGGATTTGGTACCATTTCGGCTATGCGGGAATCAAGGCACCGTGCGTGCCGTGGACCATGGCCGCTACATATTTCACCCGATCTGGCTCGGATTGACCTCTGTCACGGCGGATTCGTGGTTGGCGAGGTCAAATCGCCCATGGGAATGCCTCCATCGCGATGATAGAGAATGCCAGTTTTGCGAATTTTGGCAATGTTGGATGCGGGGTGTCGTTTTGCTACATTTGTGCATATTTTTTGGTTGTCTAAGTCTAAGTGTGGAAAAAAAAATGCTACAGTAACTTACGTATATATGCTATAGAGAGGTTTCACCAAGGTTGGATAGTGTTGCATGAGTTGGATATGTTGATTTTTCTCTTACAAACGAACGACACATTATCCAACCTTTGGTTTTACTTCATCGATATCTTCTATCGGAACACAACTGCTAAATGCTATTGAATGTTAGGTGTATGACCCTACGTGTTTGAATACATGTGAACATATTCAGAATTCATTTCGTTACAATGATCATTAGCGGTACCTTGATGCACATAATGACTCCCACACGTATCACAATTTTTTTTATCGTGAGAACCACTCGTACTACTAACATTCACTTATCGTACTGCTTCTCGATGCTTTACAATTCCCAAGGTGAAACATCCTCTTTACCCGACATGTACTACTCTAATCATCCTTTATGCTCATCACTATAATCAAGTGTCCGGTCGGATAATGACAAACACGGAAATACGTGGGAGGGTACGGGGTGTACCTCTCTATCGTGAGGAGTAGCAATTTTTGCAACCACATCATATAGAAACTTGGCATACTATCCGGTCAGAACGAAATACCAACTTTGTAATTAGTTATTACTATGTAACATTTGGAGGTATCCTCACGACCATATCGTAACGGTGTCTTACGGTCACACGATTATAGTGACGGTAAAACTAAAACTATTGATAACAATATTAACGATGTGTTTAAATGATATATCAAATTGGTCTTATCCATCGACGTTCTTCCTCCCCCTCCCCCCCCCCCCCCTCCAAACAAATCTGACCTCATACATTGCTGGCAGCACAACAACACTTTATTTTTTTCCCGTATAGTCAGGAAACCAAGACTATCAATAATATATGAAACCAATCATAGAGGCATAGCCAATAATATATGAACTAGTCATAGAGTCATAGTCAGGGATATAAGTAGTGTTTATTTTCCACACATGTGTTAGGGTTATTCTCCGAATACTCACTGTCGGGGGCTAACAACAACATAAAATTAATCCGGATCATAAATCTCCACTAATATAAAACGATCCAGTGGGGTACCATATTGATATTATCCTACGATCCAGATTTACTTAATGATGTACAATTTCCCACACCATAATTGCCACCCTCCACTATCCCGAAAGAAAGAAAAAAAAATACACGCACGATTCGATGTGAAAACACGAGTCCCCAATCGCCAATTTGCCATGCGTTGTCGGACGCCTTCCACCGTGCCAATCGCCCGCTCCAATCGCCGCCTTCCCGGTATCGCCCGTTCCAGCGCCACGCGCTGCCTGTCGCCTTCCCACGCGACGCTCGCCCGCTCCAATCGCCTCCTACCCGGCGTGTTCAACGTTGTCCATCCATCAGCTCGCCGCTCGGCGCCATCCATCTACCCGCCGACGTCTCAGGGTTCAGGTGCGTCGTCAGACGACTTCCACCGCGCTACTCGCCCGCTTCAATCACCGCGTCGCTCGGTGCCCTCCATCCATCCGCTTGGCACTTGGCGCCGTCGAACTGCTCGCAGCCATCTCCGGGTTCCAGGTTCTATTGGTTCGATGCTCGAGTTCTTCTCAACTTCCCTTTTTGTACCAACTTCTCTTTTTTCTGTTTAATACATAAGAAAATAATATCAGGTAAGAGATTCTTACTTCTCTAATGTAGATAATTTACACATTATTGATATACTATTCTTTGGTTCTTAATGATTTCTTGCCCAGTTTCTCAAATTAAATTTGTAGCAAAAATTACGTTGCTCTGGTCCTTCCTCCCAGATGAGAAATCAAGATAATGCATCATCTGCCATTTTTCATGTATAATTTGGTGTACATTATTCATGGTTAGCCATGGTACATATTTTAATTACACATGTGTTGGTTACATATTCTGTGGCGGCTAAAAAAAGTGCATCTTCCTTGAAGAGACAACAACTTAAAAGAGATTGATTTCATTGATGACAGACGAAGAACGGGACATCATGATGCATACGAACCGAGAGTATAAGAAGTGCAAAACATTGCCCTGACTTTGACTTGGATTCAAGTGGATCTGCACATACCTCTCATGGGATACTTGCTAAACGAGTTAGAACTAGCACCATAGGTATATTAACATGGCTTGCGTGGGATATTGTATGCACCATTTCTATCTTTGTATATACCTCTCAACCTGATTTAATGCATGTTGTAGATGCAGATGCTATGACTGAAGACCTAGATACATACATAATTTTTTAGCCAGATGAATAAGATGATACATTGGAAGCCAATATATAATAGTTAGTGCACATTTTTTTAATCGATCATACGTAAAGGTGTTACCCGTATCCAGGAAATTAATCTGTATGTATCTGAATATTTTAATAGATTACTTGGCAACCATACAAGAGGAGCAAACAAGATTTGATGATGATGAAGAGGAAACAGGATGAAACCGTTGGATGCAACATGTATGTTCTTCTTCAGCCCGGACTTTTCTTATTATTTTCCCATCTCACTTGGATACTGCTCCTTTTTTCTTCTTTTGCTTGTAAAACAATATGTTGGTGCGGCACCCCTTAGGGCCGGCTTGGTGTCTATTTATATTGGACAAGGGTTGAGTACAATACGATTACAACAGGAGTCTGGGTATCGTGTCTAACACGTATACCGAACCATACAACATATTTAACACTCCCCCTCAATCATAACTTATCTAAGTTAAGATTGTGTCTAAAAGCTACTAACTGACTGGTGGAAAGTGGTTTAGTAAAACCATCTGCAAGCTGATCACCTGAAGGTACAAATCGTATGTCCAAAAGTTTCTGAGCTACTCTTTCTCGAACAAAGTGATAGTCCACTTCTATATGCTTGGTCCGTGCATGAAACACAGGATTAGCCGAAAGATACGTAGCTCCAATATTATCACACCATAAACATGCAGCTCTTTGCTGTGGCACTCCCAATTCTTTCAACGGTGTTTGCACCCAAATTACTTCAGCTGTAGCATTTGCTAATGCTTTATATTCCGCCTCCGTACTCGAACGAGACACTGTAGCTTATTTCCGTGCACTCCACGAGATCAAGTTAGGGCCTAGAAACACAGCAAAACCACTGGTAAATCTCCTGTCATCTGGCCATCCAGCTCAATCAGCATCAGAGAATGCACTAACAAATACTGATTCATACTTACACAGCCTTAACCCAACAGAGATGGTTCCTCTCAAATATCTCAAAATCCTCTTCACAGCTATACAATGAACTGTAGTTGGTGCATGTAAGAATTGACAGACCTTGTTGACAGAATATGCTATATCAGGCCATGTCAATGTAATATACTGCAATGCACCTACTATACTTCTATATCTCGTAGAATCCTCACTGCTCAAAGCATCTCCATCGGCTATGGACAACTTTTCAGAGGTTGATAGTGGTGTATCAACCGGTTTGCATAATTTCATGTTCACACGTGCAAGTAGATCATGTGCATATTTTTTTTTTTTTGAGTAAGCACAATACCATCATGAAGCTTCTTCACTTCTATACCCAAGAAATAGTGCAATTCTCCCAAATCTTTCAATGCAAAAGACAAACCGAGATCATGAAGTAATGCATCAACTGCTTGATCCGAGGAGCTCACTACAACAATATCATCAACATAAATGAGCATAAAGATAGATACTCCCCCTTTGTTGTAGAACAACAACGAAGTATCAGCCTGTGATGCAGAAAAACCAAGGCTGTGCAGTTAAGAGAAAAGTCGAGCATACCAGGCTCGGGGTGCCTGTTTCAAACCATAAAGTGCCTTATCAAGCTTGCAAATATACCCACTCGAGAAGTATCCTCATACCCAGGAGGTTGTCTCATATATACCTCTTCTTCCAGAACACCATGGAGAAACGCGTTCTTCACATCAAGTTGGCGAAGCTTCCATCCCCTCGAAACTGCCAAAGATAACACCATGCGAATAGTGGCTGGTTTTACCACATGACTGAATGTATCCTCATAATCAACTCAATACCGCTGTTTAATTCATTTGGCAACCAAGCGTGCCTTGTATCGATCAATTGTTCCATCGGCTTTCCTCTTTACCTTGAATATCCACTCGCAGTCGATAATAATTCGCCCACATGACGCAGGAACTAAATGCCACGTATCATTGCGAACAAGAGCCAAGAACTCCTCATCCATGGCTTCCTTCCAATGAGGACAAGCCAAAGCTTCGTGCACACTAGTCAGTTCCCCATAAGCACACAAATTTGGCAAACCGTATCTTGTAATACCCGACACGACCATCTATGATAATACGCGGCTGAACAATTCCACGTTGAAGGAGGGCAACAGGTGTAACATCCCTGATTTTTGGAAAATGCAAAAATCACAAAAATTTGAAACTTTTTGTTTTCATGTTATGCAAGTCACCAAAAACCAAATAAAACTCAAACACAAGGTAAACGTTAATTGTTTTTCCAATGTTGTTGGAATTGATAACCCAAATTCCTCTGTTTTCTAAAAGCCCTAAATAAGTTACACTTAATCAAATATACTTTTCTCCTTAACAAACATACCTCATAAAAAGATTTTCATATCATTACCTTGGAAATGTTTTCATAGAATTTGAAACTTGAGGATTTCAAAACCCTAAGAATTGTTTTCACCATCATTATATATTATATGAGCTTGAGAATTGTTACGTGACCTCATAATTTCATTTCAAACCTTAATAATGTAAAATGGTTTAGCTAGATATTATGTTTTCAAATGTGATATGTCTTTAAAAAAAACATACCTGGCCTTTTTACAATTAATTATTTTCTGTTTAGAAAGTGGCAATAAGTTGCTATTAGCAATCACTCTTAAAAATATAAAATTATAATCAAATGATTAATAATGACTTTAAAAAAAATTACCTTATAGGATGCCACTAAAAATTTAATTGACCATTATATATATATTTTTTCTATTTAAAAATGGCATTAAGTAGCTATTAGTAATTAAATCATATTTTGAAAACAAATTATTTTAAGTGTATTACAAACAGCACACAATTGTTTTCATTTGAAAGGTTTTGTTTTTACAAAACCATAGACACAAAATTTGAACTCATTGGCTTTATAAATAAATAATTATGGTTTATTAAAGAAAACAGAAAAAGAAAAGGAAAAAAAAAGAGGAAACCAACCCAGCCCAAAACCCCTCCCCACCCCTCTCTCTCGCACACGCGCGAAGCGCAGAGGCCCACGGCCCAGCAGAAGCACCGCAGCCCACCTTCCTCCCCCTCTGTCCCTGGCAAGCAGGACCCACCAGCTGACGTCACAGATGACGTTGTCATCTTCTCCACGCGAAGGAAACCGACGTCCGTTTCGGACGATTTTAAGCGCCCTGATTACGGGCGATTAACGCCACTAAATGCACCCCCTTTTATTTCTCCTTAAAGCCTCGATCCCCCTCTCCTTTTCCCCTCTCCCCGAGATCCGAATCACGCCACCCTTCTCCCGCAATCCCTCGATGGAGTTTGCACTGTCGACGCCGTCCACCTCGGCATACGGACGCCACGGTGAGCCACTGCCTCTCTACCTTGTCCCATTCGACTCCCCGAGTAAGAGCGCACCTCAGTGACCCCTCCTGCCCTTTTCTTTCGCAGTGAAACGACGAGGGGAAGCTCATCGGAAGAGGACGTCCACAGCCACCGCGGGATCTCCATCGCGCCGTCGCCTGAGAGCTCCTCGACAGAAGCCACCGTCACCATCGAGTCCCCGTCGAAGCCTCGCGCCCCTCAGAGGTCTCTCCGCAAGCAGGAAACCACCGGGGGCCAAGATCGTCGAAATTCCGGCGCCACGCGCCACCGGGTCGCCATCTCCGGCCAGCTCGCGCCGCTGCTGTAAGGCCTTTTATCTGTGTCTGTTGGATCCTCATCCCACGGCCCATTTTGGTCCACTTAGCCGCGTGGCAGATTTAGATCTGAGTCGTCCCACACGCCTTAGATCCCACGGCCCAGAGCACAGATCCGGCCGAAACGGTACGGACCAATCAGATTGCTCCCTTCAATATCACGCGGATTGACCTTTTTGTTTTAAAAGTTTAGTCCCTGTAAATTTTGCCGAAAAGCCCCTAAAACTTAGAACCCTCATAACTTTTGATTCATAAGTCCAATATTAGAAAACTTGGACTTTTTTGAATCCCCTTGATCTTTAGAATCTTTTAGCCCTGTTAAAATTCCAATTTGACAAACTTAAATTGGTTCAAATTCAAATATGCTTGTTTGATGAATTTTGGCATAATTCAAATTCTACAAATCCAAAATTTGTAAATAAAATATATTTGGAAAACTCAGGATGTGTACTTTCATATCCTCTGTCCCAAAATAAAAATTGAACGGATTAAATTTGATTTTTGAATTATATGGCCATTTGAGCAATTTTTGACTTAGTTTAAATTCTATAAATAATTTTAATATGTTTTCTTAAGCATTGTTGCTCCATATGGAAACCTTAATCCATAGAAACCAGTGCCATAGAAGGTTGGACACATATGAGCCATACCCATGTATTTTAGGCCAAGTTATCACACACATGTTTCACACCATATTAAAAATGACTTAGGAAATATTTTGCTTAAGTGGTTCTATGTGTGCATGGCTATATGAAACCAAGGCTAAGTACTTATTGAAGTTTCAACTTATACTTAGCCAACAAATGAACCTAAAAACACTAGTACAGATGTTTCCATCAACTTCTTGTCTCCCCCATGCTTGCTTCAAGATTTCACCAAGTTGGGATTTGTGAGAACCATGAAGTGCAATGGAGGACTTAAACATCTAGAGATTTTTCAACATGAAGATAGAAGACCAATGAAGGACTTAGAAAATAAAACAAACTTCAGAAGCATCTCCAAGAAGTGGAAGCACTTAGAAGAAAATCAGAGAAACTTCTAGAAGACTAGCCCCCTTTCTCTCTAAGTCTTTTTCCTTCCCTTTTCTATTCTTCTCCTTTCAACTTGGTGGCAACATGAAGAGCAACAAGGAAGATCAGTGAAGAAGGTTTGAAGAGAAGACTTAGACTCCACAACAACAAGAAGCAACTCAATGAAGTACAAGAGTATGAAAAAAATCAAGGAGAAGACATTTTTCTCTCTCTCTCTATCCCTTCTATTTCTTTCTTTTCAAAATGACTTAGTGGTATTTGTGCCAATCCAATACCTAAACCAATTAGTGAAGTGAAAGCCATGAAGAATCTATCAAGACCAAGAGAATAATCCATCCAAGGAACAAGAATACAATAGAAGCATGATGATGATCTTCAAGAAGACAAGCATGTGAAGACTTGGAGCAATCCATACAAGTTGAAGAATAACAAGTTTTTTTGTCCCACTTTTGACCCAAATGGAAAAACCCAAGACTTTAACTTGTTATCTCCATAGTTGTGAAGTTAGTTGAACCTAGACCTACCCTAAACCAAAATGGAAAGACTAAACTAGATCACTCAAATGTTTTGATGAAAACAACTAAGTGTTACAATTTGTAATGTGTTAATTTAGTTGATATAGATAAATCACCTTGGTGAACTCTTGGAACTTCCTCGACAAGTATGGTTAAAATAAAGTTAGTCTTCTACAAACTCAACCTAGTCCATCCCAAGTAAAACCTTGGAAACTCCTTACAATGTATTGAACCATTATAGAATGAATCTTTCAAAACTCAAACCTTGACCTTGTCCTAGACAACTTGGTTACAGCCCTTTTTCCATGATTGTTGCTTTGTATGTTTCTTCACTTGTATGTTTGCTTGATAGCATGTTTGTTTATTTTGTTATTGTGTTTTCAATGAGTAGATTGTACGGAGAGCAACGATCCTTTGTCAAGAGAGTGTGATATCTTCACCAACTTCAACAAGGCAAGTAACACATCATCAACTACCCATTATTTTCTATATGCATTAGTTGATTTTTGAGTAGTATGCATTGATAGGAAATTTTACTAAGTTATATTATGCTATGCTATTATCCTAGTAGTGTGTAGCCATACCTTTTATCCTTGTTATTTATAGCCTTAGAACATGATAGATGTTGTGCAATGTGACAAATGATTTTTACTTGATGTTGTGGAAAAATTCTAAGTAACAACTTCAATGAACCACCTGGGTGGATTTGGTTGTTTGGCTGATGAGAGTTGAGTGTCTCCCCGAGGGGTGTTTACTTGAAGGAATGCCACCCAGGAACAAAGTGATTATGATGTTCCCCAAGTTTAGATTGCTTCCAGTGCAGCCTTTAGTCATATGGGCTCTGTCTTGATCAACTAAGTTGTGAGGGTTCAGCCTGGGCTTGACAAGCAGATGTAGCATAATTATAGGTGGAACGGGTCTTGCCATTAGGTTGAATTCTTGCTTCCGAAAGATCTCGTCTCAATCTTCTCCTTTCCTTAATGCACTCATAGTGTATAGGATGTTTGGGCTGATCTGAGTCTGAAGGTGAAAGTGCACAAGCTCTGCAGAGTCAACAAACTAAGATCTTAGCCGTGTCCCCGGTTATGGACAACTATGATCAGCTGGACAAGGATGAACGGAAGAATCACATCACCATTTTCAATAAGTAAAATTTTGACCAAGTGGACAGTAGTTGTGGTGCTTGGATCTTAATCCAATGTTGCCACCCTTTGAAAAGAAAAGTTTGTTTTTACAAAAGTGATAGGAGAAAACTGGCTTTATGCAAACTTAGCCAAAACTCCACTCAGTCAAATAAGCATGTAGTATTAGTCTTGCCATTTATATCCACCATAGTGTTACTTGCCAATACATTAAATTGTATTGACTCCCTTGTGGCTGCATATTCCATATTGCAGATATTTCTGAAGACGAGTGAGGATTTCGTTTAGGATCTCGAGACTATCGCCAACATGTTTTGCCTGTGGCACATGAAGAAGATGGGCTCAATGTTATTCATGTTTTCCGCTGGATATCTTTGTTTACTGCTAGTCTTCTAAGACTATGAAAGTTGTAATACTATTTTGTAAAGATTGGATCTTGCAATGTAATAGAATTTGATGCATTTGCATGGTATTTCATTTTGTACTGTGGTTCTAGCAGTTGATCCAGGGACTAGCACAATAACACAGGTGTCCTTACATTATTTAAATGTGGGAACGCTACAAAATGGTATCAGAGCATTGTGTTGCCTGTAGGATTCGAGACCCTAAGTTTGGAAAAGACCCTAGGATTGAAAATTTACTATGTTCAAACTTTCTAGTAACAAAACAATCATCTCAATTCTTCTCATATCCTCTCATCTACTATTCACCGTCAAAATTTTCTAGATGACCTACCTCTTCAATACCATCAAGACAGGAATGTTGATGACCATACCAAGAAGTGCTAGAAGTATTTTCACCACCTGAAGACCTACACTCAATATTTTGGAAGAAACTTGAAGAGAAAACATAGACTTCACAAAAATCAAGAACACCTCAAGACATGGAGCGAAGAATTTGAAGAAACTCAAGAAGATATAGATGAGACCACCAATCTAGTTATTTTGTTAGAACAACGTTAACGTGTTAGAGTATTGATCATACCAATGAGTGTGGTATGACAATATTAGTTTGTTTTCAAAAAAACTTGTTGTTTGGTGTGAAGATTGTTTGTTAGATGATGTTTGTAAGATGAGTTTCCTTGATTTGTTGCGTTGGGTAGATTTGTCTGCAACTTTCTTTCTAATCTCTACTCATCCATGCTAAGCCAAATCAAAACCCATACCCATTTACAAACCATAGAGATCTACCATATGAAGTGCAACAACAAAACTTCACCCAAGAATGTCACTGTTTTCAAGATCCTTTTGTGTGAAGGAAAAATCACATCCATGATCAATGCCAACTAAATCATAAGGATAAGCAAGCCAATCAGCAAGTGAAGAAAGACAAGTGAACCCCAAGTTGCATGAGCTATGAAGATTTCAGAACCAACTACACCAAGAGAAGAAATAATGAAGAAACACAACTATCCAGTTTGTGTTACATAAGAGTTTTACTCAACCCACTAGCTGAGAAATGATAGTTTAGCTCAAGTTTGTCTTACAGAATGGAAACTTTTTGTTAGACAAGTGAGGTGACCTAGTGTTATTAAACAAGATTCATCAATCCAAGTACAAGGTAATGATTGAGTGCAACATGGATTGGCCCCCATTGTGACTACTCACATTATTCACTTTTGCTATGAGGAATGTTAAATCTGAGTGATGTACCTATTAGAGAGACGATGATGTTAAGCCTGAACCTTAGAAGGGTAGAATACAATAATGACCCTATGTTAGTGTAATGAAAACGTACTATTTTCGGTGAGGATCAAGCCAACCTTGGAGGTATCAAGCAAATAGAAGATTCTGCCTACCATGAGAGTTTCGTTAGAAATAGGATGGTGTTTGCATTCAAGGAAGACAACAACAAGATGGAAGATTTCCAAGGACATCAAAAGACCAAGTTGAGAATGACCCAAGAACTTTTGATTGACCCAAAGAGTGACCCCTCAATGTCAAAGATGGTTCAACATACCTATGTTGGTCTATATATCTACCACGTAGGAAATTTCTACTCAAGCCAATCTCAATTCAATCTACACTACAATCTAATGAAAATAGACTACCCACAAACGTTTCTTTTAAGGGTAGTAGCCCACCCAGTTGTTTTGGAACCCAGTTACCCAAAACCTAATCTTTCTTTCTAGCCTTCCCAAATCTCGGGACGAGATTTCTTTTAAGGGTGGTAGTCTGTAACATCCCTGATTTTTGGAAAATGCAAAAATCACAAAAATTTGAAACTTTTTGTTTTCATGTTATGCAAGTCACCAAAAACCAAATAAAACTCAAACACAAGGTAAACGTTAATTGTTTTTCCAATGTTGTTGGAATTGATAACCCAAATTCCTCTGTTTTCTAAAAGCCCTAAATAAGTTACACTTAATCAAAGATACTTTTCTCCTTAACAAACATACCTCATAAAAAGATTTTCATATCATTACCTTGGAAATGTTTTCATAGAATTTGAAACTTGAGGATTTCAAAACCCTAAGAATTGTTTTCACCATCATTATATATTATATGAGCTTGAGAATTGTTACGTGACCTCATAATTTCATTTCAAACCTTAATAATGTAAAATGGTTTAGCTAGATATTATGTTTTCAAATGTGATATGTCTTTAAAAAAAACATACCTGGCCTTTTTACAATTAATTATTTTCTGTTTAGAAAGTGGCAATAAGTTGCTATTAGCAATCACTCTTCAAAATATAAAATTATAATCAAATGATTAATAATGACTTTAAAAAAAATAACTTATAGGATGCCACTAAAAATTTAATTGACCATTATTTATATATTTTTTTCTATTTAAAAATGGCATTAAGTAGCTATTAGTAATTAAATCATATTTTGAAAATAAATTATTTTAAGTGTGTTACAAACAGCACACAATTGTTTTCATTTGAAAGGTTTTGTTTTTACAAAACCATAGACACAAAATTTAAACTCATTGGCTTTATAAATAAATAATTATGGTTTATTAAAGAAAACAGAAAAAGAAAGGAAAAAAAAAAGAGGAAACCAACCCAGCCCAAAACCCCTCCCCACCCCTCTCTCTCGCACACGCGCGAAGCGCAGAGGCCCACGGCCCAGCAGAAGCACCGCAACTCCACCTTCCTCCCCCTCTGTCCCTGGCAAGCAGGACCCACCAGCTGACGTCACAGATGACGTTGTCATCTTCTCCACGCGAAGGAAACCGACGTCCGTTTCAGACGATTTTAAGCGCCCTGATTACGGGTGATTAACGCCACTAAATGCAGCCCCTTTTTTTCTCCTTAAAGCCCCGATCCCCCTCTCCTTTTCCCCTCTCCCCGAGATCCGAATCACGCCACCCTTCTCCCGCAATCCCTCGATGGAGTTTGCACTGCCGCCGCCGTCCACCTCGGCATACGGACGCCACGGTGAGCCACTGCCTCTCTACCTTGTCCCATTCGACTCCCCGAGTAAGAGCGCACCTCAGTGACCCCTCCTGCCCTTTTCTTTCGCAGTGAAACGACGAGGGGAAGCTCGTCGGAAGAGGACGTCCACAACCACCGCGGGACCTCCATCGCGCCGTCGCCTGAGAGCTCCTCGACAGAAGCCACCGTCACCATCGAGTCCCCGTCGAAGCCTCGCGCCCCTCAGAGGTCTCTCCGCAAGCAGGAAACCACCGGGGGCCAAGATCGTCGAAATTCCGGTGCCACGTGCCACCGGGTCACCATCTCCGGCCAGCTCGCGCCGCTGCTGTAAGGCCTTTTATCCGTGTCCGTTGGATCCTCATCCCACGACCCATTTTGGTCCACTTAGCCGCGTGGCAGATTTAGATCTGAGCCGTCCCACACCCCTTAGATCCCACGGCCCAGAGCACAGATCCGGCCGAAACGGTACGGACCAATCAGATTGCTCCCTTCAATATCACACGGATTGACCTTTTTGTTTTAAAAGTTTAGTCCCTGTAAATTTTGCAGAAAAGCCCCTGAAACTTAGAACCCTCATAACTTTTGATTCATAAGTCCAATATTAGAAAACTTGGACTTTTTTAAATCCCCTTGATCTTTAGAATCTTTTAGCCCTATTAAAATTCAAATTTGACAAACTTAAATTGGTTCAAATTCAAATATGCTTGTTTGATGAATTTTGGCATAATTCAAATTCTACAAATCCAAAATTTGTAAATAAAATATATTTGGAAACCTTAGGATGTGTACTTTCATATCCTCTGTCCCAAAATAAAAATTGAACAGATTAAATTTGATTTTTGAATTATATGGCCATATGAGCAATTTTTGACTTACTTTAAATTCTATAAATAATTTTAATATGTTTTCTTAAGCATTGTTGCTCCATATGGCAACCTTAATCCATAGAAACCAGTGACATAGAAGTTTGGACACATATGAGCCATACCCATGTATTTTAGGCCAAGTTATCACAAACATGTTTCACACCATATTAAAAATGACTTAGGAAATATTTTGCTTAAGTGGTTCTATGTGTGTATGGCTATATGAATCCAAGGCTAAGTACTTATTGAAGTTTCAACTTATACTTAGCCAACAAATGAACCTAAAAACACTAGTACAGATGTTTCCATCAACTTCTTGTCTCCCCCATGCTTGCTTCAAGATTTCACCAAGTTGGGATTTGTGAGAACCATGAAGTGCAATGGAGGACTTAAAAATCTAGAGATTTTTAAACATGAAGATAGAAGACCAATGAAGGACTTAGAAAATAAAACAAACTTCAGAAGCATCTCCAAGAAGTGGAAGCACTTAGAAGAAAACTAGAGAAACTTCCAGAAGACTAGCCCCCTTTTTCTCTAAGTCTTTTTCCTTCCCTTTTATATTCTTCTCCTTTCAACTTGGTGGCAACATGAAGAGCTACAAGGAAGATCAATGAAGAAGGTTTGAAGAGAAGATTTAGACTCCACAACAACAAGAAGCAACTCAATGAAGTACAAGAGTATGAAGAAAATCAAGGAGAAGACATTTTTCTCTCTCTCCATATCCCTTCTATTTCTTTCTTTTCAAAATGACTTAGTGGTATTTGTGCCCATCCCATACCTAAACCAATTAGTGAAGTGAAAGCCATGAAGAATCTATCAAGGACCAAGAGAAATACCATCTCAAGGGAACAAGAATACAATAGAAGCATGATGATGATCTTCAAGAACACAAGCATGTGAAGACTTGGAGCAATCCATACAAGTTTAAGAATAACAAGTTGTTTTTGTCCCACTCTTGACCCAAATGGAAAAACCCAAGACTTTAACTTGTTATCTCCATAGTTGTGAAGTTAGTTGAACCTATACCTACCCTAAACCAAAATGGAAAGACTAAACTAGATCTGTCGAAGTTGCGTATCAACAAATCCCTCGGATGAGCCGGTAGGGTTTCGAGTAGAGGAACGATGTACGCGCTGGTGATCTCGACGGCTAACAAGGAGAAAGATTTACCCAGGTTCGGGGCCCTCGTAGAGGTAAAACCCTTACTCCTGCTTGTCTGATCTGTATTATGGCGAGATAGTTGAGCTGTTTACAATGGCGATGCCATGGTGAGGCGTACGGGGTATCCCGTGTATTGCCTAGTCTAGTTGTGGCTTGTATCTTCCTCTCTCTAGATTGAATCCCTAGATTCGTCTCCCCTTTTTCTCTCCTCCCTCCTCGCTTTATATATGCAGCCAGGAGGGGGTTACATGAGTCCTAGTAGATTACGTATAGGAGTTCTTGTCTTGACCCGCAAGTCTTGCGGGTGGGCTTCACGTGGGCCTTCTAGAATACTCCAAGGGCTCCTCTTCTTGGGCCTTAACCTTGGACCTGAGACGGGGTGTCCTTACCCGCAGGGTCCATGATCCATATCTTCGTCAGTAGCCCCCGAGTGTTTATTCGACTGAGAATAGTCGGGTAAGCACTCAAAGTCCGTTCTTGATTTCTTCGATTGGTCATTCAATCGCCTGTTTTTGAGGGTGTATACCCTGTGCGTGAAGCGCTTCTGTACTCGAGCATCGAGTGTTAAATGTGCCTTGTGTTGGCTGTTTTTCGTAGAAGGATGTGGCTCAGTCGCTTGGCTCTCCCGAAAGATCAGGGCCAATTAATTGCATCTAGGGCAAACACGGTTCTGGCCTACACGAGTTCGAGACCTCCGACTCGAATTCGGCGAGGTGATCGTTGCGACTGGGCCGTGGAGGTCTTACCGAGTCGAACTCAACCTAAAGGGGTACCCGGCGCGTCCGCTAGGATTTTTCTTCGTGTTGTTGACACGGAAAGTTTACCGGAGGACGCAGCTTGAGTGCGATTCCAGGCCCAAAAGAGAGATCCTTGGGTCTTACCTTCGTACTCGAAAGAATACGGCATCCGGATGTGCCTAGTCGGCTGAACAATCTAGGTTTATGATGTGCAAACATCATGTGAATGAATAGCAGGTTCTGCCTACTCGAGTAGTTTTATCCATACGAAAGAGTTTTCGTGTTAGGAGTTTTATACCCATATGAAAGAGTTTTCATGTTTGGGATGTTGTGCCCATACGAAAGAGTTTTCGTGTGTAGGGTATTTTTTCCTGTGAAAGAGATTTCACGTCATGATGTTCCCATACGAAAGAGATTTCGTGTCCATGCGAAAGAGATTTCGTGTCAGGGTGACTGTGCGAAAGAAATTTCGCGTCCATACGAAAGAGATTTCGTGTCAGGGTGCTTATGCGAAAGAAATTTCGCGTCTTGATTATGCCCATACGAAAGAGATTTCGTGTTAGGGTGTTTATGCGAAAGAGATTCCGCGTCTTTGATGTGCCCATACGAAAGAGATTTCGTGTTAGGGAGCTTATGCGAAAGAGATTTCGCGTCTTCGATGTGCCCATACGAAAGAAATTTCGTGTTAGGGACCTTATGCGAAAGATATTTCGCGTCTTGATATGCCCATACGAAAGAAATTTCGTGTTAGGGAGCTTATGCGAAAGAGATTTCGCGTCTTGATATGCCCATACGAAAGAAATTTCGTGTTAGGGACCTTATGCGAAAGATATTTCGCGTCTTGATATGCCCATACAAAAGAAATTTCGTGTTAGGAAGCTTATGCGAAAGAGATTTCGCGTCTTCGATGTGCCCATACGAAAGAAATTTCGTGTTAGGGACCTTATGCGAAAGAGATTTCGCGTCTTGATATGCCCATACGAAAGAAATTTCGTGTTAGGGAGCTTATGCGAAAGAGATTTCGCGTCTTGATATGCCCATACGAAAGAAATTTCGTGTTAGGGAGCTTATGCGAAAGAGATTTCGCGTCTTGATATGCCCATACGAAAGAAATTTCGTGTTAGGTACCTTATGCGAAAGATATTTCGCGTCTTGATATGCCCATACGAAAGAAATTTCGTGTTAGGGAGCTTATGCGAAAGAGATTTCGCGTCTTCGATGTGCCCATACGAAAGAAATTTCGTGTTAGGGACCTTATGCGAAAGATATTTCGCGTCTTGATTTTCTTTTGGACGCGTAACAAGTGATGTCTTTTTGTTTCGAGTGATGTGTCTGTACATCGTAGTGTGGAGTCGTGGTTTTTGCGGGAGCCGCATACTCACAATCTTCTCCCCGCTGCGTGGCGAGTGTCTTTTTGTTTGAAGATTCCGAAGAGACATAAGCCTGATGGCTGACAGTCGCGTGATGTCGTGGTGCACTGAGCACTTGTTCTGCCTCCCGATGGGACGTGGCGAGAAGTGTCAGAGACTAGACATGTCGGAGTCGACGCGGTGGAGGAGTACTCGACACGGCGGACGGAGTCGACGCGGAAGTCGTGTAGTCGACGAGGACGTGGCGGAGTCGCACGACGACGTGGAAGTCGTGTAGTTGACGTGGACGCTCAGCCACCGAGTCCACACAAGAAGATGGAGCCGAAAAGTCTTCAAGATGTTCTGATTTCGCGAATTGGCCCGCGTTGTCGTATGTGTCTCGTCGAGACGGACAAGTTTGATGTTTTGCTTTTCTTCATCCGAATTAATATGCGGTTTGTACGACCACAATAAGGACCTGGACGAAGATATCTGACAGAGCTCCTCAGATACGCGTCCAACGTGTTAGATGCTTACGACGTGGTAGTATGTTGAGTGCGCGTGTAGCGCTCGTCGGTTGCGCGGCCAGCGCTCCCGATGGGAGTAGCCCCCGAGTCTATGTGCGATTATTTGTAATCGGGCATAGACTCAAAGATCTTGTAACGTCGCTTCTTCAATCTATCGGGTGCACGGCAGTGCTCCCGATGGGAGTAGCCCCCGAGGCTATGTTCGACTCGCAGAGTCGGGCATAGGCTCAAGTTGTTCTGAATCTAACCCCGTGTGCTTGTCTTCTGTTGGCTCGCGGAGGAGGACATGCGTCGACTCCCGGAGTAGGATATGCGTCGACTCCGAGCGAAGGATATGTGTCGACTCCGAGCGGAGGATTGTGTCGATTATCGACTCCGAGCGGAGGATTGTGTCGATTGTCGACTCCGAGCGAAGGATATGTGTCGACTGTCGAAGTTGCAGCCGACGTTGTGGTTCCTGCCTTTGTATGAGACTGCCGTAGTCGACGAGGCAATGCCGAGTGATATCGCCGGAATCGATGAACCGGACTCGTGTGTCGAGTGCGGCTGCGGTGAATTCTCGAGTGCGTTTACTTTGCAGCATATCCCCCGAGCAACAAGTGTGGCTGTGGCGAAGGACAGCCCCCGAGTCGCTTAGTCGAGAGGATTCGATGTAGCGGAGTTGTGCGGTGGAGTCGCGATATTTCCCCGAAAAACCCGATGAAGCGGACCGAGTCGACGCGTCGGAGTCACGATGTTTGTCCGAGGGACTCGACGCGGCGGACCGAGTAGACGCGGCAGAGTTGCGATGTTTGCTCGAAGGACTCGACGCGGCGGGCCGAGTCGACGCGGCGGAGTCGCGATGTTCATCGGAAGGACTCGACGCGGCGGACCGAGTCGACGCGGCGGAGTCGCGATGTTTGCCCGAAGGACTCGACGCGGCGGACCGAGTCGACGCGGCGGAGTCGCGATGTTCATCGGAAGGACTCGACGCGGCGGACCGAGTAGACGCGGCAGAGTTGCGATGTTTGCTCGAAGGACTCGACGCGGCGGACCGAGTCGACGCGGCGGAGTCGCGATGTTCATCGGAAGGACTCGACGCGGCGGACCGAGTCGACGCGGCGGAGTCGCGATGTTTGCCCGAAGGACTCGACGCGGCGGACCGAGTCGACGCGGCGGAGTCGCGATGTTCATCGGAAGGACTCGACGCGGCGGACCGAGTCGACGCGGCGGAGTCGCGATATTTGCTCGAATGACTCGACGCGGCGGACCGAGTCGATGCGGCGGAGTCGCGATGTTTGTTGTGTGTACACGGAGGGCAATGTTGATGTCGAGCCCCCGGGCATTATTATGGCGAGTCGCCATGTTTTGTTGATTGACCTTTGTATCGACTCGCAGATTGACGAAAACGGATCTGCGACTTGAATTCGCGGACTCGCGGAGATCCAAAACGTGTCGCAGTGCGCGAGCCGCTGACGGAGATCTAACCGTTGGAATTGGCTCAAACAAGACGGAGTGGTGCGTGATTGTATTCCGCAGCTGTTCAACGGTGTGATTGTCGAATTGATTTCCGAGTCGACTGTGAGAATTGTTTTCCCGAAGTCGCGCGGAGTTCCGTCAGATTCTGACAGGGCTTCGGTGTTCGGGTCATCCACGGAGATCTAACCGTCGGAATTCGCCGATTCTTTTTGGAGACTGTAGATAATTTGATTTCGCATCTTTCCACCGAAGGAATTTTCCAGATGAGTTTCGAGGCGCCGTTGATGGCGTCCGCAATATGTATGTTGCTGCTGTCCTGCAGTCTGCGCGTGAAGAACGGTGTTGATTTTCGATTGTAGATGATGAAGGCCGTGCGCGAGGCCGGCGAGTGCTCGATGAAGTTGAAGGAGCCGAAAGTAGATAGAATCCATGGGGTCGAGGACCCGAAGCTTGATGTAGATGAGGCCGGCGAGACCGTAGATCCAACGCGTGTCGTTCCCACAGACGGCGCCAATTGTCGAAGTTGCGTATCAACAAATCCCTCGGATGAGCCGGTAGGGTTTCGAGTAGAGGAACGATGTACGCGCTGGTGATCTCGACGGCTAACAAGGAGAAAGATTTACCCAGGTTCGGGGCCCTCGTAGAGGTAAAACCCTTACTCCTGCTTGTCTGATCTGTATTATGGCGAGATAGTTGAGCTGTTTACAATGGCGATGCCATGGTGAGGCGTACGGGGTATCCCGTGTATTGCCTAGTCTAGTTGTGGCTTGTATCTTCCTCTCTCTAGATTGAATCCCTAGATTCGTCTCCCCTTTTTCTCTCCTCCCTCCTCGCTTTATATATGCAGCCAGGAGGGGGTTACATGAGTCCTAGTAGATTACGTATAGGAGTTCTTGTCTTGACCCGCAAGTCTTGCGGGTGGGCTTCACGTGGGCCTTCTAGAATACTCCAAGGGCTCCTCTTCTTGGGCCTTAACCTTGGACCTGAGACGGGGTGTCCTTACCCGCAGGGTCCATGATCCATATCTTCGTCAAGATCACTCAAATGTTTTGATGAAAACAACTAAGTGTTACAATTTGTAATGTGTTAATTTAGTTGATATAGATAAATCACCTTGGTGAACTCTTGGAACTTCCTCGACAAGTATGGTTAAAATAAAGTTAGTCTTCTATAAAATCAACCTAGTCCATCCCAAGTAAAACCTTGGAAACTCCTTACAATGTATTGAACCATTATAGAATGAATCTTTCAAAACTCAAACCTTGACCTTGTCCTAGACAACTTGGTTCCATCCCTTTTTCCATGATTGTTGCTTTGTATGTTTCTTCACTTGTATGTTTGCTTGATAGCATGTTTGTTTATTTTGTTATTGTGTTTTCAATGAGTAGATTGTACGGAGAGCAACGATCCTTTGTGAAGAGAGTGTGATATCTTCACCAACTTCAACAAGGCAAGTAACACATAATCAACTACCCATTATTTTCTATATGCATTAGTTGATTTTTGAGTAGTATGCATTGATAGGAAATTTTACTAAGTTATATTATGCTATGCTATTATCCTAGTAGTGTGTAGCCATACCTTTTATCCTTGTTATTTATAGCCTTAGAGCATGATAGATGTTGTGCCATGTGACAAATGATTTTTACTTGATGTTGTGGAAAAATTCTAAGTAACAACTTCAATGAACCACCTGGGTGGATTTGGTTGTTTGGCTGATGAGAGTTGAGTGTCTCCCCGAGGGGTGTTCACTTGAAGGAATGCCACCCAGGAACAAATTGATTGTGATGTTCCACAAGTTTAGATTGCTTCCAGTGTAGCCTTTAGTCATATGGGCTCTGTCTTGATCAACTAAGTTGTGAGGGTTTAGCCTGGGCTTGACAAGCAGATGTAGCATAATTATAGGTGGAACGGGTCTTGCCATTAGGTTGAATTCTTGCTTCCGAAAGATCTCGTCTCAATCTTCTACTTTCCTTAATGCACTCAGAGTGTATAGGATGTTTGGGCTGATTTGAGTCTGAAGGTGAAAGTGCACAAGCTCTGCAGAGTCAACAAACTAAGATCTTAGCCGTGTCCCCGGTTATGGACAACTATGAGCAGCTGGACAAGGATGAACGGAAGAATCACATCACCATTTTCAATAAGTAAAATTTTGACCAAGTGAACAGTAGTTGTGGTGCTTGGATCTTAATCCAATGTTGCCACCCTTTGAAAAGAAAAGTTTGTTTTTACAAAAGTGATAGGAGAAAACTGGCTTTATGCAAACTTAGCCAAAACTCCACTCAGTCAAATAAGCATGTAGTATTAGTCTTGCCATTTATATCCACCATAGTGTTACTTGCCAATACATTAAATTGTATTGACTCCCTTGTGGCTGCATATTCCATATTGCAGATATTTCTGAAGACGAGTGAGGATTTCGTTTAGGATCTCGAGACTATCGCCAACATGTTTTGCCTGTGGCACATGAAGAAGATGGGCTCAATGTTATTCATGTTTTCCGCTGGATATCTTTGTTTACTACTAGTCTTCTAAGACTATGCAAGTTGTAATACTATTTTGTAAATATTGGATCTTGCGATGTAATAGAATTTGATGCATTTGCATGGTATTTCATTTTGTACTGTGGTGCTAGCAGTTGATCCAGGGACTAGCACAATAACACAGGTGTCCTTACATTATTTAAATGTGGGAACGCTACAACAGGCCGTGTGGGCACCGGATCAGATGGGGGTGACACAGCCACAGAAGATCCGGCTGACGAGGATCCGGCTGACGTGCTGTCAGGAGTAGCCGCAGCGGATCCAGGCGATGACCGCTGCGCCGAAGGAGTAGCCACAAAGGATCCGGTTTGCGCGGCAGGAGAGGACCCACCCGCATGTGCGGACGAGGGCGATGAGGCAGACGCCTCCGCGTGTCGCGACATGGCAGGTGATTCGGTGCCAGGGAATTCCGCGTCGGGCGCTTGATCTGAGGTAGATCCTCTGGTGGATCCCGATGCAGATTGAGCAGCATCAGTATCGTACTGCATGCCAGAGCCATTCATCTGCATAAAATCATCCGATTCCTGCACAACAGACTTAGCATTTTAATTATTAGTAGGATTAGCATCATCATTGGCTCGAAATTCGTGACCCCCAATACTTGGAAATAAATGTGATGGTAGAAGAGAAATTTCGGCATGCAAGCGAGCATCGACATTGGAATGAAGTGCCGCAAACGGAAAAGCACTCTCTCGAAAACTACATCACATGAGATATAGACACGTCCTGTAGAGATATCAAGGCATTTATATCCTTTGTGAAGGGGACTATAGCAAAGGAAAGCACATTGTTTTCAGCGAAATTGTAGCTTCCTAGCATTATATGGGCGAAGATTTGGCCAACAAGCACACCAAAAAATGCGGAGAAAAGAATAGTCACCCTTATCTTTGAAAAGACGCTCGAGAGGGGTTTGATTAGAGATAACTTTGCTTGGAAGGCAATTGATTAAATAAACCGCGGTGAGAAACGCCTCATCCCAAAACTTGAGAGGAATAGAAGCATGGGCTAAAAGAGACAATCCAACCTCAACTATGTGCCTATGCTTACGCTCAGCTGAGCCATTTTGCTGATGCGCATGAGGACAAGAGACGTGATGAGATATACCTATCTGTTGGAAAAAGGAGTTAAGTTTTTGGTACTCGCCACCCCAATCAGTTTGAAGAGCAAGAATATTCTTGTCAAAGATACGTTCGACAAGATGCTGAAAATCATGAAACTTCTGAAACACATCAGATTTATTTTTCAACAAATAGATCCAAGTAAACTTGTTGTAATCATCAATGAAACTGACATAGTATTTATTTCTCCCAACAGAAACAGAGGCAGAGCCCCAAACATCAGAAAACACAAGTTCTAAAGGAGATAATGACACACTGGAAGACCTAGGATAAGGCAACCGGTGGCTTTTAGCCTTTTGACAAGCATCATACACTGACTCTTTATTGGACTCACTAAACGAGATATGATTATCTCGAAGAATTTGTTTTACAATGACTGACGAAGGATGCCCTAGACGACTATGCCAATGTGATGAAGACTTCACACCACCAAAAACTTGCTTCCCAACCGGCACGGATGAAGGAGGAAGAGGATAAAGGCCACCCACACATCTACCTTGAAGTCGAGTTTTCCTCGTGTCCTGATCCTTAATAGAAAAATGATTAGGCCAATACTAAAGGAAAGCATTATTATCTTTAGCAAGATGATGAACAGAAAGAAGACTTTTGGTGGCGTCAGGAACGTGTAGAATATTTCTAAGATGTAAATTAGCATTAGGGGTACGATATAACGAGTGACCAATGTGATGTATATCCATACCTGAACAATTGGCCGTATGCATCTGATCATGAGCATTGTAACGTTCCCTCATGGTCAACTTGTCCAATTCTCCCGTAATGTGATCGGTAGCCCCTGTATCCGTGATCCACGTTGGCTCAATATATGAGGAACCCGTAGCTGCCCCCGCGGATCGTTCGGGACCCTGGTAGTTCCTGGAAAAACGCTTCCAGCAGCGATAAGAAGGATGGCCTTCCTTGGAGCATATCTGACATACTACATCGCTGCTGCCACTTCCTTGACGATGCTGGTACCCAGCATTGCCACCACCGCGGCGCTGCTGCTGATACGCACCATTACTGCCGCCTCCTTGACGATCATTGTGGTAGTAACTGCCACCGCTACCATTGTTCTGTCCACGACCACCGCTGCTGTTTGTGTATCCGCGTCCAGCACATCCACGACCACCCATGTGTCCAAAATTCCCACGGGATGCTGCATTGGCCGAGAGGTCGTCAATATGACCGCTCGATTTTTGTCCTTCAAGACGTGCTTCGAACGCGAGGAACTGCGAGTACAAGTCACTAATACTCACGGATTGTTGCGCTTTGATCAAGGCAGTAATAGTTGCGACAAATCCATTGTATTCATCGTCCAGCCCAGCGAGGATGTAAGAGGCAACATCCTCATCATCAAGTGGTTTCCCAGCCATGGCCATCTTATCTGCCAAGGATTTGATCAGACCGAAGTATGCTGCACCGGTCTTGTTTTCCTTCCTGGATTGGTTGAGCTGCGTGCAGAGATACACCACACGGGCTTTTGACTGCGATGAAAACATCTCTGTCACAGCCTTCCACACAGCCGCAGAGCTAGTCAGTCCGACCAGTTGCGTGACAACTTCAATTGTCATGTTTCCGAGAAGATAGGAGAGCACGGATTGATCTTGAGAGATCCACCGTGCATAGTAGGGATTAGGAACCTTCACCTCAACCCCCTTGTCATCCTTGCTAACCAACTCCTTCGCTGGTTCCGCAACTGATCCATCGAGGTACCCCTAAAGTTGGGCACCCCGGATCGCCGATAGCACTTGGGACTGCCAGATTAGGAAATTCTCTATGGTTAATTTCTCAGATATTGAAACACCGATCGAGCCGCCGGTAGCACCCATCGAGGAAGATGATGCGCCGAGATTCATGGAAGCTTCTTCAGATGCGATCTAGAAGTCGTGTTGGCTCTGATACCATGTAAAACAATATGTTGGTGTGGTACCCCTTAGGGCCGTCTTAGTGTCTATTTATATTGGACAAGGGTTGAGTACAATACGATTACAACAGGATTATGGGTATCGTGTCTAACACGTATACCAAACCATACAACATATTTAACATTGCTAATATAAGTATGTTTGTGTTTTGCATCAACTTCGACATTTCTGTTACTCGGTTATGGAAATAGGAGCTTCCCCATATATTCTTTATGATCTTTATAGTTTTATAAAACTTGAGAAAGGAGCTGATACTTGTCTTCTTGGTTTCGTTTTTTTCTCATAGTCTTGTTCTTCGCTGCTGTTAATTTTCACCAATGAAATCTACTTTTACTAAATTTTCTTTATTTATGTTCCACTTTAATATTTTGCTAATGTTGGGACGTGCGTTTTTTTTACTGTCACTTGCTTAGTCCAAAAGGCTCAAGATTTAACACTCCTATATTTCTTCCAAGGTAATATTATCCAAAATTTACCTTTTTCTTGCCTTAGATTTCAGATTGTTGTTTATGCAGCCCTACATTTGAAATGGGTTCCAAATTTACTTTTAGTACTTTTTTCTGACATGGAGGCACCTAATATATGCATGTCTCCACGCAGACTTTGATTTTCAACATATTGTCGTTTTTGGTTCATGGAACTTTCATGTACAGAAGTATTGTTACTTCCAAAAGACAACATTTTATCATGAGAACTTTCCTGCTCTTGGAGAATCTCTAACCGACTGAGTTTTCTTGAATATAGGTTACTTTGGAGAGGATGAGTATGTTAATGTTTGTCCATCATAGGTGTGACAAAATCGTGGTCGGATAGAATGGCAGGTTGAAGGAGTGTGTCGTCATTAGTCGTCGATTTGATGTTGGTGTCATGTAGATTGAGGGATGGACTGCGATGCTTCTTTCATCTCGGCAGAACAGTTGCTTGATCAATCTTACTGCTGGTTGCAATGTGTACGGAACCTCTTTATGTAAAGTGCACAGTGCAATTGATATGGTAAATGAATGAATTGCCAAGATTTAAAACTCGAGATAATGTCAAAGCCGATTTCTCTGTACTTTGGAGGAGATCGGTCGATCTGTGCTTAAACTTCCGTTCTAGACTCAGGAGGAGATTGGTGCATATTGTTTGTTGACACGATTTCGTTGTGCTGCTCCGTGTCATATCTATTTTTTTTTTACTTTCATTGCATTGCTTGAATCCTATATTTTAGGAGAAGATAGTGATAGAGTGGCAAATCAAAGCAAAACGGAATGTGAAGAAGAGACGCAAAGAGCTTGGAATGAAATCTAACACGGCTGAGTGAATAAAAGCAAGCATATGAGTACGGAGGGAGTCGAAGCAAACGACATCGAGTTGGTTATGGCACACTCAACTGTCTCAAATGCAAGCCAATCGAGATATTGTCAGTGCCATCATGCATGACGTTCATAACTTAAAGGCTGGCAAATTGTTTTTTCTATTTGCCGTTGTTGGGACATTTCTAATCTTAGCCATTTTCACCTTGATCGCTATCTTTAGACCATACGTGCTTGGATAGGTTTTCATGTTTGCCTCTCTCATAAGGTCATCTCCTCAAGCCACGTGGTACAAGTTTATAATTACAATCTGTATACTATCTGGTTCCTGACACCAAAGACAACACAAATTACTTGTCTATTTACTATAAAAAAATGATGAGGCGTTAATCTACATGAATTTGTCTGTGTATTTTGTTTTCTACATTATGCTCTTATGGATTGATACACAATTGGTTCATCCAGCATGACGGTGCGTATTTACATTGCACATTTTTATCATTTCCATATGAAATATTCCAGCTAATGAGAAGTACTATTTGTATAGCATGGTTTTAAGCTAAGGAAGATTGTTTTTTTTACACTTGCTCAAGTACCACGGAAACGAAGCATATGACAACATCCCTAACATTGTACGACAATATCTAAATAGCATCAAGAAGTAGATCTTAGTCGGGTGCTTATTTCATGTTTGAACGATGACAAATTATACCTTTTGTCGACATATACTTCAAGCCAAGTCAATTCGTATGGTTTTATGGAAGATCTTTTGGTCGTCTTTACTATATTTACTATATTACACGTGTGTTACACGTGCACATTTACTAGTATAAATAATAAGCCATTTATTATTGTCTCTAGCCATATTTCCATCAGCCTCCATCCTATAGGTGATTGTATCTAGCTTTAATTAAGCCAACGATTTAGCACCATCATTACATTCTCACCTTGTTGGTTCCATAGGTGCACCATCCATGCACCGTCTACTCTCTGTATTTTGTCCATCATCTCTCGCTGACTTTTACCCTTCCTTTTTTAATCCTGTTAGTGACAAAGGGGCGAACATTGAGATAAAGTATTTTCCTAAACATCATCATCTCCATCAGCGCGCCACCGCTCCTCACATGTTACCACCCACTCCATGCTTCTCCTCCTCCTCCCATCCCCCACAAATTTTCCTTTGATATGAGGAAAAGGACCAGACCGAAGCGTAAAAGTGAATCTACCCACATGTCAACAAGGTTAAGTATCTCATTTCTAAAATAGTAAACTACGTGCTATCAGTTTGTCTTGTATTAGGAAATCAGTAAACTTTTATTTAATTTCCTAGAGCATACACCTGGCATGCTTCTTATAATGTTGTGCCGGATGCCTAAACGTATCGTGACCATCTTCAAAAGTTGTTTTGTGTTGTAATAGCATCATCATCTCTCTTGACACTTAATAAACGACATTTCATTCTTTTCCAACAAACATGCATGTTTTTCAATAATATATGATCATGTTTTGTAGCTTTGCATAAATTCATAGCTTGTAACAACATCCTCATCTTAAGAAAAAAAAAGGCCCATGAGGTTCTTTTGCAACTAGCTAAGGATTCAGCACGATAGTGTCGGTTTTTAAAGTGCATATATGGTGCTAATGTGTATCTTAGAGAATGGGCTTGTATTTTTGGATGCTTTTAGCTCCTCTAGTTTTTTGTAGAATCAGATATTGTGCCTATTGTATTATTCTAGAACTGTAAGCTATAAGGATGATTATGTCTTGAACTCAATTTTTGTAGTTCTGTCCATTCATTGTCCTTCCTATCATAATGCTCGGTATAGATACATTTTCATACGGAATATTGTTTTTGGATTTTTGACATATTTTGTTTACCTTTTATATTTATAATTTTTAGTGGTTGTATATGAGCTTAAAATCTGATCAAGCATGCTCAAGAAATTATTTTCCATCAACTGAAATTTAACAGAGTTTACCTACTTTAATTTTGGCAATATCATTTCAGTGGTCCTGCTCCCTTATATGTTTGATAAAGGGAACGGTGCATCATGTCCCTCTCTTCTCAGTAGATCATTCTATCTTGCTCCAAGTAGAGAAAATGCAGGCACAAAAGTCAAGAGGAATAGTATTAACAACATAGACTAGATGATAGCTCGCACTAGTCATTCTCGTGAACTTAACCAATGTGACGGGTGATATAACATGAGCTATCTATGAATTCAAATGCTAACAAAGTTTTCTTCGTATGTGCGGGCATGCAAATGCTTGCCAGGTGTCTAAATTTAATGCTTGTAAATAGGGATGAGAAGATTTGGGAACAACCAACAGGTGAAACACGACATACGTGTGTATGTGCATACATGGCATTAGAAACGGTATATGCATGCATCGGTGGCACAAGATGACGATAACGGTGCGAGCAATATGTGGCCGGCAGAACAGGAACACATGTTCGCGGGGGCATTGCCCGCAAGCGGCACCACGACAGCGTGATGATGGCACTTCGGGACGAAGGCTAAACGCCGACGGCAGGACCCCGTCGGCGTACACACGTTTCCGGTCGGTGTAGGGGTAGGCCGACGGTGGCCGTCGGCGTATGTCCCGTCGGTGTAGTCTAGCAGCCATCGACGTATAAAATCCATCGGCGTAAACTGGGCTATGCCGACGGGGAAGCCGTCGGCGTATAGGTAGGCAAAAAATTTTGCATTTTTTTTAATTTTTTTCTGCAATTTTTTTATTTTACTTATTTAACCACTTAATCACACTATAGACACATTTATCTTTATCTCTAAGCATTTTAATTTTAATCTGAATTACTCAGTTCTACTAATATTTACCGATCGGTCACCCATCCTCAGATTGCTCCAGTCCCAGCACGCTTAACTTCGTAGTTTCTTCCTTGTGAGCTGCCTAGAAAAAACGGATGTTTTGCATACAATAGTATCCAATCAATCATGTTAACCATTATACCATCATGTCACACTTTTTATTTTGTGAATTCAAACAATTATTTAAATAAAAAAATAATAACTAATAATAATCTTAATTTAAATAATTTTTGAATTTAAATAAGAATTAACATTTTTGACTTTTCTGTTTAATATTGAAAAATTCATATCTACAAATCCGTAAATCAAAATTTGAAAAATAATATGTCCATATAGATTATACAAATTAGATAAATTCAAATATGACATCCATATAATATTTTTATCATGTATAGAACTTTACTAAGTGAGATGTTTAGTGTATGGGATATGGTCACCCAATCAACTTAGGTGTCGAAATTAGGGTTCATGGAGAAAACAAGCCAAACTTGGGCACCAAATTAGCAAAACATGTTGTAATGTGCCAATATATGGAAAACAAACATAGAACTAGATTTGTAAAGTTGCAAACAAACAATATTTTTTTCTTTTTCATTGTAAAATAAATCCATTTTCTATTTTTCGAATGCAAAAAATGGTTTTTTGTGTAGGACCAACCAGAAATATGTTGCAATACTTAAGAGCTACAATTTTTTAAAATACTATACCATGTTATATGAAAAAAATAACCAATTTGTTACCTATGAAAATGTTTTCATCCACCTCTTTTAAAAAATCTCAAATTTCTGCCGATTCAGCTGGAAACGGGTCAAATTTGAACTACGTGTGCCTCAGATTTTGCTCATGATTTTTGGAAAAAAAATCATTTTTAGGTATATAACTACCTATTTCAACAGATATACACCATGAGTTTCTCAATATTCAACCCCTAGCTACGAAAGGTCATGCCCGCCGTCTTGACTTTTCCCTGCAATCGGCTTAGAAAATTCCAGAAAATTCAAAAAAAAAACCCAAAATGATACAAGACCTTCGCGTGGTGTCATTACATATGTCCTAGTTTCCACGAAAAATAGTAAACTTGGCTTACGACAATTTTGTTGAAAATGTGTTCACAAAATTGATCTATCTTCTCCGAACATTCTAGGGTTTCGGGCCAAATGACGGGTGTTATGGCCAAATCCATGGCATAGTTTGTTTAAATATGTCCATATTCCACACAAACATGCATCTTGGAAGTACATACAATCTTGATGGAGGAAGTTTTTCTTTTCACTGAATAAAAAATTATTTTCCATTTTCCGGGTGTCAAAAATGGTTTTTTTTTGTGAAGGATCTACCACAAATATGTTACAACACTCATGAGATGCATTTTTTGAAGATACTAGACCATGTTATATGAAAAAATAACCAATTTGTTTCCTATGAAAATGTTTCCATCCACCTCTTTTGGAAAACACAAGTTTATGCCGATTTAGTTGGAAACGGGTCAAATTTAAACTACAGGTACCTCATAGTTTGCTCATGATTTTTCGCAAAAATCATTTTTAGGTACACAACTAACTATTTAATCATAGATAAAATATTCAACCCCTAGCTATGAACAGTCATGCCCACCGTCTTGACTTTTCCCTAAAACCGGATCAGAAAATTCCAGAATATTCAAAACAACCCAAAATGATGCAAGACCGTCGCGTGGTGTCATTATATATGTCCTAGTATCCACAAAAAATAATAAACTTGGCTTACGATAGTTGTGTTGAAAATGTGTTTACAAAAACGAGCTATCTCTCCAAACATTCTAGAGTTTCGGGCCAAATGACGGGTTTTATGGCCAAATCCATGGCATAGTTTGTTTATATATGCCATATTCCAAAAAAAACATGCATCTTGGAAGCAAAAACAATGTTGACGGAGGAAGTTTTTCTTTTGAGTGAATAAAAAAATAATTTTCTATTTTTCGAGTGTAAAAAATGAGTTTTTTTGTGAAGTACCTACCATAAATATGTTGCGAAACTTGGGAGAAGCATTTTTTTTAAATACTAGACCATGTTATATGCACAAATAAGAAATTTGTTTCCTCTGAAAAGTTTTTTATCCACCTCTTTTGAAAAACACAAGTTTCTGCCGATTCAGTTAGAAACCGGTCAAATTTGAACTACAGGTACCTCATAGTTTGCTCATGATTTTTGGCAAAATAATTTTTAGGTACACAACTACCTACTTCATCATAGATACACCAATATTTTTATCAATATTCTTCCCCAAGCCCCGCTGGAGAAAAACCCAGCTTATAGGTCTACACCCGGTAACCGTTAACCCTTTCTTGTTTGTTCTGTTCTTGCTCATGGAATTTTTTGAAAAATGTAGCTTGAAAAATATGCATGATGATGTAGATCTGTTTCTCCTTTTCTAAACAAGCTAAAGAACGTCGAAATCCGAGTTCGAACGCAAAAGTTATGCTGAAAATGGTGAGTAAGTCAAAAAAAAAACAAGGATACGCCGACGTTTGCAGTTGGCGTAGCAAAAAATAAAAAATAAAAAAAGGCCCATCGATGTATCCTATTTTTTGTTTATTTTACATTAGCCTTATCGGGGTCTACGCCCACGACCCCAATATTTGGCCATCGACGTATATCTCGGCCGTCGGCGTATAGCTTCTTTCCCGTAGTGTGGGGGAGACACTTAGCACAACAGTACATGATAGGAGGCAACACATGGGCGCAATGTATGGGGCACTCTCAATAGCCCGCCCTTAATGGCAGTGTAAAACTTGGTGCATATGGTATAGTAACAAACACATATTGTTCTAACTTAATTAGTCCAATTTTCTACAACGAATAAATATAGTGGGAAGAAAGAATGATGGGACTGTGGAACATAATTACTTTGTTCCTTACATAAGGATTTAATTCAACTAGACATGGAATAGATTAGTTGTTGATCGGTGAATGTTCTTAACCAACTCCCTCGAATTATGCTTGTGGCTCCAACTCTTGTTCCTTTAACAAGGGAAGGCTGCAACAAGTGACTACATCAAAATAAAAGACCAATACGAATTAAGTTGTCAAGCCATGCTCCACGTGCTATATCTTCCCGGGGCTTTTATCCTCTATATTCTAATACACCTGACATGAATTAAAGTATATACTTGTGTTGCTAGATGCCTACACTTTTTCTGATAATGGGATTTTATTACTCAATAGTTTAAGCATTACACCCGGCCTCTGTATGACAATGATGCACACAACCGCGAACCAAAGTATGAATGCAAAAATGTAGCAACCGACTAGTTACATAAATAGTAAAACGTCGTCGCCTAGGATGACTCAATCCTAAGATTATGCCGCCACCCATGTTGGGTAAAAATATCCCTCGACGCTCTTTCCAGCCGCACACACGCCTCCATAAAAAGTTCTGGAAACTCCGTCCATTATAATGTGGACCACGAACGGAGAATACATGTGCATCGGAATAGAACCTTCAAACAAGAGAAATTTGTACCGTTAAAAATCTTGTCATTTCTAGATAGCCTGTAGAGTGTTCTTAGTTAGGTTCATAGCAAGGGACGCCATAAACATGCTGATAGAGCCGTGGGTGGAAACGTGGGAGAGCCGGAAACAAGGACACGATTTACCCAGGTTCAGTACGTCGCACCTAAGGCGGCGTTCCTACTACTGCAATCTCACTAAATTAGGGTTGAAACCTGAAGTAACAAAGTAAAATTTGAGTAGGGTTTCGCTAATTCAGCGAGGATGAACTTCCCGATGAACTAGCTTCTAGCTTATTCGATCTCTCTTATCTCTTTGGCTGCTCTCGTCCGGCTTTATATAGATAGCCGGACTAGGGCTTGCAGAAAGGAAACCTAGAGGACGACGGAAAGTATTTCTATTCTTGGAAAGTAAGGCATCCAACATCTTCTCCAAGCCGGACCACGTATTGGGCCGTGATCCGGGTTCTTCTAGAATCCGGCTTCCTGTGCGTCGGATTACTGGCGCCCGATGAACTTTAGTCCATTACCTGCAGGCTGATGGCGTGTAGACGCCCTCGTTGGTAAACCCCAAGATAAAGGTTGTGAAGAGTGCAGCAGCAAGTTTCCCTCAGAAAAGAAACCAAGCTTGAATCGACCAGTAGGAGGACAAGCAATCTCTGAAGGTTGGAGCAGCTGAGGTGGCAGGGCGCACTACCGGTTCAGCAGCAACGTGGAACCTACACAACACAATCAAATCACTTTGTCCCAACGAAGCAGTGAGGTTGTCAATATCACCGGTTTTGCTGAACACAAAGAGGATAAACGTATGGTGTGGAAAACAGTAGGAACAATATGAGAGCAATATGAAATCACTAGGTTTTTTATCAGTATGAGGAAAAAGGACCGGGGTCCACAATTCACTAGTGGTGTATATCCGTGAAAGATAAATAGCATGTGTGGTGAACAAATTACAACTGGAAATTGACAGAAATGAAGCCTGCACCGTAGTGCATATGGAAGACATAAAGATTAGTATGTGATTCATGTGTGCATTACAACAAGATACATAGACTGTTATCCAACTGCATCTATGACTAATAATCCACCCTCCGAATATCATCCGAACAAATGTTGGGTATTAAGTTGCAAGCAAAAGATAATCGCGGTAAGCAAAGTGTGTAATGTAAACAATAACATCATCCTTGGACAAAGAATTGTTGTTTTCTCCCTAATGGCAACAACACATCCTCGATCCATCACGTTTCTGTCACTCGAGCACAGATGCAAAGGAGGCATGAACCAACTATCGAGCATAAATACTCCCTCTTGGAGTTACTAGAATCTACTTGGCCAGAGCATCTACTAACAACAGAGAACATGCAAGATCATAAATAACATATGCATGAAGATAACATGATAGATTGATAATAAGAAGACATAGCCTTCAACATTCATCGGATTCCAGCACACACAACATGTAGCATTACATAAAGACGATCTTGATCATGTTAGGAAGCTCACGAGATCTAAACATGAGGTACAAAGTGGAGAGAACAACCATCTAGCTACTGCTATGGACCCGTAGTCCAGGGATGATCTACTCACGCATCACTTCGGAGGAGGGCATGGTGGTGTAGACCCCTCCGGTGATGAATTTCCCTCCCGGCAGAGTGCCGGGGAGAGCTCCAGAACCCTCCCGATCTCGGGATGACGATGACGATGGCCTTAGGTGTTTTTCGGGATGAAGTGGGATATATTTAGGGTTTACGTCTCGGGGGGAATAAATAGGCGAAAGGGAAGAGGTGGTGGAGGCCCGGGGGCTCCACACCACCCTACACGGAGGTCTGGGGGCGCCGCCCTATGGTGTGGGCCCCCTGAGGCCCCTCTCCGGGTCTCTCCGGGACTTCGTGGAACTTTCGGGAATTCCAAGACTTCCAGGCTTCGAATTTTCCAATTCCGATAATATTTCCAGAACAACTTTTTTGAAACTAAAAACAACAGAAAACAGGGAACTGGCTCTGTGGCATCTTGTCAATAGGTTAGTCCGGAAAATCGATAAAAATGACATAAAGTGTATAGCAAACATGTGGGAAACAATAATAAAACAACATGAAACATCAGAAATTAGGGATACGTTTATGACGTATCAAGATCACCAAGCTTAGTTCTTACTCGTCCTCGAGTAGGGAAACGATAAAAACATATAATTTCCGAGGTGACATGTTACCAACATAAACTTGATCATCATAATGTAAAAGCATATGTAAGCTGAGATCATAGAACTTTAACACAAGTATGATAAATAGAACTTTAATAATAAAGCATAGCAATCACCTTGCATCATGAGAGTAACACAAATAAAAGATCATGAATAACAATGGAAAGAAAGATATACGTTTGTTTCAAGTATAAAGAAAGAATGACAAAGTGATATTTCGCAAGTCCTTAAGAGTGGGGCAAAACATAAATGCCAGGACACCTTCAAAGTTTCATGAGGAATACTAGAACAAATAGTTAGAGAACAAGCAATAACATGTCATGAATCAATTAATAATGTTTCTGGGACAAATGCACATAAAACTCAGAATAACAGACATGCTCTCTCTCAAATGTGCATAAAGTTAGAAGATGAAGACTCAACATAAAAGTAAAAGAAAGGCCCTTCGCAGAGGGAAGCATGGATCACTCATGTGCTAGAGATTTTATTTTATTAATAGAGGTATTAAAATGTTTGACACTCCTCCCATCCATCTTACACAAACCATGGATAACCGAATCCTCGGGTGCCTGCCAACAATCACATACCATGGAGGAGTGTCTATATTTTGGGACGTGTATGCTAATGTCAACGAATGGTAAACAAAAAAATACAATACGTCACAAGACAACTAGATTTCACAAGAGCGTCTCCCATATGAAGGACACAACTGGTGTAGAAGGTCATCCCTGTTTCTCTGTTGTTTACACAATTATGCCTTGACTGATAAATCAGGGGCAAAAATAGTGAAGAGATTTTGTGTGTACTAATTTGCTGCTAGGCACTCTGCTGCCATCTCTTCTATCAATTGGATAAGCGGATGAATCCACTAGTCCAGGGTGTGAAATGCAATAAACAAGTGAGATAAACATTCTCTATTTACGTCCTCATGAGTAAAAACAGAAACACAAAGCATGAATAATTTTGAAGGTTTTAAAGGTAACACATGAGAAATTTACTTGGAATGACGGTTAATTACCACATATAGGTAGGTATGGTGGACACAATGGGAAAATTTTGATTTTAGGGAGTTGGATTGCATGAGTAGAATTTCATACTCATTACAGGTGGAGGCTAGCAAAAGACTGGGAGCGACAAATCAAGAGAGCATAAGAGCCATAATCATGCATAACGACATAAACATCATTAATCAAAGCATAAGTGTTACCACAAATTATAAAACTAAATTATCAAAAAGGATATTAGTGACTGGTTCATAGTCATAAACATGGTGCGAGCATGCGCCAAGTCAACCAAGAACAACTCATGATTCTTTCAATGGAACATTAAATACTCTCAGCTATTTGAGGCTAATCATGCTAAACAATAACCACAAGGCTTTAAAACTAAAATAACATCTAGCATGATAGGAAAAAGTCTAGCCACAGCCTATACAAGCTTCTACTTGCACCGTTAAAAATTCCACCTCAAGCAGCATTTTCTTTTCCCAATAAGAACCATACAAATAATGCTTTAACGAAAATTCTCTACATTCTACAACAAGAAAACATGAGAGTACTCATATAACACTACTAAAACTAACAGCTCTGAATAAGAGATGCAATGAAAACAAGAGCTGAACAGGAATTTTTGCAGTAACTAGAAGGAAACCTAAGAATACTAGCATAACAAGTATTCAAATAAAAAAGCGGAGCGTGTCTCTCTCCCAAACAAGGATGCTAGGTCCAATGATATTATTTCAGAAAAAAAAACAAAGGAAAAAACAAAAACAAAACAAACAGACGCTCCAAGTAAACTTCATATGATGTGACCGAATAAAAATATAGTTTCACGAGAAGTGACCTGATAGATAGTTGAATGCTTGAGTCTTCTGAAAATATGCTTGGATGAACCACGGGGGTATCCCCAAGCTTTGACCTTGCACACTTCTTGATCATATATATCACCTCTTCTCTTGACACTTGAAAACTTCCTTCACACCATACTCAAACAGTAATTCGCATTAGAGGGTTAGTGCAACAATTAAAAATCCATGGGTTCTGTATGGTACAAGTGCTATTGATAATTTTAAACATTAGCTACAGCCACTGATGTTTAGTGAAGCCAAGAAATCCACTCAACATCGCAAAAGAGCCAATGCAAGAAAAATAGCAGAATCTGTCAAAACCAGAACAACCTGTAAAGACGAATTTTTTAGAGAAACTTATGCTGCTCAAATCGAAAAACTTAAAGAACGAAAAAGTTGCGGAATTAGCCGACTAATAAGCACAAAATATCAGGTCATCTGGTTTTTTCACGATTTTTTACGGTGGACAGCAGAAATTTGTTTTCTGCGCAGAAATCCGAAAACCAACTCCAACACTCGTCAGAAACTTTACTTGGCACTACTAAAACATGAAAATAAAGATACAAAGGAGTTGCTACGTAAGTATACAACCCCTTGACTCAAAGAAAACAGATAAAAACAGAGCAAAAATAAAACCATGGGTTATCCGTCAGCGTCGGCGATCCGCTTGAGAGACTTACGAAGCCCTAGCTAATGGAGGCGTGGAGGTGGCGCTGGATCTTGCACGCTCAGGCCTAGTTGAAGCCGTTGCATAAGTACTTGTCCTTGCTAGCCAGGATGCCGGCGCTGGCGCCAGGGAGGTGTGGATAGAATCCACGACAGAGCGGAGGCTGGGAGATGAGGGCCAGGCCCGTGCGGTGCTCGCCGGCGAAGGTGAAAGCGATGAGGTAGGAGGAGAACTTTTGGCCAACGGTGGCGATGCCGGTTAGTTTAATGGGGATTATATAGGAGACGTTGGGACCATCGGATGGAATGAGCATAAATCGACGCTAGTCCAGACGTCCGGGCAATTTCAGGATATCAGAGGAAGATAAGAAGTATTTACCTAGCAAACTACTCCCTCCCACGTCCGGGCAAACTACTCCCTCCATCGGAGGAAATAGAGCTAAATACACTCCAGGTCCCAATAGTTGTCCATAATGTGCAAACTAGTCCCACTACTTGTAAAATGAGGTAATGTGATCCCAATAGTTGTCCATGAGGTGCAAAACAAGTCCCAACGGTTCTGGAGCCAACACGTGGCGTTGTTGTTTTTTGCGAAAACCACCTTATATAATTTTCGTATCGCAGGTATGGCCCTACTACCGTCTAGGGTGGTGGGTCCCACGTGTCAGGGATGGTAGAAATAATTCAAAAACGCATGCGCCGGGCATGAGATTCGAACTCACGTCTGGATAGCAGCGAAGCAGGGTTCTCTACCACTAGACCTCCCATAGATGTGTTAAACATGTACAGACCAACAATTATAAAACAAAATGATAGGAGATTAATTTATTTGATCACTCATTTATTTATTTTGTCTTGCAATATAGTTGTGCTGAAAAACTAGCATGGCACATGTGTGTGCGCCATAACTAACTAAGTCATGTATTAGCTAGTAAATTTGAAATTAACACCTGTAATCATCATGGAGAACATCATAGTGGTATTCGTATAATACTACAGACCGACCTAAGCAACGAGGAGTTAGATACTTACTCCCTCCGTCCGAAATTAAATGTCACAAAGTTTGATAAAAGTGAATGTATCTGACACTAAATTATGTCTAGATACATCCACTTTTGCCAAACTTTGTAACATTTAATTTCAGACGGAGGGAGTAGTAAACTTGAAATTAATTAACTCTCGAATAGCGCGGAGACATATGACTTCCACACGTGTCGTTTTGAGGTTAGCTTGCTGTAGCGGCCACGACCGGGTGTACTTTTTTTTTGTACTTCTTTTTCCATTGTTATCTGTGGCGACAGGTAGCTAAGCCGGAGACGTCGGAGCATCAATTTCGATAGATCATCTGGTTCACCGTGAGTGTTAGATACATTCTGCCGACCGGCTTGTACATAAAACAATATCTAGCTAGTTGGATCAAGTACTAGGTACAGAATGATCAAACAAGTTTATTTTTGGAAACAATGATTGATCGATGTATAGTATGTACATCCCGTACAGGCATGCATCTATACATCCTCTATATATATTACTGTAGGTCACAGTATGCATCTTTCTAAGGCCTTGTTTGGTACGAGGGGGTGGGCCGGGGATGGTAGGGAATTTCCGCTCGGGTTCAGAACCCTCAAAAATACCGGTGGGTCCTGTTTGGTGCGAGGGGGTGGGGTTGGGTTAGCCCGGCCAACCCGCGCCAAGCCCCCCCAACCCACGCGGTTAACGACCCGCTAGGGCCGGCTCGTGGAATCGAGCGGAAGGAAAGCGAGCGGAGTCTCTTCAGTCGCCAGCGCCGCCGCCTCCGCCCCCGTGGCCGGGAGACGTCGCCTCCTCCCCCGTCGTTGGGCGCCGCTGCCTCCTCCCATCGCCAGCGTGACATTGGCCTTCTCCCCGGTACGCCTCCTCTCCCCCCTCCCCTCTCTCTGCGATTTTCCCGGATCTTGGTTGAGCTGTAGATGGGTGCGGGAGATTTGTGCCCGGATCTTGGTTGTAGTGCTCACGTCTCGACGTTGACCCCAACGAAGGATTATGCTTACATCTAGGGCCCTAAATCTCACTCATAATATGCACCAACGCCTCCACTAATCTGCAGCATCACAAGGAAGCAAGCTAATCTCACATTTTTTTTAGTACTGCACAAATAGCATGTACTCTTCGATCTGCAATGTTTGTCCAGCAGTAAAAAAAACGCAACAGTGTCTTCTTGCTCATAATATTGCACTGAAATGGAAACAGGTTTTTATATCAGGAAGTGTTAACAGTATTTCCATCACGACGAAGCAACAGAGCCTTTTTGCCCATGGGCGAGACATTTAGCTAACAAAAACAATGTTCCTGTAGATGATGAGGCAACCAGCGAGAGCTTGTGTAGTTGTGTTGTGTTTTTACCACTGTTAATTCTTACATTTCTGATGGCGCCGGATTTACGATCGATGGCGATTCCTGAAACTTTACTGCCGTGGAGTGCAATGCAACAGCTACTCTCAGTGGAGCTTGCACTCACAGCCATGGATGCATCATGCAGTGCCCACTGACACTGAAACACTACCTCAACTTTCAAGATCCCGGTCATCAAACCATGCACTATGTCCGTCGCGCTTGGGTCGTGGGCATCCCGTGGTACTACTGCAAGACGTGCACTGTTAAGTACAGTTTCAAGGAGTAAATGCAAGTGTCAAGCACACAGCTCACTCCTTGACTTATTCTGGACAAATGTGACTTGTGCAGTACAGTACATCAACAAGCTAGCTGGGGTGGTGCCAAAAGGAAGGGTTTTAGATCTGTGCACTTTGGCCTTGTCCTCTCACTCACACTACTCTTTCTTTTGAGTGTGTGGAACGACCCTGAAGAATTGGCAGGGGTGTCCGCGAGCAATTCTTGGTCGTGTATTGAAGCGTAATTTCGTTTAATTAACTTTTTCTTAGTGGACTTTGTCCGCGAGCAATTCTTGCTTGTAAGTTGATGCCATTTGTGAAGTAATATCTGTTTACTCTGGAGAGTTCCTTTCGTAGTGTGAGCCAACACATGACTGCTAAATGGTAAGGTCATGATACTAAAATACTCCCTCCGATCCATATTAATAGGTCCTGAAGTGGATGTATCTAGCAATAAAACATGTCTAAATACATCCATTTGAGCACCTATTAATATGGATCGGAGGGAGTACATGATGTTGTCATTAAAGTATTCAGTACTTAGACCAGAGCTACATGACTCCACGCCCAGGAGATAAATCAAACGTGATAACTGGGTGTGCACGTTTGATTTATCTCAAATTTACTAGCCAGCACATGGATTAGTTAGTCATGGCGTACACTACATGTCACGTATTAGCTTTTGCAACCGCCACACAAAATAAATAAACTATTGGCAGAGTCTGATTAATTAAGTTCGAATTACAGGTTATAAGTTATAAACACTCAGTTGGCATATCAGCAATAAACGAACTTGATCGCTAATGGTAGATGCATGCGTCGATGCTCACCTGGTCGCGTGTTCGAACCCCGTCTCGCATGCAGGCAATTTTCTTTATTTCTACCGCTTCTGACTCATAGGGACCCACCACGGTAGAGTCGTATGGTTGTCACAGGATGCGGGGGCCCACATATTTTCACATGTGCCCACATCCATTAGCGGGACGTCCGCGGGCAGCTCGCAAAAAATAAGGACATCTCCGGCGGGGCTGCTCAAATGCGGACCAATTTGGTCCGCGTTTTGTCTGTTTGAGCAGCCGTCCGCTGTCCTCGGACACGGCCCGGACTAAGTGCGCCCAACGGGGCTGCTTATACTAAAAGGGACACTTCCATAGATTGCGTAGGGCCCACAGGGGCCCATAGATTTACAACTAAAAAAATAAAAAACAGAAAAAAAAAGTCTAGCTAGGGCTAGACGGCCACTGGCCAGTGGCGTGGCGGCGGCCGGAGTTGCCCCGGACCTCCTAGTCATCTAGAATGACGTAGTCCGGGGTGTCGAGGGCGAGGTAGGGTGGGAGCGGGGCGGTCCTCGCCCCCTGCGGCGTGGGAGGCTGGGTGGCCGGCTGGGGCGGCGGCAGCTCCGGTGGTGGCCCATGCCACTCCCACTGCATGCCCACCAGGGGCTGGAACCACGCCGGGACCGGCGCGCGCTCGTCCCGCCCGTCGTCTACCTCCTCGTCGTAGGGGTAGACGTCGATCTCCTGGGCGTGGATGGCCGCCACGGCCTCATCCACAGCCCGCGCGCCGGCTGCGCGGGCCTCCGCCGCCTCCGCCGCTTGCTGGGCGGCCACCGCCGCGAGGGCATCCGCCAGCGCGCGCTCCTCCGCCGCGGCCGCTGCCTCCGCCTCCCTCTTGGAGGCCTCGATGGCCATGGCCAGCTGGAGCTCCTCGTCGGGCTCGGGCTGGGCCATGGCGACGTCGTCGTCGTCCTCGTCCTCGTACCACTGGGGGGGTTCCTCCTTGACGACCGGGGCGCGGTTGCCAATGCGGAGGGGGCGGATGGGGGGTGGTGGAGGGGCGGTGCCACGCCGCGCCGGGCGTGGAGCGATGGCGGCGGGAACTGCGCCGCCCCGCGGGCCTGGCGCGCCCCAAAGTACGACCTGCGGCGCAGGTCGTGCTCGTCGGTGAACCAGGTGTCCCAATGGGGACTGTCCACCGCGAAGCTCGGGTGGCCGCGGAGATCGGGGGGCAGCTCGTCGCGGCGGCGGTGGATCTCCACCTCCCGCTCGAGGCCCGAGCGCGGGACCGGCGGCACAGGGATCCTGTCCCTGTTCAGATGCCACCCGTCGGGGAGGTGGACATCTGGCCATGGCACTGGGATCGCGCGATCCCAGTACCACTGGCACCTCCTCTTATTGAGGTAGGGCCGCTCGCGAACCCGCGCGGGCACCAGCCGGAATGGGGCTGCCGGGCCCTGAGAAGAAAGAGGGGGAGAGGGTGGAGGTGACCGCACCTGCTCCGCCCTCGTGGAGGCGGCGCGGGTGAGTGGTGGTGGAGGTGGGAGCGGGGGAGAGGGCGAGGGCGTGCGGCGGCGGCGTGAGCTGCCGGCCTCGTGGTCGTTCTTGCCGCGGCCCCAGTTCAGCCAGCTGCGTCCCATGGTTGCGCCGACGGCGAGGGAGCCGAGGGGGAGAGAGTGGCAGTGAAGCGGTGGGTGGGCTCGGGGACTGAGGAGGCGGTGCGCGTGGGGATGGACGCGTGGCCGCGGGTCCCATTTAAATAGGACCGGTGGGGGCGGCGAGCCGTCGCCACGGTCACTGACCGGCGGGCCACCTCCTTTGACCGAAAAGTGACGCGGCCGCGCGCGCACGTCCGTTTCGCGTCCGCGGGCTGCTCAAATCTGACCCAAATTTGGTCAGGGTTTGAGCATCCGCGGACTAAAAAGTGACCAGGCCGTGGGTTGAGCAGCCCCGCTGGGGCCTGGTTTTGTTCGGGCCTGCTCAAATCCGGCCAGTCCGGGCCAAATGAGCAGCCCCGCTGGAGATTTCCTAACGACGCATATGCGGCGTCCGCTTGTGCCCGCATGTACACCTAAGGTCATCTCCAACGGGGCTGCTCATTTACGAACCAAATTGGTCCGCATTTTGTCTGTTTGAGCAGCCGTCCGGGCCGTTGTTCGCGCGGATTTGGGCCCTGCACCCAGCGGGGCTGCTCATTTAGTGGCCCGAACTTATTTTTCCTAGTTTTTTTGTTCTCAATGCTACTTTGAGCCTAAAAACAAACACAATACTAAATAAAATACGAGTTATTTATTACAAATTTGACCGTTCAATAAGAAGACAAATAAGTCTTAATAAAAATTACAAAAAATCTATTGGTTTCCTACGAAGTTCCAGATGTGTTGCACCAAATCATCCCGAAGTGTGCGGTGGGTGTACTGATCACGCAACTCGTACTGGAAATCGATGAAATCCTCAAATGTGGCCACTCCTGGCTGGGGCTCCACATTCTCACCCTGAAACAACCAGTTCTCGTCGTAGACGCTGTCATCGCGCTCATCCTCTATGATCATGTTGTGCATGATCACACAAGCAGTCATCACCGACCACATAATCTCCGGGCTCCATGTTCTAGCAGGGTGGCGAACAATAGCCCATCGAGATTGAAGCGCACTAAAAGCACGCTCCACATCCTTTCGGGCACTCTCCTGCTCTTGGGCAAATCGTTTCCTCATCTCATCTTGAGGATTGGAGATGGTCTTCACAAAGGTAGCCCACTGGGGATAGATACCATCTGCTAGGTAGTATCCCTTTGTGTAGTGGTGGCCATTGATAAGCTCACCTCGGGGGAGCTGCCAACGGCAAGTCTGCCAAACACCGGAGAGCGCTGGAGCACGGTGATATCATTGTGTGAACCTGCCATGCCGAAGAACGAGTGCCAAATCCACAGATCATACGAAGCAACTGCCTCGAGAATAACAGTGCCCTCACCAACATGTCCCTTGTACTGCCCATGCCAACCAAATGGGCAGTTCTTCCACTCCCAGTGCATACAATCGATGCTTCCAAGCATCCCAGGCCACCCTCTGCTCTCGTTGATCGACAACAGCCGCTGAGTGTCGGCAACAGTCGGTTCCCTCAAGTACTCCGGGCCGAAGACCTGAACCACAGCTTCACAAAACTTGTACATAGATTGCAGGCACATGGATTCACTCATACGCAAGTATTCATCAACCAGATCACCAGCTACTCCATATGCAAGCATCCGAATTGCCACGGTGCATTTTTGATAAGAAGTGAAGCCAAGCTTACCGGTGGCATCGGGCTTGCACTTGAACCAATCGTTGTAGTCGAGGACGCCGAGTCGAATGCGGTTGAACAAGTCCCTTTTCATCCGAAAATGGCGCCGGAATAGCTTGGCCGTGTACACCAGATTGGTTGGGTGGAAGTAGTCGTTCCACAGCTGCATATGGCCGGCCGCTCTGCCCCTTTCCAAGCCCGGCGCACGGCCGGGAATGGACCCTCTGAACACCGGCCGCATCCTAGCGATGTGGTCATTGACCACGAGAGTGGCAACGAGGATGTCGCTCTCGTCCTCGGAATCGGACTCCGACGAGGACGAGTACATGATCACGTTGTTGAAGAAGAACTCGTCGCCGCTGTCCGCCATTTTTCGGGCCGAGGTCGGGGCAGGCACACAGACGAACACCTTGCATGCGCCCGTGGAGGCGGGGGCAGGTGGACCGGGTGATAGGCAGGCCGACGGGCCTCCTGCAGGACAGGCGGCGGCGTGGGAGAGAGGTGGGGGGAGGTGGCCGTCGCCGGCGGGGGGTCGAACGGTGGTGGTGGTCGCCGAATCGGCGAGCTAGCGGCGGCAAGGTGGGTCGGGTGCGGCGCGGGGGGGGGGGAGGAGGGGGCGTTCTCTGCGGGCTAGAGGAGTGTGTCCACGGGACACTTTGTTGTCCGCGGGGCTGCTCAAATCTGGACCAAATTTGGTCAGGATTTGAGCATCCGGGGACAAAAAAACGGACCGCGGTCCGTATGCGCAACGCCGCTGGGGCTGGTTTCGGCCCAGTCTGCTCAAAACGGACCGGTCCGGGGCAAATGAGCAGCCCCGCTGGAGATGACCTAACTGAATCCTCCTAGTTTCTTAGGAACAAATGTTACTTTTTGAGTCCAAATCGTGCTCATGCGTGTTGCTGAATGCTGATAGCTCCCGCATTGAAGTCCATTCAATAGGTGCACATCTTGCCGGGATTAGCTAGCTTCGTCGCCTGCACTAGGCCATCCAGCGGCTGCCGGAGATACCAGAGATGGGGCATATAAGAGCATGCAAAAGCTCCCAACACGGTGCCGGCGGCGGTGCGGTGAGTGGAAAACTGCAGATAGGTAGTGTCAACGAGCGCTGGCTAGTAGTCTGGACGCCAAACATTGGAACCCGTGCTGCCCTTCTGTACCGGCACCACCGCCGCGCAATATGCACGTTCTCCGGCAGAGGCAGCAAAGACATAGCGGTTCGTCGACGGACAGGCGGTGGTTATCATGTGGAGCTGGTCCTCGACGATGGCAGCGCCGTATCACGTGAGTGGCTTCACGAAACGGAGGACGGAAGAAAGTTTGTACTCCTACTACATTAAGTTAAAGTTTATGTGGGACATGTGGGCTTGTGCGGCAGCCCGCTGCGTCCAGCTTTAAAGTTTTCCTTGAGCCACGGGCGTCCGCTTAACGTTTTATGCGGGACGGGCTACGAGGCGCCGCGGAGATACCGCTCCCACTTGCAGCCTGAGTTGTCATACCTGTGATATGAAAAAACTGCAAGAGAGTCGTATGGTTGTCATACTGTGATATGAAAAAACTGCAAGGGGCTTTTCGCAAAAAAACAACAACGCCACGTGTTGGCTCCAGAACCATTGGGACTAGTTTTGCACCTGATGGACAACTATTGGGATCACGTTACCCCATTTTATAAGACTAGCCACAATGGGGGTATCATAGGTAGTATCATGCATGCCATGTTGGCAAAAAGCCGAGTTAGTAGTGCAATTAATGAGGAGAGAGGTGATGGTGATATCATAGGTAGATACCACAATAAATGCAGCACTATATGACACCACAAACATGTTACTACCCATGTTACTACTCTAAGACTAGTCACAATGGGGAGTATCATATACTAGTATCATGCATATGATACTAGTCTATGTTACCACTTCCACAATGCATAGTAACATATTTGTGGTATCATGTACTAGTATATTTATTAGCTTATAGACTCATCTTGTTTTGGAAGCGTTATGTTACGGTATCTACCTATGATACCACTAACATCTCTCTCCTCAGGCTGGTGCCAATGCACCGCCCCACTCTCGCCTCGCCACGTCATATTTACTCTCACTCTCACCCCCACTCTCACCTCACTCTCGCCCCACGGTGCCAGTGCACGGGCTGTAACTTCTCTCTCCTCCACTCTCGCCTCCACTATCGCCCGGCCTATCGCCCCCGTTGGCACCGTGTCGCCCCACTATTGCCCGCCCTCTCGCCCCGGGCCGCCGCTATCGCCCCGCCAACGCGGGCGGTAGGCCGGGCGGTAGCGCCCTCTCGCCGGGCGAGCCGGCTGCCGCCCGGCCGGCCCCTCTCGCCTCCCGTATCGCCTCCTCTCGCCCCGCATCGGGCGATAGCGCCCCTCCCGCCCCTCCCTATCGGCCGCAATGGCACCAGCCTCATTAAATGTGTGCCACATCATCTTTTTTACCTACGTGGCACTTATGATACCACTCCCTATCGACCTATGTTACTCCCATTGTGGCTAGTCTAAGAAGTGGGACTACTTTGCACATCATAGACAACTATTGGGACCTGGAGTGAGTACTACACTTGTATATGGAGTCAACGGATCAAAAATGCGATTTCCTCAATCCTCTCAACAGCTCCCGGTGCCGCGTAGCCGATTTATTTCCTCTCCCTCGCTCCCGGCCTCCCCACGTTCCCGCCCCTTCCCCTCCCGGCTCCCACCTCCGCCTTATTCCCCGCGGATTCGGAGCCACCACCTAAGCCCTGCTCCTGCACGACCCACCATACCCCCTTCACCTAGCCGAGGCCGTCGGAGGCTCGGAGCCGCCGTCCGCCGCCGCCGAAACCCTACAATGGAGTCGTCGTCGCCGTCCGTGGACAAGTCGTACTTCTACGACATGATCGAGCACACCATAAATGGTATGCACACCGCCGCCGCCAGCCCCCAAACCCTAGTCCGCGTTGCTTGTTTCCTTGCCTCTAACGGCCAGCTTATTTCATTCTATTTTTCCTCCAGCCAACCCCGGCTCGCTGGAGAGCGAGTTGCTCGAGGCGATACAGGATGGAGATGTGCGCGACCTCAAGGGTGAGTACGCCTAGTCAATCTCCGTGCCGCCGCCACCTCCCCCCAAGACGGGTGTCGTTTTGCTGCTGCTGCAAGTCGTTGCGCTTGCTTGCTTGTGAGGCTCTTGTTGCTTGCAGGAGTGGCATGATCTGGCTCGCAACACACGATTATGATTGTGTTTGTGCCACGGGCATTTTTCAGGGGCGTAGTGCAATTGGGTTGCATCGTGTTTGTTTTTACTATCGGTTACACCATGGTACCACTTACCTTGTGATGAATTCATGTTTAATTAGTCGTTTTCAGTCAGATTTCGTCTTGTAATTCCACTGGGGTTGATCAAGACACTGGGTCATCATGCGTAGTGACAATAATTCTGACCCGGATTGTGTAATCATTTGGAATTGCAATTACATTTCCCGTACCGTTGCATCTTATTACGATTCATTTGTACATTCTTGGGTCATGTAGAAATGGTGAGTGAAATGGACAAAGAGGACAGGGCAAAGCTTGCTGATATGAATATATATGGCTCCGGGTTACTTCACGTGGCTTCGTACCTTGCTAAAGTGGAAGTTTGCAAGTACTTTGTGGAAGAGCTCGGGTTTGATGTCAATGCTGGTGACCTCTGCGGTGTGTTCCTTTTCTGTTCTGTGTTAACTCCCGTTTTGTTTCTTAGTTTGCTTTCATGGACCGTACATTTGCAAGCTCTTATCTGATGCAGTATGTTACATGCATGTAATCAGATAATGTCTTTGCTAGATTTTTTATGTTCAGTACACAAAGGTTCTACTGATTCTAGCTAAAAATGCTATGTTCAGAAATTGCATGTGAGCATGATATTCTGCTATGAAAATTAACAATAGTAAATTTTGACCCTTGTTATATCTGTTTTACACTTGTATTATTTGGTGATTACCAGTACCAGCTATTGGCCTGCGATTAATCAGGCTTCAGTTGTTTTTGGTATGATTATGTTCAATCCATGTATTCCCATGTTTCTGATGAATTGAAAATGATAACGAAACAGGTTCTTTTGAGAACTTTATATATCTATTAAACTTTGTCATTCATGTATTGCTTGAGTACAAGCTGCATTTAATGTGATTTTGATTGAGATATATACTAACTGGATATGATGTTCTTTTGTCACATTTGGATGATCAGATATGTAGCTTCCATAACATCATTGTGTATACTTCTATAATGTCAAGTAATAGGTAATCGTATGGAATTTGAATTTATCTGCCATACTTCTAGAAATTAATCACACGCATGTGAGGAATAAATGTGGCATACCATGCACTATCCTACAACTGAGTGTTTCACCTTCTAGATGAGAGAGCGGGAGAGGTTTTTGATGATCTAACAGAGTACTTTTTTGTTGCCAGGTGTAACACCTCTGAGTTCTGCAGCATTGTTTGGAGAAGAAGTTGTTGCTAGATATTTTCTTGACCATGGAGCTGATCCGAATAAGATAGAAAAGTCAGGCTCTGTTGCTCTTCATAATGCTGCAAAAAACGGTCTCTATCTCTATCTCTGTGTGTGTATGTATGTTCAGCTGATCTGTTAGTGGGTTTATGAATATTAGGTGTGCTAAATAAGGAAAAGTAAATTCAAAGTTGCTTTAACCATAAGACTCACCAGTTTAAAATTTTCAGTAATCATTGCGTTTAATTCATTGTGAGAGAGTTGTATTGGAACTCACTAAACTATGACAAACTTCCTCACTTGGCTCCCTTAACTTGATTTTCTGCACCGGGCTTCCTGAACTTATCTCCATTTCTCACAGGGCTCCTTCTCATCATTAGACTTGACGAAATGGCTCTCACTTCTTTTGCCATGTTCAGCGCCACCTAACGGAATCTAGTGAACAAGAGCTAAGTTAGAAAACAGAGATAAGTTTAGGGAGGCCTAAGCCTAACAGAGAAACATAAGTTGATGAAGGCAATTGAGAAGGTGGTGATAGTTTAGAACGTTCTTCTGCATTTTTCTCATTTATTTCTGTTCAGTAACTATTTGTTCCATGATAATTTTTTCCACTTAGGTGTGATATATTTTGTATGTTGTAATTGTTTTTTCTGGCATCATGACGCAATCTATTAACCTTCTGTCTATCTGAATTTTACCAGTTAAGAGAATTAAAGGTCAATCTTCTTCATAGAGATGTATTGTTTGGATTCGTTTGATAATACGTTTAGTCTACCCTACTGACTGTCTTTGGATTCTTGTGGTTCTTTCTTGTCATGCTTTAAAATGGTGTTTGATCAACACACACCATTATAAGTTCATATTGACTCCTGCACATCTTCAAGACGCCTACAACCCGGTTTATTCCTGGCTGTGTTGGTGCCTGGGACCAGTCAGCCTACTATATATTTGGGCAACACACACTGCCCCAACCAACTAGTGTTACTTGTACAAAGATGTGGGTGCCGGTATCCACACAGATCGGATGTCTGGTTCGGTAAAATGTTTAGGATTCGGGTGTCTGATTAACAGTATTGACCCACCCAGTTAAGGAGTTCAACTGCTCATTCTGCTTTTGAACTTTTGGTAATTACAATTACAGTTCCTTATTTAAATATTTTTCATGAGAACTTAGAGCTCAGATTAATTTTTAGGTGTGTTGCTCTCTGCATGTTGTTTTGGCTTTATCTCATGATTGATACTATGGGAAAGGGTGGTTGTGGAGATCTTTAACACGTCTTATAGGAATTTATTTCATTGTTGACTTAGCTGATTCTAGAGTGTTTGCATAATGTCTTCTCTTTATGACCTATCATTCCATCCTTATATCTCATCCAGGGAACGAGGAAGTAGTGCGTTTGTTGTTATCTAGAGGGGCCAGAGTTGATATAGCTATTGCTCATGGGACACCACTGCATATTGCTGCTTCCTATGGGAAGACCAGTGTTCTGAAGATTTTATTGGATCACCATGCAGATGTAATGTGTAACTTCCCTACTTTGTCTATTGACAGTTTTGGTACCTGTTTTTTTAAAACCATATTTTGTGCTGTCAAGTCCAATAATTCATTCATATATTTCTAGTCGCCTCCAGTTTAATATCATGTTAGGAATACTAATTCTAGTGAACACCAACTTTAGATCATTTGTACTAGTAATATTGACAAATTGTATTTGAGTTTTTGCAATCCGAAATAATGCAATGTGTACTGCTGTGAGTTCAGACATATTTTACTGCTGTATGCAGTTGAATATGTCTGCCCGGTGTATTCTCTTCTTATGTTCTATCTATAGGTCTATTGTTATAACCTGTTGAATTATGCCACTTTGGTATAAGAAGTTATTTTGTGCTTTTAAATTTGTAGCCAGACAGGGTTTCAGAAGTCTCAGGTACCCCTCTAGTTACGGCTCTTCATTCTACTAAACATGGATTGAGTGAATCTGATTCATTGGAATGTGTCAAGCTACTTGTTAAGGTCTGGTATCCTCTTTGCTTTGTTTCTTCACGTCTTGATTACTACGCAGGAACCCATTAGTTACTATAAATAATATAAGTTTTGTTACTTGATTCCTCTTATGTGTATGATCTATATGCATTGTACTATTCTTTGCATAATATGCGTCCACAGGCTGGTGCCGATGTGAATTCAGCTAATCCAAACACTCCCTTAGTGGTGGCAACTACGTGTGGCTTGACTGATTGTATTAAGTACTTGCTGGATGCTGGCGCAAACCCTAACATTTCAGATAAACAGGTGAGCTTTCAGTATAAATAATTTCTTGCCCTTATCGTGGTGTGAAATCTAGTGCATATGGTATTCTTTTTGTCCACGGTATGCAGGTGAGTGCTTGTGGCATGGTGTTGCATGTCTATGCTTGTATCTGTCTGCACTTTGTCCACATCCATTAGGTCCACGTGGAATTATTTGTGTTCATGATGCTATATTGCTACTATCTTTTTATTTTCTTTCTAAGGTAATCAGCACTTAGAAAAACTTCATGAATTCTCTAAATGAATGTATTCCAATGGAAAACCCCTTCTGTCAGATTCTTGATAACGAAGTAATCAACCTTGGTGATGTGGTATATTGAAATAAAGTTCATCCCATAAAGTTTATCTTATTTCCTATGTTACTTTACAGCAGGGCCGTATGCCAATACAAATTGCTGCAAGCTTTGGAAGAAGAAGCCATGTGGAGATTCTATTTCCTTTCACTTCTCCCATCAGAGCAGTGTCAAACTGGACCGTTGAAGGGATTATTGCCCACGAGAAATTAAGATGCTCAATTCCCAAGGTATTGACTTGACTTGAAAGTTTTTTAAATCATTATATATTTCTTTGATTTTTTATATGCATGTGTGACTTCCAGCTTTGGTACAAACTTCTGTGCATATCCTTCAGATTACAAGAAACCATCTGGAGGATATTTTCTCACATTTTACTTTCTTTGGAAATACAATCAAGTCACCAGATAGCACTCATCAGTGGACCCTTTGAATTTTCATATGTTGATTTGATCATTTAGATCATATACTTGGATTAATTCTTAAAATTTGCTGACATGCTCATTAATATAAGATAGTTTTGGAACTTTGTTGATAAATAGAGGGCATGCATGTACAATTTAATGATGCTTTTCCTAGTGACGTGTATATGATTTTCGGAATGGGTATTCAAAGTTGCATGGGTATTCAAAGTTGCACAAATATTGTTCATATCAAATTATAAATGTCCACACTAGCAAATGTTAATCTACAACTTGTTTGTGGGGGATCTGCAGTGTATTCAACGCGAAGTATAATGTTATCATCTTTAACTTGCATGGAAATTTCTCTGTGAAGGAAGGTGACAAGTCAATCATGCAATTATTAACCATCTATTGCATGTGTTTTAGCTTATTTTTCCATGAATTCATTGAAGAAAGTAATTTTCCAACAACAACCATAGCTATAAAATGAAATAGCAATGGGTTCAATTTTATGTTTTGACATACGGGGTTAATTAGTTTTGCTCATTCAAATGGTCTAGTTTTGCTCACTGAAATAGGTTTCTTGCTTTGTTTTCTTCCACTTGTTCCAACATTCTTTGGGGGTAAAAAGTAGGAATGGTTCATGTTCCACAGGTTAGTAGTGCAGGAATATGAAATTTTGAATTATTGACCTCAGATAAAAACCATCTAAACCAACCAATTGGCGTGCTTGGATTTAATGCCATTAATGGCTAAAAAAATCTTTATCTCCATCATTTTCTGTATGTATATATGACTAATATAGACTTTCATATTCAGCTCTTTGTGATATCATGTCGAAGCCTAAACTATTTTCCCTAATTTATGTTCATGATTTAGGATGAGTCCTGTAGCAAGATCATGGACAGAATAGCTGAGCTAAAATCTCAGGCAAAAAAGGCAGTTAACAGAAATGACTTCCTTGGTGCATCAAACCTCTACACAAAGGTACATGCTTGCATGCTTTCACTCGATTTCAGAGCAATTTTAGATGTCTTATGCATTTGTTCTTATGTTTCATCTGTTCAGTGTCAGTGCATTATCCTACAATGAACAAAGTACTTAAGTCGTTTCATGTCTTCGACCCATGGGCACTAGCACACCCAGGTTTTTTTTATTAAGAAGAAAGCACCCTGTGGAGGCTAGGCCTCAAATGTAGGTGGACGATCACACAGACGCTTGCTGCTAGCCAACACCGAGCATTGCTTGGTTGAAAACTCGGTCCATGCGCACTAGCACCCAGGGCGCTTTAATTAAGAAGCTCGCGCCCTATGAAGGGTGGGTCTTGAACGAGGGTGGGCGAGCACACAGACATGCACTGCAGGAGCATCTTGTTATGCAGAGGCCATGTGTAATGCTTAAACCTTTTAAGTAATAAATAAAAATCCCTTTTATAAAAAAAGCACTGCAGGAGCCTTGGGCACAATGTCTAGTGACATATATTTGCAGATACTATTGTTCTGTAGATTCACCAAACCACATGTGGTTAAACTTAATGACACCAAGTGCCACATGTGGTTAAACTAGTAAGCATGATGCCTTCAAGGTTTGTGTTAGAATAATTAACCTACGACGATAGCGTAACATAAAAGGAAATCTAGCCCTGCTGCAGAAATTTGCAAAATTCATCTTCACAGCTGTATACTGGAATATGGAAACCACCGAAGTTTTAACTGAGCGCCAAGTAGAATCCTCTCTAGTCCTTCTATTCTGGGATTCAGCTCATGTTATGTATCTTTGTCTTCAATTTAATGCAGGCGCTTGCGCTAGACTATTTTGATGAAACGTTGTATTCAAATAGGAGCTTTTGCTACCTAAAAATTGGCAAAGCACGTGAGGCTTTGTTTGATGCTGATGTTTGCATTGCGAAACAACCCGAGTGGGTGAAAGGTTACTACCGGAAAGGAGCTGCTCATATGTCGCTCAAGGTTAGAAAACTTTTGACAGTTTGTTAGTCATCTGTTGTCCTATCTACACTTGGTGTTGATCATCTCTCCAATGTTATGTCCGCAGGAGTACGAGGAAGCAGTGGAAGCTTTCCGCGATGGACTCGAGCTAGATCCTGAGAATCCCGAGCTCGAGAAAGTGTTGGGGTAAAGTATCTATCTGCCACTACTTATCTTCAGGGTTTGTGTTAGGAAAAATCATATTTGACACAGTCCATCTCAACCATGGATACATGGGCCAAATTTTGGTAATCCAGCCTCAGACATGCTACTTACACATTTGTCCTTTAAGCTGGCGACGTTGTGTCCAGGCACATCTCATTTGTTGCTGCGACATCACCACCAGCAACACACTGTGCGTGCACATACACCACGTACATACTGGATTTTTACTATTTTTTAATAAATGCCGAGGCTGTGTGCATCATTTTGATGCAGAGGCCGGGGCAGAGGCTCCCATTTCTAAAAAAAAAGGGAAAGCTCAGGTTTTTGCCTGGTTATTTGTGGGGCGTATAACCGGCGAAATATATGCACAGTCGGCTGCTATCCTTTTGCTCTTACATTAATTAATTTTGATCTATGTTCGCAGGGAGGCTTGTGAGGCGATGAGAAAGGATCATGCTGCTGGAGGAAGTAACAAGTCGACAGATTAGTCGGCATGCACATACCCTGTCCCGTTTCAGTGGTTGGATCGTATCATCGTAGTGGCTTAGTAAAACGTGTGTGCAGTCCTGTTTTTGCCCGAAACTACGACACTCTGTTGACTGTCTAGCGCACAGCGAGTCCAAGGGCCAAAATGCGACAGAAGTTTACAAGCACTCAGTGACACTTCTGCTATCTTTCCGGAAAAAGTCGTTTTTTTTTCCCGAATGTGTTCACATCAAATTTACGCAGTCGATTGAGCGTTCACTCAATGCCAGTGGCACTTATCTTGCCCCACTTTTCTTTATTTCTCTTGCAATTGCAATGCCACGGTGTTACAAACTTTGGTGCAAAACCTGATGCCTATGATACACGACCCAAACATCAACCTAACCTGATTAGAAAAGGACAAACGAAGTCCTGATCGGACACGAACTTGGCTAGCCAATTCCTCATACCTTAATTTCCTCTATCGATGTACGTACAGTACGTTGAGTCTAAGTCGATTTTGTCAGCTGAGCTTTTGGACTTCGCGCAAACTTATGGTGCGCCAATTTTTTTTTTTTAAGTTTGCGATTACAATGTCACGGCCGGTTTTACAAACCTGATGCCTATATCTCGTGCGTGCTAAACCGAACCTAAGCTAGGCCGCGGCGGCGGCGACGGCGAGAAAAAAGCGAGTCAATGGAGATGGAAGGCGTCATGGCGCAGCAGTCTTGGGACACCGACAGCAAGAATCCCAATGAAGAACCTGTGACGGCGGCGGGCAGCGGCAAATCGGAGGGTATCAATCCATTACAGTACTCCGGCCAAGACGATCACGCTCATGACGAGATGGCCCAGGAGATGGCTTTTGAAGCCGAGAAATTCGATTGGTACCGTAGTGCCTGGGAATCCAATTGGGGGAAAACCTGTGGCCTGTTCCAAGAAAAAAGTGAGCAACTCAGAAACCTGGCCTTTTAATCTTTTTTTTCGTTGAAACTCAACGAAGGGATCGTTTTAATTACTTACTCAATTTTCTGCTTAATTATCTAGTGCTGTAATTCATGCATGCTAATTTCTAAAACCTGCGCTCCACTTCCTTGGGTGCATGCAGCGGTGCTGAGCTCAATGCAGTTTACACATTACACGCCCGGACACACGCCGTGCCGCAGCGCCGGCTCCACCCCGGAGACCTTGCAGATCGTCTCCATCAAGCTCACACGACTCGGTGGTGGCCTTGCATTGCCATTATCGGTGTATGGCATGGTTGCCGTCCGAGACATCGTGGATCGCAACCGAAACATCCTCTTCTCCCGCGACGCCAGCGAGGCCCAAGAGCTGACAGAGAATGTACGTATCTATGCATCCTACTATCTTGATTTTATTTTGTACATTTTGATTGCGCGGTAGTCCGTGATTGATTGATGGTGATGCTTGCATTGCAGGATCCTTTTCTGCACTTGACTGGTCCTTCGCGTGCTATCGTGTTCACGAACAGGGTCAGCTTTGAAATTCAACTGAAAGTAAAAGGCGCGGCGGGCTCTCAAGATAGAGAGTTGATCAGTCATGCGCGCAGTTACAGCGGAGGAGGACACGGTCCTGGTGTGTCTACCATGTGCTTCAAGAACGCCTTGTGCACCGTAGAGTTGTTCACACAGCCAGTTGGACGAACGGTCCAGGCCACTGTCTTGAGCGTCGAGGTTGTCAAGGACGACGGGTCATGGCCTTTCAAATATGGCGGCCTAGTTGCTTGTTCCTCATTATCAGGGACGATGGTGGTCACCGATAGTGGAATCACTCGTAATATTAATCCCACGTCCAGCCAGATTGTGCTGCTTGATTCAAAAGATGAAGCAATACCGAAAGGTCGTAGTGGCTATGTACATATGTGGAGGCAAGTTGTTTTTGTGGAACTTGAAGGAGGGTTGGAGATTATCCTAAAATCCTACTCCGAATCTGGTGCCATCGCTGCAGAAACTCGTGTCTGTTTCACGCCCAAAGATTGCAACATAAGCCAGGAGAAATGCACCCTCGGTGATGCTGAGGTTGCTGTTACCATTGCTTGGTCCCTTGTCGCTACGAGCAAGACGAGAGTCGCGTTAGAGGAATGACGCGGAAGGTGTGTTTGAAGCTTGCGTTTAATTAGGAAATCTCAATCAATGTACTGTAATATATATTGGAGTTTGGTTTGTATTTCTGAATGTGTCCAACTATATGGACTATAACTTATCCCATCATGTGATGTATCTACTATAGCTTGTATGTTATGCTGTGTATAGCGCACTAGTGCTTATGGTTTGGACGTTATTGTAGTCGATCCATCATTCACTAGATACGAGACATGGATGAGCTTCTATCAGAAAAGTTTTTAGCCTAATTTGGGCATAACACGCATTGTTCATAAGCTCCCTAGGCAGGCTATTTGAACCAGAGACGGATCCAGAAATTTAATTTTGGGTGTGCAAGTTCCATCCGACAGGCTTGCTCTCGCTCTCGCCCCCTAGCCCCGCCCCTGACCACTCTGGTCATGGCGTCCACCTCCTCACCGTTCCCCGCTCTGGGCTCATCGACCATCTCCTTGGTCATGGCAGTCCATAGCCCTTCCTTCTCCCCCTCCCCCTTCGACGAGACCGCGTGTGGGTGATACGTAATAAATGTATCCTTAATTTCTGATATTCCATGTTGTTTTCATGTTATTTCCCACATGTTTGCTATACATTTTATGTCAGTTTTATTGATTTTCGAGACTAACCTATTAACAAGATGCCATAGAGGCAGTTCCCTGTTTTTTGTTGTTTTTTGCTTCAGAAAAGTTGTTCTGGAAATATTCTCGGAATTGGAAAATCCGAAGCCTAGAAGTCTTAGAATTCCCGAAGGTTCCACGGAGTCCCGAAGAGACCCAAAGAGGGGACAAGGGGGCCACACCATAGGGCGACGCCCCCCCCCCCCGGACGCGCCTGGGGGTGGTCTGCCCCCCCCCCCCAGCAGGTGCCCTCTGCCATCGCTCTTTCGCCTATATAATCCCCCGATATATCAACCCTAAAAATATACCACTTTTTCCCGAGAAACACTCGAGGCCGCCGTCATCGTCATCCCGAGATCGGGAGGGTTCTAGAGCTCTCCCCGGCACCCTGCCGGGAGAGGAATTCATCACCGGAGGGGTCTACACCACCATGCCCTCCTCCGAAGTGATGCGTGCGTAGTTCATCCCTGGATTACGGGTCCATAGAAATAGCTAGATGTTATCTCCTCCACTTTCTGCCTCATTTTTAGATCTCGTGAGCTGCCTCACAAGATCGAGATCATCTTTATGTAATGCTACATTTTGTCTTTGCTGGGATCCGATGAATGTTGAATGTTGTGTCTTTTGATTATCAATCTATCATGTTATCTTCATGTATATATTATTTATGATCTTGCATGCTCTCCGTTATTAGTAGATGCTCTGGCCAAGTAGATGGTAGTAACACTAAGAGGGAGTATTTATGCTCGATAGTGGGTTCATGCCTCCTTTGCATCTATGCTCGAGTGACAGAAACGTGACGGATGGAGGATGTGATGTTGCCATTAGGGAGAAAACAACATTGCTTTGTCTAAGGATAATGTTATTGTTTACATACACACTTTGCTTACTGCGATTATCTGTTGCTTGCAACTTAATACCCAATGTTTGTTCGGATATATTCGGAGGGTGGATTATTAGTCATGGATGCAGTTGGATGACGGTCTATGTATCTTGTTGTAATGCCTGCATGAATCACATAATAATATTTATGTCATGCATATGCACTACGGTGCAGCCTTCATTTCTGTTAATTGCCCAGCTACAATTTGTTCACCACACATGTTATTTATCTTTCACGGAGAGACACCACTAGTGAACTATGGACCCCGGTCCATTTTCCTCATACTGATACTACACACTGCTTCCACTATTTTCACACTGGTGCTACTGTTTTCATACTGTTTTCCACACCATACGTCTAACCTCTTTGTGTTCAGCAAAACGGGTGAGATTGACAACCTTACTGAATCGTCGGGGCAAAGTGATTTGATTGTGTTGTGTAGGTTCCACGTTGCTGCTGAACCGGAAGTGAGCCATGCCATCTCAGCTGCATCAACCTTCTGAAGTTACTCCTTCCTCCTAGTGGTCGATTCAACCTTGGCTTTTTCTGAGGGAAACTTGCTACTGTGATCTTAATACCTTCATACCTTCCTCCTACACGCATCAAAGCCTTTTCTGGCGCCGTTGCCGGGGAGGAAGAGAATTTCTGCAAGGGGAGTCTCTCACTTCTAATCTCTTTACTTTGTTTTAGTTTTGCTTAGTTTATTTTATTTTATCTTGTTTGCTTCTCTATATCAAAACACAAAAAAATAGTTCGTATTCTAGTCGCTATTTTTTTGCTTTATCATGCTTGCTATCAATGTTTCATGTCTTTGAAACTAGAACTTATAGGCACAGTGGGTTCACGGATGAACAACAAAAATATTATAAGGAACATCGCTTGTCACAAAATAGGATACACTTATGGGAGCAAATTAATAAATTGCATGACTATGCTAAAAACTTGTGCTCTACTTATAATGTTACTTATTGCTTTGATAAATCTTGTTGTTGTAGGAGGTATAAACACCTCCCTTTTCAATGTGAGTATAATGATAATGTTACCATATCTTCTTATGTTAAGGGAAATTATGAATTGTATGATGTGGAAAAAATTGAAGAATTTATTGCTTGGAAGGGTGCATTCGAAATTGCCTATTTACTTGAAAGTATTGATGATGCACCTTATAAATACGAGATTTATGCTATACTTAAATAATGCTTTGATAATTACAAGGATTGTAATTACTACATACTTGATTATCTTACTAGATCCCCCCAAAGGGAGAGACTAATGCCTTGCAGGAACCTATGGAAGAAGAAATTTCTATAACTGGAAGCTCATTGGGTGAAAAAGAGGAGGAGAGTGATGATCAAGAGGAGGAAGAATGAAGCTACCCATGTCTGCCTCCCAATGATAGTAACTCCTTAACTCATAATTGTGATGATCCTATTGATTCTTTTGTAATATCCTTTTTTGATGAAATTGATACTTGCTATACTTGTGACCTTGATACTACCATGAATGAAACTTGTGAGAATGATATTGCTACTATTATTCATGATAATCCATGCTACTTTGATAAACCCCATGAGAATCCTCTATTTATTCCAACTATTGATAGGCATGATAATGAGAAAGTTTGTTTAGAAAATTTATATGATAATGCTCTAGATGATGGTCCTATGTTACTTGATGTTATAAATTATAATGTTACTGAAAATGGGATTGATATTAGTATTCCCATACCTTTTATGAGTTACCAATCATCTTGTTTTAATATTGCTAAAGTGGGGAGAAAGAGGAGCTGGTTTTAAATTTTGATCCCACTATTTTGGAGCTTGATATGAATAGTGTGCTTTTATACCATGACAAACATGCTTTATGTGATAATTATTGTCGGGGGGATACCCCCGAGTAGGGTAAAGACAAGTGCTAAAGGGCAAGAACAGAAGAGACACTTGGCAGAGTAGCGGCTACCCAGTACTCGCTACCTGGTCATCCGCTATTCGGCCGTACGCACTGAAGGCCAGGAGGAAGAATCAGGGAAGTTATTCTCCTCCGGGTAGAGGAAGTGGTCCGAGTAGAAATGGCGGTCTCCTACTCGGGCCAGAAGTCAAAGGAGCCGTTCTGACACAGGATCCCGCGTATCCCGGGTCCATACTTTGGCACTGTTCACGGCACTGTTCATCTGCAGAGCGCGTGCCTGACCGCGACAGTGTGTCAGCAGGGCGTCGCAGGATAGGGGGGACCTACCCTGTGTTCGTGGCAGTGATAACAGATCAGCTCCTCGGTTCTACGGAACGACTTTGCACATGAAGACAATCCAGGAAGCCAAAAGGTGTAAAGGTGTCAGCGGGAACCCGGAAGTACACAGTGTGCACATAGTGTCGAAATCTTGGCTGTATCCGGCTGGGCACCAGTATATAAGGTGCCCTGCCCCCTCCTGCGCGAGGGATCCCAGAACCGGTTCACATTCCTGACCTAGTTCTTCACATAGAGAGAAGAGTGGCTACTCGGTAGTGAGAAACACTTGTACTGTGGCTACTCGGTGAGACTCGAATATAAAGAGAGAAGGGCAGGAGTAGGGGTTTTACCTCCACACGAGGGCCCTGAACCTGGGTAGATCTTGTTGTTTGCAGTGCTAGCTTCACACTCACGCGGCTACTCGCTGCGTGATCCCTCCCCGAGCGCCTCCAGCGTCCATCGTCCCCACAACTTTAGCCATCCTATGGCATCTGCCGTGACACCACCACGACAGTTGGCGCCCACCGTGGGGAAACCAGCGGCGCTGGCTGGAGTTTCCGTTCGGACGGGATCGATTTCTGCTACCGGAGAGCGCGTGGTCTGTGGCCTTGTCCACAGATTCGGCTCCTTCGACTTCGTCACCGACAACGCCGGCAATTTCGGCGGCAGGGCCATGCTGGAGGGCGGCTCGGTGCTTTCTTTCGGCGCGCACCTCGTCTACGTCACCACCGTCATCGACCGCGAGTACCCCGAGCTGGTGCATGTCGCGGAAGATCCACCTGCTGTCATCGCTGCACGCGGGAGGCCTATGGGCCGCTCTGCGGACGTCGCGGAGGTGATGATGACCGGCCCTGCTGCTGACGCCGGGAAGGGCGCGGCTGCTGCTGCTGCGGGCGTCATCGAGGACCTCGCTGGCCCGAGTGCTGGCGGGAAGACGCACAAGCCCTACGAGAAGGACCGCAACCTGCCTCCCTCCACTACTCCGACAATACCTGCGTCAGCCGTGCGGATGGGTATGCCGCCTCCCACTGATCTTGAGCTCCTTTCCATGAAGGCCCAGCTCGACCGGCAGCGTCAGGAGCTGCTCGCCGAACAGGCGGAGTTGGAGAAGATTAGGCTAGAGCTTAGTCTAGATCAGAACGAGTACAACAAGGCTCACGGTTTTACACCAGTTGTTAGGAGAGCTAGCAAAGTAGGTGCTACGCGTCGCAACTTAGGCGCCGAGATGGCAACGGTTGTAGAGGCTCCCAGTCAGTCCGCCACCGCAAACACCTCCACCAGACCCAGATACAGTACCCCCGCCAAAACCCTTAGAGCTGCTGAGGCTGTAGCCGCAGAGTTGCCGCATCTCGACGGCGACACGCGCGTCAGGCAGCAGGAGAGGCTCAATGAGCTGGTGCTAGAGGCTGCTAGGCAGAACGAGGAGTTCCGGAAAGCCAATCCGGGTGCTGGAGCTTCTCAGGTGGTGCACTCGCATGCGGCTAGATCTAACGATCAGGCTTCATCTCCGCATCCTAGTCGCAAGAGGGACCGAAGTGGGCACTCCAGCAGAGACAGGCAGATGCAGGTGTACGACCCGGCTGTCGCCGCGAAACAGCTCGTTGTGCCGCGACAGTCCGGTCCAAAACACAACACTGCAGGAGCAGGCTATCAAGCCCAAAAAGCTCATAGCCAGCCGCGGGATGGAGAGCGCCCAGGACCTTCTCGGCATCAGGCTGCTCAGCCTACTCGGCAGAGGCCACAGCCGCGCGCAGTCGCGCCAGCCGCCAACCCGGTGGAGCAGCCTGCAGTCGTGCAGGTGGACAGATATGATGATGGCTACTTGGCCATGGGGTTGGCTGGCTATGACATCCTGGATCGTGTGGGTGAGCGCATGCTGGAGCCCAGTGACGCCAGGCACAAGCTGGACCTGATTTCTCTATCCGCGCAACTCGAGAGCAAGGGGCCGCCTGGCCCAGAGTGCTTTGGTCCCCGCATCATGACGGAGCCATCCGTGAAGCAGTTCCAGCTCGCAAGGGGGACCAAGTGCTATGACGGCAGCACCAAGCCGGAAGATTGGCTCAATGACTATGTCACAGTCGTGCACATTGCGGGCGGCAACCGGAGGTGGGCCGTGCGGTACATCCCGCAGATGCTCGAGGGACCGGCAAGAACCTGGCTCAACAACCTGCCCAAGCACAACATCAACTGCTGGCTTGACTTCGCGGAGGCTTTCGTCAGCAACTTCACCAGCACTTACCGGAGGCCGAATAGCCCGCAGCAGCTATCCGCTTGCAGGCAGCGGGAAGAGGAGACAGACCGCGAGTATCTGACTCGGTGGAGCACTCTGAGGAACACCTGTGAGGGTGTGAATGAGGCCCAGGCCATCACTTGGTTTGCGCAGGGTTGCAGGCATGGCAGCATGTTGTGGCAAAGGCTCCAGAGGGAGATGCCGAGTACTCTTGCCGAGACCATCCGGATTGCGGATCACTCGGCGACCCGACGCAGCCCCTTCTTGATGCTCCTGAGCCGAGAAGGAACTACAACGTCAACAGCAGCAAGCGCAATGAGTTCCGCAACAAGCACAGAGGTGACCGGATCGACACCCGGTACGACCCAGAGGAGGTGAATGTAGTGGCTACCGGAGCTGGGAGTAGCCAGAGGTCGAAAACTGCTGGAGCTCCATACGGGCAGAACCAGAATCAGGGCCAAGGCAACAAGAAGCAGGGTAGCGGCAGCTCGGGTCCTGCTACAAACTTCGTGTTCAAGGACATGAAGGATGGCCCATGCAGCTTCCACACTCGGCATCCCGCAAGACCCGCCAACCACACTACTCGGCAGTGCAGTTGGTGGGAAGAGATCAAGAACGAGGGCCTGCCTCCTCCTCCTCCTCTGCCAGCTGCGAATGCCGCTGTACAGCCTGCCCGCGCACCTGCTGCTCGGCCTCCAGCCTTCCCGAGAAGAGAGAATGTGAACCAGGTGGCTTTAGGAGCCAACCGCTACTTCAACAACGATGGCTACCGCAACAACAACAACAACTACTACTACACCCGCAACAACAACAAAGGCAACAACAACAACAACAGTCAAGGCAACAACAACAACGGCAACAATGGTGGCGGAGACCGCAATCGGTACCAGGAGCACCACGAGAGCTACATGATCTTCACCTCCGAGCCTGTCGACAAGAAATCCCAGCACAGGCGTGCCATGGAGGTCAATGCTGTGATCCCTGCTGTTCCTCACTATATGCATTGGTGCAACCAAGAGATCACGTGGTCCCGAGTAGATCATCCCAAGGTGATGCCCAACCCGGGTAGCTACGCCTTGGTGCTGGATCCTACCTTCTTGGGTCCCGAGAAGAATGTGAGGTTCAGCAAGGTACTGATCGACAACGGCAGCAGCATCAACATTGTGTACAGAGACACACTCGAGAAGCTCGGTATGGCCAAGAACATGCTGCTACCTAGCAAGAGCACTTTCCATGGCATTGTGCCAGGAGTCTCGTGCAACCCGATTGGCCGAGTATGGATAGATGTGCTATTCGGCACCAGGGAAAACTGCCGCACAGAGAGCCTGCAGTTTGAGGTGGTTGATCACCAGAGCCCCTATCACGCTCTACTCGGCAGGCCTGCTCTGAGCAAGTTCATGGCCTCTACCCACACTGCATATCTGAAGATGAAGATCCCTGGTCCCAATGGCGTGATTACCATCTCTGGTGATTACAAGAAGTCCATGGATTGTGCCTCCGCTGGTTCTCAGTTGGCGGAGTCCATGGTGATTGCCGCCGAGAAGAAAAAGATGTACGAGGTGGTAGCTATGGCGCAATCCGCACAAGCTGGTGCGCCTGGTGTGCCGAGTTCCCAGCACGGGACGGCGTTCCAGGCATCTCAGGAGACAAAGAAGATCCAGGTTGACCCTGAGTTTCCCGACCGAGTTGCCATCATTGGCTCCGGGTTGGGGGAGAAATAGGAAAGCGAGCTCATCCACTTCCTCCGTGAGAATCGGGACGTGTTCGCCTGGTCCAATGAGGATCTGCCAGGTGTCCCGAGGGAGTTGGTTGAGCACTCGCTACATGTGCGTCCTGACGCCAAACCAGTGAAGCAGGCTATGCGCCGTTTCGGAGATGAAAGGAGGAAGGCCATAGGTGACCAGATCACCAAGTTGCTGATAAGCAATTTCATCATGGAGGTGCTGCATCCAGAGATGAAAGGAGGAAGGCCATAGGTGACCAGATCACCAAGTTGCTGATAAGCAATTTCATCATGGAGGTGCTGCATCCGGACTGGCTAGCCAACCCGGTCATGGTCGAGAAGAAGAAGGAGGATCCCAAGGCTGCTACCGCATGGCGCATGTGCGTCGACTACACCGACTTGAACAAGGTATGCCCCAAGGACCCTTTTCCGCTACCTCGCATCGATCAGGTGATCGATTCCACTGCTGGTTGTGAACTGATGTCTTTCATAGATGCCTACTCTGGTTTTCACCAGATAGCTCTCAATCCTGCTGATCAAATAAAGACTGCTTTCATTACCCCGTACGGGGCTTATTGCTATCGTGTCATGTGTTTCGGGTTGCGGAATGCGGGTGCCACTTATCAGAGATGCATGCAGAAATGCTTGCATGATCAACTCGGCAAAAATGTGCAGGTGTACGTAGATGACATTGTCATCAAAACGAATAAAACACATACTCTGCTTAGTGACATTGAGGAAACTTTCGCCAACTTGCGCAAGTATAAGATGAAGCTCAACCCGAGTAAGTGCACCTTTGGTGTCCCGGCTGGCAAGCTACTCGGCTTCTTGGTATCCAGTCGGGGCATTGAGGCCAATCCTTCAAAGATAAAAGCTATTGAGAGCATGTCTTTGCCGAGATCCCTGAAGGATGTGCAAAAATTCACTGGGTGCTTGGCATCCCTAAGCCGTTTCCTGGGCAGAATGGGCGAGAAGGCCCTGCCTTTGTACCAATTGATGAAGAAAAGTGACAAGTTCGTCTGGACACCGCAAGTGGATGTGGCATTCAAAGAGCTAAAGGCAATGCTGGGTAGCGCTCCCATCTTGGCTAGTCCGCTACCCAAGGAGCCAATGCTGCTGTATATTGCTGCTACTAACCGGGTAGTGAGTGTGGTGATTGTGGTGGAGCGAGAAGAGGAAGGCAAAAGCGTGCAGAGGCCGGTATATTATCTTAGTGAGGTGTTGTCCAGCTCAAAACAGAACTACCCTCACTACCAGAAGATGACTTACGGCGTGTACCTGGGCGCCAAGAAACTGAAGCACTACTTCCAAGAGCACCCCATCACAGTGGTGATCTCAGCTCCCATCTCGGATATCATGGGTAACAAGGAAGCAAGTGGCAGAGTAGCCAAGTGGGCAATCGAGCTAGACGCGTACGCTCTCGCGTATGCGAGAAGAGAAGCCATCAAGTCTCAGATCCTGGCAGAATTCCTGGTGGATTGGGCTGAGGTGCAATATGAGCCTCCCACTCCGGTATCCAACTACTGGAAGATGCACTTTGATGGCTCCAAGATGAAAGAAGGCCTTGGTGCTGGCGTGGTGCTTACGTCACCCAAGCGAGATCAACTCAAATACGTACTGCAAATCCACTTCAAGGCATCCAACAATGTTGCAGAGTACGAGGCCGTGGTACACGGCTTGAAGGTAGCAAAGGAAGTTGGTGTGCAGCGCATCATATGCTATGGAGACTCGGATCTAGTCGTGCAGCAGGTTTCTGGCACTTGGGATGCTCTGGATGCCAACATGGCGTCATACCGCTTCCTGTTTCAAACCATGACAGGATTCTTTGAAGGTTGCGAGTTCCAGCAAATCCACCGAGCAGAGAATGAAGCAGCTGATGAGCTGTCCAAGTTGGGATCTTCTCGGCAGTACATCCCGGCTGGGATTGCCTTGGAGCATTTGAGAAAGCCATCCATCAAGCCATCCCCCAACTCGGAGTCCATCTTCGTTCCTTCCCTACCTGATGAGGAAGCAGTTCCAATGGAGATTGATTGGGAAGGTGCAAAAGGAGACCCGGGGACTGGTACCTGCAACCCGGGGACTGGCGCCTGCAACCCGGGGACTACCCCTCTCTACTCGGGGACTGCTCTTCCCTACTCGGGGACTGCCCCTCTCAGCTCGGGGACTGTCGCATTCCTTGAAGAAGTCCTTGCAAACCGTTCGGGCCTGCAGAGAGTCAACCCCAACACAGAAAAAGAAGCAGCAGCGGCTGTCCCAATGGAAGTGGACGAACCAGTGTGTCCCGCGCGGGAGACGCCGAGTTGGGCCATGCCCATACTATCCTTTCTAAGGGACGGTACCCTGCCAGAAGATGAGGTGACTGCAAGGAAGATTCAGAGAAGATCCAAGGGCTACACCATCTTCAGAGAAGTGCTGCACAAAAGAAGCGCCACCGGCGTGTTGCAGCGCTGTGTGGAACCGGAAGAAGGAGAGGAGATTCTGGTAGAGATACACCAAGGAGAGTGTGGGCATCACGCCTCTTCTCGGGCTTTGGTCAAGAAGGCTTTTCGGCATGGCTTCTACTGGCTCACCGCTCTGCAGCAAGCTGAAGACATTGTGAGAAAGTGCAACGGTTGCCAGAGGTTCGCGAGTAAGATCCACATGCCTGCTTCCGAGTTGAAAACCATTCCCATCACTTGGCCGTTTGCTATTTGGTGTTTGGATATGGTCGGCCCCTTCAAGCCGGCTAGAGGCAACATGACACACATCTTAGTCATGGTGGACAAGTTCACCAAATGGATTGAAGTGAAGCCTATTCGGAAGTGCGATGGAGCTACAGCTGTGAAATTCCTAAAGGATGTGATCCTGAGATATGGCTACCCGCACAGCATCATCACAGATAACGGCACCAACTTTGCTGAGGGAGCCATGGTGAGATTCTGCAGAGATAAGCACATCCGACTAGATGTCGCGTCTGTCGCGCATCCCGCGTCCAATGGGCAGGTGGAAAGAGCAAATGGCATGCTGCTTGCAGGCATAAAGCCAAGGTTGATTGAGCCACTGCTGAAAACACCAGGGTGTTGGCTAGACGAGTTGCCAGCGGTGTTGTGGAGTCTAAGGACTACCCCTAACCGGTCAACCGGCTACACGCCATTCTTCTTGGTTTACGGGGCTGAAGCCGTGTTGCCAATCGACCTAGAGCATGACTCCCCCCGAGTAACCCTCTACACTGAGGCGGAGGCGAGAGAAGCTCGAGAAGACGACGTTGACCTGCTAGAAGAAGCAAGAGAGCTTACTCTGTCACGTTCGGCTGTTTACCAGCAAAACTTGAGGCGTTATCACAGCCGAAAAGTGAACCCAAGGGTTTTCCGAGAAGGAGACATGGTCCTGAGGCTTGTGCAACGCACAGCCGGGATGCACAAGCTGTCCCCTCCGTGGGAAGGGCCGTTCATTGTGAGCAAAGATTTGCATAATGATGCCTATTACCTCGTCGACGTGCGTCCATCACAGGAGAACAAGGCGGATAAAGCTGGAGAGGAGTCTAAGCGTCCCTGGAATGTGGCTCTACTTCGTCGCTTTCATTCATGAGCAAAAGTGTGTATGTACTCTCTTATCCGAGTAAAAGCTCCTACCCTGCAATCAAAAATTGAACTCGGGGACTGCCCTCGTCCAAAATTGCTCTAAGTGTTTCTATTCTGTTATCTCTTTGTCTACTCGGTTGCTGCGCTTAGAATTTCAAAAGCATACAAAGTAGTGTGTTTATACTCACCGGACACTCTGCGACTCTGCTGCTGTCCGCAAACCGGCTTCATGGCAAGCCATAGAACAAGCCAAAGAGTCAATGAACACATGAAAAATTGCAAAGGGAAGGAAGCGTGTGGCAACCGAGTAGAGTGCTTCTTACTGTCTGTTGTTATCCTTTTCGGCTATGTGGTGGGTAGCGTTACTATGATTGTTTCCTAAGTGGCTAAGTATTTGAAACCTCGACTTTGAACTCTTGTGACTCGAATACCAAAAAAGCAACAAGTTGCAGGTAAGAGCTGAGATAAAAAGGAAAGGTGGATGAAAAATGCAACTCGGGGACTCGCATGATAACGCAACCCGGCATCAAGCCAAAGCTGCTCAAGTTGCTGAGTATAAAAACTTCAAATGAAATAAAACTGAGTAGCAACAGGAAGATAAATTGTTCAGTACATCTGCACCCGGCATTCTGGGGATTTGATAAAAGTTTCGAGCATAAGTGTGGCAGGACATAATCAGGTGGAGGTAGCAGCATTCTCAGTGTTAGTCTTGGTGGCATCAGCTTCGAGGGAGGCCTTGGCAGCGTTAGCTTCCGGGTTGGCGACATCCGCTTCCGGGTTGGTGGCAGCCTGATCAGAAGTGGCTGTGGCAACCGAGATGGGATCCGTCGCCGAAGTGGAGGCAGCAGATTGAGCGCGGAGTCGCGCCGTGTCATCAAGGGTTGCGCCTGATGAAGTGCCGAACTCAAGGGCTGCGGTGTCGATGGTCATTTCCACGCTTTCGGCTTCTTCGTCGCTATCCACGACGGCCGCGCCCTTGCCCTTCTCGGACTTCTCATCGGTGCTGGCGAAGAAGCTCAGCCCGTCTGACACCGTGGCCTCCTCGTCATCATCTTCATCCTCGTCGTTGCCCTCGCCTTCCACATCCGTGTCGGGCTCGGGGAGGCCTTCAATGTAGTGCGCGGTATCCGCGTAGGAGGCGATCTCCCACGCGACTGCCTGACGGCGAGCCACGCACTCGGGTTCCTTCTCCCACTTGGAATCGCGGCGCATCTCGAGGATGGTATTGAGATTGAGGTTCTCATACCAGCTGCAGATGAAGAGGAGCAGCATATCCGCGCCTGCCCGAGCTCCGGATGCTCGCCACTTCTTCAGCTCGGCCTTGACGCCATTCAACTTCTCGGCGAGCCCGCGGATGGTTGCTGGCGCAGAGTCTCGAGGCCAAAACAAGTCATGGAGTTTGAAGGTAGTGCGCACCAGATCGGTGCCCATACCCCTTAGACGCTGGAGCTGCCCCTGCATGTTTGTGAAGCTGTCTTCGATCGAGGCTTTAGTGTCCATAGGCTCGCCCTTCTCGGTGCGAGCTGCTTGGGCCTTTGACAGAGCAGGTTTGCAAGCCGAGCTGAGGTCGGGGAAAATTTCTGAAAAAGCTATCAAAAATATTAGAGACAGAGGCAGAGAAGAGAAGCGAATCAAGCAGCAGAGAAGCAAAAGGAGACAGCGAAGCGCAGAGAAGCGGGTACTTACTGTTCAGCTCGCAAAGTAGCGACTGCAGCTTCTTCTCCCATGACTCCTCATCAGCAACGTGCCTTTCTTCCACCCTCCGGAACTGGGCCAGCTGGAGCATGAGATCTGAGTTGCTCTTCCTCAGCGTATCGCACTCCAGCTCAAGAGCCCTCTTCTCAGCCTTGGCAGCTGCTTCAATCTTGTTCTTCTCGGGCGCTATCTTGTTCTTCTCGGCAGCTATGTCAAGGGCATTTTGGAGGGCGGCTCACAGCTGGACTTGGAGAGGTTCCATCTCGGTGGTGTGCTCTTTCTTAAGCTCTACTGCCTGGCTCTCCAGTTGCTGCTGCACCTCGGTGGGTTTGAGGCAGTCAAGATGCTCCTCAACAAATTTCTTGTGATCTTCTGCGGAGAGAGGAGCAAGGTCAACAGGGAAGCAAAGAAGCAAAGGAAGGAAGACAAGCCGAGAAGACGGCAATTCACCTTCCAGTTTCTTGATGGTGGTCTCAGCGCTCTCAACAAACACATGGCGGAGCTTGTGCTCTTCTTCCAGCGCCTTAAACTTGCCTGCAGGGTAAAATCAGTTAAAGCAGAAAGCATAAGAGGGCGTAAACACGAAACGCATGAACCGCGTAGCTAAAAGGTTACTTTCGATGTCGGAAATCTTGAGAGTACGGTCCACGGCCTCCTTCTCTGTCGCAACATCGCTTTTGCGTTCGGCTTCTAGGGCCTCAAGGCGCCTTCTTGCAATGCTGTGATTCCAGAGCAGCGACCGGTACAGATTTGTTCTCTTCAAGAGGCTATTCTGAGAGGCAGAGAGAAAAGGAATCAGACGAAATTTTGAAGATTTAACCCGAGAAGACGGCAACTCGCTTGAGTATCCGTCTACTCGGCCCGAATCTCGGGGACTGGGTGATGGATAAGAAGAAGGAGAAGAGTAGAAGAGAAGAAAAAAGCAACTCGGAACAGACAAGCAAAACTTACCGCGTAGGTTTGCTCGATGTCTTCTGCATTTTTGCGGTGGACGAACAGCTTCGCGGCAAGCGTACTAGTGGAGGACGAGATGGTCATGGGATTGTAGCCCATGTCCGCCTTGTTCCAGTCAATGCGCCAGTGGTCCAGCTTGCCCAAGGCAAGGCCGTGCTAGGGCTCGTTGCCAAGGACGTCGCTGTTCCAGTCAGCTTCAATGAAGCCTACCCGGTCGATCATCTTCTCAAGCCCCTTGGATGTCACCTCGGTCTCCTGGACCTCGTGCGAGAAAATTGAAAGGGCCCTGTCCTTGTTCTTGGCTGGCGGCTTGGAATCCACAGCCTGGGCCTATTTGCCTCTGGTAATAGCAAGTTTCTTCTCGGCCGCGCTTAGCGGGATGCTATACTGCTTGCTTGTCTGCAACATGTAAGGCGGGTAGGCGGGCGGATCGCGAAGGCTTGATCCAGCAGGTATGCCTTCGGTGCTGCCGGAAGCACCAATAGTGAGCTGCCCACTCTTCACGGCAGGCTTCGCCTTTGGTTTAGGTGGTGGCATCGCCGCAGAATCTTGCGCAGCGCCACGAGGAGGATTCCTGCGGACAGCGGCGTCGGGCTGAGCAGCTGGCTTCTCAGCGGCTTTCTTCTCGGCGGCTGGCTTCTCGACAGCCTTCTTCTCAATAATTTTCTTCTCGGTGTCTTTCTTCTCGGCGGCTCTCTCTTCGGCGGCCTTCTTCTTAGCAGCCTTCTTCTCGGCCGCATCCTTCTTAGCTGGAGGGCTGGCTGTGATCTTGGTCTTCTTCACCGGCGGGGAGCTCGGTGCGGTGGATGAGGTGCCCTGCTGGGTAGGCGGCACCAAGGGCCCGCTACCCGGCGCAGCGTCCGGCTGCGCGTGGCTCTGGAGGTCCTGCTCCATGTCAATTGTCTCAACATGCTGCTCGGCAGCAGGATCTGGTTGTGCTTCTTCTTGTCCTTCTACCCGCGGCTGGGCCACGGGGTCGTCTTGGGCAGCAGCGTCAGTGTCCTGCTGCTCCTGGTTTTCTTCCTGCCGCTCAAGGGCGGCACAGTCTTGTTGCTCGGGGCTTTGCTCTGCGTCCTCCCCGGCTGCGGCAGCTGGGGGAGAAAGTGGTCTATTGTCGTGAGCAGCATCCTGCGCTTCCTGTTCTGCGCGGGCCTGCTGCTCCTGATTGGCGTCATGAGCACCAACATCCTTGTCCTGGGCGTCGTCTTCGTCTTCCCCTTTCACAGGAGAGGGCGCACGCACCCTGTCCCGTGCAGCGACCTCGTCCTCTTCAGAGAGATCAATGAGCGCATCGAGGTCGATGGCGGATCTCTTCTTGGACTTGGACTTGGTGGGTGCGGCAGCAGCATTAGCGTCCAAGGGGGCGCTAAAGAGAAGAAAGAAGTTCATAAGAAGAGTGTGAGAAACAGAAGAAATCGAGAAGCAGTAGCAGAATAAGGAGTTCCGAGAAAGCAGCAACAGCGAATTGCAACTTGGAAGAAAATCGCTTACCCGGCACGAGAAGGGGGTAGCCGTCTCCCCTGCTTTACATTCTTCACGGTCTTCTTGGCTTTCTTCGCGGTGGGCTCTTGAGCACCACTACCCGCCCTCTTGCGAGTGGCAGGAGCAGCAACTGCAAGCGGATCGGCGTCAAGGGCGTCCTCGTCCTCGTCCTCGCCCTCCTCTTCAGCATCAGCATCAGCGTCAGCATCTTCTGTAGACTTGAGAAGAAGAAAACAGTTAGGAAACAGGAGGAAATTGGGTTGCGCTACTCGCGACCATAAAGGTGAACGCAATCACCTTCGTCGTCGTCTTCGGACCAATCTCGAACGGACGCGTCGACATGATGCTTATCCGTCTGGGCGGCATGAGGGATGCTGAGAGTGTCCGCGGTGTCGTAGGAGACCTCGTCGTCCTCTGTCCGATCTGCGTGCCAATTGGCCTCGAAGCGCTCCTCGCTCTTAGCGAGCTGGAGAGCAAGGCGCTGGAGACATAAGCAGGCAACACAAATCAGTTGGGTAGAACAAGGGATTCTACCCGGAGCGGGATGCTAGCACGAAGTATAATAGAGTAAAGTGTCCTACTCGGCGTGGCGTGCAAACATAAAGCACATAAAGCCTAAGCAATACTGCTAAGTGTCCTACTCGGCGTGGCGTGCAAACATAAAGCACATGAAGCCTAAGCAATACTGCTAAGTGTCCTACTCGGCGTGGCATGCAAACATAAAGCACATGAAGCCTAAGCAATACGGCTAAGTGTCCTACTCGGCACAGAGTGCGGGTACTAAGCACCCCAAGCTAAGAAGGCTATCTACTCGGAATCTGTATGCAGGAAACAGGGAGAAGAGTACTAACCCGCTTGATTGGCTTCGTGCGGCTGTACGGCACAAAGCCGTACTGCCAGTTGTCCCTGAGGCCGGTGCTCATGATGGAGCGCGCCCAGACGGCCACATCCGCGTTGCTGAGCTCGAATGTGGTTGTCCGAGTGCAGTCTCGGTTGCCTCCCATGTAGCACATGAGGTGTGCGCGGCGTTGCAGCGGGAGCACCCGCCTGGAGATCCAGCAGGCGATGGGGTCGTCGTCCTTGAGTCCATTCTCCTTCAGCTTGGCGAGGCGCACGTTGATATGCTTGATGTCGCCATCTAGCGGGGGCTTGAATCCCCAATTCTGCCCGGTAGGAGGCGAGTTGGTCCACCGGGGAAGATTGATCTGGTCCACCACTGGCTCGTCCTTCTTAACAGGGATGTTCTTCACATAGAAGAACGTCCTCTGCCATTTGCGCACCGAGTCAAGCCCTTTGATGCGCGGATGGTTGGTCCTGCTGCGCTGCACCATCATGGCGCTGCCGGTCTCGGTCACGCCGCGGCTGCTCTCCGCGCTACCCGGCTTGGCCTTGCTCTGCTTCCTGAAGAAGAAGAAGCGCGCCCAGGTCATCGGCGTGGGGCGCACGCCCAGAAATGCCTCGCACACCACGGCGTGGTATGCGAGCATCACCACCACATTCGGCGGCAGGTGGTGCGGCAGAATCCCGAAGTGGTCGAGGAAGCCGCGGAAGAAATCCGATGCCGGAAGCCCGAATCCCCGCGCGAAGTGCGCGAGGAAGACCACGTGCTCGTCCGCCTCCGGAGAGGGAACGAGCTCGCCAGCGGGAGGCCGGCAGCGGACGCCGGCAGGAACTCGCCGCGTGTTCACCAGCCACTGGCACTCCTCTGCCGTGACGGTGGATCCGGCCCACCCGGCGCGGGCACCGTCATCACGAGCCATCGAGCAGGGAAGGAAATCTGGTGGTGATTTGGTGGAACTGGGCGGAAAAGATTAGCCTTTCGGCACTACGAGGGGCACGGCGGCGAAGAGCTCGACGGCGGCGGAGAAACGAAGAGGCGAGGGGAAAGTGAAGGCAGGAAGAGGAGAAGGGAGTTACCGAGGGGGTATTTATACCTCCCCTCGGGTTGCCGTTACGATTGGAATTAGTGGGATCAGTTATGCCCGGAGATCGTGCGGCGTGGGGTGTGTGGGCCGGTTAGAAACGCACACAGCGCAGAACGCGCGCGTAACGGCCACAATTGATCCCACGACGCGATCGTGGGTAATAACTGCGCTTGATGGGACATAACGGGCTAGTGGGCCCGGGCCGTGAAAACTGGGCGCGTGGCCTGTCAGATCCCGGGCACCGAGGCGTCGGGGGTACGGGAACGCGACACGTGCTCAGTTGCGCTGCCGAAAGCCGGATTTCGCTCTGCCACGCAGAGATTCTGATTAGAAATCTCGCTAAGTCATTTTACTCGGCGACAGGGAAGAGAAGTGGCCCTATTCGGAAAAGGAGAAACTCGAGACAGGATAAAGAGCTACTCGGAGGTTTTACTCAGCAACCTAAGGCTCAAAGGCAAGATTGGTTTTTAAGCTGGCAGAGCCTAGTGAACGAGTTCGCAGGACTCTACCAGCTTCGGGGACTAATGTCGGGGGGATACCCCCGAGTAGGGTAAAGGAAAGTGCTAAAGGGCAAGAACAGAAGAGACACTTGGCAGAGTAGCGGCTACCCGGTACTCGCTACCTGGTCGTCCGCTATTCGGCCGTACGCACTGAAGGCCAGGAGGAAGAATCAGGGAAGTTATTCTCCTCCGGGTAGAGGAAGTGGTCCGAGTAGAAATGGTGGTCTCCTACTCGGGCCAGAAGTCAAAGGAGCCGTTCTCACACAGGATCCCGCGTATCCCGGGTCCGTACTTTGGCACTGTTCACGGCACTGTTCATCTGCAGAGCGTGTGCCTGACCGCGACAGTGTGTCAGCAGGGCGTCGCAGGATAGGGGGGACCTACCCTGTGTTCGTGGCAGTGATAACAGATCAGCTCCTCGGTTCTGCGGAACGACTTTGCACATGAAGACAATCCAGGAAGCCAAAAGGTGTAAAGGTGTCAGCGGGAACCCGGAAGTACACAGTGTGCACATAGTGTCGACATCTTGACTGTATCCGGCTGGGCACCAGTATATAAGGTGCCCTGCCCCCTCCTGTGCGAGGGATCCCAGAACCGGTTCACATTCCTGACCTAGTTCTTCACATAGAGAGAAGAGTGGCTACTCGGTAGTGAGAAACACTTGTACTGTGGCTACTCGGTGAGACTCGAATATAAAGAGAGAAAGGTAGGAGTAGGGGTTTTACCTCCACACGAGGGCCCTGAACCTGGGTAGATCTTGTTGTTTGCAGTGCTAGCTTCACACTCACGCGGCTACTCGCTGCGTGATCCCTCCCCGAGCGCCTCCAGCGTCCATCGTCCCCACAACTTTAGCCATCCTATGGCATTTGCCGTGACACCACCACGACAATTATGTTGTTGAGTTTGTTCATGATGCTACTGGAAATTATTATGAGAGAGGAAAATATGGTTGTATGAATTTTCATGTTACTAAAACCCCTCACTTTTTGTTGAAAGTTTTGAAGTTGCTCTTGTTCTACATTCCCATGATTTCTAGTTTGAGCTTCTTTAATTTATTTCTTTACAAGATTAATATGCATAGGAAGTGGGTTAAACTTAAATTTGTTGTATACTTTTTTCTTGATGCTCTCTTTTTCTTAATTCATATTTTTTTGTGAGCATCTTCTTCACTTGAAAACACGTGAATCCACTTTTTTGGGTCTAACTAAAAGGTGTTAAAGATAAGCACTTCTTGGGAGATAACCCATGGTTTTATTTTTTTGCTTTGTTTTTTCTCTGTTTTATTTGAGTCAAGGGGATGTATACTTATTTAGAAACTCCTTTATATCTTTATTTTCATGTATTAGTTGTGCCAAGTAAAGTTTCTGACGAAAGTTGGAGTTGGTTTTGGGATTTCTGCTGTCCACCGTAAAAAAATGTGAAAAATCCAGAAAGATCAGAATGACCTGAATTTTTTTGTTCTTATTCCTCAGCTAATTACTCAACTCTTTTGTTATTTAAGTTTTTTTATTTGAGCAACTTAAGTACCCCGAAAAAAATCGTCTTTACACACTGTTTTGGTTTTGTCAGATTCTGCAATTTTTCTTGCATTTGCTCTTTTACGATGTCAAGTGTATTTCTTTGCTTCACGAAACATCAATGGCTGTAGATAATGTTTAAAAGTATCAATCTCACTTGTTCCCATACAGAAACCATGGATTTTTTATTGGTGCACTAACCCTCTAATGCGAATTACTCTTTGAGTGTGGTGTGAAGGAAGTTTTCAAGGGTCAGAGAAGAGGGTGATATATATGATGAAGAAGAATGCAAGGTCAAAGCTAGGGGATTCCCCGTGGTTAATCCCAGAAAATTTTAAGAAGACTCGAGCGTCTAATCTTGGGGATGCCCAAGGCATCCCCTTCTTCATCAACCATTTATGAGGTCACTTCTAGTGAAACTATATTTTTATTCGATCACATCATATGAAATTTACTTGGAGAGTCTGTTATTTTTAGTTTTGTTTTCTTCTGTTTTCTTTTGTTTTCCTTTATGCAATAATACCATTGGAACCTAGCATCCTTGTTTGGGAGAGAGACACGCTCCACTTTTTCGTTTGAATACTCGTTATGCTCGTATTCTTAGTTTTTCTTCTAGCTGCCGCGAAAATTCTTGTTTAGCTCTTGTTTTCATTGCATCTCTTATTGAGAGATGTTAGTTTTAGTACTGTTATATGAGTACTCTCATGCTTTCTTGATGTATCATTTAGATAGTTTTTGTTAAAATATATTTTGTATGGTGCTTGTTGGGAAAAGAAATTCTTGTATTTGGTAAAAATTTATAAACGATGCAAATAGAAGCTTGTATGGATTGTAGCTAAAAAAATTCATATCATTGTAGGTGTTATTTTAATTCTAAAGTCTAGTATTTATTGAGTAGCATGATTTGTCTCAAATATCTAAGAGTGTTTAATGTTCCATTGAAAGGATCGTGAGTTGTTCTTGTCATATTGAAGCATAAATTTGTGGTGTTCTCCTTTGAATGTTTTATTTGGTTGACTTGGCGCATGCTCACACCCTGTTTATGAATATGAACCAGTCACTAATAGCCCCTATGATCATTTAGTTTTTGAACTTGTGGTATCACTTATGCTTTGATTAATGATGTTTATGTTGTTTTGCATGATTATGGCCATTTTGCTAAGGTGCCTTCTCTCTACTTAGAAACCCATGCCATGAGCTTCAAGAATTGGCTACTATTTGAGTGTTCTTTTGTATTTCCTGTGAGCTTGGTAGATTACATGAAGGCCAAAGGAACATTTAAGAGCTAACATACCCTTTCCATCAAGAATGCCCACATGGTGACTTCGAATTCTACGACAATCCATCTACCTCCTCTACACGTTGATGACGAGTTAGCATCGAGGACGACTCTTTTTCAAGCGGGGGGTGATGATGCAGCGCGACCCATACCACTAGGCATGTATCACACCCCATCATATGTCAAGTCACCATGGATTTAAAAGGTGTACTCATTCCTCTTCTATAACCCATTTCGTACCCCTTTGGACGGTATACTACTTGACCATCTACCCCCGTACATTCCTAGGTATGAGTCGACGAGTAAGGATGAGAGGGGAGATGCCAAGGAAGCCCATGAATCAAGGCCATCCAAGGTGTACGCGTGGAAGAGGAGGAAGAAGCGAGAAGACGAAGAAGAAGAAGCCAGGAAGCCCGGCCTAGGCCAGCCCTAGGCCGGATACCCTACAGACCGCCCGGCCTCCAGCCTGGCCTAGGCCCGGCTTCCCTGTGACCCTAGGCCGGCGTGCTCTTTTACCTGCCTGGCCTCCAAGTCGGCATCCATCCTGGCCAGGTTGTCTACCCCGCGGCCATACGTGCCTGTGCGCAGAGATAGGGAATATTCCCTTGTATCCCTCTACCTACCGCCTACTACTATATATAAGACCCCTCCCCCTCCTTTCCTAGTCAAGATCTAGTATGATATAAAATTGGGCCTTGTGCTCCCCCTCCCATGTGGAGAACCTCCCCCATGGGATCCATGGCTACTCCATAGATTCATCTATTGGATTGTATCAAGATCTCTCCAAGTGACTACTCTTTCACCTCATGATTCCGGTAGTGCTTGCCAATCTTCCCCTTGCGGCTTTTGTTGGATCGGTGGACCGGCCGGTGAGAGGAATCAGTTCCAATTAGCGTGTTGTTGACTTGGGTTTGCGAGCCCTCGTAGGATTCATGAGTTATCTCCCCATTTGTGTATGTGAGTTCATCGTGTTCGTCGCGTTCTTCCTAATCTCCCCACCTCTCGTGCGTCAAGTCGTGAAGATCGGGCCAGCCTAGAGGTTAATCCTATATCACTTGGAAGCGCCTTTTTCGGAAGAGGAAATTTGGAAGGTGGCAAGGTGAATCCCTCATGGGAAGGCACCCGGACCAGATGGATTCATGTCAGATTTCCTACAGTGCTGTTGGGGGATTGTCAAGGTGGACTTCCTAGAAGCTTTTAACAAAATTTTCTCCCTCCGCGGGAGAGGATTCCAAGGGTTGAATTATGGTTCTACTACCAAAGCACGCAGATGCGGTTGTGCTCGTAGTCTTCAGACTTATTAGTTTGATCCACATCTTCGCAAAGCTCATGGCAAAGACCCTCACCTTGAGGTTGGCTCCAGTCCTTGATAGGTTGATCGAGAAAAATGAAAGTGCCTTCATTCGCAAACATTGTATCCACGATAACTTCATGCTAGTCCAACAAACTGTGAGGCTGCTACATAGGCTCAAGGAACCGAGGGTGATGCTGAAGCTGGATTTAGCCAAGGGTTTTTGACTCCGCTTCTTAGGGTCTGCTCTCTGAGGTGCTCCGGAAGCTGGGCTTTGGCCAAAGGTTCTGCGACTGGGTGGCCATCCTCCTTTACTCAGCTAGTATGAGGGTGCCGCTCAACAGGGATCCAATCCCTCCCATTTGGCACTGGAGAGGATTGAGGCAGGGAGACCCCTTGTCCCTGCAGCTTTTCGTGTTGTTCATGAAATCCCTAAACAGGTTGTTGGCTAGGTGATACGTCTCCAACATATCTATAATTTATGATGTTCCATGTTGTTATTATGCCAATTGCTACATGTTTTCTATACACTTCTTAGCATTTTTATGCATTTTCTGGGACTAACCTATCGACAAAATGCCACAGCGCCAATTCCTGTTTTCTGTCGTTTTTTGTTTCAGAAAAGTTGTTCTGGAAACATTTTTGGAATTGGACGAAACAAAAGCCGAGGGTCCTATTTTTTGTCATGTACACGGAGTACGGAAGAGACTCGAAGGGGGCTAGGGAGGTGGCCACACCATGTGGCGGCGCCCCCTGGCCGCGCCACCACGTGGTGTGGGCCCCCTGGCCACCCACCGACATCGCCCTTTCGCCTATAAATAGAATTTCTCGGGAAAACCCTAGGTACCCGAGCCTCCATCCATGAAAAGTTCCGTAGCCGCCTCCATCGTCAACCCTAGTTCGGGAGGGTTCTGAATCTCTCCCCGGTACCCTGCCGGGAGGGGAAATCATCACCGAAGGGCTCTTCATCACCATGCCTGCCTCCGTAGTGATGCGTGAGTAGTTCATCCTTGTATTATTAGTCCATAGCGGTAGCTAGATGGTTGTCTTCTCCTCCTTATGCCATCATGTTTAGATCTTGTGAGCTTCCTAACATGATCAAGATTTTTATTTGTAATGCTACATGTTTTGTTTCTTGGGATCTGATGAATATTGAATGCTATGTCGGATATATACCAACTAGGGGTATATCAGATGGTAGTCAAAGTGCCGGATTACCAGGGTGGCCCAAGTGGTAGTGGGCTAAGGTTCATTGGGCGGCCCAGTAACTCGACGCACAGAAGCCGGATTCTAGAAGGACCCGGATCACGGCCCACGTGATCTGGCTTGGAGGAGAAGACGGATTCCTTACTTTCCAAGTTATAGTTACCGTAGTCTTCTAGGTTTCCTATTCTGTAAGCCCTAATCCGGCTATTATATAAAGCCGGACGGGAGATAAGTTTGATAATGAATAACAGAGGAGAAGCTATAGGCTAACTCGCCGGGAAGTTGATCCTCTGCGAATAGCTAGATCTAAACCTCACATTGTAATTCTATATCCAGGCTTTAGTCCTGATTAGTGAGAAGTGCAGGAGTAGGCACGTCGTACTGTCGCGACGTACCGAACCTGGGTAAATCCTGTGTTCACTGTCCACCACGCGATCTCGTTACCCCACGTCTCTACCGTAGTCTCATGGCACCCCCGTCTATGAAAACTACTACGATGTCTCGACAGTTGGCGCCCACCGTGGGGCAAACGACGTCAGGCGTGAAGTTCCGATCTGGGATACTCGGCGGAATCGAAAGATCAATCACTGTCGGAAGCCTGGAGTTCGACGACGACGTCGGACGCTTCCTCGACAATGGATCCTATATACCGGCGCAAAACCACCTGGTAAGTGCCTGCGTGTTGCCGATCGGATCTGCTAACATCTTTATCGGACTAACTGCAGAAGCAATGGGGTTTTGCGGTAGAAGCAAATTTATCCCACCCGCCCTATACCCAGTCGAGGATGACTATGATACCGGATTCTGCTCAGATCGCCGACAAAAAAGTGACACACACTTTATCGGCATGGTGCAATCCGAAGTCGCCAAAAACACGGATGATGGAAATCCCGTGCAAGAGGCAGACAAAAACACACCCGTCACAGAGACGGAAGACCCGACACCCGTCATACATGCGGAAGATCCGACATCTGTCAACACGACGATGAACTCGGAAACTGACTCTGTACTAGCCGCCATTGAGGCGAGATTAGAATCAGAAACCGGATCAGAGGATTTTGATTCCGAAGACGAAGACGCGGACGCCTTCGAAAGGAAAGTTAAATCTTTTCAAGAGGGATTCCATGAAGTACTAATGGCGAAACCGGCTGATACCACGGACGCCGGCAGCCAGGAAAGCCCTAAAACTCCTCCGCCAGAGGAAGAGAGAGAAGACGGAGAAACTTCTCCAATATTTCCTAATGTAAAGGAACTGACAGAAGATGAGCCTGTCAAAAAACCTCCCTCTTCCAAGAAAAAGCACCGTGCTGCTAAGAAACTCCAATACAAAATCCGGAAGAAAAAATCAGCTGATCTAGCTGATGAAAACCTGGAAGTAGGGGATGCTAGCGGAACAAAGATTGCGGAGAAGAAAATCAAAGAAATCCTTGCTCCGCCAATGACGGAACAGGAAGAACATCAGCTGTTGCAAACGCCAGTGGGAGTAAACGAACCCCCTGAGATGCTGGAAGCCAGGAGACGAGCTTTCCAACGCCAACAGCAACATCTACTCAGAACTCGCGAACACCTCCAAAAAACCCAGGATGACATTAAGCTCATGAAGGAAGAAATCGAGGAGTACGAGAGAAAGAATAGATCTGGCATTAAACCTACAAGGTTACCCGGAATCGTAAGACCGGAAGTACTGCCGCCAAAAGAAAGGTTTCACAACCCATCTTGGCAAAAGCAGGTAAACGGCAAAGATGCCAGAGGCGAACCAATATACAAAACCGCAGCAGAAAACGCGGAAGCAGCGTTTGCCATCCTCAACAATGACTTGTACTCTAATGGTGAAAAGCTCCAGGGGGTGTATGCTTTCCTAGGAAAAGCATTGCAACAACAGCAGCGGGCCCAAGAGCAATCAGGAAGACTGCAGGATAACTCCGCCCTATGCAAAACAGCTACTTGCGCCGCTGGAGCACCTGGACCAGAGGAACCTGGAGATTCAGACAATTCAAAGGACAAAAAAGAGGATCCGAGAAAAGAAAAGAAAAACCCCGACAATATGGATGAAGCATCCCGAACCGGATCCCATCCCCCGAAAGGTGGACTCAAACCCCACGATCGGGAAGAAAAATACCGGAATGACGGCAAAACAATGCCACCTCCGAGAAACCCAGCTGAGAAAGCCGGAAGATACGATATACCTCACAGACGTGAGAGATCCCGGACACCTCCTAAGGATAAAGAAAGGCACAGGAGCAGGACTCCGCCTAATCCAAAAGGGCGTGATCATGGAAGAGATAGATACAATCCCGGAAAAGCGCGTCCGCGCAACAATGGAAAAGAAAGGAGTAGATCCCCTTCTGTCCATTCAGCTGGAAGATATTCCGCACACATTGATAGAGCGGAAAAGGATGATCTATACTTTGGTCCTAAGTGTTTCACTGACAGGATCCGAAGGATAACCCTGCATTCTGGCTTCGCCAAAGTCGGTCCAACGTACCAGAAATATACCGGCAGCACAAACCCGGACACCTGGCTCTCAGACTACTATACAGCCGTCCAGATCAACAATGGGACAGACCTGGAAGCTGTCAAGTTTCTTCCCCTAATGTTACTGGATGGAGCCAGAGATTGGATCAATGGATTACCATCAAGAACTGTCGACAGCTGGGATGATATGGCTAGAGTATTTACTCATCATTTCCGGGGAACGTACAAACGCCCAAACAGCATCAACCAGCTGAACCGTTGCACCCAATTCGAGGATGAACCATACGTGGATTTAATCTCCAGATGGACGGCAATGAAGAATAGTTGTTCTGGAGTAACTGACGTACAAGCAATGCATGCTTTCGTCAATGGCCTAAAACCCGGACTTGTACCGTTCATGGTTGGTTCCAAACAACACAAAGATCTCGGATCTATGCTTACAACCGCCAACGAACATGCTGCAGCCGAAGACGGCATCAGAGCAAGAGGGGGCAATATCGAATCACTGATACTTGCCAAGAAAACTCCTCGTTCTGACAAAAAAAGGAACTCCAGAAACAACGACAGAACCCAAAGAGGTCAACATAGCCTTTGGAAGTGAAAAAGGGAATAAGTGGAAAGGACGCAGTACAGATCCAATCAACTACACTCCAGAGGAGTGGGAGAGGATTAAGTCGGAACCCTGTGTCCACCATTCACAATTTGGGAAACCCACCCATACAAACGCGCAATGCCGGCTGAATAAGCACATGAAAGGCAGTGCAGGATCCGGAAATAAGGGGAAGGGTTCCAAAAGGAAACCCGCCAAACAAAAGCCAGAAGCTGACAAAGAAGACAGTGAATCGGACACTGATGAAAAAATCCAGGAACAACAGCGAAAGGGCGAACCCAAATTTCCGAGAGTTGATGGAGAAGCAATGCTAACATTCCTAGCAACTCCGCCAGCAAAGGTGGCCAAAAGAACACTTCGAGAAATAAACGCGGTTGTTCCGGCAACCCCGAAATTCCTGAAGTACTCCAACACACCAATTACCTGGGATCAGTCTGATCATCCCGGGAATATCCCTGAACCCGGCACACAAGCTCTTGTCGTAAGCCCTATTGTCCATAACACTAGGCTAAGAAGAGTGCTGATGGATGGAGGATCCAGCATTAACATAATGTACCTGGATACACTGAAGCATCTGAAGATTTCCGAGTCCCAGCTCAATTACAGCAACATACGCTTCCATGGCATTGTTCCTGGCAGACAAGCACGATCCCTAGGAGAAATTTCCCTGGATGTCACCTTCGGAGATAAAGATCACTTCCGGCAGGAAAAAGTATCCTTCCAAGTAGTGCCGTTCGAAAGCGTGTATCACGCAATACTCGGACGTCCAGCTTTCGCCAAATTCATGGCAAGATCCTGTTATATCTATCACAAGCTGAAGATGCCAGGACCCAAAGGAGGAGTAATCACCATAGCTGGTGACTTCAAGCTGGCAAACGAGTTGGAGAAAGAAAACGCCCTTTGCGCTCAGAGAGTCATAGCAAAGGAAGAACTGAAGGAATTACCCAAGGAGGTATCGCCGACAGAAATGGCGGCAGGAAAAGAAACTCGGAAGCCAACAGACAGCTTCAGGGCGTTTGAGAATACAAAACAGGTAATCCTAGACCCCAAAGATCCGACAAAGTTCATCGTTGTAGGGACTGGGATGACTGACAAATAGGAAGGCGAGCTCATCAAGTTCCTCCATGAGAACTGGGATATTTTGCCTGGTGTCCAGCTGACATGCCAGACGTACCCAGGGAACTTGCTGAGCACCAACTCAAGGTGATTCCAGGATCAAAACCCGTCAAACAAGGTCTCCGTCGATTTGACGGAAGAAGATGGAAGGCTATTGGCAAGGAAATTATCCGGCTTTTAGCAGCAGATTTCATCCAGGAAGTAATCCACACTGAATTGTAACATCCCAAGTATGAAAACCACCCTTAGAATGTTTGTTTCTTGCTTTATTATTGTTTTGCATCATGGCATCTTAATCATTGCATTTGTTTTCCTTTTGTTTGCATCTGTTTTTCTTTGTTTTCACAATTGAAATTCAAACAATATTCAAACCTTTGTTTCATACTTGTTATGTTACAATTTTTTCCAAATAAAAAGTTTAAATAAAACATCAATTTGTTTCTATGAAAATGGAAAACTCAAACTAGTGAGTTATTCCTTTTGATGCTGATGACTGGATCCTTGAGATAGCTAGGGCTTTGGAGATTTCTCACGTTGCTGAGGAAGACAAGGTCAAGTATGCCTCCTACCTCCTGAAGGGTCAGGCAGCTACTTGGTGGGAAAACTACCAGACCATGAGAGCTGGCTACCCAATCACCTGGGGTTGTTTCAAGGAAGCTTTCCTGAAGCACCACATTCCAGATGGTCTCATGGAAAGGATGCTTGAAGAGTTTTGCTCACTCAAGCAGGGCAAGCTGGACGTCATTGGCTATCAGAGTGAGTTCAATCGCCTCGCTCGTTACGCGGGTGATGAGGTGTCCACTGAGGCTAAGAAGATGGCAAGGTTCCGCAGAGGTTTTAACCCGGAACTCAAGTACGCCCTCACCAACATCAAGGCCAACAACTTCGAGGAGCTCGTGAACACCGCACTCAATGAGGAAAATGGGCGCAAGGCGTTCGAGGAGTCTCGAAAGCACTCGCGTGAGGGTGGTTCCTCCTCCAACATGACCACCCCTCCGCAAAAGCGCCGCATCTGGGTTCCAAATGGTGCTGTCACTCGGGCTCCATACGCCCAAACTTCTCCAGGCTTCGCTCCCCGCCCACCCAACCCTGCTCAGATGCATGATCAGAGGGCTTCGATGGGGCAGCCAAGGCCAGGGCCTCCTCGTGTCGTCACTTGCTACAAGTGCAAGCAGACGGGGCACTACGCTGACAAGTGCACGCAGAGGCAGCTACCTCCACCACCACCTCGTCCCAACACAAACCAGGCAATGGTGCGTGCTCCCCCGGCTAAAGCCTTCAACTCCAACAACAGGCCTGTCGGGAGGACCGCAAGGGTGAATCATGTCAAGATCGACAAAGCTGAGGAAGCTGCTGACGTCGTTCTCGGTATATTACCCGTAAACTCTTTTCCAGCTAAAGTGTTGTTTGATACCGGAGCATCGCATTCTTTTGTGTCAAAGATTTTTGCCACAACAAACAACTTAAGTGTGGTTTCACTAAGCAATCAAATCACTGTTCACTCACCGGGATCTCAAATGTTGACTTCCAAGATAAGTAAGGATAATCAAATCCTAATTGGAGGCCACATTTTCCTTGCTTCACTCATGTTGCTGGGAAGTTCTGACATTGATGTCATTCTTGGTATGGATTGGTTGAAGGCCAATAAAGCAAAAATTGACTGTGCTCAGAAGTCAATAACTCTGTTCCACCCTTCTGGCCAGATAGTCTATTCTCCAAATGAATCAAGTTCCATTCAGCTATGCACCCTGGATGCAAAACCTCTTCCTTCAATTGAAAATGTTCCGGTGGTTTGTGAATTCCCTGACGTCTTTCCAGAAGAGTTGCCAGGGATGCCTCCGGACAGAGCAGTTGAGTTCGTGATCGAGCTTGAACCAGGTACTGCTCCAATCTCTAAGCATCCATACAAGATAGCTCCTCCTGAACTGAAATTGTTAAAGGAGCAAATCGATATGTACATGGAAAAAAGGTTACATTCAACCTAGTTCCTCGGCTTGGGGTTGCCCAACTTTGTTTGTTGCGAAGAAGGATCACACAAAGAGACTCGGTGTTGACTATCGTCCTCTTAACGAGAAAACCATCAAAAACAAGTATCCAATTCCTCGTATCGATGATCTTTTTGATCAACTTGCTGGAGCCTCAATATTCTCAAAGTTGGACTTGAGGATGGGTTACCATCAAATAAAGATCAGAAAGGAAGATATTCCAAAGACAGCTTTCACCACTCGGTACGGTCTATGTGAATACACCGTCATGTCCTTTGGTCTCACCAATGCACCGGCGACATTCTCTCGACTCATGAATTCTGTCTTCCATGAATACCTCGACAAGTTTGTTGTGGTATATCTTGATGACATCCTTGTCTACTCAAAATCCGAGGAAGAGCATGAAGAGCATCTTCGTCTCACTCTCATGAAACTTCGCGAGCATCGTCTATATGCCAAGTTCTCAAAATGTGAGTTCTGGATTCCAGAAGTTTCTTACCTTGGTCATGTCATCTCAGCCAAGGGCATAGCCATTGATCCAGAAAAGGTTAAAGCAATTGTTGATTGGAAACCTCCAAAGACGGTGAAGCAAGTAAGAAGCTTTCTTGGTTTGGCTAGCTATTGCCGTCGTTTCGTCCAAAACTTCTCAAAGATTGCCAAACCTCTCATTGATCTCACAAAGAAGGACAAGAAGTTCGTTTGGTCTCCACAGTGTGATGAAAGTTTCAATCTCCTGAAGACTAAACTCACTTCTACACCAGTTCTGGTTGGCCCAGATACTACCAAACCTTTCCAGATATTCTGCGATGCATCTCTCCAAGGTCTAGGTGCAGTTCTTATGCAAGAACGTCAAGTTGTGGCTTATGCTTCACGTCAGTTGAACGCACATGAGCAAAATTATCCCACACATGACCTTGAACTTGCAACAGTTGTGTTTGCCCTCAAGAAATGGAGGCAATACTTGTTGGGTAATCGCACTGAAATCTTTTCCGATCATAAGAGTCTGAAATACATCTTCACTCAACCAGATCTAAACCTCAGGCAAAGGAGATGGATTGAAAAGATTAAAGACTTTGATCTCACCATTTCTTACACTCCAGGCAAGGCTAATGTTATGGCCGATGCTCTCAGTCGCAAGTCGTATTGCAATAATCTCATGATCATGGAAAGCCAACCTCCTCTTCATGAAGAATTCCAGAAGCTGAACCTTCGTCTTGTTCCTCAAGGCTATCATGCGAACTTGACAGCCAGTCCAACTCTCGAGGACAAGATTCGTTCTGAACAACTTCGTGATGCTGAAATCAAGAAGATGGTAGAACACATCAAAGAAGGCAAGGAGAAATTTAAGTCCTTCTCAATTGATGACAAGGGAACTGTGTTCTTCGAAGGACGCATTGCAGTTCCTCAAGTTCAAAGTCTCAAAGATGTCATTCTCAAGGAGGCTCGTGAAACTCCTCTCTCCATACACCCTGGAAGTACAAAGATGTACCAAGATCTTAAGACACTGTATTGGTGGCCTGGCATGAAACGTGAAATTGCTCAATACGTTTCTGAATGCGACGTTTGTCAACGTGTTAAGGCAGTCCATCAGAAAACAGCCGGTCTTCTCCAACCTCTGAAAATCCCTGAGTGGAAGTGGGACATGATTGAAATGGACTTCGTCACTGGTTTTCCAAAGTCCAAGAAGGGCAACGATGCAATCTTCGTTGTCATCGATCGTCTCACTAAGGTAGCTCACTTCTTTGCTGTCAAAGAAACAATCTCAGCTAGCCAGTTAGCAGATCTCTACACAGCAAAGATTGTTCCTCTTCATGGTGTTCCATTGGAAATAAGCTCAGACCGTGGAAGCATATTCACTTCTCATTTCTGGAAAAGCTTTCAAGAAGCATTGGGCACCAAACTTCTGTTCAGCACAGCCTATCACCCTCAGTCTCAAGGGCAAGTCGAAAGAGTCAATAAGATTCTCGAGGATATGCTCAGAGCATGTGGTATCTCTTTTGGCATGAAATGGGAGGAATGCCTTCCATATGCTGAATTCTCCTACAACAACAGCTTCCAGGCAAGCCTAGGCATGGCACCATTTGAAGCTCTCTATGGCCGCAGATGCAGGAGTCCAATCAATTGGTCTGTAGCTGGTGAACGTTCACTCTTAGGCCCTGACATTGTGAAGGAAGCCGAAGAGAAAGTTCGCATCATTCGTGACAATCTCAAGATTGCTCAGTATCGTCAGAAAAGCTATTATGACAGCAAGCACAGGGATATGATCTATGCACCTGGTGACAAAGCATATCTTCGTGTAACTCCCCTCAGAGGCACTCATCGTTTTGGTGTGAAAGGAAAACTTGCACCAAGATACATTGGTCCTTTCAACATTCTCTCAAGGCGTGCGGAAAATGCCTATCGTCTTGAACTTCCAGAAAAACTATCCAAGGTGCACGATGTGTTTCACGTGTCACAGCTCAAGAGGTGTTTCAAAGATCCAGATCGTGCAGTTGATCATGATTCCATTGAACTGCAAGATGATCTATCTTATGAGGAGCACCCTATTCGTATTCTCGATGAGACCGAGCGTAAGACTCGCAACAAGAGCACCAAGTTCTTGAAAGTCCAGTGGCCCCATCATTCCGATAAAGAGGCAACGTGGGAGACCGAAGAGGATCTTCGCAAGAAGTATCCGGACCTTTTTCTCTTCTCAGTAGGAATCTCGGGGCGCGATTCCTTCAAGGGGGGGCGTTTTGTAACATCCCAAGTATGAAAACGACCCTTAGAATGTATGTTTCTTGCTTTATTATTGTTTTGCATCATGGCATCTTAATCATTGCATTTGTTTTCCTTTTGTTTGCATCTGTTTTTCTTTGTTTTCACAATTGAAATTCAAACAATATTCAAACCTTTGTTTCATACTTGTTATGTTACAATTTTTTCCAAATAAAAAGTTCAAATAAAACATCAATTTGTTTCTATGAAAATGGAAAACTCAAACTAGCGAGTTATTCCTTTTGATATTTCACTTAAACTCTTTTGCATTCAAATTTCAAATCCAATTACCAACAGCACCCAATTTGAAATTATGAAAATTACAAAACAATTCTTTCACTTGTTTCCAATTAAATTTGAATTTAAAAACTTAATTGCTTAAGTTAAGTTAATCAATTAATATTAAATTCCCTTCAAATTTCAAACAAATTGCAAGCAACACTTAAATTCCAATCATTTTGTAAAACAAAACTTGCAAGTTGTTGCTGTTACTTAAATAAGCATTATAAAATTTTTGCTCTAATTTTTCTACCCCAAAACCCTAGCTTTTCTTCCTTATTTCAAATCAGCAAAAAAAAACAACAAAAAATAAAACAAATCGTGTGAGAGAGGGGCAGTGGGCTGTGCCCCCCCACGCAGGCCCAGCCCACCCAGGCTGCAGCCCGCTACCCTTCTCCCCCAACCTCCGTACGGCTGACGTCGTCAATGGAGACAGCGACATGCTTCCCCCACTGCTCCACTCCCCCTCCTCCCTTTTTAACCCCCTAGGGTTTCCCCCTCGAATGCCTAACCCTAGCCGCACCCCTCTCCCTCCTCTCTCCCATCTCCGCCGCCATCGAGAGGAGGGCGCCGCCGTTTCCCTTCTGCCACGGCCGCCGCTCGCCGGACCTCGCCGCCGTCGCCTCCGTCACCCTCCGGCCGCGCTGCGCCCACCCCTGCGAAGAGGGTGAGCCCCTCTTTCCATTCCCCTAACTCCCCTCTCGTTTCCTTGATGTTTGCACCTCGAATTTTCCGGCCATGGATGCAGCCATTGCTCTGTTCGTCGACAGGGAAGAACGACCGTATGTGTTCTCTTGCAGTTCAGATAGCGCCGCGTGCTAGACTCAAAACCAAACCAACCCCGTATGCAACCAAACAGCCGCAGCAGCCTGCTGGCTGCGCTCACCGCGCGCGCAACAGCAGCTCACAGGATCGAATCCCAGCCCCCACCTTTTCTGCTCCTTTTATTCGATTTGTTTCAGTAGGCGATTTCTGAACCTTAACCCCCCTGCGGGTGGATCCCTGTAACGAACCCAGCACTAGCCCAGTTGGTTGCTGTCCACTGCGCGCAGGCAGGAGGGCAGGGGTTCGAATCCCACCCCTGCACCTTAAAATCCATCTTTTTTTTGCATTATTTTCCTAGATCCAGATCCACTCCACTTTGCACCCAAGTCCCTGCTACATTTATCTAGGTCCCTGTTAATTTCTTTCCAAGTCCCTATATCTTTTCTAGGTCCATAGTTATTTCTATAAACCATAAAAATGCTTAAACTTGGTAATTCAATAACTTTTGTTTGGAAACTCCAATTGCAAAACTTTAAACATGTAAACCACTCCATTTTAAATTCTCTACCCAAATATAAAATTTGTTTACTGTTTTGAATATTTTAATTTGGTGAAATATTTGAATTTTGGTTTAATTCACTTAATTTTGCAAAATTCATAACTTGAACATAAAAATTCCAAATTCAACAAATAAAATATGGTTTCCATCCCATTTTTAATGTACTTTGCAAATATAAACTTTGTTTCATGTTTTGAATAATTATAATTGGTTAAATAATTTAAACCTTGTTTAAATCATTTAAATTTGCTAAATTCATAACTTGCTCAAATTAAATTATTTTTGAACATATAAAATATGTTTTCAAACCAGAAAAGTATAAACTTTTCAAATATGAATTTGGTTTAATGTTTTGAACAGATAAAATTTCAAATAAATTCATACTAGAATTTATTTCATTTAAATCTTGTTTAACTTGTTTAATTCACAAATAATTCATCCTAATTCCTTTTTCAATAATTGACACATGTAATCCACCCAAAATTTTATGTTCTTTTCAAATATGAACTTTGTTATCTATTTTGAACAATTTAAATTGATGAAAACAACAAATGCTTGTGTAACACCTTTAAGGAACCAAAATTCCATAACTTAATAACTAAAATTCCAAACTTGGTAAACCTTATTTCAAAATTGTTCTATTGTTGTTATTTTTCTGTTTTCCTCATCCATGCATCATACTAATCCACTTTCACCTGTTGATTAGTTGTAAAACAATTATTTCAACCATAATTCATGGGCTTTCATATGCAACTCAAATTGCATGTGGGTCCATTTAATCATGTTGTTACCATGTCAACTAGTTTATTTTGATGCATCAATTAAATGGTCATGCATCATCCCATGATTGTGCATTATGCCATGTTATTGATTGTTTGTCTCTTTGCGTTGTTTGTTTGCTTCTTCTCGAATAGACGACGACGTTGAGACAGACGAGCTTTACGACACCCCTTCTGAGGATCTAGCTCGGTACCAGGCTGCTGAGTTTGCAGGCAAGTATTCACTCACATGAACCATTGTGTTCCTTTCAACATTGGATACCGATACTTTCCGTTGTCTATTCTGCTAGCCCTATGAATAGTTGTTTCTGTTACGAACCTATCAAATGTTATCCTTTAACCCTGATATAGCCTCACCTCCACACCTATAACCCCATTGCTTGATGCCCGTGTCCTACTAGCATGCTTAGGGTTGTTTTTGCTCGAGTCTGTTACCCTTTACTTTCTGTTACTATATTTCTATTATGATCTGGGGCTCGATGTCAAACAACAACCTGTTAATTTTGAGGTAATAATAATTTGCTGATAAGGCACCGGCAGGATGCCCGGCGTGGTTTTGAGGCCTGCTAGTGTCGACCCTAATTAGGAAAAGGGTCTTGTCTACTGATCCATGATGAGCGCACTAACCGCATGTGGGAAGCGTGTATGGGCGCCCCCCTCAATTTGATTCGATTCGCATCTCGTCCAAATCGCCTCATTTAGTTCGGGTTTTCCATTTGCCGCATGCATATGCAGGTGCGAACCCTTGGTACCAGGGTGGAACTTTTATAGTCGACATTTAGGGAGACACGTTCTTAGAGTGCTATGAGGGTCCCCTTTTCTTCGTGGGGCTTGATTAGCCATGCGCTCACTGCACGGGGTTCTTTGGGCTTGATGCGAAGAAGAGTTGAGTTGTGTTGAGTGCCCCGCTTGGTGGGAGGCATTCCATCTGGCGGGTTATTCTTACGTGTACGGCCAAATTGGTGCACCCCTGCAGGGATAAATCTTCTCGAGAAGCCGTGTTTTCCGCGGTTATGGTTGACTTGGTGAAAGTACTGGCTAACAAGTACTCAGAACAACTTACACCTAACTAATGATAACTTGACTAGTAATAGGCTTATTGACACAACAACTTGAACCATCACTAATCCAACTGTGTGAGTTATCCTCGGATTGCTTCTTTGGATAAGGGGCGAGATCCAGGATGGGTTTGTTTGGAGTTAGTTGTAGTTGGATACGATACGCTATCTTATCCCCTTTCTGCTAGCCGGAAGTTGTAGTAGGTTTCTGTAGTTGGTTAGTGCAGCCAGCTGCCGCATCCTTTGTATCACCCTTTCTTCCTTTGAACCCAAAGCATCTGTGCTTGATGTTGTTGGGTACACTTTGGTGAACTGTGAGTCTTGCTTGCCAGTACGTTTATGTACTGACCCCTTTGGGGCTGTGGTTTCCGCAGACTACGCTTACGAGGATCCCCGTGACGGCTACTACGTGGAGTTTGACGAGGCTGCTGACGAGTAGATAGCGGACCCGGGCAGGATCCGAGACTACGTGGATGGGCTCTGTTTTCCTTTCATTCCCGGCTTCTTAAGACTATTTGGATTTGTCTGTACTCAGACCTTTGAATGCTTCCGCTGTGATGTAATGATGATATGTTGGGACATGTGTCCTCTGGATGATTGTATTTGCTATCTCTGCTCTAGTGAGAGCTATTTGCAACTTATTTCTATTTATTTGTGTCTTAGAGATATGTTGTGCTATCATTCTGTTAAACGCCGTTGACGTACCATGTGTGTATGGTATGAAGTACGTCAATGGTAGTATCCTGATTTCTATGGGATGGTTTACGTAGACGATGAACAGTAGGGGTTGGTTGTCACACATACGTGTGTTGGCCTACTCGTAAGAGATGCGGGTGCCGGTAAGCCCCGTAATCCAATCAAATGCTGTTCAACGGAACTGCGAGTATCCTCTAGAAGTCCGGGTGCGACATGAATGGTCTGCAAATCCGGTATTAGTACCGAAGAAAGACACTACTGCTCTTAGAATGTGTATAGATTACACAGGCTTGAACAAATTGTGTCCGAAAGATAGGTTCGCGTTACCGCGAATCGATCAAATAATAGACGCCACTGCAGGCTCTGAGCTTTTGTGCTTTTTGGACGCATACTCCGGGTACCACCAAATACGCATGAAAAAGGAAGATCAAATTAAGACTTCTTTCATAACCCCATACGGGACGTACTATTACGTAACCATGCCATTTGGCCTGAAGAACGCGGGCGCAACCTACCAGCATTGCATGCAACGTTGTTTGCATAGTCAGATTGGCAAAAAGTCCATGTTTACGTGGACGATATTGCCGTCGTAACCAAGGAAAAAGATACACTCCTTGAGGATCTGCGAGAAACTTTCGAAAACTTGCGCACCTACAAGATGAAGTTAAATCCATCTAAGTGCATATTCGGGGTTCCCTCAGGAAAACTTCTGGGTTTCATCGTTTCTCACAGAGGAATAGAGGTTAACCCGGAAAAGATCAAAGCCATCTTGAACATCTTGAAACCTACGTGTGTGAAAGATGTCCAAAGATTGACGGGTTCCGCTGCTGCCGTCAGCAGATTTATTAGTCGGCTGAGGGATAAAGCCTTATCACTCTACAAGTTGCTGAAGAAATCCGACAAAGTCAAGTGGATAGCGAAAGCCTTGGAGTATTTAGCAGTTATGTCCCTTCCATACTTAGTTCAATTTCTATGTAAACATTTTTTGAGATCATGAAATAAAGTTATCGGAATTCTGATATCCATGTTTTTACAAGTTTATATAGTACAAAGCATGATTCCGCCTTATCTATTTCCCAATGATCTTACAAAACACTCAATGTTAACCCGAATTGTGCCTGCGTACTCGGCGTTAAAGAACTGAATGATTTTTCAGCCTGCTAACGGCTAAAGGAAACTTGAATTGCCTGCATGCCCAAGTTTCATTTAAAAAATTCCTTGCTTTTCTAAGCATTATCTGATTGCTTATGTGTTGGGTTACTGGAGCTAGTTAGTAAAAATGCCTTTAGTATGATCCATGTTTCTGAGTTTAAACTGATTGGTTGTACCCAGTTACTCATGACGATTCATAATGCTATTGAGCCATTTCAAACACTAAGGACAGTTAAAACATATACGCCAGAGAACTTAGAAGATAAAGGAATAGTAAAATCCGAAAACCTAGCAAAGAATTTCATAATTAAGTCTGCAAAAGGCGGAGTTCTCATTCATGCAAAAGGAATAGAAGCATTAAAATTCGAATTACATTTTAAAAAGTACAGTAATGCTCCTATTTGTCTACTTTCACCATCCAGGTTCAAGGCAACCCTTCAAGCATCCGACTCTTCCTCGCTGCTATCATCCTCGGGGGCTGCAGGGACCTCCTCTTCTGGATAGGTGATGGAGATATTCACCATGGAGGCAATCTTGGTGGCATGTCCTTTGATTTCATCAAAGATTGTATTCCGCTGAGCTTCCGTGTATCCTTGAGGGATACCGGGCGCCACGCGCCAAGACTTTGCACCAGGGTAGTGCATACGCATAAGGCCGAGTGCCATGCGTGCACCACCCCGTGCAGCGGAGCGTAGGGTGGATTCCCTGGACTCCGCCACCTCCATGATGGCACCCGGAAGTTTTTCAACGTCCGAGAACTCCCCAGTCCTTGCGGGAAGGAACTTGTTGACCGGCTGCATGCCAGCAGCTCTGATCGAAGTCCAGGTCTTCCCGAAAGCTCGGATTCTATCAATCCGAGAAAGATCTGGGCTATCTCCTGTTTTTCAGCAAAAACAACCAAGAAGGTTAAGTAAAAAAGCAGAGAAACACAGCAAGACTGGGAAGAGTGGTAAATACAGAAAAAACTTACCGACAATTTTGTCAATTTCGGAGCCTTCCTCCAGGCGCAGGTTCAGAGCAGCCTCCAAGTCCCGAATGGTGGACTGGTCCTTCTCCGCCTGTGCGGAAGCCTTGGATTGAGAAATCCCAAGGGCCAAATTGCTGGCTTCCAGATCTTTTTGAGCCTTCACAAGATCCTTGTGAAGGTCCAAATTCTCCTATCGGAGAAACTCGACATTGCCGGCATCTTCAGCTATTTGCTTGTCCTTAGCCAAAGCAACTGAAAAGTAAGGAAAATTCTGAGTTTAGAAAACTTCCGGAATAAAGTACTTAGACAAAAATTGCATCGGAAACTTCAGAGGAAAAACACTTACCTGTTGTTTCCGACAACGCCAGCTGAGACGATGCCAGCTCTGTCTCTCTCTCCTCAAGAATAGAAAGAAGATTTCTAACTTCTTTATTCTTGATGGAGAGTTTGTTGAAAACTTCCATGTTAATGGCTTCAGCGGTTTGCTGGAACATGGCAAGGAAAAGAATGAACATAAAGCATCAAAGCAAAAAAGGTTACATTTTGTTTAATGCTTGGGGGCTACAGTTACATACCTGGCTCATTCGTTGCAAACCCGCCAAGTTTTCATTGAACCCTTTCGCGTATTCCGTAAAAAGAGTTCCGGCCGCGCTTAGGCCGTCATTGATAATCTTGAAGTCCTTGTCGAAGGTGGGAATCTCCTCGTCGAATGTCCGAGAAAATTTCCCCACCTCTGGAGCCGCCCTTTCCCTCGTGTCCGTGTTCGACACAACGGGCTGGCTGGGCTCTTGCGGCTTGGTGGTGGGGGCTGCAGCATGCTCTTCCGCCATCGTGGACGGTGTGTCCGAGGCGATGACGGGAGAAGGTTGAGCGCCTCGGCTGGACACAACTTTGTGTTTCTTCAGCTTCTTCGGCTTTAGGTTGGAGGGAGGCAGGCTAAAAAACAAAAAACCCGGAAAAATTAAAACTCCGAAGGCGAAAGAAAAACTTCGACAAAAGAAAAATAACCCGGATGATCTAACGTGGAGGTGGCGACGGGAATTCCGTCAAGGTCGATAACTTCCTCAGAGGAAGGAATCTTCTTGCGCTTGCGCCCACCTGTAGAGGCGGTACGCAATGCATTCAGCTCAGCTTCGGAGGCTAGCTCCGAGTCTGGAAGTTCAGCAATCTGTTGAAAATAAAAATCAGGGTTAGAAGCGAAAAAATCCGAGAAAGAATGTCAAACTCTACCCAAATGACGGAAAAAGTACCTTATGAGCCGGATTGTCGGCCGTATACATAGGCCGACTCGCTTCGTATTGGTCGCGTGATGCGACCAACTGGTTCACGCGCCGTCGAAGATCCCTCGCGGACCAGTCTTTGCTGGTTGTCCGCATTGGGTCGTTGGCACCCGTGTAGTCGCAAAGAAGGCGGCCACCGTGATTGGCGAACGGCTGGATCCGCCTATATAACCATCAAAGGACCGTGTCCATGCCAGTTAGAGGTGGATCGGAGGAAGTGAGCTTGGCGATGCGCCGCTTGATCCTTAGAAGATCAGGCGGCAGAACCTGGACGGCTTCTGTTCCCCAATTGTATTGGGGAACAGCGGCAGTGTTCGAGAAAGGTGGAACCCCGATGGCCTTTTTTGGGAAAGGCACATCGGGATGGTAGAAGAAGGAACCCGTCCAAAATTTGACGGATTCCGATGTCTTGATCTTGGGGAACCAATCTTCCCTAAATCTCCGAAGAGTAAAGGAGATGGTTCCGCAAGTCGGGAGTGCGCCCTCCGAGGAGTTCCGCTTAACCCCGAAACAATACATCCAAAAATCTAACCTAGGTTCTAAGCCTAAGTAACCCTCGAATAGGGCCTGGAACCCGGACATATAGAGAATGGAGTTGGGTGGCAGGTTATGAGGTTGGATGTTATAATGGGAGAGGATTTGGAGGAAGAAAGCGGAAGGTGGTAATCCCATACCTCTTAAGAGATGGGAGGAGAGAAGAACCCTTTCGCCATCGTTCGGCATAGGTTCGTTCTCGTCCTCAGGGATCCGCCATTTCCCTTTCAGGATCAGTCCCTCCTTTTCCAGGTTTGGAAGGAGGGCAGGCGGAATGCTGCAGGCAATCCAGTTGCCTGCAGTCTCCACCTCTTCGTCCGCTCCGGCGGCAGCGGATGCGGCAGCTTCCGCAGCGGCGAGCTCGTCGCCGAGAAGCTGGATCTTCTCCTCCGCCGTCTCGGGAGCAAACGGCGGGGAAGGCACGAAGCTCGAGCCCGTGAGGTTCATGGCGGCGGAAAGGTCACCTCCGCCCGCCGCAGAGGTCGCGGTCTTTTCCGGCTCGTCGCCGGTGAGCTTTGGAGATCCTAGCTGCGGATCTAAGTCACTGATGATGTCGTCGATTGTGTGCGCGGTGGAGCGAGTAGGGGACGACGGCGAGGATGCCATTTGGTGGCGGCGCGTTTCGTCTCCGGTGGTGCTCTGGGTGCGAGGTGCGCTCGGAAAGGGTTCTTCGCTCGAGGGCTCATGCGCGGCAATGGCGTGGAGAGTGAGAGTGCGGAAGGATTTCAGCGAGGACGAAGACGGCTACTTATAGCCGGAAATCCGTCAAGATACGTGCCAACGGCTATTTTGACCGTCGGATGATCAACGCGTGTCACTCGCCAGAAAATCCGGGAAATGAAACGACAGGGTAATGATAGCTATCTCCTCGTTTCCCGTGAGAATCTGTCAGAGATACGTTACTGGGTTTCCCGCGTGAAACCCAAGCGTCCCTTACGTCAGCACGTCTCAAGCGCTGACGTAGGAAGTTCCTTCTCCGCGAAGGATCGCGAGAGAAAAGCCGGATTTTCAGGATTCCGAGTTTCACGTTACCATCTATTTCAAAAGAAGAATAAGAAGAATCAAGACTGCTGATTGCAATTTCTCGGACAAAGCACACTTGGTGAAAGACGGAGAATCAGAGTTTTAATCCTTCTTGGGGGCTACTGTCGGATATATACCAACTAGGGGTATATCAGATGGTAGTCAAAGTGCCGGATTACCAGGGTGGCCCAAGTGGTAGTGGGCTAAGGTTCATTGGGCGGCCCAGTAACTCGACGCACAGAAGCCAGATTCTAGAAGGACCCGGATCACGGCCCACGTGATCTGGCTTGGAGGAGAAGACGGATTCCTTACTTTCCAAGTTATAGTTACCGTAGTCTTCTAGGTTTCCTATTCTGTAAGCCCTAATCTGGCTATTATATAAAGCCGGACGGGAGATAAGTTTGATAACGAATAACAGAGGAGAAGCTATAGGCTAACTCGCCGGGAAGTTGATCCTCTGCGAATAGCTAGATCTAAACCTCACATTGTAATTCTATATCCAGGCTTTAGTCGTGATTAGTGAGAAGTGCAGGAGTAGGCACATCGTACTGTCGCGATGTACCGAACCTGGGTAAATCCTGTGTTCACTGTCCACCACGCGATCCCGTTACCCCACGTCTCTACCGTAGTCTCATGGCACCCCCGTCTATGAAAACTACTATGATGTCTCGACATGCTATGTCAAGTTGATTATAGATCTATTATATTTATTTTATTTGTGATCTTGCATGCTCTCCGTTACTAGTAGATGTTTTGGCCAAGTTGATGCTTGTAACTCCAAGAGGGAGTACTTATGCTAGATAATGGGTTCATGCCTTTAGTAATCTGGGAGAGTGACAATAACTTCTAAGGTTGTGTACGTGTTGTTTCCACTAGGGATAAAACAACAATGCTTTGTCTAAGGATAATTCTATTGTTTACATTACTCACTTTACTTAATGCAATAATCTGTTACTTGCAACTTAATACCCAAAGTTTGTTCGGATGACGTCCCGAGGGTGGATTATTAGTCATAGATGCAGTTGGATGATAGTCTATGTATCATGTTGTAATTCTCAAATAAATCTCATAGTAATCATCATATCATGTATATGCACATGGTGCAACCTCTATATGTAATTGCGCAGCTGTAATTTGTTCACCCAACACGTTATTTATCTGTTATGGAGAGACACCACCAGTGAACTATGAACCCCCGGTCCATTACACTGATAATACAACCTACTGCAACCACTGCTCTCATTTCATTCACTGGAAACAAACATCATTTTCCACACTATACGTCTAATCCTTTGTTTTCAGCAAAACTGGTGAAATTGACGACCTCACTGTTTCGTTGGGGCAAAGTATCTTGGTTGTGTTGTGTGAAGATTCCATGCTGCTCCTGAGCCTGGTAGTGTGCCCTGCCAACATCAGTTGTCAACAACCTTGATAAGTGATTTCTTTCTCCTACTCTTCCTATTAAACCTTGGTTTCTTTCTGAGGGAAAATCTTGCTGCTCTAATCATCATACCTTCATCTTGGGGGTCTTCCAATGAGCGTGTGTCCACACGCCATCAAGCTCTTTTCTGCCGCCGTTGCCGGGGAGGAAGAGAATTTATGCAAGGGGATTCTCTCACCTCCAATCTTTTTTTCCTTTTTTATTGGTTTGCTTGGTTTATTTTATTTTCTCTTGTTTGCTTCTTTATATCAAAAGCACACAAAAAATAGTTCCTATTATAGTTGTTATTTTTGTTATTCTGTTTTAATATTGCTAAAATAAGTAACCCTGAGAACACTAAGTTGTGTGACGTTACTAGCACAAACAACAATGATTTTATTTGTACACCTATTGCTCCATGTGCTCCTAATGCAGATTTTTATGAAATTAAGCCTGCCCTGTTAAATATTGTTATGAGAGAGAAATTTTCTTGTGTTAGTATTGATGATGCTTCTTCTCACCTTAACAATTTTTTTGAACTTTGTGAGATGCAAAAGTATAATGATATAGATGGAGATATTATTAAACTGAAATTGTTTCCTTTCTCTTTGAGAAGAAGAGCTAAAGAATGGTTTATATCTTTGCCTATAAATAGTATTGATTTTTGGAATAAATGTAAAGATGGTTTCATTTGAAAATATTATCCTCCTGCTGAGATTATATCTCTAAGAAGTAGCATTATGAATTTTATAACAACCCAATTTTTGGAAGACAGGAAAAACTTATTTTCAATAACCCAAAAATCAGGGCCAACAAATACTTTTCGTAATGTTTAACCGGTGCTTGTGTTTTCATTTATATTTTCTTGTTGCTTGTGTTTTTGTTTGAGTTTGTTAACAACTGACATTAAAACCAATGACCATAACTTTCTTAAAAACCAACCCTTGTGATCAAGTCATGACAAGAAAGCTTATCACATTCAACTATCCCCTTATTTTGGCCAAACACTTTTGAAAATGATTTGGTTTGAATAATAACCCAAAGGACAAGCTTTTGATATAACAAAAGGTATTTCCCAAAACTATATGAAAAGTATTTTGGAGGTAATCATCTCCTACCTGTTCTCCACCAAGATATGTTTGCAAGTATTCCAAATACCCATCTCACTTTCTCTTTTGCAAAAACGATAAGTGGAAATTATATTACCCCTGTATTTCACCTTAATTATATTCTTTTTGATATACCAAGCTTTGATTTTAATTTTTTTTACAAAATCCTCTTGTCATGGTATGTCTTGAAAACTACCTTTTTATAACATTTGAGAAAACACCTGCCAATTAAATTAAATAACCCTTTTGCTTGAGTGACTGTTATTACCTGTTTTATGCGATCTTATCTTGTGTTTCCCTTGAAGTATTTTTTCTGTTGGTTGATGTTTGTGTGTTGTTTTAAGTGATTAAAACCTAGTAATAACAAGACCATGCATCAATATCATATTCCATCAGATTTCTACCTCATATTTTGTTTCCTTTAAAACTTCCAACTTTGGAGACACGTTTCTATGTAAAATCTTGTTCTATTCATCTATGCACCCTCGTGTATCTCATTGTCCCTATCCCTAATATGCATACAAGTTGTTAATTTGTATATTTAAAACCTTTGGTATCATCTTTCAAAGTCCTTTAGAAGGCATCCCTAAAATATTGATCATATTCCTGTTATCTCGAAGCACTTTATCCATGTTACTAAAAATCCCTCCTTATTGTTTTCAAGCCCCATCAACATACCCTTGACATATTCATGACTTATATATCACCTCCATGTGGCCCATTTATTTTTAAATGTCCATTTAATTATTCATCTCTCATGTTTTTGGCCTATTAAATAAACCCATGTTTTCACCCTTTTCCACTTGGTGCCTCATATATTTTCGAAATAGTTATTTGTTTAAAATCACTTTTCAGACCTATATTATATACTCTCTCATTCCAACTCAAAATCTTTGTTTTAAAAACATTTTACTAATTATTATTTTCCATTTTCCAAAAGCCAAAATGGACTTTTCAATATTTTGTGAAGAAAAGTATTTCCTATTTTCTTGGAAAAATTACCCAACATGACTATGGTGATGTGGGACTTATTTATAGAAAAACATTTGGAAGTTGTGTTGAAAATTTAGGAGAAAACATTTAAAAACTGTTTCTGCCATTTTTAAATTCCAAAATTTTGTGAAAGAAATATTTTCAATAACTTATGTGGCCACCACCCCTAGACTACATTTTTAATCCTCTATCCAATGGACATGATTTTTTCCTATGTGTTCCATTTGAAGTAAGTGTGAAAACAATCAAAAGTCATTTCCTTAGTTTCTAGTCACTATTGGGTTCATGAGTGTTCTGGTCAACACACTCACTCTCTTTACCTCTATTATGTTCTGAGAGATGGAGAATATCTCCCCTCACCTCATAGACAAGGTATACCCACTCCTACCTCTCTCTCTCCAAGCCACCAACATGAGGACACGGATGGTGATTACCCACCCATTTTGGTACTCCACCCCTATAGGCCATCCCCGGGTAAGCCCTTGCGCCACAAGGCTCCTGGTGAAACATGTGAACTCCCTGGAAGATCTCCCCTCTCCTTGTCTCCTTCGTCCATTCCTATGAGATGGCCATGGTTCCCAGGACGCGCACGACACGTCGCCCGCATTCCGACACCTAGGTTGCATGCCCGATCTCTAAACCTTATCAACCAGCTCCGTGAGCCTCCCACGAGCACGCCCGTGCTCTCCTTCCATTCCCTACCACTCTCCTGCTCCCTCAAGCTGTTGTCTAATTCCTGCGGGAGAGAGTTGTGAGATCTGGTGTATACTCGCTGCTAACTCGCTTCTTCCTCTCTATCCGCTCTAGAGTATCTCCTGAGAATCCCCCACCTACCGGACATCCATGCCTCCTCCCTTGTTGACTGCGCGCGAGCCGCCATGGCCTCCGTACGGACATGCGCACCGAGCTCCGGCGCCAGGCCTCCTCGAGCCCCTCCTTGTTGTCCACCTGCGCCCCAACTCCTCTTGCTGCCAATTGAGCCCCGAAGAAAAAGGCCCCTCTTTTGCTCGTTCCAACGTGGAGATCAAGCTCGGAACGCCGCCGGCGAGTCCCTCCCCGAGCCGTCGATTCGGGCCATCCCAGGTCACATCACTTCCTCCCCCTCTTTCCTTGAGATCCCCTAAGGCTCTTTCCCCTCTCAGTTTCACTCTTGGTTCCTTGCAGGATCGCCGCCAACCTCGAGCTTCGGTTTACCGCCGCGGATCTCCCGCGACCACCCCACTCCAGCCATCCCCTGCAACCTTGTTGAAGCGCAACGGGAAGGCGACGACTCTCTGAGTGCTTTGGTGCAGGTGTCATTTCCTGGAAGTCCCGGAAGCGCTAATCGGCGATATTCCGGCGAACCTCTGCCTCGGGCCGCCGTACCCTCTGTTTCCACCGCCCGTTTCTGGTTGCCTCCGACGGAGGGTGACGTGGTCTCCTCACAAGTGTCGGATCTGCATCCAACGGGTGTCTTTGAAACCATGATCTTTTGATCTCAGCCGTCGATCATCGATCCGACAACGACATACCGATTCGGCAGCGCGCGCTCGCTCGCGGGCCGGCCTGCTCCTGTGCAGCCCATATCTCTGCAGATCTGGCCCTTTATTTATTTTTCTCTGTAGGTTAATCCTTTTTCTGCACAACTGTTTTCTGGTGCCTTGCTTTAAATGGAAACAAAAATGCTAACAGGTGATGCTTGCCAAAAAAAAATCACAGTGGTAGATCTACAAATCTTTAACCATATCCAACTTGTAGATCTAGGTTTTGTGGTGTATTTTAAGATAACTAAAATAAATGCCAGGAGCACTCATTTTCACCAACAAATTCATAACTTGAGTTTTGTGTATGCAAACCTTCCAAACTCAAATTTTCTGAGTATCCCTTGTTGATATCTATCTGTGGAAGTTGGCCTTGTGTTGACTTGAGGTGTTGAGTGAAAATGACATGCATGCTAGTTTTAGGCCGGAGAGCACTTCTGTGATTTATTTAATTTTATTGCTGATGCTTTTTGATGTGAATCAAATTGTGTTGGTTTGATAATGACTAGGGGCACCTAATACTAGATTTTCATGATTTTAGGAGTTATAGAATAGCCTTGGTGAATTATTTAGTATTTAGCCCTTTTCTGACTTTTAATATTAGGTCTTCTATTAATTGAGATGTTGTGTTCTTATGGTTGTAAATTTGTTTCCTAGCATGTGTAGGATGGTAAATCCATCATTGTGATATGATTTTTGTGTGCTACTAGCATGTTAGGAAAATTAAATGCATCTCTTGGTTTGATAGGGTTTCACCCCTATGTTTTCCTAATAATTATAAGTCACTTTTGTTCTGTTGATATGTTAGTAATCTATTTTGAGTGATTGATTTAGTATTGAATTTCATAGCATAGCTACCGTTATTTTAGAATGTTATACTTTCTTGGATGACTGAATGAGGTCTAGATCATAGTTTTAGGTGTTTTCTGCCATAATAGTTATTTGTATGCTTAACTATTAATGCATTGCTTTGATTGTTATTTTGATACTGCTAGCATGTCTAGTTGTTGTTTTCTCTGTTATATGGATGCTATCTTATATACCTATCATGTTAGAATAAACTATGTTTGATGATCTATTATTGCTATGCATGTATGCATGTCTAAATAGCCCTTTTTCCATCTCTAGTTTTAGTGGTTATTTTGCTCCCTGATTGTTTTCATGTACTGAATGATGCCATCAATTGTTTGATATTGATTTGTCTCTTTTTTTTTAGCTACTGGTTATATTGTGTTTCTCCATGCTTACAAAAGCATGTGTTACTATGGGCTTGTAGTATTGCGTGCTACTATTTTCATGTGCATCTGTAGTTGTTTCTAGTTGTTTTCGTGTTATTTTGTTCATCCTCATGAATGAACATAGATTCATAAAACCTTATATGGCCATGTTATGAGATTGGCACACCCACTGGACTCATGACATTTTGGTTGAGGATCCATAACATAAAATCTTGTGTTATTCGTGTGTATTGTATGTGCATGTTTTGCTTGTTGGTGTGTGCCCTAGTGCTTTTGTAATTGAGTGCATTTGTTTGATGACTTTCTTTCTGTATGATTACTTTGTTATGAATTTCTTGACTTTGTTTCGTTCTGATTGGGTGTTTTTATTTTTATTTTACGACGTTAGATAACAAAGACGACATTATTTCCCGGAGAAGTTTTTATTGCAACTCTAGTTTATTTCAAGAGCAAGACCAAGACCAGTGCCAAGGCAAGACACTCTAAATGTTTTCTCGTTGATTACTTATCATTATCTATCATGCATGTTTTACTTATGAAGTTTTACAAAAGTTTGATTCAAAAACCATTTTCTTAGTGGGTATACCACTATCTTTATTATGTATCTAATATGCTATATCCACTATATAATATTGGTGTTACCAGGCCCTTTAGATATTTTAGTATCATCACTTTATTAACTTAAGTACCTTAGTGGACATTTTAACATGGTGTTTTTGGAAAAAAAAAGCTTTGGAAAAACCCCGAGGAAAGGTGGGACCTTGTCCGAGGGAGGTTTGTGAAGGAGGAAATGTTTTCGACTTGTTTTCCAAAAATGACACATAACCTAGTCTTCGCCGGACAACCAAGTCGTGCTGCCACATTACCCCAATATGGGAAGGGGGTCTATCTAAAATCTTGTCGGTGTTAGTCCGTGTCTACCTCAATGTGCTATAAGGGTTAGAGTCCCCCGAACCGAATTGTCGCCAGAAAGGAAAACATGGGACATTCAGAGTGTGAGATTAAGTTCGCCACAGGTTGCAACAATTGGGTCTCCTGCCATGGCGGTGTGTTGTAAGGGCAAACCGGAACGATATGACTGACTCGCCCGGTGCCGGGGAGAAAAAACTTAGTTGAAGAGGTAGCCGTTTACTAGCGCTTGCATAGTGGATAGTTAGGACCAGTTATCTGATGTTTGCATACTGTCTTGGAGAGTCCGTGGTTGTTCACGGAAGATGTACTGGATCTTGTGAATTGTGTACGCCTCTGCAGAGTAAAACTATTCAGAATAGCCGCGTCCTCGAATATGGACAGTTGAATGGCCATGTAGCTAGCATTGTGTCAATGTTTTCGAAAAGCTTGAAAAGTGTTTTGGAAATTGTACCTGGGAGGTACGTGGAAAGGGAATGATTGTACCTTTGAGGTACCAGATAAATGATGATCTTGAAGATGTGATCTTCCAAGAAATTTTCCAAAGAAAAACTTTCTTTTATTTAGAATTCTTTGTCAAAACCTTATGGATATGCAATATCTACAAGAGGAATTAATTATCTTTTGAAGTATCTTCTTCAACAAAGAAAAACTAAAACTTGTGCAACTATGATGGGTCTTAAATTCATCATGGCTAGTTGAACCCTAATTACAGCCTTCCTACCACCTTTATATATTCATAATTGCATGTTTAGCTTTCATTTGGTGTGTATTGCGAGTACAATCCAATGTACTCATATTAGTTTTGTCCTTGGCTATTGTCTTAGCCATACTTTGAGCAGAAACCCGGAGAACCTGAAGAAGATGGTGTCGCTGACGGCTGTGCGAGCTAGGAACGTCTCCGAGTCAATAGCATGTACGTAGTCAAGGCATGACTTGGGTTTACCACGAGTGTGTTTTGAAGACTTCCGCTGTTTAGTGTGTTTTCCTGCCCTGTGTGGCAGTTGCGTTCAACTGAGTCATGTGGCCAGTTGTGTAAGACGTGTATTCGTGTAGTGGATGTTGTAATCTACAATGCCAACTCGAGTATGCTGTCCACGACTAACTGATCATCGGATCGTGAATGTATGCATACTGGAGGTCTCGGACTTCTAGTCTAGGGTCCCCACAGAGTTGGTACCAGAGCCATCCTGACTTTAGGAGACCTTAGTTAGCATGGACGTCAGATAGGAAAATAAAAGTATTTTGGTAAAAATTATATTACTACCTCAATTGTTTTTATCTAAGGAACCCTAAGCATAGCTTCCACTTTTCTCTTATTCTTAAAATTATTGACTAGTTTATGAAAATAATAAATTGGAAAACAAAATCTACCCTTTTTCTCCTTTGTTTTCATAGCTCAAAATATTCTATAAGAATAAATAAAAATGATTTTATGAAACTTTGACATTTATTCAAAGGTTTTCAAAAATTAATTTTAAAACTCCCTCTCTTATGTAAAGGTTCACCAAAAATTTTCTTCCGCTATATTTTCTATTTAAAAAGTACATACTTGGCGATGTACCAAGAAGACCTTAGTAGTTAGCAACCCGAAGAAAAAGAAGCTTCCTTCCGAAGACCTCAACATCAAGGTGAATGCTACGCAAATACCTAGGATCTGCTACAACTTCCTAAACTGAAGCGATCTCGCCGTCAAGTCTTTTTCGACCTAAAAAAGTTGAAGGAAGTCCTCGAGATCAGAAGACTCTGCTAAGTATCAAGCTCAACAACGACAGTCTACCACGACGTTAACAACATGAAGACTTCAACAACCCTTTGGTCGACCCAGACCATAGGATTCGATAGGTTTTGCTCAGTTGTTTTGCTTGAGCTACCCGTTCTACAGTGGTGTTATACGGTTTCTGCTACTAAAGGTACCTTGTTTGTCCTCTGCCTATGTGCTAATTGTGTGTTTTACCCTTGCGTAATGTTTTTACTTGTTCCCTTATTGTGTGTGCTCTTGAATTGTTTTCATGTGTGTCTCACAAGCACGCCTTTTCGGCAAAACAAAGTCACCAACCATTTACCTCTTACTTTATTCCTGTTTGTTTGCAAAAAAAAAATTCCCTGTTAGGCCATAGTTACACTTTTGATGTCTCTTCAAAAGTCTGACTTAGCAAAAAAACCCTTTTTACAAATCTTTCTCCCCCATCCCATCATGAGAAGTGCAAGTTGTGGAACCCTCTCTACTTCAACTTGAGATCCCAAGACTCTAGAATCTTCTTCAAGACGAATATCGGACTTCACACACCTTTTTGAGCAACTACATCAAGAGCCATCAAGAAGGACACGGAATTCAAATTCGAGCCCGGATAAAGCGAGATGTGTCTCGCAACTCTAACAGAAACTTTACCACTCTAACACTACTAACATAACTATACAATTTTAGACTAACATCTAACCAAGTTTGCAAGGGTACTAGATAGTTTCCCCGAGGGAAAGCTAACTGGATGACTCTATCCCCTATGAAGACACCTGCAAAGCTCCGTGAAGATCAAGACCCAACAAAGTCTTCCACGACCTGCCATCGCCACCAAGCAAAACTGAGACGAAGATGAAGATCATCCACCGACAACCTACCAAGACAAATCAAAGGGGGGAAGCATCTGCACTTCAATGATGTATACCCCAAGAGAACGAAGAAGCATATAGGACTTTATAACAGCTTTCATGGCAGTAATCAGAGAGAGTCTAGTCTATAGACTTAACGCCCGGTGAGGCCCGATTGTTGTCATGGGTAACTATATGCAACACTCCTAAAAGAAGACCAAATCCAGACAAAGATAGAAGGTCTACAAAGCAGCATAACCCGAATCTTCATTAACTTGTGTTACCCTCCCAACAACATAAAAAAGGCACTAGAAGCGTCAAGTGAAGCTATCCATCTCCTCGACAAGCAACATTCTCGCAACATCAACACCTCGAGTTCTTAGAAGACCACCTCGTTAAAGGATCCTCTTTTACAAAAGTGAAGAAGCCGGGACTCTTGTTTGTTGTTACACTATTATAGTACCCACTTACTAATCTCGGGGACAAGATTCATTTTAAGGGGGAAGAGCTGTAAGATCCAATTTTTCGAAGACAGGGAAAACTTGTTTTCAATAACCCAAAAATCAGGGCCAACAAAAACTTTTTGTAATGTTTGACTGGTGCTTGTGTTTTCATTTATATTTCCCTGTTGCTTTTGTTTGTTTTTGAGTTCGTTAACAACTAACATTTAAACTAATGATCATAACTTTCTTAAAACCCAACCATTGTGATCATGGCATGACAAGAAAGCTTATCACCTTCAGCTATCCCCTTATTTTGGCCAAACACTTCTGAAAATGGTTTGGTTTGAATAACAACCCAAAGGCCAAGCTTTTGATAAAACAAAAGGTATTTCCCAAAACTATATGAAAAGTATTTTGGAGGTAATCATCTCCTATCTGTTCTCCACCAAGATATTTTTGCAAGGTATTCCAAATACCCATCTCGCTTTCTCTTTTGCAAAAACTATAAGTGGGAATTATATTACCCTTGTATTTTACCTCAATTATATTCTTTTGGATATACAAAGCTTTGAGTTGAATTTGTTTACAAAATCCTCTTGTGATGGTATGTCTTGATCACTAACTTTATCTAACATTTGAGAAAACACCTGGCAATTAAATTAAATAACCCTTTTGCTTGAGTGATTGTTATTAGCTGTTTTTTGTAGTCTTATCTTGTGTTTGCCTTGAAGTATTTTTTCTGTTTGTTGATGTTTGTGTGTTGTTTTAAGATATAAAACCTAGTAATAACAAGACCATGCATCAATATCATTTTCCATCATATTTCTACCTCATCTTTTGTTTCCTTTAAAACCTCCAACTTTGGAGACATGTTTCTATGTCAAATCTTGTTCTATTCATCAATGCACCCTCATGTATCTCATTTTCCCTATCCCTAATATGCATCCAAGTTGTTAATTTGTATATTGAAAACCTTGGGTATCATATTTCAAAGTCCTTTAGAAGGCATCCCTAAAATATTGATCCCCTGTTATCTCGAAGCACTTTGTCCATGTTACTCAAAATCCCTCCTTATTGTTTTCAAGCCCCATCAACATACCATTGCCATATTAATGACTTATATATCACCTCCATGTGGCCCATTTATTTTTAAATGGCCATTTAATTATTCATCTCTCATGGTTTTTGGCCAATTAAATAAACCCCTCTTTTCACCCTTTTCCACTTGGTTCCTCATATATTTTAAAAAGAGTTGTTTATTAAAAATCACTTTTGAGACCTATATTATATACTATCTCATCCCAACTAAAAAAATCTTTGTTTTAAAATTATTTTACTATTTATTATTTTCCATTTTCCAAAAGGCCAGAAATGGACTTTTAAATATGTTGTGAAGAAAAGTATTTCCTAAAATCTTCGAAAAATTACCCAACATGCCTATGGTGATGTGGGACTTATTTGTATAAAAAAATATTGGAAGTTGTGTTGAAAATTTTGGAGAAAACATTTAAAAAAAGTTTCTGCCATTTTTTAAATTCCAAAATTTTGTGAAAGAAATATTTTCAAAAATTTATGTGGCGCCATTTTTCATCCCTAGACTCCATTTTTCATCCTATATCCAATGGACATGATTTTTCCTATGTGTTCCATTTAAAGTAAGTGTGAAAACAATCAAAAGCCATTTCCTTATTTTCTAGTCACTATTGAGTTCATGAGTGTCCTGGTCCACACACTCGCTCTCTTTACCTCTCTCCTGTTCTGGGAGATGGAGAATATCTCCCCTCACCTCATAGACAAGTTCTACCCACTCCTTCCTCTCTCTCTAAGCCGCCAAAATGAGGACAAGGATGGTGATCACCCACCCATTTTTCTATTCGACCCCTATAGGCCATCCCCGGGTAAGCCCTTGAGCCACAAGGCTCCTGGTGCAACATGTGAACTCCCTAGAAGAGCCCTCCCCCTCTCCTTGTCTCCTTCCTTCATTCCCATGGGCTGGCCATGGTGCCCAGGACGCGCACGACACGTTGCCTGCATTCCAACACCTCTGTCGCATGCCCGAGCTCCAAACCTTGTCAACCAGCTCCGTGAGCCTCCCAGGAGCACGCCCGTGCTCTCCGTTCGTTCCCTTCCACTCTCCTGCTCCCTCAAGTCGTTGTCGAATTCCTGCAGGAGAGAGTTGTGAGATCTGGTGTATGCTCGTTGCGAACTCGCTTCTTCCTCTTTATCCGCTCCTAGAGTATCTCCTTGGCATCCCCCACCAGCCGTACATCCATGCCTCCTCCCTTGTTGATCGTGCGCGAGCCGCCATGGCCGCTGTACGGACATGCGCACCGAGCTCTGGCGCCAGGCCTCCCCGAGCCCCTCCTCGTTGTCTACCTGCGCCCCAACTCCTCTTGCTGCTAATCGAGCCTCGGAGCAAAAGCCCCCTCTTTTTCTCGTTCCATCGTTGGGGTCAAGATCGGAACACCGTCGGTGAGTTCCTCCCCGAGCCGTCGATTCGGGCCATCCCAGGTCACACCACTTCCTCCCCCTCTTTCCTTGAGATCCCCTGAGGCTCGTGCCCCTCTCGGTTTCACTCTTTGTTCCTTGCAGGATTGCTGCCAACCTCGATCTTGGGTCACCGTCGCGGATCTCCGGCGACCACCCCGCTCCAACCATCCCCTGCAACCTTGCTGAAGCGCAATAGGACGACGATGACTACCTGAGTGCTTTGGTGCAGGTGTCGTTTCTTGGAATTCCCGGAAGCACTCCTTGGTGATCTTCCGGTGAACCTCTGCCTCGGGCCACCGTACCCTCTGTTTCCACCGCCCGCTTCTGGTCGCCGCCGACGGAGGGTGACGTGGTGTCCTCGCAAGCGTCAGATCTACATCCAACGGGTGTCTTTGAACCCATGATCTTTTGATCTCAGTCGTCGAGCACCGATCGGACGACGACATACCGATTCGGCTGCGCGCGCTCGCTCGCGGGCCGGCCTGCTCCTGTGCGGCCCGTCTCTCTGCAGATCTGGCCCGTTATTTATTTTTCTCTGCAGGTTAATCCTTTTTTTGCACATCTGTATTATGGTGCCTTGCTTTAAATCAAAACAAAAATGCTAACAAGTGAATCTTGCCAAACAAAATTTCACAGTGGTAGATCTACAAATCTTTAACCATATCCAACTTGTAGATCTAGGTTTTGTGGTGTATTTTAAGAGAACTAAAATAAATGCGAGGAGAACTCATTTTCACCAATAAATTCATAACTTGAGTTTTTTGTATCCAAAACATGCAAACTAAATTTTTCTGAGTAACCCTTGTTGATATCTATCTGTGGAAGTTGGCCTTGTGTTGAATTGAGTTGTTGAGTGAAAATGGCATGCATGTTAGTTTTAGGCCAGAGAGCACTTCTGTGATTTATTTTATTTTATTGGTGATGCTTTTTTATGTGAATCAAATTGTGTTGTTTTTATAGTGACTAGGGTCACCTAATACTTGATTTTAATGATTTTAGGAGTTATAGAATAGCCTTGGTGAATTATTTAGTATTTAGCCCTTTTCTTCCTTTTAATATTAGGTCTTTTATTAATTAAGATGTTGTGTTCTTATGGTTGTAAATGTGTTTCCTAGAATGTGTAGGATGGTAAATCCATCATTGTGATATGATTGTTGTGTGCTACTATCATGTTAGGAAAATTAAATGCATCTCTTGGTTTGATAGGGTTTCACCCCCTATATATGTTTTCCTAATAATTATGAGTCACTTTTGTTATGTTGATATGTTAGTAATCTATTTTGACTGATTGATTTAGTATTGATTGTCATATCATACCTACCGTTATTTTAGAATCTTATACTTTCTTTCATGATTGAATGAGGTCTAGATCATTTTGGCATGCCATGCTAGTTTTAGGTGTTTTCTGCCAAGATAATTATTTGTATGCTTAACTATTGATGTATTGCTTAGATTGTTATTTTGATACTACTAGCATGTCTAGGTGTTGTTTTCTCTGTTATATGTATGCTATCTTATATACCTACCATTTTAGAATAAACTATGCTTGATGATCTATTATTGGTATGCATGTATGCATGTCTAAATAGCCCTTTTTTCAACTCTAGTTTTAGTGGTTATTTTGCTCCATGAATGTTTTCATGTATTGAGTGATGCCATGAATTTTTTGATATTGATTTGTATCTGTTATTAGGTTGTTTAGATACCGGTTATATTTTGTTTCTCCATATTTTGAAAAGCATGTGTTACTATGGGCTTGTAGTATTGCTTGTTACTATTTTCATGTGCATGTGTATTTGTTTCTAGTTGTTTTCTTGTTATTTTGTTCATCCTCATGAATGACCAGAGAGTCATAAAACCTTATATGGCAATGTTATGAGAGTTGCACACCCACTTGCCTCATTCCATGTTGGTTGAGGATCCATAACATCAAATCTAGTGTTATTCGTGTGTATTGTATGTGCATGTTTTGCTTGTTGGTGTGTACCCTAGTGCTTTTGTAATTGAGTGCATTTTTTTGATGACTTGCTTGCTGTATGATTACTTTGTTATCAAGTGCTTGACTTAGTTTGGTTGTGATTGGGTGTTTTAATTTTTATTTTACGACGTTAGATAACAAAGACAGTATTATTTCCCGGAGAGGTTTTTATTGCAACTCTTGTTTATTTCAAGAGAAAGACCAAGACCAGTGCCAAGGCAAGCCACTCTCAATTCTTTCTCGTTGATTACTTATCATTATCTATCATTCATGTTTTACTTCTGAAGTTTTACAAAAGTTTGATTCAAAAACCATTTTCTTAGTGGACTATACCACTATCTTTATTATGTATCTAGTATGCTATATCCACTATATAATCTTGGTGTTACCAAGCCCTTTAGATATTTTAGTATCATCACTTTATTAACTTAAGTCCCTTAGTGGACATTTTAACTTGGTGTTTTTGGAAAACAAAAGCTTTGTAAAAACCCCGAGGAAAGGTGAGACCTTGTCCGAGGGAGGTTTGTGAAGGAGGAAATGTTTTCGACTTGTTTTCCAAAAATGACACATAACCTAGTCTTCACCGGACAACCAAGCCGTGCTGCCACATTACCCCAATATGGGAACGGGGTCTAGCTAAAAGCTTGTCGGTGTTAGTCCGTGTCTACCTCAATGTGCTATAGGTGTTAGAGTCCCCCGAACTGAATTGTCGCCGGAAAGGAAAACATGGGACATTCAGAGTGTGGGATTAAGTTCACCACCGGTTGCAACAGTTGGGTCTCCTGTCATGGCAGTGTGTTATCAGGGGAAACTGGATCGATACGTCTGATTCACTCAGCGCCGAGGAGAACAAACCTATTTGAACAGGTAGCCATTTACTGGCGCTTCCATATTGGATAGTTAGGATTAGTTATCTGATGTTTGCATACTGTCTTGGACAGTTCGTGGTTGTTCACGGCGGATGTACTAGATCTTGTGGATTGTGTACACCTCTGCAGAGTAAAACTATTCAGAATAGCCGCGTCCTCAGATATGCACAGTTGAATGACCATGTAGCTAGCATTGTGTCAATGTTTTCTAAAACTTGAAAAGTGTTTTGGAAATTGTACCTGGGAGGTACGTGGAAAGAGAATGATTGTACCTTTGAAGTACCATATAAATGATGATCTTTAAGATGTGATCTTCCAAGAAGTTTTGCAAAGAAAAACTTTCATCTATTTAGAATGCTTTATGAAAACCTTGTGGATATGCAATATCTACAAGAGAAATTAATTATCTTGTGATGTATCTTCTTCAACAAAGAAAAACTAAAACTTGTGCAACTATGATGGGTCTTAAATTCATCGTGGCTAGTTGAACCCTAATTACAGAATTCTACCTTTATATATGCATACTTGCATGTTTTGCTTTCATTTGGGGTGTCTTGCAAGTACAATCCAATGTACTCATATTGGTTTCGTCCCTGGCTATTGTCTTAGCAAGACTTTGAGCAGAAACCCAGAGAACCTGAAGAAGATGGTGTCGGTGACGACTGTGCGAGCTAGGAACGTCTCCGAGTCAGTAGCCTGTAGGTAGTCAAGGCATGACTTGGGTTTACCACGAGTGTGTTTTGAATACTTCCGTTGTTTAGTGTCTTTTCCTGCCTTGCGTGGAACTTGCGTTCAAGTGAGTCATGTGACCAGTTGTGTAAGACGTGTATTCATGTAGTGGATGTTGTACTCTGAATGCCAAATCGAGTATGTTGTTCACGACTAACTGATCATGGGATCGTGAATGTATGCCTACTGGAGGTCTCGGACTGCTAGTCTGGGGTCCCCACAAATTTTAAACAATTTGATAATGAGCATGTTGCTCAGGCTTGGGAAAGAATGAAATCTTTGGTAAAGAATTGCCCCACTCATGGACTGAATACTTGGATTATCATCGAAACCATTTATGTAGGTCTGAATTCTTCTTCAAAAAAACTTCTGGATTCAGCTGCTGGAGGTTCCTTTATGTCCATCACTTTGGGTGCTGCAACATAGCTTCTTCATAATATGATGATAAATTATTCTGAATGGCACACTGAGAGAGCTCCACAAGGTAAGAAGGTAAATTTTGTTGAAGAAATCTCTTCCTTGAGTGATAGACTTGATACTATTATGTTTATGCTTGTGAATGGTAAAACTCATGTTGATCCAAATAATGTTCCTTTAGCCTCTTTGGTTGCTCAAGAAGAGCATGTTGATGTAAACTTCATTAAAAACAATAATTTGAACAATAATGCTTATAGGAATAATTTTGGTAGTAAAAATTATAGGCCCTATCCTTCTAATAGTGGTAATGGTTATTCCTATGGTAATTCCTACAAAAACAATAGAAATGTACCCTCTAATCTTGAAATCATGCTTCATGACTTTATTAGTACACAAACTGCTTTTTAATAAATCCGTGGAAGAAAAGTTTGGCAAAATTGATGTTCTTGCTTCTAAAGTTGATAGCCTTGCTTTTGATGTTGATCTTCTGAAAATAAAGGTTATGCCTCGTGATTTTAAAGAAAGCAAAACTTTTAATGCCATTCAAGTTAGAATTGATGACAATGTTAGGATGTTGGCTGAATTGCATGCTAGGTGGGAAAGAGAAGATGAAATTGCTAGAAAGAATAATATAGCTAGAGTTTATACTATTACCACCACTAGTAATGTTTAAAATGCTAGTAAACCTCCTACTATTAATGGTAAGGTAATTGGTGTTGGGAATGTCTCTACTTCTTTTGCTAAACGTTTAAAATTGCCTGAAACCACTGAATCTGTTCCTGATAAGAGTGATGATTTTTTTCTGAAATATGGGAGACAATGGTCCCATTACCTTATATAATAATGATTTTGATTTTGATGGTTGCAATATTTATGAATTAATTATGTTCCTAAAAAATCTAGCTAGAAGTCCTAATGCTAGTGCTATAAATATGGCTTTTACAAAACATATTACAAATGCTCTAATGAAAGTTAGAGAAGAAAAGTTAAAACATGAAGCCTCTATCCCTAGGAAGCTAGAATATGGTTGGGATCCCATCATTAAAATAAAAGTGAATGATTTTTATTGTTAAGATTTATGTGATCATGGTGCCAGTATCTCTGTTATGCCTAAAAAACTCTATGATATGCTTGATTTACCACTTTTGGAACACTGTTATTTGGATGATCATCTTTCTGAAAATACTAAGAAGAAAACTTTGGGGAGATTTTGTGATGTTCTTATTATGGTTAACAATAACCTTGTCCCTGTTGATTTTGTTGTTATGAATATTGAATGCAATGCTTCTTGTCCTATTGTGTTGGGAAGACCTTTTCTTAGAACTATTGGTGTTGTTATTGATACGAAAGAGGGGAATATTAAATATCAATTTCCACTCAAGAAAGGTATGGAAAATTTTCCTAGAAAGAGAATGAAGGTACCTTTTGATTCTATTATTGGAACAAATTATGATGTTGATGCTTCTTCACTTGAAAATACTTGATTCTTTCTTTCTATGCCTAGCTGAAAGGCGTTAAAGAAAAGCACTCTTGGGAGATAACCCATGTTTTATTTCTGTAACTTTTCTTTTGTTTCCTTTGAGTCAAGGTGTTGTTTACTTCTGTAACAACTCCTTTATATATTTAAATTTTAGAATTGGTGTGCCAATTAAAATCTCTAGTGGAAAGTTGATGCTAGATTTGGATTTCTGCACAAGAACAGATGTTTTGTTGTGTACCGTTTATTTGGCCATAAATCCAAAAAACTGAAACATCCTGAAAATTTGTGTGCATGATCCTTAGATAATTACGCAACTTTTCTTAGTTCTGATTTTTCTGATTTGAGCAACGTAAGTGCCTCAAAAAAATTCGTCTTCACGGGATGTTCTGGTTTTGACAGATTCTGCTTGTTTTCTTTGCATTCTCTCTTTTACTATATTGAGTGGATTTATTTGCTCCACAAAACATAAATGGATGTAGCTATTGTTTAGAAAGTATTGGTAATGCTTGTGTCCATACAAAACATTTGATTTTTTTTATTATGCACTAACACTCTAATGAGAATTACTTAGAGTTTGGTGTGAAGAAGGTTTTGAAGGGTCGAGAGAAGAGGATGATATAATGTGATCAAGAAGAGTGAAAATCCTAAGCTTGGAGATGCCCCCGTAGATCATCCCAGCAAATTTCAAGAAGACTCAAGCGTCTAAGCTTGGGGATGACCAAGGCATCCCCTTCTTCATCAGCAACTTATCAGGTCACTTCTAGTGAAACTATATTTTTATCAGTCACATCATAAGTATTTTACTTGGAGCGTTTGTTTGTTTTTATTTTATTTTCTGTAATAAACTTGGTTGGATTATTGCATTGTTGTGTGGGAGAGAGGCACGCTCTACTTTTTCATATGAATACTCGCATTCTTAAATATTTTCTAGCTACTTCAATTCTTTTAGCTCCTATTTTTCATGCATCTATTATTCAGAGTTGTTAGTTCTTGTAGAGTAGTACTCTCTTGTTACATTGATAAATTATTTGGAGAGTGTTTGTTGAAATAAAGTGATTGGTGTTGGAAAACAATAAAATGTTTATTACTTATAATGGTGCAAAAATATGCTTGTTTAGACTCTGGCCTAGACTTTAACATGTTATGTTAGATATTATTTGAATTCCATGCTTATTAATTATTGATGTAGCATGACTTGTCTCAAATATATGATAGTACTTAATGTGCTATTTAAAGAAATCATGAGTTGTTTTTACCATATCAAAGTATAATATTGTGGTATTCTCCTTCGAATGCTTTATTTTGGTTGACTTGGCGCATGCTCACACCACGTTATGACTACAGACCAGCCGCCTCTAGCCTCTATGAGCATTTATTTTTTGACTTTTAATATCATTTATGCTATGATTAATAATATTTTGTCGCTATGCATGAGTATGGCCATTATTGCTCTCTTAGTTTGTCACCTCAGTCTCTTGCTAGCCTTCACCTGTATTGAGTATGAGCTCTACTCGTGCATCCAACTCCCCAAAACCAAAAGTTTGCCAAATGTGTCCACCATACCTACCTATATGTGGTATTTAATCACCACTCCAAAGTAAATTTCTCGTGTGCTACTTTTAAAACCTTCAAAATTATACCTGTTTTGTGCTATGTTTTAGCTCACGAGGACGCGGGTAGACGGTCATTATTTCGCTTGTTGATTAGACTTTACACACATGGACTAGTGGCATATACATCCGCTTATCCAATTCGCTAGAAGAGGTGACAATGGGGTGCCTAGCCCCAAATTTGGTTACTACGAAATTCTCTTCACTCTTTTTGCCCCTGATTTACCAGTTAAGCTAAGTTCATAAGTGTGTAAACAAAAGAGAAGAAAGATGATCTACTGACCACAGTAGAAAGGACGTCTGGCATGGGAGTCGCTCTTGTAAAGTTATGTGTGTGAACACATGTTCGTTGGGAGACCCCAAGAGGAAGGTATGAAGAGTGTAGCAGCAACTTTTCTCTTCGAAAGAAACCAAGGTTTAATCGACCAGTAGGATGAAGGAGTAACTTCAGAAGGTGAAGCAGCTGAGATGGCAGGGCGCACTACCGGTTCAGAAGCAACATGGAACCTACACAACACAATCAAATCACTTTGCTTCAACGAAGCAGTGAGGTTTTCAATCTCACGGGTTTTGCCGAACACAAAGAGGTTGAACGTATGGTGTGGAAAACAATATGAAAACAGTAGCACCAGTATGAAAGCAATAGGTGTTTATCAATATGAGGAAAAAGGACAGGGGTCCACAGTTCACTAGTGGTGTCTCCCCGTAAAAGATAAATAACATGTGTGGTGAACAAATTATAGCTGGGCAATTGACCGAAATGAAGGATGCACCGTAGTGCATATGCAAGACATAAAGATTACTATGTGATTGATGCAGGCATTAGAACAAGATACATAGACCGTTATCCAACTTCATCTATGACTAATAATCCACCCTCCGAATATCATCCAAACAAACTTTGGGTTAAGTTGCAAGAAACAGATAATTGCAGTAAGCAAAGTGTGTAATGTAAACAATAACATCATCCTTAGACAAAGCATTGTTATTTTCTCCCTAATGGAAACAACACATCCTCCATCCATCGTGTTTCTGCCACTCGAGCACATATGCAAAGGAGGCATGAACCCACTATCGAGCATAAATACTCCCTCTTGGAGTTACTAGCATCTACTTGGCCAGAGCATCTAGTAATAACGGATAGCATGCAAGATCATAAATAACATATGCATGAAGATAACATGATAGATTGATAATCAAAAGACATAGCATTCAACATTCATCAGATCCGAGCAAACACAACATGTAGCATTACATAAAGATGATCTTGATCATGTTAGGCAGCTCACAAGATCTAAACATGAGGTACAAAGTGGAGAGAACAACCATCTAGCTACTGCTATGGACCCGCAGTCCAGGGATGAACTACTCATGCATCACTTCGGAGGAGGGCATGGTGGTGTAGACCCCTCCGGTGAAGAATTTCCCTCCCTGTAGGGTGCCGGGGAGAGCTCCAGAACCTCCCGATCTCGGGATGACGATGACGGTGAACTCGGGTGTTTTTCCTGGAAAAGTGGTATATATTTAGGGTTTACGCCTCGGGGGGAATAAATATGCGAAAGGATAGAGGCGGTGGAGGCCTGGGGGCCCCACACCCAGGGATGGCACCCGCATGGTATGGGTGCGGGTGGAGCCACCCCATACCCTGCCCGTCCCCCTCGAGTTTACCTGTCATCCGTGCCCATACCTGTCAACGGGTGCAACTTTTTCCCGTACCCGTCACCCGACAGGGTAAAGGGTTGCCCGCGGGCAAAAATTCCCATATTAGTAACATAAAAAAATTGAGCCAAAATATGGCCATAAACAACAACATACAACCATAAGTCATTTATAAATAGCACCATACTCATAAATAACAACATATTGTAAACAAATCCACCTTCTCATAAATAGCACCACTTGCGCATAAGAAACAAATCATCATGAATGAGAAACAACATCACATCAAACAACAACAAATATGAAAATTAGGTTAGATTTAATTATATAATATGGCCCACTTGACAGAATTTATACGGGTAGAAGGGTACGCGGGTATGGGTAGTGCAATCCCATGCATGTACCCTCTCTGCCCGATGGGCATGGGATTTTCCCATTTATATACCCATGGGTATTTTTAGTCCCAAACCCTTACCCTAATAAGGTTTTTACCCGCAGGGTATCAGGGTACAGGGTACCCATTTCCATCCCTTCTCACACCACCCCCTGGCGTGGCAAAGGGGGGACCGCGCCACCCTATGGTGTGGGCCCCCTGAGGCCCCCCTCCGGGTCTCTTTGGGACTCCGTGGAACCTCCTAGATTTCTAAGACTTCCGGGCTTCGAATTTTCCAATTCTGAGAATATTTCTAGAACAAATTTTCCGAAACTTAAAACAGCAGAAAACAGGGAATTGGCTCTATGGCATCTTGTCAATAGGTTAGTCTGGAAAATTGATAAAAATGGCATAAAGTGTATAGAGAACATGTAGGAAACAATAAGAAAACAACATGGAACATCAGAAATTAGGGATACGTTTATGACATATCAACATCCCCAAACTTAGTTCCTACTCGTCCTCGAGTAGGTAAATGATAAAAACACATAATTTCTTAGGTGACATGCTACCAACATAAACTTGATCATCATATGTAAGCTGAGATCATAGAACTTAAACATAAGCATGATAAATAGAACTTTAATAATAAAGCATAGCAGTCATCTTGCATCATGAGAAGTAACACAAATAAAAGATCATGGATAATAATGCAAGGAAAGATATACGTTTGTTTCAAGTATAGAGAAAGCATGGCAAAGTGATATTTCGCAAGTCCTTAAGAGTGGGACAAAACATAAATGCCAGGACACCTTCAAAGTTCATGAGGAAGACTAGAACAAATAATTAGAGAACTAGCAATAACACATCATGAATCAATTAATAATGTTTCTGGGACAAATGCACATAAAACTCAGAATGGCAAAAATGCTCTCCCAACTGTGCATAAAGTTAGAAGATGGAGACTCAACATAAAAGTAAAAGAAAGGCCCTTTGCATAGGGAAGCATGGATCACTCATGTGCTAGAGCTTTTATTTTATTAATTAGAGCTATTAAAATTTTTTACACTCCTCCCATCCATCTTACACAAACCATGGCTAACCGAATCCTCGGGTGCCTGCCAACAATCACATACCATGGAAGAGTGTCTATATTTTGGGAGGTGTATGCTAATGTCAACGGATGGTAAACAGAAAATACAGTTCATCACAAGCCAACTAGATTTCACAAGAGAGGGTATCATATGAAGGACGCAACTTGTGTAGAAGGTCATCCCTGTTTCTCTTTTGTTTACACAATTATGCTTTGACTGATAAATCAGGGGCAAAAATAGTGAAGAGAGTTTGTGTGTATTAATTTGGGGCTGGGCACCCCGCTGCCAGCTCTTCTATAAATTGGATAAGAGGATGAAGCCACTAGTCCAGGGTGTGAAATCCAATCAACAAGTGAGATAAAGATTCTCTATTTACGTCCTCATGAGCAAAAACAGGAACACAAAGCAGGAGTAATTTTGAAGGTTTTAAAGGTAACACATGAGAAATTTACTTGGAGTGGCGGTTAATTACCACATATAGGTAGGTATGGTGGACATAATGGGAAAATTTTGGTTTTAGGGAGTTGGATTGCACGAGTAGAATTTCATACTCAGCACAGGTGGAGGCTAGCAAAAGACTGGGAGCGACAAATCAAGAGAGCATAAGAGCCATAATCATGCATAGCGACATAAACATGATTAATCAAAACATAAGTGGTATTACAAGTTCTAAAAATAAATGATCATAGAGGCTATTGACTGGTTCATATTCATAAACATGGTGTGAGCATGTGCCAATTCAACCAAATAAAACATTCAAAGGAGAATACCGCAAATTTATGCTTCAATATGACAAGAACAACTCATGATTCTTACAAGGGAACATTAAACACTCTCAGCTATTTGAGGCTAATCATGCTACTCAATAACCACAAGGATTTAAAACTAAAATAATATCTAGCATGATATGAAAAATTTCTAGCCATAGTCTATACAAGCTTCTACTTGCATCGTTAAAAATTCTACTTCAAGCAGCAGTTTCTTTTCCCAACAAGCACCATACAAATCATGCTTTGTCAAAAATTCTCTACATGCTACAGCAAGAAAACATGAGAGTAATCACATAAAAATACTAAAACTAACAACTATGAATAAGAGATGCAATGAAAACAAGAGCTGAACATGATTTTTTTTGCAGTAACTAGAAGAAAAACTAAGAATACTAGCATAGCAAGTATTCAAATGAAAAGGCGGAGTGTGTCTCTCTCCCAAACAAGGATGCTAGGTCCAATGATATTATTTCAGCAAGGAAAACAAAAGAAAACAAAGGAAAACCAAAGAAAGCAAATTAAAAACAAACAAACGCTCCAAGTAAACTTCATATGATGTGACCGAATAAAAATATAGTTTCACGAGAATTGACTTGATAGATAGTTGATGAAGAAGGGGATGCCTTGGTCATCCCCAAGCTTAGATGATTGGGTCTTCTAAAAATATGATTGGATGAACCACGGGGGCATCCCCAAGCTTTGACCTTGCACTCTTCTTGATCACATATATCACCTCTTCTCTTGACACTTGAAAACTTACTTCACACCATACTCAAACAATAATTCGCGTCATAGGGTTAGTGCAACAATAGAAAATCCATGGGTTATGTATGGAACAAGTGCTATTGATACTTTTAAACATTAGCGACAGCCAATAATGTTTCGTGAAGCAAATAAATCCACTTGACATCGCAAAAGAGCCAATGCAAGAAAAATGGCAGAATCTGTCAAAACCAGAATAGCCTGTAAAAATGAATTTTTTCGAGGCACTTACCTTGCTCGAATTGAAAAACTTAAAGAACTAAAAAGTTGCGGAATTAGCCGACGAATAAGTAAATAAAATTCAGGTCATTCTGATCTTCCTGGAGTTTTCACGATTTTTTACGGTGGACAGCAGAAATCTGTTTTCTGCGCAGAAATCCGAAAACCAACTCCAACTCTCGTCAGAAATATTTACTTGGCACTACTAAAACATGAAAAGAAAATATAAAAAGTAGTTTCTACAGGATTATACAACCCCTTTACTCAAAGAAAACAGATAGAAACAAAGCAAAAATAAAATGGGTTATCTCCCAAGAAGTGCTTTTCTTTAACGCCTTTTAGCTAGGCCTAGAAAAGTGGAATCAAGTGGATGCTCACATAAGAAATATGAAATTAAGAAAAGGAGAGCATAAAGAAGAAGTATAAAACAAATTGAAGTCTAACCCACTTCCTATGCATATTAATCTTGTAAATAAATTAATTAAAGAAGCTCAAACTAGAAATCATGGGAATGTAGAACAAGAGAAACTTCAAAACTTTCAACAAAAAGAGAGGTGTTTTAGTAACATGAAAAATCCTACAACCATATTTTCCTCTCTCATAATAATTTCCAGTATCATCACAAACAAACTCAACAACATAATTATCACATAAAGCATGTTTTTCATGGTCTAAAAGCACACAATTCATATCAAGCTAAAAACAGTGGGATCAAAATTAAAATTAAAATTAAAGACCTCTTCTTACCCACTTTTAGAAATAGCAAAATAAAATGATTGGTCACTCTTAAAAGGTATAGGACACATTATAGCAACCCTATTTTCAGTAGCATTATAATTTATAACATCAAGTAACATAGGACCATCATCTAGAGCATTATCATATAAATTTTCTAAACAAACTTCCTCATTATCATGCATATCAATAGTTGGAATAAATAGAGGATTCTCATAGGATTTATCAAAGTAGCATGGATTATAATAAAATATGGTATGAGTTAAAGAGTTACTATCATTGGAAGGTAGACATGGGAATTTTTCCTCCTCTTGATCATTACTGTCCTCCTCCTTTTCATCCAATGAGCTTTCAGAGTCAGCAAGCTCCTCTTCCATAGGCTCCTGCAAAGCATTAGTTTCCTTTGGTTGAGAGCATTTATAAAGATATTTAAGAATATAGTAATTTCATTCTTTGTAATTATGAAAGCAAAATTCAAGTATATCATAAGTCTCATATTTATAAGGTGTGTCATCATTATTCTTAAACAAATAAGCAATTTCGAATGCACCCTTCCAATCAATAAATTATTCAATTTGTTCCACATCGTACAGTTCATAATTTCCCTTAACACAAGAAGATATGGTAACATCATCATTACACTCACATATAAAAGGGAGGTGTTTATACCTCCTAAATCAACAAGACTTATCAAAGCAATAAGTAACATTATAAGTTGAGCACAAGTTTTTAGCATAGTTATGCAATCTATTAATTTTCTCCCATAAGTGTATTCCTTTTTGTGACAAGCGGTATTCCTTATAATATTTTTGTTGTTCTTCCGTGAACCCATCTTGAAAATAAGATCTATTTTCAAAGACATCAAACATTGATAGCAAGCATGAAAAAGCAAAAAAATAACAACTAGAATAAGATTTTTTTTTTTTTGTGTTTTTATATAGAGAAGCAAACAAGACAAAATAAAATAAAATAAGCAAAACAAAAACAAAGTAAAGAGATTGGAATTGAAAGAATCCCCTTGCAGAAATTCTCTTCCTCCACGACTACGGTGCCAGAAAACTTGTTGATGGCGTGTAGACGCCCTCATTGATAAAACCCAAGAGAAAGGTTGTGAAGAGTGCAGCAGCAAGTTTTCCCTTAGAAAGGAAACCAAGGTTGAATCAACCAGTAGGAGAACAAGCAATCTCTGAAGGTTGAAGCAGCTGAGGTGGAAGGGCACACTATCGGTTCAGCAGCAACGTGAAATCTACACAACACAATCAAATCACTTTGTCCCCACGAAGCAGTGAGGTTGTCAATCTCACCGGTTTTGCTGAACACAAAGAGGTTAAATGTATGGTGTGGAAAACAGTAGGAATAGTATGAAAGAAGCAGGTGTTTTATCAGTATGAGGAAAAAGGACCGGGGTCCAAAGTTCACTAGTGGTGTCTCTCCGCGAAAGATAAATAACATGTGCGGTGAACAAATTACAGCTGGGCAATTGACAAAAACAAAGGTTGCACCGTAGTGCATATGCAAAACATAAAGATTACTATGTGATTCATGCGGGCATTACAACAAAATACATAGACCGTTATCCAACTGCATCTATGACTAATAATCCACCCACTGAATATCATCTGAACAAACGTTGGGTATTAAGTTGCTAGCAACAGATAATCGCAGTAAGCAAAGTGTGTAATGTAAACAATAGCATCATCCTTAGACAAAGCATGGTTGTTTTCTCCCTAATGGAAACAACACATCCTCCATCCGTCACGTTTCTGTCACTTGAGTACAGATGTAAAGGAGGCATGAACCCACTATTGAGCATAAATACTCCCTCTTGGAGTTACTAGCATCTACTTGGCCAGAGAATCTACTAACAACAGAGAGCATGCAAGATCGCAAATAACATATGCATGAACATAACATGATAGATTGATAATTAGAAGACATAGCATTCAACATTCATCAGTTCCGAGCAAACACGACATGTAGCATTACATAAAGATGATCTTGATCATGTTAGGAATCTCACAAGATCTAAACATGAGGTATAAAGTGGAGAGAACAACTATCTAGCTACTTCTATGGACACGTAGTCCAGGGATGAACTACTCACGCATCACTTCGGAGGAGGGCATGGTGGTGTAGACCCCTCTGGTGTTGAATTTCCCTCCCGGCAGGGTGCCGAGGAGAGCTCCAGAACTCTCCCGATCTCGGGATGACGATGACGGCGGCCTCGGGTGTTTTTCGGGACGAAGTGGAATATATTTAGGTTTACATCTTGAGGGGAATAAATAGGGCAAAGGTTAGAGGCGGTGGAGGCCTAGGGGCCCAACACCACCCCATGGCGTGGCCAGGGGGCGCGCCGCCCTATGGTGTGGGCCCCTGAGGACCCTCTCCGGGTCTCTGCGGGACTCCGTGGAACCTTCAGGAATTCTAAGACTTTAGAGCTTCGAATTTTCCAATTCCGAGAATATTTCCAGAAGAACATTTCTCGAACTAAAAACAGCAGAAAACAGGGAACTGGCTCTGTGGCATCTTGTCAATAGGATAGTCCAGAAAATCGATAAAAATGACATAAAGTGTAAAGCAAACATGTGGGAGACAATAAGAAAACAACATGGAACATTAGAAATTAGGGATACGTTTATGATATATCAACGCAGTGCTGTGAGAACATGACAAGAGATGTTGATATGCGCTATGTTCCTGCAAGTATGAATAGTGCCTAATCCAAAGGATCGAGTAGCCTGACGAGCACGATTATGAGCTGGTGTTGAATTCCCTGGGCACATGGTGAGCTTTGCGGTTTAATTTGTTAGCCACCTTCATGTATTCTGCAATAGAATTCCTAATGCTCCAGGGAATTGAAGAGTCTGACACTACATTTTCTTTTGTACCCTTTGCTAGGTTGATATTATATGTGAAGATTTGCGCTTGGGAAATCTGCAGTTGGTGGATAAGCTTAGCAGAAACTAGGAGTCCTTCAGCTTCCGCCTGAATGGGAGAGGTTACTCCAGCAGTTTGGGCCTACAGAAAAACATTTGTGCAAAGTTATTGCTATTTCCAAAAGAAGTAGATCCTGATTCCTACTCTGTCGGCCGAGTGGTCCGGAGATGTCTTCTAAGCTACATCAACAAAGAAATAGGATTTTTCTCGCATCGGAGCTTGCAGATCTTCCTGTCTACATCGGGTTGAAGAAGGATTTTTACAAGTATCAGGACCTGAGCCGAGATTTCCATCTTGATTGTCCCATATAAGTGCCTTCGTCATCATAATGATGTTGTGGGGAGTGCATTTTTCCTACAAAACAAAGCCTCATTTCGGTATTTCCATAGACACTAAGAAAAGTCATAAGGTATGTGATATTGATAAAAGGATGATGTAAACAAAGAAGCGATTTAATCATGTGGGCAACATAAGGGAGATTTAGTAATAATATCTTCTCTAATATACCAGGGAGATTGAAACCATGCAGCACGAGCGCATGAACATGTGAAGAAGAGATGGTGATCATGCTCCTGTAAGCAACACCTAGAATAGAGACCATCGATATGTCTTGAGATTTGTGCCAGTCGACTACCTATCGGGATGGATTTCCTTAGAAGTCTCCCCGCAAAGGCTTTTACCCAAGGAATCATGTCCTTCCGTTTCCAGACATGTTGTAGGAGTTGAAGTGTGGTATCGTCTGGTGCATTGGCCGTAGGAATACGTGCAAGTTGGAGAATTTGTAGTGACACAAAATAGGCCGATTTAGAGTTGCACTTACCATTTGGCGTGGGTCTCCAAAAGAAAATGCCGTGTTCCTACAAGTCAATAATCTTTGTGTTTTTTATAATGTTAGATGTTAGATTTGCAAAGAGAGAGTCAATTAGATGGATATTCCAACTTTTAGTACCAGGAATTCAAAGGCGATTTACCAATGATGGGTAGGTGAATTGGTGATGTTGGGTAATAAGATCATAATGAACCATGGTCCGCGCAGAGCACCATGGGGCACTCAAAATTGAAATGTTACTTGTACCAAATAAAACATTTAAAGGAGAATACCACAAATTTACGCTTCAATATGACAAGAACGACTCATGATTCTTTCAATGGAACATTAAACAATCTCATCTATTTGAGGATAATCATGCTACTCAATAACCACAAGGCTTTAAAACAAAAATAACATCTAGCATGATATGAAAAAGTTCTAGCCACACTCTATACAAGCTTCTACTTGCACCATTAAAAATTCTACTTCAAGTAGTAGTTTCTTTTCCCAACAAGCACCATATAAAATATGTTTTAACAAAAACCCTCTACATGCTACAACAAGAAAATATGAGATTACTCACATAAAACTACTACAACTAACAACTCTGAACAAGAGATGCAACAAAAACAAGAACTGGACAGGAATTTACGTAGTAACTAGAAGAAAAACTAAGAATACTAGCATAGCAAGTATTAAAATGAAAAAGCGGAGCGTGTATCTCTCTCCCCCCCCCCAAAAGGATGCTAGGTCCAATTATATTATTGCAGCAAGTAAAATAAAATGAAACAAAGTAAAACAAAAGAAAAACAAACAGACTCTCCAAGAAAACTTCATATGATGTGACCGAATAAAAATATAGCATCACGAGAAGTGACCTGATAGATAGTTGAAGAAGAAGGGGATGCCTTGGGCATCCCCAAGCTTCGATGCTCGAGTCTTCTTAAAATATGCTTGTATGAACCATGGGGGCATCCCAAAGCTTTGAAATTGCACTCTTCTTGATCACATATATCACCTCTTCTCTTGACACTTGAAAACTTCCTTCACACCATATTCAAACAATAATTCGCATTAGAGGGGTTAGTGCAACAAATAAAAATCCATGGGTTTTGTATGGAAAAAGTGCTATTGATACTTTTAAATATTAGCTACAGCCTCTGATGTTTCGTGAAGCAAACAAATCCACTCGACATCGCAAAAGAGCCAATGCAAGAAAAATGGCAGAATCTGTCAAAACCAGAACGGACTCTAAAGACGAATTTTTTCGAGGCACTTAAATTACTCAAAACGAAAAACCGAGAGAACAAAAAATTCGCAGAATTAGCCGAGTAATAAGCACACAAAATTTCTCATTCTAGTCATCTAGGATTTTTCACGATTTTTTACGGTGGACGGCAGAATTCTCTACGCAGAAATCCGAAACCAACTCCAACTCTCATCAGAAACTTTACTTGGCACTAGTAAAACATGAAAAGAAATATACAAAGGATTTTCTACAGAATTATACAACCCCTTGACTCAAAGAAAACAGAGAAAAAGAAAGAAAAAAATAAAAATCATGGGTTATCTCCCAAGAAGTGATTTTCTTTAACGCCTTTTAGCTAGGCCCAGAAAAATGGAATCACGTGTTTTCAAGTGAAGAAGATGCTCACATACGAAATATGAATTAAGAAAAATAGATCATCAAGAAGCAAGTATAAAACAATATTAAGTCTAACCCACTTCCTATTCATAGGAATCTTGTAAAGAAATAAATCAAAGAAGCTCAAACTAGAAATCATGGGAAGGTAAAACAAGAGCAACTTCAAAACTTTCAACGAAAAGAGAGGTGTTTTAGTAACATGAAAATTCCTACAACCATATTTTCCTATCTCATAATAATTTCCAGTAGCATCATGAACAAACTCATCAACATAATTATCACATAAAGCATGTTTGTCATGGTCTAAAAGCACACCATTCATATCAAGCTCCAAAACATTGAGATCAAAATTTAAAATCAGCTCCTCTTTTTTCCCACTTTTAGCAATATCAAAACCAGATGATTGATCACTCATAAAAGGTATAGGACACATTATAGAAATCATATTTTCAGTAGCATTATAATTCATATCATCAAGTAACATAGTACCATCATCTAGAGCATTATCATATAAATTTTCTAAGCAAACTTCCTCATTATCATGCATATCAATAGTTGGAATAAATGGAGGATTCTCATAGCATTTATCAAAGTAGCATGGATTATCATAAATAACACTAGAAATATCATTATCACAAGTTTCATTCATAGTAGTAACAAATTCACAAGTATAGCAAGTATCAACTTCATCAAAAAGGGATATTTCAAAAGAATGTATAGGATGATCACAATTATGAGTTAAAGAGTTACTCTCATTTGGAGGTAGAAATGGGTAGCTCCATTCTTCTTCCTCTTGATCATCACTCTCCTCCTCTTTTTCATCCAATGAGCTTCCATATTCAGCAATTTCTTCTTCCATAGTTTCCTGCAAGGCATTAGCCTCTTCCTTTGGGGAAGATAATCTATTAAGTTAATCAAGTATGTAGTAATTACAATCCTTGTCATTATCAAAGAAATATTCAAGTATATTGTAGATATCATATTTCTAAGGTGCATCATCAATACTTTCAAGCAAATGGGCAATTTCGAATGCACCCTTCCAAGCAATAAATTCTTCAATTTGTTCCACATCATAAAATTCATAATTTCCCTTAACATAAGAAGATATGGTAACATTATCATTATACTCACATTGGAAAGGGAGGTGTTTATACCTACTACAACAACGAGATTTATCAAAGCAATAAGTAACATTATAGGTAGAGCACAAGTTTTTAGCATAGTCATGCAATTTATTAATTTACTCCCATAAGTGTATCCCTTTTTGTGACAAGCAGTGTTCCTTATAATAATCTTGTTGTTCATCCGTGAATCCACCTTGCCTATAAGATATAGTTTCAAAGACATCAACCATTGATAGAAAGCATGATAAAGCAAGAATAACAAGTAGAATAATAACAAAATAAAATAAGCAAAACAAAAACAAAGTAAATAGATTGGAAGTGAGAGACTCCCCTTGTAGAAATTCTCTTCCTCCCCGGCAACGGCGCCTGAAAATATGCTTTATGCGTGTGAACACACGTTCATTGGGAGACCCCAAGAGGAAGGTATGAAGAGTGCAACAGTAAGTTTTTCTCAGAAAGAAACTGAGGTTTAATCGACCAGTAGGAGGAAGGGGTAACTTCAGAAGGTGAAGCAGCTGAGATGGCAGGACGCACTACCGGTTCAGAAGCAACTTGGAACCTACACAACACAATCAAATCACTTTTCCCCAACGAAGCAGTGAGGTTGTCAATCTCACCGGTTTTGCTGGACACAAAGAGGTTAAACGTATGGTGTGGAAAACAATATGAAAACAGTATGAAAACAGTAGCAACAATATGAGAGCAGTATGAAAGTAGTAGGTGTTTATCAATATGAGGAAAAAGGACCGGGGTCCACAGTTCACTAGTGGTGTCTCTCCGTGAAAGATAAATAACATGTGTGGTGAACAAATTACAGCTCGGCAATTGACATAAATGAAGATTGCACCATAGTGCACATGCAAGACATAAAGATTACTATGTGATTCATGCGAGCATTACAACAAGATACATAGACCGTTATCCAACTGCATCTATGACTAATAATCCACCCTCCGAATAAAATCCGAACAAATGTTGGGTATTAAGTTGCAAGCAACAGATAACTGCAGTAAGCAAAGTGTGTAATGTAAACAATAACACCATCCTTAGAAAAAGCATTGTTGTTTTATCCCTAATAGAAACAACACATCCTCCATCTGTCACGTTTCTGTCACTCGAGCACAGATGCAAAGGAGACATGAACCCACTATCGAGCAGAAATACTCCCTCTTGGAGTTCCTAGCATCTACTTGGCTAGAGCATCTACTAATAATGGAGAGCATGCAAGATCATAAATAACATATGCATGAACATAACATGATAGATTGATAATCAAAAGACATATAATTCAACATTCATCAGATCCCAACAAACACAACATGTAGCATTACATAAAGATGATCTTGATCATGTTAGGCAGCTCACAAGATCTAAACATGAGGTACAAAGTGGAGAGAACAACCATCTAGCTACTTCTATGGACCCGTAGTCCAGGGATGAACTACTCACACATCACTTCGGAGGAGGTCATGGTGGTGTAGACCCCTCCGGTGATGAATTTCCCTCCCGGCAGGGTGCCGGGGAGAGCTCCATAGCCCTCCCGGTCTCGGGATGACGATGACGACGACCTCAGGTGTTTTTCATGGAAAAGTGGTATATCTTTAGGGTTTACGCCTGGGGGGGGGGAATAAATAGGCGAGAGGGCAGAGGCGGTGGAGGCCTGAGGGGCCCAAACCAACCCCTGGCTCGGCCAAGGGGGGGACCGCGCCACCCTATGGTGTGGGCCCCCTGAGGCCCCCCTCCGGGTCTCTTCGGGACTCCATGGAACCTCCAAGATTTCTAATACTTCTAGGCTTCGAATTTTCCAATTCTGAGAATATTTCCAGAATAACTTTTCTAAAACTAAAAACAACAAAAACATGGAACTGGCTCTGTGGCATCTTGTCAATAGGCTAGTCCGGAAAATCGATAAAAATGACACAAAGTGTATAATAAACATGTGGGGAATAACATGAAAAAAATCATGGAACATCAGAAATTAGGGATACGTTTACGACTTATCATAAAGTCTAGTTAACTTGTGACTTAATGTATTTTATATTTGCTGGTTCATTGACATAGACATACACCTCTCTCAAAATAGTTTTCAATACCTCTATTTATCAAATAAAAAGCTCTAGCACATGAGTAATCCCTGCTTCCCTATGCAAAGGGCCTTTCTTTTACTTTTATGTTGAGTCTTCATCTTCTAACATTATGCACCAATTAAAAGAGCATAGTTGTCATTCCGGGTATAATGTGCACCAGTCCAAAAATTTATTATTGATTGATTCATGATTATGTTATTACTTGTTCCCAAATTACTTGTGTCTAGTCACCACTTGAACTTTGAAGGTGTCCTGGCATTTATGTTTTGCTATCCTTTTAGGGACAAGAAGAATACCACTTTGCTATGTTTTCTTTATACTCAAAACAGATGTATACCTTTCAGTGCATTTTTATTCATGATCTTTTGTTTGTGTTACTTTTCATGTTGCAACATAGTTTCTAAGTTTCGTTGAATTATATCTATCATGCCTATGATTAGAGTATTTTGATCTCATCTTGCAATGCTTTTACAAATAATGTTGATCAAGATTGTGTTGGTAGCATGTCACTTCAGAAATTATTTTGTTTTTATGATTTTACCTACTCGAGGACAAGTAGAACTAAGATTGGGTATGCTTGATACGTCTCCAACGTATCTATAATTTATGATGTTCCATGTTATTATTATGCCGCATGTTTTCTATACATTTCTTAGCATTTTTATGCACTTTCTGGGACTAACCTATTGACGAGATGCCACAGCACTGGTTCCTATTTTCTGCTGTTTTTGGTTTCACAAAAGTTGTTTTGGAAATATTTTCAGAATTGGACAAAACAAAAGCCCAGGGTCCTATTTTTCTGTCATGTACACGGAGTCCGGAAGAGACCCGAAGGGTGCCAGGGAGGTGGCCACACCATGTGGCGGCGCGTTCCTGGCCGCGCCACCACGTGGTGTGGGCCCCCTGCCACCCACCGACATTGCCCTTTCGCCTATAAATAGCCTTCCTAGGAAAAACCCTAAGTACCCAAGCCTCCATCCAAGAAAAGTTCTGTAGCCGCCATCATCAACCCTAGTTCGGGAGGGTTCAGAAGCTCTCGCCGGCACCCTGTCGGGAGGGAAAATCATCACCGGAGTGATGCGTGAGCAGTTCATCCTTGGACTATGGGTCCAAAGCAGTATCTAGATGGTTGTCTTCTCCTCCTTATGCCATCATGTTTAGATCTTGTGAGCGACCTAACATGATCAAGATAGTCTATTTGTAATGCTACATGTTGTGTTTGCTCGGATCTGGTGAATATTGAATGCTATGTCAAGTTGATTACAGATCTATCATATTTATGTTATTTGTGATCTTGCATGCTCTCTGTTACTAGTAGATTTTTTGTCCAAGTTGATGCTTGTAACTCCAAGAGGGAGTATTTATGCTAGATTGTTGGTTCATGCCTCCAGTAATATGGGAGAGTGAAAAAAACTTCTAAGATTGTGGATGTGTTTTTGCCACTAGGGATAAAACAATAATGCTTTGTCTAAGGAAAATTGTATTGTTTACATTACGCACTTTACTTAATGCAATAATCTGTTGTTTGCAATTTAATACCCAAAGTTTGCTCGGACGACGTCCCGAGGGTGGATTATTAGTCATAGATGCAGTTGGATGACGGTCTATGTATCATGTTGTAATGCCCAAATAAATCTCATAGTAATCATAATATCATGTATATGCACATGGTGCAGCCTCTATTGGCAATTGCTCAGCTATAATTTGTTCACCCAGCACGTTATTTATCTGTTATGGAGAGACACCACTAGTGAACTATGGACCCCGGTCCATTCTTTTTCACTGATAATACAACCTACTGCAAACACTGCTCTCATTTCATTCACTCCAAACAAACATCATTTTCCACACTATACGTCTAATCCTTTGTTTTCAGCAAAACCGGTGAGATTGACAACCTCATTGTTTCGTTGGGACAAAGTATCTTGGTTGTGTTTTGTGGAGATTCCACGTTGCCGCTGAGCCTGGTAGAGCGCCCTACCAACATCAGTTGTCAACAACATTCAGAAGTGATTTCTTTCTCCTACTGGTATGATTAAACCTTGGTTTCTTTCAGAGGGAAAATCTTGCTGTTGGACTCATCATACCTTCCTCTTGGGGTCTCCCAAGGAACGTGTGCCCACACGCCATCACTAGGGCAACGGAACTCAGGATTCTCCGAAGGTTAGCGTGCCAGGACTTGGTTATTGTTGTCTCTTTATACGCTGATGACATGGTCATCTTCTGTCATTCAAACAGGGAGGAGATGCAAAGTATCTGAGACATACTTGCGCATTTTTGGGATGCATCGGGCCTTTCAACAAACTTTGCAAAGTGCTCGGTCTCCTCAATGGGGTGTACCGATGATGATACGACGTTGGTGGCCAACACCTTTGGCTGTAAGGTTGCCCAGTCCCTGTATAATATCTAGGGATCCCTCTAGGTCCACGGAGGACGTCGGGATAGTCCTTACAACCCCTCATCGACAAAATCGTAGATCAGCTCCACAAGTGGAAGGCGGCAATGATGCCCAAGGCTGGGAGACTCGCGCTAATAAAGTCCATTTTAGTTGCGACCCCCCTACACCAAACTGATGGTGCTCAACATCAATAAAAAATGCTTGTCTCTGACTGCGACTTGCCTAGGTATCCACCTTAGGCGCCGCTCTCTTGTTTCACTGAAAAGATATTCCGGGGCTTCCTTTGGGCCGCAAAAACAGAAGAAAAATGGGGGCAATTCCATGTAAATTGGGCAAGGGTGTGCCGGCCGTTGAGCCTCAGAGGCCTTGGTATTCCAGACTTGGTGCATACTTCCTTCAGTCTATGGGTGCGGTGGATGTTGCGGATGCACACAGACTCGAAACGACCATGGCGTGGATTAGACATGCAATTCTCTAAGGATGAGCGAGCAATCTTTGCGGCCCCATTACGTATGAATCTCAAACATGGCACCACTCCCATGTTTTGGGAAGACAGATGGATCGAGGGTAGATCTTTAAGGGAGTGGGCACGAGCGCTAGTAGTGCTTGTACCTAAAAGGCCTCGAAAGCGTCGAACGGTCTGGGAGGCGCTAGTGGAGCGTCGGTGGATCTCAGACATCATTGGGGCCCTTGACCCAGTTTCCCTTTGTCAGTACGTGCAAACATGGAGATGGGTGCAACATGTGCAGTTGACATACGCGCCCGATAAGCTGCTTTGGCGTTGGACTAGCAACGCAGAGTACTCCTCAAAGTCGTGTTATGGTGCCTTGTTCCATGGGGCCATTGAGTCGAGTTTGTGGGAGTTAAACTAGAAGACATGGGCACCGCCAAGGGTGAAATTCTTCATTTGGCTCGCGTGGCAAGATCGATGCTGGACATGAGTAAGGCTTGCGAGAAGAGCACCCCCTCACCATGCCCTATGTACCCTATGTGATCAGGATCCCGAAACAATATCCCACCTCCTTACGGGATGTTCGTTCTCTTGGACAATTTGGCCCGATCCGATCTATGTTCCGGCCCCCCGGCTGTGTAAGACGACTTTGTGCACTGATGGAGGCTGACCCTAAATTAAACCCCTAGACTGTTGCGCAGAGGCACATCAACGCTCATAGCCCTCACAGCATGGTGCATTTGTAAATAGCGAAACACAATCGTCTTCAACAACACGAGCCCCTGGGTCAGCGCTTTGGTGGAAACCATCAAGAACAAGGCAAGGGAATGGGTGAGCGCGGGCGCTAGAGGCCTCATACAACTTCTCTCCTAGTTACCTTGGGTTGAGTTGTACTGTGTGGGGTGGCCTCGTTCTTGTGCTTGTACAAAAACTCTCTTTCTATCAATGAAATGAAACACAAAGTTTTCGCGTTTTCGCGAAAAAGTTCTATCGGACAAAAAAAAAATAGACGTGAAAAACTAAAAATGGTATATGCCTTCACACCAATAAGTACAGATTCAAGATTGAGTTTGAATTGGACGAGAAAGGCAGTGTATATATATCCTAAGAAATACTCCCTCCGAAATGCATCATCTCTTAGCATGATATCCGAGTTAATAGACGATTATAGGATACAACCATCCTAATGCATTGTATGTTTAGTGTTGTATCTAAATAAACATGTATTTAGTAATCTTAGCCTCATACTTATATGTGGTTGGTCTAACAAGTTATTTTGCCTTTGATACCGTGTAAGAGCCGTATGCTAAATAAGATACAACACTCTTCTCTTTCCTCATTTAATATAGTGCCACATCAACATTATGCTATATATTGTACCAATATACTACCATTACGGAAGGTCTTACTCCCATTATGGAGGTAGTAGCATAGTTTATAAAAATGTGTATGTTACTACCCTATATTACTTCCCATTATGACCAGCTTTAGGGTGTTGATTGTGTAAGCTAGCACTACATTTCTGCTGCCAACTTATAACTCGGTGTCAGTCGGCCACTCTCAGGTTAGTACAACAATGAATGAACAATATCTCACGTGGGCAAGCGGCGTAAATTCAAGGGGGGAATTTCACTCCCCAGCCTCTGCACTGACTAGAGATCCACACAACTATATATGCATGAGTATCAGGATTTTTATTTGGTTACAAACCAAATCCTATCCTTAGGAGAAGGTATAGCATACCAGTATGGCAGTGTATCATACACGTTTTGCACTAGGGTCAGGAGCCCACACATCTCTTGACCGCCCGTCGCCTCCAACCGATCTCCCAGTCTCCTGCTAGCTCTGGTCAAAGCAAGCACACATCCAGAAAGCTCCAGGCGTACTCTCTTCATCCTTCGCAAAGGTATTGACTCTTGGGTCTCCCCGCACAAGGGTAGATTCGGAGGATCCCTGATCCGATCTAGAAGGTCGACACCAGATCTTCCCTCACCAGTCGCTGCCGCCGTCGGTGGCGGCGGCCAGGCCATGGCCGTCGAAGATGGAGGGCGAGGCTCGTGTAGCCTGCCGGATTCCCTTCTTGCGGGGGGTTCGGTTCCTTGGTGGTGCAAGTGGAGGTCTGGCAGCCGGACATCGGCGCTCGCCTATGTGCGGCGTCTATCGTTGGGCTAAAGGGAGGCATGGATGGCGATGAGAGGGGTGGGCATGCGGTGATGGCCGGAGGCGACGGTGCAGAACCTACGGCGATGGAGCTCCTACCCATGCCTAGGGTGCGCTTCAGCCTTGTTCCTGTCGTTGTCACGTGTGTCTTCTCCTTTCGATCTATTCGCTGGAAGCTAGCCAACAACGTGTGGGCCTGCTGGTGTGCTCGAATAAAGGCGATGGTCCTAGGGTTCCTCTTGCGCCAAGACGAAGACCCGCCTGATACTTGTCCTTTCCGATCTGGTCTAAGTGGCGGGTTCTGAGAGGCTTCGCCGGCGAACTCCCATGGGCATGCTTTGCCTGGAGATTGCTGGATCGGGTGGAATTCGGCCGTGTCCATTGGTTCTTCATTAAGGAGGTAGAGGCGCGAAGCTCTGCTATGTATTGCCACGAGGAGATATTTTACTCCATGGTGAAGTCAGAGATGGAGAATGTCAAGCCGAGATCAGAGGACTAGTAGTGGTGATTGGAGACTAAGGCCTTGAGGAACTTGCTTGGAGTTTCGGGTTTTGTAGCAGCGGTATGTAAGTGGGGGGAGACAACACTTGTGAAGTTCAAGATCTTAGCTTTCATCAGGTGTTGTCTTGGTGGTGGTTGTGATGTTGTTGCAAGGACGGGAACTCTGTAGCGAGACTTTTCATTTTTATTTTTTTTCTTCTTTTTTTGGTTGTGTGCATCCGTCGTTTCATTGGGCCATTGCGTTGTTGCAGAGGTTGTGCGTAATTGGTATGTTCGCGATATTAATATATACTCTTTATCGAAAAATGGGAGAGTGACGTTGATAAGAGGGACAAGAAACAAACAGACCATACAACAACAATAGTTATCAACCAAAACATAAGCACTCGCACAACAACCGATGAACGAATAGTGCAGTTATAGTCGATAAACAGATAGTTGAAAGTTAGTCGTGAACAATCGATAATACGGTTGGTACTACCTAGTAAAGCTCGGAGCCGTTATCTTTTGAGACCCCCTTCAATTATATTACTTCCTGATACGTCTCAAACGTATCTATAATTTTTGATGCTCCATTCTTGTTTTCTATCCAATACCTGTATGTTTTCACATGTTTCCTTCGTTTTTCGGACGTTTTCACGGACTAACCTATTGACAAGATGCCACAGAGCCAGTTCCTGTTTTTTGTTGTTTTTGGTTTCAGAAAAGTTGTTGTCGAAATACTCTCGGAATTGGACGAAACAAAAGCCAAAAGTTTTAGAATTCCCGGTACGTATACGTAGTCTAAAGGAGACCCGGAGGGGTGCCCTGGAGCCAATATACCATGGGTGGGCGCGGCTCCCCCTGGCCGCGCATGTAGGTGGTATGGGCCCCTCAGGTGCCCACCGCCATCGCTCTTTTTCCTATAAAGTCCTCCGAGGCATAAAACCTAAATATATTGGGCCCCTTCCACGAAAATTTTCGTAGCTCCGCCGCGGCCACCGACAAGTTTCGGGGGACAAAAATCTCTCTTCCGGCACCCTGCCGTGATAGAGAAGTGCCACCGGAGCCATCTCCATCGACTCCACCGCCATTTTCGTTGCCGTTGTTGTCTCCTATTATGAGGAGAGAGTAGTTATCCCCCCGGGGCTGAGGGCTTGATGCATGTAAAATGCATACATGAACTTTGCATGTTATTACTTGTTTTTCCTACATATTAGCAACTTATATTCATGTTTTATAATGATTTTGGGGATTTTCTGAACAATCCCCCTTCTTTTGGTTCTAACCCTGTTTTTCCAGAAAACGTACTTTTTAGTGTTTCAGACTTTCCGGGAGCTTCGGGACTCCAAAAAGGGCAAGGCCAAAGAGCACAGTTCAGAATTTTCGAGACGAAGACCATGGGCCAAAGTAGAGGGCCAAAAGGCCAACCAGGTGGAAAAGAGGACCCTCCACGAGGCCAGATTCCTTGGCCGCGTGTGGGGCCCCCTTTTACCCCTGTGGCTCCGATGCCGTCGATCTTTCTTCTCCCGGGTGTCTCGTGACCTAAAAACGACTATATAAAGGGTCCCCTGGCCTTTTCGAGGAAGAGGCGGCACCGAGAGACGAAACCACGAAACAGAGAGACAGAAGGCTGCCGCCGGAGAAGATCGGAGGGGGGAAACGCCGCCGGGATCACCCCCGGAGGGCTCCACCCCCTCCGGCGTGTTCATCATCAACATCTACAGCAAGATCAGCTCCATCTCTCCACTGTAATCTCTTGGCAAACATGATGTATGATGCAATACTATATTCCCTTGATGTATTGTGTCTCCCCATCTATGTTTGAGTAGTGAATTGTTCTTGGCAATGGTGAAATAGTTTGTTGATTGGTTGCATACAAGTTTGTTATCTTCTATGATTGTCTTTATGTACAATATATGAGTGCACACATATGTTGGGGAATGCATGTAAGGTGATCACCGGTAGCATAATGGAGTGGTGGTGACTTGGGAGTGACAGTAACCTGAGACCGAGCCACAAAGTTAAGTTATTGGGGGATATATATAGGGGACCTTAGAACGTAAGGCTATGGTGGGACTTTATGTCTTAAGAAATCTTGTGCAGTCATTTACTTGGCCACATGATCCATCATAAGGGGTTGTAGATCATTTACTTGACTATACCTATTCATGGCTCCTTCCTAGAAGAAACAACTAAGACTAAAACATGTGCTTCACTAATTGTGACAACCACACGAACGAAACACCTATTGCTAGAACACTTGCTCCCTTGAGATACTTGAGATATTTGCTGCTTGCTACTTGTGAAACTTTCTTAGAAACTTGCATTTTAAACTTGCTTCACTAGTTACTAGACAAACCACACTCCACGTCACTTGCTTTTAATTAGTTAGTTCCTTTTAGTCAAACTTATTGCTTTGCATAAACAACCATATAAGAGGGTTATAGGGCTTTAGAGAATAGATAGCTTACCTTCAGCTCCTCGTGGGTTCGACACTCAAATACTTATCGAAAGGTACTACAATTGATCTCCTGCACTTGGGAGTCATCAAGCACTTTTCTGGCGCCGTTGCCGGGGAGCGTTGTGCTAAGCTTTTATTCTTGTTTGCATTGCATACTAACATATAAACCTAAAACACAAAAAAAATTATAAAATGGAAAACAACCAAACAATTTTAGAACTATATAATATCTACCTTGAATTAGGACATGAAGTGTTGGAGGAGAAATTGAAAAATTATTTGCACAACAATCATATTTGTGGTAGTACTAATTCTTTGAACACATTTATTGCTAAGGAAAACCTTGAGCTTGGGGAAGTTTGTCTTGATGAATATGATATTTTTAGTCCCCCTTCTATTGAGGATAAAAATGATATACTTTCTGATTCTATGGAAAGTTTTAAGCTTGGGGAAGTTGGTTTTGATGAGCATGATATTTCTAGTTCCCCAAGCTTGGAGGAGAAAATTCACTTTGATGATACTATGCCTCCTATATATGATGATTGCAATGAAAATTATGAATGTTTAACTCCCACTATCACTAATGAGGATTTTACTTATGTGGAGAGTAGTGATTCTTTTATGCATGTGGCTCATGATAAGAATGTTTTATGTGATATTCATATTGTTGAATCTATTCATGATGCCACTGAAAATTATTATGAGAGAGGGAAACATGGTTACACATATTTCAACAATATTAAGTTTCCCCTCTTTATGCTGAAAGTATTGAAGTTGCACTTGATCTACCTTTCTATGCTTGCTATTATGTGCTTCTTTTATTTGTTTCATTACAAAATGCCAATGCATAGGAAATGGGTTAGACTTAAAAATAAATTGTTTAATATTTTTTTGGTGTGTTCCTTATGCTTTAATTTCCTATTCGGTTTGAGCACACATTTATGTCTTTACAACATGTAAAATGCCTTTACCTACTATTATGTATCATTTAGTTTAAGATTTTCATTTTATAAAAAATTTGGCAAAGTAAATGAGAAGGATGAGTAATGGAGAAGTTGGGGTCGACCTTGAACATGTGTTGTTCATGCCAATGAAACCATTGCAAAGTCTCTATCATTAAAACTTTTTCCAAAGCTAAAAACAATAAAATTATTAGTTCACTACTGTAACATCACATTTCTGTCTTATTTCTCATCTTAAATGGCAAGAATAATCTTATATGAGAGATAGGATTAAACAATAGTAATTAGTTGTCAAGAAAACAGATTCCTGAACTTCACTGCGAAAAATGTTTACAATCACATAAGTGGAATTTTGACCTGGTAATTTACGAAAGCAATATTTAGTTATCACTACATATTTCATTAGTTTTAAGTTTTCTGATTTGAGCAACTTAAGTGCCTCTAAAAATTCACTCTTTACGGGCTGTTCAGTTTTTGGCAGATTATGTCTTTATTTTGCATTGCTCTCATTACTTGTGTTTTGTGTGGTTCTTTTGATCAAGGAGCAATGCACAACTGTAGTAAAAGTAGTTAATATTTAGAATCAACTCATGATGTGTCTTTGCTGTACCTATGTGGATTTTATTTATGGAGGAACTAACCCCTCTAATCAAGTTTTATGTTGAGATTTGTGTAAGAAGAATTTTTCAGGAGGAAGAGTTGAGTGAGATGAACAAAGATCAAGAGGGACAACCAATCAAGCTTGGGGATGTACCCCTGGGCTCACCCTACATGTATCAAATAAGTACAAGAATCCAAGCTTGGGGATGCCGAGCCACCTCACTCCAACCATCATGATGTTAAGTAAGTAAAGCCTAGCTATATGGCTATAAAGAAAGCGCTTTACGGGAGGCAACCCGGTTGTTTTTGTTTGGATTTTCCTAGTGTCCTCTTTCTGTCTCAAGAGATTAGTTTTTTTTTAATTCTGGAGTTTTCAATAAAGAGTCAAGTCAAACCCATTTGGACTTATAAGTTGCTATCCTAGTGCATGAAATTTCTGTTTCAGCACGAGTCTGTTCACCGTATGATTTTACGTTTTTCATTGGTATGTCGGATTGAGCTAATTTTTTAGTATATTCTTCAAATTTTAGTCCTATGTAAGCAAAAAAATTGGCTTAATTTTTTGACGAGTCTAGCTTAGGGAAAAACGTTCGTTTTGCTGCTGTTTCTTTTCTAGACAGATTCTGCCTTTTTTTGTTTTATGCACTCTTTGGGCTTGGGAATCGAATTTCCATGATTCTTTCAAGCAAGAGAGTGGACATACAACATAATGAACCTTATTGTCTATCTACTGGAGCATTTGATTTGGAATTTTGCACAGCAAGCATGTGATTTGTTTGTCCTTGCTAATCTCACCCCACAGAAAAAGAATGGGAGAAACATGTTTTGTGAAGTTTTTTTCACAGGGAATAGAGGAGCTGCGCCTCAAGACATCCAAGAATGGTGAAAGCCATAAGCTTGGGGATGTGATGAACACCCCACTGGAGCTACACTCTTTTGGTTAGCACACGTCTACTTTCTGTTTTTCTAAGCAAAGCATTTATCGTAGAGACTTGAAGCGTCTAGTTTTTGTTTTTATTTTTGTTTTGGTAAGACCACGCCCATCATTTTATATGAGATTGAGCTACTGGAGTTTGGGGTTGGAATGTATTGGATGCTAGTATTATGACTTGGAATAGGGATGCCATGGTTGATTTGAAGAGCTACATATGTTTGCATGATTTATAGGCTTTTTATGTGTAGAAATTTGCAATAATGTTGTCTTGAGCTATCTCTTATTCATGTCCTTGATGTTAATTGCTGGTTTATTTAGTTTGTCATGAAATGAGTAGTTCTATGGACATATGCATGCATAGTAGCTGGTCAACTATCTCCCTCTTGCTAGCCAAAAATTTAAAAATTTCAACAAGTAAAAACTTGTTTCCAACACTCATTAGCCAAGTATTTCCAGTGAGTCCACCATATCTACCCATTAGCTTCATTGCTATTCCGAGTATGTTCACCATGTTATTGTGTTATTTATGTTCTAAATTAAGATATTCACTTTATTAATTGTCATGGGTTGAACTTGGGATAGGACTCTCACGAACTTTTGAAAGCACACTTTACTTTTTATGCATCTAATAAACATGACCTAATAATGGGAGCCACAAGTTTTGCGTTTGACAAGTGTGTGGTTGGGAGCTAGCTATAAACGTATATCACCGGAAAGCTTTCAACATTGCACAAAAATTTACATTTGGTTGATATCATGTACTTTTGTTTTTGGACTCCTGCCATGCCGAAATGAAATAGAGGAATAGTAAGTTTTGATGAGTAAGTATCTATATGACTAGAGAAACGCATTGGGCCGCTAACCCAAGCCATGCTTTATCATGGTGGAAATTTACTTACAGCTTGAGTGACTCTACAACACATCCTACAATAAAATAAGAAGCCATGCATAATAGTGAATGAAAATAAAAAGGATAATGAGTCTACTCCGTTTGTTTGTCTTGTCATTGTGACATGGGCTTGTTTCCATGTCATGGGGAAAGAGGTACCTCTTTGCGGTTCTCTATGATGTCATTAATACTTATTATGATTGTACAAATTTTATTAGGAATCTTAAGTTGAGTAATCATGGAGTAGGTTTTCACACTCACGTGGCATGAGGCTTTCAACCACCTTGTCATTCACATTACTTCAACATTCACCATTTAAGATGCTAGTGATAAAGGGGCAATGAGAGTCCTAGATCAATGGATACCATATTTCAATTAGTAATTTTAGTTGAATAATTTAGAGGCTAAATAAGACTTGATCATGTTTTACCTCTACTCAATTTTCTCCAAAGTGTCCACCATATTTTCTATTTTCCATTATGCTATTCTTTGACCAATATAGGATTTTATTTTTCATTTTGTGTATGCATTTGGTCCATAGTGCTTTTATTTCATTATACACTTTGTGAACTTTCATGAAGCATCTTTGCTTGCATATTTGATATTTCTTATAACATGAATTGTATGTTGCTACTCATCTACATTATGAATCATTTGATTATATGTAGCATGAATAATCTTCTTTGATATTCCATGATTGTTTTAAAATGCAAAGTCCATGTTAGTTTTATCACCTTCATACTCGAGGACGAGTATGGGTTAAGCTTGGGGATGTTGATGCATGTAAAATGCATACATGAACTTTGCATGTTATTACTTGTTTTTCCTACATATTAGCAACTTATATTCATGTTTTATAATGATTTGGGGGATTTTCTGAACAATCCCCCTTCTTTTGGTTCTAACCCTGTTTTTCCAGAAAACGTACTTTTTAGTGTTTCAGACTTTCCGGGAGCTTCGGGACTCCAAAAAGGGCAAGGGCAAAGAGCACGGTTCAGAATTTTCGAGACGAAGACCATGGGCCAAAGTAGAGGGCCAAAAGGCCAACCAGGTGGAAAAGAGGACCCTCCACACGGCCAGATTCCTTGGCCGCGTGTGGGGACCCCTTTTTGCCCCCGTGGCTCCGATGCCGTCGATCTTTCTTCTCCCGAGTGTCTCGTGACCTAAAAACGACTATATAAAGGGTCCCCTGGCCTTTACGAGGAAGAGGCGGCGCCGAGAGACGAAACCACGAAACAGAGAGACAGAAGGCTGCCGCCGGAGAAGATCGGAGGGGGGAAACGCCGCCGGGATCACCCCCGGAGGGCTCCACCCCCTCCTGCGTGTTCATCATCAACATCTACAGCAAGATCAGCTCCATCTCTCCACTTTAATCTCTTGGCAAACACGATGTATGATGCAATACTATATTCCCTTGATGTATTGTGTCTCCCCGTCTATGTTTGAGTAGTGAATTGTTCTTGGCAATGGTGAAATAGTTCGTTGATTAGTTGCATACAAGTTTGTTATCTTCTATGATTGTCTTTATGTACAATATATGAGTGCATGCATATGTTGGGGAATGCATGTAAGGTGATCACCGGTAGCATAATGGAGTGGTGGTGACTTGGGAGTGGCAGTAACCTGAGACCGAGCCACAAAGTTAAGTTATTGGGGGATATATATAGGGGACCTTAGAACGTAAGGCTATGGTGGGACTTTATGTCTTAATCAATCTTGTGCAGTCATTTACTTGGCCACATGATCCATCATAAGGGGTTGTAGATCATTTACTTGACTATACCTATTCATGGCTCCTTCCTAGAAGAAACAACTAAGACTAAAACATGTGCTTCACTAATTGTGACAACCACACGAACGAAACACCTATTGCTAGAACACTTGCTCCCTTGAGATACTTGAGATATTTGCTGCTTGCTACTTGTGAAACTTTCTTAGAAACTTGCATTTTAAACTTGCTTCACTAGTTATTAGACAAACCACACTCCACGTCACTTGCTTTTAATTAGTTAGTTCCTTTTAGTCGAACTTATTGCTTTGCATAAACAGCCATATAAGAGGGTTATAGGGCTTTAGAGAATAGATAGCTTACCTTCAGCTCCTCGTGGGTTCGACACTCAAATACTTATCGAAAGGTACTAAAATTGATCTCCTGCACTTGGGAGTCATCAGGGCTCTACCGGTAGCTATGTGTTTCATCTGTCTCTCCCATGGTGCGATCTTTATGTGATCATGAGCTTTGTAATCTAGTTGAATAAATAGATGTTACTCTTCATCTGTTATGCTACTCAAGTGGTTTTGTTATGAGATCTCTGTAGACATTTTGATCACGGTGTAAATGTGATAGTGTGTGCCCCGTGTGGTTTAGCATGATACTTATATTTTGTGTTGGATGACCCTATGAAATTTTGGTGTTTGTCTGGAACCATCTAGGTCTCATGGTGATAGCGTGAGGGTTATCTAGATGAGGAAACGCGAACTCTAAGGAGTGCTTTTTGCAGCCCTACGCAATGATTGATGTTTGTTATCCGACGTATTGTCGGTCATCTAGATAGAATCTTCCCCTATACCCCACGTAGCATCTCTTGGACCATAGGTTTAATCTCTTATTAGGGTGGGTACGATTGCCATTATATGGTCGTTGTGGCCATATATAACGATAAGAAATGTTCTCATATACAGGTTATCTACCGATGCACTTGCTTGCTTCGATCATGGCTGTCACTGCATCTTCTGGTGTTTGGCGACCCGTCCTCGGAGGTGGCTTCGAGACCCGAGAAGGTAGTGAGGGAGCTTTTGTTCAATCATGGATGTCAATATAATCTTCGGATCTTCCCTCCACCGTTTTAGGCGTGTTTACAATTTCTCAATTTCTTATTATGATATGTAATTCATCTTTAATTTTGTTGTTTTTAGACTTTTGAATTTGGTGGGCTGTGTGCATATTAAATACGCAGAGGGCCGTGTGTAATACTTAAATTTTAATAAAATCCCTTTAAAAAAGTTACTCCAAATAAAGTCCTAATTAGAAAAAAAAATCTTGTTTTGGGCGGGAGCCCGGGAGGCCGGGAGCATGTGTGGTCCGGACCCTGTTTGTTTTTCTTTGGAGCAACTTGCGACATTCGGCGGCGCTTCTTCTGCTCCCAAAAACCCCCAACTCCCGAGTCCCCCAGGCGGAGACAAAGCCGACGGTGGTGCGAGGCGTGGCAAGGCGGCAGAACCCGTCGGCGGCGGCCATGGACAACTCGGACTTCAGCTTTCGGCTCAGCGTCGAAAGATCTCTTCGATCCGGGCTTCCGTACGGTGGGCTTCCAAGCAAGGACTCGCCGCAGATGGCCTTCTTCGACGCGGCCTCCGAGGGCGACCTTCCCCGCCTCAGGGGTGAGCGAGCTCTCCATCGGTCCCATCTCTTACGAGTCTGGCCGCGCGCCGCCCACCTTCCCTCCAACGCGGCCCTGCATTTGCTAGGGTTTTGGTTTGGGGGAATGGGGGTCTGCGTCTGCTTGTGCTCCTTTCGCTATGTAATGTAGAGCCGTGCTTGTGTCTCACCTCCGAGTTTTTCGGTGATGTATTGAAGAGCTGGCGAGCGTCAGGGACGCCAAGGGGAAGGCGTGGCTCGCCGATGTGTGTCTCGTAGGTGGGGGGCCGTTTCAGGCAGCGGCGCGCATGGGGAAGCTGGATGCTGTCAGGTGTATGGTCGAGGAGCTAGGATTTAGTGTCGATGATGGCAGCAAAGAGGGTAAGTGTGCACTTCCTCTGTGTTACGATTGGTTCTGTTTGTGCAGTCTTTTAGTTTGTGTATATTTCAGTACACTCACTGTATAAATTTCATATACTTTGAGCAGTTCAGCATACCATGATCCAAATTTTGCTTTCCATTGTCAAACCTAACACAGTTACTTGTTTTCATTGTTATTGACAGGTATAACTGCTTTGGCTGCTGCTACAATGGATGAAAGGATGGATGTTATGAGGTACCTTCTCGACCATGGGGCTGATCCGAATAAGCAACACAGTTCATTCTTCACTGCTCTGCACTGTGCTGCAATAAAAGGTCGCTTCTCTGCACATACTAAGCTTTCTGTCTGTAGACTTGCGTTTACTGAGCGGTGGCTGCGTGAAGAAGAAAGATTTGAAGGAGTGATTCATTGTTCTCTGGAATGATCTTCAACTACTCACTAATGCAATTTGATCATTTCTCGCTTATAGTTTTTGTTCTGTTTTAGACACTGAATCCTTGCACTTCTACCAAAAGTGTAGTTTCTAAGAGAAGAAAAAGATGAACTGACATTCATGCTGGATTTTAGTGCTATCCAACTATGTAAGCTTACAGATTACATTGCAAAACCTCATTGAGATGATGTTTAGTCTGGTTCAGATAATTAGCAATCTGGTTTTCCTACTTTTTTTCTTGGCATAATAGATTAACTCAGTCACGTGAATTTGGATCTTGAGGTGACCTAACAGATATTGGCATCTACATTGTTTCAGTTCTATGTTTTCCTTATTCATAAATAAGTCTGGTTCTCTGTCAAAAAAATGAATACGTCAGTTCTTACTCTGTGTTTGTGTCTCCTTTATAACAAAATGATAACAAATTATGTGCTTGTTTTTTTTCTCTGTAGCATTGCTATGTCTCTTAAATAGTTTCACTAAAACAATCATGACACAATCACACAATTAATTCATGCTTAGCCAAGCCAGGCAAGTGGTGCTTCTCAATACTCTTTAAGAATATATTCTTCTATTGTGCGAGAAAAGCTTATTTTTCATGGTAGCATTATCTTCTGCTTTTTGTGCAACTTGTTCAGGACGCGATGAAGCAGCACAACTTTTGCTCTCACGTGGAGCTCGTGTTGATATAGGTCCTTCTGATGTGACACCACTACATGTTGCTGCTGCCGGTGGGAAGTTTGGTGTCATGAAAGTTCTACTGGAGCACCATGCAGATGTAATGAGTGAATTCCATGCTTTTCTATTTGAGATTTATATGGTACCTTGTTAGAATGCAAATCATTAAGATTTAGTGTGTCGGATTGCCTTTCCACGCCTTGGTCTCAGCCTTTTATTGTGTCTGTAGGTATTAATATCAAGGTTCTATTAAGATCTAGGTGCTGATTGAGCGTTTTGTCTTCGCTTTTCCTGTTTCTGAAGGATTAAAGCGCTAAGCGCACCTTTAAGCACAGTTAAGCGCTAGGCGTTTTGCCTCCGCTCAGCGCCTAAGCGAGCTTAAGCGTGCTTTTTATAACCTTGATTAATATCCTCTATTTATAATTAATCTTATTTCAAAATCATATACAGAGTAGTTAGCTGGAATGGGCAATTCAAATGGCTTTTCAGCAGGTCATACTTCATGGTACTCTGTAACATTGCTTATTTTTCCTTGCTGTGTGATCTTCACTTCTTCATGATGCCATAGCAGATATTGATGTCAAGTGTACAGCTTTAGGATGCCCTTGTCCTTACGCAGAGCCAGGATAGATTCCTGCTTTAACATGTGAATTTCTTATTTGATTTTTCACTCGACATCGTAATGTTATTCTGTCCTGTTGGGTTGAAATAACTGTCTTTGCAGCTGATGCTTGTCTATCTATATAAAATATGCATTGCAAACTGTCACGAGCCTGTCCTATGATAGTTCTGTCTTCCCACTTCCAAGTAAAAGTAGAATCACGAGAACAGAAGCATGTTGGGTCTTTGTGTTATAATTTCTCCATATTATATTTCAGCAATCAATTTCTGCATATATCAAATGTCAATATTTTTCACTAATAAATATTCTGTCATTAAAAATGTAGCCGAACAAGGTTTCAAAAGTTGGAGGAACTCCTCTCTCTGAAGCACTTTGTGCCACCGACAAAGGACTACCTGAATCTGTTTCACTGAAGTGTGTGAAGCTGCTTGTGGAGGTCTAATAACTATCCAGTTTGACTTCATTATAATGCACATATTTTCTTACGATATCAATCAATTGCATTAATCGTATAGTTCATAATTTTCTGTATTAATCATATCTACAGGCAGGCGCAGATGTAAATTCTACTGAACCCGAAACTCCGTTGGCCATAGCAATTACTCATGGCTTGACTGACTGTGTCAAGTACCTCTTGAAGGCTGGCGCAGACCCAAATATACCACAGTGTCATGTGAGCTTGTTGCAGTTTTAATATCCCAGCCTTCTAGTGCTTGCACTTTCCTTAGAAACTTGGGACATATCTAGCATGAATACCTATTTTCTACTTCGGTTCTAACCTGAAATCCTCTCCCTAAGGCATCCAATGAACATGCAATGAACCACTTATTGTCCCATGATCAAATGAACGATAATCCTCTGATTTTGATCTGTCACTCAGCAGGATTGTGTCTTATTCTTTCCACTCATTGACCGTTGAGGATTTGGTCGAAAATTGATTTATACTGGGTAGTGCTTAAGGCTACTAATACCAGGAACTGAAATATGACATAATATAGAGTGCAGATAATTATCTCATTTGATGCAATTAATTTGCAAAAAAAATATTCTTGACTTTGATTGTACAAAGCTTGACAATTTGAGAAACAATGAAGTAAGTGTGCAATATAATGTTTAGTATAACTTCATCAATTCATCTGCCCAGTTTCATTTTGCTATTTATTTCCTTAATATATACTTTTGATGTAATTAATACTGCTGAGATTCTTTATCAGGGTTAGAATTCCACTTTTTACCCTCTATTTATGTATTTTGTACACTAATTACCCTATCTAATGAAAAATCTAGATTACCTATTTTTAATACTTTGGATCATCTTTTTTCGATGCATTTCTGTTGGGCAAGGTGTAAAGTGATAGTTGGGGCTACAAAATATCAGGACACCCATGAGGAATTGAACAACTGGTGAAAAGAAAGCCAGAGAGTATCGTCGATACCATGCTCCGATCTTTACATATTTTGATACACCACGTGGTCCTAAAATGACAGATTATTCTAAAGAATCATGTATAATGCCAAAATAGGATAAAACTGTGTTAATTTTTTAATATATGGTGAATTTCTGATTTTCCTTCGCTAAATGAGGTAATAAGTGTCACAAACACGCAATTGTAGGGTAAAAAGTGGAATTCACTCTATTCTTTTATTATCCCTAGTAGCTATATAATAACTTTTGTTACTAAATCATGTGGTTCCTGTTTGTTTCTTTTGTTACTTGACAGTGTGGTGCCAAGCCAATAGAACTCGCTGCAAGCAGTGGAAGACGGAAGCTTGTGGAGTTACTATTTCCTTTAACTTCTCGAATTCAAACTGTACCAAACTGGAGTGTTCAAGGAATTATTGACCAAGCCAACTCAAGGCCCTCGAAACCCATGGTATGAAATGAACTCTAAGAATTTGAATCATCCTACATTGAGTTATTTATTTGTCCTTCAACTGTTGTGGCATAAACTCTTGCACCTCTAATCACCTGAATTGTTTTTTACACGGGAATATGGAACTAGGAGAGACAGGTCCACTTAAAAGGATATGGTATAGCAATTTTTATGGTTTTGTCACTATGCAGATTTTTCATTTTGTTTTTTCCGTTCAGTGACATGGCCCAGTGGCAAATTGCCATGCAAGCAAAAACGTTGAACCCAAAATCTTGTGCATGAGCATTATTGTCCCTATATTATAAATTTAGAGTACACTAAAAAGATGATCCCTTGGATCCAAATGAATTCTTGGCCTCAACCAAATTACGAAAAGAAAGGAAATTAGATTCCGCTTTGGCTACTTATTCCCTCTTAGAGGAAGCTCTTACATGTAACCATTCCAAGTAAAAAAAACTTGCATCTATGCTTTATTAGGGTAGATTTGATTTTTAGAAATGCGTCCATGTTTTCTAGCAACACAAAACTAATTAGTTCCTCCGAGAAAATTTGTCAGACCACCTTGAATTTCTTGACAAGCATGTTCTATTCTAGCCATATTCTTTACCTGCAAACTGCAATTCACAAGATAGAAAACAATTTATGAGGTTGCACTCACCTGCAAAGCTGTTCACATTTTTACCCTTTTATATACTTTATCATGTATATCATGAATGATAAATCAACTTGAAAACAGTGTAATTGCTCGCTCTGTTCTAAATTATTTGAAGTTCTAATTTTGTTGTGAGTCAAACCTCTCTACATTTGATCAAGTCTACATAAAAATGTGCTATTATCTATAACATAAAATATACATAGTACTTAAAAAACATCTAGAGACTAACGCGTCGGTTTGCACCATGACTTTTCAGATATTGCAGTTTGTGTTTTGGAACAAAGAAATGAAACTTTATATTAGTCGTTTCAGTTATGTGTGACTTAGTTAATTTTAAACAAACTGTACAGTCTAGTTGCTTATTAGATCTTTCAATGTTGTATAAATTTTAATCATCGAGCTACATCTCTTTTGGCAAAAAACATCTTCTATCTTCAGTTAACATTGTACATTTTGTGTTTATATTTTTCTTGGCTTAACTTGTCTCTATGGTTTAGGTTAAACCTGTTAAAAATAAAAAAGTTCAGTTGAAATCATATGGTGGGGAGGCTGTAAAGAGACAGGACTATCAAGTCGCGTCAATGTTCTACACAGAGGTTAGTGGTTATGTGAGGAATGCTGTATTAGTTGTGCTACTCTGAAGTCTTTGAAAAATGCATATGCATGGAACACTTTTACAGTGCGCCTTTCCTTGTCGCTATACATAATAGGCCTCTGCTTCACAACTTTCTGTTGAATTGGAGTTTCTGTTTAAAAATATCTGCCCGTTGATGGAATCAAGAGTGTAGTTATGTTGTATTCAGGCAATCATAGGTCCTACATGGGGCATGCCGCCCAGTCAAAACAAAAAAAAGATTTTGATTGACACATCATATTTAACACTATTTGGGCCAAATTTGACATGATACCCTAGATTAGCCCCATCAACTCTGTTCAAAGCTTATTTAGCTCCCTCTCAAATCTTGTGGAAACTCCACTACTGTTTCAGGTAAACATGTCTACTTATGAGCCAAATGACTGTTAAGTACAATTATAGTTGGATCCACCATAAAGGTCTCCAGCCAAGTCTATACATGTATCATGTTATCTAGAAACCTGCAACAGTCATGACTGCTGGGAACGGTTCAAACCATCTTCAGCAGTCCTCTAGAACATGATACATGTCTAGAAAGAGTCCCATAATGATTTGAGAAACTTTGGTTCTCAGGTTTCAGTTCAGAACCATCATAAAGTGTGAACAGACAAATGTCAATAAGAATTGACATGCATTGACATATGATGTCTTGTTAACTTGGGGTAAATGTTATTCTTGTCAGGCATACACAAGCAGCCCTTTACAAGTTATAATACATTACACAGTGTTGCTCTTTTGTCAAAAACTTGTTTGCTTATGATACATCCCTCACTGTTTTCAGTCCTCTGTATTGATGTAGGCAATTGAGCTAGATCCTAGTGACGCCACATTGTATTCAAATAGGAGCCTTTGTCATCTGGAAATGACCGAAGCAGAGAAGGCTTTGCATGACGCTAACACTTGCATAAGATTGCGCCCTGAATGGATAAAAGGATACTACAGGAAAGGAGCTGCTCTCATGTTGCTCAAGGTTAGCTAAATTACAGCTTACTAACCTGTCAATTGTTTGCATAACACCTTTCCATGTATTTACTGTAATCTGCCCAACTTCCCATCCATAGGACTACAAAAAAGCTTGTGACGCATTCATGGTTGGACTGCAGATGGACCCCAGAAATGCTGAGATAGATAAAGCATTCCGGTAAGCCATCCTAAATCATGCTTCATTTTTCAAGAACTCCAGTCGTGGGTGTTTTTTTTGTGTTTCGTTATCGCCTGTATCTGTAAGATTCAGTTTTGTTCATTTTCTCCACAGTAAGGTGTAATCACAACTAGTATATTTTTTTTCATCAAAACAATCATAACTATATTTGAAGGATGAAAAAGATAGGAACAAGTCATGTTCCACATTTGTTCATGCACATTTGCAGACTAGGCTACAGCAGGCGCCAAACAGGGCACTAATTTGGTTTATATTTGCAGGGAAGCAGTTGAGGCGATGAAGGCAGATCACTTGGCTAGGAAAGGCTTCAAGCCATCTTGTTAGAGGAGAAACTGGGGATTGCACTGCCCGTTTTGTATATAGCATGTCCTGATGCTAGGAAACTTAATTAGCTATCTTCTTTCTGCTACTGTGGTAGTAAGATACTCAATGAGCAGCACTCTGGTTTGCCCGTCAATGGCGTGGTTGCAGAACGCCGGATTTGAGAACTGCCTTGCGTTTAGAGTTGATCGTACTGACACCATCGTTCTGATTTCTGAAGATGAGAACTGTTTTGGGTTCTCTAGGATTACATTGACCGTGTTTACCTGTTGTTCCAGATCTGCTAAACATATATGAGACTGATGGACCACAATTGGTAGTCTCTCCATTCTAGTGTCGCCCCGGGCTCCTAAAATCGCAGCATCAACCCTTTTATCATCCTGTTCTGCACCTTTTTTTTTTAATCTGGGTTCTGCACCTTTTCTTCTGAGCTGCCTGCGTATTTCTTCATCAAGTCGAATCATAATACAGATTAGTCCCCGTAATATTCAGCACCTATCTTGCCATGCACAGGCTCGGAGAGCACCACGTTGGATCCCCGTTTATGATGCCTAGCCGGCTAAAGGATTTTCTAGTTAGCACCGGCTGTAGCTTGCAAGTGCTAGGCTATTTTGTTTGGTTGAAGTGCCTTGCTAGTGGGCAGGTCTACCTTAAGCGCGCGCGACCAGGGTTTCCGACAGCTAAAGGACAATGCCGTGGAGAGGAAGATGAGCGCCCCTGCTACCGGCCTAACCACCCGTGACCGGCGGCGTTGCCGTGCCCGCCTCGCCGTCCCGCCCTCCTCTAACCACCTCCTCCGCCGCCGCCCTGGCCATCCCTCTAACTCCCCCCCGCCTAACGGAAGTTGTTGCCGGCGAGCACCCCCACCCTACCCCCAAGTTAAGTCTCGTCTCAATGACCGCCTTCTCCGTCGCAGCTCCTCGCCGGCGCCGTCTCGTCCTGTAGAAATTTTGGAAAAAACGGAGCGAAAGAGGATCATAAGGGAGGAAGAAGACCAACACGTGGGTGGGTCTCACCCACGCTTCCGCGTGCAAGGAGCGAGCGCTCGCTCGTAAGGAAGCAATTCCGCTTGCTAGTACTGTAGCTAATAACGACAGTCACAGTCAAGGGACTACGCAACAGTTTTCTTATTCTTGCGGGTGCAAGAGAGACAATTTGCTGCCCGGGTTGAGAGGATTTTCTAGCCCATCGGAGCAAGTTTATTTGTCTAACGCAAGATTTGACCTTCTACTACTACCAAACGTGTAACTTGGCTAAGCAAGGCTATATAGCTCCAAACGTCTAACGCAAGATTTTACCTTCTAACGCGAGATCTTACTTATAGAATCTAAACGCACCATGCACTGCCGGTGAACACGCGAACCTGCGGAACCCTTGAACATCATGACAAGATGGGGCATTTCGCAGTGGAGTATGTTTTAAGTACCAGTACACGAGCATCCGGACAAATTGAAGAGTGGCTATGTTCTGAAGTCTGAGGTGTTCGCGGTTTTTGGTCCCTGCTGTAGGTTTTGGAAGTTTACCTCGCTGTTTGGACAACCTAGTCTGGTTTGGTTGCGGTTGCTCGGTAGTTTTAGAGCTTCTTATGTCCGTTGTCGTGGTATCGTAGAAACATACCCCCCTGTTAGGATAGTTCTTTAGTATCTCCAGGTTTTTGCCCCGTAGAGACTGTTTCGATGCCGGGCAGTTTCAGCGGGTTTCCTGGTAGATGCGAGGGTGCTGTCTCTTTCCCGTATCCTTTTCTTGTGTTGGTGATGCATTGTATTTCCGTTATGTTGAAGTAATGGAAAGGGGTAGTAGCCCGGATCGAAAAGGTTATTTGTATATGTATGTTCATCTGTATGACTGTATCGTAACTTTTCCCCTGCATGTTCTCTGCAGTCAGACGTAACACTGTTCAACTACCAAACGGTTCATACACATTCAGGCACCTGGGTGGCAGCTTAGTTGGAACTGGGCAGATGAGGAGGTGATACTCGACATGACAGGGGCAGTGGCCACAGAGCAAGGAGATTTCTTAACGTTCAAGGAGATTCTTCGGCAAAGCTGCAAGAGCCAAGAGGGACCCGGAAATCGTCAATCTACCGCTAAGCACGCCACCAAAGGTGTATTCTGATTATATCAAACTAGTTATCAACACTAAGCACGTCAGCAATTTTTGAATGAATTGAAGATGAAATTTTTTAGCAACTTTGTTGTACACGGAAGCATGCAGAGTTAGAAATATCATAAGAACTTAGAAAAACTTTCAACCTTTTTATTGAAAAATCAATAGTTTTCCTCTTTTACTTATTGGTAAATATTTAAACATGATATGTATGCATTTTTAATCTGTTACAACTATATATAACTATTTTTAGTTGTATTATGTTGTGATTATTATTAAAAATATATGCTCTTACTTTGTGAGATTCATTTATATCAATTAGTGTCCTATGATAAAGTAAGTAATATCTCGTTTAAAAGAGTCTATAATAGCCGCGGAGCTAGCCTAGAATCTCTGGTGGGGGGCTAAGGGGCCAATGCCCCCGCTCTAACTTATGCATAGCTCCGTTAAGGATCTATATATTTTATTTTGTCTAAATATTCACAGAACAAATTAATCCCAATGCCCCCGCTCGAACTTATGCATAGCTCCTTTAATGATCTATATCTTTTATTTTGTCTAAATATTCCAGGAAACAAATTAATCCATGTGTAAACCGATTATTACTCATAACACGCCCTGCTCCCTCATAAGGAGGTTCTTTTAGGCAGCTAGGTGGCTCATTGGTTCGATCTAGAGCTAAACACACCACCAAAGGTGTGTTTTGATTATACTGAACTAGTTATTAACTCTAAGCACGCCAACATTTTTTAATGAATTGTAAAGGAGTATTTTGATTATACCAACACCTCTCCCATTGTTGAAGATGCCGAGCCAACTCCCGGTGTTTCCACCCCGACAGAGGATGCCACTCGTAAAGCCATGACGCAAGCCGAGGCTAAAGCGAAGGAAGCAGAGGGTGCCACGGAATCCAAGTCATCTAAGCCTAATGGCTTCGGGTCTCACGCTAATGTTGCACCACCTCCGAACTATGATACTATTCATCTAGCTGCACCAATGCCACACATTTTTAATGTTGGATCTCCTCCCATGCTTAACACTAATGAACTCTCTTTGTGAAAGTTTGAAATGGAGTCTCATATCTCTAGCTTTTGCAATGCCTTGTGGAGAAGTGTGCTTAATGGTTTCCATACGTGTGATCCAAGTAACTTGACTCCAAGAGAGGATACGGAATCCCAACTCAAACAACACTGCTTTGCACATAATCCAAAAGTCTCTTCCTCGAGAGTATCTTCAGCTCACATTCAATCAAGCAAGACCGCCAAGGAGGCTTAGGATAGCCTCAACAAGTTGTTCCAAGGGAAATTCTAGCGTTCAATCCTCCAAGTATGGAGTTGCTCTTGATCAAGACGAATCGTTTGTGATGCATGCAGATGAGACTCCCCAAGATCTCTATAAAGTACTCACGGCCCTAGTTGTCCAATTGAAGGACTTTCGGAAATATGAGATTAACGTTGATTGGATAAAAATAAAGTTCCTTAAGGCTATCACCCTTTTCTATAAGAACCTCTCCACCAACATTCGAGCAAGATTGGATTACAATTCGGCCAACTCCGTTGGTGAGCTTAGTGAATTCATTGCAATCACCCTGGCTCTCAAAAGTGTGGATGATGCTCTTGCTCACTCAAGGGGAGTGAGTAAATCACCCAATCTTGCTTTGAAGTCCAATATGGTCACCCATGTTGAAGAACATGAACAATTTGATGATGATAGTGATGAAGATGACATCCAAAGACGAATCCACAAGGTCATATCTTTGGCTTCCAATGAATATTGGAAGAGAAGGGAAGATACAAAGGCGGGTCCTCCAAGGCCCCCAAGGAGTAAGGGCACCAAGACAATACTTGAACTTATAAGGACGTGCTACAATTGTGGAAGTGCCAATCACTTTGTTAAAGAATGTACCTTTGAGCCATGAGAATAAAATGAAGGGAAATTCATTCGCAATGACAAGATCAAGACTCCTCCCACCAAGAACTTTGCAAGAAGAGTCCCAAGGGATCTATATGTTCAATAAGGCGCCACTTGGGAATCATACATTTCTAGAAGTGAACACGAGGATTAAGTTGTAGGTGTGGCCAATTTCACCATAGCTACCTCGTCCTCTTCACCGTCCTCACTATTTGAATACTCCAATGAGAATGCGCCCATCCACCCACATGTCGCAGGGAAAATCCACATTGGTAACTCGTCCTACTTCTAAGCCCATTGCATATACCCCCATTCTTTGTTGTATTGTGTAGAAATGTTGATAAGGAGGACAAGGATTCCAAGAAAATGGACTTGTGGTTGGCTAGTCTTGAAGGCGAGAATAAGATAAATGTAGATACTCTCATAGAGCAACTCGATGAGGCTAATGCTCTTATGGATGAAGAGGAGGATATCATCATGACCTTGGAAGGCCATGATGGTGATCATGCTAATGAGTCGTGGGACCTCGCAGAAGATCTTGAGAAAGAGCAAACTTGTAGGTGATCTCTTGAAGAGAAGCTCTCTAGCTTAGATGAAACCTATGCTCATGGTCTCTCTAAAGTTAGGGAAGAAAATGAACTATATTTTTCTCTTGTTAAAACCCATGAAAATTAAAAGATTGAGCTTGGGATTTATCATGCTAGACTTGTTGAAGATCACTAGAAACTAAAAAAGTCGTTCATGTATCTTAAAGAAATTCATGATAAACTCACAAAGTATCCTGATGAACTCCTAGCTCAACAATCTAATAAGAAAGTTGTCTATACTTTCTATGCTAATGTTGTTGCTTCTTCTAGAAACCCTTGCGCTACAACTAACATGGTAGGAAGTGAAAATGTTCCCAATGACCTTGTGAATTCCTAAAAGGCCGAGAATGGTAAAGAGAGACTTGGGTTTGTTACCTAGTCAAATAAGAAGAAAAAGGAAAAAGAAGACCACTCCCCCTTCAAAAAATATCATCTTTGTGAAGGGAGGGAGGCGGTTAAGAAAAAGGAGACCAACACCATTGTGAGCGATGAGGCCACTAGGGGAATTGCCACTCACAATGACTTTGCCGAAAAATATAACCCCTCTTATGTTCTTATGAAATATAGAGATGGCCATGTTTAAGCTAAATATGTTGGTACCTCCTATGGTGATGATTATCATTGGTCTATTTGGGTTCCCAAGACCCTTGTTACTAACAAAAGAGGACCCATTCAAGGATGGGTACCTAAGTTAAAGAATTGATCTTGTTTAGGGAGTTTCTCCAGGGTTAGGAAGATGGACGGTGGATAGTGACACATCCAAAGATAGGACCAGGACCCGCTACGCGGGCTGCGTCTCCTTTCGGTGGTTTGGGGAGAGGGGCCTTGTTACCTCACCTGGACTACACCAAGAAGGTAGACGACATTACTCAACATTGGGTGTACCTGGATGCGGTCGGCGTCAGCGATCTTCTCGAAATTCTCACTACCCAGCCCAGGAAGCACGCCGACCGGGCCCAGGAGGTACTTGACGCCCAGGCCATGGCGCTCCTGGTGCATAGGATGGAGGAACAACGCGACCATGTCCTTGTGGCTTACATGGTCGTTCATGAGTTCGTTCCCGAACCGTTGGCTCCCTTCCAAATGCACGAGCATCTCATGTGCTATTGTGGCGACATAGAGGACATCATGAGGTTCAGCGGTACCCTCTTCAAGGGTGGGGAGCTTGAGGGGATGATGCAAACCCTCCGCACCAACGATTCTCCTTCGGATTTTCCCTCGTCCATCGTTCCTCTTTACAACCTTGAGGAGGCGGTTCGCGCCACCGTGATCACTGCTATGCCGCGCTTCGATCGGTGGGGCCTTCTATCAGAGGGAGAGGAGTCTCACCATGACAACCCCTTCGTCTAGCGCCTTTTTGAGGGGAGAGAGGTGGATCCTTCTAAGATGGAGGAATCCTCTCCTACCGGCGAGGCGCCCATGCGGGCGTCGAGGAAGCGCCCTCTTGAAGAGGTCACGTCCGGGCGGGACCAAGATGGGAGAGAGAGTTGTCGGGGGACTCGAGCGGCTCCCCCTCCGTCCGCGCTCGGACGCTGGCGCCTACGGCGAGGAGTCTGAGGTCGAGATCCTCGAGGAAGGGCTGCGCCGCACGAGGGTTGATGTAGACGTGGGCGCTCCTCCGGCGGCTAGGGCTCCTGAGGCGAATTCTTGCGCGAGGAAGCACGGGCCGCGACCTTGGGGCTATTGCATGAAGTAAGTTCGCCCGAGGTAGTCCTTTTTGTTTCTGACACTTCTCGTTGCTGATCTTCCTTCGCTATGTAGGTCCTCTCCGATGAGGGTGAGGACGTCGGAGGAGTCACCGCCACCTCAGGAAGATACGACTCACCTCGTGGCTCCCGAGGAGAGGTGGGCCCCCCCACACTCCCCAGCTGCTAAGGGGCTCGCCGTCTCCATCGCGCTTCTGGCGGGAGCGAAGGAAGAAGCAGGGGCTCCGCATGATGGCTCCACTGTCTATGGCGCTCCTATGTCGAGCTCCAGTACCTTGGCTGGGCGAAACGTAGGTGATCACCCTCTCCACCGACGACGACATTCCCCTAGCGCCCCACGCCCCGTGCAAGCCTCTGAGCGTGGGAGATGGGCCACATCCCATCGAAGTGGATGGCAAGGTGGAGGTCGTGGCTCCAGGCGCGCGGAGGGCAGGCGTCGGTCTTTCCTTCCCATGATCTGGATGCTCTTCTGGTTCAGCCCCTGTGCCCTTCCGAGGCTTATCGTAGGAGGACTTCATTGCAGCGCTGGGCAAGTAGATCCAGGACATGCCTCCCGTGGGTCCCAACGGCTCGTTACTCCCGAACGACTTCTTCTTCCCTAATGGCGGAAGATCGCTGGTCCTCCCGTGTCCGCTCCGGGGCGCCTCATGATAACCCACAAGTATAGGGGATCACAACAGTCTTCAAGGGAAGTAAAACTCAACTTTATTGATTCGACACAAGGGGAGCCAAAGAATATTTATAAGCCTTAATATATGAGTTTTCAATTCTGCTGCACCTGAAATTGGACTTTCTCGCAACAATTAATCAGTGGTAACAGTTTTATAATAACAGCAGTAGTAAAATAACAACAAGAGTAAAATAGTAACATCACTAGCAATTGTGGAAAACAACAAGATTAAAGTACCATAGGAATAGGGAATGGATGAACGGGCGTTGCATGGATAAGATAGTTCATATAATAATAATAACATGGGCATTGCAGATAGATAATAATAAAGCATCAGGTTCTAGGAAAACCATAGGCATGTGTTCCAATTTAGTCATACGTGCTCGCGATGCGAAACTTGCACAACAATTTTTTTCCTACTAGCCCGTTTGCAGTGGGGCCTCAAGGGAAACTATTGGTAATTAAGGTGCTCCTTTTAATAAAGCACCAGAGCAAAGCATTAACACTCCCTGAACACATGTGATCCTCACATCGCAGCCATCCCCTCTGGTTGTCCCAATTTCTGTCACTTCGGGGCCTCGGGTTCCAGACAACAATGTGTGTAAACAACTTGCAGATATGATCAACAAACATAATTATACTCATGAAACAATAACATGGTCAGATATGAGATCATGGACACTCGGGCCCTAGTGACAAGCATTAGGAATAACAAGTTGCAACAACGGTAAATAGCACTAACAACGGATACTAGGCACTATGCCCTAACAATCTGTCATTATTACATGAATGATATCATCCAATTCCTTCCATCCCTCTCAGCCTACAGCGGGGATTGCTCACACATGGATGGGGGAATCATGGATGGTTGATGGACAGGTCGTGGCGGTGACGATGGCGATGATCTCCTTCGAATCTCCGTGCTGGCAACGGTGCCAGAACAAGAACTTCTGACCCCGTAATTGGGTTTCAAGGAGGTAGCGGCGCTCGGGTGTATTTCTCTGAATATGACGAACCCCCTGATTTTTTAGGGTTACGGGGCATAAGTAGTCGAAAGGGGAGCCGGAGGGGGTGCCTAGGGCCACCACACCACCTGTCGGCGCGGCCTAGGGGGGCGCCCAGGGGTGGTGTGGGCCCCTCCTTGCCCCCTTCCGGGTCTCCTTTTGGATCCGCGGGTCTTTGGGGTGAAAAAAGGTCTTTGGGGTCTTTTCCGGGCAATTTCTTGAAGATGATTTTTCTGCACAAAGACAAGACACCAAAGTAATTCTGTTGAAAACAGCGTTAGTCCGTGTTAGTTGCATAGAAAACTCACAAGTTTATAAGAAAACAATAACATAAGTGTTCGAAAAAAGAGATACGTTTTGGACGTATCAACTCCCCCAAGCTTAGCTTATTGCTTGTGCTCAAGCAATTCAGTTGACAAATGAGTGCGATAAAAGAAATTTTACGAACACATTTGTTTCATATGATGTAAATATTCTCATTATATGATAAGGTGATTGGGAAATTCATAATAAGAAGTATGCAATATAAAGTTACCTAATAGTTATGCAAACCATGAAGATATTTCAACACACTAATAAACGTAACATGAAATATATCAATTTACAAGATTGCAATGTTCATAATAGGGTATGATAAAGTGTAGTCTCTTGCCCTTAATACTGGAGCAAAACATAAATGCCAGGGCACCTCTGAAGTTCAAGTCAAGACTAGAAGTAGAGATATCAAAGATAAAAGCATCAAAGTTATACCACAATTAATCGTACCCCCTGGGACAAGCACATTATACTAAGAATGACAGCTATGCTCTCAAAAAAGTGTGTAAAGTGAGAAGGTGAAGACTCAACATAAAAGTAAAAGAAGGGCCCTTCGTAGAGGGAAGCATGGATTAACATGTGCTAGAGCTTTTTATTTTATAAACATAATTTAAAATGATTTTGGGAGATGGTTGTTCATGTCAATGAATGGTAATATAGTCCTTGTTATCTTCCATACTAAACAGTTTGAGAGCGGTTCCGAATATTTATATTAAGCATTTATAGCATGCGCTTTATACAATATGACACTCCTCCCCACCTTGCTTCCGCAAACCATGGCTAACCGAATCCTCGGGTTCCTGCCAACAATCTCATACCATGGAGGATTGCCTATTTAGTTGTTTAGCTTTTTGATGTTATAATGGTCTAACCAGCTCTCTGCAAAATTAATGACGAGCAGATGAAGCATGAAAGTCAGGGTACCTAAATAGCATGGAAGAAACAAAACCAACTACTACTTCCTCATGAGCTAAAACAATGTCACAAACGAGAAGTATTTTGAAAGTTTTAAAGGTAGCACATGCAAATTTACTTGGAGTGGTGGTGAAATACCACATATAGGTAGGTATGGTGGAAACATTTGGAAAACTTTGGTTTTTGGGCGTTGGATGAACAAGTAGAGCTCATACTCAGTACAGGTGAAGGCTATCAATAGACTGGGAGCGACAATCAAGAGAGCAATAACTATCATAATCATGCTTGCGACAAAATAAAATTAACGGGGGCACAAACGAGATACAAATATTCTAAGGAAAAATAAATCATCGAGGCTTAATTGACTTTTTATTTTCAGTCTTATGCATGCGTGAGCATGTGCCAAGTCGATTCAAGGGAAATTCAGAGGGAGATACCACAATGTCATACCCTTCTATGAATAAAACAATGCAAGCGAACATTTATACGACATGCTATCTAATGATAGTAAGTTGGAACCAAACATGAGAGAGCACGAACTACTAAGCATTCATTAAATAACATACACCTTTCACGAACAAACTAAGCATATCCACATGGATGAGTATATGTACAAAAATGAAAACAAATAGAGTTCATACCAGCCTCTCACCACAACTTGAATTGTTGTAACTCGTCATATTGCTGTTCACTTGTGTGGATCGAATGCTATAAAATGATAATCAAGCTCCAATGGATACACGGAAGATCGATGAACTCTGCAGGAAATTTACAAAACCAAAGAAGAACAACAAATACTTTTGGGTTTTCGAATTTAAAACAAAAACAGAAGGAAGACAAGCAAACAAAGAAAAATCTTTTTGGATTTTTGAATATTAAACCGAAATAGAAAACAAAGCAAACCAATGAAAGAAACTAATAAAGAGAAACAACAGAAATATTTTTGGTCTTTTTGTGTTTTGGAAAGCAAGAACAAAACAATAAAAAAAGAAAGAAGCAAAAGAAACGAAAACAAACGAAAGAAACGAAAATAAGTGAAAGAAATGAAGACAAACGAAAGAAACGAAAGAAATGAAAACACGCAAAAAAAAACATGGATATACAAAGAATCGATGGAAATATGATATGCAGATGAGTGCGATGTTGGCGTATCTCCCCCAAGATTAGGCTTTTGGCCCAAGTGGAGATCAATCCCAAGCGGACCAAGAAGTGGCGACCCGATAGTGGGAGGAGGATGGGTCATCCTCCTGATCTGAGCTCGAGGATGCCCTCGTGTACTGTGTGGTGTAATCCTCGTAAGGCGCATTCTGCCGCATTTGCTACTTATGGAATTCAAGCAAGCGCAGCTGCTCGTCTAGCTCCCCCTTCAAGCAAGACCATGGCATCTTGTCAACTTTGAATAAAACAGGTTGCGGCAAAGTAACTTCCCTTTCATCTCCATTAGTAAATAAAACTCTATGTACTAGATGTTCAACACTAGAGTTAGCAGTAAAAAATGATGAGCCTTAATGGAAACAAGATGAAGTCTATAAGGAGCTATCAATTCATCATTGGGAGAAATAGAAAGGCCTAGAGAAGTTAATACACGCGTAGCAATAATTCCCCCATAAATGGGTCCTTTAGCAGCTAAGCGGCGAGCAATGAGAGAACCAAGGTTATACTTATTGCTACAGTTAAGTGCAGCAGCAAGAAAAACAAGATGATAGTTTGAAATATTACTAGTGTTTTCACTACCAAGGACACTAGTAGCAAGATAATAAGTAAAGTATCTAATAGCGGGAAGTTGAATGTTCCTTATCTTGCCACGCTGAGCTGTGCGGTCATCATCATTAGTAACTCCTCGATAGAGCTCCATCAAATCAGCGGGTCGTTCCAGAATCTTCCTCGCTGTTCCCGGTGTGTTAATACCTATGATGCTGCAAAATTCTTCCAAAAGCATGGAAAAGGGTCTACCATAGCTTTTAAATGCAACAGATGGTTCATATTGAGAGTTATGGAAGGTAAAGCTCCCAACAAAAGTTTTTGTTAGAATAGCATATTGAGGGCTTTCATCATCAATATAATTAGTTAATCCAACCCTATCAACCAGCTGCAAGAAGTCATCAAGCATGCCCGCACCACTTAGAAATGTATAGCAAGGAAAACTAGATGGATGAGCAATTCCATCGTCTCCTGCATCGTCGATGCTCGGTGCAATGAGATCCTGATTGTAAGAAGGTCTCAACAGAGTAGATGAGCGTGAGGGCCCTGTCCTCCAAGGTGAATCACTCCTAAAGATTTCTCCAAAGTTGAAGTTTTCCATTTCTGAAATTTTTAACAATCATCACAAAAATTGATTTCAAGCAACTATATGATAGAAACTACTATAGAGACTTAGTGGAGAGCTATACACGCATCAAAATTAAATTATTTCAACTCAAATAAAGCATGAAAACTCACATAAGATGTCACCTACAATACCAAAATACTCAAGAAATACTCCACTAAACAAAATTCTACTTGGATAATCGGAGGAGTCACATACCGGAGAGCAAATGCACCAAATTTCAGCAACAAAGGTGGGCTGAGCAAAGAGATCGAAAAATTCTGAGGAAGAACATCAAGAACTCGGGTTCCAGGGATATATTTGAGTTTGGGTGAGAGAGTGCATTGTTTGGCAGGGAGGAGAGGAAATGGGGGGGCTAAGGGACCCACACCATGTGTTGGGACCACCAGGGGCTGCCCGCGCCACCCCGTTGTGTGCCTGCATGGTGGGTCCCCCTGGGGTGTCCAAGGTGCCTCTCTGCCTCATTTTTAACGGAAAAATTTATTATAATTCTTCTGGAATTTTCCGAGGTATTCTCAAAATTTAATAACTAATTATAAACCTGGAAAACAATTATGGAATGTTGGAAAACAGAATCAAAACCAATTCTACAGGGGTTCTAATACATTCTAATGTGTGAATACCCATTGAAAACAAAGGTGGAAGTGGTGAAAACAAAATTATGGGTGGTGAAAACAAACATAATATGGTGAAAACAAAAGCAATCACTATGAAAACAAAACTATGGATTGTGAAAACAAAAGTATGAATGATGGGAACATGCGTAGTGAGGTGAAAACAAAGGTGAACATGGTGAAAACAAAGGTGGGCATGGTGAATACAAAGTGAAAACATTGTTTCCTTCATTTCAAATCACTTTGTTAACAAGGTTGATCAAGTCTTGTTACCAAAACAATTTTTATGAAGTAAAACTTTATATATCACTAAATGATTATGTTACCTCAACTTTAATAGACATAGCCCTAGTCATAATAATTTCATATTCTTTTGGTGGCGTTGGAATAGGACAATATATTCTCCAATCTTGATGATCTCGATATTTTCAATTGAATTTAGACCATATCTTCTATCAATCTTCTTAGGAAAATAAACTGTATGCTCTTTATCATTGAAATTAAAATTTACTTTTCCTTTGTTGCAATCAATAACAGCCTCTGCAGTGTTAAGAAAAGGTCTCCCAAGAATAATAGACATATTATTATCTTGAGACATTTCCAACACAACAAAGTCAGTTAATATCAAACAATTATTAGCCACCTGAACAGGAACATTCTCACATATACCAACAGGAATAGCAGTAGATTTATCTGCCATTTGCAAGGACATATCAGCGTGTATTAATTTTTTCAAAGAGAGTCTCTTATAAAGAGAAAAAGGCATAACACTAACTCCTGCTCCCAAGTCACATAGAGCGGTTCTAACATAATTGTTTTTAATGGAACATGGAATAGTAGGAATACCAGGATCTCCAAGCTTCTTTCGAACCTTACCAATAAAAGAGTAATTAGCAAGCATAGTGAAAATTTCCTCATTAGGAATTTTCCTTTCGTTAGAGACAATACCTTTCATGTATTTCAAATAAGGAGGCAGTTTAATAGCATCACCCAAAGGAATTTGCAAAAACAAAGGTTTCATCCACTCACATAATTTATTATAATGTTCTTATTCCTTTGATTTATGTTTCTTATTAGGAAAAGGCATTGGTTTTGTACCAAACTTCTCTTTCTTTACCATGTTTATTAATAATGCAATACTCCTTAGTGTAGTTTGTAGTTTTAGTTTGCTTTTCTGGTTCAACTTCAGTTTCTTCTTTATCAGAAGCATCACTTTTATAATTAGCACTTTCAGTTTCAGCATCAGAAATAGATATACTATCAGGATCTTTAGTAGGTTCAGGAGATTCTACAACAGTTTTATGTTTCTTCTTATTTTCTTAGAAGAAGAACTATTGCTTTTAGGTTGTTGAGAATCTTGTTCAGTTCTGTTAGGATGTCCTTCAGGATACAAGGGATCCTGAGTAGAAACACCACTTCTAGTAATTATTTCATAAGCATGTGTTTCTGTAGAAGCATTAGCTAGCAAATCTTTCTACACTTTAGTAAGTTGATCAATTTGAGTTTGAACCATATGAAAATGTTTAAAAAGCATTTTAACATCATTAGAGGTTCTCTCAGTAATAGCATGCAAATTATCAATAGCTCTATAATTTTCCATTAGATGATTCTGCACTCTCATATTAAAATTATCTTGCTTAAGAACATAATTATCAAATTCATCTAAGCATTGATAAGGTGGTTTAGAATAAGGAATATCTCTGTTATCAAAATACCGGAGGTTGTGTACTTCAACTGTGGATGGGTGAGGAATTGGCTTACATAATTATTCTATAGGTGGTAAATTCTTCACATCTTCAGATTTGATACCCCTCTCTTTAAGTGATTTCTTGGCTTCCCTCATCACTTCATAATTTAATTCAATCATTCCTCTCTTCTTGGGTCTTGGTATAGGTGTTGGTTCTGGTGTTGGTGTTGGCTTGGGTATAGTCCAATTATCATGATTTTTGGCTACATTAGCCAATAATTCCTCAACTTCTTCTGGAGTTCTTTTCCTTAAAACACAACCAGCACAACTATATCCAGGTATGTCCTAGATTCAACAGTTAGTCCATTCTAAAATATATCTAAGATCTTATTTTTAGGTAATGGATTTCTAGGGCTAGCTCTTATTAAAGAACAAAACCTTGACCAAGATTCAGGCATTTTCTCTCCTTCAATTTGCTTAAAGTTAAAGATATTCTACAAAGCAACATGTTTAGCACTAGCAGGAAAATACTTTTGAAAGAAAGCATTAACCAAACCAATAGGACTATAAATAGATCTAGGTGACAGATTATTAAACCAAGTTTTAGCTTCATCTTTCAATGAGAAAGGGAATATCTTAGTAACAAAGTAAGTGCGTTTCTTAATATCATAAGAAAATAAACTACTCAAAGATGAAAGTTCATTCATGTGTTCCATAGCACTTTTACTTTCAATCCCACACAAGGTTCTTTCTCAACAATAGACATGTAAGATATAATCAAGAGATAAATCATAATCCTTATCTTTAATGTATATGGGAGATGTAGCAAACTTAACATCATGAGAAGATTTATATTTAACAACATGTCTTGCAAGAAGAATCTTAAGAGCATTTGCACTAGTAGTGACTTGAACTTCTTCAATAAAGTCATCATTAAGTTCAATGTAGGTTTCCTCAAGATCATCACTAGGAATTTCTCTAGACTCACGTGAATTAACAGGTGTAGCAACATTTTCAACAGGAATTTCAGTGTATTCAATTTGTTTAGATCTCACAATTGTAGCATCTAGGAAAGGACCTAGTGAACCAGTATCATCAAGCACAATAGAAGCATCATCAAAAGTATCAGAAGAATTTTCAGAGTCTGTAGAAGTGGCAGTGTGTGTAGCATGTGGTCGTGTAAGAATCTTACTCATTATAGATGGTGAATCAAGAGAATCAGAGGTGTTCAGAGTTGTACCTCTCCTTGTAAATTGTGGAAATCAACGGAATTAAAGTATCGTAGGCATAGGGAATGGATAAGATAGTTCATATAATACTAATAACATGGGCATTGCAGATAGATAATAATAAAGCATCCAAGTTCTAGGCAAACAATATGCATGTGTTCCAATTTAGTCATACGTGCACGCAATGAGAAACTTGCACACCATCTTTTGTCCTACCAGCCCGTCTGCAACGGGGCCTCAAGGGAAACTACTGGTAATTAAGGTGCTCCTTTTAATAAAGCACCGGAGCAAAGAATTAACAGTCCGTGAACACATGTGTTCCTCTCATCGTAGCCATCCCCTCCGGTTGTCCCAATTTCTATCACTTCGGGGCCTGGGGTTCCGGACAACAATATGTGTAAACAACTTGCAGATATGATCAAGAAACATAATTATACTTATGAAACAATAGCATGTTCAGATTTGAGATCATGGCACTCGGGCCCTACTGACAAGCATTAAGAATAACAAGTTGCAACAACGGTAAATAGCACTAGCAATGGATACTAGGCACTATGCCCTAACAATCTGGCATTATTACATGGACAATATCATCCAATCCCTTCCATCCCTCTCAGCCTACATCAAGGAATAATCACACATGGATGGGGGAATCATGGATGGTTGATAGAGAGGTGGTTGCGGTGACGATGGCGATGATCTCCTTCCAATCCCCGTCTTGGCAGGGTGCTAAAACAGGAACTTCTAATCCCCCTTTCGACTACTTATGCCCCGTAACCCTAAAACATCAGGGGGTTCGCCATATTCCAGGAGTGAAGGTCAACGAGTGAACCCTCGCTTTCAGGAGCGAGAGGGGGCCCTCGCCTTTTGGGAGGAAACTTTGGCCCTCCATGAGGCCGGTGCAGCGTCTTGCGAGACCCATGTCTCCCTCGGGGAGGAAAAAGTTTACACCCTTGAGGAGGACATCGGGAAGAGCGAGGCGAAGGCCAATCGCCTTGTGGGGGAGGTCATCGAGGATAGAGAGCGCTTCGAGAAGCTGGGGAACGACCTGAAGGAGAAGTAGGAGCAACATCAGCAACTGGAGGAGCAGGAGATCCATGTAGGGCGTGAGGCGTACCGTAAGGAGCTCGGCGCGGATTTTGACAGCAGGCAGCGAGGGGAGTCTCCTGGCAAAGCCAAGAAGGCGCTGATTTGGGAGGTCGAGAGGCTCAAGGGAGCACTCCCCCAGCTCCATGCGTAGCACGGCGAGGAGAAGGGGGTGAAGGAACGCGCCGTCTCTGAGTCCGTGTGGTTCCACTCGGACCCGTTCGCTCTGCTAGAGCAGCTTGCTACCCTTGCCGAGGGGGTGCCTGAGCGGGAGGAAGTGTTCAAGAAAGGTCTACCAAAAATAATAGGACAAGTTTTACTAGCAGCCTTACCAAGTACGAGAAAATCAGCTGGATATTTAGTTTTACCACATAAAACTTCCACATCCCTAACAATACGAGTCGGAAAGACAGTTTCTCTACTAGCAAGCTGAATAACCACATCAATATCCTCAAGCTCACAAGAACCAATTTCATGCATACTTTCTTTATAAAGCTCATGAGGAATAATACTAGAACCAGCACCAATGTCACATAAACCATAATAGCAATGATCTCCAATCTTAAGAGAAAGCACATGAACACTAGTTTTCTTAGGTCTATGAGGATGGGAAACAATATTAGAAGCATCCTCACAAAAGACAATGTGTTCATCCTCTACATTTCCACAAACAATATCTTTTACTATTGCTACAACAGGTTCAACAATTATTTGTTCATCAGTTTCAATGGATTTCTTAATTCTCTTATTAACCACACTAGCTACAATAGAGTGTTCTTTCACCTTTTTGAATATAAGGCTCATGAACAGCAGGATTAACAACATGCACTTCTACATTACTAGCAGGAACAATATCTTTATAAGCTGCATGATATTTGTGATAATCCTTTTTAGGAATATCAAGGTAGGAGGCAAATGCTTTAAGACAGTTTGCAAAGATTTGAGAATCAATACCACAAAAAGCACTAATATTATAGAAGTCATCAGTTCCCATATAAGATTTAATGCATTCATAATCATAATTTATACCTGACTTTCTTTGTCGTTCTCCCATCCTTTAGTGTTGTCTTGAATACAGTCAAGAAGATCCCATTTAGCTTCTTCCTTCATACGTGTGAATGATCCATAACAAGAAGCATCCAATAAATGTTTATCATGAAGAGAAAGCATTGCATAAAAATTATTGATAACAATATTACTCGGGAGCTCATGAATGAGACATTTAAGCATTAATAACTTCATTCTCCCCCAAGCTTGGGAAACACTCTCTCCATCATGAGGACAGAAATTATATATTTGATTCCAGTCTTTATGAATCTCACTAGGAGGATAGAATTTAGAATAAAAGAGAGGAATAATTTCCTCCCATCCCATATATTCACCATTCTTGAGTAATTTGAACCATTCAGCAGCTCTTCCTTTCAGTGATAAAGAGAATAGTTTCCTTTTAACTTGATCCATAGTAATACCTGCACACCTGAATAACTCGCACAATTCTCCATAATAGCAGTTATCCATTGCACGTCCAACAATTTTCATAGGAATTTTATAAGGATCTCATGCAGCTGTCGTGGTGTGGTGAAGACAGATGCCATGGGATGGCTTAAGTTTGGGGCCGATGGACGCTGTAGGTATCCGGGGAGGAATCGCACGCCGAATAGGCGCGCACAGAACAATGCTAACACCACAATCTACCCACGTTTGGGTCCCTCGTGTGGAGGTAACACCACTACTCCTGCCTATCTCTCTGTATTAGGTCATGCCGAGTACATATGTTACAATCTCTCAGTATCTCTTTCTCTGCCGAGTCGCCAGCGCTCAGCTCTCTCTGCGTGTGTCTGAGTGAAATCAAGTAGTGATCGGGCGATTGTGCGACCCCCGCGCAGGAGGGGGCTGGCCACCTTATATACTGGTGGCCAGCCAGTATTCTACGAATAAAAGGACTGACGGGACTACTCCACTGTGCAGACGGCGCACGCCTCCGTGTTCCCGTTGACACCGTCGCGGAAAGTCTCCGCGGTGTGCGGCTGACAGGTCTTGTCCACCCTGTCAGTCTCTTAGGGTAGGTCACTGATATGTCCTGTCCCCCTTGTCAGTGACAGGACTTGACAGCTACCAACCCGTACTGTGCCCACGTCTCTGTGCGGATAACCACACACCTAGTAAGTTGAACCGCACGCCGGTACGGCCCCTGGATACGCGGGATCTTCCACAACTGCTCCATTGACTTTGTGCCCGAGGAGAGTAGCTTCTTGTCTATCCGGACCATCCCAGTGCTACCTGGCTGATCCAGAACGACACTTATATCTCATCTTGGCCTTTTGTACTTCCTGCCAAGTAGTGTCAATCCGATACCAGACTATCCGGGTAGTCGCCTACTCGGTAGATCCATATCTTGAACACTGTTTCTCACCTGCCTTACCCCTACTCGGGGGTAGCCCCCCGACATTAGTCCCCAAAGCTGGTAGAGTCCTGCAAACTCGGTCGTTGGGCCCTGCCAGCTTTAACCAAATAATTTCCCAATGAAGTATGGCCGAGTTGCACCTCAACTCGGACGCCCATAATCTGAACTCGGACCCTTTTTATTGCGGTCCTTGGAGTTTTCATCCTTGTACCGAGTAGATCAAGCAGTGCTGGGTTCTACCGAGAACCCAACACTTAGCCAAATTTTCCAGGTTTTGCCGCTCGATCCAGAGCACTTCTATCTTCACGTGTAAGGTTGGGCACGTGTCACGCCACCGCAGCCCACGACGCCTCGGTTCTGGTGCGGTCGCACGGCACGCGCCTGCCACTGCACATCGGGCCCACATGCCGTCGTGTCCCTTCGCCCAGGTACTCAATAGCCCACGATCTGTGACGTGAGATTAACTGCGCCTGTTACGCGCGAGTTACTCGCTATGTGCGTTTCTAACGGGCGTGGTAACTCCTGTGCCGCACGATCTTCTCCACGATCAATCACGAGTGATAACCGCACTCGAGGAGGTTTAAATATCCCCGTGCCGCCCCTCGTCCAATCTTCCTCGCCGCTTTCTCCTTGCGCCACTCCCTTTTCTTCTCCCATCTCACAGCGAGCATGCAGCGCCGCCGCGAACTCATAGCGCGCCGCCGCCTCGCATGCAGAGAGACAAAGAACTCATTCCTGCGCGCCGCCGCTCACCGGAGAGCACTCAACCGCGACAGGGCCTTCACCGCGTGGTACCGTCTTCTCCAACCCCGCGTCTCCGTCTCGCTCCGCCGCACCTCTTCTTCTCCGCCACCATTTCCTCCATCCTCGCCGTAGATGGATCTCGAGCCCGCCGCAGAGGCGAACCAGGAGGCTCCCGCTCAGGTGCGCGCCGCCTGGGAGGGGTCCGATGTGAAAGCATCGGATTGCCAATGGCTGGTGAACACCCGCCGGGTACCTCCCGGCGTCCTCTCCCGTCCACTTGGCAAGGAACTGGTGCCTACTCCTGGCCCTGGTGAGTTTCTAGTGTTCCCGAGCCACTTTAAGCGTGGATTCAGCCTCCCAATATCCAAATTCATGCAAGAGTTCATGCGCCAATTCGGCCTCCAACCACATCACCTCCCGGCAAACGCCATCGCCATGCTCTCCACATTCGTAACATGTTGCGAAGCCTTTCTCGGTGTCTACCCCACGGTAGACACCTGGGCGAAATATTTCTACTTCCACCAACAAGTTCTTCCCAACACTTCAAATCCAATTGCTCCCAAAGAGATGACCCAAACGGGTACGACGATGATGCTCCAGCGGACCACGGGTAGCCACCCGCGGGTACTCGGCCTGGATACTTTCCGGAAGTGGCAGTGGGGGTTCTTGTACGTCAAGAATCCCACTCCTGCAGAGGGCGAGCAGGCGGTCGACCTCATCAAGCTGCCCGAGTTTTGGAATGTGCCCCCCACCGAGATGAGAAACTAGGGATATCATCCCAGGAAGACGGTGAACTACGTCAACCGAGTTGACGAGCGCCTGCAAGAATTGGTCGAACAGGGACTCCGTCCTGACGACCTTATTGCTTCCTGGGTGGATCCCTGGGTACTCCCCCTCCAAGAGCGGCTGCACAAGATGTGCTACATGGGAGGAGCTCTCTACTGTACCCGGACAACTACCTTCGATCTTACCAAGGCGGAGGTGGCAATCTGGGCCAAGTCCATCCTCAGGGCAACACTCACCGATACCTGGTTTTATGGCCTTGCGCCGTATAGCCAAACTAATCCGGTTCCCAAGGTGAGTCTTCTTCTCTGTGTACTTAACTGATCTCAATTCTCGCTTTTCCACATAATACCGAGTAGGAGGTATCCTGGATTCGTTTCCTCAGCTCAATTTGCTTTGTGTTTGCGCCCTATATCAAGTAGGACTTCTTTGCTAGGACTTAGGTTATTATGCTTTGTGTTTTCATGCTAGACCGAGTAGAACTCCTCTATTAAGACTTAGCTTATTATGCTTTGTGTTTGCATGCTAGACCGAGTAGAACTCCTCTGTTAAGACTTAGCTTATTATGCTTTGTGTTTGCATGCTAGACCGAGTAGGACCTCTACTCGGTTACCTTGAATCTACCATTTCTCTTATGCCTTGTGCTTGCATCCTTAGGTCATTCCTCGCCAGAAGATCGAGGACAAGGCCATCTTCGAGCAAAATTGGAAACCGGATAGGACCGAGGACGACACAGAGGCGTTTGACGTCCAGGATACACTCTGTATCCCGCTTGCCGGCCAGGACGGTAAGTCCCGAGTTTCCACTTCTTTTCAGGACTGGTCTGAGGACGATGAAGGTGACCGAGTTCACCTGTGTGCCCATCACTATGTACTTTGACCTTATTCCTTTCTTACTCTGGTACTTGTTCTTTCTAGCCCCAGATGAGGTGGAGGAGGAGGAGGAGCCGCTTGACATACAACCGATGTCAATCGCCACCCCCACCGGAACGAAGAAAAGATCGGCAGCGGGGCAGCCGAGCCCCATGCCAAGAAGATGAAGAAGAAAGCTGCCAAGAAGACTACTAGGCGCAAGAAGCGCCCTACCGTGGACGGGTAAGTCCTTCCGAGTTGCTCTTTGCTCTTGCATCTCACAATCTTCCATGTTTCCTCTCTGTTCTTTTTCTCTGCACCCATCTGATTTTCCTTCCTTTCTTCTTATCTTCTGTCAGTGATGTACTCGATGCCGATGCCACCAATGCGCCCCAAGACAAGTACGCCCCGGGACGTCATGGACCTCACCAACGACGAAGAGGATAACCAGCCAGAGGGTAGGGCCCAGATGTCCTCTCCTCTTAAGGAACAGCAAGATCTCGGTGCCGAGAACATTGGCACCGAGATGGAAACTGATCAAGATCCAGAGCCGCCACAACCCAACTCTCAACAAACTGCACCAGAGCCTGCTGCTGAGAGGCAGCCATCGCCAACAACGGCTTCCATCGAGGAGCCCCGAGAGACCACTGCCGAGCAGCGGCAAGAAGACACCGCCGCAGAGCCACAAGGAACCCGTGTCGAGCAGCGGGAAGAGACCCCCGCCGAGAAGCGGCAGGAGACCCCACCCGCGCAGGACCGGTTCACAGAGCAGCAACCGTCCCAGGGACAAGTTCTGCCTGATGCTGGGCAGGCTGGACAGCCACATGCACCGCCCAAGAAATAACCTCAGCCGGATGTAAGGCAATCCGGCCAGCAGCAGCCCAAAAAGCCTCCGCCAGCATCACTGGCGCCGCCCCCAACACGGAAAACTCCTTCTGCAGCTCCCGGTGCAGCCAAGCCACCATCTGCTCCCAAACCTTCCAAACCTTCAGATGGCGCGGCCGCTGCCGCGGAAAAAACCGCTACTAAGACTGCCAAGACCACCAAGACCAGCGGCAAGAAAGGTCCAAGCCAGACCTACCGGATACCGGCCGCCACCGCCGGGAACACTCCTACTCCTCCAGCACCGACCAGCAAGAGTGGTATGGTTACCCGGAGCTCCAAGATGATCCATACTAACATCAAGTTGCCTTTAAGGAGCAACCGGCTCCCGGTGCAGGCGCCATCGGCACCGCCAAGGCTTCGAACTTCCCGGATCACCGGCGCGAGTTGTAGGAGCTGCACAAGTTGAAGGTGGAGCAAGAGGTCGCGCGGCTAGAGGATCTGAAGGAAAGGAAACAAGTGGCCCGCTCTGGGACTACGGGTAAAGCACCTTCTCTGCGCATCGAGGATAAAGCGCCCCCCACAGAGCCTAAATACGATCTCCGAGAAGTCACAGAGACTGTCCTTGACCGGATAGGATATATTGAGAAGGACTGGGATAGCAAGAGGTATGGCTGCCCCGAATGGGATGGTGTGCGGCTTAACGATCTTGACAACTACCGGCAATCATGGAATAAAGCCGATGTCGGTCCCGTTACGATGGCGATGTCCTCCTCCAGCAGTACTTTGGCGCACAAAATGTTCTGCATGCGCAAAGCTGCTGAAGATGCCGAGAACACCAACCGGGTAAGTGCATTTGCCTTTCTATCCGGATTTCTAAGTTCCCATCTTTCTTCACTTTATTCTTTGCTTTATCCACCATCCAGTCCCCGAGATTCGGGCCGAGTAGCTAGGGCTCAACCGAGTTGCAATCTACTTGGGCCAAATCTTCCAACTTACACTGCCCTGTTCTTCTCTGCAGGAGTGCACTAAGACCCGTACTAAGCTCTTCCGCCAGCTTCTATGGTCACATCGGGCTGTCAGGTCAAGGAACCAGGAGCTGGAGTCCGAGAAAGGCGAAAGGGCGATCCTGGAGCAGAGTGTCACTGACACCATTACCAAGCTGTCCTTTGTAGAGAGTAAGTGCTAGTATTTTGGTTTCTGCATTTTATGTTTACGGCCCGTTTCTATCTTTGCTCAATTTCTGTCTTCTCTGCTGGTGAGCTCAAGGTGCTTGTTGATGCACACCAGGACTGCGAGGTCATGGCTGCATCCACGTAGAGTAAAATTACCTCTCTGGAAGGTGAGTTCACTCCCCTTTTCTTATTCACCTAGCTTCTGTTTTTTCTTCCTTCTACTGACCGGGTTGCCTTTCTCGTAGAAGAGTACAAGGCGTTTCGCGAACAACACCAAGGGTGCATTACTCCGACCGAGGCGCAGCAGCAGGTGCAGGCCCGAGAAGCCCAACTGGAGAAGAACTTGGCTGCCGAGAAGGCTGAAGTCCACAAGCTCAAGCTTGAGCTCACTGAGGCCATCTAGACCGCACTGCAGGCCGGGAACGAGAAGACTGAGGCGCTGAACCGGGCTGTTGTGGAGAAGCTGGAGCTCGAGAAAGAGATTGAATCTCTTAGGAAGAGAAATCAAGTTCTCGACACCATGGTGTATGACTCGCGCCGCCTCCAAGATAAGCATCTTTGGCTCGTTGAGGACTTGACCTGCCGACTAGGGGCCCTTGTTCTGGAGTTGAGCTGTGAGTTATCGCTATCCTTTGCTCTATCCGGTTTTTCTCTTTCCATCTCTTCTATTCGGTTTTCTTTTTTTCGGTTCCCTCTTCTGATTCAACTCAGCATGCCCCACCCTAGATACCTTCCCGGACTTCAACCTCGTTGCTGAGACTGCTGTGGAGAAGGCTAGGAGGGTGAGGGCAGCTTCGGGCCTCAATGCAGATGATTCCGCCACCATCGACGATCAAATCGAGAATATCAATACCCGGGTGACCTCTCTCAAGGGCATGGGCACCTCCATGGTTTCAACCGCTATGCGCCCGCATAAGCTTTTCTGGCCGGAGAAGGAGATCCCGGATACAATCAATGAGATGGCCGCTGACCTGGACCACGTCAAGGAGGAGCTGAAGAAGTGGCGCGCCTCCGTAGCCCAAGCTGGCGCAGATGAGGCCCTCCACTGCGTGTTGTCTTGGTACGAGAATCTTGATCTTGAGAGGATCAGCATTCTCCGGAATGACTCGAAGTGGACCAACAGGGATGAGTGCGTCTTGCGCTGCAAGGATACCGCCTATGAGCTTGCATCCTACGCAGATACACAACAGTACATCGACGGCCCCACGGAGCCGGATACCGATGTTGAAGATGAAGAGGATGATGCTGATGACGATGGTGGCGATGCTGGCGAAGATGGCAGCGTGGGCGATGAGGAGGAGGAGCAGGACGACGCTGGAGACGAGGGGGTCGAGCAGTGCAACGCTGCGGAGGACACCACGATGGACGTCGACCAGGAAGCGAGCAAGCAAGGAGCTGGCCCTGAGGAAGTTCAGAGCGAGTCGTAGCGCATTGCCCCGGCTGGAGCTGTCACTACCGAGATGGTGGTCGACACTCCAGTTCCCGAGTTGGGCGCAACGGGGGTTGTGACCGAGAACGCCGCATCCGGGTCTGCTCCTCCACCCGGTGACTCCATTACCCAGGCCTCCAACGCTGCACCCGAGCCTGCCTCCTCTACTCCAACCTCTACTGGTGCTCCCAAGCCAGCCTCCACGACTCCGGCCTCCGAGTCTGCGGAACCGTCCAACACCGAGACCAACTCCACTCCATCCACAGCAGGTCTAAGCTCCTGCACTTACTTTTATCCTCAAACTTCTATTAGATCCCCGGTATGCCGGGTGCAGATGTAATGAATACTTTATCGTTCCTTGAGCTACGAAGTTTTATTCAGTTTGTTAGCAAGACTGGCTCAATGCTGGATTGGGTTAAAATGCAAGTCCCCGAGTTGCTTTTCTTGTCCACTCAGTTCTTTTTTCTTTTCTCTTACCTGCCACTTGTGGCTTTTTGGTAGTTGAGTCACAAGATTTCCAAAACCAAGCTTCTAATACTTAACCACTTTGAGAATTGGAATTAACACTGCCCCACACTTAGCCGAAAGTACAGAAAAGAAGAAAAACACCCTACTCGGTTTATGCATTCTTTTTTCCTTAACACTTTTTTCGTGTGTTCATTGACCTTTGGCTTGTTCTCTTGCTTGCCATGAAGCCGGGTTGCGGACAACAGCAGAGTCGAAGAGTTGGCCCTTAGGTTTAAACACACTACTAGACGTACGCGTGAAATTTTGAGTAGAAGAACCGAGTAGGCAAAGGTAAATGGAGTAAATGGCACAGAGTGAGTTTGGCACAGGCAGTCCCCGAATTTGAAGTCGGAGTGCCGACTTGAATTTTAACTTGGTTGAGGAGATACATACAATGTTTGCTTAGGAATGAAAACGGTGGAGTAGAGCTACATTCCAAGGAAGCTTGGATTCCTCTCCGGATTTATCCGCCCTATTGTTCTGTGGTGCCTGTGCGTCGATGAGATAATAGGCATCATTGTGCAGAGCCTTGCTCACAATGAAAGTCCCTTCCCAAGGAGGGGATAGTTTGTGCATCCCGGCTGTGCGCTGCACAAGCCTGAGGACCATGTCTCCTTCTCGGAAAACCCTTGGGCTTACTTTCCGTCTATGATAGCGTCTCAGATTCTGTTGATACATGGCTGAGCGTGACAGAGTTAACTCTCTTGCATCTTCAAGCAGGTCAACATCATTTTCTCGGACTTCTCTTGCCTCCGCCTCAGTGTAGAGGGTTACTCTGGGTGAGTCATGCTCAAGGTCAGTGGGCAACATGGCCTCTGCTCCATATACCAGGAAGAATGGTGTGTATCCGGTTCATCGGTTAGGGGTAGTCCTTAGACTCCACAACACTGCCGGCAACTCGTCCAACCAACAACAAGGGGTTCGCTGCAACGGCTCAATTAGCCTTGGTTTTATTCCGGATAGGACCCTACCATTAGCTCTTTCAACTTGCCTATTCGAAGCTGGATGCGCGACCGATGCAACGTCTAGCCTGATCCGCTTCTCCTTGCAGAATCTGACAACAGCTCCCTCAGCAAAGTTTGTTCCATTGTCCGCGATGATCCCATGCGGGTACCCATATCTCAGAATGATATCTTTCAGAAAACTCACAGTTGTGTTCCCATGACACTTCCGAACAGTCTTTACCTCAATCACTTGGTGAACTTGTCAACCATGGCCAAGATGTGAGTCATGTTGCCTCTGGCTGGCTTGAAAGGTCCCACCATATTCAAACACCATACAACAAATGGCCAGGTAACATGGATGGTCTTCAACTCGGATGCTGGTGTGTGTATCTTGCTTGCATACCTCTGGCACCCATTGCACTTTCTCACTAGATCTTCTGCTTGACGTAAGGCAGTGAGCCAAAAGAATCCATGCTGGAAAGCCTTATTGAGTAGAGCCCGAGAAGAGGCATGGTGCCCGCATTCTCCTTGGTGTATTTCTCTGAGGATTTCTTCTCCTTCTTCTGGCTCAACACAGCTTTGGAGCACGCTAGTAGGACTTCTCTTGTGCAACTCCTTGTTGATGATGGTGTAGGCCTTGGATCTTCTCTGTATCTACCTGGATGTGACCTCATCACTTGGCAAGGTGCAATCCATCAGGAAGGACAATATAGGCAGAGCCCAGCTCGGCGTGGGCCGGATAGGAAATATAGGTTCATCCACTTCCATTGGATCAGCCACCATGACTTGCTCCGAGTTGGAGACGAGTCCCCGAGTACTGAAAAATGATCCCCTCGATGAAGGCAACAATCCCCTAGTTGGGAGGGGCAGTCCCCGGTTTCTCCTTTGCATTCTCCCAGTCAATCTCCATGGGAACGGTCTCTGAACCCGGCAGACATGGAATGTGTATAGACTCCGAGTAATGCTCCAGGGCAATCCCTGGTGGGAAGAATTGCCGAGAAGATCCCAATTTGGATAGAGCATCCGCTGCATCATTTTCAGCTCGGTGGATGTGATGAAATTCACACCCATCAAAGAATCCAGTCATGTTTTGAACTAGAAACCGGCAGGAGTGAAAGTGCATTCTTGATATCTCACGGTTTTGTGTGTTTGTTAACAACATAAAGAAGTTGCTAACTGTGACGCCCCGAGATCGGGCACTATGCAGATTTCAGCATTTCCGCCAAATCCGCATAATATCCGATTCCAGGTTGCCACTTATGATAACATTACAACAGTTCACGAACATTCCACAATTACAACAGAAACAGATAGATACAAGACGACTCGAACGAGTCAAGGATACAACTGGTACAATACAAAGATCCAAATAACAGCGGAAGAAACAACAAAGTGTCCGACTACGGACAAGATACAAATTGGACTAAGAGTCCTGAAGATAACCGAAGGCGTCCAATCCCTGCCCAGGCCAAGCCGGAGGGATTCCCAAGCTAACGTCGTCAGACTTCAAACCTGTTGACTGCAATGTTGAATATGCAGCCACGAAAAAGGATTCGTGGGTCAGTACGGTTAAGTACTGGCAAGTGGAATAAAACCCATACTCACAAGATACCGGCGTAGCCAGTCATCACAAGATACAAATACTTTAGGATCAACGGAAAGGAAGGGGATATTGCAAATAAGCGACAGCAGGCTGCACTAACCAACTACAGAGATTCTACCACTTCCGGCTAACAGAAAGGAGATAAGATCGAGTATTGTAACCAACTGAAAGATAACTTCAAACAAACCCATCCTGGATCTCGCCCCTTATCCAAAGAAGCAATCCGAGGATAACTCACACAGTTGGATTAATGAATGGATCAAGTTATTGTGTCAATAAGACTATTACTAGTCAAGTTATTATCATTAGGTGTAAGTTGTCTGAGTACTTGTTAGCCAGTACTTTCACCAAGTAATCCATAACCGCGGAAAACACGGCTTCTCGAGAAGATTTATCCCTGCAGGGGTGTGCTCCAGTACCCGTACACACTCAAGCCACCAACTAAAACTCAGGTTGGCTTGACACGACCCAAACCATCTCTACAACCCATCCTAGGAGCCACGGAGCTATAAGGTCCCAGCCACGCAGCCGAATACTCAGCGCAGGTGTGCAAAACTCCCGCGGGACACAACACCCCGGCACTACAGGCCTCGCCCTATATGCATCATCATCATAAGTAACCATGGGGGATCCACCCATTATGCAAGGAGCAAATGGAACACCCGAACTAAGTGTGGCTCTTCGGACAAGCTGCAGATCAGGTCTAAGTCGAGGGGGGTCCCATACTACCACCCGGATGCGGTGAGCACGCTCATCATGGATCAGTAGACAAGACCCTTTTCCTATTAGGGTCGACACTAGCAGGCCTCAAAACCACAAAGGGCCTCCTGCCGGTGCCTTATCAGCATATTATTAATAACAGGTTGATTGATTAACATCGAGCCCCCAGAACAATAAAAGTAATCTAGTAACGGAAAGTAACGGGTAACAGACTCGAGCAAAACAACCTAAGCATGCTAGTAAGACACTGGCTCAACCAAAGGGGTGATAGGAGTGGAGGTTAGGCAATAACAAGGTTAAGGGATTCATGTGATGGGTTCGTAACAGAAACAACTACTACTAAGGCTAGCAGAAAAGAACAACGGAAAGAATCGGTAACAAGTGATGAAAGGCAGCCATATGGCAGCAAGTGAGTATACTTGCCTGAGATCCCGCAAGGTAGCAGAACTTGTCGTTGCTCACATCATCTCAACGTCCTATCCGGGAAGAAGCAATGAACCTCGAACAAACACCGGATGCAACAATTACTACTACGGCAAAAGATCCAGCATGATCAAGGTATGGATGCATGACAAGTTTAAAGATGCATCAAAATAAACTAGTTGACGTGATAACATAACATAATTAAATGGACCCATATGCAATTTGAGTTGCATATGAACAGCCCATGAATTATGGTTAGATGATTTGTTTTCCAACTAATCAACAGGTGAAGGTGGATTAGCATGATGCATGGATGAGGAAAACAACAAAATAACAACAATAGAACCAATTGACATAAGGTTTAACAAGTTTGGAAATTATTGGTTAAGATTGGAAATTTTGGTTACTTAAACATGTCACACAAGCAATTGTTGTTTTCATCAAGTTAAAGTGTTCAAAACAAATAACAAAATTTATATTTGAAAAGAACATCAAATTTTAGTTGGATTACATGTTTCAAATATTGAAATTGGAATTAGGATAATTTAATTATGAATTAAACAATATTAAACAAGTTTTAAATGATTTTAAAACAAGTTTGAATTTAACTGAATTTTTATTTGTTCAAAACATAAATTCAAACTCACATTTGAAAAGTTCACACTTTGATGGTTTGAAAACATATTTTGCATGTTCAAAATTATTTTATTCTGAGCAAGTTATGATTTTAGCAATTTTAAATGAATTAAACAAGGTTTAAATTATTTAGGCAATTTTAGTTATTCAAATCATGAAACAAAATTTATATTTGAAAAGGTTATTCAAAATGGTATGGAAAACATATTTAGTTTGTGGAATTTGGAATTTTTATGAACAAGTTATGAATTTTTGCAAGTTTAAGTGAATTTGACAAGTTTTCAAATTTTGCACCAATTTAAAATATTCAAAACAGTAAAAAAATTTTATATTTGGATAGAACATTTAATTTGGTATTGAAAACATATTAAAAATGTTGAATTTGGAGTAAAAATGATTTTCTTATGCAATTTACAAGATTTGGGGTAAATCTGCCATTTTTATCTTATTAGGGACTTGGAAAAAATATTTCAGGGGTCTAAATTTATTTAACAGGGCCTAGAAATAATTCACAAGGACTTGGTTGTGATTCTGCAGTTTGTTCTGGCTCTAGAAAAACAAAGCAAAAAGTGGGTTTTTATTCGCAGGGGGTGGGGATCGAACCCACAACCCCCTGGTTGCGCAGCGAGGGGCTTAACCACTGCGGTGCTCGTGTGGTTGTGCTACACTACCAGGTGGACTGAACAAGAGGTATACGTCGGGGGTTTACTGAATTTTTGGGCAAACAAGATGCAGACTTTCCTCTGCAAGCGCGACAGACAAAAGGAAGGGCTCGCGCGCCAGGGGGATTCGATCCTTGGCCCTGCCTGCTCCGCGCAAGGAACAGGCCAGTGCGCCTAGCGCTTGCTTCGTGACAGAGTACCACCGCGGGGGAGGTTAACATGCAGATTGCGCTAACCTGAATTTTTTTACGGTTGCAGGTGCAGGCACGCACGCACAGCCTGCGATACAGAGAGAGGGGCGATCGAGCGAGACGGGTGGGGAAGATGGGGAATGCACCGAGAACATCCGGGGGAGGCTGTGGAGCGTAGGGGGAAGAAGACGTCGCCACGGTTCCATTCCGATCATCGGTTGGCCTCCTCGCCGACCACGGCTCCGGCTCCGCGAGCTAACAACTCCGGCCATGGAGGTGCTAGACAGCGAGGTACAGTGGGGAGGTGAGGAGAGAGAGGGGAATTGGCGGCTGGAGGAGGAAGGAGAGGGAGAAGGGTAGGTGGCTAGGGTTGGGATCCGGCCTCGAGGGGGAGATATAGGGGAGCAGGGCACATGGGGGGAGGCGCTCGGTGACAGCGACCTCTCCCCCCCGCGTCCGTACGAAGAAGACAGTGGTGGTGGGCTGTTGGGCTTAGGTGGGCTGAGGAAAGAATAGGAGAAGGCTGGGCTTGGTCTGTCTCTCTCCATGCTATTTTTTCCTTTTTCCAATTTTTGTAAAGAATAAAAGGGAGAGAGGGATAGAAAAGGGGTTTTGGGGTGGTTTAAGTTGTTATGCAACATTTTTGTATTAATTTACAAAACATAAAATAAAAGCAGATGCTAACATTACTTTCACAGGTTGGACATTTTAATTGATTATAAGTTGTTAGTTGGAATTTTCAAATAGGGTTTGAGGTTGGAATTTTGGAAATAAACAAATGTTATTTAATAGGTTCAAGCAATTAGGAAAACATTATTAGCTTTAAGTTGTTTGCAAAATTTTAATTTTAAAACTCCCATTTGAAAATTTGCCAAGTAGGATTTGATTTGAATTGAATGTGTTGTTTGAATTTACCACTAGGGTTTTGAACAATTTAAATTGTTTTGGATTTTTGAGTGGTTTGGAAAACATGATGCAATGCTAATGATGCATGGGATGCAAAAAGAAAACAACCAACTTCTATCTAGGGTAACACCCCAGGTGTTACAGACGACACCACTAACAAGGGATTGCGCCCTCGCAATCCACCTGCTAACCCGGGAGGGGAAAGAAGTTCGACTACTGATTCTCCGTGCTTCCACTTGATCTCCTCGACACCACTAACAAGGGCTTCTCGCTCGGAGTGATGACGATATTCTTCCACCAGGAATCTTCCGACGATCGAACCTATTAGGATAAAGGCTCAGAAAACGTCCACCCACGTAGGATCCTTGTCGTGGGATAATCACGGCAGATGTTACCAGGGGTAACTGATCTTGGGGCAAGTCGACACAGGCGTTTGGGAGAGGGTTTAGCTCTAGGGAAGACATGGTACAACTTGATCTGATAGCCGGCAATCGAAGTCGCCGGATTTCTATTCTCGATACGATAATTCGATTAGGGTTTACACTGGATACTCGATATCACGCGATATTGCTAGGGTTCTTAGATCTCTGTCCAAACTACATCCGGGGGTCGGTTTATAAAGCACCCGTACCCCCTGGCTTGTTCTACAAGGCGTATCCTGAATCCTACCCGGACACGGCGCACTAACCCTAACTTGCCTTTACAGTAACCCACAATCTGGGTCATTGGGCCTACAAGCTTGGGCCTTCACAAGTTTCCCTATCCTTAGCCGGATCCTGCACATCATCCCTTGAGCCGGGTTATTCCTTGGAGCTTGGCCTACCGGGTTAGCATCCCCCTGTCAGTAGTCCCCAGAATAGCCTGGGCTTCACGGATCTCCTTGAAGCGCTTGCTATTCCCTGCAAAGATATCGATCATGAAGATCGGGTTAAGATGTTTTGATATTCAGCTAGGCCTTGCTCCTTGGCGGCCATGTAATAACCCCAGCTTTCCCTCCAAACACCTTGGTTCAAACTTCTGGGTCCAAACCATAATAATAATACCAAGATCCTATGCTCGATAACCAATCCCGTCATCACGGGACGGATCCCCTTCTTCCTTTTATCCGGATGCTTTGCTCAATACTTGGCGCACATCTCGCAGAAACTTTAAATAAATAGCCGTTTACCCCCACAATTCTCGGCTTCCACTCACCAAACCGAGCTTATCCATTTGCACTATGAAAAAGCCCCTTAGGAGTGACCCGAACCCTAACGGCTCATTTCCTCCATTCCATTCCTTTCTCCCTCTGAGCTCTCCTTCTCCCTGAGCGCCACCACGGAAATCCCGCGCTCGTCACCGGAACTCATCGCCCGGAGATTACGTTCCGCCACCATTCGCCCCGCGCCGCCGCCAAGATCCGCCGGCGAATCCTCATCCGGCCCACCAAGAACCGCGAAGGGACACCAAGCCTGCGCCATCTGCCTCTGCAAGGCTTCCCTCAGATCTCCTTCGGTAAATCTTTTGCACCTATCAATTTGCCCTCGCAACCTTTGATTTTTTCCTCAGATTAGATCCAGATCGGCCCGCCTTGGATTTCTCGACTAGGCCGAATTAGAATACCCATAAACTCTTCTAGCTCGCACAGAGGACAAAGCGCATGCTCCAATCCGCTCCCCTACTACCCACAATCATTATTCTTGCCACAAATCCAAAAATAAAACTTCCAATCTAGACTCGAACCACCCAAATTTTCCGCCTTCGCATCAATCACCCGGCTAGACCATTATTTTTCAGTTGCTTTTATTCACGTCCAGAACTTAAGCCGCCGTCCATTGTATTCAAAAGGCTCCTTCATCATTTAGATCCCATAAATTTCACCACAATGCCTGATACCCGGAAACTTTCAAACTTTGCTCTGCATGCTAACACCCGGATCTCCCGTAACTTTTCATACCTCAATGTTGTCCGGCCTATACTTAGCCGGCTCGCAACTTTCATGTCTTAATTTCCTTCTTACCTTGTACTCTGCAGGTCAGCCATATGGCTCCCAAGAAACAGGGGAAGACCCCAGCCAAGGCCAAGGCCACCAACACCATTTCCGCCAACTGGGCGCGGTCTATGGTCACAAAGGCCAAGTTGGAGGAGCTGGTGGAACTGGGAATTCTTCCTCCTCAGGAAAATATCCAATGGAGGGTACCGGGTAAGGAGACCCCGCCCACCCCTACAAAAGATGAGGTAATCTGTTTCGTGGATCATGTGACCCGGGGTTTTCGACCACCGGGTCACCCCTTTTTCCGTGACATACTTAGCCACTACGGCCTTCGTGTCTTTGATATCGGACCCAACTCTGTGCTAAATATTTCCCATTTTATTGTCCTTTCCGAATCCTACTTGTGCACTCCGCCAAGTCTAGCTCTTTTTATTGAGCTTTTTCAATGCAAGCCATGCCGCGAAAGCGGCGATGGGGCGCTTCTCACTTGCGGCGGGGTTTCGATCCAACGCCGCAAAAACTCTCTAATGCCACCCCTCACCCTCAATTCCCATGTCAAGCATTGGCAGCTCTCGTACTTCTACTGCCAGGACACTTCCCCACCCGGCCAAAAGAAACTGCCGGGTTACTCGGAGGGTCTTCTTGACATTTCTGATAAGTTTAGTGCCTTCGCCCCTAACTCGGATAGGGAGGCAATTCAACCCTTGCTAGCCAAAATTGCTACTCTTACAGCCCAGGGCCTCATCGGGCTCAATCTAGTATAGACCTGGGTCGATTTTAGGATTCAGCCCAATTCCATCCGCACAAAGTTGATGTGCGAGTATTCAGGAGAACCTTCCGATCCGCTCCGATACTCCGATAACATCTTCGCACCTGGCGACACCCATAAAACCATCAAAGGTTTTTTGACGGAAAAGCTCGAGGTAATCCGGAACATATCCGGGTTAGAGCCCTTCACGCTTGAAAACCCCGCCCCTGAGGTAAAAGTCCGACTCTGACGCCCTTACTTTCATTCTTTCCACTTGATACAGTTGGTAACCTGCGTATTAACACCTTTCAGGCTGATGACGACTTTTGGAAAATCAACGCCTCCCGTAGCTCCGAAAGTCCAGAGGAGCAAGAGGCCGTTCACTCGGATGAAGGTACTCTTTGAATTTTATTTGGTTCCTTTGAACTCGTCATAACCCCTTCATTTTCAACCATAACCTTGATGATATTTCAGAACAAGAGGATGATGCGGAAGAAAACTCGGATGGCAAAGTAGAATCTGCCAGCGACGAGGACGAACCGGAACCGGCAACCAAAGCCGGATCCAAAAGAAAAGCTCAAGAGGCCACTTCCAAGGTTTCATATCCCCTCCTCGCATTCAATTCACGTCACCTTAATGATATACCTGAGTTATTTTGACATTATTCCACTGGCCATTCTTGAAGGAGTCGCCCATGATCAAGCGTAGGTCAACTCGAAATAACCCGGGTGACAACGTCATCAACCCGGGTATTTCTTCGACCCCCACTCGGCGGGCTGGTAATTATTCTATCTTTTCTCGACCGGCACATTCCCCTTGAACTATCCTTATATGACATCTATCCTGACAATTTTCAGCCTCTCCCGAGTCTGATGACGGGTTTCCTTGTGACTTCGCGGTGAACACCGGGTAAGATCCCCTTCCGGATGCTCTTCCACACTTCACCACCCTTTCCTGACCGCGTATTTTAACTGCTTCTTGATAACATTTACAGGGCCACGGTCGTCGTTAGCGACCAAGAGGGCATGGAAGACGAGGGCCCGGGTCAGGGGAGCCCGGCCGATAAGACTACTGCCGTGTCTGGCGGTGAAAAACAAACATCGCCGATTAGACCGGACGCCCAAGAAACCGAGTATCCAATTGCTTCCCATGCGAGCAAGAAGAAGAAAGCCACAACCTTGGGTGCCGACAGAGTGTCGGATTCCAATGCACAAATGACCCGGGTTCCGCCTCCCTCTAAACCTCTTCTCGGAATTCCCAAGGCCCCGGGTCTTCTGATACGGGTAAAGATACTTTTGATCAATTGATGAACACGCTCCTCACCATGAAGGCTTCAGAGGGCGATATTTTAGAGCGCATGGCTGCAGAGCACCAGGTAAAAGCGCTTGTCATCTCATATTGCATATCTAGTCCCCAAGTTCCGAGTATGACTTGCAAAAGTTATGCTTGGTACTTCACGCCAAATTTATCTTATCATAACATCCAACTAATGCTTGCCTTCCTTTCTACTTACAGGCACAGATAACTCGGTCTGATGAAACTTTACTGAAGACCGAACAACGTCTTCTTGCCGAGATAAAACGACGGGAAATCCTTGAGGATGACATGGAAACTTTGAAGAAGGATGTTTCCAAATATAAGAAGAAGTGCCTCACCGCTCGGACCGACTTGAAGAATTTATCGGATCAAATCACCGACACTTACCAGATCTTACTCAGTAAGTTTTTGTCTGCCGACTAATTTCATGCTTCTTGTTATGCACCACTCTGGGTTACTGATACCTTCTTGCTTCTGTTTCAACTGCAGGTGCCAACCTTGCACCTCCAGAGGAAGATACTATTGCCAAGGCTAGGACCCTGAAGACTATGCTCCGGACTTTCTTTGCCGGCACAAAATTTATATTGGACGCCATACATTGGCCCACAGAAGCCTATCCGGGTGAAGAGAATCTCGTCCAAGCCTGCTCCACTGTGCCTGGCTGGATTGAACTTTGGAAGCGTTCGTCCTGCCGAATTGGAATAACCCGGGCATTGACCTTGGCCAAAGCCTACTTTCCGAAGCTTGACCCGGCGAAGATAATATCCGGGTTTCCCGAGTTTAAGGCGGATGGTGCCAAATTTACGCCTAAGGACTTCAAGGCCATTCAGTCAGCAGTGCGCCCCTCTGCTACCTCTTTAGCCGATAGCTTGGACCTGAATACGCTAATGGCTGCGTATGACGCCGATGGCAAAGTTATCACAGAGGAAGCACCCCCGCCCTTGGACCTCTTGGAGAAGTGGGCTGATCACTCGGCCAAAAAGAAGGAGGCAACCGCGAAGAGGGAGGCCGAGTTAAAATCAGGGCCATCCGCCTCTACACCGTCCGTCCTTCCACCTATCCGCCCTGGCGCGGTGAGTCCAGGTGGCTCTGCCAGGAAAGCTAAGCAGCAGGCCCAGGAGCAAGACCCGGAAGATCGCACTCAGGAGGCCGAGTAGGGTGATGATGTCATAATACCTTAATCACGTGGGGCCTTTTCATTTGAACTATTTATCCTGCCAATGGTGCGCTTGTGCACTTCTGATACCAATGCCATAACTTGTAATGTACTTCTATTCGGTGACATATTTTTGCGGCTTTCCCTGCCTTTTGATAATCGTGCTATTTTGTCTGTTCTTTTGAACTTGTTCTTGATACCCAGCTTTCTTTTTAGCTCCCTTTGTAAGACTCGGTTTTCCGAGTACCAGGAGTTTTAATACGTGGGCTTTTTCTTTAAGTCCCCAAGACTCGGATGGTGAGGTTTTTCGAACTGCGATAGCCAAGTAGTTTGTTTCTGTTTCGAAGTCCCCCAGCCCCCATGACCCAAAGTTCGAGTAATGGGGGTGTGGCCTTTCTCAGAGAACAAATTATTTTTTACCGAGTCGCAAACCTAAAGCCATTCCATGTAAGTACTGAAGTTATGCTTGATAATTGTTGAGTTTCCGGCTTTTAGCCTTGTACTCTGCATAAACTTGTGGTTTAGATGAGCCTTTTAACTATCTTGTACTGTAAGCCGGCTTTCGCGTGGATACCATGTTGTTACATCCATACGAGAACAGTGTCAGGCAAGTCCCATTGGGCTTCATGGCTGATTGTAATCGTAAGCGAACGAATCATGCCACTTTAGTGCGAGTCACATCGAGCTTAAGTAAGAAAAGTTGGCTTCTTTGCCCAGTCATAAGATTGCAGCCGTGCTCGTTTGCGAGTAATCGGCCCTTATAACTTATAGCTATCTATGCCGGGTCATTCGGGTTAGTGGTTGGTTACCTGAGCAACCAACCCCCAAGACCTACATGCAATCGATGCTTTTGATGATACTGAATTATCGATGTCGCAGGGATACTACTTACTTGTAATCAGGATGTAATGATATAGGACTTGATAACCATCTCTTTATTGATACTAGAAATTTTGGATCAGCAGGCCGCCTCATTAAAAACCTTCCAGTCCCCTTAGGTACCCTGGGTAGGAAAAGAGCGCGTCTGAAACCTGCTGCCCGTTACATTGTTTAGTTCCTCATAAGCACTGGTCCCGGTCTGGCTTGACCAATGCACATTCTCCATATGTTGGACCTTTTCCTGATGAGTACCGGGTTTGCTAGCCAACCCGGGTGGGGTGTTCCAATGACCTGGCTGGTTGTAAGCGGCCGTGTAGCTTCTTCCTTTACAGCGGGCCGCTTGGGGGAATCATCCTCGATTAAGGCCACCATTTTAGCATCTTGCGTTGCCTTGGATTTTGTTCTTTCGCCTTCAGTACTCGGCCTTTTTGATGTGGCTATATCCTCCGGGTCTGCTTGAGACCGGTAATGCTTGAGTTCTTCTTTTCTACAGGCCTGCTCGGCCATTGCTGCATCTCCTTCGTCACATTCAGCTGCTATGTCTCGATTTCCATGTATGGTAATGGTCTTCTTGGGACCCGGGATTTTTAGCTGTAGATATACGTAACACGGCCTAGCCATGAATTTGGCATAAGCCGGCCTTCCAAATAGCGCGTGATAGGGGCTGCGTAATTTCACTACCTCAAAGGTGAGCCACTCAATTCGATAGTTATCCTTTGATTCTCCGAAAGCTACCTCCAACGCGATTTTTCCCTCGGGGCATGCTGAATGACCCGGCACTATCCCATGAAAAACTGTTGAGCTTTTTTGCAGTTGAGATTCCTTGAGACCCATGCGTAGGAAGGTTTCCCAATACAGTATATTGATGCTGCTTCCACCATCCATTAAAACCTTCTTCAGTTCGTACCCATTAACTTGCGGTGCGACTACTAGTGCCAAGACTCCTGGGTGTTCCACTCTTTCCGGGTGATCCCTTCTGCTCCATGTTACCTCCTGTTCTGACCATCTCAAGTATCTCGGGACGGCTAACGAAACTGAGTTGACTGCTTGCTTCAGTATCTTTTTGTCCTTGTTAGAGCCTCCTGTGGTATGCACATGATATTGACCCAACTGTTTGGGGTTAGCCTGGAAGCCTCCTGCCCCCCCTTGGTTATTACCTTGATTTCCAGCCGCCGGGTTACCAGCTGGGGGTGGGCCGTTGCCCGGGTTTGCCCCTGGACCCGGTCCTCCTCCCCGCCCTGCACCTCGCATAGCTCTGTGCACTTCCTCATTTTTCCATCTTTGTAAATCGGCGCACTGTTCTAGGGAGTGGTTAGCTGGCCTGCCATTCCTGCTGTGCTTCGGACATGCCATCCTGAATATGTCCCAATTGTTACCCGGCCTTGGTGGACCTTGATAGTTTCCTCCATTGTGGTTACCTCCGTTGAAATTTCCTTCTGCTCTTGGCCTCGAAGACCCGGCTTCTGTGTTGGCGACAAACTCGGAGCCTCCTTCGAAAGGGCGCTTGTTCTGGCTATTTCCATTGTTACCTGACGCTGTTCCGTTGCCGGTTCTTCCATTACCGCTTGTGTTTGCTTTTGTCTTCTTGTCATCAGCTTCTTCTTCTGTAGTATCCGTCGCAGCGTGTTTGTTGCACGCATCCATCAATTCTCCCATTGTGACTTCCGACGCATTTCGACTGGACTTCATGCGAGTTAACTTTTGCACTAAAGGTATATATTTGCATGTTTTTGCCATGGCCTGTAGTGCATCCTTGGGCTGGATATCCGTGGATGAGTGAAGTATCTCCATAACCCGGCGCACCCAACTGCGCGCCGATTCTCCCTTCTTCTGGACGCATCGTTCTAGGTCATCAATAGTGAATAATTTCCTCAGGTCCCGTGAAAGTGTTTGATAAACGCGGTCTTCAATTCCTCCCAAGACTTGATCGATCCCTCTGGTAGATTGGTGAACCACAATTTTGCTGCTCCTTCCGACATCATCAGATACATGAACTTGGCTTGGAGGTTCTCGGACGCGTTGCGGATTGACATTGCCATCTCGTAACTGCTTAGCCATGTTTCGGGATCCATGGTTGGCTCATAATTCACTACTTTCCCTGGCTCTTTGAACTTTTCCGGGTAAGGTTCAACTCTAATATTGTCCGAGAGACACTTGGGTCCCGCAAGAATGGTTGAAGCCGGCCTTGCTCTAGAAACGTGTGATGCCGCGGGGGGCGCGTCTGGGCGCGGTGCTGCGGGAGGTCCATGCGCTGCAGACCCGGCCGCGGCCCTCCGAGCCCTAGAACTGTCCACGACGGCCTGTGCTGCTGATGCTGCCTGAGCGCGGGGAGGAGGCGGCATTTGCTGCTGCTCTTCCCTCCGCCGCGCTGAACTTGTTTGTATATTCCCTTGCTGCTGGCTGACGTATGGCGTCCCGTGCATACCGCTTCTGTGATCCGGGTAATTGGCTTGCTGTGCCACCGCAGTGTGCAACAGCTCGATGGCTTGCCGAGTCTTCTCTGCATGGGGCGACTCTCCCACAGGTATTTGATTCAATGCGAGTGTCGCCGCATATACGTTGTCCATAGGATTGTTGTAGTGGCCGGCTGGCGTGCGGAATCGTGATGGTGGCGGCGGCAGTAGATCGTTGCCGGTTGTGACTCTAGTTTGCGGTGGGGGTAACCCGGTCCGTTCATTCGCCGGATGTGTCGCTGCTGTCATCTGTTGGGGTGCGGTTCCCTGGTTCACCACTGGTATCGGTTGGTCCTGAGGCGTGACGAATAAATTAGCCGGATTAATAACCCCGCCCGTTGCTGGCAACCTGGTGTGGTGCCTTTGATGTATCCTGGACGTTTCCTCTCGAAGCCGGGTTTCCAACGCATCTAGCTCGCGCCGTCGGGTGGCCATCCCCTGTCTGTCTGCTTCCACTTGCCTTCTTTGCTGTTCCAATGCACGACGAGCCACATCCAGATCTCTAACACGCTCTGCCGCGTTTTCTGGGGTGATAATGGTGGCGAGGACTGTAGGATCCAAAATCAAATTATTATCGAACAGGGCCGGGTGACGCGGATTCGAGGGACCCGCCCCTGGTGTCCGGTTTGCTTGAAACCCGAACATGTTGGCGTGTTGCTCCTCATCTGCTGCGCGACTGGTGACCGATGCTGACTCTCCATCGACCCGGGTCAAGACCGGGTCTCCGTTAACCGCGCCCTGTTGCTGGGCCACTGCCTGAGCCGCCCCGACTGATGCCGCAGCTGTGCTTCCTTGGTTGGCCGCGGGGGCTGCATAGACTGCAACTCGGCGCACGATATCCGGTGTAAATTCAGGCTGTTCCTCCTCACCGTTCTCCTCATACCGGTTTTCCAGTAGATCCAGGATAGACCCGGTGTCATCTTCTCCTTGGGCCCGGTCGCGTGGGGTCCATGCCGGCTCCTCCGGCTGTTCCCACTCCGCGATGGGTTCTTCTGCCGGATATGTCGTTCCCGTTGATTCTTCATCATCTGATCGGATAGACGTGGCTTTTCCTGGCATAGAATCAGATCCAACGTTGTCAGGGACCGAATTGGAAGCACATACCATACCGATGAAGACGCTGATCCGGCCGATTGTCACGACGGATCCGGTTTCGAGGTGATCCGACTCCGGCCCCCAGCCGGAATCGTCCACCACCTTTTCTCCTTCGTGGTCGATGTAGATCTCGCCGATGACAAGATTCTCCATGCCCTTCCGAGCTTCTCCCGTGATGTAGACACCTTTGGACGCATGCCCCACGGTGGGCGCCAACTGTCGTGGGATAATCACGGCAGATGTTACCAGGGGTAACTGATCTTGGGGCAAGTCGACACAGGCGTTTGGGAGAGGGTTTAGCTCTAGGGAAGACATGGTACAACTTGATCTGATAGCCGGCAATCGAAGTCGCCGGATTTCTATTCTCGATACGATAATTCGATTAGGGTTTACACTGGATACTCGATATCACGCGATATTGCTAGGGTTCTTAGATCTCTGTCCAAACTACATCCGGGGGTCGGTTTATAAAGCACCCGTACCCCCTGGCTTGTTCTACAAGGCGTATCCTGAATCCTACCCGGACACGGCGCACTAACCCTAACTTGCCTTTACAGTAACCCACAATCCGGGTCATTGGGCCTACAAGCTTGGGCCTTCACAAGTTTCCCTATCCTTAGCCGGATCCTGCACATCATCCCTTGAGCCGGGTTATTCCTTGGAGCTTGGCCTACCGGGTTAGCACCCCCCTGTCAATCCTAACACTTTGAAAGATTGAGTACGAGAGTAGACTCCAGAACAAATAAGATGGGAGGGAAATAGAATAGAGATAAGGAGAAAACAAGAATCCTATTGAGACGTTTTTCCAAAGTAGTTTAGCAGAAATAGTTTTTGACACTCTAGAAACAACGACCGTTAGCGAGGTTACCCTACAGGCTTTGCGGACCCGTTGCTTCGATAACCATTCGTATCGAAACAATCTCGGGAATCGGAACCAAGGCTCTGATACCATTTTGTGACGCCCCGAGATCGGGCACTATGCAGATTTCAGCATTTCCGCCAAATCCGCATAATATCCGATTCCAGGTTGCCACTTATGATAACATTACAACAGTTCACGAACATTCCACAATTACAACAGAAACAGATAGATACAAGACGACTCGAACGAGTCAAGGATACAACTGGTACAATACAAAGATCCAAATAACAGCGGAAGAAACAACAAAGTGTCCGACTACGGACAAGATACAAATTGGACTAAGAGTCCTGAAGATAACCGAAGGCGTCCAATCCCTGCCCAGGCCAAGCCGGAGGGATTCCCAAGCTAACGTCGTCAGACTTCAAACCTGTTGACTGCAATGTTGAATATGCAGCCACGAAAAAGGATTCGTGGGTCAGTACGGTTAAGTACTGGCAAGTGGAATAAAACCCATACTCACAAGATACCGGCGTAGCCAGTCATCACAAGATACAAATACTTTAGGATCAACGGAAAGGAAGGGGATATTGCAAATAAGCGACAGCAGGCTGCACTAACCAACTACAGAGATTCTACCACTTCCGGCTAACAGAAAGGAGATAAGATCGAGTATTGTAACCAACTGAAAGATAACTTCAAACAAACCCATCCTGGATCTCGCCCCTTATCCAAAGAAGCAATCCGAGGATAATTCACACAGTTAGATTAATGAATGGATCAAGTTATTGTGTCAATAAGACTATTACTAGTCAAGTTATTATCATTAGGTGTAAGTTGTCTGAGTACTTGTTAGCCAGTACTTTCACCAAGTAATCCATAACCGCGGAAAACACGGCTTCTCGAGAAGATTTATCCCTGCAGGGGTGTGCTCCAGTACCCGTACACACTCAAGCCACCAACTAAAACTCAGGTTGGCTTGACACGACCCAAACCATCTCTACAACCCATCCTAGGAGCCACGGAGCTATAAGGTCCCAGCCACGCAGCCGAATACTCAGCGCAGGTGTGCAAAACTCCCGCAGGACACAACACCCCGGCACTACAGGCCTCGCCCTATATGCATCATCATCATAAGTAACCATGGGGGATCCACCCATTATGCAAGGAGCAAATGGAACACCCGAACTAAGTGTGGCTCTTCGGACAAGCTGCAGATCAGGTCTAAGTCGAGGGGGGTCCCATACTACCACCCGGATGCGGTGAGCACGCTCATCATGGATCAGTAGACAAGACCCTTTTCCTATTAGGGTCGACACTAGCAGGCCTCAAAACCACAAAGGGCCTCCTGCCGGTGCCTTATCAGCATATTATTAATAACAGGTTGATTGATTAACATCGAGCCCCCATAACAATAAAAGTAATCTAGTAACGGAAAGTAACGGGTAACAGACTCGAGCAAAACAACCTAAGCATGCTAGTAAGACACTGGCTCAACCAAAGGGGTGATAGGAGTGGAGGTTAGGCAATAACAAGGTTAAGGGATTCATGTGATGGGTTCGTAACAGAAACAACTACTACTAAGGCTAGCAGAAAAGAACAACGGAAAGAATCGGGAACAAGTGATGAAAGGCAGCCATATGGCAGCAAGTGAGTATACTTGCCTGAGATCCCGCAAGGTAGCAGAACTTGTCGTTGCTCACATCATCTCAACGTCCTATCCGGGAAGAAGCAATGAACCTCGAACAAACACCGGATGCAACAATTACTACTACGGCAAAAGATCCAGCATGATCAAGGTATGGATGCATGACAAGTTTAAAGATGCATCAAAATAAACTAGTTGACGTGATAACATAACATAATTAAATGGACCCATATGCAATTTGAGTTGCATATGAACAGCCCATGAATTATGGTTAGATGATTTGTTTTCCAACTAATCAACAGGTGAAGGTGTATTAGCATGATGCATGTATGAGGAAAACAACAAAATAACAACAATAGAACCAATTGACATAAGGTTTAACAAGTTTGGAAATTATTGGTTAAGATTGGAAATTTCGGTTACTTAAACATGTCACACAAGCAATTGTTGTTTTCATCAAGTTAAAGTGTTCAAAACAAATAACAAAATTTATATTTGAAAAGAACATCAAATTTTAGTTGGATTACATGTTTCAAATATTGAAATTGGAATTAGGATAATTTAATTATGAATTAAACAATATTAAACAAGTTTTAAATGATTTTAAAACAAGTTTGAATTTAACTGAATTTTTATTTGTTCAAAACATAAATTCAAACTCACATTTGAAAAGTTCACACTTTGATGGTTTGAAAACATATTTTGCATGTTCAAAATTATTTTATTTTGAGCAAGTTATGATTTTAGCAATTTTAAATGAATTAAACAAGGTTTAAATTATTTAGGCAATTTTAATTATTCAAATCATGAAACAAAATTTATATTTGAAAAGGTTATTCAAAATGGTATGGAAAACATATTTAGTTTGTGGAATTTGGAATTTTTATGAACAAGTTATGAATTTTTGCAAGTTTAAGTGAATTTGACAAGTTTTCAAATTTTGCACCAATTTAAAATATTCAAAACAGTAAACAAATTTTATATTTGGATAGAACATTTAATTTGGTATTGAAAACATATTAAAAATGTTGAATTTGGAGTTAAAATGATTTTCTTATGCAATTTACAAGATTTGGGGTAAATCTGCCATTTTTATCTTATTAGGGACTTGGAAAAAATATTTCAGGGGTCTAAATTTATTTAACAGGGCCTAGAAATAATTCACAAGGACTTGGTTGTGATTCTGCAGTTTGTTCTGGCTCTAGAAAAACAAAGCAAAAAGTGGGTTTTTATTCGCAGGGGGTGGGGATCGAACCCACAACCCCCTGGTTGCGCAGCGAGGGGCTTAACCACTGCGGTGCTCGTGTGGTTGTGCTACACTACCAGGTGGACTGAACAAGAGGTATACGTCGGGGGTTTACTGAATTTTTGGGCAAACAAGATGCAGACTTTCCTCTGCAAGCGCGACAGACAAAAGGAAGGGCTCGCGCGCCAGGGGGATTCGATCCTTGGCTCTGCCTGCTCCGCGCAAGGAACATGCCAGTGCGCCTAGCGCTTGCTTCGTGATAGAGTACCACCGCGGGGGAGGTTAACATGCAGATTGCGCTAACCTGAATTTTTTTGCGGTTGCAGGTGCAGGCACGCACGCACAGCCTGCGATACAGAGAGAGGGGCGATCGAGCGAGACGGGTGGGGAAGATGGGGAACGCACCGAGAACATCCGGGGGAGGCTGTGGAGCGTAGGGGGAAGAAGACGTCGCCGCGGTTCCATTCCGATCATCGGTTGGCCTCCTCGCCGACCACGGCTCCGGCTCCGCGAGCTAACAACTCCGGCCATGGAGGTGCTAGACAGCGAGGTACAGTGGGGAGGTGAGGAGAGAGAGGGGAATTGGCGGCTGGAGGAGGAAGGAGAGGGAGAAGGGTAGGTGGCTAGGGTTGGGATCCGGCCTCGAGGGGGAGATATAGGGGAGCAGGGCACATGGGGGAGGCGCTCGGTGACAGCGACCTCTCCCCCCCGCGTCCGTACGAAGAAGACAGTGGTGGTGGGCTGTTGGGCTTAGGTGGGCTGAGGAAAGAATAGGAGAAGGCTGGGCTTGGTCTGTCTCTCTCCATGCTATTTTTTTCCTTTTTCCAATTTTTGTAAAGAATAAAAGGGAGAGAGGGATAGAAAAGGGGTTTTGGGGTGGTTTAAGTTGTTATGCAACATTTTTGTATTAATTTACAAAACATAAAATAAAAGCAGATGCTAACATTACTTTCACAGGTTGGACATTTTAATTGATTATAAGTTGTTAGTTGGAATTTTCAAATAGGGTTTGAGGTTGGAATTTTGGAAATAAACAAATGTTATTTAATAGGTTCAAGAAATTAGGAAAACATTATTAGCTTTAAGTTGTTTGCAAAATTTTAATTTTAAAACTCCCATTTGAAAATTTGCCAAGTAGGATTTGATTTGAATTGAATGTGTTGTTTGAATTTACCACTAGGGTTTTGAACAATTTAAATTGTTTTGGATTTTTGAGTGGTTTGGAAAACATGATGCAATGCTAATGATGCATGGGATGCAAAAAGAAAACAACCAACTTCTATCTAGGGTAACACCCCAGGTGTTACACTAACCGTATGCGCTATTTTGTTAAAAGGTTGGTCTTAAATCAGCACGTATACGGTGTCAAAGAAATGGTGAAGAATTCGAAGATCAATGGAACTTTTTTGGCCTTCTACAGAGTTTCAAAGGGAAGGCCGGAAAATTCCGGGCATCCGGAATGGTTCCGGATTATTCCGGCCACTATGGGAAATTGCTCGGTTGCAATCCGGAATATTCCGGAACTTTCCGGCAGCCGGAATTTTCCGGGTTCATTCCGGCCACAACGGGGAATTGTTCTGTTGGCATCCGGAATATTCCAGGGGCCATTCCGGCCACAACTGCGAATTGCTCGGGTGGCATCCGGATTGCTCCGGAATATTCCGGGGGTCCGGAAAATTCCGGACCATTCCGGGCTGGTCGAAATCTGGCCCAAAAACGGCTAGTTTTCTTGGAGGCTATAAATAGAGGCTCACTTCTCTCTCCAAGGGTTAGCTCTTCCCAGCATTGAAGACACCATTAATGGAGCTCACCCACTAGCAAGATCTCCCTCCTCCTCCACCCAAACTCGTTGATTCTTTGAGGATTGAAGGAGGACCACCGGATCTACATCTTCACCAACCCGTTCTTCATTTCCCCCTCTCTAGCTCGAGGGATCTTGCCTAGGGTTTCCTCTTGTGGAGAACCTAGGCTTCTTGTTTCTGGTTGGTGATTCAAGAAGAGTTGGGAGCCCCCAATTAAGTTGTGGGTGTGTGCCCCAAGTTGTTTGTAAAGGATTTGATCCCCGCCTCAAAGGGGTTCTATAGTGGAAGGTGAACTAGGCCTTTGTGGCGAAGTTCATCGGAGAATAAGGTGAAGCCTTAGTGGCGTTGAGTAGGCCTTTGTGGCGAGCTCACACCTCTCCAACGAGACGTACTCCCCTAAAAAGGAGGAACTCGGAAATACATCGTGTCTCCGTGTGCTTCCATTGGTTACCTCGTTCCTCCCTATCTTTACTTACTTGTACTTGTTGCATTGATTGCTTGTATTGTCATATAGGTAAATTCATCACTAGTTGCACTATCTAGAGAATTTACCTTACTTGCCAAGCCTAAATTTGAGAAAAATTAAAATTTGCCGTAGCACCTATTCACCCCCCCTCTAGGTGCCTATACTTCACTTTCAATTGGTATCAGAGCCTCGGCTCTTCTATCGGGCTTAACCGCCTAAGAGTTTAAGTATGGGTGATGAGGATGACGCTCCGTCCGAAGGAAATGTGTCCATGAATGATCTCAATGCTTTGAGAGAATCATTGACCTCATCCATAGACACTAAATTTGAGGAGTTGCGTCTACTCATGACAACACTCCTCAAAGCCAAGGAACCGGAGGTGGTCGACTCATCCCCTCCGGAAACGGAGGGTGCCAAGATTGGGGTTGATGGTGAACCACTTAAAACTGCTTCCGCCGAACAATCCGCTAAGAAGGGTGCGAGTGGAAAGGAAGGATATCATGCCGTTGAAGGCCTATATTCTCCCGATCCTCCCATCCCTTTTCCTCATATAATTCCTAGGGGTGATCCACCTAAAATTGATGCATATTCTTTTCGTGAATGGCAATACTACATGGAGACTCACTTGAACTCTTCTTGTATAGATCTTTGGAGAATCACTCGTGATGGATACAAGCCATATGATCCCAAGAATCTCACAAGAAGAGAGGTTGTAGATTGCCAACTCAATTACACCGCTTTGTCCATCCTTCATCAAGCCGTGGGCCCCAATCACATGCCGCATCTTCAACACTTCTCCACCGCCAAAGAGACATGGGATGCCCTTGTCGTCATGTTTGTTGGGAATGAAAGCATGCAAAGAAATCGCTATGACACCTTGACCAATGAGGCCGAAGGATTTTTCATGCGTGATGGAGAAGATCACGTTGACATGTATCGGAGGCTCAAATCTCTTGCCACCGCTTTCTCTAATGCGGGTGCAACACATATCGATGATGCTTGGATCAAGAGGAAGTTCATAATTGCCGTGATGCCTTTTGAGGGCACGGATATGAAGAGCATTCAAGGGAGACATGATTTCTCCACCATGACCTCTACCCAAGTCATGCAAGAGTTGAGCTCCTACAAAGTGCAAACCAAGAATGCTCTTGACAACCGTGCTAGGGCCATTGGGATGCATCAAGGAGCTTCCGTTGCTTTGAAGGCCAAGGTGTTGGCAAGAGAAGTTGAGAATGATGAAGATGGTGAAGAAGCATTGCCTCCATTGAAGGAACAAGAATATGATCCCGTCCTAAAGGATCTAATAGCTCTCACCGTGCAAAAGTTTTGGAACAATCCCCCAAAAGGCAAGAAGTTTGTTGAGGAGAAGACCAAGTCTCGTTATGGTAATGATGGGGCTCAAAAAGTGAGATCTTGCTTCAATTGCCAAGACAAGTACCACTTCATTGCGGAATGCCCATATGAGAATAGAGAAAACCATAGCGGCAAGCTCATCCGCAAGGACAAGTCCAAGGTTGAATACAAGAAACCTCATTTCAAGAAGAAACCTTTCAACAAGAAGACTCCTACCAAGTTTGTTCTCTTGACTCAAGAGGAGTATGATTCCGGGAGTGATGAAGAAGAAGAAACAACAAGTGAAGTGGCCGCTCTAGCTATTGCTTCCAATCCATCTTCGTCATCCCTCTTTGAATCCCCCAATGAAAATCTTCCTCAACGCGATGCCAAGTGCTTCATGGCTAAGGCCACGGAGGTATCATCTTCTCCTAACTCTAAGACCCCTAGTGAACTAGAACATAATGCTTGTCTTAGAGAAGAAGAGGAAAGAGCCTCTTTGGACCGTTTTATGTCTAACATGCAAGGGGAGACCAAGAAGTACTTTGAGCATCTCATGAGGCAATTGGGAGAGGCCCAAGAGGCCCTTGAGAAGAAAGGTGAGATTGAGAGAAGGGATGCGGATGAAATTGCATCTCTCTCAATGACTCTTGAAGAAGAGCATGATGGTAGAGTTTCTCTAGAGGATGAACTTGAAACTATTGAAACCACTCATAATGAACTTGTCTCTAAAATCATTAAGGAACGTGATCTTGTTATTGCTAAATATAAAAAGGCTAAAAAGGATAAAGTAGAGTTTGGGGTTGGTCATGGTAAACTAACCGAGGAGTTTGAAAAGCTAACCATTGCTCACAAAGCTTTGGAAAGCCAACACTCATCCCTCAAAGAGTTGCATGAACAACTTCAAACTCAACTTACTCAATCTAACCATCCTAGCACTTCTACTTCTTCTTGTGATCATGCAAATATTATTGAAGAAAATGCTAGGTTGAAGGATGAGCTAGCAAGGCTCAAGGGCAAAAGCACTCAAGTTGAAAAGGTGGTGCTTGCCACCCCACAAGTGGTTGCCTCAAGCACTAATGCGGTCATTTCTAGACCACAAGTGAGTGCTCCAAGGCAACAAGTGGGCAAGCAAGGTCTTGGCTATGTAGCTAAGAAAAGGAACAAGAAGAAGAAGAACAAGAAGAAGAACAAACATGGGGCTTCGGGTGGTAGTGTCATGAGGGACAACACTACTCGTAGCTCCTCCGCGGGAACTAACAACCCACACCATTTCTTATATGTTGATTATTATGGTGTTGTGCAAGCTAAATATGTTGGTCCAATTGAGGGTTTTATTGACTACACTATATGGGTTCCAAAGACCCTTGTTGCTAACATGAAGGGACCCAACTTGGGTCCTAACTCTAGTCAATGATCTCTTGCAGGACTATGCTTCCGGTGGGACTAAATGGATTCTTGATAGTAGATGCACTAATCATATGACCGGAAGCAAAGAACTTGTGACGGAGTTGCAACCAAATGACATCCAAGCAACCGTCACCTATGGGGACTCGTCCAAGTCTAAGGTATCCGGATTTGGCAAGGTTGTGGTGGCTCCCGATATCACTATCGTGAACGTCATGCTTGTCGAATCCCTTGGTTACAATTTACTTTCCGTCCGTTCTCTTAGTAAGATGGGTCTTTCCGTCTTCTTTGATGGTGATATTGTGGTCCTTTTGAGAAGCAAGACTCTTGACGTCGTTCACGTGGGACATGTTGAAAATGAGTTGTATGTGGTGGACTTTTCGAAGTCAACCAACACTCAAGCAATGTGTCTTTTCGGGAAGGCGGACTTGGGATGGTTGTGGCATCGCCGCCTATCCCATGTCAACATGAGAACTTTGCAAAGTCTTCACAAAAGTGGCCTTATTGTTGGACTAAAAGAAAATGTTTCCTTTGCAAATGATCGCGTTTGTAGGTCGTGTGTTGAAGGGAAGATGCATGACATTGTGCACAAGGCCAAGACTATTATCTCATCAAAGAGGATCTTGGAGCTTCTCCATGTTTATCTCTTTGGTGCCGTGCCCGAGGCAAGTCTTGGCGGCAAGAAGTATTGCTTGGTGATTGTCGATGATTATTCAAGATACACTTGGGTTTATTTCTTCAAGTGCAAGAGTGAGACTCAACAAACCATCATCGACTTCTCCAACGAAGTGCAACGTCAACACAATGTGCAAATCATGGCTATTAGGAGTGATAATGGATCGGAGTTCAAGAACTATACATTGAATGAATTTCTTAGTGAAGAAGGCATTCGTCACCAATACTCCGCCACTTACACTCCTCAACAAAATGGTGTTGCCGAAAGGAAGAATCGCACTCTCTTGGATATGGCAAGGACCATGTTGGCGGAGTACTCTTCTCCCCAATATTTATGGGCCGAGGCCGTATCCACCGCATGCCACTCCTCCAACCGCCTCTACATCCGCAAAGGCTTGTGCAAGACCCCATATGAGATCCTCACCGACAACAAGCCCAACGTATCCTACTTCCGTGTATTCGGTTGTAAGTGCTTCTATTTGATCAAGGGTATTAGGTTGTCGAAATTTCAATCCAAAACTATTGAGGGTATCTTTGTTGGTTACGGTGCCGAATCCCACACTTATAGAGTCTATGACAAAGCCTCACGGATTGTCATAGAATCTTGTAGTGTGGTTTTCGAGGAAAATGACGGCTCCCAAGTGGCGCAATTTCATGTTTCAAATGTAGATGTTGAAATGCCTCAAGAAGCCATAGGAAGGATGGGTGTGGGATTCTTCCGCCCCATCGAGGGACAACTTATGGCAACTCGAGAAGGACTATGCTCTACCCAAGTGGAGCCCTCCTCTACATTTGAAGATCAAGCCAAGGAGCCACCTACTACACCTAACCGAGAACATATTCAAGACCCTCCTCTCGTTGATCAAGTGACTCCGCAAGTCGTACCCACTCCTCTCACTAATGCGAGTCAAGATCAAGGCCAAGATCAATCGTCCTCGTCATCCTCTTCTCAAGTTGAAGCTAGTAGTGAAGATATTGTTGATGATGATGTTGATGATCAAGGCCATGATGGTCAAGATGGGGACCCAAATGATCAAGATGATCAAGTATTTCCTCCTCGCAATAATGAGGAGATCGAAGCCCGTCGCATCAAAAGGATAAGAAGAGCTTTGAAGCTAATTGATGCCCAAGATGACAAGGTCTTGGAGGATGTTCAAACTAGGAGATCCACTAGAAGGCAATTGGCTCATTTTTGTGAGCATCAAGCTCATATCTCTATGGTGGAGCCTAAGAAAGTGTATGAAGCTCTTGAGGACTCCGATTGGGTTGAAGCTATGCATGATGAGGTCAATAACTTTGAGCGCAACAAAGTTTGGAGATTGGTTGAGAAACCCAAGGATTGCCACAATGTTATTGGCACCAAGTGGATATTCAAGAACAAGCAAGATGAGAATGGCATTATCATTAGGAACAAGGCAAGATTGGTCGCTCAAGGGTACACCCAAGTTGAAGGCATTGACTTTGATGAAACCTACGCGCCCGTGGCTCGCCTTGAGTCCATCCGTATCCTCCTTGCTTATGCATCCTCACACAATTTCAAATTGCAACAAATGGATGTGAAAAGTGCTTTCTTGAATGGTCCACTAAAAGAGGAGGTATATGTTAAGCAACCTCCGGGGTTCGAGAATCTCAACTTTCCTAACCACGTTTACAAACTTTACAAGGCTCTCTATGGTCTCAAACAAGCACCTCGTGCTTGGTATGAGCACCTTAGGGAGTTGTTGGATGATCGTGGTTTCGAAGTTGGGAAGATTTACCCCACTCTCTTCACCAAGAGAGTAAAGGGAGAGCTTTTCATATGCCAACTCTATGTGGACGATATCATCTTTGGCTCAACTAACCAAGCTTTCAATAATGAGTTCTCTAAGCTTATGACTGACAGGTTTGAGATGTCTATGATGGGTGAGCTTAAATTCTTTCTTGGCTTTGAGATCAAGCAATTGGCTCGTGGGACCTTCATTTCTCAAGCCAAGTATACCCAAGATATGATCAAGAGGTTTAACTTCCAAGATGCTAAGATCAAGACATCTCCTATGCAAGTCAAGTGTCATCTCTCTCGTAATCCAAAAGGGAGTAAGGATGTGGACCAAAAGCTCTATCGTTCTATGATTGGTTCTTTGCTCTATCTTTGTGCATCTAGGCCCGATATCGTTTTGAGTGTAGGTGTGTGTGCAAGGTATCAAGCGGCTCCTAAGGATTGCCATCTAATGGCGGTTCATAGAATCTTTCGTTATTTGGTTCATACCTCAAGATTTGGTTTGTGGTACCCAAAGGGGGCACAATTTACTCTCAATGGATATACGGATTCCGATTGGGCGGGTGATCAAGATGATAGGAAGTCAACTTCGGGGGCTTGCCAATTTCTTGGTAGGTCCCTTGTAAGTTGGTCCTCGAAGAAACAAAATTGCATCTCTCTCTCCACCGCCGAAGCGGAATATGTTGCCGCCGCAAGTGCATGCACCCAATTGCTATGGATGAGGCAAACTCTCAAGGAATATGGAGTTCATTTGGACAAATTACCTCTTCTATGTGACAATGAAAGTGCTATCAAGATTGCATACAATCCGGTGCAACACACAAGGACGAAGCACATTGAGATTCGCCACCACTTCATCCGTGATCACGTGGCAAGAGGAGACATTGCACTCGGTTATGTGCCCACCAAGGACAATCTTGCGGATATTTTCACGAAGCCACTTGATGATGCAAGGTTCATGTTCTTGAGGAATGAGCTAAACGTGATTGATTCAAGGAGCTTGGCTTGACTATCTTGCGCACACCCCTATAGATGAAACGTGTTCGAGCTTAGATGTAGGCATGGACATAGGGGGAGTGCTATCCTAACATATTGGGTTCTCCCTCCCCCCATTATGCCCATAGCAAAAATTCATTGTGATCTCTCTTTTTCTAATGTTGAATTGTGAGCTTCAATGTTGAGTTTTGGCAATGCCCCCAAGATATATCTTCGCGGTTGCATACCATGAACTCTTACATGGTGGCTTAGGCCACCAAACTCTTCCCACGTGAAGAGTTGGTTCTTAGTTGAATATCTTATGGTCATAGTGTTTCTTGTCCGAATACTACTTCTCGTTGCTATTTCGATCTTATTTGGTTCTTTTCCGAGAAGTAAGACTAGGAAACCTAACCCTTGTGTTTTGCTCTATGTATCCTCTCCCATGTTCATCTTTGCATATGCCATACTCCACACATCACACATCATTCCTTGCCTTTCAAAACTTGCCCCCTCCGAAATTTTTGGAGCTGATTGTTGCTCCTGCCGGAAAATTCCGACCATCCGGAATTTTCCGGATCATTCCGGATAGCCGGATTGCCCCGGAATATTCCGGACCTCCGGAATTTTCCGGGCCATTCCGGATGGGCAGTTTTCGTCTATAAATACCCCGCACGCACGGGAGGAAGTTTTTCCTCCACTTCTTTCACTCCTCCCGTTCCCTAGCCGCCTCCTTTCGTCGTTTTCGTCCCCGTTGCCCCTAGGGAGGATTGTTGGATCCCTCCCTTGGACAAGGACATCCCCATGGACGGTATGTTGATTGGCATCTCTTTTTTTTCGTTTTGATTGGTTGATTTTGGCTCTAGATGCAATCTCACTAGGGTTTGATCTAGTTCCAAGTTCTATCAATGTGTTTATCTTGCCATTCACTACCTAGATGCCATGCTTTCCCTCGATCTAGTCTAACCAATCTACATCTAGACTTAGATCCAAATCTTAGTTTGTGACCTTCCCACTTTTCCAGCACGTAGATCTATTATAGGCGCATCCTCTCTGGTATTCCTAGATGTTTGGTGTAGTTGTGAGACAAAAAATTCGGAGTCTTAGGCAGTTCCTCGAATTAAATCGAGGAGCCCGGAATTGTTCCGGAAATTTCCGGCTCTGCCGGAATATTCCGGACCATTCCGGCCCAGCCGGAATATTCCGGATCTCTCCGGAATTTTCCGGATGCTGCCAGGAACTCGAGTTTTTGCACTACGCCTAACCTCTTGGAGTTCTTTTTGTCCCATATGGCATATGCACTTATCTTTGCTACTCCTGTATCCTCCATTCACAGGTCCTGGAGCTCGTACTGGTCTGAAAAGGAAGCAATCTGTTCTAGGGGTGCTCGTCCGGTCAGAGGACGGGCTGGTCGTTCCTCCTCCTTTCATGAGACTCGTGAGGATGCTAACACTGAATCAGTTCCTGAGATTGATCTGAAAGCCTGCTCCATCCCTCAGTGGAAGTATATCAAGCGGAAGAATCCTTACCGTTTCCCTGATTCCACCTGTGAGGATCCTCGGTTCTGGACAAATCTGCAGCTCAAGTGTTGGGATGAATTCTATTCTACTCAGCAGCCTCTTACTTGTGTGCAAGCTCAAGTGGACATGGACGTCTACAACAGGTACAAGAACTCTGAGCTACGCCATGTGCATGCCTGTTTGGAGAAGTTTGGCATGATGCCTCTGTTTGACAATACTGAGGGTGAGTACTGCCCAGAGTTGGTTGCTCAGTTCTACTGCACCCTCCATGCTAAGGGTGATGCCACACGCTCCATGACTTGGATGTGTGGAGAGCAGAAGATCTCCAGCAATTTGACTGAGTTTGCTGAGGCCTTGGGATACACCTGGACTGCCACCTATGCTGATCACGGTTACATAATTCATGATGCCCCTGAGTATGATATCTCCAGTCTGGATTTCTGCTATCCTCCCAATGCTAAAGGCAAGACTAAGCCCTTCAACTCCAACATGTACCCCTACTACAACTTGCTCTCCAAGATCTTCCGTGCCTCCATTGTGATCAAGGCCGGCGACTTCTCAGCTATTAGGGCCTTCCTGGTGAACCTCATGTTCCTCACAAGGCCTAAAAACCAAAGGAAGATTGACGTGATGGATTTCATCTACCGGGAGATTTGTCTAGGGGTCATGGAGAAGAGGAAGCCCGCTTATGGCCCACTCATTTAGAAGTTCATCAATTCCAAGGTAGGGGTTGAAATTATGGAAAACTATGATGTGATCAAGTGCAAGAAGATGGCTCCTCGGTTGATCAATGGTGATGAGATTCCGGAGTTTGCCAAAGGGAAGTCCAAGTCCCCCTCGGCCACTCCTTCTGCTTCCTCAAGTGGCATTCCTGAGCGTCCCTCTGGTGGAATTGCAAAGTTTTTCAAGGCTATGTTCAACATGTGCAAGGACACTAGGGCCATTGCCCATGAGGCGCATGAGTTGGCCAAGGAGACTCGGCGTATTCAGAACGCCGACCGTAGGCTTGCTGGTTTTGATGTGCCCGCTGATCCCACTTCACTTGCTGCTGCTGATCTTGTCCCCATTGAGATGCCCGAGATCCATGATGATGACTTCTATTTCGGGGTCCCACCGGCAGATGTTGATGATGAGGAGGAGCTGTCCAATGATGATGATGACTTTGATGCTGCTGGGCTTGGAGGACGCGGTGATGAGGAAGAAGGCGATGATGAGGAAGGGCATGCAGAAGATGACTTCATGGAGTGATCTCTTGGGGCGCTAGTGGACTCTTTGTCCCTTTTTGGCGTCTTGATGCCAAAGGGGGAGAAGGAGTCCCCCATATTAGGTTTCCACGGGATTTGCAAGGGTTGGGGCACAAGTCTTTTGCTTTTGATTTCGATCTTATAGGCTTGTGCTCCGGTATCTTTATTTCGTTTCCTCGTTTTAAAACTTTGTTCTATGTGTGTGGAACCTCGTGACGTATTCGTGTCACCCCTCCCGTGGTTATGTTACTTTTATCATGCGTACCTTTATTGTCTAATTTTATCTATGCATGTTGTATGAACTTGTTTAGCCGGCTTGGTGTTTAAAACGTAGGGGGAGCAAAGCCTATGAAATGTGTGTCTCACGACACACATCGAGGAAGAACTCTGTCTATTTTTGGACACCATTTCTTTAGTTCATATTGTTCCTCCCGTGAAATCTTTATGTTGTCATCAAACACCAAAAAGGGGGAGATTGAAAGTGCATTCTTGATATCTCACGGTTTTGTGTGTTTGTTAACAACATAAAGAAGTTGCTAACCGTATGCGCTATTTTGTTAAAAGGTTGGTCTTAAATCAGCACGTATACGGTGTCAAAGTAATGGTGAAGAATTCGAAGATCAATGGAACTTTTCTGGCCTTCTACAGAGTTTCAAAGGAAAGGCCGGAAAATTCCGGGCATCCGGAATGGTTCCGGATTATTCCGGCCACTATGGGAAATTGCTCTGTTGCAATCCGGAATATTCCGGAACTTTCCGGCAGCCGGAATTTTCCGGGTTCATTCCGGCCACAACGGGGAATTGTTCTGTTGGCATCCGGAATATTCCGGGGGCCATTCCGGCCACAACGGCGAATTGCTCGGGTGGCATCCGGATTGCTCCGGAATATTCCGGGGGTCCGGAAAATTCCGGACCATTCCGGGCTGGTCGAAATCTGGCCCAAAAACGGCTAGTTTTCTTGGAGGCTATAAATAGAGGCTCACTTCTCTCTCCAAGGGTTAGCTCTTCCCAGCATTGAAGACACCATTAATGGAGCTCACCCACTAGCAAGATCTCCCTCCTCCTCCACCCAAACTCGTTGATTCTTTGAGGATTGAAGGAGGACCACCGGATCTACATCTTCACCAACCCGTTCTTCATTTCCCCCTCTCTAGCTCGAGGGATCTTGCCTAGGGTTTCCTCTTGTGGAGAACCTAGGCTTCTTGTTTCTTGTTGGTGATTCAAGAAGAGTTGGGAGCCCCCAATTAAGTTGTGGGTGTGTGCCCCAAGTTGTTTGTAAAGGATTTGATCCCCGCCTCAAAGGGGTTCTATAGTGGAAGGTGAACTAGGCCTTTGTGGCGAAGTTCATCGGAGAATAAGGTGAAGCCTTAGTGGCGTTGAGTAGGCCTTTGTGGCGAGCTCACACCTCTCCAACGAGACGTACTCCCCTAAAAAGGAGGAACTCGGAAATACATCGTGTCTCCGTGTGCTTCCATTGGTTACCTCGTTCCTCCCTATCTTTACTTACTTGTACTTGTTGCATTGATTGCTTGTATTGTCATATAGGTAAATTCATCACTAGTTGCACTATCTAGAGAATTTACCTTACTTGCCAAGCCTAAATTTGAGAAAAATTAAAATTTGCCGTAGCACCTATTCACCCCCCCTCTAGGTGCCTATACTTCACTTTCAAGGAGGCCATGTTGGCATCCAAAGCGTGCCAAGTCCCCGAGACTTGTTGGACTACCAGTCCGAGTCGCCATAGCATACGATCCGCCGGATTCCAATCTCCTTGGACACTCTCAGGCCATGAACTAGGGCTTCATACTCAGCTACGTTGTTGGATGCCGAGAAGTGGATCTGAAGCACATATTTGAGTTGATCCCTCTTGGGCGAGGTGAGCACAACTCCGGCGCCAAGCCCCTCTTTCACTTTGGAGCCATCAAAATGCATCCTCCAGAAATTGGTTTGTGGTAAGGGAGGTTCATATTGCATCTCGGCCCAATCCACCAAGAAATCCGCCAGAGTCTGAGACCTTATTGCTCCTCTTCTCGCGTACAGCAGGGTGTACGCGGCTAGCTCAATTGCCCATTTGGCCACCCGGCCGCTTACATCTTTTTTTCCTATAATTTCTGAGATGGGAGCAGTGCTCACTACTATGATTGGATGATCCTGGAAATAGTGCTTGAGCTTGTTGGCACCCAGGTAGATGCCATAAGTCATCTTCTGGTAGTGTGGATAGTTTTGCTTGGAGCTGGATAGCACCTTGCTGAGATAATATACCGGCCGCTGCACGGTTTTGCCTTCTTCTTCTCGCTCCACTACCACCACCACGCTTACTACCCGGTTGGTAGCTGCAATGTAGAGAAGCATTGGCTCCTTAGGCAGAGGGCTTGCCAGGATGGGAGCGCTACCCAGCATGGTTTTGAGCTCCTTGAAGGCCACATCAGCTTGTGGTGTCCACACAAACTTGTCATTTTTCTTCATGAGCTGATAGAGAGGCAAGGCCTTCTCACTCATTTGACGGGGGGATAATAGCCCGGTAGGCCAAACTCCAAGGAATAAACCCGGCCCAAGGGATGATGTGAAGGATCCGGCTAAGGATAAGGAAACTTGTGAAGGCCCAAGCTTGTAGGCCCAATGACCCGGATTGTGGGTTACTGTAAAGGAAAGTTAGGGCTAGTGCGCTGTGTCCGGGTAGGATTCAGGATACGCCTTGTAGAACAAGCCAGGGGGTACGGGTGCTTTATAAACCGACCCCCGGGTCTAGTTTAGGCAGAGATCTAGGAACCCTAGCAACATCGTGTGATATCGAGCATCAAGTGTAATCCCAGAGTTGAGTTATTATATCAAGATCGGAGACTCGGCGACTTTGATTGCCGGCTACCAGATCGAATTACGCCATGTTTTCCTCTGAGCTAAACCCTCTCCCAAATACCTGTGTCGTCTTGCCCCAAGATCAGTTACCCCCGGTAACATCTGCCGTGATTATCCCACGACAGTTGGCGCCCACCGTGGGGCCTGCGTCCAAAGGTGTTTACATCACGGGAGAAGCTCGGAAGGGCATGGAGAATCTTGTCATCGGCGAAATCTACATCGACCACGAAGGAGAAAAGATGGTGGACGATTCCGGCTGGGGGCCGGAGTCGGATCGCCTCGAAACCGGATCCGTCGTGACAATCGGCCGGATCAGCGTCTTCATCGGTATGGTATGTGCTTCCAATTCGATCCCTGACAACGTTGGATCTGATTCTATGCCAGGAAAAGCCACGTCTATCCGATCAGATGATGAAGAATCGACTGGAACGACATATCCGGCAGAAGAACCCATTGCGGAGTGGGAACAGCCGGAGGAGCCGGCATGGACCCCACGCGACCGGGCCGAGAGAGAAGATGATGCCGGGTCCATCATGGATCTACAGGAAAACCGGTATGAGGAGAACGGTGAGGAAGAACAGCATGAACTCATACCGGATATCGTGCGCCGAGTTGCAGTCTATGCGGCCCCCGCGGCCAACCAAGGAAACGCAACCGCGGCATCAGTCGGGGCGGCTCAGGCAGTGGCCCAGCAACAGGGCGCGGCTAACGGGGACCCGGTCTTGACCCGGTTTGATGGAGAGTCGGCGTCAGTAACCAGCAGAGCAGCGGATGAGGAGTTGCACGCAAACACGTTCGGATTCTTAGAAAACCGGACACCAGGGGCGGGTCCTTCGAACCCGCGCCACCCGGCCTTATTCGATAACAATCTGATTCTAGACCCCACGGTTCTCGCAACGGTTATCACTCCGGAAAATGCAGCAGAGCGCGTCAGAGATCTGGATGTGGCTCGTCGTGCGCTGGAACAGCAAAGAAGGCAGGTAGAGGCAGAAAGGCAAGGGATGGACACGCGGCGCCGTGAGCTAGATGCGTTGGAAACCCGGCTCCGAGAGGAAACGTCTAGACTACACCAAAGGCACCACACCAGGTTACCAGCCATGGGCGGGGTTATCAATCCGGCTAATTTATTTGTTACACCTCAGGACCAGCCGATACCAGTGGTGAACCAGGGAACTGTACCCCAACAAGTGACAGCAGCGGCATATCCGGCAAATGAGCGGACCGGGTTACCCCCACCACAAACTAGAATCACGACCGGCAATGATCCACCACCACCGCCATCATCACGGTTCCGCACACCAGCCGGACACTACAATAACCCCATGGACAATGTATATGCAGCGACACTTGCGTTGAATCAAATCCCTGTGGGAGAGTCGCCCCATGCAGAAAGGACTCGGCAAGCCATCGAGCTGTTGCACACTGCGGTGGCACAGCAGGCCAATTACCCGGATCACAGAAGCGGTATGCACGGGACGCCATACGTCAGTCAGCAGCAAGGTAATATCCAAACAAGTTCAGCGCGGCGGAGGGAAGAGCAGCAGCAAATGCCGCCTCCTCCCCGCGCTCAGGCAGCATCAGCAGCACAGGCCGTCGTGGACAGTTCTAGGGCTCGGAGGGCCGCGGCCGGGTCTGCAGCGCATGAACCTCCCGCAGCACCGCGCCCAGCCGCGCCCCCCGCGGCATCACACGTTTCTAGAGCAAGGCCGACTTCAACCGTTCTTGCGGGACCCAAGTGTCTCTCGGACAATATTAGAGCTGAACCTTACCCGGAAAAATTCAAAGAGCCAGGGAAAGTAGTGAATTATGAGCCAACCATGGATCCCGAAACATGGCTAAGCAGTTACGAGATGGCAATGTCAATTCGCAACGCGTCCGAGAACCTCCAGGCCAAGTTCATGTATCTGATGATGTCGGAAGGAGCAGCAAAATTGTGGTTCACCAATCTACCAGAGGGATCGATCAAGTCTTGGGAGGAATTGAAGACCGCGTTTGTCAAACACTTTCACGGGACCTGCAGGAAATTATTCACTATTGATGATCTAGAGCGATGCATCCAGAAGAAGGGAGAATCGGCGCGCAGTTGGGTGCGCCGGGTTATGGAGATACTTCACTCATCCACGGATATCCAGCCCAAGGATGCACTACAGGCCATGGCAAAAACATGCAAGTATATACCTTTAGTGCAAAAGTTAACTCGCATGAAGTCCAGTCGAAATGCGTCGGAAGTCACAATGGGAGAATTGATGGATGCGTGCAATAAACACGCTGCGACAGATACTACAGAAGAAGAAGCTGATGACAAGAAGACAAAAGCAAACACAAGCGGTAATGGAAGAACCGGCAACGGATCAGCATCAGGTAACAATGGAAATAGCCAGAACAAGCGCCCTTTCGAAGGAGGCTCCGAGTTTGTCGCCAACACAGAAGCCGGGTCTTCAAGGCCAAGAGCAGAAGGAAATTTCAACGGAGGTAACCACAATGGAGGAAATTATCAAGGTCCACCAAGGCCGGGTAACAATTGGGACATATTCAGGATGGCATGTCCGAAGCACAGCAGGAATGGCAGGCCAGCTAACCACTCCCTAGAACAGTGCGCCGATCTACAAAGATGGAAAAATGAGGAAGTGCACAGAGCTATGCGAGGTGCAGGACGGGGAGGAGGACCGGGTCCAGGGGCAAACCCGGGCAACGGCCCACCCCCAGCTGGTAACCCGGCGGCTGGAAATCAAAGTAATAACCAAGGGGGGGCAGGAGGTTTCCAGGCTAACCCCAAACAATTGGGTCAATATCATGTGCATACCACAGGAGGCTCTAACAAGGACAAAAAGATACTGAAGCAAGCGGTCAACTCAGTGTCGTTAGCCGTCCCGAGATACTTGAGATGGTCAGAACAGGAGGTAACATGGAGCAGAAGGGATCACCCGGAAAGAGTGGAACACCCAGGAGTCTTGGCACTAGTAGTTGCACCGCAAGTCAATGGGTACGAACTGAAAAAGGTTTTAATGGATGGTGGAAGCAGCATCAATATACTGTATTGGGAAACCTTCCTACGCATGGGTCTCAAGGAATCTCAACTGCAAAAAAGCTCAACAGTTTTTCATGGGATAGTACCGGGTCATTCAGCATGCCCCGAGGGAAAAATCGCATTGGAGGTAGCTTTTGGAGAGTCAAAGGATAACTATCGAATTGAGTGGCTCACCTTTGAGGTAGTGAAATTGCGCAGCCCCTATCACGCGCTATTTGGAAGGCCGGCTTATGCCAAATTCACGGCTAGGCCGTGTTACGTATATCTACAGCTAAAAATCCCGGGTCCCAAGAAGACCATTACCATACATGGAAATCGAGACATAGCAGCTGAATGCGACGAAGGAGATGCAGCAATGGCCGAGCAGGCCTGTAGAAAAGAAGAACTCAAGCATTACCGGTCTCAAGCAGACCCGGAGGATAGAGCCACATCAAAAAGGCCGAGTACTGAAGGTGAAAGAACAAAATCCAAGGTAACGCAAGATGCTAAAATGGTGGCCTTAATCGAGGATGATTCCCCCAAGCAAACCGCTGTAGAAGAAAAAGTTACACGGCCGCTCACAACCAGTCAAGTCGTCGAAATACCCCACCCGGGTTGGCTAGCAAACCCGGTACTCATCAGGAAAAGGTCCAACATATGGAGAATGTGCATTGGCCAAGCCAGACCGGGACCAGTGCTTATGAAGAACTAAATAAACGGGCAGCAGGTTTCAGACGCGCTCTTTTCCTACCCAGGGTACCTAAGGGGACTGGAAGGTTTTTAATGAGGCGGCCTGCTGATCCAAAATTTCTGGTATCAATAAAGAGATGGTTATCAAGTCCTATATCATTACATCCTGATTACAAGTAAGTAGTATCCATGCGACATCAGTAATTCAGTATCATTAAAAGCATCAAGTGCATGTAGGTCTTGGGGGTTGGTTGCTCAAGTGACCAACCACTAACCCGAAAGACCCGGCCTTGATGCCTATAAGTTATAAGGGCCGATTATTCGCAAACGAGTACGGCTGCAATCTTATAACTGGACAAAGGAGCCAAATTTTCTTGACTTTTCTTACTTAAGCTCGATGTGACTCGCACTAAAGTGGCATGATTCGTTCGCTTACGATTACAATCAGCCATGAAGCCCAATGGGACTTGCCTGACACTGTTCTCGTATGGATGTAACAACATGGTATCCACGCGAAAGCCGGCTTACAGTACAAGATAGTCAAAAGGGTCATCTAAACCACAAGTTTATGCAGAGTACAAGGCCAAAAGCCGGAAACTCAACAATTATCAAGCATAACTTCAGTATTCACACGGAATGGCTTTAGGCTTGCGACTCGGTAAAAAATAGTTTGTTCTCTGAGAAAGGCCACACCCCCATGACTCGGACTTTGGGTCATGGGGACTGGGGGACTTCGAAACAGAAACAAACTACTTGGCTATCGCAGTTCGAAAAACCTCACCATCCGAGTCTTGGGGACTTAAAGAAAAAGTCCACGTATCAAAGCCCCTGGTACTCGGAAAACCGAGTCGTCCGAAGGGAGCCAAAATAGAGAATTGAGTATCGAGAAAAAATTCAAAGAATAAGCAAGCAATACGGTTATCAAAAGACCAGAAAAGCCGCAAAGTACATCACGGGCTAAAAAGTACGTTACAAGGTACGACATCAGTATCAGGGGTGCACAGGCGCACCATCAAAAGCATAACAGTGTGATTACAAAGCGTTACAAGGTGTTATGATAATACGGCCCTATTCGGCCTCCTGAGTACGGCCTTCCGGGTCTGAGTCTTGGGTTTGCTGCTTAGCCTTCCTGGCACCCTTACCCGGACTCATTGCATCAGGGCGGACTGGTGGAGGGACGGCTGGTGTAGAGGCAGACGGGCCCGATTTTAACTCGGCCTCCCTCTTCGCGGTCGCTTCCCTCCTCCTGGCTGAGCTAGAAACCCACTTCTCCAAGATATCAAAAGGAGGGGGCGCATCCTCCGTAATAACTTTGCCATCAGCGTCATATGCACTCATAATCGTATTTAGATCCAAGCTATCGGCCAAGGCGGTAGCTGAGGGGCGCACTGCAGCTTGTATGGCTTTGAAATCCTTGGGTGTAAATTTGGAACCGTCAGCCTTGAATTCGGGAAACCCGGATGTTACCTTTGCCGGGTCAAGCTTTGGAAAGAAAGCCTTGGCCAGAGTAAAAGCCCGGGTCATTCCAATTCGGCATGATGAGCGTTTCCAGATCTCAATCCACCCAGGCACAGTAGAACAGGCTTGAACGAGATTCTCTTCACCCGGATATACTTCCGTGGGCCACTTCACAGCATCCAATATGAATTTTGTGCCGGCAAAGAAAGTCCGGAGTACAGTCTTGAGGGTTTTAACCTTGGTAATGGCATTTTCCTCTGGGGCCGCAAGGTTGGCACCTGCAGTCGTAGCAAAAGAAAGAGCGTATCAGTAATCCCGAGTCTGTTATAATAAATTAAAGACATTAAGCCAATCAGCAGCAGAAAACTTACTGAGCAAGATCTGATAAGTATCGGAAACCTGGTCCGATAGTTTCTTCAGTTCGGTCTGAGCGGCATTGCACTTCTTCTTATATTTGGACACATCTTTCTTCAAGGTTTTCATGTCATCCTCAAGGATTTCCCTTCGTTTCATCTCGGCAAGAAGAAGTTGCTCGGTCCTCAGTAAAGTTTCATCAGACCGGGTTATCTGTGCCTGTAAGTAGCAAGGAATGCAAGTATTAGTTGAATTGTATGGAAAGCCGAATGTGGTGTAAAGTACCAAGCATCACTTTTGCAAGTCATACTTGGGACTTGGGGACTAGGTATGCAATATGAGATACAAAGTGTCCTTACCTGATGCTCTGCAGCCATGCGCTCCAAGATCTGGCTCTCTGAAGCCTTCATAGTAAGGAGACTGTTCATCAACTGATCAAAAGTATCTTTACTCGTATCAGAAGACCCGGGGCCTTGGAAATTCCGGGAAGGAGCTTTCTTCTTAGTAGGAGGCGGAACCCGGGTCATCCGTGTGTCGGAATCCGACGCTCCTTCTTCTTCACCCAAGACGGTGGTTTTGTTATTCTTGCTTGCATGGGAAGCGATTGGATACTCGGCTCCTTGCGTGTCCGGGTTTGGCGGCGACGCTTGTTTTTCAGCGCTGGACGCGGCTGTAGTCTTATCAGCCGGGCTCCCCTTACCCGGGTCCTCGGTCTCCGTTTCCTCTTGATCGTTGACAACGACCGTGGCCCTATAAGGTGTTGTCAGTCAATAGTTAAATACACAGTCAAGAAAGGGTGATGAAATATGGCGGAACATCAGGAAAGGGATCTTACCCGGTATTCACCGCAAAGTCACAAGGGAATCCATCGCTGGACTCGGGAGAAGCTGGAAATTATCAAGTTAGATGTCATATGGGAATGGTTTAAAGAAAATGCCTTGACCCAGAAAAGATAGGGTAATTACCAGCCCGCCGCGGGGGGGTCGATGAAATACCCGGGTTAAGGGCATTATCACCCGGGTGATTTCGAGTTGACCTACGCTTGGGAACAGGCGACTCCTTCAAGAACGGCCAGTGGGGTAACGTCAGGATAACTCAAGTGTATCATCAAAATAATGTGAGTTGAAGGCGAGGAGGAGATATGAAACCTTGGAGGTGGCCTCTTGAGTCTTTCTTTTGGATCCGACCTTGATTGTCGGCTCCGGTTCATCCTCGTCGCTGGCGGATTCTACTTTGCCATCCGAGTCTTCTTCCTCGTCATCCTGAATATCATCAAAGTTATGGTTGAAAATGAAGGGGTTATGACGAGTTCAAAGGAATCAAATAAAATTCAAAGAGTACCTTCATCCGAGTGAACAGTCTCTTGCTCCTCTGGACCTTCGGAGCTAGGGGAGGCATTGGTTTTCCAAAAGTCGTCATCAGCCTGAAAGACGTTAATGCACAGGTTATCAACGGTATCAAGTGGAAAGAATGAAAGTAAAGGCGTCAAAGTCGGGTTTTTACCTTGGGAGTTGGGTTTTCAAGTGTAAAGGGCTCTAACCCGGATATGTTCCGGATTACATTGAGCTTTTCTGTCAAGAAACCCTTGATGGTTTTATGAGTGTCGCCAGCTGCGAAGATGTTGTCGGAATATCGGAGCGGATCAGAAGGTTCCCCTGAATACTCGCACATCAACTTCCTGCGGATGGAATTGGGCTGAATCCTGAAATCAACCCAAGTCTTCACCAGGTTGAGCCCGATGAGGCCTTGGGCTGTAAGAGTGGCAATTTTGGCTAGAAGAGGTTGAATTGCCTCCCTGTCCGGGTCAGGGGCGAAGGCACTAAACTTATCGGAAATATCAAGAAGACCCTCCGAGTAACCCGGCAGTTTCTTTTGACCGGGTGGGGAAGTGTCCTGGCAGTAAAAGTACGAGAGCTGCCAATGCTTGACATGGGAATTGAGGGTGAGGGGTGGCATCAGAGAGTTTTTGCGGCGTTGGATCGAAACCCCGCCGCAAGCGAGAAGCGCCCCATCACCGCTTTCGCGGCATGGTTTGCATTGAAAAAGCTCAGTAAAAAGAGCTAGACTTGGCGGAGTGCACAAGTAAGATTCGGAAAGGACAATGAAATGGGAAATATTTAGCACAGAATTGGGTCCGATATCAAAGACACGAAGGCCGTAGTGGCTAAGGATGTCACGGAAAAGGGGTGACCCAGTGGTCGAAAACCCCGGGTCACATGTTCCACGAAACAGATTACCTCATCTTTTGTAGGGGTGGGCCGGGTCTCCTTACCCGGCACCCTCCATTGGATATTTTCCTGAGGAGGAAGAATTCCCAGTTCCACCAGCTCCTCCAGTTTGGCCTTTGTGACCATAGACCGTGCCCAGTTGGCAGAAATGGTGTTGGTGGCCTTAGCCTTGGTTGGAGTTTTCCCCTGTTTCTCGGGAGCCATGTGGTGGACCTGCAAAGTACAAAGTAAGAAGAAAATTAAGGCATGGAAGTTGCGAACCGGCCAAGTATAGGCCGTGTAATATAGAGACATGAAAAATTGCGAATGATCCGGGTGTTAGCTCGCAGAGCAAAGTTTGAAATTACCCGGGTATCAGGCATTATGGCGAAAATTATGGGATCTAAATGCTGAAGAAGTTTTTTGAAGACAGTAAACGGCTTCCTAGGCACTTAACGTGATTAAAAGAAACTAGAAAGGAAAGGTCCAGCCGGGTGATTAATGCAAAGGCGGAAATTTCGGGTAGTTCGAGCCTAGATTGGAAGCTCTATTTTCAGATTTGTGGTGGGAATAACGATTGCGGGCAGTAGGAGAGTGTATTGGAGTATGCGCTTTATCTCTTGTGCATGCTAGAAGAGAATATGGGCAATCTAATTCGGCATAGCCGAGAAATCCGTGTCGGGCAGATTTGGATCTAGTTTGAGGTAAAATCAAAAGTTGCAGGGGCAAATTGATAGGTGTAAAAAGGTTACCGGAGGAGGTCTGAGGGAGGCCTTGCGGAGGCAGATGGCGCAGGCCTGGTGTCCCTTCGCGGTTCTTGACGGGCCGGATGAGGATTCGCCGGCGGACCTTGGCGGCAGCGCGGGGCGAGAAGTGGCGGAGCGAAGCCTCCGGCCGATGAGCTCCGGCGATGCGCGTGGAATTCCCGTGGTGGCGTTCGGTAAGAGAGAGAGCGCGGAAGGAGAAAGGAATGGAGTGGGGGAAATGAGCCGTTAGGGTTCGGGTCACCCCCAAGGGGCCTATTTATAGTGCGGATGGATAAACCTAGCACAGTGAGTGGAAGCCGGGAGTTACGGAGGTAAACGGCTATTAACTTGAGTTTTGGCGAGATATGCGCCAAATATCTTGCAAGGCATCTGGATAAAAAGAATAGGGAAATCAAACCCCGCGATATCAGGATTGGTTATCAAGTATGGAATCTTGGCATTTTGGACTGGAAAATTGAAAGTGTTTGGAGGAGAAACCCGGGTTACTGTATGGCCTCCATGGAGTAAGGCCTAGCTGAATATCAAAGCATCTTAACCCGGTCTTCGTGCACACGTGTGTTCGATGTCTTTTGCAGGGAATAGCGAGCGCTTCACAGATAATCCTTGAAGCCCAGGCTATTCTGGGGACTACTGACGGGGGGATAATAGCCCGGTAGGCCAAACTCCAAGGAATAAACCCGGCCCAAGGGATGATGTGCAGGATCCGGCTAAGGATAAGGAAACTTGTGAAGGCCCAAGCTTGTAGGCCCAATGACCCGGATTGTGGGTTACTGTAAAGGAAAGTTAGGGCTAGTGCGCTGTGTCCGGGTAGGATTCAGGATACGCCTTGTAGAACAAGCCAGGGGGTACGGGTGCTTTATAAACCGACCCCCGGGTCTAGTTTAGGCAGAGATCTAGGAACCCTAGCAACATCGTGTGATATCGAGCATCAAGTGTAATCCCAGAGTTGAGTTATTATATCAAGATCGGAGACTCGGCGACTTTGATTGCCGGCTACCAGATCGAATTACGCCATGTTTTCCTCTGAGCTAAACCCTCTCCCAAATACCTGTGTCGTCTTGCCCCAAGATCAGTTACCCCCGGTAACATCTGCCGTGATTATCCCACGACATCATTCTTCCCAGGAAGCGGCTAAGCGACGCCAGGCACCCGACAAACATTTGCACATCCTTCAATGATCTCGGCAAAGACATGCTCTCAATAGCTTTTATCTTGGAAGGATTGGCTTCAATGCCCCGGCTAGACACAAGAAAACCAAGTAGCTTTCCGGCCGGGACGCCAAGGGTGCACTTGGTTGGATTCTATTTCATCCGGTACTTCCGCAAGCTTGGGAAAGTTTCTTCAATGTCACTCAGCAGCGTGTGTTTTTCTTTGGTTTTGATGTTAATGTCATCCACATACACCTGCACATTCTTTCCTATCGGTCATGCAGGCATTTATGCATGCACATCTGATATGTAGCCCCAGCATTCCTCAAACCAAAACACATGACACGATAGCAATAAGCCCCGTACGGGGTAATAAAAGAAGTCTTTATTTGATCAGTCGGGTTAAGAGGAATCTGGTGAAAACCAGAGTAGGCATCAATGAAAGACAAAAGTTCGCACCCGGTAGTGGAATCAATCACCTGATCTATGCGGTGTAGCGGAAACGGGTCCTTGGGGCATGCCTTGTTCAAGTCGGTGTAGTCAACACACATGCGTCATACCACAACAACCTTGGGATCCTCCTTCTTCTTCTCCACCATGACCGGATTGGCCAGCCAATCCGGGTGCAGCACCTCCATGATAAATCCACTTGTCAGCAGCCTTATGATCTTGTCTCTCAGCCGCAAAGCGGCGCATCGCCTGCTTAACCGGCTTGGCATCAGGGCGCACATGCAATGAGTGCTCAACCAACTCCCTCGGAACACCCGGCAGATCCTGATTGGACCATGCAAAGACATCCCGATTCTCACGGAGGAAGTGGATGAGCTCGCTTTCCTATTTCTCCTCCAACCCGGCGCCAATGATGGCAACACGTTCCGGGAACTCCGGGTCAATCTGCACCTTCTTCGTTTCTTGGGAGGCCTGGAAGGTGGCTCCGTACTGAGAGCTTGGCATGCCAGGCATACCGACTTGAGCCGCCTGGGCCATGGCCACCACCTCATGTATCTTTTTCTTCTCGGCAGCAATGACCAAGGACTCGGCTAGCCGAGATCCGGCAGATGCACGGTCAAGAGAGCGCTTGTAGTCACCCGAGATGGTGATGATGCCGTTGGGACCGGGAAGCTTCATCTTCAGATAGGCCGCATGGGTTGAGGACATGAACTTGGTGAGATCAGGCCTGTCGAATAGAGCATGGTAGGGGCTCTGGAGGTCAACCACCTCAAACTACAGGCACTCGGTCCGACAGTTTTTCCTGGTGCCGAAAAACACATCGATCCAGATACGACCGATAGGAGCACAATACACTCCCGGAACAATGCCGTGGAAAGTAGTCCGACTGGGTAGCAGCATGTTCTCGGTAAGGCCGAGCTTCTCCATGGTATCTCGGTACATGGTGTTGATGCTGCTCCCGTTGTTGATCAACACCTTGCTGAACTTCACATTCTTCTTGGAACCTAGGAAGGTAGGGTCCACCACCAGACCATATGTACCCGGGTTGGGCATAACCTTGGGATGATCAGCTCTAGACCAGATTATGTCCTGGTCGCACCAGTGCATGTAATCCGGCACTGCCGGTATCACATCATTCACCTCCATCGCGCGCCTGCGCTAGAACTGCTTGTCATCCGGCTCGGTGGTGAACACCATGTAGCTCTCATGATGTTCCTGGTACTGATTCCGGTCTCCACCACCATCATTGCCGTTTTTGTTGTTTTTCCGGTTGGTGTTGCGGGTGTAGTAGTTGCGGTTGTTGTTGCGGTTGTTGTAGTTGCGGTTGGCTCCCTGAGCCACCTGATTCACGTTCTCCCTCCTCTGATTCTCGGCTGGCCTAGGAGCAGCTGCCCGGATAGGCTGCACATTGGAGTCCGAGAGCGGAAGAGGAGGAGGAGGGGCAGTTGGCCAAAGCCTTCACTCTTGATGCGATCCCACCAGCTGCACTACCGAGTTGTATGAATGGATGGCCTACTCGGGTGCCGAGTGTGAAAACTGCAAGGCCCATCCTTCATGGTCTCAAAGATAAATCTCTGAGCAGCATCTCCGGATTCCTGGGCAGCATTGCCCTGTTGAGGAGCATTGTACTGCCGCTTGAAGTTCTGGCCCTGAGTCTGGTTTTGCCCGTACCGGGCTCCAGCAGTTTTTTGCCTCTGGCTGCTCCCGGCAGCTGTAGTATCCTAGTTCACATCATTCACCTGCTCCGAGCCGTAGCGGGCATCAGGGCGATCATCTCGGCGCTTGTTACGGAAGTCTTGGTGGTCATTGCGCCGAGTGCCATCTTGGTTTCTTCTTCTCGGCTCAAAGGAATCGAGCAGAGGCTGAGTAGGATCACTGAGAGCGTACATATCAGCGATCTTGATAGTCTCGGCGAGCGTACTCGGCATCTCCCTCTGCAGCTTCTGCCACAACATGCTGCCATGCCTGCAGCCTTGAGAGAACCAGGCAATCTCCTGTGACTCATTTACACCTTCGCAGGTGTTCCTCAGCGTACTCCACCGAGTAAGGTACTCGCGGTCAGTTTCCTCTTCCCTTTGTTTGCACGCCGAGAGCTGCTATGGCCTATTCGGCCTCTTGTAAGTGCTGGTGAAGTTGCTGATGAAGGCTTACGAGAAGTCGAGCCAATAGTTGACACTGTCCCTCGGCAAGTTCTTGAGCCAAATCCGAGCAGGGCCCTCACAGCATCTGAGGCACATACCTCACTGCCCATCTTCTGTTACCGCCCGCTATGTGCACAGCGGTGACGTAATCATTCAGCCAGTCATCCGGCTTGGTGCTTCCATCATAGGTCTTGGTTCCCCGGCCAATTGGAACTTGGACATAGCGGGTTCCCCCATGATCCTGGGACAAAAACAGTTATGTCCGGGTGGACCTCTTGCTTCTATCTCCTCGGACCGGTAAATCCGTTCCAGCTGGTATCTCGCATCGCTAGGCTCCAGCATTCTTCCTCCCAACCGAGTAGCAACATCTCTTGGGTCGGAGTACCCGGCTTGCTCCATTGCCGAGTACCCGTCGTTGTAGCGATCCTGGTGCACTAGACCGGGTTGAGCAACCGGGTTGTCCGCTGCAACAACTGCCTGTGGCTGAACCACCTGCTGAACCGGGTTGGCAGCCTGGTGCCGAGATGGAGCATCTCGGTTTCCTCCTTGTCCCTCTTGATGAACTCGGGCGGCCTGATAGCCAGTACCTGCAGCATTGTGTTTCTGCCTGGGCTGCCGCTCTACAGCGTGCTATTTTCCAGCGACAGCCGGGTCATACACCTGCATCTGTTTGTTCTTCCCAGAATTCACACTCTGGGCCCTCTCACCGCCGGGAAGTGGCGACGAGGCCTATCCTACGGATCTTACCCGATGCGAGTGAACAACATGGGACACACCGGCTCCATGGTTGGCCTGTTGAAAAGCCTCATTCTGCCTGCCTGCCTCTAGAACCAACTCATTGAGCCGGTCCTGCTGCCTAGCGCGAGCCTCGACAGTGAGATGCGGCAACTCGGCTGCAACTGCCTCAGCGGCTCTAAGTGTTTTGGCCGAAGAGCTGTATTTCGGCCTACCAGCAGTAGTTAAACTAGGAAATTTGCTAGCAGTTCTACCATCTCTAGCTAGCTCCGCACCTAGGTTACGACGAATAACTCCTATCTTGCTAGGATTTCTAGATACAGGAGTAAAACCATGTGTTCTATTGTACTCATTTTGATCCAGGTTAAGCTCAAGCCTAACCTTCTCCAGCTCCTGGGCCTCCTGGAGCAAAACTTGACGCTGCTGCTCGAGGTGCGCTCTCACCACAGTCGGATCCGTGTCCGCGGCGAGAGGCATGCCGAGCTGCTCGGTGACATCGGCACGAGCCGCCGGTATCGCAGTTGACGTGGAAGGGTACACGTAGCCCGGTTGGTTCTGGGCATGTCGTACGGCTTGTGGCCCCTGTGAGCAGTCCACTCCTCGACGACTTCAGGCGCAGTGGCCGCGCCTTTCCCGGCGTCGATAGCCGGGCCAGTCATCATCACCCCCACGCTGCCCACAGAGCAGCCGGTTGGCTTCCCGTGGACATCGTGAATAGCAGGAGGGTCCTCAGCGACGAGCACCTCCTCAGGGTACTCGCGGATGATGGTGGTGGCGACGTACACCAAATGCGCGCCGAAGAAGAGGACGAAGCCGCCTGCAGGCACGGGCCTGCCGCCGAAATCGCCAGGGTTGTCGGTGACGAAGTCGAAGGAGCCAAATTTGTGGACAAGTACACAAACCACGCGCTCCCCCGACGGAGAAACAGGTCCGGTCCGGATATGCACCCCAGCCAGCGCCGCTGCTGGCCCCACGGTGGGCGCCAACTGTCATGGTGTGGTGAAGACAGATTCCCTGGGATGGCTTAAGTTTGGGGCCGATGGACACTATAGGTATCCGGGGAGGGATCGCATGCCAAATAGGCGCGCACAGAACAATGCTAACACCACAATCTACCCAGGTTCGGGGCCCTTGTTTGTGGAGGTAACACCCTTACTCCACCAGAAGTTACAATCTCTCAGTATCTCTTTCTCTGCTGAGTAGCCAGCGCTCAGCTCTCTCTGCGTGTGTCTGAGTGAAATCAAGTAGTGATCGGGCGATTGTGCGACCCCCGCGCAGGAGGGGGCTGGCCACCTTATATACTGGTGGCCAGCCAGTACTCTACGAATAAAAGTACTGACGAGACTACTCCACTGTGCGGACGGCGCACGCCTCCGTGTTCCCGCTGACACCGTCACCGAAAGTCTCCGCGGTGTGCGGCTGACAGGTCTTGTCCACCCTGTCAGTCTCTTAGGGTAGGTCACTGACATGTCCTGTCCCCCTTGTTAGTGACAGGAGTTGACAACTACCAACATGTGCTGTTCCCATGTCTTAGTGCGGATACCCACGCACCTAGTAAGTTGAACCGCACGCCGGTACGACCCCTGGATACGCGGGATCTTCCACAATGGCTCCATTGACATTGTGCCCGAGTAGAGTTGCTTCTTGTCTATCCGGACCATCTGAGTGCTACCCGGCAGATCCAGAACGACACTTGTATCTCCTGTTAGCCTTTTGTACTTCCTGTCGAGTAGTGTCAACCAGATACCAGACTATCCGGGTAGCCGCCTACTCGGTAGATCCATATCTTGAACACTGTTTCTCACCTGCCTTACCCCTACTCAGGGGTAGCCCCCCGACAGCAGCAGATAACGGGTCACCTACTACCCTAGCAGTGATAGTAGTACCCCTAAACGTAGACCCAAAAGTATTCTCCATAATGAAATAAAACAACATACAGAAATAAAAACATCACTCATAGTACAAGTTTCTCTTACCAATTCCACTTACCAATAGCGCTTCACTCCCCGGCAACGGTGCCAGAAAATAGTCTTGATGACCTACAAGTATAGGGGGTGTATCGCAGTACTTTCGATAAATAAGAGTGTCGAACCCAACCAGGAGCAGAAGGTGTTGACAAGCAGGTTGGATAGAGGATTCACTGTAAACCCTAGCAAACGGGTTTTTGGAGGATGTTGATATAGCAGATAAATGAAGTACGAGTAAATAAATAATAGTAAATATAATTGCAGCGAGTGGCCAAATTCTTTTGAGAGCAAAGGACAAGTTGGTTGTTCTACTTATGATTACCAAACGTTCTCTAGAACACATGGGAATTTCGTCAAGTGCTTTCGCTTCATATAGTTGATTAATGTTTATTGGTTTGTTAAGTGTTGTGTGGGTGATCCTATGCTAATGCACCGCCCAACTAGGACTAATACATACTTGTGATTATACCCCTCGTAAGCATCCGCAAATACAAGAAAGTAATTAAGATAAATCTAACCATAGTCTTAAAACCCCGGGACCCAACACTCCCTCGTGCATTGGTTTCCTAACGAGGGTTTAGGTTTCTATCACTCCGGCAACCCCACGATTAGTAGCCGAATACACAATGCATTCTCGTAGGCCCTTAAAAGTGAAGTATCATGTAGTCGATGTTCACATGACACCACTAGAAGAATAGCACGACAACTTAAATACCGAACCGCAAGATATTACTTCAACATAACTTCACTACGAACATCATGACTTCTCATATGTCCTCAAGAACTAAAAACACTAATCACAAGACATCATGTGGATCATAATCAAATGTTATATAATAGATAATAACAATCTGGTCATAAAGTGTAAACACCGATAAATCTCACAAGCATCAACTACTAACAAGTAATCCACACCGGGAGAGAGATCTAATGAAGAACAACGATAAAGACCCCTAATTGTTACATAGGGATGAAGGTGGACGGTGGCGGTGATGGTGATGGAGATGAGGATGATCATGATGATGACCTCGATGAAGCCCGGAGTGATGACGGTGACAATGGCAATGATTTCCGCTCTCCGGGGAGGAATTTCCTCGGCAGATTTCTTCCTCTCGGAGAGCTTTTTTCTCTCTGGTGTTTTCCGCCCCGCAGCGGCGGTGGAGTAATTCTTCGACAATCTCCTGGGTCTTGGGGTTCACTGGGGGTCAAGTATGCAAAAGGGGGCGCCCAGGAGTGGTCCATGGGGTCACACCACCCCCAGGCGCAGCCAGAGGGGGAGGGGGGGCTCCGCCTGGTGGTGATGGCCCCAGGTGCCCTTCTAGCGGGCTTCCTCCTCGGAACTTCTAAGACTCCTCCGGTGTTCCTTCTCTTCTTCTGATCTTCTGAAAGAGGGTGTCCTGACGGTGCTTTTTCCATCAGATTTCTGGTTCTGGTATTTCTTCTCCCACAATTATTAAACATGCAAAATAAGATGAAATAGCATAAGTAATGTATCATAACATGAAATATGTCGATGAATAACAGAAAAGAACGATATAAAATAGTGATGCAAAATGGACGTATCAATCATCACCGGAGGGCTCTACACCACCATGCCCGCCTCTGGAATGATGCTGAGTAGTTCTTCCTTGGACTACGGGTCCATAGCAGTAGCTATATGGTTGTTCTCTCCTCTTTATGCCTCATGTTTAGATCTTGTGAGCCTCCCTACATGGTCCTATGAATGTTGAATGCTATGTCCAATGATTATCAATCTATCATGTTCTTTTCATGTGTATGTTATTTATGATCTTGCATGCTCTCCGTTGGTAGTAGATGCTCTCGCCAAGTAGATGCTAGTAACTCCAAGAGGGAGTATTTATGCTTGATAGTGGGTTCATGCCTCCTTTAACTCACGCTCGAGTGACAGAAACGTAAACGGGTGGGGGATGTGTTGTTTCCACTAGGGATAAAACAATGATGTTTACATTGTTTACATTACACACTTTTCTTACTACGATTATCTGTTGCTTGCAACTTATTACCCAAGGTTTGCTCGGATGACATTCTGAGGGTGGATTAATAGTCATAGATGCAGTTGGACAACGGTCTATGTATCTTGTTGTAATGCCTGCATGAATCACATAGTAATCATCATGTCATTCATATGCACTACGGTGCAGCCTTTATATCTGTCAATTGCCCAGATGTAATTTGTTTACCCAACATGCTATCTATCTATTTTGGAGAGAAACCTCTAGTGAACTATGGACCCCGGTCCATTTTCCTCATAGTGATAATACAGCCACTGCAATCTTTGTTTTCATATTGTTACTATTGTTTTCCTACTGCCATCACTATTCTCTTTTCATCTACTGCAAACAAGTATTGTTTCCACACCATGCGTTTAATCTCTTTGTTTTCAGCAAAACCGGTGAGATTGATAACCTCACTGCTTCTTTGGGGCAAAGTGATTTGATTGTGTTGTGTAGGTTCCATGTTGCTTCTGAACCGGTAGTACGCCCTGCCACATAAGCTGCATCAACCTTCGGAAGTGATTTCTTTCTTCTACTGGTCGATTCAACCTTGGTTTCTTTCCGAGGGAAACTTTCTACCGTGCTCTTCATACCTTGATTAGTCATCTCGACAAGTCCCTAGATGATCCGGTAGGGTTTCGATTAAGAGAACGAATGAGGCGCTAGTGAAAATCGTTGCCTAACAGGGGGCACAATTTACCCAGGTTCGGGGCCCTCGTAGAGGCAAAACCCTTACTCCTGCTCTTGTGATCTGTATTACGAGTATATCGATTACAAAGGTGGGTGCGCAAGCCGAGAGATTGATCTCGAGCTTATGGATATGGTGGTGAAAAGTAGACCGGACCCCCTCCTCGTGGTTCTCCCGGCCTTCAAATAGATGGATGGGTCTCAAACCGTACCGGGGGGTTACATACCCTAGCTCTAGGTCGGTGGAAACTTTCCTTCTTAACCCACAAGTCTCCCGGATGGGCTTCCACTGGGCCTTCTAGAGCTACGGGGTAGCGCCTTGCTTTGGTCCTTGGTCTTGGGCCTTGGACCGGGTAGGATCACCCAACAGGTCCAGGAGTCATCCCCACATCACCTTCCTCTTGGGGTCTCCTAACGAACGTATGTTACACACGCATCAGCGAGTTCCACCATGTGCCACGGGAACTCAACGAGACGGCCGACATGCTCGCCAAGCTCGCCTCCACAAGGCAGGCGATACCGCCTGGCGTCTCCCTCGAGCACCTATACAAACCATCCATCACTCCCTAGCCGAACTCTGACTCCATCGTCCTTCCGGCTGACCTAGCCGGGCAAAAGGACCTGGGAGCTCTCAGCTCCCCGTCACCACCAACCGGGAGATAGGATCCCTATCTTTGATGTGTCCTTGTATTCTTCTTCTGTGAGAGTATTTTGTTTTTTTGTGGTGGTGTCTTTCGAGACATCTTTCTTGTTTCCTTTACGGTGGGTTTCCCGTTGCTCCTTGTGGGAAACTCTCCAAGCTCCATGTGGCCAGTTACGTGCTTGCTTCCTGAGAGTGTGGCTACCTGCAATCATTTGTGCTTCCGGAGGGGCGTGCGTTTGGATTTTCCTTCGTGAGCATCTCGCGAGATGACCCGTGCCAAGGGACTTGGTGAGGTGTTGTGTGTGGTAGCGACCCTTACATATACACCGTTCCAGTCCAGCGCCCGCTCGCTAGATGCTCTCGCGAGGAAAAGGGCACTCGAGCGCCTCTAGGAGAGGAAGGTATGCATGCTGAGATGAATGCTTATGAGTTTGTGGAATGCAGATATGAAATCATGCCGTCATGCAAAAGAGATGTGACTGCTCGGGATAGCAACCGGATTTACTGCTAGGGTGAGCATTTTTCTCTTACAAAATGCTTGGGGATGTTGTGACCTTGTGGTCCCCCAAGAAGCACTTGACGTCACCGTGTGGACACATGACTCCCATCGTCATGGGGCTGATACTCGCGCGAGTTTAGGTGCACAGCTTAAGGATGTAGTGGCCTTGTGGCGCCCTCGAGTAACAAAAGCTTTTCCCACCAGAACGGAGCTCCCACTTGTGTGGGTAGAAGCTCCCGCGACCATGTGGCCCGCCTGGCGAGATCTCCATGAGACCCTCACGTAGAGATGTCATGGCGTCGTTCTTAACATGGCGTCACGGGGTTCCCTCGTGGGTACGTCTCCATGGCCTTGCGGAGGCACATGGAGCGAGCAGGTGGTGAGCACTTCCCTGGCTCTGACCAAGTTCATGGCCTAAACTCATGCGGCCTACCTGAAGATGAAGCTTCCCGGTCCCAATGGCATCATCACCATCTCGGGTGATTACAAGCACTCTTTGGACTATGCATCTGCTGGATCTCAGCTAGCCGAGTCCATGGTCATTGCGGCCGAGAAGAAGAAGATACACGAGGTGGTGGCACTAGCACATGAAGCTCAACTTGGTATGCCTGGCCTGCCGAGCTCTCAGCATGGAGCCACATTCCAGGCCTCACAGGAGACAAAGAAGGTGCAGATTGACCCGGAGTTCCCAGAGCGTGATGCCATCATTGGCGCCGGATTGGAGGAGAAGTAGGAAATCGCGCTCATCCACTTCCTCCGTGAGAATCGAGATGTCTTTGCATGGTCCAATCAGGATCTGCCGGGTGTCCCGAGGGAGTTGGTTGAGCACTCTTTACATGTGCGGCCAGATGCCAAGCCGGTTAAGCAGGCGATGCGCCGCTTTGAGGTAGAAAGAAGGAAAACCATTGGTGACGAGATCACAAGGCTGTTAACAAGTGGATCTATCATGCAGGTGCTGCATCCGGATTGGCTGACCAATTCGGTCATGGTGGAGAAGAAGAAGGATGACCCCGTGGTCACTATGGTGTGGTGCATGTGCGTTGACTACACCGACTTGAACAAGGCCTGTCCCAAGGACCCGTTCCCACTGCCCCGGATAGATCATGTGATTGATTCACTGCTGGGTGCGAGCTTTTGTCTTTTATTGATGCCTACTATGGTTTCACTAGATTCCCCTTAATCCGGATGATCAAATAAAGACTGCTTTTATTACCCCGTACGGGCTTATTGCTATCGTGTCATGTGTTTTGGTTTGAGGAATGCTAGGGGCCACGTACCAGAGGTGCATGCATGAATGCATGCATGAGCAGATTGGCAAGAATGTGCAAGGTGTATGTGGATGACATTGTCATAAAAACCAAAGAAAAACACACACTGCTGAGCGACATTGAAGAAACTTTCGCAAGTTTGCGAAAGTACCAGATGAAATTGAATCCGACCAAGTGCACCTTTGGCGTACCTGCTGGAAAGCTACTCGGTTTTCTTGTATCTAGCCGGGGCATTGAAGCCAATCCTTCCAAGATAAAAGCTACTAAGAGCATGTCTTTGCCAAGGTCACTGAAGGATGTGCAAAAGTTTACCGGGTGCCTGGCTTCTCTTAGCCGGTTCCTGGGAAGAATGGGGGAGAAGGCCTTGCCTCTCTATCAGCTCATGAAGAAAAGTGAAAATTTTGCCTGGACCTCACAAGATGATGTGGTGTTCCAGGAGCTCAAGACCATGTTGTGTACCGCTCCCATTCTGGCAAGCCCTCTGCCTAAGGAGTCAATGCTTCTCTATATTGCGGCTACCAACCGGGTGGTGGTGGTAGTTGAGCGAGAATAAGAAGGAAAAACGGTGCAGAGGCCGGTTTATTATCTCAGTGAAGTGATGTCCAGCTCCAAGCAAAATTATCCTCACTACGAGAAGATGACATATGGCGTCTACATGGGTGCTAAGAAGCTCAAGCATTATTTCCAAGAGCATCCCATTACAGTAGTGAGCACTGCTCCCATCTCGGAGATTATGGGTAACAAAGATGCAAGTGGCCGGGTTGCCAAGTGGGCAATCTTGCTAGCCGCTTATACCCCAGGATATGCCAGAAGAGAAGCAATCAAGTCTCAAGCTCTAGGGATTTCTTTGTTGATTGGGCCGAGATGCAATATGAGACACCTTTACCGGAAACCAATTTTTGGCGAATGCATTTCGATGGGTCCAAGATGAAAGAGGGTCTCGGCGCCGGAGTGGTTCTCACCTCACCCAAGAGGGACCAGCTAAAATATGTGTTGCAGGTCCATTTCTCGGCATCCAATAATGTTGCTGAGTATGAGGCCCTCGTCCACGGACTGAAAGTGTCCAAGGAGATTGGAATCCGGCGGATCGTATGCTATGGCGATTCGTACCTAGTAGTAGAACAAGCCTCGGGGACTTGGGACGCGTTGGATGCCAACATGGCATCTTACCGGTTCCTTGTCCAAAATATGACCGGATTCTTCGATGGGTGTGAGTTCCATCACATCCACCAAGCTGAAAATGATGTTGCGGATGCTCTGTCCAAGTTGGGTTCTTCTCGGCAATTCATCCTGTCTGGGATTGCTCTGGAACATTTGATGAAGCCCTCTATCAAGCCATCACCCAACTCGGAGTCCATATTCATACCATCTCTAACGGATTCAGAAGTTGTTCCCATGGATATTGACTAGGAGAGCGCGAAGGAGAACCCGGGGACTGCCTCTCCTGACTCAGGGTTGTCGCCTTCATCTCGGAGATCATCTCTCAGTACTCGGGGACTCGTCTCCAACTCAGAGCAAGTCTTGGTGGCTCATCCAATGGAAGTGGATGAACCTATATTTCCTAATCGGCCCACACCGAGCTAGGCTCTGCCCATACTATCCTTCATAATGGATGGCACTTTTCCAAGTGACGAGGTCACAACCATGCAGATACATAGAAGATCCAAGGCTTATACTATCATCAACAAAGAGCTGCACAAGAGAAGTCCTACTGGCATAATACAACGATGTGTTGAACCAGAAGAGGGAGAATACATTCTCAGAGAGATACACCAAGGAGAATGCGGGCAACATGCCTCATCTCAGGCCCTAGTCAATAAAGCTTTCCGGCATGGATTCTTTTCGCTACTGCCTTGCAAAAAGCAGAAGATCTAGTGAGGAAGTGCAATGGATGCCAGAGATATGCAAGAAAGATACATACGCCAACGTCCGAGTTGAAGACCATCCCCATCACTTGGCCTTTTGCTATATGGTGCTTGGATATGGTGGGTCCTTTCAAGCCAGCTCGGGGCAATATGACTCACATCTTGGTCATGGTTGATAAGTTCACCAAATGGATTGAGGTGAAGTCAATCCGGAAGTGTGATGGAAACACAACAGTGAGCTTCTTGAAGGATATTATCCTGAGATATGGATACCCGCACGGATCATCACAGATAATGGAACAAATTTTGCTGAGGGAGCTTTTGCTCGATTCTGCAAGGAGAAGAGGATCCGGCTGGACGTTGCATCAGTCGCCCATCCGGCCTCAAATGGGCAAGTTGAAAGAGCTAATGGCATGGTACTATCCGGAATAAAGCCAAGACTAATTGAGCCATTACAGCGAACCCCTGGTTGTTGGCTAGACGAGTTGCCGGTGGTGTTGTGGAGTCTAAGGACTACCCCTAACCGATCAACCGGATACACACCATTCTTCCTGGTATATGGAGCAGAGGCCATGTTGCCCACTGACCTTGAGCATGACTCACTCAGAGTAACCCTCTATACTGAGGCGGAGGCAAGAGAAGCCGGAGAAAATGATGTTGATTTTCTCGAAGAAGCAAGAGAATGAACTCTATCGCGCTCAGCTGTATATCAACAGAATCTGAGACGCTATCATAGCTGGAAAATAAGCCCAAGGGTTTTTCGAGAAGGAGACATGGTCCTTAGGCTACTGCAACGCACCGTCGGGATGCATAAACTTTCCCCTCCATGGGAAGGGCCTTTCATTGTGAGCAAGGCTCTGCACAATGATGCTTACTACCTCATTGACGCACAGGCAGCACAGAAGAACAGGGCGGATAAATCCAGAGAGGAATCCAAGCGTCCCCGGAATGTAGCTCTACTCCGCCGTTTTCATTCCTGAAAAAACATTGTATGTATCCCTTACCGAGTTACAATTCCAAGTAGGCACTCCGAATTCGAACTCGGGGACTGCCTGTGCCAAACTTACTTTGTGTCATTTACTTTCTTTACTTTGTCTACTCGGATTTTCATACGCAAGTCTAGTAATGTGTTTAAACCTAAGGGCCAACTCTTCGACTTTGCTGTTGTCCGCAACCCGTCTTCATGGAAAGCAAGAGAACAAGCCAAAGGTCAATAAGCACATGAAAAACTGCTAAGGAAAGAGATAGTACATCAACCGAGTCGAGTGCTTTTTTCTTCTGTTTTTGCGGCTAAGTACTGGGCAATGTTAATTTCAAATCTCAAAGTTGTTAAGTATTAGAAACTCGGTTTTTGAAATCTTGTGACTCGACTACCAACAAGCCACAAGTGGAAGGTAAGAGCAAAGATAAAAGAGCCGAGTGGATAAGAAAAGCGACTTGGGGACTCGGAATTATCGCAATCCGGCATTAAGTCTTGCTAACAAACTTAATCAAACTGAGTAGCGAGCGAAATAATAAAATGTTGGATACATCTGCACCCGACATACCGGGGATCTAATAAAAAGTTTGAAGTTAAAATAGAGCAGGAACTTAAACCGCCGTCGAAGGTGTGGTGTTGACTTTAGCACTGGATAGGTCAGAGGACTCGGAGACGAGCCCGGAGACGGGTTCAGAGGAAGTAGTTGATCCAGGAGTTGTGGAGTCGCTAGCTGGAGGAGCAGGCCCGGATGCGGCGTTCTCGGCTGTGGCCTCCTTTGCGCCCAACTCGGGAGCAGGTGCTTCAATCACCATCTCGGTGGTAACAACTCTAGATGAGGCGATGGGCTCCGGATCAGTTTGGATCTCTTCGGAGCCAGCTCTTCGCTCGGTTGCCTACTGACCGTCGCCCACCTCGGCCTCCTCCTTGCCAGCCTCGTTCTGCTCGGCTCCTTCGTCGCCTTCTTCATCCTGCTCTTCCTCTTCATCTCCTATGCTCCCTTCGTCACCGTCCTCATCATCGTCTTCATCATCGCCATCTTCGACATCAATATCCGGCTCAGGGAGGTCATCAATATACTCTTTGGTGTCAGGATATGATGCCAGCCGGTAGGCGGTCTCCTTGCGGCGCTTGACGAACTCCTCCCTTTCGGTCCACTTGGAGTTTTTCCGGAGCTCCTTGAGCTTGTTGAGGTCCAAGTTTTCATACCAGGACAACACAAATTGGAGGGCCTCATCTGCGCCAGCTCGGGCTGCTGAGGCGTGCCATTTCTTCAGTTCCTCCTTAACATAATCCAAGTTGGAGGCAATCTGAGTAATTGACTCTGGAACCACCTTCTCTGGCAAGAAAATCTTGTGCAGGCGAATAGCAGTGGACACCATTGTGGTTCCCATGCCCTTGAGGGAGGTTACCCAGGCCTTCATATTTGCAATCTGTTCGTCGATGGTGGCCGAGTCCTCGACATCGAGACCTGCCTCTTTCCTCAGTTTCCTCGCCTTCTCCACAGCTTGTTGAGCACCAAGATTAAATTCCGGGAAGGTCCTTGGGAAAGGAGATGCTGGGTAGAGTCAAGAGAAGATACCAAAAAGAAAGAAGACCGAATAGAGAAGACTGGAAAAAAGAAACCAGATAGGATAAGGGTTTGTAGTAACTCACAGCACAAGTCTATAACGAGAGCCCCAAGCCGGTGGGTCCAGTCATCAACAAGCTTGTGATGTTTCTCCTGCAGACGGCGGGAGTCGACCACCATGGTGTCGAGTGCAGTGTTTCTGGATCTGAGGAATTCAATCTCCCTCTCCAGCTCCGGCTTCTCGACAACTGCCTTGTTCAGCGCCCGTGTCTTCTTGTTGCTGGCTTTTAGCGCCGTCTTGAGAGCTTCAACCAGCTCCCTCTTGAGCTTGAGTACCTCCTTCCTCTCGGCAGTAAGATCTTCCTCCAGCTTGGCCTCCCTGGCCTGCACTTGCTGCTGCACCTCGGCTGGAGTAACGCACCCTTGGTTCTGCTCGAGGAAGGACTTGTGCTTATCTGCGAAGGAGCTAACCCGATTTTCAAGATAGAAAGAATGCAGAAGATGGATAGGAAAGGATAAGAGGCGACTTAATCTCTAGAGAGGAGATTTTGCTCTGCACTGACTCGGCTAGCACAGTGCAGTCTTGTTGCGTATCAGCGAGGGCCTTGTATTCACCTGCAGAGAAACAAAAATGAGCATTGAGAAAAATATTGGCGTAGACACAAAACGCACAGACAAAAGTGTGGCACTTACTCTCTAAAGAGGAGATCTTGGTGATGGCATCAGTGAGGTTCTTCTCCATGACAACTGCAAGTTGAAAAACAGCAACCGAGTTAGAAAACTGATGCCGGGAAAGCATAAGCACTAACTCGAATTGGATAAGTGTTACATATTTCGCCACGCTCCCCCTGTAGCTCCCGGTTCTGCTCCTTCACCTTCCTATGTGACCAGAGGAGCTGGCGGAAGATCTTGGTGCGGGCATCGGTGCATTCCTGAAGAGAAAACGGAGACAATATGAATGGGAAGATTCAGCCCGAGTAGACGGGAACTCGGTCGAGTTTTGCCTACTCGGCCCAAATCTCGGGGACTGGATGGTATATAGAAAAGAGATAGAAAATGTTGCAACTCGGAAAACCGGATAGAAAAGAGAAGTTCTTACCCGGGAGGTTTTCTCGGCATCTTCGGCAGCTTTGTGCAAACAATACATCTTGTGCGCAAGGGTGCTGCTGGACGAGGCAATGGCTATTGAGATGGGGCCGACATCGGCTTTGTTCTAGGCCTGCCGGTACTTGTCCAGGTTGCCCAGCTTCTTGCCGTCCCACTCCGGGTTGCCAAACTTCTTGCAGTCCCACTCTAGATCAATGTGGCCTATCCGGTCCAGTATGGCCTCCATGTCTTCTCGGAGCTCATAAGCAAGCTTCGTCAGCGGGGCATCTGACCGGATGGTCAGAGTGCCGGCCTTGCCCTTGGATCCGGCGGGGACGGCTTTCTTCCTCTTCTGCAGCTGCTCTCGCTTCTCTGCTTCGCGCTCCTGCCGCCTCTGGTGCTCCTCCTGCAGCTCGCGCCAATGATCCAGAAAGCCCACAGTGGCAGAGGTTCCGCTGATGCCCGCCCCTGTAGCTAGTTTGTCCCTGGGCGCAAAATGGATATTCTGCTGCACTACTGCCGGCTGTTGCGGGTAGTAGGGCCACTCTTGGCGGACACTAGTTTGTTGCTCGGCGGTGGAGGGCTTGGAGCTGCTGTTGCTGTGGCTGCCGGAATCCGGTACGTGGAACTAGGATTTATGTTTGCGTATGACTTGGTGGTGGCCTTCTCGGCAGAGGCCACAACTTCCAAAGGTGTGTTTTTCTTTTGTGGGAGTGGCGGCTTGGATCCTCCTGGTGCTGCTGAAGGGACTTTTTACTGCCAGGGTTGTGCCTGCGGTGTTGGTTGCTTCTTCTCGGGCTGATGTTGCCCAGTTTAACCAGCGCCTGGCTGGGGCTGTTCCTTGGGCGGCTGCTACTGCTTAGCCTGGCCCTGAGTGGATGGAGGCTCCTGCTGCTTCTTGGTGGGAGTTTCCGGTGGTGGCTGCTTCTTCTCGGCAGTGGATTCTGGTGTTGTTTGCTGCTCAGAAGCGGGCTCCGATTGCGCCAAAACCCGGTTAGTGTCCATCTCGGCGCCGAGATCTTTCTCTTCCTTAACAGGAGAAGGCATCTCGGTCCTCTCCTCCGCGTGGTATTCTCCCTCGTTAGGATCAAGATCCACAACAACCCGGGATGCACTCGGCTTTGGGGGTGCGTTGGTAGCATCAGCGTCAAGAGCATCGCTGAGGAGAAGTAAGAAGAAAAGAAAGAATGAGAAAGGTGAAAACACAAAGCACACGGATAAGAAAAGAGAAAACACAAAGCATAGAGCATTTCGGATAAACTTACCCATCCGCGGTAGGTCGCGCTGGTCTCTTGCGCCCAGAGGTGTTTCACTTCGAAGTCTTTTTCGACCTCTTGGTGGCAGGGGGGTCTACGGCATCGATGCCGGGTCTCTTCTTCAATCCGGAGGGGGCGGCCATGGACACGGGCTGCGCATCGATTGGTTCTTCCTCCTCCACCTCATATGCGAGGAAGAAGAACAAATGCAAGTGTGAGTAAGAAGAGAAGTCGGAAAGCATTAAAGTGCATGAAACGGTGGTCTCTGTCACCTTCATCATCCTCGGACCAGTCCCGGATTGAGGTTGAGACTCGGGACTTACCATCTTGGCCGACGAGTGGAATGCAGAGTGTGTCCTGGACATCAAATTGCTCTACATCATCCTCGGTCCGGTCCGCCTCCCAGTTCTGCTCGAAGATAGCCTTATCTTCCACCTTCTGGCGAGAAATAACCTCAAGATACGAACACAGAGCATAAGGAACAGAGAGTACTTAGGAAAACCGGGTTGAGACTCTACTTGGTACAACACGCAATAACAAAGCGTACAAAGCTAAGTCCTAGCAGAGGGAACCGTGTTGAGACTCTACTCGGAATAGCGCAGGCACGAAGCGTACAAAGCTAACTATTATCAGAAGAAACCGGGTTGAGATCCTATTCGGTATAGCATGCAAAAAAGCATAAATGGATAAGTATGAATCAGAGAGTCCAAGGTAAAGGCTACTCGGTGAAGCATGAAAGACAGCAAGTAATATCAACTAAGTGTGTGCAGAAGGAAACTTACTTTGGGGGCTGACTGATCCCGGCTGAACGTCGCGAGACCGTAGAACCAGGTGTCTGAGAGGGTGGCCTTGATGATGGAGCGGGCCCAGATCGCCACTTCCTCCTTGGTGAGCTCGAATGTAGTTCTACGGGTGAAGTCACGGGCCCCTCCCATGAAGCACCTCTTGTGCGCTCGGTGTTGGAGAGGGAGAACCCGGCGGCTCACCCAGACAGCGATCAGGTCATCCGGGCGGAGTCCCAGCTCAACCGACTTCTTCAATCGGTCATCAGCATGGTTCACATCCGTCACGTTCCTTTTCGGATGATATCCCCAGTTCCTCATATCGGTTGGGGGAGCATTCTCGAAGGCATGCAATTTGATGAGGTCAGCTGGCTCTGCACGTAGAAGAACCCCCTTTGCCATTTTCGGCAGGTGTCTAGTCCCAGAACTTGAGTATAGGCACAGGGATGCCGGGAGACGATCATGGCCGTTCCGGTTCGGGTCATGATCTTGGGCGCTTTCGGGTTGGCTTTATTTGGGAGGACTTACAGGCGGAAGTGGAAGTATTTTGCCCAGATGTCTACCGTGGGGTACACACCGAGATAGGCTTCGCAACAATCGACGAAGGTGGATAGGATGGCTACGACGTTAGCCGGAAGACGATGGGGTGGAAGGCTGAAGTGGCGGAGGAAGTATTGCATGAATTTTGAGATGGGAAGGCCGAAGTCGCGCTTGAAATGGCTTAGAAAGACAACGTACTCATCGGGCTCGGGAGTTGGCTCTAGCTCGGGGCCGGGAGGCCGGCAGATGACTCCCGCCGGTACCCGGCGGGTGTTGACCAGCCACTGGGTGTCACTGGCAGTGACATCCGACCCCTCCCAATTGGCGCGGGTGGAGGATGGACCCTCCAGGTTTAGATCCGCCATGGGCTCGAGCGCCATCGAGTAACTCCGGCAAGAAGGACCTTGAAGAAGAATGCGGAAAGGGAGCGGTGCAGCCAAACGGCAACGGCGGCGCAAGGTCGAGGAAGGCCGCGTCGGGTAGTACAGACCTTGAGTCCCTCGGGCGCACTCCGGCGAGCGGTGGTGCACGAGGATGGATCTGGTTTCCTCTCTGCGTACGGCGCGGCGGCGGGCGGTGGATTCGCTGAGGAGCAGAGTGCTCTGAGCGAGTGCTGCGCGAGGAAGGGGAAAGGTGTGGAGGCAAATGACGAGGAAGTCCAGGCAACGGGCGGCGCGGGGATACTTACACCACCCAAAGCGCAGTTATGGCCTGGGATTGATCGTGACAGAGATCGTGTGTACGTGGGAGTTATTGTGTCCGTTAGAAACGCACGTAGTAATTAAATCGTGCATAAAAGACGCAGTCAATACCACGTCGCGCGACGTGGGTACTCAAGTACCCAGTGTGAAGCGACGCGACGACGCGTGGGCCCAGGATGCAGAGATGGCGTAGGTGGAGCGCATACCGTGCAACTGCACTAGACCCGAGGTGACGTGGGCTTTCTGCTGGCGCCACGTGTTGATCCTTACACGCGAAGGTAGCGAAACACTCGGTTTCGAGCGACAAAGGTTCTGAAAATTGGCTAAGTGCTGGGATCTCGGCAAAATCCAAAGCAGTTGGGTCTATCTGGTTTGGAGAAGAAAACTCCACGGGCAACAATGGAGCAGATGCGAGTTCGGATTATGCTCAACCGAGTAGAGGTGCAACTCGGCTGAGAGTATCAAGGAGGTTTTTTTTGGTTTAAGCTGGCAGGGCCCAGCGTTCGAATTCGCCGGACTATACCAGCTTCGGGGACTAATGTTGGGGGGGGGGCTACCCTCGAGTAGGGGAAAGGAAGATGGTAACTGGATTTCGAGATACTGCTTATCGAGTTCGGCCGTAACGAGTAGGTACGTGCCGGATAGGCTGGTATCCGGTCGATGATACCCGGCAGGAAGAACAAGAGACCAATGGGGAGATTCAAGCATCAGTGTGGGTCAACTGGGTAGAACTTGGGTGATCCGGATAGAGGTGGCTGCTCTTCTACTCGGAGGCAAAGTAAATGGTGCCGTTGAGGTGAATCCCGCGTATCCTGGAGCCGTACAGGCATGCGGTTAAACTTACTAGGTACGTGGTAATGCGTATCCAGACGTGGGTGCAGTACGGTATGGGCGAGGTCATGTCCTGTCTCTGATAAGGGGGACATGAGATGTCAACGGCCTACCGCAGAGACTTTCGGCGACGCTGTCAGCAAAGACACGGAGGCGTGCGCTGCTGCATAGTGGAATTGTCTAGTCAGTACTTTTATCTGTAGAATAGTGGATGGCCACCAGTGTATAAGGTGGCCTTCCCCCTCCCGCGCGAGAATCGATCAGTCGCTCGATCAGTCGTTCACTTAGTCGCTGCGTCGAGCATTCTCATACTTGGCTTAGCTACTCACAGAGAGAAAGAAATAGAGAGAGAGGAACTCTTGTACTCAGCACACCATTATACACAAAGAGAGGCAGGAGTAGGGGTGTTACCTCCACACGAGGGCCCCGAACCTGGGTATATTGTTGTGTTTGCAGTGTTCTGAGCGCGCCGCTTAGGCGTGCGATCCCTTCCCAGATACCTACAGTGTCCATCGGCCCCAAACATTAGCCATCCCATGGCATCTGTATTCTCCACACCACGACATTCAAGGAAGATTGTGTGATTGGCTTCATCATATATGTTTTTGTTTGTTTTACTTCAATTCTTATGCTTGCTACCCAGCCTTGCTAGCCAAAAACTTGCACTGAGAGGGAATGCTTCCCGTGCAATCCAAACCTTGAGCCCCAAAACCTTGCCATTTGTGTCCACCATACCTACCTATATGTGGTAATTAACCACCACTCCAAGTAAATTGCTCATGTGCTACCTTTAAAACCTTCAAAATTACTCCTGTTTTGTGTTCATGTTTTTGCTCATTAGGACGTAAATAGAGAATCTTTATCTCACTTGTTGATTGGACTTCACACACCTGGACTAGTGGCTTCATCCGCTTATCCAAATGCTAGAAGAGCTAGCAGTGGGGTGCCCAGCCCACAACTAATACACAAATTCTCTTCACTATTTTTGCCCCGATTTATCTGTCAAAGCATAATTGTGTAAACAAAAGAGAAACACGGATGACCTTCTACACCAGTTGCGTCCTTCATATGGGAGCCACTCTTGTGAAGTCTAGTTGGCTTGTGACGTACTGTATTTTTTAGCTTACCATTCGTTGACACTAGCATACACCTCTCAAAATTAGACACTCCTCCACAGTTTGTGATTGTTGGCAGACACGAGAGGATTCGGTTAACCATGGTTTGTGTAAGATGGATGCGAGGAGTGTCAAACATTTTACACCTCTGTTTATTAAAATAAAAGCTTTAGCGCATGAGTGATCCATGCTTCCCTCTGCAAAGGGCCTGTCTTTTACATTTATGTTGAGTCAGTAAACCTATTTCCTTCTATCTTAAGCAAGCATTTCAATTGTTGTGATTCATCCAACTCCATGTTGATTTACTCAATCATGTTCTTTATTCTTCCTTGTTTCTACAAATGCTTTTATCAGTTTGAATACCACTTAGAAAGTTACCAATGCTTGCAAAGAGACTATTATAATTGAGCATGATAAACTCTGCAATATAGCTATTGTATAAAGACTCTGATCGAAAGATGAGTACACTGTTAATTATTATCTGACCAAGAACGAAGTTTTCCTTTCCCAATTTTGATTTACTTTTAGCACCATTATTGTTCCTATGCTTGTTTCAAGTTTAATTATATGAGAGGAATGTCGTGGTGGTATCACGGCAGATGCCATAGGATGGCTTAAGGTTGGGGCCGATGGACGCTGGAAGTATCCGGGGAGGGATAGCGCGCTAAAGAGCGCACCCGGAAGAACAGATGAACACGAATATTTACCCTGCTTCGGGGCTCTCGCGAGAGATAAAACCCCTACTGCAGCATCTAGCCTACTTTGTGTATCCTTTCCTCGGTATATGATGAATACAAATGCTCCTTGAGTTGTTTAGCTAAGCCAGCATCAGGCCTCTATGTCTATGAGTATATGAGAACGAGGGAAAGAGCCTCTCGCCCGCGCGCCGCAGACCGTTCCCCCTGGGGCTCCTTATATTGGAGAGCCCATGGGACAAGAGATGGTCCACAACACAGTACACCGCACTATACATGAGATGGCTACTGGCATCACATCACACTGTTGGAGATGACTATTGGGGCCTTGACTTACCGCGCCTGCGTTATTGCCTTTGTCATCATTGTCGCCTCTCTCCCTGACAAGACGTGGCCTCGCCATGCCTGTGCGTTGTTCCCATGTATGTCTATGCATCATGTGCCTTGTAAGTTGAACCACATGCATGTACTCTCCCGTGATCTTCGGGATCACAACGACTCCATTGACTTTCCTCCGAGAAGAGCAAGATCCCTGCCTATCCGGACTCACTAATCTCTATTTGGTCAGTCCGGACGATACTCATATCTTTACTTGGCTGCTTGCTCTTCCTACCGAGTAGCTCCAACTCGGTAGCCAATATGCTCAACATTGTTCTATCCGGCACGTGCCAACTCGGTATGGCCCAACTCGGTAAGCAGTACCTCGAACACCTTTTCTCACTAACCTTTCCCCTACCCGGGGGTAGCCCCCCGACAAGGAAGTTGTTGTATAAAATGACTTTTTCTTTGTTAGATGTGATGCCCCTTGTCTAATACTAAGCATGTCTAAGCATTGAACACACAAGGCTCTACGTTACTCAAACAACCCTAGTCATACTAGGAGGGTAAACAGGTATGAAGGTGACATGTGAGGGGGAGGGTTCATGCAGTGGATAGGTTAACTCTAACAGACTCAAAATCAAGTTGAATCGAATGCATGAGTAAGAGGTTGAAAGACTCAAAAACATGGGTGGAGCCATGAGGTTGTGCTTGCCTTGCTCGTCGAAAGTAGAGCTTGGGATGTCGTAGAACGCCGGGTCGACCTCCGGATCTCGGTCTACCGATAGCGAGCAACACCGGAAAGAAGGCAAACAATCAATACTTGACGACCGTGCAATGCACAATATGTATGCATGAGTAAAACAATGCAATTGAAATGATGCTTAAAGGATAGAACAGAAAGGTAGGGTTTTACGTCGTGAACGACGAACACCGGAGGGGGAGAAAACCCTAAACTAGAGATGTGACCAAGATAAGATGCTCAAATGACCTTGTGAACCTCATAGTTGGATTGCATTTGTTTCACTGATCAAAATGGTATATTACACTTAATTTTCTATTTTTATTGAATAAAAACTTTATTTTCAATATTTAAATGAATTAAATGTAAACTGTAAAAGTGGCCTCGTTTTAAACCTTACCAAACATGTATGAAAGTGGCATAGATAAATAGCTTACATTTTTAGGAACACATTGCATATTTTTTCATATTTTTAGGAGTTATAAAATGGGAGTTATTGAATTTCCAAAATTAAACACATTTTCTGTTTTCTGTTTAAAATGGGGGGCCCACTGTACAGTTCAAACATGACGAAAAACGCCACTTGGCGCGCCACGTGGGAGGGTGATGTCACGATGACATCACCGTGACCTCACGGGTGGCCGGCCGGTGGCATGGAGTGGCCGCCGGCGGCGTTTCCGGCGACCCCCGGAAGCGCGCGTACGCTCGTTAGCTCCGTCTCGACGGGGCGCACCCAACTGTGGTGGCGCCGCCCCGGAAAGGTCACCGGCGGCGAGGATCCGGCGGCGAGCGGCGGCGGGGTTCTCGGGCTCCGGCGGTCTCATCGATTCCGGGCGAGGGAAGACGAATGGAGGGGATGGGGGGAGCGTAGGCTCACCGGGAACGAGCAGGGATGGTTGGCGGGGCCGGAGGAGCTCCGAGACGGCGGCGCGGTGAGGAGATGGCCGGCGGCCGGAGTGAAGGAAGGCGGCGCGATTCGCGGGCGCTAGGCCATCCCGGCGGCTGAGGGTGCTCGAGGGCGGGGAGGAGCTCGACGCGGTTCCGATGAGCTCGACGGGGAGGCCGGAGAGGGAGCGGAACGGCGGCGAGAGCGGATCACCGGCGGCGGTCGGTTTTCGGTGAGGGAGAGAGACAGAGAAGGGGAGAAGGCGATTGGGGGGGGGTTTCTGCGGGATGTTCCCGATTCGGACGGCACCGAGGAATCCTCATCCTCTCATCCACGTCGACAGGGAGGGGAAGCATGAGGTGGCGCGGCGGGGGCGGTTGCCCTCCTGTCGCCGGACAGGAGGAAGACGACAGGGGCATTTCATGAAAAACCCCCTAGAAAACTGGGAGAAATTACAGAAAGGTCCTTGGAGATTTTAAAACAGAACCAAAACAGAATTTTGAGGGCCTTTTTGTGAAGCAAAAATTGCGCAAAAATATTCGTTGGAAAGCTCTTCAAATTTTCCACCTTGCTAGCACAAAGTTGGATCATTTTGAAAAACTTTGTAGAACAACTTTGTTCGAAACCAGATTAAGTGATTTTTTGATAACTCTCTGATTAAATTTTAAAAGCGAAAATTTGGTCCATTATTCATGCATGCATGCCATGTACTCAACACTCCTCTTTATTACACAAAAGTAGGGATGTTACAAGTCTACCCCCCTTACAAGAATCTCGTCCCGAGATTCCTATGTTTTAGAAAAGAAGTCGGGGTACTTAGATCGCAAACGATCTTCTCGTTCCCAGGTTGCTTCGTTCTCTGAATGATGTGACCACTGAACTTTAAGGAACTTGATAGTTTGACTACGAGTTCTTCGTTCGGCCTCATCGAGGATACGGACAGGAACCTCTTTGTAGGAGAGATCATCCTTGAGCTTGATGGTTTCGTGGTCCACACCACGAACAGGATCTTTGAAGCAACGTTTGAGTTGCGAGACATGGAATACATCATGGACATCCGGAAATCCTGGAGGCAACTGCAGTTGATATGAAACTTGACCTCGTTTTCCAATGATAGGGAAAGGACCGATATAACGAGGAGCCAGTTTGCCTTTGATTCCGAACCGTTTTCCACCTTTTAGAGGTGTGACTCGAAGATAAGCTTTCTCGCCAATTTCATAATGAACATCTTGGTGATGACGATCATAATAACTTTTCTGACGAGATTGAGCTGTTTTCAGTCGTTCGCGAATGACGCAAACGATCTCTTCCGCTTCCTTGATTACATCCGGACTAAAGAACGATCTTTCACCGGTTTCAGACCAATTCAGCGGAGTTCGGTATTTGCGGCCGTAAAGAACTTCAAAAGGAGCCTTGCCCAAGCTAGATTGATAACTGTTGTTATAAGTGAACTCGGCAAATGGAAGAAACTTCTCCCAATCCTTTCTGAACGATATAACACAAGCTCGGAGCATGTCCTCGAGAATCTGATTAACTCTATCTGTTTGGCCACCGGTTTGTGGATGGAAAGCAGTGCTGAAAGATAGACGGGTTCCCATAGCTTGCTGGAAACTTGCCCAGAATTTGGAGGTGAACAGACTTCCACGATCATAGATGATCGTCTTTGGAACACCGTGAAGGCTGACTATTCTAGATACATACAGATCCGCCAGCTGGATAGCGGTGATATCTTCTCGGATAGGAAGGAAGTGAGCAAATTTGGATAGGCGGCCAACCACCACCCAGATAGCATTATGGCCTTTCTTTGTCTTGGGAAGACCGGTGATGAAATCCAGACCCACTTCATCCCACTTCCATTCAGGAATGGGCAGTGGTTGAAGAACACCGGCTGGTCTTTGATGTTCTGCTTTCACACGACGACATACGTCGCATTCAGCAACATACTGAGCGATCTCTCGTTTCATACGGGACCACCAGAACCTTTGACGTAGATCTTGATACATTTTGGTGCTACCAGGATGAATAGAAAGAGGTGTGTCATGAGCCTCTTGGAGAATTAGCTTTCTCAGATTCTGCATCTTCGGCACAACCAGACGGTTGCCAAAATATACAATACCTTGATCATCGATGGAGAAACATTTAGCTGCTCCGCTAGCAATGTTCTTCTTAATGTTGGCAATTCCCAGATCCCGCTTTTGAGCTTTCTTGATCTGGTCCTCAAGGGAAGGTTTTACCTCAAGGTTGGCCAAATAACCAGAAGGGACGATTTCAAGGTTGAGTTTGGAGAACTCCTCGTGAAGAGGAGGTTGGGCCTGTTGTATCATCAAATTGTTACAATAAGACTTCTGACTTAGCGCGTCAGCAACGACATTTGCTTTGCCGGGTTGATAGTTGAGACCCAAGTCAAAGTCCTTGATTACCTCCAACCATCTTCTCTGTCTGAGATTCAGATCCGGTTGGGTGAACAGATATTTCAGACTCTGATGATCTGAGTATAACTCACATCGGTTGCCAAGAAGATAATGACGCCATTGCTTAAGAGCATGGACCACGGCTGCTAGCTCAAGATCATGGGTTGGATAATTGTACTCATGTGGTTTCAGTTGACGAGAACCATAGGCCACCACATGACCTTCTTGCATTAACACACAACCGAGTCCTCGTTGAGAGGCATCACAGAAGATGACAAAATCCTTGCTCGTATCAGGAAGAACAAGCACAGGAGCGGTAGTCAGTTTAGTTTTCAGAGTTTGGAAACTTTCCTATGCTTTTTCTAACCACTCGAACTTTTTGCCTTTCTTAAGAAGTTCGGTCATAGGTTTGGCAATTTTGGAGAAGTTCTCGATGAAACGACGGTAATAACCTGCCAGTCCGAGAAAACTCCGAACATCCTTGACTGATTTAGGTGTTTCCCAGTCCAGAATAGTTTGGATCTTGTCTGGAATAACGGCAACACCTTCAGCAGACACCACGTGTCCGAGATAGACGAGTTCTTTTAACCAGAACTCACACTTGGAGAACTTGGCATATAGCTTGTGCTCACGGAGTTTGGATAACACCAAACGCAGGTGTTCAGAATGATCATCTTCGGTTTTGGAATAGACCAGGATGTCGTCGATGTAAACCACGACGAACTTATCAAGATACTCCATGAATACCGAGTTCATAAGCCTCATGAAGGTAGCTGGAGCATTAGTAAGACCGAAAGACATGACGGTGTACTGTAATGTAAACAATGTAAACATCGTTGTTTTCTCCCTGATGGCAACAACACATCCTCCATCTGTCACCTTTCTGTCACTCGAGCACATATGAGCATAAATACTCCCTCTTGGAGTCACTAGCATCTACTTGGATAGAGCATCTACTAACAACAGAGAGCATGCAAGATCATAAATAACCTACACATGAAAATAACATGATAGATTGATAATCAAGATACATAGCATTCAATATTCATCGAATCGTAACAAACACAACATGTAGCATTACAATAAGATGATCTCGATCATGTAGAGAAGCTCACAAGATCTAAACATGAGGCATAAAGAGGAGATAGCAACTATCTATCTACTTCTATTGACCTGTAGTCCAAGGATGAACTACTCACGCATCATTCCGGAGGCGGGCATGGTGGTGTAGAGCCCTTAGGTGATGATTTTCCCTCCCGGCGGGGTGCCGGGGAGAACTACATAACCCTCCCGATCGGGTTGACGATGACGGTGGACTCGGGTGTTTTTTGTGGAAAAGTGGGATCCTTTTAGGGTGAACTATTTGAGGCGATTATATAGGCGAAAGGGCAACGTCGGTGGGCGTTCAGGGGGGCCACACCACCCCATGGCCCCTGTGGCCCCCCTCCGGGTCTCCTCTGGACTCCATGTGTGCGACAAATTTCTAAGCCCCCTGGTTTTTTAATCGGCCAGTTCCGAGAATATTTTCAGAACAACTTTTCTGAAACCAAAAATAGTAGAAAACAAGAATTGGCTCGGTGGCATCTTGTCAATAGGTTAGTCCCTAGAAATCGATAAAAATGATATAAAGTGTATAGAAAACATGTAGCAAATAACATGGAACATCAGAAATTATGGATACTTTTATGACGTATCAGCGCGCTTTGCTGTTCTTGGGGCAAGGCTGTGGGCTTGCTAGGATGGTTTGGCAAGCCAGCTCCGGAGCTACGTCTTTTACTTCTTTTTTTTTGACTGAACCCTTTTTTGTTTGTTTGTTTTTTGTTCTGTTTTTATTCAAATAGCTCACAAATAAATTCATAACTCATTCAAACCTTGTCCAAATAATTCATAAAAATATGTTTTGAAAAGCTTAGGGAATATGGAGTCTTTTGGTAGTATTCTTGCACAAAAATAAAATAGCTTTATATAGTGTGACTTGGTGAATTTCCAAAATGACCATAAAGCATTATTATGGTTAAATAGGTCCAGGGTTTTGAAAATTTGGTAAAAAGGAATATGAAAACATGCAATGATGCCATGATGTATGAATGCATGGTTGTTTTTTAATTTTTGAAAACTTGGGATGTTACAAAGATCTGACCCTCCCCCCCCCCGGAGGGAATCAGGAGTTTCGCCGCCGCTGCGGCCTCAGATAAACTTGGGAAAATTAGGGCGTAGGTTTTAGTGCAAGCCGAAGGCGTGTTTAAAAAATACCAGCGAGGAAGTGCCCGAGGCTTAAGTTAGTGGGTCCTACGCGGCCAGATTCGTTGGCCGCGTGGGCCCCATCTTTTGCGCCTCGTGGATCTTCTTCCTTTGATCTTCTTTCCTATGTTCTTCTCCCGATGAAAAACCAGTTGTGCTATTTTCCTTTTTCCATTAGGGTCCATGTAGCTACTGAAACATTAAAAACAAGAAAAAGGAGATTTTCTTCCTCTTAGAGATTAAATACCAAAAGTAGGGACTTTTTATGAAAGTCCCATAAATCATCTAAAGCATACTAAAACAATGATATAAAAATGCCAATAAAATTCTAATATGATAACATAAGTTGTATAAATGATGATATAAAATGCACGTATCAACTCCCCTAAGCTTAAACCTTTACTCGTCCTGGACTAAGTAAGCGAATATATCATTACATGCATCAATGAGCTTATGGTTGATAAATAAATACGAGTATTGTATCATCACCATGTTCAATTGTAATGTAAGATTAATGAACTAAAACCCATACACATGAGAGCAACTTAAGTAGAAGCTCTAGCAATCACCCCTTACTTTTGAACATAAATAACCATTGTATGTTGGATAATTGAATCATGCGTTTTTTCCAATGGAAGTTGCTCTTGTTTGCAAGCATTATAATATTTGATACTTTGCTGAAATTTAAAGACAAGATAAACTCTTATTGAATAGCTAGTTAAAACAACACAAATAAAAAGATAGATGTGAATTTTTTACCACCTTACTTCACTAGTAACTAGTACAAAATTTAGTCATGGATATTTAAATCAAGTTCTTATGCTCAACACAACCTTTATCTTACACTTTACATGGCTATCCGAATCCTAGGGTGCCTTCCTTTTCATTCACTTTTCAAGAGCATAAATATTGAAACATCCATGATCATTAATTTCCTCAAAAGTTACTAGAGTATAACAAGAGTGTTTCCTATTATTTTCATTGACCTTCCTAACTCTTTATTGTACAAGATTATATGTCTACTTTAAACAATTATTCTCAGATCATATTGACTTATTCTCTTATTTGCTATTTTGTGAGATAATTCTACAATTGTTCGACATGCTCAAGTTAATTAAATTCAAGGGAAGATGTGACTCAAACTTCTAAATATGCCACGCTCATTTTCATGAGTGTTACCCATAAATCTCCAAAACAAGAGACCTATGGATGACACCATGATACGTCAAAAACGTATCTCCTTTTACGAACACTTTTGTTATTGTTTCCCTCTAAACTTGTGAGTTTTGGAAGCAAATAACACAGACTAACGTTTTTTTCAGTAGAATTACCCTGGTGTTTTGTTTTTGTGCAGGAAAATCAACATTCAGGAAATCGCCGAAAAAGATCCAAAAGACCTTATTTCACCCGAAGACCCCTAGAGCCAGAAGAAGAGCTGAAGGGGTCAAGGAGGGGACCGCACCATGCCAGGGAGCCCCCTTAGGTCGCGCCGCCAGGTGGTGTGGCTTCCCCATGCACCCCCTCGGGCTCCCTTTTCGACTACATAACCCCCACAACCCTAAAACATCAGGGGTTTTGTCATATTCCGGAGAAACACACTCGAGCGCCGCCGCCACCTCGAAACCGATCAGAAATTCCCGTTCTCACACCCTCTCGGGACGAGGATTTGAATAAGATCATCGCCATCGTCACCGCCACCACTTTCTCCATCAACCACCCATGATTCCCGCGTCCATGTGTGACTAATCCCCGCTGCAGGCTGAGAGAGATGGTAGGGATGTGCTGAGAGGGATTGGATGAGATTGTTAGGGCATAGTGCCTAGTATCTGTTGTTAGTGCTATGTATCATTTTTGCAACTTGTTATTCTTATTGCTTGTCACGAGGGCTCGAGTGCCATGATCTTAGATCTGAACCTGTTAATGTTTCATTAGTATAATTATGTTTCTTGATCATATCTGAAGGTTGTTTACATATGTCGTTGTCCGGAACCCGAGGCCCCAAAGTGACAGAAATTGGGACAACCGGAGGGGATGGCTGCGATGTGAGGATCACATGTGTTCACGGAGTGTTAATGCTTTGTTCCGATGCTTTATTAAAAGGAGCACCTTAATTACCAGTAGTTTCCCTTGAGGCCTCGCTTCAAAGGGGATGGTAGGACAAAAGATGGTGTGCAAGTTTCTCATTACGAGCACGTACGACTAAATTGGATTACATGCCTATGGTTTTCCTAGTACTTGGATGCCTTATTATTATCTATCTGCAATGCCCGCGTTATTATTATTACATGAACTATCTTATACATGCAACACCCGTTCATCCATTGCATATGCCAACGGTACTTTAATCCTGTTGTTTTCACGACTGCTACTGTTGTTTCTATTTTACTATTGCTTCTCGTATAAATTGTTACCACTAATAAATTTTTGCGAGCAAGTCTACTTTCAGGTGCAGCTGAATTGACAACTCATCTGTTAAGTCTTATAAATATTATTTGGTTCCCGTTGTGTCGAATAAATAAATTTGAGTTTTTCTTCCCTCGAAGACTGTTGCGATCTCCTATACTTGTGGGTCATCATGACTATTTTCTGGCGCCATGGCCGGAGAGCATAGCTTTATTTATTTGCTCACTTGAACGTGATATTGTTCGCTGCAAGCTTTTCATCATGGAAAAAACTCGTGATGAGAAGGTTCCTATATTACCATCCACTACAAGGAGAGGTACAACTCTGAACACCTCTGTTGCTCTTGATTCACCATATGTAATGAGTAAGCTTCATACACCACCACATGCTACACAAACTGCTAGTTTTTCTGAGTCTGAAAATGCTTCTGATACTTTTGATGATGATTCTACTGTGCTTGATGATACTAGTTCATTAGGTCCTTTTCTGGATGCTACAATTCCTAGATATAAACAAATTGAAAATGCTGAAATTCCTATTGAAAATGCTAGTACACCTGTTAATTCACCTGAGTCTAGTGATGATCTTGATGAAACCTACATTGAAATTAATGATAACTTCATTGAAGAAGTTCAAGCTACTACTAGTGCAAGTTCTCTTAAGTGTCTTTTTGCCACACATGCTGTTAAATATAAATCTTCTCCTGATGCTAGATTTTCTACATCTCACATATACATTAAGGATAAGGATTATGATTTCTCTCCATATTTATCTTGGATATCTATTGTTGAGAAAGCACCTTTTTTGGTACTGAAAATGAAAGTGCTATGGAACATATGAATGATCTCTCATATTTGAGTGGTCTATTTTCTGATGATATTGAGAAACACACTTATTTGTTGCTAAGATTTTTCCTGTCTCATTAAAAGATGAAGCTAAATATTGTTTTAACAATTTTTCACGTGGATCTATTACTAGTCCAATTGGTTTGGCTAATGCTTTCTTTCAGAAATATTTTCATGCTAGCGCTCAGCATGCTGATGTGCAAAGAATCTTTTAACTTTAAGCAAATTAAAGAAGAAAAATTGCCTAAACTTGGCCAAGGTTTTGTTCTCTAATAAGAGCTAGCCCTGGAAATACGTTACCTAAAATGAGCTCCTAGATATATTTTATAATGGACTAACTGTTGAATCTAGGACATACCTGGATAGTTGTGTTGGTTGTGTTTTCAGGAAAAGAACTCCAGAAGAAGCTGAGGAATTATTGACTAATATAAGCAAGAATCATGATGATTGGACTATACCTAAGCCTAAATCTGAGAATGGTTTAAAAACTAAACCATGCCTGAACCAAACCCGCACAAATTATCCTGGCAGCCAAACCTCAACCAAACTGTTTGATATTTCCCTCAACCTAGCTAAAACCAAACTTGTTTTGTCTTTCCACCCAAACTGACCTGAACCTGAACGGCAACCTGTGGGTTAGAAACCATTCGCTTAAATGGTTAAGCGCTGGGCTGTGGTAAGGGCTAAGCCTACACCAACACCTACACCAACACCCAAGAAGAGGGGAATGATTGTAGTAAATGATGAAGTGATGAGGGAAGCCAAGAAATCTCTTAAAGAGAGGGGTATTAAATCTGAAGATGTGAAGAATTAATTAGCACCTATAGAAGAATTATGAAAGCCAATTCCTCACCCATCCACGGTTAAGGTACACTCCCTCCATTATTTTCATAATAGAGTCATTCACTATTCTAAACCACCTGATCAATGCTTAGATGAATTTGATAACTATGTTGTTAAGCAAGATAATTTTAATATGAGAATGCAGAATCATCTAATGGAAAACTCTAGAGCTATTGATAATTTCCATGGTATTATTGAGAGGACATCTAATGATGTTAAAATGCTTGTTAAACATTTTCATATGGTTCAAACTCAAATTGATAAACTTACTAAGGTGCAAAAAGATTTGCTAGCTAATGCTTCTAGATAAAAACATGTTTATGAAATAATTACTAGAAGTGGTGTTTCTACTCAGGATCCCTTGTATCCTGATGGTCATCCTAAAAAATTGAACAAGATTCTCAACAACCTAAAAACAATAGTGCTTCTTCTAATAAAAAGAAAAAGAAACATACAAATGTTGCAGAATCTCATCAACCCACTAAAGATCCTAAATAGTATATCTGTTTCTGATCTTGAGACTGAAAGTAGTATGATAAAAGTGATGCTCCAGATAAAGAAGAAACTGAAGTTGAACCTGATAAGCAAACTAAAACTGCAAAGTACACTAAGGAAGATTTCATTTCTAATAAACATGGTAAAGAAAGAGAACCTTGGGTACAAAAACCAATGCCTTTTCCTAATAAGAAACATAAATTAAAGGAAGAAAAACATTATAATATATTCTGTGAGTGGATGAAACCTTTGTTTTTGCGAATTCCTTTGACTGATGCTATTAAACTGCCTCCTTATTCGAAATAATGAAAGATATTGTCTGTAACAAAAGGAAGATTCCTAATGAGGAAATTTCCACTATGCTTGCTAATTACTCTTTTAATGGTAAGATCCCAAAGAAGCTTGGAGATCCTCGTATACCCACTATTCCATGTTCCATTAAAAATAATTATGTTAGAACTGCTATATGTGACTTCGGAGCAGGAGTTAGGGTTATGCCTTTTTCTCTTTATAATAGCTCTCTCTACAACAGTTAATACACACTGATATATCTTTGCAAATGGATGATTAATCTACTTCTATTCATGTTCGTATATGTGAGAATGTTCCTGTTCAAGTGGCTAATAATTGTTTGATATTAACTGACTTTGTTGTGTTGGAAATGCCTGAAGATGATAATATGTCTATTATTTTTGGGAGACCCTTTCTTAACACTGTAGGGTTGTTATTTATTGCAATCATGGAAAAGTAACTTTCAATGTCAATGATAAAGAGCATACAGTTTATTTTCCCAAGAAGATTGGTAGGAAATATGGTCTAAACTCAATTGAAAATATTGAGACCCTCAAGATTGGAGAGTTCTAAGATCCTATCACAATGCCACCAAAAGAATATGAAATTATTATGATTGGGACTATGTCTATCAAAGTTGAGGTAACATAATAATTTAGTGATATACAAAGTTTTGCTTCATAAAAAAAATTGGTAACAAGACTTGATCAACGTTGTTAACAAAATGATTTGAAATGAAGGAAACAATGTTTTCACTATGTTTTCACCATAACCACCTTTTTTTTCACCATGCCACACATGTTTCCATAATCCATACCTTTGTTTGCACCATCCATACTTTTGTTTTCACAGTGATTACTTTTCTTTTCATCATGTTATGTTTGTTTTCACCACCCATAACTTTGTTTTCACCACTTCCACCTTTGTTTTCACTGGGTATTGAAACATTAGAATGTCTTAGAACCTCTATAGAATTGGTTTTGGTTCTGTTTTCCAAAATTCCATAATCATTTTCTCGGTTTATAATTAATTATTAAATTATGAAAATACCTCGAAAATAAAGTTTCTCGAAAAATTCCAGAAAAATCATAATATATTTTTACGCTAAAAATGAGGTAGAGAGACACACGGGGCACCCTAGGGGTACCCACCATGCAAGCACACCACATGGTGGCGTGGGCAGCACCTTGGCGCGCCAGCACATGATGTGGGGCCCCCACTTCCTCTCCTCCCTGCCAAACAGTGCACCCTCTCACCCAAACTCAAAAACATCCCTGGAACCCGAGTTCTTGTTGTTCTTACTCAAGATTTTTTGATATCTTTGCTCAGCCCATCTTTGTTGCTGAAATTTGGAGCATTTCCTCTCCAGTACGTGACTCCTCTGATTATCCAAGTAGAATTTTATTTAGTGGAGTATTTCTTGAGTATTTTGGTATAGTAGGTGAGAACTTATGTGAGTTTGCATGCTTGATGTGAGTAGAAATAATTTAGTTTTTATGCATTTTTAGCTCTCCTATAAGTCTGTATAGTAGTTTCCATCATATAGTTGCTCGAAATCAATTTGTTGATGATTGTTAAAAATTTCAAAAACGGACAACTACAATTTTGGAGAAATTTTTAAGAGTGATGCACCTAGGAGGACAAGGCCCTCACGCTCAGCTACTCTGCTGAGACCATCTTACAATGAGGATCTCATTGCACCGAGTATCGACAATGCGGGAGATGATGGAATTGCTCATCCATCTAGTTTCCCTTGCTATACATTTTTAAGCGGTGCAGGCATACTTGATGACTTCTTGCTGCTGGTTGATAGGGTTGAATTAACTAATTACATGAATGATGAAATCCCTCAATATGCCATTTTAACAAAAACTTTTGTTGAGAGTTTTTCCTTCTATTACTCTCAATATAACCCATCTGTTGCATTTAAAATCTATGGTAGACCTTTTTCCATGCCCTTGGAAAACTTTTGCAGCATTATAGGTATCAACACATATGGGACAGCGAGGAAGATTCAGGAATGACCCGCTGATTTTATGGATCTCTATCATGGAGTTACTAATGATGATGACCGCATACCTCAGTGCGACAAGATAAGGAATATTCAACTCCCATCTATCAGATACTTCACTTACTATCTTGCTACCGGTGTTATTGGTAGGGAAAACACTAGTAATATTTCAAATTGCCATATTGCTTTTCTTGGTGCTGCACTTAACTGTACAATAAGTATAACCTTGGCTCTCTCATTGCTCGCCGCTTAGCTTCTAGAGGACCTATTTATGGGGGCATTATTGCTAAGCGTATATTAATGCCCTAGGCCTTTCTATTGCTCCCAATGATGAATTGCTAGCTACTCATAGAATTGATCTTGTTGCCATGAAGGCTCGTCATTTTGTTACTGCTAACTCTAGTGATGAACATCTAGTATATAAAGTTTTATTTACTAACGAAGATGAAATGGAAGTTGCTTTGCTGCAGCCTATTTTGTTCAAAGTTGGCAGGATGCCATGGTCGCGCTCGAAGGGGGAGCCAGACGAGCAGCCGCACTTACTTGAACTCCATAAGTAGAAAATGAGGCAGAATGCACCCTCCGAGGACTACACCGTGCAGTACACCAGGGCGTTCTCAAGCTCATATCAGGCGGATGGCCCGTCCTAGTCGCACTATGGTGGCGCCACATCCTGGCCCTCTTGGGATTGATCTCCACTTAGGACAAAAGCCTAAGCTTGGGGGAGGTATGCTGACATCACACTCATTTGCATATCATGTTTCTGTCGGTTCTTTCTATATCCACATTTTTTGCTTCTTCTGTTTCTTTTCGTTTTTATTGTTTTGTTCTAACGTTCCAAAACAAAAAACGACCAAAAATATTTCTGTTGTTTCTCTTTATTTATTTATTTAATTTCTTTCATTGGTTTGCTTTGCTTTCTATTTTAATATTCAAAAACCCCAAAAATATTTTGCTTTGTTTGCTCGTTTTCCTTTTGTTCTTGTTTTAATTTCGAAAACCAAAAAATATTTGTTGTTCTTCTTTGGTGTTGTAAAGTTGCTGCAGAGTTCATCGGTCTTCCGTGTCTCCATTGGAGCTTGGTTATCATTTTATATCATTATATCCACAAAAGTGAAGAGCAATAATGATGAGTTACAACAATTCAAGTTGTGGTGAGATGCTGGTATGAACTCTATTTGCTTTCATTTTTGTACATATACTCATCCATGTGGACATGCTTAGTTTTTCTATGTAAAGTGTATGTTATTTAATGTATGCTTAGTCGTTCGTGGTCTCTCATGTTTAGTTCCAACTTACTAATATTAGATAGTATGTTGTATACATGTTTGCTTGCATTTCTTTATTCATCGAAGGGTATGACATTGTGGTGTCTTTCTCTGAATGTTTCACTTGAATTGACTTGGCACATGCTCACGCATGCATATGACTGAAAATAAAAGGTCAATTAAGCCTCGACGATTTATTGTGCCTCAGAGTATTTGTATCACTTGTCTGCCCCCGTTAATTTTATTTTGTTGCAATCATGATTATGACAGTTATTGCTCTCTTGATTGTCGCTCCCAGTCTATTGCTAGCCTTCACCTGTACTGAGTATGAGCTCTACTCGTGCATCCAACTCCCAAAACCAAAGTTCGCCAAATGAGTCCACCATACCTACCGATATGTGGTATTTCATCACCACTCCAAGTAAATTTGCATGTGCTACCTTTAAGACTTTCAAAATACTTCTCGTCTTGTGACACTGTTTTAGCTCATGAGGAAGTAGTAGTTGGGTTTGTTGTCTTCTATGCTATTTAGGTACCCTGACTTGCATGCTTCATATGCTCGTCATTAATTTTGCAAAGAGCTTATTAGACCATTATAACATCAAAAATCTAAACAACTAAATAGACACTCCTCCGTGGTATGAGATTGTTGGCATGCACCGGAGGATTCGGCTAGCCATGGTTTGCAAAAGCAAGGTGGGTAGGAGTGTCATAGTATATAATGCATGCTATAAATGCTTAATATAAATAACTCCGAACCGCTCTCAACTTGTTTAGTATGGAAGATTGAGGACTCTACTACCATTCGTTGACATGAACAACCACCTCTCAAAATCATTTTACTTCTGTTTACAATAAAATAAAAAGCCTTAGCACATGTTAATCCCTGCTTCACTCTGCGAAGGGCCTTTGTTTCATTTTTATGTTGAGTCTTCACATTCTCACTTTACACACTTTCTTGAGAGCATAGCTTTCATTCTTAATGTAATGTGCTTGTCCCAGAATACGGTTAATTGTAATATAACCTTGATGATTTTATCTTTCGTATCTTTACTTCTAGTCTTCACTTGAACCTCACAGGTTCCCTAGCATTTATTTTTTTCTCCACTATTAAGGGCAAGCGAGATACCACTTTATCACACCCTATTATTAACATTGCAATCCTCGAATTGATATATTTCATGTTGTGTTTTATTAGTGTGTTGAAATCTCTTCATGGTTTGCATAGCTATTAGGTGACTTTATTTTGCATAATTATTATTATGAATTGCCTAAGCACTTGATCATATAGTGAGAATATTTAGATCATATGAAACAAATGTGTTCGTAAAAGTTCTTTTATTGCACTCAATTGTTAACTGAATTGCTTGAGGACAAGCAATAAGCTAAGCTTGGGGGGATTTGATACGTCCAAAACGTATCTCCTTTTCCGAACACTTTTGTTATTGTTTCCCTCTAAACTTGAGAGTTTTGGATGAAACTAACACAGACTAACGCTGTTTTCAACAAAATTGTGTCTTGTATTTGTGCAGAAAAATCAACTTTTAGGAAATCGCCCAGAAAATATCCCAAAGACCTTATTTCACCTGAAGACCCCCGGAGCCAGAAAAAGTTCCGGAGGGGGGAGGGGCCCACACCATGCCTCCCCCCAGGTCGCGCCGCCAGGTTGTGTGGCTGCCACAGGCACCCCCTTGGGCTCCCCTTTCGACTACATAACCCCCATAACCCTAAAATATCACGGGCTTCGTCATATTTCATAGAAACACACCCGAGCGCTGCCGCCACCTCGAAACCCAATTCGGGGATCGGAAGTTCCTGTTCTGACACCCTGCCGGGATGGGGATTCGAAGGAAATCATCGCCATCGTCACCGCCACCACTTCTCCATCAGCCATCCATAATTCCCCCGTCCATGTGTGAGTAATCCCCCCTGTAGGATGAGAGGGATGGTAGGGATTGGCTGGGATCGATCATGTAATAATCCCAGATTGTTAGGGCATAGTATCTAGTATCGGTTGTTAGTACTATATATCGTTGTTGTAACTTGTTATTCTTAATGCTTGTCACTAGGGTCCGAGTGCCATGATCTCAGATCTGAACATGTTATTATTCCATGAGTATAATTATATTTCTTGGTCATATCTGCAAGTTGTCTACACATGTCGTTGTCCGGAACCCGGGGCCCCAAAGTGACAGAAATTGGGACAACCGGAGGGGATGGCTGACATGTGAGGATCCCATGTGTTCACGAAGTGTTAATGCTTTGCTCTGGTGCTTTATTAAAAGGAGATCCTTAATTACCAGTAGTATCCCTTGAGGCCCCGCTGCAAACGGGCTAGTAGGACAAAACATGTTGTGCAAGTTTCTCATTGCAAGCACGTCTGACTAAATTGGAACACATGCCTATGGTTTCCTATGACTTGGATGCTTTATTATTATCTATCTGTAATGCCCGCGTTATTATTATTACATGAACTATATTATCCATGCAACGCCTGTTCATCCATTCCCTATGCCTATGGTACTTTAATCCGGTTGTTTTCACGATTTCTATTGTTGTTACTATTTTGCTCCTGCTATTATTTTACTACTTCTGTTGTTATAAAACTTTTACCACACATAAATTGTTGCGAGAAAGTCTACTTTCAGGTGCAATTGAATTGACAACTCATCTGTTAAGGCTTGTATTCTTTGGGTCCCCTTGTGTCGAATCAATAAATTTGGGTTTTACTTCCCTCGAATACTGTTGTGATCCCCTATACTTGTGGGTCATCACACCATACTTTAATATTCATTGATAAACCACAATAGGATACATGATAATGCTCCATGATCTCACACAATCCTAAAAGATATTGATAACTATATGATAAAAGCAAAACACACCATGACTAGATAGATAGATAAACTAGTAAATTTAAAGGCTAGGTTGAACTCCCCCAAGCTTGAAGTTGGTGGAGTCTCTATATTTCTCTTCCTTCTTGACTTCGTAATAGTTCTGTTCAAGTTCTCCAATTATACTCATCATAAGATCGTAAGACTGCTTAAACTTGCTTGCAGCTTCTCCTAGATTTCCCATAAGGTTCTCCTCCCTCATTTTCTTGCTAGGATTCCACTCCGGGCTTGGTACCTTAATATCTGTGATCTTAAGGTCCCACTCTCCAGGATAGTTCCCTTTGGTAGCACGCTGAAATTCCCTGTCAATAAGAGTAGAAACCACGTTTCTGCTAGCAAGACAATGCATGGGTGCTCATGCGTGCGTTCTGCCTCTTGTTTCCAAGAGGCACGTTTACCCTCACCGCAGCAATAGGGATATGAGCATGTGGTGAAGGTGGTGCGGATGCGATGTGGACGAAGGGCTTGTATTTTTCTTGTTCTTCTTCCTCCATCTCCTCTTTTTCAGGATTGTAGTCTTCATCATCCAAGAAGTCCTTCCTCTTTCTATTCCTCCTCCACATGGATGTGGGGTTGTTCCCCTTGAGCTCATCATCATACTTGTCCATGGAGGAGCATTGGAAGGAGTCTCCCGAATACATAGCTAAAACTCTGACAAACAGAAACAAAGAAAACAAAGATCGCTCGAGAACGCTCTATGCGAGATTAGATTGGCGGAATGGAGTATATATTGACAGTTTAGGGTAAGACGAGGCGTCGGAGTCGAAAATGAGACGAAACGGGACTCCGAGGGGCAAATGAGGTGTCCCCACGCGGCCTAGGAATCTGGCTGCGTGGGACCCCCTCTTTCCTCCCTCAGAACTCCGTTTCTTCCAATTTTCTTTGCCCCCACGTTAATTTCCATAAAAAATACTTCGCACAAAATTTGACGGAATTCCGAGAAGGTTGCAAACACAAAAGTTAACATTTATTGTTTGGGGTATCTGACGATGCACGGTTCTTTGCAATTATGGCCTCCGGTGCCTGTAAATTCCCCTCTTCCACCATTCTTTAAATAACATGCTTTAGCTGTTGTCCATTGACTACATGAGGTTTACCTTTCATGTCACCGTGAAGACGGATAGCTCCTGAACGGTACACCTTTTGTATCCCTAATGGTCCTTGCCATTTTTAAGCCAACTTTCCTGCAAAAAACTTGAAACGAGAGTTGTATAATAGAACTTGATCTCCTACTTTGAATTCCTTCCTTTTAATTTTCTTATCGTGCCAAATTTTAACTTTATCTTTAAACATCCTAGCAGTTTCATAAGCTCAGTTTCTCCATTCATCTAGTAGGTTTAAATCAATAATTCTCTTCTCTCCCGCAGTCTTAAATTCAAAGTTCAATTGTTTAATTTCCTTCTAGCTTTATATTCTAATTCAACATGTAAATGACAAGATTTTCCATAAGCCATTTTAAAAGGAGACATTCCCATAGGATTTTTAAAAGCAGTTCTATAAGCCCATAATGCATCATTAATTTTAAGTGGCCAATCATACCTAGACTTATTCACTGTCTTTTCCAAAATGAATTTAATTTACTTGTTACTTAACTCAACTTGTCTACTTGTTTGAGGATTATAATGAGATGCAACTCTATGATTAACATCATATTTTGATAATGTTTTTCTAAGAATACCATGAATGAAATGAGAACCGCCATTAGTAATTAAAAACCTGGGAACACCAAACCTGGGGAAGATGTCCTTCAGCATATTTATTGTTGTGGCATGATCTGCACTTTTGGTTGGAATTGCTTCCACCCACTTTGTAACATAATCCACTGCCACCAAAATATGAGTATGCTTTGTCTTTGAAGCTGGGAAAGGTCCCATAAAGTCAAAACCCCACACATCATATGGCTCAAGTGGTAAAGAATAATTCATAGGCATTTCATTTCTCCTACCAATATTTCCTAATCTTTGACATTTATCACAAGATTTAACATATTCATCACAATCCTTAAACAAAGTAGGCCAACAAAAACCATATTTTAATACCTTTGCACTTGTACGATCTCATGCATGATGCCCTCCATAGGGACTATCATACCAATCTCTTATAATAGCATGTTGTTCATACTCAGGTACACAACGTCTAATAATACCATCTACACTCCTCTTATAAATAAAAGGATCATCCCAAAAATAATGTCTAAGATCATAAAAGAATTATTTATTTGTTGAGCAGTGAAGTGTGCAGGTAAAACTTTACCAACAATAAATTTGCATAGTTCGCGAACCATGGAGGTGCAAATTTAGCACTAGAAACATTAATGTTTGCAAGTTTTTCATTAACAAAATTATCATTAATAGGAACAGGGTCATCAGGTATATTTTCAATTCTAGAAAGATGATCAGCTACTTGATTAGCTTCCCCTTTCCTATCAACAATGTGTAAATCAAATTCCTGCAATAAAAGTACCCATCTTATTAGTCTAGGCTTAGCATCTTTCTTATTCATTAAATATTTAATAACAGAATGATCAGAATGCACTGTGACTTTGCAATCAATAATATAAGGTCTAAACTTATCACATGCAAATATCACTGCTGAAAATTATTTCTCAGTTGTGGCATAGTTTCTTTGGGCACCATCAAGTGTCTTACTGGCATAATAAATAACATTAAGTTTCTTATAAACTCTTTCGCCCAAAACATCCCCAACTGCATCACTAGGATCACACATAATTTCAAAAGGAAAATTCCAATCAGGAGGTTGAATAATAGGAGCACTTATTAAAGAATACTTCAAAATATTAAAGGATTCAATGCAATCATCATTACAAGAGAAAGGAACATCCTTTTGCAAAAGATTGGTTAGAGGCTTTGATATTTTGGAGAAATCTTTAATAAACCTACGATAAAAACCTGCATTCCCAAGAAAACTTCTTCTACCTTTGATATCCCTTGGGTATGGAAGCTTTTTCAATAGCTTCTATCTTTGCGGGGTCAACTTCTATTCCTCTTCCATAAATCCGATGTCCAAGGACAATACCTTCAGTAACCATGAAGTGACACTTCTCCCAATTTAAAACTAAGTGTTGGTCATCACAATGCTACAAAACTTTGTTAAGGTTGAACAAGAAATTATCGAAGGTAGTACCATACATAGAAAAATCATCATATATAGCATTCATGCATCTTTGAAAAGTAGCAGGATCATTACACGAACCAAATGGCATTCTCCTATAAGCAAATGTACCATATGGGCAAGTAAAAGTGGTCTTTGCTTGATCATCTTTGTGAACGAGAATTTATGAGAAACCTGAATAACCATCTAAATAACAAAAGTGAGAGTGTTTAGAAAACCTTTCTAACATTTGATCAATAAATGGAAATAGGTAATGATCTTTACGAGTTGCTTTGTTTAACTTCCTCAAATCAATATACATCCTATAACCAACAACAGTGCGTTGAGCTACAAGTTCATCTTCATCATCTGGAACAACAGTCATTCAACCCTTTTTAGGAACACAATGAACAGGACTAACCCACATACTATCAGCTATGGGATAAATTATACCAGATTCAATAAGTCTCGTTACCTCTTTTCTTACCACTTCTTTCATTTTTCGATGGAGACGGCGTTGATAATCAACAATAGGTTTTGCATCCTCTTCTAAATTAATTTTATGCATACATAGAGCTGGGCTTATACGTTTTAGATCATCAAGAGAATATCTTGGCTGATCGGTGAGCTCTCAGCACATCAACTAATTTCTCTTCTTCTTCAGCTGAAAGGTTAGAACTAGTAATAATAGGATATACGGTCTTCTCATCCAAGTATGCATATTTAAGATTTTCAGACAAAGGTTTTAATTCAAAACTAGGATCTCCTTTAGGTGGTGGTAGCACTCCTAAATTACCAGTTGGGATATGCAATTGTAATTGTGGTGGTTGTTGTGAAAGTATTTGTTCTAATGCATCTTTTTATTCCTCACTAAATGGTTCATATTGATTAAGCATATATCGTTCCACCACATCTGATGAAGCTACTGCTACATAATCAAGAGTTTCAACTATATCTTCAGAAAATGGCTCTTTCTTTGAATGTTTATCGGTAAATTTAGAAAGTTTAAACTCGAGTTACTCTCCTGCACACTTAATAAACACTCAACCTTTAGGAAAATTAATTTCAGCACCAACATAGGTCTACCAAAAATAACAAGGCAAAATGAATCTTGAGGGCAACCAAGCACAATAAAATCGACAGGATATTTTATATTTCCAATCAACACTTCAACATCTCTAACAATTCCAAGGGGGGCTAATATAATCTTTATTAGCAAGAATTGGCATACCTGTCTCTTCCATTATAATAATATCAATAGCAGGCTTGATTTGAAGATAAAGAGAATATGGAATGACACTAATACTTGCTCCAATATCACATAAACCATGATAGCTTGAAGTACCAATAGAACATGATATAACAGGCTTACCCACCTTGGACAAATTTCCTTTAATAGCTTTAGTAGCATCTTCACATAAATAAACATCACATTATCTTATTCATTCAGATGTTTAATAACAGAAATTTGACTACTAACTTACATTTGTTCATATGGTTGAGAACGTCTTCTACTACTCTTGTTAGTAAGCAGCAAGTAAATTCTCCTTGATTATATTTGGATATGGATGTGCTTCAACATACTCCTCAATTGTCACATATGACTCGTTCTACCTTTTTAATAACTTTGGGAACAACAATAGATTGTTTAACAGGTTCAACATAAACTTCAAACCCACTTTTAGGAACACCAATATGACTAGCAAGAGTTTTAGCTATCTCAATTAAAACATAAGGATCAAGACCAAAATTATCACTCAGATTCTTAAACAAAATAGAAGTAGAGAAGTTCTCTACACATGAATATTCATAGTCCAAATAGGGTTCATTACCTTTATCAAGATCCCAATGAAAAGTATTGTCAACAATTGTCTCCACTAAATTCCATGCTTCTTCTTCAGTATTACTGTAAAACTTCCACCAGATTTATTATCTAGAAATTCCTTGTGCTGCCTCGGTAAATTCACATTTTTTTAATCGGTATAATTTTCCTTGTAAGATCATGACAAGGATTCTTGCGAAGGAGCTCCTTTAATCTCCCACAAGCTTGAGTAATACTCTCTGCCAGATGTGGCCAGAAGTTAAATATATAGCAACGATTCTCATAAGCTTCTTTAGGAGTGAAATACTTAAGAAATAAAACCTTCCTCAACACACTGCATTCAATAGTGACGTCCTCATCCAAAGACCTGAAACAAATACGAGCATTACCAGATAAAGACAAATATATCAGCTTCCTTTTTTACCTGATCATCAGAAATACCAAAGCCTAAATAAACCGCATAAGTCTTCAATTATCTCAACGTGTTCACGTGTAGACTTAGTTCCATCCCCTGAAAATGGATTCTTCATAACTCTTTTAACATTACCAATGGGAATTTTAAATCCCACTTTAGGTATCTTAGGCACAGTAGTTTCTACCACTTTTTGAGTGGTAGCATAAGAACTTTCATATAAAATAAGTTGCAAACTATGACAATTCATAAAATCCATAGTAATAATAAGATAACGACGAATAAAATTCAGCCTCCAAGTTTCCTTACCAAACTTCTTACCAATAGCGCTACGCTCCCCGGCAACGGCGCCAGAAAAGTATCTTGATGACTCCCATGTGTAGGAGATAAATTGTAGTACCTTTTGATTAGAAAAGGTTGTCGAACCCACGAGGAGCTGAAGGTATTGGTTAGCAAGAATGATATATAAAACAATGAAAGATGCAAGTGTTTTGGGGATTTTTGGTTTTATACTTGCAAAGAGAATAAAAATGCTAAAAATAAACAGTGACAGTTGATAGCTATCAAAGAGAGAAAGTCCCAATCCTATATGTGTCAAGAGGACAAACTCAAGTAATGTGTGTCTTATATGTGGAAAATGTTCCCGAGGGCGGCATGGATTTTACATGGCATAGAGATTTCTAAAATAACACGTTCAATATCTTGTCAAGTTTTAATCTTCTTTGTACGGAGCCATTATTAGGTATAGCTAAATAAATAAACTAAACCCCTTATGATGGATCTTGTGGCCAAGTAAATGACTGCACAAGAATTATTAAGACATAAAGTCCTGCCATAGCATTACACTCTAAGCTCCCCGATACTAATACCCCATAAAGTGACTTCATGACTTGGTTTCAGGTTTACATGTCCTCCCAAGTCTCCCTCACTCCATTACACTATGGTGTTCTCCTATGAGCCCATATAGGTGAAGTGGTGTGCAGTCGACGTTTGCACAACACCATCATAGAATTACATAAAAAGATAAACACTAGACAAAGTACCAAGACATGTTATATATAAATCATTGCCTCAGGAACGTACGGGAACTACTCAGAACGTGCAAACATGATAAAATTTATTGGCATAAGTGGTACAACACAATCTGAAAATATAACTTCACCTTCAAATAATGACAAGTACTCAATCACAAACATGAATAGGAGCTCAAAGCAAGTATCTAGGGTATAGAAACTCTCAAACTACAAGGGGGTGGAGTGGATCACGGAGATGATGATGGAGATGGTGCTGGTCTTGGTGATGGCGATGATGGAGATGCCGCCTCCCGTGCCAAGGAGGAGAGGTGATGACGATGACAATATTTCCCCCTTCTCCGGGCCTATGGAGCAGGAGGATCTGACCCCCCTCGGAGGGAATCAGGAGTTTCGCCGTCGTCGCGACTTCAGATTGAATTGGGAAAATTAGGGCATAGGTTTACGGGCGATACGAAGGCGTGTTGAAAATCCCCCAACGGGGAAGTGCCCGAGGCTCAAGTTAGTGGGTCTCACACTGCTAGATTCCTTGGCCGCGTGGGCCCCCTCTTTTGGGCCTCGTGGCTCTTCTTCCTTCGATCTTCTTTCCTCTGTCATTCTCTCGATGAAAAACCAGTTATGCAATTTTCCTTTTTCCATTAGGGTCCCTGTAGCTCCTGAAACATTAAAAACAAGAAAAAAGAGATTTTCTGCCTCCGAGAGATTAAATACCAAAAATAGGAACTTTGTATGAAAGTCCCATAAATCATACAAATAATGCAAAAACAATGATATAACAATGCCAATAACATTCTAATATGATAATATGAGTTGTATAAATGATGATATAAAATGCACGTATCAACATCATACAACCACTATTCTCCCCAAATGAGAGCAAAAGGAGGATAATCATGGTCACATGAGGAATGAATTTTCATATGCATCCGCAGAAATAGAGGAAATTATATCCTGAACTAGTAAATGTAGTTCAACTCTAAGTTGAATAACACATAATGGATTCTCATCATCCAAACCCAACATATGTGCACACAATTTAAAGTGTTGGGACATCGAAACCGCTTGTCTCCATTTTTATGGGAAATCACTAGGAGTTAAAATATGTAAATATTATTTCCACAAATTCTATTGATTCAACAGAATCATATAACATAAGACTACATATGTAGGCATATATTTGTTCTTAAATTGCTAAAACCTTTAGGGCCCTGAACCAAAGTCCATGGCAGAATGCCTAATACGTTCATATATTGGTTCAACTAGAATAAAGCAATTAAATAAGAATATCCCTCGCTCAACATAAGAGAGGTATTTACCACTTTAATACATTCTCCTCATAACTATCTTCCCTTTGGGGATACAAATGATTTTTCGATCATAACGAAAACAATGAGGCGGTGAAAAGCGATGCTGGTAGCACTAGGGTTCATGAAGAGACCCAACATCAATTATGATGTAACATACCCTCTTGGTATAAGTGGAATTACATTTTGATATAAATATTATTGTCACTTACAAAAAAAACTATCCATGTAGTTGATAGACTCGGTATCATGGTATCAAGCATGCGGAAACATTGTGTTTAGCAATAGAGTTTACAGAAGGGATACAGGTTGCGAGCGTCGGTGTTCGTGCGGGATTTAGTGACAAGCATGAAAGAGACACGATGTACCCAGGTTCGGGACCTCGGCCTTGTGAGGTCCATACACCTACAAGGGTTAACTATGAGGTGTGATATCGGGTGTTACAAGATTCTCCTTGAGATGTATCTCTAGATTAATTCGCCCCAGCTAAGGGAGCTCCGGACTGCCTTATATACGTGTTGGCAGTCCGGCAGACATGCGGGGCGGGTTGTACGACCAGCCGGCCAGAACCCACTAACGTTCACACACATTATACTTCTTTCCTCGGTAAGGATACGCGATACATGATGTGACTGAGCACGGAGACTACTATCATGACACACGCGACCAAAGTTTAAGGTTACAACCGCCCACTCCGCCAGTAGAAGCGTAGCTGACCTCGTGTGTGCTATCATGTCACCCTTTAGCCCATGTATTTACATGTTTGTCAGAACCATCCGGCTGAGGTCTCCAGCCAGCCAGAGCCAATCGACCGGAGCTAGTCGGCCTAAAGATAACCACCTGGTAAAGTGGTAACCCAGCCGGTCATCTCTCGGCATTGTCTTGATCTTGTCCTCAGCCTAATTGGTGGTGAATCCCCTAACACTCGGTGATTACATACTCATATGGATCACCGAATTCAGATATTTATATAAAGTCCCTAAAAGGCTTGAAAAATCTAAATTGCGAATAAATCGCAACATATATTTTGTAAAACATCAAAAGTCACTCAATGACTTAAAATAGTCAAAAAACTGTGTGGTACAATCGACTACGAGAGTTCCTTCTTCAAAATGATGACTCGCATAATTCTTGCTTTACTACATGTAGTTATAACAAAATCCCTCTCTGGATTCTAAATGACCCTAGTATATACCAATGATTTCATCTTAAAAGTATATACAAGATATGACAGGTTCTCACAATCATATGAAGACGGAGATTTGGATGAAACCAAATATTATTCAAGTTCAGAACTTGATTTTCCCTAAGGAATACATATCTATCAGTCTAAGTATATCTATAAAATATTACAAAATTAAATATGGATAGACCATATTAAATACACATATGGTTATACTATCCCTAAAAGGGATGCAAATTCATCCATACATAGCATCAATGATGAGGGTACCTCTAGTTCCATAGTGCATACCATCGTTGCAATATATTGTCAAGTTATTTAAAGAGGTGACCCCAACTAAATGGTTGGTGTACATAATATCCATCGATATGGACTAGGCATAAAAGATCTTCATAAGTTCCCTCAAGAACATCAAGAATTGACCATTATGTGACATACATATATTGGCTATAATTATCTGATCTCGAAAATGCCATATAATTGACTGAATTTAGTGGAAGATCATATTAAGGGAATCTTCAAAATAGACACTAATGTCTACTATCCCTAATCATTCTGGAATAATCTCTTTATGTGAATCATCATAAAATGTGTATTACTTTACATAATGGTAAAATTGTGTGGTTAAGATTCAACAGAATCACCTACCATTATCTATCAAGATAAAATCACTCGTATCGCTCAAATTCATATGGATTATATAGAGAACAATATCGCAAAGAAAATTGTTGATATTTCCAAAGTTTAGGGGGAGTATACTCCCTTATCATAACTCGTCGATGATCATTAGATCATACATATGGTACTCTTTTTTCCTTGATGAGTTCTCCCTAATGGTTTCTCAAAAAAGATTTTTAATGAGACAATATAAATACAAGTGGGGTATGCCATTTTGGTTTTTCCTTAAAAAAATTCCACTGGGTCTTACAGGATTTTTCTATGGCACATCATATTGCACTCTTTTTCACTATATGAGTTCACTCTCAAGGTTCTCATATAATTAAGGTTCTAAATGAGGCAATATCTTCTCATTGTCATATGTCATACTTTCTATTTCCCCCAACGGGGTTTTTAAAGGAAGTATACAATGCATACCTATTGATCTCCACACTCACTAATGATATTTTCACCTATTGAGGTTTTTCTCATATGAGTTATCAAGGAGAAAATAATCATTATATGTCCGGTCTGTTTGAGAGAATGAAACCTATCTAGGTTCATATTTGCCTATGTGTACGTACGAGCTATGTCTGTGTCTATCTCATGTTGTTATTTCATTATTTTCTCTTTATTACTTTCTCAATTGAACTTCAAACTGAACCAAGATAGTTTTGTAAAATGTGAAATAATTTCCCCTATGATTATAGACTATTAGGGAATATTTTTAGTCAAAATAAAATACAAAAATATCCCTTAGCATTTGTACTTTTTTATAGAGGTTTTTGTAAATATTGTATTTGAACCCCCAATTGGATCAAATCAATTTTTAAGAAACTTTAAATATTCAATATAATTAGTACTTAAAAATTATATTATAAAATGCCAAAAAAATATTTTTGTGCTATACTGCACATAGGGATTGATTTCCATTAATGGTTTTCAAGGTTTTGTCTATCAAATAATTTTAAAGGCAAGCAAGCAAATGTTTTTTTTAAGATTCCATGAATGCATATGAACTAAATGCAAACATTCCAATTCTAAAAATTGGTATGTTACAAAAGATCTCTTAGACTCTCAACGCCCATGCTACACGATGGTCTGACTCTTACTCCATCACTGAAACATATATTTCACCAATTTCGCAAGATACGAAATGATTTCAAACTAGGTGACATGAAAGTTTTTCAAAGCATATACATATCCGAGTGTGGTAGATTGTTTTATTAAAACTCGTTTTCCACGAGAAATGCATAATCTAGGCACCACGAGGCTAATGGAACTAGATTATTTTTACTCTAGTGCAAGTGGGAGATTGAAGGAGTGATTCCCTATAGGCAAACAATAAAGGAGATCTGTTATCATGACTCGTATGTTCATAATGTTCTATTCCATGTTATAACTATGTTAAGCGGAAACATTAATACACGTGTGGTATGCAAACAAACGAGGTTCCTAGTAGCCTCTAGTTATACCAATCCATTGGGAAACAGATGATCAAAGTTTCCTGGTCATGGGTATTTATGACATTGACAATGGAGTCATGTAAGTGGATGATGTGATGGACTAACGCCCAATATGTTTTATCATAACAAGGTCAATTCATTAAGTTCAACGTTATGATAACATGAAAACGCAGTACCAAAGCCTTAGACCGTGAGATGATTTTTAATTGTTATCACCGAGGTTACTTTGATTGCATCAAACATCGCGACCGTAACTGAGTGATTATAAATGTGTCTCTTGAGTAACCGTACATATATGTTGAGGCGTTACATCAAGAGCGGGACTTTCCAATCCTAATAACAGATAAATACTTCTGGGTCCACTCGGTGAAGTTGCATCAATTAGCTTGCAAGCATGTTACTAGGTCACGGAGATGCAACGACACGGGAACGAGCAGAATTGTTATGTAGGTAACGAGATTGAACGGGCTATAATATACCGTATGATCAAGTCTCGGACTAACAGAGTATTGGTAGGGAAACAGGCGTGGGGACTCGACGTTTAAGGTTCAAGCGACAAACATGGTCATGGAATGCACAGGGGCCATCATGGGTGTCCATATCCCGTTGTTGGTCGTTAGTCGGAGAGGTTTCTCGGTCATGTCTGGAGTGTTCCCGAATTGTAGGGTGGAACACTCAAGGGTAGAAGACATTTATGAGCGATCTTAGTGCCGAAGAAAGAGATCCAGAATCGTTCATGTATTCTACCGATGGAGATCGGGGGTTTCGAAGGAGTATCAGAATAGAAGGAGAAGTACCCGATGGAGATCGGGGGATCTGGAAGGGGTTCCAGAGCTAGAAAATATTAGGTAATATGTATTTAAACATTAATTATTGTAATTAATAATGAAATTTATTTTATTTTATTTTAATAGTTGTTTTCCACTAATGGGCTAGAATTGGCAAAAGAGACCCAATAGGGGAAAAAGGAGAAAAAGGACAGAGGAAAAAGGAGACAAGTCGTATGGGCCCTATGAGGCCTATTAGGACTGCGGCTAGCCTCCCTTGGCCGCACCACCATGTGGGAATAGTTCCACATAGCTTGGACAAGGAGGTTGGCCCTCCTCATCCTCCTCCTATATTTTGAGGGGCACCCCTCCCCTTTTCTCATCCCAATTATCTCTCTGTCTTCTTTGGCCGTGGTTCGGCAAAGGAGTTGTGCTAGGGTTGAGGTTTTCTATATGATAACACACCGCCATGCTAGTAGTTCTTTGTTCCATTGCTCCGCTTCCCCAAACTCTGCCGAGCCGGAGACCAGGAGTCGTTGTATACACTGTATGTGTGTAGAGATACGAGGTGTTGTGATGTGTGGAACTAGTCGTGGGAACGACTAAACGACCTTGAGGTCGGCTTCGTCGTCTTTATCATCAACCCTTGTGCGGGAGGGTAATCCCCGCTTTCGGTCTTCAAGGGTATGAATTATGTTTTTCCTCTGTTACTCTATATATGCATAGTTTTAGATCTTGTCTGTTTATGGTTATCGTTTCTAAAATTTTGAAATTATGCTACGAAACCCTTCAAGAGCAGCACAGTGGAGCTCAGAGTAGCACAACTGGAGAAAGCGGAAATGGTGTGGGCAAAGGTGCATGACTGATCCGGTTTGGTGGCATCAAAGAGTTCATAACGTCATCATGTTTTTTTCGATTCTCTTTTTTTTTCTGCAAGTCTATATGTAAGCTAACCACAGCAACCACAAAGTGTGCAACCAAACACAGTGGATTGTCCCTAAAACACAAAATCGGGCAACAAAATACAAGACCTTGCATTTGCACACTAAATTCGTTTCATGTCATATGGACATGTCTGGAAGATTGTTATGAACCAAATGGAATACACGGCATGGCCGAGGTCTTGTTTTTCTAGAGCAAAGCCCGCCAAGGACACATATGAAAATGACCCAAAAACCATACAGGTAACCAAACCCTCCCAAAGAAGAAGAGGAGAAAAGGGCATTAGTGGAGGGGAGACGACAGCAGGAGATCTTTTTAGATGTATTAGAGCATCTCTAACTGTGATTGGAAACCACGGAGTTTTTTCACGTTCTGGATGCTTTACAATCCCAAAAACAGCCACCTAGATTAGAAACTGAAAACGAAAATGCAAATTTAAATGTTTGGGGAATTAGTGAGAACGAACGGACGAACACACGATGATCTTCATTGTTCATTGCAAACTACAAACACAAATTTACTAGGTGACTATGAACCCTTGTTCCTAGCCAAACACTAAAACTAGATCTCCAAAGTGCACCGGGAATACTCCATCGGGCATGCATTGTCGACGTCGCCGCAACGTCCTCACTCATCGGAGTCGGAGGAGCATCCGATGAAGTCTAGCTAGGCGGAGGCTTCGGCGTACCACTCGTGGCGCTTGGATTGATGCTCTGCGTCCGCATGGAAGCCGCACTCAAGCTGCGCGGCATTGTAGCCTCAACCGACAACTTCAAAGCGGCTGTGATGCTTTGCTTCACGGCACTCACCGCGCACCGACTTGGCCGTCACGACCTTGAGAAGCTCTGCGTCGTTCTCGATGTACAAGAAATAGTCGTCGTCGCGGTTCCCCTCCTCCGCCTGGAGGACTACCAAGGCCATCCTCGTTGACTAGGGCGAGACAACACCCTGCGAGCCCCCCCGGCCTCATGGTTGTGGGTGCCGGGGCAGAGCCCATCCCACCCGCGCACCGTCCCACGGCTGGTGTCGGCCTCGTGATCGTTGTTGCAACCCTCATGCTCGTCCTGGGCAGCCGTCTGCAGGGAGGCGGCAGCAGCGAGCTAATACTGGCCAACGCCGCACCTACGTGGTTGTTCACTAGCCGCATGGTGGCGGGGGAGGGTCGTTGATGGGAGGAGCGGTGGATCTGCTAAGATTTCTCATTGGAGTAGGGACAGTGGCGGAGGCGTTGAGAAATGTCGGCGGAAGCGGGGGATTGATGATTTCCACCCGCGTGAATGCCTCTTCGACCCCTTCATATAGTGTTTTGTCGTGGACATTCACGTGCCCTTGAGAATGGTTTCCGGGCCGGGCTAGCTTTACGGGCTCTGTTTCGACCCAAAAAAAACAGCCTGGGCCCGTAAAGTCGTGGGAGTTCTTAAGTTCGGCATAGTTTTTAGGTGCCGCTAGAGATGCTATTATATTGGTTTGCTTCTACCTTGGTGTGAATGTCGTGGTGGTATCACGGCAGATGCCATGGGATGGCTAAAGTTGGGGCCGATGGACGCTGGAGGTGCTCGGGGAGGGATCACACGGCGAGTAGCCGCGTGTAGTAGATCACAAACACTGCAAACAACACGATCTTACCCAGGTTCAGGGCCCTCGTGTGGAGGTAACACCCCTACTCCTGCCTCTCTCTTTATATGGTGTTTACCGAGTAACCACAGTACAGTTCAGGCCTTCAGCCGAGTAGCCACTCTACGCTCAAGTTCTCTCTAAGTGTTGCCTCTAGTGTTCTCTCTGGAATGCGCAGCGACTGGTTCCGAACCTCTCACAGGAGGAGGCAGGGCACCTTATATACTGGTGCCGAGCCAGATAAAATAATACTAAAAGGTACAGCTCGATGGAACAAGAGCACTGCAGAACCGCGCACGCCTCCGGGTTCCTGCTGACGCTTGCCCCGTAAGTCGTCGCGCCGTTCGGAGATGGGACCTGTCCACCCTTGTTAGTGAGATAGGGTAGGACCCTAGCCCTGTCCTGTCCCCTCTGTCAGTGACAGGACTAGACATGCGCCTACCGCACTGTAGCCACGCCGGAGCGCGGATAATCACGCACTCTGTAAGTTGAACCGCACGCCGTACGGACGCAGGATACGCGGGATCCTTTGTCAGAACGGCTCCATTGACTTCTGGCCCGAGTAGGAACCCACTCCCTCTACTCGGACCAACTCGTCTACTCGGAGGGACGTAACTTCCTTGATTCTTCCTCCTGGCCATTGGTGTGTACGACCGGATAGCTGCCTACCGGGTAGCGAGTACCGGGTAGCCAGCATACTTAGTCAAATAGATCCTACTCGGGGGTAACCCCCCGACATTAGTCCCCGAAGCTGGTAGAGTCCTGCGAACTTGTTCACTGGGCTCTGACAGGTTAAGAACAAATCTTGTCTTCATACTGTAAAGGGCCGAGTAGCCTCTCCATGTAGCCCTTAATTCTTGCCTGAATCTCTTCTTCTCCGAGTAGCACTATCTTTCTTCTCTGATGCCGAGTAAAATGACTTAGCGAAATCTCGAAACGCAATCCCGCTCAAACGGTGCGAATCCACCTCTGTGTGTCGCTACGGGGCACGTGTCACACGCCCGTACCCCCGACGCCTCGGTGCCTGGGATGCTTCAGGCCACGCGCCAATAACTGCACCCCGGGCCCACTAGCCTGTCTTGTCACTTCAACCGCAGTAAATCGCCCACGATCTCGACGTGGGATTAACTGCGCCCGTTACGCGCGCAATATGCCCTGTGTGCGTTTCTAACCGGTACGCATCCCACGCCGCACGATTTATGCGCACGATCGATCCCACTTACTCCGCTGGTAACGGCAACTCGAGGGGAGAGATAAATACCCCCTCGGTGCCCTTTTCTTCTCTTTCCTGCTCACTTCAATCCCCTGCCTCTTCGTCTCTCCGCCGCCGCCGAGCGCTCCGCCACCGCAACTAGTTGCTGCGCCGCCGCTCCCCGCGCCGCGAGAGAGATCCCGAGAGAAAACTCCTCCAATCAATCCGCCACTCCAATCTCACGCCTTTCCGCCTCCATGGCTCGCGGAGAAGATGACGTTGCCGCCCGCGCTGGATGGAAGGGTTCCGATGTCACGGCGGAGGACTGCCAATGGCTAGTCAACACCCGCCGTGTCCCTCTCGGCGTGAGGTGCAGGCAGCCGGATAACGAGATCATCCCCACGCCGAAGAAGGACGAATTCGTCGTCTTCCTCGCGCACTTCAAGCGCGGATTCGGCCTCCCCGTCTCCGACTTCTTCAAAGAGTTCCTCACGAACTTTGGGCTCCAGCCTTATCACCTCCCCCCCAACTCCATGGTGATGCTCGCCTTCCACGCGGTGGTCTGCGAGGCTTTTCTCGGCGTGTACCCAACTATTCATAGTTGGGCGCGCTACTTCTTTTTCAGGAAGCAGAGCATCCCCAACCCGGGACACACGGAGAGCGCCCGCTCGATGACGCAGACGGGGTGCGCCATGATGCTGCAGCGCACCACCGGTAGCCACCCGCGCGTCAAGGGATTGGAGACGGTGCACAAGTGGCAGCGCAACTTTATGTATGTCAAGAACGTCGCCACCGAAGAAGGGAAGCCCATCCAGGACCGGATAGGGCTCCCTAAGTGGAAGAATGCGAGGCCAACCCAGCAGAACTGGGGGTACAACCCGAAGAAAAAGATTGAAGATGTTGTTCAGATCGAGGCGCGCCTCGCCGAGTTGAAGGAAGGGGGATTCCGCCGCGATGATCCCCTCGCGTGCTGGATCTCGCGCCGAGTGCTCCCGCTCCAGCGTCGCTCCCACAAGATGTGCTACATGGGAGGAAGCCGGGACTGCACAAGGACCACCACCTTCGAGCTGAGCACAGATGATGTAGCCATCTGGGCGAGATCCATCATGCAGACGACGCTCTCCGACACCTGGCAGTACGGCTTCGTGCCGTACAGTCGCCTCAAGCGAATCGAACAGGTTAGTCTTCTGTGCTTTTTCTCTGCACTCTGATACCGAGTAGGTGGCTTTCCAGCTTAGTATGCTTAATCTTTTCATGCTGCACTGAGTAGAACATTACAAACATCCTGTTGGCTTCATGTGCTTTGTATCTGCACGCCGTGTCGAGTAGAAAACCTTAGCAGAATATGCTTTGTGTTTGCATGCTAAGCCGGGTAGAACTCCTTAGGCTTATATGCTTTGTATTTGCATGCTACACCGGGTAGAACTCTTAGGCTTATATGCTTTGTGTTTGCATGCCACGCCGGGTAGAATTCCTTAGGCTTATATGCTTTGTGTTTGCATGCCATGCCGGGTAGAACTCCATAGTTTAGAACTCAACTTACTCATGCCATCTGTTTTCCTTTCCAGCACATCGATCGCCACGCAGAGGAGGATGTCGAGGTCTATGAGGGCAATTGGTCCGACGACCGAGAAGAGGATGACGAGACCGCCTACGACATCCAGGACACCCTCTGCATCCCTCACGCTCACCAGCCTGGTAAGCACCAAGTTGACGCGTCTATCCGGGACTGGTCCGAGGATGACGAAGGTGACCAAGTTCGCCTCTCTGACCGCGAGTAGCGCAATCACATTTCCTTTTCTGCTCCTCAATCTCTTTTTCTCTTCTACCCTGCAGAGGATCCTAAGCTGAGCGAGGAGGATGAGGAGCCAATGGACGTCCAGCCTCTATCCGTGGCCGCTCCCACAACTCGGAAGCGGACGGGCAGTGGTGCCCAAGAGCCCGTCGCCAAGAAGCCGAAGAAAGTGGCTAGCAAGAAGCCCACCACCAACAGAAGTCCACCCCCTACCCGCAAAGGGTAAGTTGTTTCATCCGAACATCAATTTGCTACCGCTTCTCGTTGTTCTGCTTCTTTTTATGCCCTTCTCCTTCTCCTTCTCTGAACTCTTTCTTTCTTCTCATCCAGCGATCCGTTGGATGCTGGTGCGTCCGCGGCCCCCACGCGCACCAAGGGAAAATCTGTCATAGATATCGAGAAACTCGTCGATCTCTCCGAGGACGAGGAAGAGCCAGCACCGCGGGCCAGGGCGCGTGCGCCCTCCCCGGTGAAGCTAGAAGAAGAAGATGCCGGCGCCGATAACACGGGCGTCGGTGACCAAGATGCCCAAGACCTGGAGCAGCCAACCCACGCGTACCAGAGTACGCAGGACACTGCCCAGGATGAGACGCCTCCCTCTCCCCCGGCTACCGCAGCTGGGGAGAATGTTGAACAAGACCCCGAGAACCAGGACCGCGCCGCCCTTGAGCGGCAAGACGAGAACTCCGAGCAGCCGGGAGAACAAGCTGCAGCCCATGAAGATCCCGCGGCCAAGCCGCGGGTAGAAGAAGTGACCGTGACAACACCTGATCCCGCTGCCGAGCAGTGGGTTGAGAAGACTGTGGTGGAGCCTGCGCTCCAGAGCCAAGCGCAGCCAGACGCTGCGCAGGGTAGCCGGCCCCTTGTGCCGCCTTCCCAGCAGGCTACTCCACCAACCGCACCAAGTCCTCCCCCGAAACAGAAGACCACCAAGACCGCATCCCAGCTGATGCCTCCTCTTACATCACGCCAAGCGCCTCCGTCCGCTTCTCGGGCGGACACCGGCAAGAAGGCTGTTAAGACTGAAGCCACAACTGTCCGCAAGAATCCGCCATGCCATGCTGCGCAGGATGCCGGTCTGATGCCACCGCCCAAAGCACCTACTGCTTCCACCGGGAAACCAGCAGCGAAGAGCGCGCAACTCACCACTGGCGTTGCTAGTGGATCTGCTGGTGCAGGCGCAGGGTCAAGTGCACAAGGCAGCTGGCCATCATACGTGCTGTCTCGGTCCAGGCAACATGGCATTTCCTTGTCCAAAGGCGAGCAGCGGATCTCCGCTCTGAAGGACGGCCAGGCCAAGGCAGTGGACGCCAAGCTCAAGGCCAAGAAACTCATCGAGATCTACTCGCATGAAGCCGGTGAGGATGAGATCCAATCAGAAGGGCTGATGCAGGTCGTGGACCGGGTAGGCTTCATCGACAGGATTTGGGAGAGTGACGCCCACGGCGTCGAGAAGTGGAACGGCAGCATGTTGGGCGACGTTGACCATTATCGCGTCGATTGGAACAAGGCTGATCTCGGCAATAATCCAATGACCATCGCCTCCGACACCAGCACGATGGCCGCAAAGCTGTTCGTCCTCCGCAAAGCCGCCGAGGACGTCGAGCAGACATACGCTGTAAGTTTTTCTTGTTTCCCTTGCTTTTTCTTACTTTTCTGAGTTGCGGTATCTCTTCTCTTCTGTTCTTCTCTTTCTCCTTAGCCACTACCCAGTCCCCGAGATTCGGGCCGAGTAGACGGATACTTAACCGAGTTGCTGTCTTCTCGGGCCAAATCTTCCAAAAAAATTCTAACTCCTTTTCTTCTCCTTCACAGAATAGCCACCTGAAGAGAACCAACCTGTTCCGGTGGCTGCTCTGGAATCACAGCATTGCCAAGAAGCGCATTGCGGCTCTTGAAGCCGAACGCAAGGATGATTCCGCGTTGGAGCAGGCGACACTGGACCGTGCTCTCCAACTCTCTGCGATTGAAGGTAAGCTTTTAGCTATTCGGTTTGTGCGTTTTGTGTTTACGCCCGTGTTTGATTTTTGCTATAACTCTGTTTACTCTGCATGCAAATTCAAAGAACTGCAGGAGCAGCATGAGCACTGCCACGTCTTCTCTTCCTCTGCCGAGAGCAAGATCAAGCACTTGGAAGGTGAGTTGCCAGCTTCTCGGTTATTGCATCTTTCTTTACTTGGTTTCTCTGCTAACTTTGCTGTTATCTCTGCAGAAGAATATAAGAAATTCCGGAAGAGCATCTCAACTGCCTGATGCCTGCCGAGGTGCAGCAGCAGCTGGCCACCCGAGATGCAGAGCTCAAGAAGGAACGCGACGCCGAGCGCGTCGAGTTCGAGGAGATGCAAGTGAAGCTGAAGGCAGCTCTTGAGGATGCCTTGGAGACCAGGACAACAGCCAAAGCCAGAGAGAAGACGCTCGAGGCGGAACTCGAAGTGCTGAAGCAGCACAACGTGCACCTCGCGCAGCATGTTGCCAACGCGCACAGCATCGAAGACAGGCATATTGCCGACGAGGAGGATTGGAAGATCAAGCTGGACGCGCTGCTTGTTGATCTTAGAAGTAAGTCTCCTCTTCCCGGCACTTATCTGTTTCTCTTCTTCGCTACCTGGCTTGCTTTTCCTCCCACTCTTTCCTCTTGGTTTTATCTCTTCTCTGCCTCCCTATCTAACTTTTATTGGTTTCTCTCTAGATGTCTTCCCTGATCTTCGCGCCGCGAGCTCGCCTGCTCTGGCAAAGGCGCAGCAACTCCGAGCTGATTCCGGGCTGCCCATCAACACCAAATCCAGCGTCAATGACAACCTCCTGAACATCAAGACTCAGCTTCGCCAACTCAAGGGCCTGGGCACCACCATGGTGTCCATAGCGTACAAGCTCCACGATCTGTTCTGGCCGGACCAGTCTGCGCCCAACAGCTTCGTCTAGCTTGCCGAGAAGCTGGACGATCTGAAGGCCGAGTTGAAGAAATGGTGCGGCTCGGCAGCTCGGGCAGGAGCAGATGAACTTCTCCACTTCATTTGCAGCTAGTATGAGAACCTCGATCTTGCCAGGATTATTGCAATGCGCCAAGAATCCAAGTGGAGCAAGGATCCCGAGTGCATCGCTCGCCGGAAGGCGGCAGCCTACGAGGTAGCCTCCTACGCGGACACTGCCACCTTCATCGACGGCCTCCCCGAGCCAGATACTGAACCTGAGGGCGAGGACGACGATGACGACGAGGACACCGAGTCAGATGACTTGAGTTTCTTCGACGATGGTGCCGCGAAAGGAGCTGCTGAGAAGGGAAAAGGCAAGGCCACGGTTGATGCTAACGTCGAGAAGCCGGAAACCCACATCGAGGAGCCCACCATTACCACCGAGATGGTGATCCAACAGGCGGCTCCCGTGTTGGGCGCGACTAGCAGCAGCTTCCAGGCTACCGCATCGACCTCGGCCACAGATCTCATTTCCGTCTCAACGACAACCTCAGAGCAGGCCGCCAACGCCAACACGGAAGCTGATGCCGAGAGCGCCGACGCCGAGAAGACTGACGCGGACAACACTGCCACGAACGACACTGCTGCTGCCTGAAAATCTCACCTTAACTTTTTATCAGATCCCCGGGATGCCGGGTGCACATGTATCAAACAATTAAGTCTTTTGTTGCTACTCAATTTTTATCTCTGTTGAAGTTTTTAGCAACTCTGGCTCAATGCTGGGCTGCGTTAATATGCAAGTCCCCGAGTTGCATTTTTTATCCGCTCTTCCTTTTTATCTCAGCTCTTACCTGCAACTTGTTGCTTTGTTGGTAGTCGAGTCACAAGAGTTCAAAGTAGGAGTTTCAAATACTTAGCCACTTAGAAAAATTCATAGTAACGCTGCCCACCACTTAGCCGGAAAGAAAAAACTGTAAAAAAGAACACTCTACTCGGTTGCCACATGCTTCCTTTCCTTTGCAATTTTTGATGTGTTCATTGACTCTTTGGCTTGTTCCCTGGCTTGCCATGAAGCCGGGTTGCGGACAGCAGCAGAGCCGCAGAGTGTCCGGTGAGTTTAAACACACTACTTTGTATGCTTTTGAAATTCTAAGTCGTTCAACCGAATAGACAAAGTAAGACAGAGTAAAACACAAGGAACAATTTGGACGAGGGTAGTCCCCGAGTTCAATTTCAGATTGCCGAATAGGATTTCAACTCGGATAAGGAGATACATACATAGTTTGCTCATGAGTGAAAACGTCGAAGTAGAGCTACATTCCAAGGGCGCTTGGATTCCTCTCCATCCCTATCCGGCCTGTTCTTCTGGGGTGGCTGTGCGTCAATAAGATAATATGCATCATTGTGCAATGCCTTGCTCACAACGAATGGCCCTACCCACGGAGGAGAGAGCTTGTGCATCCTGGCTGTGCGCTGCACCAGCCTAAGCACCATGTCTCCTTCTCGGAAAACCCTTGGGTTCACTTTCCGGCTATGATAACGCCTCAAGTTTTGTTGGTAAACAACTGAACGTGACAGAGTTAGCTCTCTTGCTTCTTCTAGCAGGTCAACGTCATTTTCTCGAGCTTCTCTAGCCTCTGCCTCCGTGTAGAGCGTTACACGGGGCGAGTCATGCTCTAGGTCAGTGGGCAGCACGGCCTCAGCTCCATAAACCAGGAAGAATGGCGTGTAGCCGGTTGACCGGTGAGGGGTAGTCCTTAGACTCCACAGCACCGCTGGCAACTCGTCTAGCCAACACCCAGGTGTTTTCAGCAGCGGCTCAATCAGCCTTGGCTTTATGCCTGGTAGCACCATGCCGTTTGCTCTTTCCACTTGCCCATTGGAGGCGGGATGCGCAACAGATGCAGCATCTAGCCGAATATGCTTATCTCTGCAGAACCTCGCAAACACACCCTCAGCAAAGTTTATGCCATTGTCAGTGATAATGCTGTGCGGGTAGCCATACCTCAGGATCACATCCTTCAAGAAACTCACAGCAGTGACTCCATCACATTTCCGAATAGGCTTCACCTCGATCCACTTTGTGAACTTGTCAACCATGACCAAGATGTGAGTCATGTTGCCTCTAGCCGGCTTGAAAGGACCCACCATATCCAAGCACCAAACAGCAAATGGCCAAGTAATGGGAATGGTCTTCAACTCGGAAGCTGGCATATGAATCTTATTTGCAAACCTTTGGCAGCCATTGCACTTTCTCACAATATCTTCAGCTTGCTTCAAGGCAGTGAGCCAAAAGAAACCATGTCGAAAAGCCTTGTTGACCAGAGCCCGAGAAGAGGCGTGATGCCCGCATTCTCCTTGGTGTATCTCCACCAAAATTTCTTCTCCCTCTTCTGTCTCTACACAGCGCTGCAGCACACCTGTTGGACTTCTTCTATGCAGCACATCTCTGAAGATTGTATAGCCCTTGGATCTTCTCTGAATTTTCCTCGAGGTAACCTCATCACTCGGCAAGGTGCCGTCCTTTAGAAAGGATAATATGGGCAGAGCCCAACTCGGTGTCCCCCGGATGGGAAACACTGGTTCGTCCACTTCCATTGGATCAGCCACCACTTCTTCTTCTAGGGCGGGGACAAGTCCCCGAGATCTCGTAGACGCAGCAAGAACTCCCTCAATGAATGCGACAATCCCCGAGTTGGGAGGGGCAGTCCCCGAGTAAGAAGGGACAGTCCCCGGGTTGCAGGCGCCAGTCCCCGGGATGGAGAAGGCAGTCCCCGGGTTCTCTTTCGCAACCTCCCAGTCAATCTCCATGGGAATAGCTTCTTCACCAGGCAGAGAAGGAACGAATATAGACTCCGAGTTGGGGGATGGCTTGATAGATGGCTTTCTCAAATGCTCCAAGGCAACCCCAGCCGGGATGTATTGCCGAGAAGACCCCAACTTGGACAGCTCATCTACTGCCTCGTTCTCTGCTCGGTGGGTGTGCTTGAACTCGCACCCTTCAAAGAATCCAGTCATGGTTTGCACCAAAAACCGATATGAAGCCATGTTGGCATCCAGGGCATCCCAAGTGCCTGAAACTTGCTGCACAACCAGATCCGAGTCGCCATAGCACACGATGCGCTGCACGCCAACCTCCTTGGCCACCTTCAAGCCGTGTACCACGGCCTCGTACTCTGCTACATTGTTGGATGCCTTGAAGTGAATTTGCAGCACGTACTTGAGTTGATCACGCTTGGGTGACGTGAGCACCACGCCAGCACCCAAGCCCTCCTTCACCTTGGAACCATCAAAGTGCATCTTCCAGTAGTTGGCTACTGGAGTAAGAGGCTCATACTGCACCTCGGCCCAATCCACCAGAAAATCTGCTAGGATCTGAGACTTGATGGCTTCTCTTCTCGCATACGCAGGAGCGTACGCGGCTAGCTCAATTGACCACTTGGCTACTCTGCCACTTGCCTCCTTGTTTCCCAGGATGTCCGAGATGGGAGCAGAACTCACCACAATGATGGGGTGCTCTTGGAAATAGTGCTTCAGCTTCTTGGCGCCCAGGTACACGCCGTAAGTCATCTTCTGGTAATGAGGGTAGTTCTGCTTGGAGCTGGACAGCACTTCACTGAGATAGTATACTGGCCGCTGCACAGTCTTCCCTTCCTCTTCACTCTCCACCACAATTACAACGCTGACTACTCGGTTAGTCGCAGCAATGTACAGCAGCATTGGCTCTTTGGGTAGCGGACTAGCCAAGATGGGAGCGCTACCCAGCATGGCTTTCAGCTCCTTGAATGCCACATCAGCTTGCAGTGTCCAGACGAACTTGTCGCTCTTTGTAACATCCCAAGTATGAAAACTTCCATTTAGAATGTTTGTTTCTTGTTTATTAAAGTTTTGCATCATGTCATCATACTCATCACTTTGTTTTCCTTTTGTTTGCATCTGTTTTCAATTGTTTTCTATTTCAAATTCAAACCAATATTCAAACCTTTCTTTCATACTTGTTATGTTACAATTTTTCAAATAAAAGGTTCAACTCAAAACCTCAATTGTTTCCATTTAATCCATAAGGTTCAACTATTTCAAATTTGTGGCTTTTAATCATTCACTTAATTCAATGTTATTTCAAATTCAAATACATTTTTTTTTCCAAACAGCAACTATGTTGAACTTATGATGATTACAACACCATTCTAATCACTTGTTTCCATTTAAACCATATGTTCACCCTATTTAAAATCTTGTTTTCAATAATCACTTAACCTCAAATTCATTCAAATTTGAACCAATTTACAAACAGCAAGTTATTTTTGAACTATTTGGAAAACAGAACTTGGCAAGTGATTGCTGTTGACCTAATTAACTCACACAAATTTTACCTAATTTTTCCTAACTCAAAACCTATCTATTTTCTTCCTATTTCTATTTCAGCAAAAAAAATAATAGCAGAACAAAAATTAAAAGAAAACTCGCAGAGGGGGTGGGCAGACCAGTGGGCTGCACCCAGCCCACCACCCCAGGCCCGATACCCCTTCGCCCTCCCTCGCTCTTCTCTTTCCCGTACGGCAGGAAATCCACCGGAGCCACGTCGACGGCCGCGTGCAGTGAACGGCCACCGCGCGCCACCTAGCCCTATATAGCCTACCCTAGGGTTCCCCCTCGAACCCTAGACCACCTGCTCCACCCTACCTCCCTCCTCGCCGCCGATCTCCCTCCCTTCCACCGCTCCTTTCCACCTGTTCTGAACCTCACCGGAGCTCCGTCGTCTGAATCCATGGCAATTGCCGCCGGTGGACTGCAGCTCCCCTCGGGCTAACCCTGGGAACCACCTGCCCGCACCTTCCTCGACCTTCTGAACATCTCTGCGAGCACGGAGCAAGCCTGGATCGACGCCGCCAAGCTCGTCGATGTCGCCGCCGGAGTTTCTCCCCCGACCCTCTGCTTCATCTACGGCGAGGGTGAGCACGCCACCTTTCTTTTCCTCCTCCCTCTCTTGCGCAAGCACATGCCCGCACACACCGCAGCACCCACCAGCAGCAGCGAGCCAGCACGCACTGCAGCCGCGTCGCTCGCCGCCGGCAGCCACCGCAACATTCAGTTAACGATCTTCAGTTAAAAGTTCAGTTTCGAAACTGAACTACAACCTCACCGCGCGCCCTCTTCTGTCAAAACTGAAAACGCACCGCAGTGGTTGCACGCTTGCACGCGAGCGCGAGGGCCAGGGTTCGAGTCCCCTCTTCCGCAGGAAAATCCCCACCTTTTTTGCGAAGGGCGCTGAAAGGGTGGCCCCCCTGTCAGCTGCTGTGCACGCGCTGCTGCCACGTTGGCCCCAGGGCCCACTGGCAGTGACCTAGGCTAGGTCACTGCACGGTGTGGAAACATTTCAGCTTTTCTTTTTTTCAGTTTAAGTCCTTTTCTTTACAATTTGGTCCCTGAATTTAAATTGCTAATAACTTTTAAATTACAACTCCAAATAATAAGAATAAAATATGATTGTTGAACCAAATTAAATTCTCTAACTGTTTATAACATTTGTTTTCTGTTTTAAATAATTCAAATGCATTCAAATTTCGAATTCAAACAATTCATTTAAAATTTGATTAATTTCATAAATAATTCATACTTAATTCAAATAACACAAATGAAATATGTTTTCCATGCTATTTTGAACCATCTTTCCAAATATAAATTTTGTTTCATGTTTTGAATAATTAAAATTGCTTAAATAATTTAAACCTTGTTTAATTCATTTAAATCTGCTAAATTCATAACTTGCTCAAATTAAATTGTTTTTGAACATATAAAATATGTTTTCAAACTAGAAAAGTATAAACTTTTCAAATATGAATTTGGTTTAATGTTTTGAACAAAGAAAAATTCAAATAAATTCATACTTGAATTTAATTCATTTAAATCTTGTTTAACTTGTTTAATTCATAAATAATTCATCTTAATTCCTTTTTCAATAATTGAGACATGTATTCTACCTAAAATTTTGTGCTCTTTCCAAATATGAACTTTGTTATTTGTCTTGAACAATTTAAATTGCTGAAAACAACAAATGCTTGTGTAACACCTTTAAGGAACCAAAATTTCTTAACTTAATCAATAAAATTCCAAAATTGGTAAACCTTATTTCCAATTGATTCTGTTGTTGTTATTTTTCTGTTTTCCTCATCCATGCATCATACTAATCCACTTTCACCTGTTGGTTAGTTGTAAAACAAATATTCCAACCTTAATTGATGGGATTTTCATATGCAACTCAAATTGCATGTGGGTCCATTTAATCATGTTGTTACCATGTCAACTAGGTTATTTCTATGCATCAATTAAATGGTCATGCATCATCCCATGATTGTGCATTATGCCATGTTATTGATTGTTGTCTCTTTGTGTTGTTTTTTTGCTTCTTCTCGAATAGACGACGACGTTGAGACAGACGAGGCTTACGACACCCCTTCTGAGGATCTAGCTCAGTACCAGGCTGCTGAGTTTGCAGGCAAGTATTCACTCACATGAACCATTGTGTTCCTTTCAACATTGGATACCGATACTTTCCGTTGTCTATTCTGCTAGCCCTATGAATAGTTGTTTCTGTTACGAACCTATCACATGCCATCCTTTAACCCTGATATAGCCTCACCTCCACACCTATCACCCCATTGTTTGTTGCCCGTGTCTTACTAGCATGCTTAGGGTTGTTTATGCTCGAGTCTGTTACCCGTTACTTTCTGTTACTATATTTTGTTATATTCTGGGGCTCGATGTTAAACAACAACCTGTTAATTTTGAGGTAATAATAATTTGCTGATAAGGCACCGGCAGGAGGCCCGGCGTGGTTTTGAGGCCTGCTAGTGTCAACCCTAATTAGGAAAAGGGTCTTGTCTACTGATCCATGATGAGCGCACTATCCGCATGTGGGAAGCGTGTATGGGCGCCCCCCTCAATTTGATTCGATTCGCATCTCGTCCAAATCGCCACACTTAGTTCGGGCTTTCCATTTGATGCACTCATATGCAGGTACGAACCCGAGGCCAGGGTGGAACTTTTGTAGTCGGCATTTAGGGCGGCGTGGTCTTAGAGTGCTATGAGGGTCCCCTTTTCTTCGTGGGGCTCGATTAGCCGCGCACGCACAGCACGTGGTGCTTTGGGCTTGATGCGAAGAAGAGTTGAGTTGCTCGCTTGGTGGGTTTGATTCCCATCTAGCGGGATATTCTTACGTGTACGGCCAAATCGGTGCACCCCTGCAGGGATAAATCTTCTCGAGAAGCCGTGTTTTCCGCGGTTATGGTTAACTTGGTGAAAGTACTGGCTAACAAGTACTCAGAACAACTTACACCTAACTAATGATAACTTGACTAGTAATAGTCTTATTGACACAATAACTTGAACCATCATTAATCCAACTGTGTGAGTTATCCTCGGATTGCTTCTTTGGATAAGGGGCGAGATCCAGAATGGGTTTGTTTGGTGGTTAGTTATAGTTGGTTACGATACGCTATCTTATCTCCTTTCTGTTAGCCGGAAGTTGTAGTTTGTTCTGTAGTTGGTTAGTGCAGCCAGTTGCAGCATCTTTTGTATCACCCTTTCTTCCGTTGAACCCAAAGCATCTGTGCTTGGTGTTGACGGGTTACACGTTGGTGAACTGTGAGTCTTGCTTGCCAGTACGTTGTTGTACTGACCCCTTTGGGGCTGTGGTTTCCGCAGACTACGCTTACGAGGATCCCCGTGATGGCTACTACGTGGAGTTTGACGAGGCTGCTGACGAGTAGATAGCGGACCTGAGAAGGATCCGAGACATCGTGGATGGGCTCCGTTTTCTTTTCATTTCCGGCTTCTTAAGCCTATTTGGATTTGTCTGTACTCAGACCCTTTGAATGCTTCCGCTGAGATGTAATGATGATATGTTGGGACATGTGTCCTCTGGATGATTGTATTTGCTATCTCTGCTCTAGTGAGAGCTATTCGCAACTTATTTCTATTTATTTGTGTCTTAGAGATATGTTGTGCTATCATTCTGTTAAACGCCGTTGACGTACCGTGTGTGTATGGTATGAAGTACGTCAATGGTAGTATCCTGATTTCTATGGGATGGTTTGCGTAGACGATGAATAGTAGGGGTTGGTTGTCAAACATACGTGTGTTGGCCTACTCGTAAGAGATGCGGGTGCCGGTAAGACCCGTAATCCAATCAGCTACTGTTCAACGGAACTGCGAGTATCCTCTAGAAGTCCGGGTGCGACAAATGGTATCAGAGCCTGTCTGCATGTAGGATCCCTTTTACTGGTCGCAGTTGAGTCTAGAAACTATTTTGTAGCTATATAGGAAAAATGAAACGTGAGAGTAGGAATTCTGCCATTTTATTTCTTTCCCCACCCACCCTCCCTTTTCTGGTAAGGAAGTGCAACGTTGTTTTCTCTTCTCACCTAAACTTTCAAGTTAGGATTTCACGTATCCTGGTTTCTCTAGGATATTTATATCTACTAGACCATAGGAATGGAGGTGGTTGTGACATGATTTATCATGTTGCCTACTCATGATTGAGAACGGAGGCGTGTAAGCCCCGGAAGCAAATCCTCTATTCCTTAAGCAGTAGATATTGATCCTTTAGAAGCCCGGATGGGTTTTCCGTAGTACCTTAGGAGTTTTGGGTCTCGTGTTTCCCGTTGTTGCTTCGATATCCTGTTCTTCTCAACATCCTTTTCGTCCGTTGAAACCTTGTTGTTGCTTTCCACTTCAGTTCTTCTACCGGCGTCTAATCAAAACTTCCCCAATCATCTGCAGATGGATCTCAGGTTCTACCCGCAGGTGGTTCGGATGACTCGTTGCGAGAGCACTGCCGGTTATCCGGAGATGCTGAGAGACATGGTCACTTATCTGGGGTTCCGTTGGGCACCAGAGTACCAGGTCTACGAGCAGCAGCGAGAGTTTGACCAGACCTACTACCAGGCTATCGTCTACGTTCTGTCAGATGATGGCATGAGCGTTGTCCACCGCTACGAGGCAGTAGGTTCCACAGTGGATATGGCTGTGCAGCAGGCAGCTTATGTGAGTCTCACCGTCCTTCGTGCTGACTACTGGGGATTTGACGATTCTATCTATCGCCACATCCCTCGTGGCTATATCACTTCGGAGGGAGGTCACTTCACTCTCTACGACAACCTGGATGTCTACGAGCATGATAACTCCAGGCTACACACCACCGCTCAGTTTGTGAGGCACAGTGACATAGTTGCCGGCACACTATCTCAGGAGTTGGCTTCAGTCAGAGAGCAGCTCCACCTTGCTTTGACTCGTCTGGCGACGTACACCACAGACTTTGTTGGAGACGAGCGCTTTGCACGTTTCGATCAGCCAGTTGGACGTCGTCTGCCAGATGGTGGAGGTTACGAGCCGATCAGAGGTCCACTCCTCAACCTCGGTGCTGGTTACACTGGGATTCCACGCTTTGGAGCACAGGGAGTCGACGCTATGTACTTCACCACACCTAGAGTCGCTCTCAGACCACGTCAGATCTATGTGGATCGTCGTTCTACCTACTTTCGTGGGCGTGCTCCTCACCGTACCTCTCGTCGTACTACTCACCGTCGTCCTGCGTGATGAGCATGGGAGTACCGATGTATCCATTCTTAGCTATGTTTAGTTATCCTTTGGCTTTCAAACCATTTATGGTGTGTTGGATATTCTGATGTATTTGAACATGTGATGATGTACCTGTTGGTTATCTATTCATGTGTCGGAATAATCTCTCTTTCGGTTTCCAAGTCTATCCTTTTCTGTTGTTGTGCTAAAATGCATGTCTATTCAGGATGCCGCCAACAAGGAACACCCCGCCTGAGCCACCGCCAATCACGGAGCTGTTGACTCAGATGACTCAAGTCATGGCACAGATGGCCCAGTTTCAGACTAACCAGCACAACAACCAGAATGCTCCACGAGTCAGTATCAAGGAGTTTCTCAGTCTGGGCCCAAGAGCTTTCGTGGCAACACGCGAGCCTCTGGATGCTGATGACTGGATCCGTGAGATAGCTAGGGCTCTGGAGATTGCTCACGTTGCTGAGGAAGACAAGGTCAAGTATGCATCCTATCTCCTGAAGGGTCAGGCAGCTACTTGGTGGGAAAACTACCAGACCATGAGAGCTGGCTATCCAATCACCTGGGGTTGTTTCAAGGAAGCTTTCCTGAAGCACCACATTCCAGATGGTCTCATGGAAAGGATGCGTGAAGAGTTTTGCTCTCTCAAGCAGGGCAAGCTGGACGTCATTGGCTATCAGACTGAGTTCAATCGCCTCGCTCGTTACGCTGGTGATGAGGTGTCCACTGAGGCTAAGAAGATGGCAAGGTTCCGCAGAGGTTTCAACCCGGAACTCAAGTACGCCCTCACCAACATCAAGGCCAAAGACTTCGAGGAGCTCGTTAACACCGCGCTCAATGAAGAAAATGGGCGCAAGGCGTTCGAGGAGTCTCGAAAGCACTCGCGTGAGGGTGGTTCCTCCTCCAACATGACCACCCCTCCACAGAAGCGCCGCATCTGGGTGCCAAATGGTGCTGTCACTAGGGCTCCATATGCCCAAGCTTCTCCAGGCTTCGCTCCCCGCCCACCCAACCCAGCTCACATGCAAGGTCAGAGGTTTTCAATGGGGCAGCCAAGGCCAGATACTCCTCGTGTCGTCACTTGCTACAAATGCAAGCAGACGGGGCACTACGCTGACAAGTGCACTCAGAGGCAGCTACCTCCACCACCACCTCGTCCCAACACAAACCAGGCAATGGTGCGTGCTCCCCCAGCTAAAGCCTTCAACTCCAACAACAGGCCTGTCGGGAGGACCGCAAGGGTGAATCATGTCAAGATCGACAAAGCTGAGGAAGCTCCTGACGTCGTTCTCGGTACATTTCCCGTAAACTCTAACCCAGCTAAAGTGTTGTTTGATACCGGGGCATCGCATTCTTTCGTGTCAAAGATCTTTGCGACAGCAATTAAACTCCCTTTTGTTGGTTTGGGTTCCCCGCTAGTAGTAAACTCCCCTGGAGCAACTATGCAAACTTCCAAGATCAGTCATGAAAATCAGATTCTAATTGGAGGTCACATATTCCTTGCTTCTCTCATACTGCTTGGCAATTCTGACATTGATGTCATTCTTGGCATGGATTGGTTGAAGGCCAATAAAGCTACGATTGACTATGCTCAAAAGTCAATAACTCTGTTCCACCCTTCTGGCCAGATAGTCTATTCTCCAAATGAATCAAGTTCCATTCAGCTGTGCACCCTCGATGCAAAACCTCTACCTCTACTTGAAAATGTTCCGGTGGTTTGTGAATTCCCTGACGTCTTTCCAGAAGAGTTGCCAGGGATGCCTCCGGACAGAGCAGTTGAGTTCGTGATCGAGCTTGAACCAGGTACTGCTCCAATCTCTAAGCATCCATACAAGATAGCTCCTCCTGAACTGAAACTGTTAAAGGAGCAAATCGATATGTACATGGAAAAAGGTTACATTCAACCTAGTTCCTCGGCTTGGGGTTGCCCAACTCTGTTCGTTGCAAAGAAGGATCAAACAAAGAGACTCGTTGTTGACTATCGTCCTCTTAACGAGAAAACCATCAAAAACAAGTATCCAATTCCTCGTATCGATGATCTTTTTGATCAACTTGCTGGAGCCTCAATATTCTCCAAGTTGGACTTGAGAATGGGTTACCATCAAATAAAGATCAGAAAGGAAGATATTCCAAAAACAGCTTTCACCACTCGGTACGGTCTATATGAATACACCGTCATGTCCTTTGGTCTAACCAATGCACCGGCGACATTCTCTCGACTCATGAATTCTGTTTTCCACGAATACCTCGACAAGTTCGTTGTGGTATATCTTGATGACATTCTTGTCTACTCCAAATCTGAGGAAGAGCATGAAGAACATCTTCGTCTCACTCTCATGAAACTTCGCGAGTATCGTCTATATGCCAAATTCTCCAAATGTGAGTTCTGGATTCCAGAAGTTGCTTACCTTGGTCATGTCATCTCTGCCAAGGGCATAGCCATTGACCCAGAAAAGGTTAAAGCAATTGTTGATTGGAAACCTCCTAAGACGGTGAAGCAAGTAAGAAGTTTTCTTGGCTTAGCTAGCTATTGCCGTCGTTTCGTCCAAAACTTCTCCAAGATTGCCAAACCTCTCACTGATCTCACAAAGAAGGACAAGAAGTTCGTTTGGTCTCCACAATGTGATGAAAGTTTCAATCTCCTGAAGACTAAACTCACTTCCACCCCAGTTCTGGTTGGCCCAGATACTACCAAACCTTTCCAGATATTCTGTGATGCTTCTCTCCAAGGTCTAGGTGCAGTTCTTATGCAAGAACGTCAAGTTGTGGCTTATGCTTCACGTCAGTTGAATGCACATGAGCAAAACTATCCCACACATGACCTAGAACTTGCAGCAGTTGTGTTTGCCCTCAAGAAATGGAGGCAATACTTGTTGGGTAATCGCACTGAAATCTTTTCCGATCATAAGAGTCTGAAATACATCTTCACTCAACCAGATCTAAACCCCAGGCAAAGGAGATGGATTGAAAAGATTAAAGACTTTGATCTCACCATTTCTTACACTCCAGGCAAGGCTAATGTTATGGCCGATGCTCTCAGTCGCAAGTCGTATTGCAATAATCTCATGATCATGGAAAGCCAACCTCCACTTCATGAAGAATTCCAGAAGCTGAACCTTGGTCTTGTTCCTCAAGGCTATCTTCCAAGCTTGACAGCCAGTCCAACTCTCGAGGACAAGATTCGTTCTGAACAACTTGGTGATGCTGAAATCAAGAAGATGGTAGAGCACATCAAAGAAGGCAAGGATACATTTAAGTCCTTCTCAATCGATGACAAGGGAACTGTGTTCTTCGAAGGACGCATTGTATTTCCTCAAGTTCAAAGTCTCAAAGATATCATTCTCAAGGAGGCTCATGAAACTCCTCTTTCCATTCACCCTAGAAGTACAAAGATGTACCAGCATCTTAAGACACTGTATTGGTGGCCTGGCATGAAACGTGAAATTGCTCAATACGTTTCTGAATGCGACGTTTGTCAACGTGTTAAGGCAGTTCATCAGAAAACAGCTGGTCTTCTACAACCTCTGAAAATCCCTGAGTGGAAGTGGGACATGATTGAAATGGACTTTGTCACTGGTTTTCCAAAGTCCAAGAAGGGCAACGATGCAATCTTCGTTGTCATTGATCGTCTCACTAAGGTAGCTCACTTCTTTGCTGTCAAAGAAACAATCTCAGCTAGCCAGTTAGCAGAGCTCTACACAGCAAAGATTGTTCCTCTTCATGGTGTTCCTTTGGAAATAAGCTCAGACCGTGGAAGCATATTCACTTCTCATTTCTGGAAAAGCTTTCAAGAAGCATTGGGCACCAAACTTCTGTTCAGCACAGCCTATCACCCTCAGTCTCAGGGGCAAGTCGAAAGAGTCAATCAGATTCTCGAGGATATGCTCAGAGCATGTGGTCTCTCCTTTGGCATGAAATGGGAGGAATGCCTTCCATATGCTGAATTCTCCTACAACAACAGCTTCCAGGCAAGCCTAGGCATGGCACCATTTGAAGCACTCTATGGCTGCAGATGCAGGAGTCCAATCAATTGGTCTGGAGCTGGTGAACGTTCACTCTTAGGCCCTGACATTGTTAAGGAAGCCGAAGAGAAAGTTCGCATCATTCGTGACAATCTCAAGATTGCTCAGTCACGTCAGGAAAGCTACTATGACAGCAAGCACAGGGATATGATCTATGCACCTGGTGACAAGGCATATCTCCGTGTAACTCCCCTCAGAGGCACTCATCGTTTTGGTGTGAAAGGAAAGCTTGCACCAAGATACATTGGTCCTTTCAACATTCTCTCAAGGCGTGCGGAAAATGCCTATCGTCTTGAACTTCCAGAAAAACTATCCAAGGTGCACGATGTGTTTCACGTGTCACAGCTCAAGAGGTGTTTCAAAGATCCAGGTCGTGGAGTTGATCATGATTCCATTGAACTGCAAGATGATCTCTCTTATGAGGAGCACCCTGTTCGAATTCTCGATGAGACCGAGCGTAAGACTCGCAACAAGAGCACCAAGTTCTTGAAAGTGCAGTGGTCCCATCATTCCGATAAAGAGGCAACATGGGAGACCGAAGAGGATCTTCGCAAGAAGTATCCGGACCTTTTCCTTTCTCAGTAGGAATCTCGGGGCGCGATTCCTTCAAGGGGGGCGTTTTGTAACATCCCAAGTATGAAAACTTCCATTTAGAATGTTTGTTTCTTGTTTATTAAAGTTTTGCATCATGTCATCATACTCATCACTTTGTTTTCCTTTTGTTTGCATCTGTTTTCAATTGTTTTCTATTTCAAATTCAAACCAATATTCAAACCTTTGTTTCATACTTGTTATGTTACAATTTTTCAAATAAAAGGTTCAACACAAAACCTCAATTGTTTCCATTTAATCCATAAGGTTCAACTATTTCAAATTTGTGGCTTTTAATCATTCACTTAATTCAATGTTATTTCAAATTCAAATACATTTTTTTCCAAACAACAACTATGTTGAACTTATGATGATTACAACACCATTCTAATCACTTGTTTCCATTTAAACCATATGTTCACCCTATTTAAAATCTTGTTTTCAATAATCACTTAACCTCAAATTCATTCAAATTTGAACCAATTTACAAACAACAAGTTATTTTTGAACTATTTGGAAAACAGAACTTGGCAAGTGATTGCTGTTGACCTAATTAACTCACACAAATTTTACCTAATTTTTCCTAACTCAAAACCTATCTATTTTCTTCCTATTTCTATTTCAGCAAAAAAAAATAGCAGAACAAAAATTAAAAGAAAACTCGCAGAGGGGGTGGGCAGACCAGTGGGCTGCACCCAGCCCACCACCCCAGGCCCGATACCCCTTCGCCCTCCCTCGCTCTTCTCTTTCCCGTACGGCAGGAAATCCACCGGAGCCACGTCGACGGCCGCGTGCAGTGAACGGCCACCGCGCGCCACCTAGCCCTATATAGCCTACCCTAGGGTTCCCCTCGAACCCTAGACCACCTGCTCCACCCTACCTCCCTCCTCGCCGCCGATCTCCCTCCCTTCCACCGCTCCTCTCCACCTGTTCTGAACCTCACCGGAGCTCCGTCGTCTGAATCCATGGCAATTGCCGCCGGTGGACTGCAGCTCCCCTCGGGCTAACCCTGGGAACCACCTGCCCGCACCTTCCTCGACCTTCTGAACATCTCTGCGAGCACGGAGCAAGCCTGGATCGACGCCGCCAAGCTCGTCGCTGTCGCCGCCGGAGTTTCTCCCCCGACCCTCTGCTTCATCTACGGCGAGGGTGAGCACGCCACCTTTCTTTTCCTCCTCCCTCTCTTGTGCAAGCACATGCCCGCGCACACCGCAGCACCCACCAGCAGCAGCGAGCCAGCACGCACCGCAGCCGCGTCGCTCGCCGCCGGCAGCCACCGCAACATTCAGTTAACGATCTTCACTTAAAATTTCAGTTTCGAAACTGAACTACAACCTCACCGCGCACCCTCTTCTGTCAAAACTGAAAACGCACCGCAGTGGTTGCACGCTTGCACGCGAGCGCGAGGGCCAGGGTTCGAGTCCCCTCTTCCGTAGGAAAATCCCCACCTTTTTTGCGAAGGGCGCTGACAGGGTGGCCCCCCTGTCAGCTGCTGTGCACGCGCTGCTGCCACGTTGGCCCTAGGGCCCACTGGCAGTGACCTAGGCTAGGTCACTGCACGGTGTGGAAACATTTCAGCTTTTCTTTTTTTCAGTTTAAGTCCTTTTCTTTACAGTTTGGTCCCTGAATTTAAATTGCTAATAACTTTTAAATTACAACTCCAAATAATAAGAATAAAATATGTTTGTTGAACCAAATTAAATTCTCTACCTGTTTATAACATTTGTTTTCTGTTTTGAATAATTCAAATGCATTCAAATTTCAAATTCAAACAATTCGTTTAAAATTTGATTAATTTCATAAATAATTCATACTTAATTCAAATAACACAAATGAAATATGTTTTCCATGCTATTTTGAACCATATTTCCAAATATAAATTTTGTTTCATGTTTTGAATTATTAAAATTGCTTAAATAATTTAAACCTTGTTTAATTCATTTAAATCTGCTAAATTCATAACTTGCTCAAATTAAATTGTTTTTGAACATATAAAATATGTTTTCAAACTAGAAAAGTATAAACTTTTCAAATATGAATTTGGTTTAATGTTTTGAAAAAATAAAAATTCAAATAAATTCATACTTGAATTTAATTCATTTAAATCTTGTTTAACTTGTTTAATTCATAAATAATTCATCTTAATTCCTTTTTCAATAATTGAGACATGTATTCTACCTAAAATTTTGTGCTCTTTCCAAATATGAACTTTGTTATTTGTCTTGAACAATTTAAAGCTGAAAACAACAAATGCTTGTGTAACACCTTTAAGGAACCAAAATTTCTTAACTTAATCAATAAAATTCCAAAATTGGTAAACCTTATTTCCAATTGATTCTATTGTTGTTATTTTTCTGTTTTCCTCATCCATGCATCATACTAATCCACTTTCACCTGTTGGTTAGTTGTGAAACAAATATTCCAACCTTAATTGATGGGCTTTTCATATGCAACTCAAATTGCATGTGGGTCCATTTAATCATGTTGTTACCATGCCAACTAGGTTATTTCTATGCATCAATTAAATGGTCATGCATCATCCCATGATTGTGCATTATGCCATGTTATTGATTGTTGTCTCTCTGCGTTGTTTGTTTGTTTGCTTCTTCTCGAATAGACGACGACGTTGAGACAGACGAGGCTTACGACACCCCTTCTGAGGATCTAGCTCAGTACCAGGCTGCTGAGTTTGCAGGCAAGTATTCACTCACATGAACCATTGTGTTCCTTTCAACATTGGATACCGATACTTTCCGTTGTCTATTCTGCTAGCCCTATGAATAGTTGTTTCTGTTACGAACCTATCACATGCCATCCTTTAACCCTGATATAGCCTCACCTCCACACCTATCACCCCATTGTTTGTTGCCCGTGTCTTACTAGCATGCTTAGGGTTGTTTATGCTCGAGTCTGTTACCCGTTACTTTCTGTTACTATATTTTGTTATATTCTGGGGCTCGATGTTAAACAACAACCTGTTAATTTTGAGGTAATAATAATTTGCTGATAAGGCACCGGCAGGAGGCCCGGCGTGGTTTTGAGGCCTGCTAGTGTCAACCCTAATTAGGAAAAGGGTCTTGTCTACTGATCCATGATGAGCGCACTATCCGCATGTGGGAAGCGTGTATGGGCGCCCCCCTCAATTTGATTCGATTCGCATCTCGTCCAAATCGCCACACTTAGTTCGGGCTTTCCATTTGATGCACTCATATGCAGGTACGAACCCGAGGCCAGGGTGGAACTTTTGTAGTCGGCATTTAGGGCGGCGTGGTCTTAGAGTGCTATGAGGGTCCCCTTTTCTTCGTGGGGCTCGATTAGCCGCGCACGCACAGCACGTGGTGCTTTGGGCTTGATGCGAAGAAGAGTTGAGTTGCTCGCTTGGTGGGTTTGATTCCCATCTAGCGGGATATTCTTACGTGTACGGCCAAATCGGTGCACCCCTGCAGGGATAAATCTTCTCGAGAAGCCGTGTTTTCCGCGGTTATGGTTAACTTGGTGAAAGTACTGGCTAACAAGTACTCAGAACAACTTACACCTAACTAATGATAACTTGACTAGTAATAGTCTTATTGACACAATAACTTGAACCATCATTAATCCAACTGTGTGAGTTATCCTCGGATTGCTTCTTTGGATAAGGGGCGAGATCCAGGATGGGTTTGTTTGGTGGTTAGTTATAGTTGGTTACGATACGCTATCTTATCTCCTTTCTGTTAGCCGGAAGTTGTAGTTTGTTCTGTAGTTGGTTAGTGCAGCCAGTTGCAGCATCTTTTGTATCACCCTTTCTTCCGTTGAACCCAAAGCATCTGTGCTTGGTGTTGACGGGTTACACGTTGGTGAACTGTGAGTCTTGCTTGCCAGTACGTTGTTGTACTGACCCCTTTGGGGCTGTGGTTTCCGCAGACTACGCTTACGAGGATCCCCGTGATGGCTACTACGTGGAGTTTGACGAGGCTGCTGACGAGTAGATAGCGGACCTGGGCAGGATACGAGACATCGTGGATGGGCTCCGTTTTCTTTTCATTTCCGGCTTCTTAAGCCTATTTGGATTTGTCTGTACTCAGACCCTTTGAATGCTTCCGCTGATTTGTAATGATGATATGTTGGGACATGTGTCCTCTGGATGATTGTATTTGCTATCTCTGCTCTAGTGAGAGCTATACGCAACTTATTTCTATTTATTTGTGTCTTAGAGATATGTTGTGCTATCATTCTATTAAACGCCGTTGACGTACCGTGTGTGTATGGTATGAAGTACGTCAATGGTAGTATCCTGATTTCTATGGGATGGTTTGCGTAGACGATGAATAGTAGGGGTTGGTTGTCAAACATACGTGTGTTGGCCTACTCGTAAGAGATGCGGGTGCTGGTAAGCCCCGTAATCCAATCAACTACTGTTCAACGGAACTGCGAGTATCCTCTAGAAGTCCGGGTGCGACACTCTTCTTCATCAACTGATACAGAGGCAAGGCCTTCTCGCCCATTCTGACCAGGAAGCGGCTCAGAGAAGCCAAGCAACCAGTGAACTTTTGCACATCCTTCAGGGATCTCGGCAAAGACATGCTCTCAATAGCTTTTATCTTTGAAGGATTGGCCTCAATGCCCCGACTGGATACCAAGAAGCCGAGTAGCTTGCCAGCCAGAACGCCAAAGGTGCATTTAGTTGGATTCAACTTCATTTTGTACTTGCGCAAGTTGGCAAATGTTTCCTCAATGTCACTAAGCAGAGTATGTGTTTTATTCGTTTTGATGACAATGTCATCTACGTACACCTGCACATTTTTGCCAATTTGATCATGCAAGCATTTCTGCATGCATCTCTGATAGGTAGCCCCAGCATTCCGCAACCCAAAGCACATGACACGATAGCAATAAGCCTCGTACGGGGTGATAAAAGCAGTCTTTATTTGATCAGCAGGGTTGAGAGCTATCTGATGAAAACCAGAATAGGCATCTATGAAAGACAAAAGCTCACAACCAGCAGTGGAATCGATCACCTGATCTATGCGCGGTAGCGGAAAGGGATCCTTGGGGCAGGCCTTGTTCAGGTCGGTGTAGTCCACGCACATGCGCCAAGCGGTATCCACCTTGGGGTCCTCCTTCTTCTTCTCAACCATAACCGGGTTGGCTAGCCAGTCCGGATGCAAAACCTCCATGATAGAGTTTCTTATCAGCAACTTGGTGATCTGATCACCAATAGCCTTCCTTCTCTCATCGCCAAAGCGGCGCATCGCCTGCTTCACTGGCTTGGCATCATGCCGCACATGTAGCGAGTGCTCAACCAACTCCCTCGGGACACCTGGCAGATCCTCATTGGACCAGGCAAACACGTCCTGATTCTCACGAAGGAAGTGGATGAGCTCGCTTTCCTATTTCTCTCCCAACCCGGCGCCAATGATGGCAACACGGTCTGGGAACTCAGGGTCGACCTGGACCTTCTTTGTCTCCTGGGACGCCTGGAATGCCGTCCCGTACTGGGAACTCGGCATGCCAGGCGCGCCACCTTGCGCTGCTTGCGCCATAGCCACCACCTCGTACATCTTCTTCTTCTCGGCAGCAATAACCATGGATTCCGCCAGCTAGGAACCAGCAGAGGCACACTCCATGGACTTCTTGTAGTCACCCGAGATGGTGATCACTCCATTGGGACCAGGGATCTTCATCTTCAAGTATGCAGTGTGAGTTGAAGCCATGAACTTGCTGAGAGCGGACCTACCGAGTAGGGCATGGTATGGGCTCTGGTGGTCAACCACCTCAAAGGCCAAGCTCTCAGTGCGGCAGTTCTCCCGGGTGCCGAATAGGACGTCTATCCAGACGCGGCCGATTGGAGAGCAAGACACTCCCGGCGCAATGCCATGGAAAGTGGTCCTGCTGGGTAGCAGCATGTTCTCGGCCATCCCGAGCTTCTCGAGTGTGTCTCTGTACACGATGTTGATGCTGCTGCCGTTGTCAACCAGTACCTTGCTGAATCTGACATTCTTCTGAGCGCCCAAGAAGGTGGGATGCACCACCAAAGCGTAGCTACCCGGGTTGGGCATCACCTTAGGATGATCAGCTCTGGACCAAGTGATCTCTTGGTTGCACCAGTGCAGGTAGTGGGGCACAGCAGGAATCACAGCATTGACTTCCATTGCACGCCTGTGCAGAGACTGCTTGTCGGAGGGCTCAGAGGTGAAGATCATGTAGCTCTCGTGGTGTTCTTGGTACTGGTTGCGGTCTCCACCGCCATTGTTGCCGTTGTTGTTGTTACCTTGGTTGTTGTTGTTGTTGTTGTTGTTCCTGTTGTTGTTGCGGGTGTAGAAGTTGCGGTTGCGGTTGTTGTTGTTGTTGCGGTAGCGGTCGTTGTTGAAGTTGCGGTTGGCTCCTAAAGCCACCTGGTTCACGTTCTCTCTTCTCGGGAAGACTGCAGGCCGAGGAGCGGGTGCCCGAGCTGGTTGCACATTGGCATTCGCAGCTGGCAGAGGAGGAGGAGGGGGCAAGCCCTCATTCTTGATCTGTTCCCACCAGCTGCATTGCCGAGTAGTGTGGTTGGCTGGCCTGGCTGGATGCCGAGTGTGGAAACTGCATGGCCCATCCCTCATGCTGCCAAAGACAAAGTTCGGAGCAGGATCCGGGTTGCCGCTACCCTGCCGGGGAGCATTATACGGCTTCTTGATGCCTTGGACCTGATTCTGGTTTTGCCCGTACTGGGCTCCAACAGTTTTTTTGCCTTTGGCTACTCCCAGCAGCCGTAGTCACAGCATTCACCTCCTCAGGATCATACCGAGTATCAATTTGTTCACCTATGCGCTTGTTGTGGAAATCATTGCGCTTGTTGCTGTTGTAGTTCCTTCTCGGCTCGGGGGTGTCCATCAGAGGCTGAGTTGGGTCGCCGAGTGCATACATGTCCGCGATCTTGATGGTCTCAGCGAGAGTACTCGGCATCTCGCGCTGCAGCTTCTGCCACAGCATGCTACCATGTCTGCAACCCTGCGCAAACCAAGTGATGGCCTGGGCCTCATTCACACCTTCACAGGTGTTCCTCAAGGTGCTCCACCGAGTAAGATACTCGCGGTCGGTCTCGTCTTCCCGCTGCTTGCAAGCGGACAACTGCTGCGGCCTATTCGGCCTCTTGTAAGTGCTGGTGAAGTTGCTGATGAAGGCCTCCGAGAAGTCCAGCCAGCAGTTGATACTGTCCTTGGGCAGATTGTTGAGCCAAGTCCGAGCTGGACCCTCAAGCATTTGCGGAACATACCGCACAGCCCATCTCCGGTTGCCGCCTGCAGTGTGCACGGCTGTGACATAGTCACTCAACCATTCCTCCGGCTTGGTGCTGCCATTGTAACACTTGGTCCCCCTGGCCAGCTGGAAGTGGTTCACTGATGGCTCTTTCATGATGCGAGGGCCAAAGCACTCTGGGCCAGGCGGCCCCCTGTTCTCCAGTTGCGCAGACAGGTTGATTCGGTCAGCAACATTCCTGGGGTCAGCATAGCCGGATAGCCCCATCGCCGAGTAGCCATCATCATACCTGTTCTCCTGCACCACAGCGGGTTGCACCACAGGGTTGGCTGCTGGCGCAGCAGCAGGCTGTTGCGTCCTCTGCCGAGTAGGCTGAGCAGCAGGACGCCGAGAAGGCCCCGCGTTGTCTCCGTCATTCCCCTTGCTCTGAGCTTTATGGGCTTGATAGCCTGCTCCTGCAGTAGTGTGTTTCTGACGTGATTCTCGCGGCACAGCGCGCTGTTTCGCGGCGAGAACCGGGTCGTACACCTGCATCTGTCTACTCTTCCCAGAGTGCACACTCTGGTCTCTCTTGCGGCTGGGATGCGGCGATGAGGCCTGATCCGTAGATCTGACCGCATGCGAGTGCACAACCTGAGAAGCACCGGCACCCGAATTGGCTTTCCGGAACTCCTCATTCTGCCAAGCAGCCTCTAGCACTAGCTCATTGAGCCTCTCTTGCTGCCTAGCGCGCGTCACCGGCTAGGTTGGGCAACTCCGCAGCTACAGCCTCAGCAGCTCTAAGTGTTTTGGCGGGGGTGCTGTATCTAGGGCTGGTGGAGGTGTTTGCGGTGGCAGATTGGCTAGGAGCCTGTACATACGTCGCCATCTCGGCGCCTCAGTTGCGACGCGTAGCGCCTACCTTGCTAGACTTCCTAGCAACAGGCGTAAAGCCGTGGGCCTTGTTGTACTCATTCTGGTCTAGGCTAAGCTCGAGCCTCACCTTCTCAAGCTCTAGGTGCTCAACGAGCAGCTCCTGGCGTTGCCGGTCGAGCTGCGCCCTCATGGTCAAGAGCTCGAGCTCGGTGGGAGGCGGCATGCCCATCCGCGCAGCGGATGCCGGTATCGTTGGTGTAGTGGAGAGAGGGATGTTGGAATCCTTCTCGTAGGGCTTGTGGACCCTCTGGCCAATACTCGGGCCAGGGAGATCCTCGATGACCTCCGCGGCAGCAGCCGCGCCCTTCCCGGCATCGGTAGCCAGGCCGGTCATCATCACCTCCACGCTGCCCATGGAGCAGCCCACCGGCCTTCCGCGGGCAGCGAGCACGGCAGGAGGATCCTCCGCGACCAGCACCTCCTCTGGAAACTCACGGACGACGGCGGTGGCGACGTAGACGAGGTGCGAGCCGAAGGAGAGCACCGAGCCGCCTGCCGAAATGGGCCTCCCGCCAAAATCTCCGGCGTTGTCGGTGATGAAGTCGAAGGAGCCGAATCTGTGGACAAGGCCACAGACCACGCGCTCCCCAGTAGCGGAAATGAGTCCCGTCCGAATATGGACTCCAGCCAGCGCCTCTGTCTGCCCCACGGTGGGCGCCAACTGTCGTGGTGGTATCACGGCAGATGCCATGGGATGGCTAAAGTTGGGGCCGATGGACGCTGGAGGTGCTCGGGGAGGGATCACACGGCGAGTAGCCGCGTGTAGTAGATCACAAACACTGCAAACAACACGATCTTACCCAGGTTCAGGGCCCTCGTGTGGAGGTAACACCCCTACTCCTGCCTCTCTCTTTATATGGTGTTTACCGAGTAGCCACAATACAGTTCAGGCCTTCAGCCGAGTAGCCACTCTACGCTCAAGTTCTCTCTAAGTATTGCCTCTAGTGTTCTCTCTGGAAGGCGCAGCGACTGGTTCCGAACCTCTCACAGGAGGAGGCAGGACACCTTATATACTGGTGCCGAGCCGGATAAAATAATACTAAAAGGTACAGCTCGATGGAACAAGAGCACTGCAGAACTGCGCACGCCTCCGGGTTCCCGCTGACGCTTGCCCCGTAAGTCGTCGCGCCGTTCGGAGATGGGACCTGTCCACCCTTGTCAGTGAGATAGGGTAGGCCCCTAGCCCTGTCTTGTCCCCTCTGTCAGTGACAGGACTAGACAGCCGCCTACCGCACTGTAGCCACGCCGGAGCGCGGATAATCACGCACTCCGTAAGTTGAACCGCACGCCGTACGGACGCAGGATACGCGGGATCCTTTGTCAGAACGGCTCCATTGACTTCTGGCCCGAGTAGGAACCCACTCCCTCTACTCGGACCAACTCCTCTACTCGGAGGGACGTAACTTCCTTGATTCTTCCTCCTGGCCATTGGTGTGTACGACCGGATAGCTGCCTACCGGGTAGCGAGTACCTGGTAGCCAGCATACTTAGTCAAATAGCTCCTTTGATTTTGCCTTTAGCACTTGCCTTACCCCTACTCGGGGGTAACCCCCCGACAGTGAAGGATGCGCTTTGAAGCTCGGATATGAGAAAATGTAGAAAAACATACTCTTGTTTTTATATCTGACGATCGTCCCAATACTTTGACAGAGTTCACACGTATGAGAAAAGGAGCAACATGAAAATAAAAGAAGTGAGAATGCGTACTCGGTTCTTTCATGGGCAATCGTCGTGCACTCTCTAGGGCATAACAACCTTGTGATGTAAGGGTGTGTTTGGTTCGAAAACGAAACGGAATGGAATGTCATGGTCCCATTCCGGTTCATTCTCATGTTTGGTTGGACCAAATAAAGTGTAATGGAATTGTCCCGTTCCGTGTTTGGTAGGAGAATAGAAAAATAAATGTATCACCGTTTATTTCTAAGACGTTTCACTAATTTGAGCCAGAACTTTACTTTTGTGTCTAAATTAGAGAATATACCAATGAGAATATAACCAGTACCTACAGGAGTGGGTCTCGATTTCACCGGGTCTCGATTTCACCCCGCTCACATGAGAAGTAGTGGGGACGAGGAAGGAGAAGGTATCGCAGGGGAGGGATACAGGGCAAGCTGAACGTGGTGATTCCACCAAATCGGTGGAACAACAAATTCCTAATCTAAGGAGAATATGCCGTTCCAGGAACGTGTGGGTTCTGGTTTGCCACCAAACATAAGAATAGCCCTAAGAACGGGTTGACCTGGCAATTCGCTATTTTTGTATACTTCCTCCGTCCACTTCTATCGAACACACTACTTAACATTCAACATTGACCACATATATAGTAAAATGAGTGAATCTATATACAAAATAAGTCTAGATTCACTCATTTTAGTATGTATGTGGCCAAAATTAAAATAGCTTATAAAAGTGAACGGAGGAAGTACAATAATTTAGGTAGATAGACAATGGTCATCCTCTTCTACTCCAGTAATTATTTGGCTTGCCTTTCTACTATGGCCTTTAATACCGCCTTGGTTCTTCCTCACAATTATGGATTCTATTTGGCACACAATTGAAAAAACCTAGCATGAATGCAAAGTTATTGAAACAAAACAAAGTTCCCCTTTATTTATTCTCGAATATGTATGCACCTCAAGAATGTTTACTGCTGGGACAATGAGTTCCAGTCTCTTCGTGACTAGTTTGCTCTATTAAAATGGCCATTCGAAACCAGAATGGCTATGTACCAACTTGACACTGAAGCAACTCATACCTACATCAGGTATTATGGTACAGAAGAACAAAGAGGACCTGCATCAGGGAGAAATAACAGCTACTGCTAACCAATACAAAAGCACTTCACAACAGTCAGATGAACAAATACCTGGATGGCACAGGTCATAGTCGATACACAAATAGCTGAAAGTTATAGTTAACAATAATACACAACAGTTGGACCAGTTATATAGCTAACCTGTACAGAAATACTACTAACATTAAAACTCCAGTAACCCACATGGGCATCATGAGACGCAAGCTTGAACCAAAGCTCCTGTTGACATAACAACACGCTTGTCGTCAGCAACTAGGGACCAAGCAACGGTAATCACCACCTTAACACCACCAATGAAACATTCTTCCCTGGTTATTTTGCAATATTTTGCCGGAAATTTGACAAGAGCTTGTGCAGCAATATCACCAGATTCGGAGTAGGCTTGTATCTCAACATCCAACCTTCCTTGATCTTCTACAGAAACAACATTCCTTGAAAGATGTAGGTAACCATCGCCAACTTTCAGCTTTGCTCCATCTTTTGAATCGACCATCACAAGTTCCCCGGATGCAGGAGAAGTAACAAATGTGACTTCTTATTTTCAGTGACATGAATTTTCCCTGGTAGTGAGAAGCAAGCAACTCGGCCACCATATTTAAAAGGCCATTGGGTTGGGTCAACAACCTGCACACCCAAGATAGTGGCCTGGGTTGTTCTTCTAACCATCTGCACACATAACTCTATCTTGCAGAAACAATTCTCAATGCAAATGGTAGATGCACCATTACGCAATATTTTGCGACAGGTGCGCCCTTCAGTGATCAGCGCTGCATCTTGAGACATTGTTGTATCTTTTACTCTTAGTTGGATTTCTAAGTTGACCTTGTCTTTGTATATAACAGCACGAGACGGCCCAATCAAGCGCAAGAAAGGATCCTGCAAGCATTAACGTTAAAACCCCGTTAATTACTCAATAACTCGTCCAAAAGAGAATGCATGAACAGCAAATTAATAGAAATACATACATTTTGTCTCAGTTCTTGAGAATTGTTCCTATCACAGTAGAAGAGGAAATTCCGGTTGTGATCCACGACGTCTCGGGCGGCAACCATACCATACACAGACAACGGCCATTTAAGGCCACCAGATATTTCTGCGAGCTTGATGGAGAATATCTGCAAGGTCTCGGGAGTGGACACGTTGAGTGGCCGGTGTGCAAGAGCGTAGCATGTAAATTGCATTGAGCTCAATGCCGCTACAGCACCCAAGTTAAGAAGCTTGTGTTAGAAATCTGACATGAATTACTACTAGCTAAGCAGAAAAGTAAATCCCTAATTTCCATGTAGAAAAAAGAAATTATTGAACTACTAGGCAAGAAAAAACGGTTGACGTAAGCAGCAGGTAGGATGTCAACTCACTCATGTGTTCAAAGGAACCGCAGGTTTTGCTCCATATAGCTTCCCAGGACCTACGGTAGTCAGCAAAATTCCTCGCCTCATAGGCCATCTGCTTGTCTGCCGTCATCTCCTCGTCTGACGTCTCCTCGTCTGATGTCTCCTCGGCCACCTTGTCATGACCGAGATCATCTTGGAGAGAGTACGGTCCCAGTCTGGTCATTGAATCCGTGGAACTGGGATCTGCAGGTTGGGTTAACAGCTTGTCTGATCCGACCATAGGTGTGCGCTCCTGTATGGCTGCTGGTGTGCTCCTCATTAAATCGGAGAAGTATTTGACCATCTGCGGCACGGTCTCGTCTTGGATGGTAATTGAATTTATGGCACTGGGATCTGCTGCAGGTTTGACATCTGATTCGACCATGGTCACATTCATTGAATTGCATAAGTCTGTGATCATCTGCCGCATGGTCTCCGCTTGGATGACCTTTGAATCGGTGGCACTGGTATCTGCTGCAGGTTTGATGTCTGATTCGACCATGGTCGTGTTCACGCCCTCATTGATCGAATTGGAGAAGTCTTTGACCATCAGCTGCAAGGTCTCTGCTTGGATGGTCATTGAATTGCTGGCACTGGGATCTGCTGCAGGTTTGACGTCTGATTCAACCATGGTTGTGTGTGTGCCCCCATTGGTATACAAACATGCCTCTATGGCTGATTTGCCCTTGTCTATCTCATTGCCCCCATCGGTATACAAACATGCCTCTATGGCTGATTTGCCCTTGTCTATCTCATTATTTTCGTCATAGCCACCTTGATCCAATCTGTTGGACATACCTTTGAGCAGCAGCAACAGCAGCAGCAAGGTGTCCTCATCTGTCTTCTTCTTTACCAACTTTTCTTTGATGTCGAGCAAAGCTCCCAGTATTGCCTTGCGATAATAATCCCCCTCGGCATACAGCTGCCTCTGAGGTCGGATCTCCTTCATCTCTAATCTCCTTTCCCAACTCATTCTCGGATTCCTCCTGTATGTACAAATCGCTGCCCTCGGAATTCATATCCTCCACAGCTTCTTCAGTCTTCTGATTCTTCGTGTTCTTTTTCATATCCTTCCTCTTTGGCAATTTCAGGTCAGCGGCTTTGTCCCTAAGATCCATCTGGCTCTTCCCTGCCTGCCTCTTCATAGACGAGAGGAAAGCAAGTTCCGCTTTGTAGGCTGCCCGTGCCCGCTCGATGTGAAAAGCATATCTCGACATCGCTTCTTGCTGTTTCATCAGTTTCTTCCTACGTTCGGGTGCAAAACTTGTCGACGTGAACTCTTCCGTCAGCGCCTTCGCAAGACTCTGCATCTCAGATCTCTTTCCCGAATCCTCCTCGGCTTCCTTCCGCGTCGAAGACTTGCCACCGGTCGAATCCATCGCACGCAGTAGGGCACCGAGGGTATCTTCGATCGTGTCCGCCATCACCTCCTCCGCCGCCGCCGCCGCCTTCGCCTCCTCCTCCTCCGCCTCCGCCGCCAAAAACTCCACTCCCACCCTCTCCGTCAAATACGCCTTCGCTCCATTTTGCAACATCGGAGAGGCAACAGGTGAATCCATCTAAACCAGTAGGGCGCCGTGGGTAACTTTGATCACCCAAAAAATAACATTTCCTACAGTAATTATGTTTATAGAAAAAAGTGGCGGCATTGAAGTTTTCGGACAAGAAAAAAATCGTTCACTTTACGATCAGTATATAAACCACATTATCTATTGGACCCTAACGGACGAAAGGGCGCGCTTGGTTGGCTGTTTTCCAACCGTAAACTGGCGCATTAGTGGTCCAAGAAAAAAAAACACGGCTTCGGTTAGTATTTGCACTTGGATTCCCATCACAGGGTTGAAAAACACGGAATATGAGAAACGCGGGAATCTCACAGGTTTGTATGCGTAAAACAGAGGAAAACTGCAGGATTAGTCGTTTGGATGAAATGCAGAAAAACGCAGGAAAAAGTGTCTCGAACCTCCGTGCTTGAGTCTAAGGGCCTCTTTGGATTGAAGGAATTCCATAGGAATTTTGGAGGATTCCAATCCATAGGAAAAATTCCTATGGAATGCCTTTGGATTATAGGATTGAGTACACCAAATTCCTAAGGAATCAATTCCTATACCCCCTATTCCATAGGAATCTCCACATGAGCTCAAACCTCTTTTTTCACGAAGTCCAATGCACTCATACTCTATCTCTCTCTATTCAAAGAGGTTGGAGTGGATGTTCAAAATCCTATGGAATTGAGGCATAGGAATCCAATCCATAGGAATTTAGGTAGTACCATTCCTTTGATCCAAAGGCAATCCATAGAAAATAATCCTAAGGATTGGAATCCTCCAAAAATCCTACAAAATTCCTACAATCCAAAGAGGGACTTAATATTTCCCTTCTATGCCGTTTCAGTCCGGAAGTGCCGTAGTTTTTTACGGACCTCCGGAGGTCCCCGAGAAAATGTGGTTGTTTCCTTGTGCACAACCAATTACGCGCGTAAGTTAAAACGCCCGGATAAAAAAAATCCAAGCGGGGCTTAAGGGTCTGTTTGCGACTTTAGTTTTGTTGAAGTATTTTGAGAATATACAAGTTTCTACGAATACTAGAATATACAAGGCGTCCTTGAATTTCGTTGGTCAACTAGGTGCCACTTTTACCAAGATTTGTACTTACTATATGTGCGTAATTTAGTATAAGGATATAAGAAATGAAAGAATTTTGCAATGTGAATCAAACTGTATCATTTATATGTTCTCAATCCATATAATTTAGGATATATGAGTGGTCAATCGAGAATAAAAAACCATCACAAAAATAGCACGCTTTATATTACGGAACAGAGGGATAACTTCAAGTTGTTTGTCCCTAATGAATAATACGATTTTATATATTTCAGTATGGCATAGGAGTGCACTAATTTTGAAGTATGGGAAAAAGAGGTGTGATCAATTTTTTTCAAAACTGAAGTATTTGTTGTCCAACCATGTAAGGCTTAGTTTGGGAGCTCAGCTTTGTTTAAACCACGGTATTCCAAAATCGAAGTAAAAAAGTGGTCGGGAGTGAAGTTTCCACTATATAAAAAAATGCAGTTTTCTACAATTCTTTAGTTTATAACCGATGGTATTTTTATAAACTGGAGTAATATCAGAATACTTCGAAAAACCGAGCTCCCAAACAAATCCTAAATGCTTCGGTATCTAAATACTTAGATTTTAGAAAAAAAAAAGTGTAGAGGCTCCAAACCGGATGGTCCAGCACCCCTCATATGCATATATTCGCGATCCCAGGAATTCAGTCGTGAACAACATACGAAGTTGGTACACAAATATATTATCCATTACACGAATAATAGAGTCTTACAAGCAATGGTCACATGACCAAGTCTTAACAACTGTCACGCAGGACAGGCAAATGTCTCACAAACACACAGCGGAAACTTAGCAAACATATAACATAGATAGCCCATGTCATGCCTTCACCAACAGGCTGCTGACTAAGAGCCGAGCCTAATTCGCATAGTTGTCGGTAAAGTACTCCTCCTCTTGTGGCATCTACTCAAAGTCTGACCAAGTAAATAGCCAGGGACAAAACCAATATGAGTACATTTGAATGTACTCTGCAAGACATCATTTATACACTTACAGATGCAAAAATTCTTATATGGTGGATATGTAGGCTATAAATAGGGTTCACTACCCATGGTGTATGTAAGATAACATCATGGTTGCATTGGAAAACATCTCTATATCTTTGTTAAATAAGATACTTCAAAAGAAAATAATATAATTTTCTTTCTCTTGTAGATATTGCATATCCAAGAGGTTTTATAAACTTGTTTTATAAAATCGTTTTTCTTCGCAAAACTTCTTGTAAGCAACTCCAGATTTTCTTCATCGGTACCTCCACGGTACAAGTCCTTTTTCATAAAACAACCTTTTTGAAAACTGACACAATGCTAGCTACATGGCCATTCAACTACCCATATCCGAGGGCTCGGCTATTCAGAATAGTTTTACTCTGTAGAGGTGTACACAATCCACAAGATCCAATCATCTGCCATGAACTACCCATGGATCGACACAGCGATACGCAAGCACCAGATAAATGGTCATAATTGTCCACTCTGATCAAGCTAGTACATGGCTATCCCTTCAACTGGTTTTGTTCTCCCTGACACCATGTCACACATCGCCATAGAACGAGACCCAATTGTCGCACCCAGAGGAGAACTTAATCCCTCACGGTGTATGTCCTGTTTCTCCCTCCTGGCGACACTTCGGTTCAGAGTATCATCCTCTCTATAGAAATTTGGGATAGGACACATACTAACAAGAACAAGTATCTAGATAGGCCCCGTACCCATGTTGGGTTAGAGTGGCAGTACGTCTTGCTTGTCCAGCGAAGACTAGGTTATGTGTCTTTTGTAAACCACTTTGAAAACACTCATCTTTGTATCCCCCGGTGAATAAGGTCGCACCTTTCCACCGTGGACTTTTCAATAACACATTTGGTTGCAAAAGTACATTTTTTAAAGTGTCCACTTAGGGACTCAATGTCGAGACATCGTAGTAGTTTTCATAGACTGGGGTGCCATGAGACTATGGGTAGAGACGTGAGGAAACGGGATCGCGTTGGTGACAAAGACACAGGATTTACCCAGGTTCGGTACGTCGTAATAATACGGCGTTCCTACTCCTGCAATCTCACTAATCAGGACTAAAGCCTGTGTAAACAATTACAATGTGAGGTTAGGTTTAGCTATTCGCGGAGGATCAACTTCTCGGCGAGTTGGCCTGTGGCTTCGTGTCTTGTTATCTCATCTCCCGCCCGGCTTTATATAATAGCCGGATTAGGGCATACATAATAGGAAACCTAGAAGACTACGATAGCTAGTAACTTGGAAAGTAAGGAATCCGTCTTCTCCTCCAAGCCGGATCACGTGGGCCGTGATCCGGGTCCTTCTAGAATCCGGCTTCTGCGCGTCAGCTTACTGGGCCGCCCAATGGACCATAGCCCACTACCAGTTGGGCGACCCTGGTAATCTGGCACTTTTGACTATCATCTGATATACCCCTATTCAGTATATATCCGACAGTAGCCCCCAAGAAGGATTAAAACTCTGATTTGCCGTCTTTCGCCAAATGTACATCGTCCGAGAAATATCGGCCAGCAGTCTTGATTCTTCTTATTCTTCTTTCGAAAAGAGATGGTAACATAAAACTCGGAATCCTGGAAATCCGGCTTTTCTCACACGATTCTTCGCGGAGAAGAAACCTCCTACGTCAGCACTTTAATCCTGCTGACGTAAGGGACGTTTGGGTTTTGAGTGGGAAACCCAGAAACATATCTCTGACAGATTCTCGGGGGAAACGAGGAGATAACCATAATCACCCTGTCGATTCATTTCCCGGATTCTCCGGCGAGTGACACGCGTTGATCATCCAACGGTCAAAAGAGCCGTTAGCACGTATCGTGACGGATTTCCGGCTATAAATAGCCTTCGTCGTCCTCCCGGAAAACCTTCCGCAACCACTCGAACGCCATTACAGCGCCCAAGCTTCCAGCAGAGAGATAGCACCGAACGCCCACCTGCGCCCAGAACGTCACCGGAGACGAGCCGCGCCGCCACCCAATGGCATCCTCGCCGTCCTCGCCCGCACGCAACGTTTCGCAGGACATCGAAGACATAATCAATACCATGGATCCATAGTTGGATTCCCCGACGCGCGTCGGCGGCGAGCCGGCGAAGACTGCGGATTCCTCGGCGGACGGAGGAAATCCTTCCGCCACCGCGGATCTTGCGGGCTCGAGCGCCGCGCCCTCTCCGCCGTTTGCTCCCGAGACGGCGGAGGAGAAGATCACGCTCCTTGGCGACGAGCTCGCCGCCGCCGGAGCGGACGAAGAAGTGGAAACTGCCGGCAACTGGGTTGCCTGCAGCATTCCCCCATCCCTCCTTCCAAACATGGAAAAGGAGGGGTTGGTGCTCAAAGGGAAATGGCGGCTCCCTGAGGACGAGAACGAACCCCTGCCAAACGACGGCGAATGGGTTCTTCTCTCCTCCCATCTCCTAAGAGGTATGGGATTGCCCCCTTCTGCCTTTTTCCTCCAAGTCCTCTCCCACTATAACATCCAGCCTCATAACCTGCCACCCAATTCCATTCTTTATATGGCCGGGTTTCAGGCCCTCTTTGAGGGTTTCCTAGGCATAGAACCTAGGTTAGACTTCTGGTTGTACTGTTTCGGGGTTAAGCGGAACTCTTCGGAGGGCGCACTCCCGGCTTGAGGAATGGTTCCCCAAGATCAGAACCTCGGAATCCGTCAAATTCTGGACGGGTTCCTTCTTCTATCATCCCGATGTCCCTTTCTAAAAAAAGGCCATCGGGGTTCCACCTTTCACAAACACCGCTGCTGTTCCCCAAGAGAATTGGGGAACAGAAGCCGTCCAAGTTCTGCCGCCTGATCTACTAAGGATCAAGCGGCGCATCGCCAAGCTCACTTCCTTGGATCCGCCTCTAACCGGCATGGACACGGTCCTTTGCTGGTTGGAGAGGCGGATCCAGCCATTAGCCAATCATGGCGGCCGTCTCCTCTGCGAGTATACGGGCGCCAACGACAAAATGCGGACAACCAGCAAAGACTGGGCCGCGAAGGATCTGCGGCGGCGCGTAAACCAGTTGGTCGCATCACGCGACCAATACGAAGCGAGTCGGCCAATGTACACAGCCGACAATCCGGCTCCCAAGGTATTTTTCCGTCATTTGGGTGGAATTTTACCATGCTTTCTCGGATTTTTCACTTCTAACTCTGCTTTTTCTTTTCGACAGCTTGCTGAACTTCCTGACTCGGAGCTAGCCTCCGAAGCTGAACTGGAGGCATTGCACACCGCCTTCACAGGCGGGCGCAAGCGCAAGAAGATTTCCTCCTCTGAGGAAATCATCAATCTTGACGGGATTCCCGTCGTCACCTCCAGGTTAGAACGTCCGGGTTATTTTCTTTTGTCGAAGTTTTCTTTCATCTTTGGAGTTTTAACTCTTTCCGGGTTTTTTGCTTTTTTGCCTTTAGCCTGCCTCCCTCTACCTTAAATCCAAAGAAGCTGAAGAGGCATAAGGCTGTGACCAACAGAGGCCCTCAACCTTCTCCCGTCATCGCACCGGACACACCGTCCACGATGGCGGAAGAGCATGCAACAGCCCCCACCACCAAGTCGTTGGAGCCCAGCCAGCCCGTTGTGTCGGACACGGACACGAGGGAAAGGGCGGCTCCAGAGGTGGGAAATTCTTCTCGGACAATCGACGAGGAGATTCCCACCTTCGACAAGGACTTCAAGAATCTCAACGATGGCCTAAGCGCGGCCGGAATTCTTTTTGCGGAATACGCAAAAGAGTTCAATGAAAACTTGGCGGGGTTGCAGCGAATGAGCCAGGTATTTAACTCTAGCCCCCAAGCATTAAGCAAAATGTATACTTTTTGCCTTGATGCTTTTTAGTTACTCTTTTCCTTGTCGTGTTCCAGCAAACCGCCGAAACCATTAACATGGAAGTTTTCAATAAACTTTCCGTCAAGAACAAGGAAGTTAGAAATCTTCTTTCCATTCTTGAGGTGAAAGAGGTGGAGCTGGCATCGTCTCAGCTGCAGCTGAAGGAAACAACAGGTAAACTTTTTCCCTCTGAAGTTTTTGATTCAGCTTTTTGTCTAAGTACTTTTCCGGGATTTTTCTAAACTCGGAATTTTCCTTGCTTTCCAGCTGCTTTGGCGAAGGCCCAGCAAATAGCTGAAGATGCCGGCAATGCTGCCAGTCTCCGTGAGGAGAATCTGGACCTTCATAAGCAACTTATGAAGGCCCAAAAGGATCTGGAAGCCAGCAATCTGGCCCTTGGAATTGCTCATTCCAAGGCTTCCGAACAGGCGGAGAAGGATAAGTCCACCATCCAGGACTTGGAAAATGCCTTAAACCTTCGCCTGGAGGAAGGCTCCGAAATCGATAAGATCATCGGTAAGTTTTACTTCGTTTACCATTTTTCCATGTCTTGTTTTCATTCTCTGCTTTTTCACTTAACCTTTTTGGTTGTTTTGTCTGAAAAAAACAGGAGGTAACCCAGATATCACTCGGATTGACAGAATCCGAGCCTTTGGGAAGACGTGGACTGCGATCAGAGCTGCTGGCATGCAGCTGGTCAACAAGTTCCTTCCCACAAGGACTGGGGAGTTCTCGGAAGTTGAGAAACTTCCGGGTGCCATCTTGGAGGTGGCGGAGTCCAGGGAATCCATCCTACGCTCCGCTGCACGGGGTGGTGCACGCATGGCACTCGGCCTTATGCGTATGTACTACCCTGGTGCAAAGTCTTGGCGCGTGGCGTCCGGTATCCCCCAAGGATACACGGAAACTCAGCGATCCACCATCTTTGATGAAATCAAAGGCCACGCCACCAAGATCGCCTCCATGGTGAACATCTCCATCACTTATCCAGAAGAGGAGATCCCGGAAGCCCCTGAGAATGACAGCAGCGAAGAAGACTCGGACGCTTGAAGGGCTGCCTTTAACCTGGATGATGAAAGTAGACAATAGGAGCATTACTGCACTTTTACAATGTAATTTATATTGTAATGCTTCTATTCCTTTTGTATGAACAAGAACTCCGCCTTTTGCAGTTTTAATTATGAAATTCTTTGCAAGGTTTCCGGGTTTTAATATTCCTTTGTCTTCTAAGTTCTCTGGCTTATATGTTTTAACTGTCCTTAGTGTTTGAAATGGCTCGATAGTATTATGAATCATCATGTCGAGTAACTGGGTATAACCGATCAGTTTAAACTCGGAAACATGGATCATACTAAAGGCATTTTTACTAACTAGCTCCAGTGACCCAACACATAAACAATCAGATAATACTTAGAGAAAAGTAAGGAATTTTTTGAAACTTGGGCACGCAGGCACAATCCGAGTTTCCTTTAGCCGTTAGCAGGCTGAAAATCATTCAGTTTTTAAACACCGAGCACGCAGGCACAATTCGGGTTAACATTGAGTATTTTGTAAGATCATTGGGAAATAGATAAGGTGGAATCATGCTTTGTACTATAATAAACTTGTAAAAACATGGATATAAGAATTCCGACAACTTTATTTCATGATCTCAAAGATGTTTACATAGAAATTGAACTAAGTATAGAAGGGACGTAACTGCTGGATGCTCCAAGGCCTCTTTGTCTCTCCTAGTTCATCATCTATCTATCTCTTTCTTTTGCGATTCGGCTTCTCGGGATCATCTTCCGTGTCCCGAATATCTACAAGATAATATGACCCATTTTTCATAGCTTTGCTGATTACAAATGGTCCTTCCCATACTGGGGCCAATTTGTGCTTTCTTTGCTGCACCAATCTCAGCACTAAGTCACCTTCTTTAAAAGAACGATGCCTGATTTTCCGACTATGATAACGTCGTAAACCTTGCTGGTAAATGGCGGATCTTTGAAGCACAAGCTCTCGTTCCTCTTCTAAGAGATCGACGGCATCCTGTCGTGCTTCTTCGGCATCCGAGTCATCGAAATGCCGCACACTTGGGCTATCATGGACCACGTCCGTTGGAAGAATAGCTTCCGCACCGTAAACTAGGAAAAACGGGGTTTGCCCAGTTGACCTGTTTGGCGTCGTTCGAATGCTCCAAAGCACGGAAGGTAGCTCCTCTACCCATGCTCCAGCTGCTCTATGAAGAGGAGATTCGAGTCTTGGGCGTATTCCTTGCAGGATTGAGCTATTCATATTCTCAACCTGTCCATTGGATTGCGGATGTGCCACAGATGCGAGATCTAGGCGAATTCCCGTTTGTCGGCAATATTTTGCCAATTCTCCAATGGAGAAATTTGTCCCGTTATCGGTTATTATGCTGTGTGGAACGCCATATCTCATGACTATGTCAATGATGAAATTTCTGGCAGTTACACCGTCAAGCTTTTTGATGGGTTTAGCCTCCACCCATTTGGTATACTTATCCACAGCTACGAGTAGATGTGTAAGTCCGCCTCGCGTAGTTTTGAACGGTCCCATCATATCTAGCCCCCAGACCGCAAACGGCCATGTAATTGGGATAGTTTTGAGTGCTTGGGCCGGCATATTAGTCTGCTTGGCGTAATATTGACACCCTTCACATGTGTTAACTATGTGCTCAGCATCTGTCTTGGCTGTTAGCCAGAAAAACCCGGCACGGAATGCTTTTTTAACTATGCTTTTTGATTGAGCATGGTGTCCGCAATCTCCAGCATGGATTTCTTGCAGGATTTCTCGTCCTTCTTCTGGTGAAATACACCGCAGAAAAATTCCGGAAGTACTGCGTTTATACAGGCAATTATCAATTACCGTGTATCCTTTGCATCGACGCTGAATTTGCCTCTGCAAGACTTCGTCTGCTCCTTCCGGGTACTTCTGGTTGACTAAGAAGTTTAAATATGGAATTGTCCAGTCCGGGTTAACGAGCATAACTTCAATTGACTCAGAAGCCAGAGGGTAATCGATATCTCCACCTTTTATGGATGGCTCGTACAAATGCTGGACAACACACCTGGTGGTAGGATTTTTACGCTTTCTGACCCCATGCGGGCTAACGCATCCGCGTTCCAATTCTCCTCCCTTTTAACGTGGAGTACTTCGAATCCGAAGAAACAAATGGCGAACTCGTCCACCGTTCTCCGATATTCGGCCATTATAGGGCTCTTTGCGTCCCAGGTTTGGTTGAGCTGATGCTGTACCAAATCCGAGTCGCCGTAGCACAGGATGCGTTTGACCCCTATTTCTTTTGCAATGTGCAAGCCATGAAGAAGAGCTTCGTATTCTGCCACATTATTGCTGGCGTTGAAGTGTATTTGTAATACATACTCCATTGTGTCTCCTTTTGGGGATTTTAAGACTACACCAGCTCCAGCGCCCTCCTTCATCTTGGATCCGTCAAAATGCATGATCCAGTACTCGGACTCCGGCATTGGTGTTTTCTCCATTGCTTCCGTCCAGTCGGCGACAAAATCTGCCAGAACCTGGGATTTTATTGCCGTCCTTGGCTGATACTTAATGTCGAAGGCTGCTAGCTTGATGCCTCATATGGCTACTCGGCCAGTTGCCTCCGCATTGTTTATTATATCCCCTAGTGGTGCTTTACATACCACTGTTATGGAATGTCCTTGGAAGTAATGACGTAACTTTCTAGATGCGAAAAATACGCCATATGCCAGTTTTTGGTAGTGTGGGTACCTTTGCTTGGACTCGGAGAAAACTTCACTTATGTAATATACCGGATGCTGGTCTGGTATACTTTGTTCGTCTTTCTTCCGTTCCACAACAATTACTGCACTAATAACCCTGTTTGTAGCCGTGAGGTACAATAACATAGGTTCTTCGTCTTTTGGGGATGCCAAAATCGGAGCTTCCATCAAAGTTTCCTTCAACTGGGTTAGCGCTGCATCGGCCTCTTCTGTCCACTCGAATTTGTCGGATTTTTTCAGCAACTTGTAGAGTGGTAAGGCTTTATCCCCCAGCCGACTAATAAATCTGCTGACGGCAGCAGCGGAACCCGTCAATCTTTGGACATCTTTCACACACGTAGGTTTGGAGATGTTCAAGATGGCTTTGATCTTTTCCAGGTTAACTTCTATTCCTCTGTGAGAAACGATGAAACCCAGAAGTTTTCCTGAGGGAACCCCGAATAAACACTTTGATGGATTTAACTTCATCTTGTAAGTGCGCAAGTTTTCGAAGGTTTCTCGCAAATCCTCAAGGAGTGTGTCTTTTTCCTTGGTTACGACAGTAATATCGTCCACGTAAACGTGGACGTTTTTTCCAATCTGACTATGCAAGCAACGTTGCATGCAACGCTGGTAAGTTGCACCTGCGTTCTTCAGGCCAAATGGCATGGTTACATAATAATACGTCCCGTACGGGGTTATAAAAGAAGTCTTAATTTGATCTTCCTTTTTCATGTGTATTTGGTGATACCCGGAATAAGCATCCAAAAAGCATAAAAGCTCAGAGCCTGCAGTGGCATCTATTATTTGATCGATTCGCGGTAACGCGAACCTATCTTTTGGACACAACTTGTTCAAGCCGGTGTAATCTATACACATTATAAGAGCAGTAGTGTCTTTCTTCGGTACTAATACCGGGTTTGCAGACCAATCAGTGTGGATTACTGCCTGAATGAAATCTGCTGCTAAAAGCCGGATAATTTCCTTGCCAATAGCCTTCCGTCTTCTTCCGTCAAATCGACGGAGACCTTGTTTGACGGGTTTGGAGCCTGGAATCACCTTTAGTTGATGCTCAGCAAGTTCCCTGGGTACGCCTGGCATGTCAGCTGGACACCAGGCGAAAATATCCCAGTTCTCACGGAGGAACTTGATGAGCTCGCCTTCCTATTTGTCGGTCATCCCAGTTCCTACTACGACAAATTTTGTCGGATCTTTAGGATCTAGGATTACCTGTCTTGTATTCTCGGATGCCTTGAAGCTATCTGCTGGTTTTCGAGTTTCTTTTCCTGCCGGCATTTCTGTTGGCGATACCTCCTTAGCCAGCTCCTTCAGCTCTTCCTTTGCTATGATTTTCTCAGCACAAAGGGCGTTTTCTTTTTCCAGCTTGTTCGCCAGCTTGAAGTCTCCAGTTATGGTGATTACCCCTCCTTTCGGCCCTGGCATCTTCAGCTTGTTATAGATATAACATGATCTTGCCATAAATTTGGCGAAAGCTGGACGTCCGAGTATCGTGTGATACACGCTTTCGAACGGCACCACCTCGAAGGATACTTTTTCCTGACGGAAGTGATCTTTTTCTCCGAAAGTGACATCTAGGGAAATTTCTCCTAGGGATCGTGCTTGCCTGCCGGGAACAATGCCATGGAAGCGTATGTTGCTGTGATTGAGCTGGGTATCGGAGATTTTCAGATGTCTCAACGTATCCAGGTACATTATGTTGATGTTGGATCCTCCGTCCATCAGCACTCTTTTTAGCCTAGTGTTCTGGACAATAGGGCTTACAATAAGAGCTTGTGTGCCGGGTTCAGGGATATTTCCGGGATGATCAGAATGATCCCAGGTTATTGGTGTGTTCGAATACTTCAAGAATTTTAGGGTTGCCGGAACAACCGCATTTATTTCTCGAAGTGTTCTTTTCGCCACCTTTGCTGATGGAGTTGCCAGGAAAGTTAGGGCGCATTCTCCATCAACTCTCGGAAACTTGGGTTCGCCTTTCCGCTGTTGTTCCTGGATTTTTTCGTCAGTGTCCGATTCACTGTCTTCTTTCTCAGCTTCTGGCTTTTGTTTAGAGAATTTCCTTTTGGAACTCTTCCTCTTGTTTCCGGATCCTGCACTGCCTTTCATGTGCTTATTCAGCCGGCATTGTGCGTTCATATGGGTGGGTTTCCCGAATTGCGAATGGTGGACGCAGGGTTCCGACTTAATCTTCTCCCACTCTTCTTTAGTGTAGTTGATTGGTTCTGAACTGCGTCCTTTCCATATGTTCCCTTTTTCACTTCCAAAGGCTATGTTAACCTCTTTGGGTTTTGGTGTTGCATCTGAAGTTCCTTTTTTCTCAGAGCGAGTATTTTTCTTGGCCAGTATCAGTGCATCGATATTGCCGCCTCTTGCTCTGATATCGTCTTCGGCTGCAGCGTGTTCATTGGCGGTTGTAAGCATAGATCCGAGATCTTTGTGCTGTTTGGAACCAACCATGAACGGTACTAGTCCGGGTTTTAGGCCATTGACGAAAGCATGCATTGCTTGTACGTCAGTTACTCCAGAACAACTATTCTTCATTGCAGTCCATCTGGAGATGAAATCCACGTATGGTTCATCCTCGAATTGGGTGCAACGGTTCAGCTGGTTGATGCTGTTCGGGCGTTTGTACGTTCCCCGGAAGTGCTGAGTAAATACTCGAGCCATATCATCCCAGCTGTCGACAGTTCTTGATGGCAATCCATTGATCCAATCTCTGGCTCCATCCAGTAACATTAGGGGAAGAAACTTTACAGCTTCCAGGTCTGTCCCATTGTTAATCTGGACGGCTGTATGATAGTCTGAGAGCCAGGTATCCGGGTTTGTACTACCGGTGTATTTCTGGTACGTTGGACCGACTTTGGCAAAGCCAGAATGCAGGGTTATCCTTCGGATCCTATCAGTGAAACACTTAGGTCCAAAGTATAGATCATCCTTTTCCGCTCTATCCATATGTGCGGAGTACCTGCCGGCTGAATGGACAGAAGGGGATCTACTCCTTTCTTTTCCATTGTTGCGCGGACGCGCTTTTCCGGGATCGTTTCTAATTCTTTCAAGATCACGCCCTTTTGGATGAGGCGGAGTTCTACTCCTGTGCCTTTCTTTATCTTTAGGAGGTGTACGAGATCTCTCACGCCTGTGAGGTATGTCCTGTCTTCCGGCCTTTTCAGCAGGGTGTCTCGGAGGTGGCATTGCTTTGCCATCTTTCCGGTATTTTTCTTCCCGATCATGGGGTTTGCCTCCACCTTTCGGTAGATGAGATCCGGTTCTAGACGCTTCATCCCTATTGTCGGGATTTTTCTTATCTTTTCTCGGATCCGCTTTCTTATCCTTTGAATTGCCGGAATCTCCAGGTTCTTCCGGTCCAGGTGCTCCAGCGGCGCAAGTAGCTGTTTTGCATAGGGCGGAGTTATCGTGCAACTTCCCTGATCGCTCTTGGGCTCGCTGTTGTTGTTGCAATGCTTTTCCTAGGAAAGCATACACCCCTTGGAGTTTTTCACCATTGGAGTACAAGTCATTGTTGAGGATGGCAAACGCTGCTTCCGCATTTTCTGCTGCGGTTTTGTATATTGGTTCGCCTCTGGCATCTTTGCCGTTTACCTGCATTTGCCAAGATGGGTTGTGAAACCTTTCTTTTGGCGGCAGTACTTCCGGTCTTACGATTCCGGGTAACCTTGTAGGTTTTATGGCAGATCTATTCTTTTTCTCGTACTCCTCGATTTCTACCTTCATGAGCTTGATGTCATCCTGGGTTTTTTTGGAGGTGTTCACGAGTTCTGAATAGATGTTGCTGTTGCCTTTGGAGAGCTTGTCTCCTGGCTTCTAGCACTTCAGGGGGTTCATGTAATCCCACTGGCGTTTGTAACAATTCCTGTTCTTCTTGCTCTGTCATTGGCGGAACAAGGATTTCTTTTGTTTTCTTCTCCGCAGGTTTTGTTCCGCTTGCATCTCCTACTTCCGGGCTTTCATCAGCTGGATCAGCCAATTTCTTCTTCCGGAGCTTGTATTGGAGTCTTTTAGCGGCATTGTTCTTTTTCTTGGAAGAGGGAGGTTTTTTAACAGGTTCATCCTCTGTCAATTCCTTGACGTTGGGAAATATCGGAGAAGTTTCTCCATCTTCTCTCTCTTCCTCTGGCGGAGGGGTTTTAGGGCTTTCCTGACTTCCGGCGTCCGTGTGTTCAGCCGGTTTCGCCATTAGTACTTCATGGAATCCCTCTTGAAAAGATTTAACTTTTCTTTCGAAGGCGTCCACGTCTTTGTCTTCGGAATCAAAGTCATCTGATCCGGTTTCTGACTCTAATCTCGCCTCAATGGCGGCTAGCACAGAGTCAGCTTCCGAATTCATCGCTGGATTGGCGAATGTCGGATCTTCCACTTCTATAGTGGGTTTGCTGTTTTCTGCCTCTTGCACGGGATTACTTTGATCCGTGTTTTCGGCGAATGTCAGATCTTCCACCTCTGTAGTGGGTGTGTTGTTGTCTGCCTTATGCACGGGATTTCCGTCGTCCGTGTTTTCGGCGACCTCGGATTGCACCATACCGATAAAGTGTGTATCACTTTCATGTCGGCGATCTGAGCAAAATCCGGTATCATAGTCATCTTCGACTGGGTACAGGGCGGGTGGGATAAATTTGCTTCCACCGCAAAACCCCATGGCCTCTGCAGTTAGTACGATAAAGATGTTAGCAGATCCAATCGGTAACACGCAAGCACTTACCAGATGATTTTGCGCCGGTATGTAGGATCCATTGTCGAGGAAGCGTCCGACGTCATTGTCGAACTCCAGGCTTCCGACAGTTATGGAACTGCCGATTCCGCCGAGTATCCCAGATCGGAACTTAACGCCTGACGTCGTTTGCCCCACGGTGGGCGCCAACTGTCGAGACATCGTAGTAGTTTTCATAGACGGGGGTGCCATGAGACTACGGGTAGAGACGTGGGGAAACGGGATCGCGTTGGTGACAAAGACACAGGATTTACCCAGGTTCGGTACGTCGTAATAATACGGCGTTCCTACTCCTGCAATCTCACTAATCAGGACTAAAGCCTGTGTAAACAATTACAATGTGAGGTTAGGTTTAGCTATTCGCGGAGGATCAACTTCTCGGCGAGTTGGCCTGTGGCTTCGTGTCTTGTTATCTCATCTCCCGTCCGGCTTTATATAATAGCCGGATTAGGGCATACAGAATAGGAAACCTAGAAGACTACGATAGCTAGTAACTTGGAAAGTAAGGAATCCGTCTTCTCCTCCAAGCCGGATCACGTGGGCCGTGATCCGGGTCCTTCTAGAATCCGGCTTCTGCGCGTCAGCTTACTGGGCCGCCCAATGGACCATAGCCCACTACCAGTTGGGCCACCCTGGTAATCTGGCACTTTTGACTACCATCTGATATACCCCTATTCAGTATATATCCGACACTCAAGATCATTATCTTAGGTGGTATTTATATACCATATGGTGTCTAAGGGCTTGGTAACACCAAGTTTGCTAATGGCAAAGTGATATATACCTATATAATATTAATAGTAATAATAGCCACTCAAAAATAGTTTTGGTAAACAAGATTTTGTAAAACTTCACAAGTAAAAACATGCATGATATATAATGATAAGTAGTATAACAGCAAGGTACTGGCTTGGCTCTTGGTCTTGGTAACAACAGGAGTTATAGTAATACCCTCCGACACCAACAGCTTCCTCCTCGTTTTCTATCGTCGTAAAGTAAAATAAAGACACCCAATCAGAACCAAACTAAGCTATCAATGGTTCTAAGTAACACATATAACAAGCAATCACCAAGAAAAACAACACTCGAGTTTTCAAACCTAACACTTAACTAGCACACATAAAAATAACAATGGTTATTTCTTCTACTACTATGGTTGGGAAATGTTATTTCTCACAAAAATGAAATGTAACGAGTGGGTGTTCCACCAAGTTTTTCATGACATTTAAGAGGCCCAATGCCTCTGGTTCAACTTGTGGGTAAATTTTTTTCACCAAACAAAAATACAACTATTGATGATAGTGATAATAACACAATATTAATAAATAAACACCCATGGCTATTCATGCTTCTCTATGGATTTAGATGCAACCTAACAGAGATGAAAACAACTCATAACCATTACCAAAATGGTACTGGTCTCAACCAAACAAAACAAAAAACTTAAGTAATAAATCTACCTATACTTGCTCACAAAACCTATTTAAAATAAAGACTAGAAAAACACTACTAGGCATATTCTATTTCTATTCTTTTTTCCAAACATGCACACACTTGCTAACATACTAGTACTGTAAGTAAACAACAGTTTAATAGCAAGAAAAGCATCTAATCATGCTAGGAAACAAAATAACAACTAGCACGCAATTATTCTAAACTATTTATACACATTTTATTTCTAACAGAAAAGTGCAAAAACTTAGATATGTTCCCAAAATAATTCTAGAGCTCTAAAAATCACACCAAGCTAGGATATCATAGACCTATGCATATACTAACAGATCCAATTGTATTCACATCAAAAAATATTTTTAAACTACTTCTAAAAATCCTAGAATATGCTACTGGACATATACCAAAATGGATGGCATTTCCAAATGGTAGCTCACATTGATGTGAGGTCAAGCCCTACTGATGGTCTACTCATAATCTACCCAGAGAATTTTAGTTTTCTCAATTTGAACCCATAAACAAAAAGTTATACAATATTTACTCTAACAGACAGTGTGTAGCACAAAAATTACTACAGACAAAACATAGCCCCAAATCTAGATCTACCAGTTGCATATGTTCAAGAAAAAGTAGATCTACTGCTAGGAATTTTTGTAGATTTTATTTCTTAGGTTTCCTATTTTTAACAGGATTAAAGCAAACATGCGTATTTCTTAGACAGCTACCATGGCTGGTTGTTTTATGATAATACTGTTTTGGTGGATGATTTATGTTGCCACACTTTTGGATTGTTGATATGTATTTTTCGTTCTCGATTGATTCAAAACTTGATACTTCAGTTTTATTAATATAAAATCATGTGCATCACTCTGATGCTGAGCCTAGGGTTACCCGTTTCGGAAAAAAAAAACTAGTGCATTTTGAAGTGCCTAGGAAACAAAGCCACATTTTATGACTTCCTACTAATGAATATTGGGAACAAATTGAGATAATACTAACATGATCTTAACTAAAAGAAATAATCATATACATCGAGAAATGAAGATACCCAATAAAATGCATATTTGTTTTTAATAACTAAAGCACTCCAACTAGATAATTATTTAAATAACCAATGAACACAAGTACTAAAGCATATTTGTCTTAACCACTATTATAACTATCATTGAGTTGATCACATCACAATGCATATTAGTGTATCCATTGAAACAAATGTAGTATGCTTTTATTTAACTACTTGTAGCCACAAAAATCGGTAAAGATGTGGTAAATCGAAAATAATATAGAAAAGTCACTTACATTATTTACTTCACATGCAGGAAGTTGTCCGGCTATGTTCATCCCTTCATAAGCTCCTAATTTCTCTCACATTTGCTTCTGGACAAGACATAGCTTGGTTGAATTCAAAACAATAGCGCAAAATGTTGGATCCTCGATCAAATCCAGAGTATAGTCTCCCTCAGGGTACTACAAATTAACCAAAAAAAAAGTACCAAACTGAGGCTAAATCGACCAAGAAGTTCCAATTTCCCAAATTATAACCCTAGCGCAAACCCTAAGAAACACTTTTACCTCTGAACTTAATCGACCCCCATGGACGTCTCGGCGTTGTTCCAGCTTGACCCCACTCCCCCCTCCCCCTATACTACGAGTGAAAGAAAGAATATATTTTTTGAAATGAAGCAAAATCTTTGTCTTTTATATTGATATAGAAGGAGCAAACAGGGAGGACGAGGCCTAAAAAAAAATGTACAACTCAAGTCGACGACCATGTTGCCCTAGCAACCATAGCGGACACTAAATGGCGAAGGCAAGCTCACACAAGGCGAAACCCGGAGCCGCCGCTCCGACATCAAAGCCGGCCCCGAGGCCACGCCCCTAAACTAGTCGACGACCATGTCGTCCTAGCAACCATAAATGACACCAAACACGGCGGAGGCAGCCTCAACGCAAGGAGAATTCCAGAGCCACCGCTCCGACATCTACGCCGGTCCTAAGGCCGCGCCCCTAAACGAGCCAACGACCATGTTGCCCAAACAACCCTAGCCGAGACTAAAACATGGCGAAGATAAATTCAATGCAAGTCAAAGATCCGGAGCCGCTGCTCCGACGTCCACGCCGGCCCCTGGGTCGCGCACCACCTAGCCGAAGATGAACAATCTCCGCCGTCCACCACAAACCCACAGCTCCCTCGGCCGGTGGAGCATCCAAGGAGAGGCCACAAGAGGCAAGCGACGAAGGAGTGCCGCCCTCGCCCGATCCCGCGAGGGATCTAGGGTTTCCCCCAGAGAACCCGGCTTGGAGAAGCAAGAGCACCGCCCCGACGACGCCTTCAAGAAGGACGTGGCGCCCGGAGGCGTCACCGTCGTCGGCCCTGCCCGACACCAGGACAGGGCTTTCGTCCGGCGATGAGCCGCAAACCCCGCAAGCCGCCGAACACGGACCAGGCATCCCACCAGCACCGCTAGCCTCAGCCACCACGACACCTCTTACCACGGCAAGCGCATACCCCGACCAGAAACATCTCCGGGGCCACCGTCTCGGCTTCCACTTCCCCGAGTATGTGGCGGAAGCTTCCCGACAACGCCTCCAAGAAGGTATCATGACGATGGACCGCAGCCGCTGCCGGCTCACACCAAGACCGGAGAATACTTTCGCCCGAGCTCCACCACCCGATCACAACCTCCGCACTCCCGACGACCTCCTCGCCCGCCCATGGCAGCCACCATGCCGGCGCAGCTCCATCGAGAATGACCTCCTCGCCCACCCATCGCAGCGCCACCACCGCCCGCACCACCTCTGCGTCGGCGATGCCCCCGCGGGCTCTCCCACGCCACCACCCTGCCACTGCACCACCCAGCGCGGTCCGCCCCCCGGCGCCAGCACCGGCCGCTGACACCTCCCGAGCCAGTCGGCTCGGCCTCTACTCCCCTGACCTCCGTGTCCCCCTCGGGTCGGTCCACCACTGCGCGGGAAGCCTCCCTCGACCACCGTTTGGCAGCGGTAGGGGGCGCCGGATGGGGAGGGCCTGGGCACAGGAAGCTCCTTGGCACCGCGGGGGGTGGCGAGGGAGAGCCCGCGGGGGTATTTTAGGGAGTATAAATAAAGACTACTATTAAAGCAGCCCAAGCAAGACTTACTATATCCATCTAAACTTTCCCTGCTCGTTCCGCTTGCAATAGTCCGATTAATTCCCTAGGACGACGGAAGGGCCACATAGTGACGGCGGCGAAGGGGCTGCAACAACGGTGGCCGGGCTCGAGCGAAGAGGCGGTGAAGAGAGTGGAGTGAGACCTTGAGCGAGACACGACAATTGGAATAGTTAACGCCGCACCGTGACCCCTCTGCCACGTCATCCTTACTCCTTAGGTGTGGGTCCTGATGTCATATTCCGTGTCAGTTCGCTCTCAATTGTGTTTTAGCGTTATTTGCAAAGAACTTTGTTTGAGGCGTTGAATGTCGGTCCAAAATGTGGAATCAGTTACTCTATGATGTACATTCATTGCACAGTCGATGCATCTATCTTTTCTCCAACATCACACAAAGAAATTAAAACATATGACCTAGAAGAATTGATGTTTGATGCACCATGGACAGGTGTGATCAGAGAAAATGACCTTCAACCATCAGATTGAGAATGTACTGTCACACCCGGACTTCTAGAGGATACTCGCAGTTCCGTTGAACAGTAGTTGATTGGATTACGGGGCTTACCGGCACCCGCATCTCTTACGAGTAGGCCAACACACGTATGTGTGACAACCAACCCCTACTGTTCATCGTCTATGTAAACCATCCCATATTAATCAGGATACTACCATTGACGTACTTCATACCATGCACACATGGTACGTCAACGGCGTTTAACAGAATGATAGCACAACATATCTCTAAGACACAAATAAATAGAAATAAGTTGCAAATGGCTCTCACTGGAGCAGAGATAGCAAATACAATCATCCAGAGGACACATGTCCCAACATATCATCATTACAACACAGCGGAAGCATTCAAAAGGGTCTGAGTACAGACAAATCCAAATAGGCCTAAGAGGCCGGAAACGAAAAGACGGAGCCCATCCACGATGTCTCGGATCCTGCCCAGGTCCGCTATCTACTCGTCAGCAGCCTCGTCAAACTCCACGTAGTAGCCATCACGGGGATCCTCGTAAGCGTAGTCTGCGGAAACCACAACCCCAAAGGGGTCAGTACAACAACGTACTGGCAAGCAAGACTCACAGTTCACCAAAGTGTAACCCTTCAACACCAAGCACAGATGCTTTGGGTTCAACGGAAGAAAGGGTGATATAAAAGATGCTGCAGCTGGCTGCACTAACCAACTACAGATACATACTACACTTCCGGCTAACAGAAAGGAGATACGATAGCGTATCGTAACCAACTACAACTAACTCCCAAACAAACCCATCCTGGATCTCGCCCCTTATCCAAAGAAGCAATCCGAGGATAACTCACACAGTTGGATTAGTGAGGGATCAAGTTATTGTGGCAATAAGACTATTACTAGTCAAGTTATCATTAGTTAGGTGTAAGTTGTTCTGAGTACTTGTTAGCCAGTACTTTCACCAAGTTAACCATAACCGCGGAAAACACGGCTTCTCGAGAAGATTTATCCCTGCAGGGGTGCACCAATTTGGCCGTACACGTAAGAATATCCCGCCAGACGGGAATCAAACCCACCAAGCGAGGCACTCTACACAACTCAACTCTTCTTCGCATCAAGCCCAAAGAACCACGTGCTGAGCGTGCGCGGCTAATCGAGCCCCACGAAGAAAAGGGGACCCTCATAGCACTCTAAGACCACGCCGCCCTAAATGCCGACTACAAAAGTTCCACCCTGGCCTCGGGTTCGTACCTGCATATGAGTGCATCAAATGGAAAGCCCGAACTAAGTGTGGCGATTTGGACGAGATGCGAATCGAATCAAATTGAGGGGGGCGCCCATACACGCTTCCCACATGCGGTTAGTGCGCTCATCATGGATCAGTAGACAAGACCCTTTTCCTAATTAGGGTCGACACTAGCAGGCCTCAAAACCACGCCGGGCCTCCTGCCGGTGCCTTAACAGCAAATTATTATTACCTCAAAATTAATAGGTTGTTGTTTAACATCGAGCCCCAGAACATAATAGAAATATAGTAACAGAAAGTAATGGGTAACAGACTCGAGCACAACAACCCTAAGCATGCTAGTAAGACACGGGAGACAAGCAATGGGGTTATAGGTGTGGAAGTGAGGCTATATCAGGGTTAAAGGATAACATGTGATAGGATCGAACAGAAGCAACGATTCATAGGGCTAGCAGAATAGACAACGGATAGTATCGGTATCCAATGTTGAAAAGGAACACAATGGTTCATGTGAGTGAATACTTGCCTGCAAACTCAGCAGCCTGGTACTGAGCTAGATCCTCAGAAGGGGTGTCGTAAGTATCGTCTGTCTCAACGTCGTCGTCTATCCGAGAAGAAGCAAACAAACAACGCAGAGAGACAAACAATCAATAACATGGCATAGTGCACAATCATGGGATGATGCATGACCATTTAATTGATGCATCAAAATAGACTAGTTGACAAGATAACATGTTTAAATGGACCCATATGCAATTGGATTGCATATGGAAAGCCCATGAATTATGGTTGGGATAATTGTTTTACAACTAATCAACAGGTGAAAGTGGATTAGTATGATGCATGGATGAGGAAAACAGAAAAATAACAACAATAGAACAATTTTGAAATAAGGTTTACCAAGTTTGGAATTTTATTTATTAAGTTAGGGAATTTTGGTTACTTAAAGGTGTCACACAAGCATTTGTTGTTTTCATCAAGTTTAATTGTTCAAAGCAGATAACAAAGTTCATATTTGAAAAGAACACAAAATTTTAAGTGGATTACATGTTTCAATTATTGAAAAAGGAATTACAATGATTTAATTATGAATTAAACAAGTTTAAACAAGATTTAAATGAATTTAAAACAAGTATGAATTTATTTGAATTTTTATTTGTTCAAAACAGTAATTCAAATTCATATTTGAAAAGTTTATACTTTTCTAGTTTGAAAACATATTTTATATGTTCAAAAATAATTTAATTTGAGCAAGTTATGAATTTAGCAAATTTTAAATGATTTAAACAAGGTTTAAAATATTTAACCAATTGTAATTATTCAAATCATGAAACAAAATTTATATTTGGATAGATGGTTCAAAATAGCATGGAAAACATATTTTATTTGTGTGATTTGAATTAAGTTTGAATTATTTATGCATTTAATCAAATTTGAAATGATTTGTTTGAATTTGAAATTTGAATGCATTTGAATTATTCAAAACAGAATACAAATGTTATAAACAGGTAGAGAATTAAATTTGGTTCAACAAACATATTTTATTTACATTATTTGGATTTAGGAAATAAAAGTTATTAGCATTTTAGTGGCAGGGACCAATCTGTAAATGCAAAGGATTTATTTTTAAAAAGAAAAGGGCAGAAAAAGGTTTTCTACCTCGCAGTGGCTAGCCCTAGCCACTGACGAGGGGGCCCTGGGCACTGTGGCCCGCGTGTGTGCACGCGTGGCAGCACAGGCCACTGGCAGGTGGCCCCTGCCTGTCAGTTGCTCGCGCAAAAATTGGGGTTTTATTCGCGAGCACAAGGCTCGAACCCGCGTCTGCTGCGCGCGCGTGCAGTGTGCTACCACTGCGCTGCGAATGTGTTCTTGTCAGTATAGGGGATGCGGACAGGATTAGGTTCAGTTCGTGCTCGCTAACTGAAACTGACGAAAACATGCGCCTTTCTGAACCTGACGGAAAACAAATCGCCGGCGGACGGCGGCTCGCCGTGGTTGTGCTGCTCGGGCCGTGATGCTGGGGCGTGGATGCGTGCAGCGCGTGCTCGCGGACATGATGCAGAGAGGAGGGAGCGGAGAGCGTGGTGCTCACCTCGAGGGACAGAAGGAGGAGCAGGCTCGGGCAGAGGTGGTCGCCGGCGAGGTCGAGGATGGCGGCGGCGACGTGTGCGTTCCCAGCAACAGCGGAGGTGTCGATGAGCTCGAGGGAGGTGAGGGGAGCTGATTCCCGGGGTTAGCCCGAGGGGAGGAGCAGTCCACCGGCGGCGATCATCGCGGGTTCAGAAGGGTGGCGCTCCGGTGAGGTTCAGAGAGGGAGGATGGTGGTCGAGAGAGAGAGGCGACGGCGCAGCTCGAGGGAGAAGGGGTGGTAGGTGGTCTAGGGCTGCTCGGGGACCTAGGGGGTAGGTTATATAGGGGGCTAGGGCGCACGGTGGCCGTCTGCGCGTTACTGCCGTCGACGTGGAGGTGGCGGATGCGCGCCGTACAGCGAGAAGAAGACCCCGAAGGGGTATCGGGCCGTGGGGGGTAGCTGGGCTGGTGGGCGCAGCCCACCTGGCGGGCCACTCCCTCCTTTTTTTTAAAAATTCTGTTTCTTCCTCTTTTTTTTTTTGCTGAAAAGAATTAGGAAGGAAAAGAAAGGTTTTTGATGTTAGAAAATTTTTAGAAAAATTTGGTATTGATTAATTATGTCACAACAACAAATTGCCAAGTTTTGTTTTCCAAAAAGTTCAAAAATAAAATGCTGTTTGTAATTTGATTGGAATTTGAATAAAATTAATATTAGTTGAAATAATTGAACTTAAGCAAATGAGTTTTTAAATTCAAGTTTCTTTGAATCAAGTGATTGGTTTGTTTGTAAATTTCATAAATTCCAAATGGTTGTTGTTTGGAATTTGATTTGAATTTAAATGCAAATTGAATTAGGTGAATTATTAAAAGCCAATTTTAAATAGTTTGAACCTTATGGTTTAATGGAAACAAATGGTTGTTTTATTTGAACCTTTTATTTGGAAAAATTGTAACATAACAAGTATGAACAAAGCATTTGAATATTGTTTGAATTTCAATTGTGAAAACAAAGGAAAACAGATGCAAACCAAAGGAAAACAAATGCAATGATTAAGATGCCATGATGCAAAACAATAATAAAGCAAGAAACAAACATTCTAAATGGAAGTTTTCATACTTGGGATGTTACATGTACGCTCCAGGAAAGTAATACGATAACGCAGTTTTAGCTGAGCGAATTTGAAGTTCAGATTTCCATCTCCAGTTATCAGGCTAGTTTGCTAGTGATGCTATCAGACAAACTGCAGGTAACCTAGTGCCAGTTAGTAAGCGTGGCAAGCGCCAGAATGCCATAAACTAGCTATTCTTCCAGCATCTTAAACAGATTTTACTGAACCTCATATCACGTCCATTTTTTAAAATCTTCAGAAGAAACAAAAATGATTCATCAAATAGGGCGCCGTAGTGATACACTGATACTCGAATCGAAATGGCAAGACAGACTAACTTATACTCTCACTCAAGCTCTGGCAAAAAGAGCTTTTCTAGCTAACTAACAGGAAGAAAACGACCAGTCCCATCCCATGAAGACCAGACCGAAAAACACGGAGCTAACGAAGATCACAACCAACCAACCCACTCATCTCCGGAGAAACAACGATACCGGTTCGTCTTTCTAACGATGATAATTCCCTGAGAACCTCCACTGAGATCTTTGCTAAGACGACGACGCGCCGTCGTCCCTGGCGGAATCCTCGGAGAACTCGTCGTTGTACATCTCCTCGACCATCGGCTTCCACAGCCGAACCCGCGCATTGATGAACCAGTTAGATATCTGCAGGTACGTTGGTAGCAGCTCATAAGTACTCTAAGAACTAAATAAGCACAGTACATTATTAGCCATCAACACTCCAGTTTTCAATGGCACTCACCTGTCTTCTGCTTAAGCCCGTGCTCACGGCCAGACTGAGTTTCTGGTTGTCGCTCGGGTACCTGCTTCACATTGCAACAACAGATTCGAGTAAATAGTCACCCAGGTTGAATACATATTTAACGGATGTCAGTTATTATGTCTGCTTTCATCACTGGTTCAAACATCAGCACAACATGCAACTTTGATCACAAATTTGTACCATGGCTAAAACCATAAAATATTTTTTGAGACAAATCTATAAACATTTTGAAGGGGCATCCTCCTTTTATAAAAAACTAAAAAATAAAAAATATTTTGAAGTATCCAAGCTGATGAGGTTAGCAGCTAAGCACGGGTGCACCAATACATTCACAGTTTACAAGCTCTAGATATTATTTCTGATAGTAAATTAGAACAGAAAAATGGAAGAAAAACCATGGGTATAGTTCAACACTATTTATGTCACACACAAAAAAATCAGAGAGAAAACTTATAGTATGTGATATATACAAGAATAAAAGTGGTACCAAATATATGTGAATATGAAATTTATTGACTTTGAAATATCACAACATATTAACCTCAAACTTTATAGGTCAATATTTTTTTTAATCAATGTGCAGATTTTTTTTCCAAATTTTTGGTACACCGGAAATCCAAAGTTTGTGAGTGTGTAGAACTGTAGATACACGGAAAGTCCCTAAAAAGAATATTATAAGCAATAGCAGACACAACTTTGTTACTTTCTCTGCTCCGTAAAAGAAGGCTTATAACTTTCTTCAAAATTCAAACAAAAGCTATCAACAACTATAGTACTATGGATAGAATATGAAAGTTTATTTTAACACATGTATCTATTTTGCATTGTATATGTTAATGGTTTCTTCTAAATACTTAGTCAAACTTTACGAAGTTTAACTATTGAAAAAAAACATACGTCTTTTTTTTTTTTTGAGGAACAAAGGGAGTAGTGTTCAACAACGAGCACTTACGGATCTAAGAAATGGTCGAAGAGCCATGCCCGGAGCACGGCAACCGAGTTCTCCGGCAGGCCCCTGAACGGCTTGCACACCTGCTCCGCCGCCCGCGCCGACGCAGCCTGCTTCGTCCGGTGAACTAGCCTGTTCACCAGGTCCTCCTCGCTGACCGGCCGCGCGGGGTCGTAGTCGTAGTCATCGTCATCTTCCTCCTCCTCACTGTCCTCGTCCACCCACAGCGTGGCCGGCGGCGGCCTTCTAGTCGCGGCGAGCTTGCGGAGTATGGCATGCCTCAGGTTGCTGAAGTGGCGCGACATGGCCTGGGACATGAGAGACGTGTAACCGGCCGTTGCGGCGGGGCCCAGCGCCGGCTCGAAGGACGCCGCCACGCGGCTGAGTTCCTGGAAGTAGTGCTCCTGCCGGCTCTCCAGCTGCAACAAAAAGAAAATGGCATTGATTAATGGAGGGAAGAACACAAGAGACTAGCTAATCAGCGCGTGGTTTGCAATGGAATATTACGGACCTCGCTGAGAAGGCTGAGGAGCTTGGCTTGCACGCCGTCTCCGTTCTTGCCATGGAGCCGGCGGGTCGTCGCAAGCATTTCGTGGTGAGCATCATCGCCTGCCTCGTCGTCGTTGCCTCCTGAGCCCTCTTGGCCGGCCACCTCTCCGCCGCCCATGGACACCGCGTCACGGAGCAGCTCCTGCGCCGGCCTTAAGTAGCGGGAGCCGCGCAGCACCGACGGCATCATCGCCGGCGCGTTGGCGTCGCGCGTGCAGGTCCGGTAGGCTTCATCAGCTGCTGCTGAGGCGCCGAGCGTCAGCACCAGCGGGCCAACGGCGCTCTCCCCGTCTGCCGTCGCCGGTAGGTGGCAGGCGAGGCCGCACTGCTCCTGAAAATGCAGCAGCGTGCCGTTGGTGCTGTCGGCGGCGACAGGAGCTTGCTTGGACGAGCTGCTTTCTTGGAGGCGATTGGCCACCATGTCAGCTCGCGTACGTGTTCTCCCGATGATGAGCACCACGACCGATTATTAAACGAGAACGTGGGTGTCCTGGAAACGTTTTTCAGCGATCAGAAAAGGCAGATAACAATCAACAAGATGAACCGATGAACTACACTGATGAAACAAACCAAGAGATGGACGCGGCCGGCTAAAATGTGCATAGTACCTTCTATTTCCCCGGTAAGAACCGGCGAGTGACGGCGGCAGCGATGGGAGTAGAGGTATCCCTACATGCACATTGATATATACCGGAGAGATCGAGAGGGAGGCAAGTTCAAAGGGGCTTGGCAGCAGCTGCAGACACATATATAGACTATGGAGTACTACTGGTCATAGTCCATAGACATACACAAGTACTGTGGAAGCCAAGCAATATATATATACTGTACTCCACTGCATGCGTATAGAGGAGGTTGGACATGTTTTGCATTGAAACAACACCGGCCACAGGAAGAAGCTCGATTCAAACTCTGCAACTTTGGTGCGAGCTAGCTCTCTCTTTTGGCACTGTGCGCGTCCTCCCTTGTCTCCTCATCTATGCCTGTCCCTCCCTATATCTATCTACCGCCGCAGGCCACAGCTGCATGCTCGCGCTGGTCCTGCTGCCGCCGCAGCTGGGTAGCTAGCCCAGCTTTTCTTGGGGAGTGCAACCTCGCACATACGCAGCGCTGGCTGGCTGGCTAGCTAGCTAGCTCTGTATGTGTATGTGTGCTGCCTAGCTTGCAAAGGCATACACAGACACATGCTGGGGGGGGAGTGCAACCTCGCACATACGCAGCGCTGGCTGGCCTGGCCGCCTGGGTAGAGAGAGGTGTGCAGAGTGTAGCTGTCCTAATCTATGGAAAGACCAATGACTTTTTCTGGGTGCCTGCAACTTCTGTTGTTGCTGGAGCTTGGAGAGCCGGGGCGTGTGTTGTGTTGTGTTGTGTGCACATGACAAGACATGGTGTGGAACCAAGCAAAGTAGTAGCAATTCATCCGAGCTGCAACCTGCGTACTTGCGCCATGCATGATAAAGGTAACAAACCTGACAAGTTTGTGATGCACATAAATGGATAGATATGTCATACGTCAACAAGTGCTCAATTCAGTCACACAGGTGCTGGGAGAGAGAGACAGAAAGATGCTGAGAGAGAAAGGGGAGGAGAGAGCTTTGGAGAGATTTCAGAGAGAGAGAGAGAGAGAGAGGTAAAGGAGGAGGTCAAAATACAGTTCTTGGAGGTGTCGATGTCACCGGGGAGTAGTCCGAGTGATTGATTGGACTGATCCTAAGCTGGGGGTGGCGACGCTGTTTGTTTTTCTTGGGGCAGAGGTGCCTTTCTTTGTTCAGGCGATCCCTACAGTGCCGTTCAAACTGAGCTGATTTGAGCTGTGAACTGCCCACCTTTGACCAATCACTGCACGCCTTTGATCACCTTCCACTGTGTTGTTATATGATGCCACTGCATGCACGCCTTTAATACAGTATCCATCCACCCATCCGCAGAAGAAAAAGTATCGACCCAACTGTATGTATATCTTGGGTAAATATCATGTGGAAAGTGTCGTATGGAAACCCAAACTGAATTCAACTCGAAAACCGTCTGTAAAATCCCGTTAAATGAAAGGTATAAGGGAGATGATATAATTATATGCATGTAAACTATATGGTCAAAAATGCGTCAGTTTAGATTATATGAAGAAAACACAAATTAACATGAAAAATAAAACAATTTTCATGCATAGTTTTTTACTCAAATGTGATCGGCTTTGATTTTTTTTTACATGGATATGTAATACCCTCTTGGTCATATATAGACCTACAAAAGAATTGCGTTTTAGAAGCTTCCGTGCATGATTTTCATCAATTTTCCCTTTTTTATTTTTTAAAAGAGGCAAAACTTTTTCCATAATATATTAGTGAAATAGATTTAAAATCAACCAAGAGAAATAAAAACGGCGGCGGGAAATGGCCAAAACCGAGGCTTACACATGTGGCATAAGGAATCAAGATGATTTGCCCCAGTATTATCACAATTAGCCACTTTCTTCTTAAATGTCTCGAAAATGATGAATGTATTGTAGAATTGGTGTAGAGGTTATGTCATCGTGTGTTCATTCCACAACTCTAGTAAACCAACAAGACCAACGAGGCAAATGCCTTTCTATGGTTGCCATAATGGCATTGGCCCTCCCAACTTAGACAGACGGAAAGACCCCCGAAGATTTGGCAATCCAAACCTGATAGATTAGCTAGTCTTTGATCATACACCACATGTGAAGAGAGAAGCGACATTTGAAGAAGAGAGTCATCGATGACCTAGATTCTCGTTTTCGTATTTGACAATGGCCTCCATTTTGACCATCACAATGTTCAAGGTGGTCGGCGATCCACACCCTATCAAAATAATGAGAGAAGTGAAAGATCTTGCATTTTGGTGGCAGACGGTTTTACGAGGATTTTTTGTAGTTAAATGGTGTTTTTGATAGTAGTAAATAATATATATCCTTATCCATAGATAAAAAACTTGGATTTTGATGGCATGCAAGTGCACATGCTTGTTATAGCTATTTGCAAAGCAAGAGTGTCGATTCCAAGAAGAGCTTAGGAAATGGGCATCCGATTTTTGCAAATGTTCCTCAGAAAATTGCATCCAAGTTATTAGTGATAATAAAAAGAATAGCGATAATTTGTAAAGTGTTTCGAGTGTGATTTAATAAAATAAAAAACTGAAAATAAGAACAAGGGCATAGTAAAATTGTAAAAACTGTAATATGAAAAAAAAACATTATGATTCACTGCTAGTATAGAATATGATTGTAAAACATAATATTCTATTTACTTTATATGTCCAATGCGAGGGCAGAACCAACATAGAAACACTAAATCCATAGATATGTGTCACGCACGACGCCCAAATTGAAGAGAGTCGAGTCATTTTTTGCGACCGATGGTTGCACGTGCGGTCTTCAAAAATGATGCCCCAAATATAATAGGGCAAAAAGAGTCTTGAGACATATCCATAGCAACAAGATCGATATGATATACGATATCTGTTTATAACACAAAAAACGTGAAGAATACCATGGGGTGTCCTAAATGCTCTATCTGTATGTCTAATAAGCATATCCGTAGACTGTGTGACCTAGCGATGTCCAATGGGTCCCCACGATGAGCATACTGGTTGCGGCCCAACTACAGACGGAAGCAGACGTAGAACTGACTCAGAGAACTTACCTTGCGGGGCAAGAAGTAGAATATAAAACCGACTAGAAAGGAATCCTATTCCTGTACGAACTCCTGAGACCCAGCCTCTCATATAAAGGTTGGGAGGGGTGTTGGAGGTATGTCCTGGAGACAATAATATTCAGTTATTATTCTATCTCCAAGTTTAGAATTAAGTTTATATCATCATGCTACAACCGTTATAGCACTTGAAAAGTTAGTTTTCAAAGAAAAATCTTTGTGCGGGTGTGAAGAAATAAACAAACAAGAGTTCCTAATATAGTCTCTAAGATTAGCTTGTGTTTTGTGAGACGATCATATTTTCTTGGTCATGGACTTAGAAGAAACTCTAGCAAAACATAAGAGTTCATTGTTAGGGTAACAATAATACTGAACCGACCCAAGCGTATGTTGTTGTTAAAATAGACTAAACAGTCATTATGTGTTTTAGCAAATACATATGAAGTTAACATTGGCTATAATTCCTATACTCTCATCGGGTGGGGTCACTCGGGTGGGGTCGGATCACTGCCCGCTGATACTCTCATCGGGAGGAGCAGTTCCGCCTAGGCCGAACCGGTTCCACTTCGAGGACTTCTAGTTGGCCCAACCGGGCTTTGTGGAAGCGGTGCTTCTTAAGTTGGATTGCGCGACAGCCTCTCCCCCCCCCCGTGTGTATAACGTGGTATACTTCTGGCACTTTTGTGCTAAGAGCGCCCGACAGTTCATGCATGGGTGGGGGGCAAACCGTGGGGCGGAGATCTAGAGGCATAAGGCCTCCTTACTGGGCCAGATCCAGTCCTTCGACTTGGCGGCAGATGCAGGGGCTGAGTGTGGCAGAGTGGGGTCAGTTGTACGCCTTGGAGACCTCCCTTATGGAGGTCTACAAAGGGGAGGAGATGTACTGGCGGCAACATAGCCGCCATAACTCGATTCTTAAAGGCGACTCTAATACCGCTTATTGTCATGCTATTGCGAATGGGAGGAGACGTAGATGCTCTATCCCATTATTATGGGAGGGAGCCATCTTATTGGAGGCGGCCGAGGACATCTCCGCCCATATCTACTCTTTCTATAAGGAGTTGTTTACGGCGACCCCACCCTCTGGGGTGGCATTGTCAGCCCACTTGTGGCCCTAGGGAGCTCTGGTATCCGAGGCGGAGAATGAGGGGCTGTTGCTCCCGTTTCTCCTGAGGAGGTGCACGGGGCTATTATGGACATGAAAGCCTGCTCGGCCCCTAGGCCGGACGGTCTTCCGATCTCCTTCTTCCAGAAGTTCTGGGGGACTATCTAGGTGGTCGTTATGTCGATGTTCCAGAAACTCTATATTGGGACTTTAGTTATGTCACGCTTTAACTATGGCGTGATAACCCTGATCCCGAAAGTTCCTGGGGCGACGAATATTCGACAGTTTAGGCCCATCACGGTGATAAATGTTATCCAGAGGATTTTCTCCAAGGTATGTGCAAGACGTCTGGCCCCAGTGGCTGAGCGTATGACGCATCCTTGTCAGTTCGCCTTCCCCAAGGGACGTTACATCCATCATGGGATATTATCATTACATGGGATCGTCCACGAAATTAAGGTTCGTTGTCATAAAGGCGTATTTCTGAAGTTAGACTTTCACAAGGGGTATGATCGCTTGGATTGGTCGTTCCTTCGCCAAGTTTTGCAGCGGCGAGGATTCGATGACCGGTTCATTTCGTGGGTGATGCAAATTGTCATGAGTGGTAATATCGCGATCAACATCAATGGGGATATTGGCCCCTATTTTAGACCGTGTTGTTGGGTGAGGCAAGGGGATCCGATCTCCCCCATCCTATTTAACCTTGCGGTGGATGCCCTGGCGGCTATCCTGGATAGGGCCAAGGATGCCGGTCACATCTCAGGTGTGGTCGGGCACCTCATCCCGGGTGGGGGAATCTCCCACCTTCAGTATACGGACGATGCCATGATTATGGTGGAGGGATCGGGGTCGGATATTGCCAACCTCAAGTTCCTTTTGTTATGCTTTGAGGCCATGTCGGGCCTCAAGATTAACTTTGACAAGAGTGAGGTCATAGTGCCGGGCTACCCCCCGGAGGAGCAACATCGGATATCGGATAACCTCAATTGCAAGTTATCCACTTTCCCGGTTTCTTACCTGGGGTCCCGTTGAGTGATTCTAGGATCCTTATTAAGGACCTGGAGCCCCTGATGGGGCGGGTTAGGCGGAAGCCGGAACCGTGGTGCGGGCAGTTCACTTCCAAAGGGAGCAAGTCCGTGCTTATCGGGTCATGCCTTTCGAGTATCCCTCGTATATGACGGGAATCTACTCTCTGGCCGGAAGGGGTTCACATGTCCTTTGATAAGGAGTTATCCTGATTCTTCTGGCAGGACAGTACTGGCCATCAGAACTACCACATGGTCAAGTGGGCGGATGTGTGTGTCCCAAAGTTTTAAATAGTCGGCTATAGCCCGACTATAGTCAGGCTATAGCATCTCGGGAGGCTCGGGGCTACGGCTATGGCCTCGTATCCGAAATGGATAATAGCCTCTAATAGCCTGGCTAAAAGGATATAGTCCCGATTTAGCCCCTTAGCCCGGCTATAGCCCGTTCAGGACACCAAAAAATTTGCCCTAAAATTTGTCAACTCGGCCAATTTTATAGTCAAAATCAACAACCGTTGATGGTTAAACTATGGTTGTGAGGTGCGAGTGTGATCCGTGACGACGTAGTTTCAGGACCATTGAACTATGTCATGAATGGGTGCTATTTAAACTTCTGATTATTCGTACATCTTATATGACTATGTTATTACATTATGTATATGTGAATAATGCTATATATACGATTATATGTTTGTAAATTTTAATATTTTTCAATATTTCAGCAAAACCCCTATATGGTTATAGCCCGACTATAGCCTATCATAGCTTTTGAAATCGTCGGGGCTATATGCAATAGCCCGCTATTTTAAACTTTGGTGTGTCCCCAAGGATATGGGGGGCATAGGTATTGTGGCGTCCCGGAAGATGAATGTCGTCCTCATGCTGAGATGGGTTTGGCGCATTCTGAGGGATGAGGGGGGCCTGTGGCTCCAGCTCATCAAACCGAAGTACCTCCAGGGACGCCCCCTCCTTGCGTGTGAGCGACAGAATGGGTCCCTCTTCTGGGGGGCTATCCAGGCGATTAAGCAGGACATTAGGAAGAGGACCCGGTTCTCCCTTGGGGATGGATGGGGCATCATGTTCTGGCTATTGGGAATATGCCCTAGAGACAATCATGTATGATGTAATTCTCAATGTATTCATAAAGTCGTCCTTGTTTTAAACATCTGATATATGTCATTGAATATGTGATTCAATTGTGGAACTATGTATTCATGTTGTTCATGCTAGATTTTCCTTGGTCATTAAGGTTGTGTTGGACACACACCCTAGACTAATGTGAGTGTTGCCTGATGACACGGTTCCACTTGTCATGGGCATGGCGATGCCATTCCAACGTTCACAGACTCTGCTAAAGAGTTTACCAAGTCGGACTGACCCATATTGAGATGCAACGAGTAAGTCGTCATTTGCATGTCTCGATCAATGTAATCCTTAGACCTGAGGTTATCGCACAATCGGAGTTGTGGATCACCGACTTAGGTTCTATCAAACGCTGTTCCATGACAAGGCAGTTATAAAGACAGAGTTCGAGTCAAATGAGAAGCAAGTTGCATGATATGGATAATCAAGATGAGATTTTGCCCCTCCGGATGGAGAGATATTCTCTGGCCCTCTCGAGTGATATGATTCCGGAAGCATGGCCGTGCGCGACTCGGTTAAGTGTTAACTGAGTCTATTGACTTAGAGTTAGTCAGATGAATCATATATCACGGACCGAGAAGAGAGTTGACCTATTTAAGGGATGACGATAATTCGCCTATAGTTCGACAAGGTATATCGGTGAGGCAAAAGGGACCAGATGAAAGTCACATTGGAAGGTATGTCGTCATGACTCTATGGCACTTGGGAGTCGGCACGTTCTGCTAGGAGCCGCTACCAATTGATCGACTGGGAGTCAGACTCCAATCGTGTCCAAGTCACCATGAGCCTGCAAGGTCGCACACTTAAGACGGGAGCAAGAATATTGATCGGGTTGGCCCCGAACCGGAAATGGACTAAATTAGTGAGTTGGACTCACAGAGGGAATGGGCCACAAGCGTTGTGCAGCCCACTCCCACTCGCTATATAAGGAGGGGCACAGGTTGCCCAACGTGCACAGAGTTTCCACTCCCATGTGTTGGGAACCCTAGCCCCACTCGGTCCAGCCGCCGCACCGGACCTAGCAGTCCGCCGTCAGAGCTCCTCCTCGTACGTGTGGATACTGGCAGAGGTGTTGTACATTCAGAACTTCGACGATCACGAGATTGGATCGGCTGGATCGGATCGTCGGACTACACTGCATCGATGTGCTTCATTGATAATCCGCACCTGCGCGTCTAGTGGTAATCATCGTGCCCTTCTACCTCGGCTAGATCTTGAAGTACCGCGTAGAAAAGTTTTGTTTATCTCTACGCGTTCCAACAGTGGTATCAGAGCGGTAGCTTCTGGTTTTAGGCCCGCAATCTGCACATATGTGATATGTAGTTAGCATTAGATTGGATCTAATTGATGTTTTGGTGGTCGTTCTATAAGATAGATCGGTTTTGTACAAGGTTGATTGGATCAATCATACTCGGGGGTTAATGGATGATCTGATTTCCGTGATCATACTACTAAGGTCGTGGAACAACTTACCCCTACCGGTCGGTTTCCGCCATCGGGGTATACCGTGACACATAAATCGGGACCGCGGGCTTCACCCTGTCGTAGCGCCTTAGATGTCGTTACGAGTTTCACAACGCCGGTAGATATCGTTTATATGCATAACTTGTTTTTGCAAGATGTTGTGAATGGTATGGCTTATGTGCATGTGCTGTGTGTAATCCATACGTGATCTGCGTATCATATTTTTGTCAGCCGGCTGGAACCTAGGTGCTGTCATTTTATTGTATAACGGCCAGCGTGTTAGATTCTCTATGTAATTTTTCATTTACTATCCAGTGTAACTTTTTAGAGAACCCGGATGACATGCAAGTCGGCTATATGGAGTAAGATGGCACGTGACAAGAGTTGGCACGAGTCGACTTACAAGCTTTGTGGAGATAAAGATCACCATGAAGAGAGCCATACCATTTCACATTATAATTGCTTTATTTGTGTTATTGTGTGTCTCTTTTACCTCTATTTAGATAGTTGGTAGATTTTAATCCCTCAAAGAAGGTCTAGTCGGTCGCCCCGCCATTGCTGCACCATCACAAGTCGGACATTCTTGATAGTGGGCTCATAAAATTGAGGTGCTACCAATTCTTTCCGATTAGGTGGGTTTGAGTCGGACTCTTACAGCGAAAGAACTTGGTAAGCTAGACGAGTCCATCATAACGGTTGTGGGGCTCGGGGCGAGGTAGATTGGGAGCCGGGGAATGTGATGCCACCCAATTAACATGAGTCGTACTGGATACGATCGGCAAGGTGTTTCCTACCTAAATCACTTGACGGCTAGCGGTGATGCTAAAGCTCACTAGTCGGCTTGCTTATTTAGGATCTTGAATCACTTAGCAACCATCGGAGGGGTGTTGGTTCTAGTGGGAGCATAAGTATTAAAGCATTTAATATGCATGTTCTTTTATGAATACATGTCTTAAGTGTTTTGCATATTTTCTTTTGTAGATCAATGGCACCTAGCAACCTTCCTCAGTTGTCCACTTTTGCGTTGAGGTCAATCCTAGAGAAAGATAAGATTAATGGAACTAATTTCACCAACTGGTACCGTAATCTGAGGATAGTCCTCAAGCATGACAAGAAAGACCATGTTCTAGAAACTCCACTTCCAGATGAGCCTGATGATGATGCGACTGTCGCTGTCATGAATGCCTACCGTAAGACTAGAGATGCGTCTACAGAAATTAGCTGTCTTATGCTTGCACACATGGAACCGGACTTGCAGCAGCAGTTCGAGAATGTTGAGGCCTACGATATGATCGAAAGCCTCAAAAGTATGTTCCAGGCTCAAGCAAAGACCGAGAGGTATCAAGTCTCTCAATCTTTGCTAGGCTGTAAGCTCAAAGACGGTGATCCACTGAGTCCGCATGTAATCAAGATGACTGGTTACGTGCAGTCTTTGGATAGGCTGGGCTGCCCAATTAACGAAGAGTTCGCTGCTGATATAATTCTGAACTCTCTTCCTAGTGCGTATGGTCCGTTCATTTAGAACTACCACATGCATGGTATGGATAAGAAGATCACCGAATTACATGGGATGCTCAAAACGGTAGAGGCTGATCTGAAGAAAGGCGCCAGTCAAGTGTTGATGGTGCAGAATAAGGCTAAGTTCAAGAAGAGTTCTTGGACCAAGAAGAAGAAGGATAAGTCAGGAGGCCACGCGCATGGCCATGTCCAGAGCGCTTCCTCAAAGACTAAGCCATCTCCTACAGCCGGAGCCAATTTCTTCTATTGCAAGCAGGATGACCACTGGAAGAGGAACTGCACCAAGTATTTGGCTGACAGAGCCAAGAGTGGAGGTGTGACTTCCAACTTAGGTACGCTTGTGTGCAATGTTATAAACATTTATCTTGCTGATGCACCTAACAGTTCTTGGGTATATGATTCTGGATCAGTTATTCACATATGCAACTCGTTGCAGGGACTGGTAAGAACTAGGAGCGTGGCAAGAGGAGATGTTGACATTCGGGTCGGCAACAAGGCGAGAGTCGTTGCGTTGGAAGTCGGCACGATGCAAGTTCATTTACCTTCAGGATTTTTAATAGAGCTGAATAATTGTTATTATGTTCCAGTGCTTAGTCGAAACATTATTTCCGCCTCATGTTTGATGAGACAAGGTTATGAGTCGGATATTAAGAATAATGGTTGTTCTTTATATTTCAAAGATATGTTTCATGGCTTTGCACCCGTTTAGGGTGGGTTATTTATTTTGAATCTTTATAGTGAATCGGTCTATAATATAAATGTGAAAAGGTTGAAACCAAATGATCTAAATATGACTTATTTTTGGCACTGTCGGCTTGGTCATATAAAGTTGGAAGCGCATGAAGAAGCTCCATGATGATGGGCTTCTAACTTCGTTCGACTTATAGTCATTCGAGACATACGAATCATGCCTACTAGGCAAAATGACCAAGACACCTTTTGCAGGGAGTTGTGAAAGGGCGTCCGACTTGTTGGAACTAATACATAGTGATGTATGTGGTCCAATGAGCACGACAGCCAGAGGTGGTTATGAGTACTTCATTACCTCCACTGATGATTTGAGTAGGTATGGATATAGCTATTTAATGAAACACAAGTCGTAAGCCTTTGAGAAATTCAAGGAATTCCAGAGTGAGGTACAAAATCAACTCGGCAAGAAAATAAAGTTTCTACGGTCCGACCGTGGAGGCTAGTACATGAGCCATGAGTTTGATGACCATCTAAAGAGTTGTGGAATAGTTCCTCAACTCACTCCGCCGGGTACACCGCAGAGGAACGGTGTATCGGAACGGAGAAATCGGACCTTGTTGGACATGGTACGATCAATGATGAGTCGGACAGATCTACCTTTATCATTTTGGGGTTATTGTCTAGAAACTACGGCGTTCACACTAGACAGAGTACCATCAAAGTCAGTAGAGAAGACACCGCATGAGATGTGGACTGGCAAAAGGCCAAGTTTGTCTTTTCTTAAGATTTGGGGTTGTGAAGCATTTGTCAAGAGACTTCAGTCGGACAAGCTCACACCCAAGTTGGATAAGTGTATTTTCGTGGGGTATCCGGGGGAAACCTTGGGGTACTACTTGTACAACCGAGAAGAGGGAAAAGTGTTTGTCGCTCGGAATGGTGTCTTCCTTGAGAAAGAGTTTCTCAATCGGGGAGTCAGTGGGAGCACAGTGCAACTTGAAGAAATTCGAGAGGAACTGTCTAGGGGAGAGTAGGCAAAGGCCTTGGAGGCTGAGCCGGTCGTGGTACCAACACCGGTAACAGCACCTGAACCACGGAGATCTGCCAGATTACAAAATGCTCGTGACGTTTTACTGCTAGATAGTAATGAGCCGGCAACTTATTCGGAAGAGATGGTGGGATCTGATTCCAAGTCATGGCTTGGAGCCATGAGTTCCGAGTTAAAGTCCATGGATGAAAATCAAGTTTGGAATTTGGTTGATTTGCCAGACGGTGTAAGACCCGTCGAGTGCAAATGGGTCTTTAAGAAGAAAACTGATATGGATGGAAATGTTCCCGTCTATAAAGCACGACTTGTCACGAAGGGGTTCCGACAGGTTCAAGGAGTTTACTATGACGAGACTTTCTCGCCTGTAGCGATGCTTAAGTCAGTTTGGACCATGTTAGCCATAGCAGCCTATTTCAACTATGAGAGATATGGCAAATGGATGTCAAGACGGCTTTCCTAAATGGAAATTTAACTGAGGATGTGTATATGATACAGCCCGAAGGTTTTGTCGATCAGGCTAACACTGAGAAGATATGCAAACTTCAGAAATCCATTTATGGGTTGAAGCAAGCATCTCAGAGTTGGAACATTCGCTTTGATGAGGTAGTCAAATCGTTTGGCTTCATCAAGAGCGATCATGATTCTTGTTTATACAAGAAGTTTAGTGGGAGCAAAGTAAATTTTCTAATCTTATATGTGGACGACATATTACTGATGGGAAATGATGTCATGATGTTGCAAGAAACCAAAGAATCATTGGGAAGGAGTTTCTCAATGAAGGATTTGGGTGAGGCGACTTACATACTGGGAATCAGGATCTATACAGATAGATCAAGGCGGCTCATTGGATTGAGTCAGAGTACATATCTGGACTAAGTTTTGAAGAAATTCAAAATGGAAGAGTTCAATAAGGGGTTCTTACCGATGTTCCATGGCGTAAAACTTAGCAAGACTCAGTGTCCTTCGACGACTGACGAGCGAAGTCGGATGAGTGTGATCCCGTATGCTTCGGCAATCGGATCCATCATGTATGCCATGATTTGTACTAGGCCAGATGTTTCCTATGCTCTAAGTGTAACAAGCAGATACCAGGCTGACCCTGGCGAAGCCCACTGGCCATCGGTTAAAAATATCCTTAAGTACTTGAGAAGGACTAAGGAAATGTTCCTAGTTTATGGAGGTGATGAGGAATTCAGTGTAAAGGGTTACACGGATGCAAGTTATCTCACCGACTCAGATGATTCTTGTTCGCAATCTGGATACGTGTTCGTAATGAACGGAGGGGCTGTGAGCTGGAAGATTTCCAAGCAAGATACCGTCTCTGCATCTACAATAGAGGCTGAGTATATTGGCTAAAGAGTTTAGCAAGTCGGACTGACCCACATTGAGATGCAACGATCAAGTCGTCATTTGCATGTCTCAATCAATGTAATCCTTAGACCTGAGGTTGTCGCACAATCCGAGTTGTGGATCACCGACTTAGGTTCTGTCAAACGTTGTTCTGTGACAAGGCAACTATAAAGGCAGAGTTCGGGTCGAATGAGAAGCAAGCTGCGTGATGTGGATAATCAAGATGGGATTTTGCCCCTCCGATTGGAGAGATATTCTCTGGGCCCTCTCGAGTGATATGATTCAGGAAGCATGGTCATGCGCGACTCAGTTAAGTGTTAACTGTGTCTATTGACTAAAGAGTTAGTCAGATGAATCACATATCACGGATCGAGAAGAGAGTTGAGCTATTTAAGGGATGACGATAAATCGCCTATAGCTCGACAAGGTATATCGTGAGGCAAAAGGGACTAAGATGAATATCGCATTGAAAGGTATGTCGTCATGACTCAATGGGACTGCTGCCTCAGAGGCTGCAAAGGAAGCTGTTTGGATCAGGAACCTCCTGATAGATCTTGGTGTGGTTCAGGGTGCGTCCAATCCTTTGGACGTATATTGTGACAACAATGGTGCTATCGCACAAGCCAAGGAACCAAGACGACACCAGAAGAACAAACATATACTCATGCGTTACCACCTCATTCGCCAGTTTGTCGAACAAGGTGTTATCAAGTTATGCAAAGTACACACGGATGCAAACATTGCAGACCCGTTGACAAAGGCGCTACTACAGCCAAAGCATGAGGCGCACATGAGAGGTATGGGCATTCGATGCCTAGGGATATGATGTCGAAATGATTGACTCTAGTGCAAGTGGGAGACTGTTGGGAATATGCCCTAGAGGCAATCATGTATGATGTAATTCCCAATGTACTCATAAAGTCGTCCTTGTTTTGAACATCTGATATATGTCATTTAATATGTGATTCAATTGTGGAACTATGTATTCATGTTGTTCATGCTAGATTTTCCTTGGTCATTAAGGTTGTGCTGGACACACACCCTAGACTGATGTGAGTGTTGGCTTATGACACGGTTCCACTTGTCATGGGCATGGCGATGCCATTCCAACGTTCACAGACTCTGCTAAAGAGTTTAGCAAGTCGGACTGAACCATATTGAGATGCAACGAGTAAGTCGTCATTTGCATGCCTCGATCAATGTAATCCTTAGACCTGAGGTTATCGCACAATCCGAGTTGTGGACCACTGACTTAGGTTATGTCAAACGCTGTTCCGTGACAAGGCAGTTATAAAGGCAGAGTTCGGGTCGAATGAGAAGCAACCTGCATGATGTGGATAATCAAGATGAGATTTTGCCCCTCCGAATGGAGAGATATTCTCTGGGCCCTCTCGAGTGATATGATTCCGGAAGCATGGCCATGCGCGACTCGGTTAAGAGTTAACTGAATCTATTGACTAAGAGTTAGTCAGATGAATCATATATCATGGACCGAGAAGAGAGTTGAGCTATTTAAGGGATGACGATAATTCGCCTATAGTTCGACAAGGTATATCGTGAGGCAAAAGGGACTCAGATGAAAGTCACATTGGAAGGTATGTCATCATGACTCTATGGCACTTGGGAGTCGGCACGTTCTGCTAGGAGCCGCTACCGATTGATCGATTGGGAGTCGAACTCCAATCATGTCCAAGTCGCCATGAGCCTGCAGGGTCACACACTTAAGAGCGGGAGCAAGAATATTGGTCGGGTTGGGCCCGAACCGGAAATGGACTAAATTAGTGTGTTGGACTCACAGAGGGAATGGGCCACACGCGTTGTGCAGCTCACTCCCACTCACTATATAAAGAGGGCGTAGGTTGCCCAACGTGCACAGAGTTTCCACTCCCATGCGTAGGGAACCCTAGCCCCACTCGGTCCAGCCGCCGCACCGGACCTAGCAGTCCACCGTCGGAGCTCCTCCTCGTACGTGTGGATACCGGCAGAGATGATGTACCTTCAGCACTTCGACGATCGCGAGATTGGATCGGCTGGATCACATCATGGGACTACACTGCATCGACGTGCTTCCTAGATAATCCGCACATGTGCGTCTAGTGGTAATCCTCGTGGCCTTCTACCTCGGCTAGATCTTGGAAGTACCGCGTAGAAAAGTTTTGTTTATCTCTACGTGTTCCAACACTGGCTTGACCCTTGGCTTCGGGAGCGCCCGCTCCGTCTGGAGTTCACGAGACTCTTTGCGATATGTGCAGACCCATCTCTTGTGGTGGCTTCGGCATATCGCAATGGGACCTGGGATATTGTTTTCCGGCGCCGGCATAACGGTTATCCATAACACGATAAACAATTCCAATAGGTATTTCAAAAGGGACAATTTCGGTAGGTGAGGACCACACGGGTGGTGGAGGGTCCATTCCCGAACATATAACAAGCAATAAAGGATTCCATGATTTAGCAAAATAAACACACAGTAATAAAAACATCCTTACAGTAAAAGGTTTCCTTACCAATTCCACTTACCAATAGCGCTACACTCCCCGGCAACAGCGCCAGAAAATAGTCTTGATGACCCACAAGTGTAGAGGATCGGTCGTACCTTTTTCGATAAATAAGAGTGTCGAACCCAACAAGGAGCATAAGGTATTTATAAATAGTTTCATGTAAGGTTTCACTATAAGCACTAGAGAACAAATATTTAGGGATTTTTGTAGTGGTAATAACGCGATAACAAGTAAATAACGATGAAAGTAAATAGTTGCTGCAAGTGGCCCAATCCTTATTAGCACAAAGGACAAGACGGTGGTGCGTCTTATAATGTCTAAAACATTCCTGAGGACACACGGGAGGTTTCGTCTAGTTATTTTCATCACACGCCGTTGATTAATCTTTATCGTTTTGGTAAGTGTTATGTGGGTAGACCTATACTAGCGCACTGCCTATCCAAGACTAATGCATACTTACGATTACACTATTTGCAAGCGTCCTCAAATACAATAAAGTAATTAAGATATAAATCTACCAGTAGCAGTAAACTCGTGGTATGTACTACTCCCTTATGTGAAGTATTGCAAACTGGGTTTAGGTTTATGTCACTCCGACAACCCACCATAAGCAATCCAACACGCAATGCATTCATCTAGGCCCTTAAAAGGTGAAGTTCTATGTAGTCGACGTTCACATAACACCACTAGAGAAATAACAACATAACTTAAATATGAAACCAGTAAATATTACTCAACGAAACATGACTACTAATAGCTAGACTTCTCCCATGTCCTCAAGAACTAAATAATCTACTCACAACACATCATATAGTACATGACCCGAGGTGATAAATGGACCGATAACAATCTGGTCATAAAGCGCAAACACCGATAAATCTTATAAGCCTCAACTACAAATGAGTAGCTCACACCGGAAGAGATATCTAGTGGAAAACAACGATATAGAACACTTATTGTTACAGCGGGAGAGAGGTGGATGGTGAGGATGATGGTTCTGGTGGTGATGAAAATGACGATGATGATCTTGATGATGCCTGGTGCGATGACGGTGACGGTGGTGACGATTTCCCCCTTTGGGAGGGAATTTCCCTAGCGAAATCTCCCCACCAGGAAGGTGTTTCTTCTCTATGTCGTTTTCGTTGCGAATAGGCGGCCGAAAAATTCTACGAAGTGCCTCCTCGATGTTTTTAGGTCACGGGGGGTAAGTACCTCGAAGGAGAGCCGGAGGGGGGGCAGGGGCCCACCAGGTGAGGCCAAGGGGAGCCGTGCCTGGCAGCCACTTGGCTGCCCCTGGCTCCCTTCTGGCAGGTCTTCTGGCTCCCCCAATGATTTCTGACGAAACGTTATTTTCTGATTTTTTTTTTGTGTCAAGAAAATATCCCCTCTGATAGGTCCCTTTTTCAACTTATTTCTGACTCTGATAAATAATTTATCAAAGCTATAAAACACACAGAAAACAACAAAATAACATAATTATAGTTCTATAATATGGAAAATATCAATGAATACTCGAAAAAATAACATATAAAACAATGATACAAAATGGACGTATCAACAGTAATATATCAATTCACACCTATATTCTAATCCTTTGTGAATTAATAACTTTGCAAATCACATGTATCTTAGAAAACAATCTTTTCAATGATACATCGTTTCTGTGAAACAAGTCCTTCAATAATTTCTAATTACTTTGTCACCATCGAATAGCTCCCACTGACTTTAAAGAAAACAAGACTTCTGTAATTTTCCTTAAAGTCATAACAACTCTTGTTTTACTTCATAAATTACATTATCACTCCAAACATTTTATACCAACTAACTTCTATTGGTATAAACGAATTAGCCCTTGTATAATTAAAATTATATTTAACAAAACCTTCGAGTTGTACTTACTACACAAACTCAATCAATTTTCCTGCAAAGAATTTTGTTTTTTTTATTTCTCATACATAATTATTATAAAGATTAATAAATCTTTGCTACATATCACAAGATTTTTATTACTAAACTCTTGCTTTTATCAAAAAACTATTTAAGACAAAATAAGAATTATGATCTCTTTATTCCAACAGTAAAGTTTCCTTGAACTCAATGGAATAAAATACTCTTGACTCCAGTTCATTTGGATATTCTAGCCCTTTTATTATCTTTACTAATTACAGGTACATCCTATATTTAAGTTTCCTTGAAACTTTTATGTGCATTCTTGGTTAAGTTTCATCTTGATAAGCATACATGCCTCAATCCTAATAGCTATCGATATGAGTCTAAAAGGATTGTCAATTGGAATTGCTTCCGCTCGCACAACTCTGATAACTATTCCCGAGGATTCAATAATCCCTTCAAGAAACACCATCCTCCCTCTGAATTCAACAAGGAATGAATTAAATAATAATCACATATCTCTAGTAATAGAACTTTATTACTTATGTGGTGGTTTCACATAAGGATTTCCAATGTGAAATTGGAAGAACCAACAAAGTTTTTCTGGGACAGAAAACTAAGTTGCACGCTTTCCGAAGCATGTGCAAGAGGGCATGAAATGTCCCGATATGTTTTTTTTGCATCGTTATATAAGGCTGATGATTTTATTTGTTTGGTTCACAAGGTTCTGGAAGAGTTTCGTGCAAAAACCGAGAATGGGGAAGTGTCCGAGGGGGGCAGGATTACACCCTTGGACGCACCCATCATATGGGGTCAGCTAGGTGGGCCCCAGAGCCACACACCAATGTGCAATGCTCCTCCCTTGTCTTTCCATGTTTGCTTGAAGAGAGAAAAAGAAAAACCAAAAAAGGAAAAAAGGAAAAAAGGAAATGGGGGATTTGGACTACCATGGGAGTCCAATCCGAATTCACCTTGGAGGGGGGTGCGACAGCCTTGGGGGTCACACATTGAGAGGGATTCCCTCCCCCCAAGGAAGGTCACCCCCATCCTCCAACTATAAAAGGACCCCAAGCCCTTGAGGAAAAACACATCATGGCCTTGTGCCTCTCTCTGTGACTCTCTCTCTCTAGTAGAATTAGAGCCTCTAATTAGAATATATAATTAGAGCCCCTCTAATTGAATTAGCTTCTTCTAATTGGGTTTTGAGGTGTCCTCTCCTAATTAGATCCTCTAACTGATCTCACTCTCTCTCATGTGTTGATAACTCCACCTTATTATACATCTGTAGCACCTACTCCTGGACGGTGAAGAATTGTAGAACTAGTCTCGACGTATGTGTGCGAGCCCTCGGAGAGGTAACACACGAGACCCTCACTCTATTATATCAAGCTGCTGGATGTGGGGAGTCGGCAACATACTCACCCATAGTCTTGTGCGTAAGGATCTTCAACAGGCTTCATCGACATCTTCACCAACACCTCTTTTGCTTCTATGGTGTTTGGTAAATGATCTTGAGCTAGATCTGGGAATTATTATTAACTTGTATCTTCATAGATATATCTTGGCGATTGCGTATATTGCATGGAGATATTTTTTTAATTCCTGTACAAGCAACCTAGTAATGGTATCAGAGCGGTCTATGCATAGATACAAGATTTGATCTAGAGCACCGGTGAGTGCGGGCATTGCATAAGTTTGTGCCAGTACGTTGGAAAGTTATTCAACGTTTATATTCTTTATGATTGCTTCCCAACAATCTTTGTAGATTTGTTCCAACAAAATATCGAGATGTTTACAAACTTCTGGCAATCCTAGTACGTTCGAGTTACCCCTGGCATATCTCTTCTAGTCCGAAGAAGTGCTTCAGTTGATTTGTTTCTCTTTATCGTTGGTCTCGTTAAAAGCATTGTGGAAGGGGCATGTGTATTGGATCCATGCAGGGGTCATGGTTATTAATAAGTTTAGATTGAGTCTCTAGATATTTTCCTAATGTCCGTGTTTCAACCACCTCGCATTGTAAATCTAGAAACATGAATAATCATGCCTCTAGAAACGTACGTTACTTAATGGTTTGTTTCGTAGATCCTAAAACCACTTATAAAAGTTTGAAACAAACATTAGAGGTGTTTAACTCAGTTTTGCAGAAAATGTGATGGGATATAGTCTCAAGATTTTATTTTGAGATGCTTTACCTCACACTATTTTGTAGACAACATACCATCCTAAACCTCATCATGGCGATGATGGGTAAGGAGAAGGATTGCACTTGTTGTGAACCTCAACATGGCACCACCACGCAGAATCCCATGGAGATGGAAGAAGACTATAATATATCACTAGTTCTTTAGTTGTGCATGTTATATATGTTTTGTTTATGTCCTTTTATTTTGTAGTAGACGTGATTATTAGGGTGATTCCTCATAACAATATCAAGGTAGACAACGCTCTTCCAATTGTAGCATCATCAAACATATTGGGGTTCGCGTTCATCACTTGTGTCCAAGAGTCAACTTGTTTGTATAATTGGGAGACATATATCATGTTGGTCCATGTTGGTTACTTGTATCCAAGGGTCAGCATGTCATTAGTTGATGCATCAGGATCAATTGGTTGTCTTGTTGTTCAGGAATGGAAGTCATGAGTTTGGAGCACATACATCGAAAGATGAAGCGGAAATCACGATGGAAGTGATTGGCAATTTGTCCTACGTGTTCTAATTATGTAATCATTGAGATATATCCATCCTTGGTTATGAGCTGAGCATGGATGCCATAGTACACAAAATTTTGATCACGCGGAATATCAGTTTTAGTGGGAGCACATAATTTTTTTTTAACCATTGCTTGTTAAATAATTATGAATATGTCTAAATGAACTATTAAATTGCTGTAGATCAATGGCTCGTAATGCACCCGCTATTAACTTTGGTCCACTACATGAGAAGAAACACTTGCTTCCAATCGAAGCAACTACGCAGATTGAGTCTGTGCCGCAAGAATTGTTCTCAGGGGTATCAAGAAATACTATATTCTCCATGCTCTTCCTCCGGAGGATATCGATGACAACGCTTCTGATGCTGAAAAGAATGCTCACACCTTGTAGAGTGATGATGCAATAGTTGTTCAATGTATCATATTGACATGTATGGATCCTGAGTTGTAGAAACAATTTGATCGTACGTCAACGTACGATATAATCGTTGCACTCATAGCCATGTACAATACTCAGGCCAAGACTGAATGTTATGAGATAACAAAGGCTCTATATACTGGGTTGCGTGTATGGTAATTTAACTTTTTTTTGCCATGAATGCTACACAACCGATAAGATCTAGCTATGCAGATACAAGTGAATGATAATCCAAGATCCAGTTCTTAAGATCGTGTACCAAACACCATAGAAGCAAAAGAGGTGTTGATGAAAATGTTGATGAAGCTTGTAGAAGATCCTCATGCACAAGCCTGTGGGCGAGGATATTTCCGACTCCCTGTATCCAGCATCTTGATCCAGCAGAGTGAGGGTCTCGCGTGTTACCCCTCTGAGAGTATGCAGACATACGACATGGCCAATTTTGCAGCGGTTCGCCGTCCAGGACTAGGCGCCGCAGGTGTATATGAATATGGAGTTCTCAACACATGAGAGAGAGGGAGAGAGAGAGTAATTAGAAGCTAGATCTAATTGGGAGAGGACACCTCAAAAACCCAATTAGAAGAAGCTCTAATTCATTTAGAGGGGCTCTAATTAGACCCTCTAATTCTACTAGAAGGAGAGAGAAATAGAGAGAGATGATTGCTCTCAAAAGATATGATTTGGATGAAGCCTTGGGGGTAATTTTATAGGTGGAGGAGAGGCAGACATACCAAAGGGGGAGGAGGAGTCCTTGTTAGGCTAGGAGGATAGGCTAGCCGCATCAAGAGGTGGCCGCACCCCCTGCTTGTCTATGCTGCAGAATTTAATTTTTTTGCCCTACTGTCGCACCCGGACTTCTAAAGGATACTCGCCGTTCCGTTGAACAGTAGTAGATTGGATTACGGGGCTTACCGGCACCCGCGTCCTCTTACGAGTAGACCAACACACGTATGTGTGACAACCAACCCCTATCTGTTCAGCGTCGACGTAAACTATCTCATAGAAATCAGGATACTTCCATTGACATACTTCAAACCATACACACATGGTACGTCAACGGCATTGGAACAAGTGATATCATAACAGATCTCTACGACACAAAAGATTGAAATAAGTTGCAAATAGCTCTCACTAGAGCAGAGATAGCAAATACCATCATCCAGAGGACACATGTCCCAACAATACATCAGTACATCACAGCGGAAGCATTCAACATGTCTGAGTACAGACAAGATCCAAATAGGCCTAAGAGGCCGGAAACGAAAAGACGGAGCCCATCCACGAAGTCTCGGATCCTGCCCGGGTCTGCTATCTACTCGTCAGCAGTCTCGTCATACTCCACGTAGTACCACCATGTAGATCCTCGGAAACATAGTCTGCGGAAACCACAGCCCCAAAGGGGTCAGTACATAAACGTACTGGCAAGCAAGACTCACAGTTTACCAAAGTGTAACCCGTCATCACCAAGCACAGATGCTTTGGGTTCAACGGAAGGAAGGGGATATAAAAGATGCTGCAACTGGCTGCTCTAAACAACTACAGAGTTACTACCACTTCCGGCTAACAGAAAGGAGATAAGATCGAGTATCGTAACCAACTATAGCTAACCATCAAACAAACCCATCCTGGACCTCGCCCCTTATCCAAAGAAGCAATCCGAGGATAACTCACACAGTTGAAAAAAATGATGGTTCAGATTATTGTGTCAATAAGCCTATTACTAGTCAAGTTGTTAATCATTGGGTGTAAGGTTGTTAATCATTAGGTTTAAGTTGTCCTGAGTACTTGCTAGCCAGTACTTTCACCAAGTAGTCCATAACCGCGGAAAACACGGCTTCTCGAGAAGATTTATCCCTGCAGGGTTGCACCAATTTGGCCGTACACGCAAGAATAACCCGCCAGATGGGGATCAAACCCACCAAGCGAGGTACTCAACACAACTCAACTCTTCTTCGCATCAAGCCCAAAGAACCTTGGGCGCACGGCTAATCGAGCCCCGAAGAAAAGGGACCCTCATAGCACTCTAAGACCGTGTCCCCCTATATGCCGACTACAAAAGTTCCACCCTGGCCTGGGCTCGCAAGAACATGCATGCGGCAAATGGAAAACACGAACTAAATGAGGCGATTTGGACGAGATGCGAATCGAATCAAATTGAGGGGGCGCCCATACTCGCTTCCCACATGCGGTTAGTGCGCTCATCATGGATCAGTAGACAAGACCCTTTTCCTATTAGGGTCAACACTAGCAGGCCTCAAAACCACCCTGGGCCTCCTGCCGGTGCCTTATCATCAAATTTATTATTAATAGTAACATTAGCATGATTGATTGATTAAACATCGAGCCCCCAGAACGTAATAGAAATAGTAACAGAAAGTAACGGGTAACAGACTCGAGCAAAACAACCCTAAGCATGCTAGTAAGACACGTGCAACAAGCAATGGTTATAGGTATGGAGGTGAGGCAATATCAGGGTTAAAGGATACATGTGATAGGTTCGTAATGGAAGCAACTAACCATAGGGCTATCAGAATAGACAACGGAAAGTATCGGTAAACAATGTTGAAAGGAACACGATGGTTCATGTGAGTGATAACTTGCCTGCAAACTCAGCAGCCTGGTACTGAGCTAGATCCTCAGAAGGGGTGTCGTAAGTATCGTCGGTCTCAACGTCGTCGTGTATCCGAGAAGAAGCAAACAAACAATGCAGAAAGATAAGCAATCAATATCATGGCATAGTGCACAAACATGGGATGATGCATGTCAAATTAATTGATGCATCAGAAATAAACTAGTTGACAGGATAACATAACATGATTAAATGGACCCACATGCAATTGGATTGCATATGGAAAGCCCATGAATTATGGTTGAATTAATTGTTCTACAACTAATCATCACGTGAAAGGTGATTAGCATGATGCATGGATGAGGAAAACAACAAAATAACAACAATAGAAGCAATTGGAAATAAGGTTTACCAAGTTTAGAAATTCATTTATTAAGTTTTGGAATTTTGGTTTCTTAAAGGTGTCACACAAGCATTTGTTGTTTTCACCAATTTTAATTGTCCAAAATAGATAACAAAATTCATATTTGAGAAGAACACAAGATTTTGGGTGGATTACATGTTTCACTTGTTGAAAAAGGATTTCAAATAAAGTATTTATGAATTAAACAAGTTTAAGCAAGAATTAAATGAATTTAATTCAAACATGAACTTATTTGAATTTTTATTTGTGCAAAACATTGAGTGAAGTTCATATTTGAAAAGTTTATGCTTTTATGGTTTGAAAACATATTTTATATGTCCCAAAAGAATTTGATTTGATCAAGTTATGAATTTAGCAATATTAAATGATTTAAACAAGGTTTAAATCATTTAACCAATTTTAATTATTCAAAACATGGAACAAATTTTATATTTGGAAAGGTGGTTTAATTTTGCATGGAAAACATATTTCATTTGTTGAAATTGGATTTAAAATGAGCAAGTTATTATTTTGGCAATTTTAAATGCAATAAATAAGAAACAGTTGTTTTCAGCAATTTAAATTATTCAAAACAGCAAACAAAATTTATATTTGGAAAGTACATGAAAAGTTTATTGGAAAATATATTTAGTTTGTGGAATTTGGAATTTTTATGCTCAAGTTATGAATTTTGCAAGTTTAAGTGGATTAAGCAAGTTTTTAAATATTTCACCAATTTAAAATATTCAAAACAGTAAACAAAATTTATATTTGGATAGAGCATTTAATTTGGGACAGAAAACATATTTAAAATGTTAAAATTGGAGTTAAGATGAATTAGTTATGCAATTTACAAGATTTGGTGCAAATCTGCCATTTTTTTAGCTGCTAGGGACTTGGAAATAATTTTGCAGGGGCTAGAAATAATTGCCAGGGGCCTATGTGTGATTTCCTGGAAGTTTCTGGATCTGGAGAATTGAAATAAAAAAGAGTTTTTTATTCTGCAGGGGGTGGGATTCGATCCCCCCACCTCCTGGCTGCGCAAAGGGGTGCCTAACCAGTTGGGCTGTGCGCTGTTTGATGGTAGAAAGGGGATGCGGTGGGGGTTAAGCTGTGGTGCGCGCTGCTTTCTGAACTTAACTGAACCCGAACAGGTACTGCATCTGTTCAGATCGAGCGGGAGGTTGGCCGCCGGCAGTTCGCTGGGCGCTGTGCGGGCGGCGGGTGTGTGGGGCTGCTGGCCGTGTGCTGCGCAGGTAAGGGAGGGAGAGGAGGTACCGAGAGGAGACGGAGGAGGCTCACCTGGTGGCCTCGAGCGGACAGGAGGGAGGAGGATCGATGGGGCGGAGCAGGGAGATGCAGGAAAGGCCGGCGACATGTCGACGATGGCGGCGGCAGCTCGAGTACTCCCGGTCCGCGCCGAGGTGATGGAGAGGAAGCCCGCGTTGAGGGCTTTCCATTCCCGCCCTCACCGCGGCCGGAGGGTGACGGCAACGCCGGCGACATGGAGGCGAGGTGGAGCTTTTTTTTTCGGGTGGCTTTCAGGTGCAGACAAGAACAGAGAGCAGAGAGGGAAGGGAGGAAGAAGAGATGTCGGCGGGGTAGAGGATGGAAGAGGGGACTAGGGTTTGGCAGAGGGGAGGGCTCGGTTTTAAGATGGAGCTCGAGCTCGTACGGATGGCCATCGGGTGGAGGAGGAGGTGATCAGGTGGAGGAGATGCAGTCGTACAGAGGGATGACGCCATCGAGGATGAAGACAAGCAGCGAAGGGGTATTGGGCTAGATAGGTGGGCTTGGGTAGTGGGGTGAGAGAAAGAAAAAAATAGGTGGGCTGGCTTCTCTCCTCCTCTCAGAGTTTCCTGTTTTATTTATTTGTGCTGTTATTATTTTTTTTGCAGAATTAGGAATAGGAAGAAAAGGTGAGTTTTTGGGTTAGCAAAAATATTAGAAAAATTTGGGTTAGCTCCTTAATGGATTGGTAACCAAATGCAAGTTTGGCATTTCAAATTAATTGAATTATGGTGCTGTTTTGAATTGGAATGAATTTGATTGAAATTTGTGGTTAAGTGGTTATTGAAAACACTATTTTAATTATGGTGATCAAATGATTTTAATTGGAAACAATTGAGCACAATTGTTTTGGTTATTTCATAATTTCAAAAGTGGGTACTGTTTGCAATTGAATTTGAAATAACAATTGAATTAAGTTTGGATTAATTAAATTATTAAAAGCCATAATTTTTAATGGTTGAACCTTATGGAAAAAAAATGATTGATTTGTTTTGCAATTTTCATAACTTTCAAAAGGGTTGTTGATTTGGAAATTAATTGAATTTGAAAAGGGTTTGGTTATTGGATGCATTTTTATAGAAACAAAACAACAGTTTTGAAATCACACTTTAATGGAAACAATTGGTTGTTTTTATTTGAAATATGATTTTGGAAATTGTAACATCACAAAGATGAAACAAAAGGTTTGAATTTTGGTTTGAAATTCAAATAGAAAACAAAGGAAAACAAATGAAAACAGTTGGAAAACAAATGAAAACAGAGGAAAACAAAAGGAAAACAAGCAAAACAATTGCAATCAACATGATGCCATGATGCAAAACATAAAATAACAGAGAGCAAAACATTCTAATGTCTATTTTTCATACTTGCGATGTTACAAAACGCCCCCCTTGAAGGAATCGCGCCCCGAGATTCCTACTGAGAAAAGAAAAGGTCCGGAAACTTCTTGGGAAGATCCTCTTGAGCTGTGACACGTGAAACACATCGTGCACCTTGGTTAGCTTTTCTGGAAGTTTAAGATGACAGGCATTCCTGGCAACTCTTCTGGAAAGACGTCAGGGAATTTGGAAACCACCGGAACATTTTCAAGTAAAGGTAGAGGTTTTGTATGGAGGGTGTATAACTGAATAGAACTTGATTAATTTGGAGAATAGACTATCTGTCAGAAGGGTGGAATAGGGTTATTGATTAGACGCCGGTAGCAGAACTGAAATGGAAAACAACAACAAGATTTCAACGGACGAAAAGGATGTTGACAAGAACAGGATAACAAAGCAACATCGGGAAAACGAGATCAAAACTCCTGAGGTATTACGGAAAACCCATCCGGGCTTCTAAAGGATCAATATCTACTGCTTAAGGAATAGAGGATCTGCTTCCGGGGCTTACACGCCTCCGTTCTCAATCATGAGTAGGCAACATGATAAATCATGTCACAACCACCTCCATTCCTATGGTCTAGTAGATATAACTATCCTAGAGAAACCAGGATTCGTGAAATCCTAACTTGAAAGTTTAGATGAGAAGGGAAAACAACGTTGCACTTCCTTACCAGAAAAGGGAGGGTGGGTGGGGAAAGAAATAAAATGGCAGAATTCCTACTCTCACGTTTCATTTTTCCTATATAGCTACAAAATAGTTTCTAGACTCAACTGCGACCAGTAAAAAGGGATCCTACAGGCAGACAGGCTCTGATACCATTTGTCGCACCCGGACTTCTAAAGGATACTCGCCGTTCCGTTGAACAGTAGTAGATTGGATTACGGGGCTTACCGGCACCCGCGTTGTAAGGACCCCAGACCGGCAGTCTGAAACCCTACGTATGCATACATTCACGATCCCAGAAAGATCAGTCGTGAACAACATACACAGTTGGCACACAGAAATACATCATCCATTACACGAATACATAAAGGTATTACACAAATGATCACATGATCAAGTTTAACACAACTGCCAAAAGGGCAGGCAATTTAACAAACACAGCGGAAGACAATTAAAACACAACGTAGTTGAGCCCAAGTCACGCCTTAACCTACAGGTTGCTGACCCGGAGACGATCCTAGTTCGCAAAGCCGTCAACTCCGTACTTCTCTTCATAGATATCCTTTGGAGGCTCCTTCTCCAAATCTGATAAGTAGATACCAGGGGCGAAACCATAATGAGTACATTTGAATGTACTCAGCAAGACATCCATCATGTCACTTACCAACATGCAAATATGCTTATATGGTGGAATAGGTAAGCTATAAATAGGGTTCACTATCAATGGTGTTCATATATGATGACACCACAGTTGCAGTCAAGTTTATCTGTATCTTCGTTGAAGAAGATACTTCAGAAGAAAAATAATATAGTTTTATTTCTCTTGTAGATATCACATGTACAAGAGGTTTTGTAAAGTTTTGTTAGAGAATATTTTCTCTTTGCAAAACTTCTTGGAATCAGTTTCCAGAATTCTTGCTTAGAGTAGAAAAAGTTTTGTTTGCAAAACACTTTGTTTTGTATAACAACATCTGGCTTTTCATCATCGACGATACCTCCACGGTATAAGTTTCCGTTCCTTTCTGAACTTCACAAGTTCAACACTTCCTTTCCAAAATTCCCTTTTCAAAAACTTCCTTTTTGAAAACATTGACACAATGCTAGCTACATGGCCATTCAACTGTCCATATCCGAGGACGCGGCTTCTTCGAAAAAGTTGTACTCTGCAGAGGTGTACACATCCACCATATCCAGTACACCTCCCGTGAACAATCACGGACTGTAACAACAGTATGTAAACATCAGGTATATGATCAAAACCATCCACTATGTTCAAGCTAGAATATGCCTATCTCTCGGTTGAGTTTTACCACATCCCCGGCACCGAGCTAATCCCCGCCAAGCCAGGATGCCTCAACTGATGCATCCGGAGGGAAAATTAATCCCACACTTTATATGTCTCCACGACATTCGGTTCAGAGGATCGCATCCCCTATAGCACATTGAGATAGCACACACTAATAAGAACAAACTTCAAGTTAAGCCCCTTGCCCATGTTGGGGTAGGGTGGCAGTACGGTAAAGGTTGTCCGGCGAAGACTAGGTTATGTGTCATTTTTGAAAACACCACTTTCTCAAAAATGACCACTTCCACATTCCTCCGGAGAACAAGGATCCGCCTTTTCTTCGGGTTTTTTTCCGTAAAGCCTTTGTTTTGTAGAATCACAATTTTAGGGTGTCCACTTAGGGACTAGTATATTTGATGGTAATAAATACCATGTGGTGGCTTATGGGCTTGGTATTACCAAGTTTAACTATTGGCATGATAGTAACCTATAATATAGTATAGTAGTAAATTCCACATCAAAAATAGTTTTGATAATCAAGATTTTGTAAAACTTCAGAGGTAAAACATGCATGATAGATAATGATAAGTATTGTATCAGCAAGCATCAGGATGGCTTGCCTGGTATCTCCTTGTGTCCCTGGTTTTTGGAGTGACTGGAACTTGAGACAGAGCTTCACGACACTTCCTTCCTCTTCGTTTTCTAACGTCGTAAAAGGAATAAAGGACACACATTCAGAACCAATCAAGGCAAGCAACAATGCATAACCATTCATACAGCAAGGAAAACTAATAATGACCAATCACACAAGTATTAATTTAGGCAAACAACCAAACAAACACACTTGGCAGAAATGCCATTTAATAAGACAACTTAAGGTTGGAGGAACATATCTCACAACCTTAATATCATGGATTCAGTGGGTGTGCCACTATCATACCAAGATATTAATAAACCCAAAATACACTTAGCTTCACAAGGGTGAGACTACTAAAAGTATATAAAACATGCACAATAATAATCATGGCAATGGGTCTATCAACCACACAACAAAAAGAACAAGGTAGCTAATCTGCTAAGCCTAAATTCACATCAAGAATAAATAAGGCACATGATTTGCAAAAGTTACTTGTACAAATCAGTGAGCCTACTCAAGTGTAACAAGGTAATAGACTCATCACAAAACACACAATTTCTCATAGTGAGAACAATAGAAACAATGACTAAAAAGGAGGAATCCTATAGACATGCTTCTACTACAAGTTTGCTATGCAAGCAAGCATAATAAGTAAAGTACTAAAATGCAAACAAGGAACCATGTTATCATAATGGTAAATGAAAACATGTCCTCATGCAAGGATACACAAATATCTACCAAACACAAGTTGGCAGGAAAAATAATTCAACACAAAAACTGCTAAGGAAACTAGTACTACTTAAACATGAAGAATCAATGAATGTATTTCAATCAAGTAATTGAAATACAACCAGAGGGTCCATGTCATAAAAACAGTAGTGAAAAGCATCTATACTTGCTATAACTAAAATATCCCATTTGATAAAACAATGCATCAATTTGCAGGGCAACTCCTACATACTAGTAGTAATAAAAAGGGCATTACTAGAGGAATAAAACAACACTCCAAAGATGGATTTTTCCTAGCAAGCCACACATTATTACAACCACTTACAAACAGAAGCATACCCATTTTTGTTTAGCACAAAAATTCCCAAAGCAAAAATACTAAGCACTCATTAGTTATAGAACTATATGAAAGAAATACATCTAGTTTGGGGAAATAATGTTTCCACCAAAAATGCAATGAAACCAGTGGGTGTTCCACTAGCATAACAAAGCATTAAGAGGTCACAAAGCCTCTGGTCATACTTGACAAAAATTAGCAAAAACCTAAACTAGCACCTAGTGCAATAACAATACTAGCAGAAAATAATAGGGTGCTTAAATAAGCAAGGCAATGCTACTCATGATATTATTTTCACACAAGTGAAAAATCTAGGGGTCAAGTACTCATAAAAACATCATCAAAATGCTACTGGTCCTATGAACATAACACAAAAATAGGTGGCTACACAACCACAAATGATTATGTCAAAAATTCCACACATGAGGGAATTTTTCCATAACATTTTCATAGTCATGACAAAGCTACTCATGCTTTTCTACCAACCCAAATGCAAGCTAGCAGAGGTGATAAAAACAAAATATAAGTATCAACAATGGTGCTGTATCTAATATTCTCAACACAACAATCCAAGTGTTAGCACATAATTTATCACTCAAAAATATTATGCAAAATATTAACTAGAGAATAAACTTATGCTACTAACATAAATTCTATTTCTTCTCCACTCAAGTCCACACAATCTAACATGCTAAAATATCTAAGTAACACTTAGAAAACAAGTTCACACAACTTGTACGTGCTAGAAAACAATATTGCAACTCACAAATATATTCACACAATTTAATTATCTAAAATGCCAAAATGGCAGAAATATGCATTTTAAAGATCTGTCCACAAAATTTTCTAGGATGCTCTAAAAATTAAACCAAGCTAGGTTTGGATAGTCCTAAACATTTGCAAGACCATCCAGTTGAGTTTGCATCAAAATTCATCTTTAATTAATTTATAAAAATCACCAAAGTGCTCTCTGGTGTTTTACCAATTTGCATTCCATTTCAAAAATATTAGGAATTTGGAATCAAGGTTAATTGCTACTGTTAGGGAATTTAAAGGGCTTTCCAATTCAATTGGCCTCACTTCATTCTGAGTTGTGAAATAAAAATGGTGCTCATTTTGGTGTTTCTGGTACCTGTTGCCAAACTATTTTTCATTTCAAAACTGTTCATCCAAAAGTAGATCTACAAGTTGGAGGTGGTTTAGATTTTGTTGTTTTACAACTGTGAATTTTGGTTTGGTCAAACTCATCTTTTAGGTAGGTGTTTAGAGCCAAAAGCAATCATGCTACATTCTGTAAAAATTAAAAAGGAAAACAAGCACAGATGGGCCAGATCTGAAATTTGGGCCGGCCAGGACAAATCTCACCGCGAGTAAATCTAGCTAAAGACGCTGACCTGCGGGCCGGCCTGCCACGCGGGCAGCCACGCGGCAAGCGCGGGCTCCACCTGCCAGTTTGACCAGCCCAGCGCGGGTCCAGGGGACATGACGCGAGCGTGACCTCGCCGTGATGTCACTCGCCGGCGGGAGACAACTCCGGCGAACTCGTACATAGCGAATTCGGCCACCAAAAATCAAAATAAAAATACCTACACGCTGCTCTCGACGAGGGGAACCAACTGAGGGATGTTTCGCTTCCCGGGAGCGGCCGGAAAACAGCCGGCGACGGCGCGCGGCGGCGGCCGGACAGCGGCCTCGACACGGCGTCGATTTAGGGGGGTTAGGGAGGGGGAAAAAACGACGGGGAGGTCCCCTTGCTCACCAAGAACGTGACGGAGGACACGGAGAAGGCGGAGGAGGTTCAGGGCGGCGGGAATCCCTCGCCGGAGTTCTTCCGGAGCCGAAGAAGAACTTGATGGCGCGGGCTCCACGCGGCTTTCCTCCACGATTCCTTCTGCGGGGAGGTCTACCACGGCAAGGCGAAGAGGTAGGGCTCAACGGCTGCCGGTGGCGTGCACTCTATAGGCCGAATCGACGTTGAGCTTTTCTAGGGTTTTGGTTTGTTCTTTTTTTCGAGCACAGAGAGGAGAGAGAGCTAGAGGGTGAGAGAGAGGGAGCAATGAGCAGACAAGGCACATGGGGGGCCTCTTATCCCCCTTGATGCCTTCTAATCGAAGCAATGGAGTAGGGGTGCTGTTTCTACAGAGAGCTAGAGGTTGAAGATGACTCGGATAACATCTAGGTCCCTGGAAATTTACAAGTGGGTCCCTGTCCTCTCTGAAAATTGATGTTTTCACTAGGCAAACAAAGTTATAATTTAATTTCCTTTTGCCCAAAATTCTTATTAGTTGAGATGTACAACATAAGTGAAAATTGGCTCAATTAGATAAACTTTATAATTCAAAGTTGTTCAAATTTGAATTCTTACACAAATGGACATTGAATTTATTAGACTACTTAGGAGCTTCCAAAAATGATAATGTTTGGCACACATTCCTTATTTTATGTGTTCCTTATGTGGTAGAAAATTAAAGTCATTTTGAGTTACTTCATAGAACAAACTTGTTCAAATTTCAAAAAGGTGCTGTCAAGAAAACAGGGGTTTTTGGCAACTTAAATTATTCAAAAACTTGTGCCCTTTTGTTTTTCATCCTCATTTATGATATAGAGCATGTGGTATTTATTTCATGGCATTTGGAAAAAGTTTGTAGAACAAACTTGTTCAAAATCCCAATTGTTGTTGTGGAGAAAATTCATGTTTTAAGGGCTTTAATGGATTCAATTTTTGGTCTCCTCTTGTGTGTGTTCCTTATCTTTACCTAATATTAAAGGGAGGATTGTTTCCTTGGTTTCGTGCGTTCCTGTCTATTCTGCTTCCGTACGTTGCTGTCTATTCTGCCATCCGATCAGCGTCTGCTCAGTTAAGAGTCGCAATCAAACTACACCACCGGATCCAATCCAACTCAGCACATAGGAAAATAATCAGCTAGGAGAGGCCTGGGCAGCTGCGCCACAGGATCCTAATCCTGTTTCGCCACCGGATCCTAATCCAACTACAACTCAGCACATACGAAAATACTCAGCAGGGACAATCCTAATCCTACTCAGAGTCTGCACTTGCTGACATAAATATACATGTACGGGTGCTTCTTAGCAAGTCATATTGCCTAATCCTACTCAGCTTCTGCACTTGCTAACATAAATATACATGTGGTTTTAGGGTTTTGCAATGTTACCCTTTCGTTTTAGGGTTTCTTTCTTCCTCCTGCGGCGATCGCGGGAGTCCACCGTTTCTTCGCCGTCGACTGGGAGGCTACTGCCCGATCGACGCCGAAGTGAATCCAGCAGAGATCCTGGGAGCGTGAAGGAGTTAGGAGGTGCTGTTCCCTCCGATCATGGCGGAGAGTAGTGGGAAGGAAACGGACCCTCGGGGGACGCCGGCTGGGATGTCTTCGTCGAGTGTACGTGAAGATCCGGGGAACGTTGAGGAGATGTTGAGCCGTCTGGAGATCACGGCGGATGAAGGGGAGGCAATTGATCTATCTGGTCTGATCAAGGAGGATAGATCGTCCATGCGGTGGGCGGTGATTATTAGGGTTTGCCTGAAGAACTCCTTCAGTCACACAGCTTTTTATCAAAAGATGCAAATTGCCTGGGCTGTGGCGCAGGAGGTTTCGTTCCAAGACCTAGACGAGTTTACCTTCATTGCGCAATTCAAGTGTCTTGGTGACTGGAAGACGGCGATGCATGGAGGGCCGTGGTTGTTTCGCCGGAACGCGGTGGTTATTGAGGAGTACGATGGTCTGATGAATACAGAAAATATTCCGCTAGACTCCATTAGAGTTTGGGTGCGAATAATGGGGCTACCTGATCTAATCCGCAACTCGGATGTTACTAAGAGGCTGGCAAGTAAGATTGGAGAGGTTTTAGAAGTGGAATTGGGCATGAATGGGGTGAATTACGTCAAGTTTGTCAAGGCGTATGTGAAAATTAATCTGAAGAAACCTCTGTTACGGTTTGTGACAGGGGGAGTAGGGGCTGGCAAAGAACCGCAAAAATTTAGAATCCTTTATGAAAAATTGCCACGGTTCTGTGCACAGTGTGGAATTATTGGGCATGTCGCGGATGAGTGTGGTGACGGTGCGCATGACCCAAAGATGTTCCAGTATGGGGATTTCATGATGGTTCCTATGGAGGAGTTTTGGCAGCAGCCGAAGAGGGGTTTTGTGGTTAGACCATCAACGTCTGATGCTAGAGGAAGAGGTGGAAGAGGACGTGGTGGCCGCACTGGCTCTGTCCGTACTCGTATGGAGGAGGATAGTGAGGAACAGGATGCTGATATTGGGAAATCAGATAGCATGTGGCTGAAGAAAAGAGATATGCAAGCGAGAGACGGCCATATTAAGAATAACACACTGCTTATCACGTCATCTGCTCATGTGGATGAGATGGTACAGTCGCTGGAAGGGAAATCTGTGGGTGAAACTACACCACAGAAGGTGCAACAACCAAAACGCCACAAAGGGGGTGTTAGAAGTGATGATTTGGCGGGCTCCAAGGAGGAGTGCCGCCAGGAGCAATGAAAACCTGTGGCTATAATTGTCGGGGTTTGGGCACATCCCCGGCAATTCGACCGCTTCTGAAGATTCGGAGGCAACATAGGCCTGATATACTCTTTCTATCCGAGACTCACCTGGATCGAGAGAGTGGTGACAGACTGCGTATCCAGCTTGGGTATGCTAATATGTTCGTGGTACCAAGTAATGGTAGAGGTGGAGGGTTGATGCTATTATACGATCAACATGTGAGTATTCAATTGAAATACCAACACAAGAATTATATTGATGTGCTGGTGGCTGGTGATACACCTGATAAGGATTGGAGACTTACGGGTCTCTATGGTGAATCGGTGTGGCGACACAAACACAAAACTTGGAGCTATCTAAGGGAACTACATCGGCAAGCTAATCTGCCTTGGTTAGTTTTGGGGGACATGAATGAGATTTTATCTGAATCAGAGAAGGAGGGGGGTGCTCCACGGCCTCTATCGTATATGCAGGCTTTCAGAGACTGTCTATCTGACTGCGGCTTGGAGGACTTGGGGTTTATTGGTAATAAGTTTACATGGAAACGTGGACAGATGCGTGAACGCCTGGACAGGGCGGTTGGTAATGCAGGATGGTCTGGGTTATTTCCGCATTCTGGAGTTCATCACCTCACGGCTACAGGATCAGATCATAGACCAATCCTGGTCGATACCAATACATACGCTGCTGCGATGAGGTACTCAGTTAATCGACGGCGTTTTGAGGGGCGATGGCTGAAGGAAGAGAAGATTGGGGAGGTTGTTTCGACGGCCTGGTTGCATGCTCCACCTAATGCTCCAGTGATGTCAAAACTGGCTGCTGTACACTCGGACTTGCACGAGTGGGATCGGACAGTTCTCAAAGCACCACAAAAAAAGATTAAAGATCTTACTAAAGAGCTGGACATGTTGCTTAGTGGGCCGATGAATGATGATACAGCCCAACAGCAGATAGAGATAACTCGAAAAATCGAGGTGGCATTGGAGCAAGAGGAGGTTCATTACATGCAACGTAGCCGGGCTAATTGGCTGATGCATGGAGATAAAAACACGACGTTCTTTCATAATTATGCGAAGGTCCGTCGTAAACGGAATGCCATTTTGAAGCTCAAGAATGGAGATGGAGAATGGATAGAAGGGAATGAGGAGATGGGCTCCCTGATACATGATTATTTTTCGTCACTGTTTACTTCTGAGGTACAACAGACTGATGAAGTTTTGCTGAGTAGAGTGCTCCCGCGTGTGACAACAGAGATGAATTCAGTTCTACTCAAGCCGTATACTGTGGAGGAGGTAAAAGAGGCAATGTTTTCAATTGGTGATTTTAAAGCACCTGGAACAGACGGACTCCATGCGGTTTTTTATAAAAAAATTTGGTCTGTTGTGGGTGAGGATGTTACCCGAGAGGTTTTAAATGCGCTGAATTCTGGGTGCATCCCAAAGGAGTGGAATGAAACTGCCATAGTTCTAATTCCTAAGATACAGAGCCCGGAATTGGTTACACAATTTCGTCCTATTAGTCTCTGTAATGTGATCTATAAAGTGGTGTCAAAGGTGTTATCAAGAAGACTAAAAGTTTTGTTACCAGAGGTCATCTCGAAGACACAGAGTGCATTTGTCCCAGGGAGGTTGATAACTGATAATATCCTGGTTGCTTATGAGAGTTTTCATACTATTAAGAGTAAGAGACAAGGTAATAGAGGAATTTGTGCGGTAAAATTGGATATGCACAAAGCCTATGATCGTGTGGAGTGGGGCTTTCTTCGTGATATGATGCTGAGGTTAGGCTTCGACCAGTTATGGGTCAACCTCATCATGTCATGCGTCACCTCGGTAAATTACAGAGTGTGGTTTAACTCTGTGGAGACTGATCCATTTATTCCTACAAGGGGTATCCGGCAGGGGGACCCCTTGTCACCTTACCTATTTTTGATTTGTGCAGAAGGTTTGTCTAGTCTTCTAGCGTATGAGGAGTTGTCTGGTGGTATTCAAGGGATTAAAGTGTGCAGGAACGCACCGTCAGTATCTCACCTTCTTTTTGCTGATGATTCTTTGATCCTGATGTCGGCTGATATGTCAAACGCCACAGCTCTCCGTAATGCTCTGGATTTATATTGTGCCAGCTCTGGACAATTGGTTAGTGATGCCAAGTCTAGTATTTTCTTCAGCCCAAATACTAATGTCTTGGTCCGTGCAGATGTTTGTGTTCAACTTAATATCATGGCGGAATCATTGTCAGATAAATATCTTGGCTTACCAACGTTGGTTGGGCTTGATCGGAGTGATTGTTTTCAGCATTTGGTGGAGAGAGTCTGCCAAAGGATTGGTGGATGGAATGAAAAATTGTTATCCATGGGAGGTAAGGAGATTTTATTAAAGGCCATTGCTCAGGCGATACCGGCTTATGCCATGTCGGTGTTTAATATTCCTAAACAAATTTGCAAAGCAATCTGTAATGCTATTGCGAGATTCTGGTGGGGTGGATCTGCAACACAACGCAAGATGCATTGGATGGCTTGGTGGAAGATGAGTATCCCGAAACGTGAAGGAGGTATGGGATTTCGTGATCTACATTGCTTCAACCAAGCCATGTTAGCTAAGCAGTGTTGGCGGCTGCTAAGCGACCCAGATTCCCTGTGTGCGCAAGTCCTAAGAGCCAAATATTATCCAGATGGGGATCTGATCAATGCGACACTGAAGAAGGGATCATCGTTTACATGGCAAAGTATCATGTCGGGTCTCAAAACTTTCAAACGAGGCTGTATATGGCGCCCAGGTAACGGGAGTGCTATTAATATCTGGTCAGACTATTGGGTGCCATCGAGTCCGACACGGATGATATCATCACGTAGAGGAAATTGTGTGCTGACACGGGTGGAACAACTGATAGACCCGGTATCAGGTAGCTGGGATGAGACCCTGTTAAGAGATAATTTCGAGATGGTAGATGTGGAACGGATTTTACGTATCCCATTACCGAATTTTGGGCAGCCAGACTTCATTGCTTGGCATGCACATAAACTAGGGTGCTTCTCTGTCAAGACTGCTTACCATTTGGAGTGGAGGGCGGAATACAGAAGAAGAATTCAGAGGTCTGATTCCTCGGATCGATCATCGCCACATGAGGTTTGGAGGAGGATTTGGAAAGCAAAAGTTTCACGCAAAGTTCAAATTTTCATATGGCGAGCTTTGCATGGGATTGTTCCATGCTTATGTACACTGGCGAATCGCCATATTGGATCACTCGTCAATTGTCCAGTGTGTGCGATTAATGCAGAAGACCTACGCCACATGCTCTTTCAGTGCCCTCGATCGCTTGAGGTGTGGGAGGGCCTAGGGCTGAAGAGAGTAGTTGACATGGCGTCGAGAATGGATACATCGGGCTCTATAGTGCTGGAGGAGCTTCTGTGTTCTGCTACGCCTGGGGGAATCACATGTGATATGGACCACATTGTGGAAACGGTGATGACTACGTGCTGGTATTTGTGGTGGTCTCGTAGGCAGATTAAGAATAAGGAACCTGTGCCAAGCCCGGAGAGATCTGTGATAAATATCTCTGGAATTGTGGCTAATGGAGTGAAGCAAAAAGGTACAGGTAATATTATCCGAAGAGATGGTTGGACTAGACCGGCTTCGGGTGTTTATAAACTCAATGTTGATGCTGCATTCGATATTGACACGGGGCGTGGAGCCACTGGGGCTATTATTCGAGATGCAGGAGGGAATTTTATTGCTGCTGCATGTGACTATACTGAGTGGGCGATTGATGTTGCGTCCATGGAAGCGGCAGCGTTGCTAGCTGGTCTGAAGTTAGCAGAGTATTACGGGGCCAAAACTTTGGTTGTTGAATCCAATGCCCAGGAGGTTGTCCAAGCTGTTCTTGATCCCTCAGATTATAGAGGTACGGGTGCGGTGGTGATAGATGATTGCCGACATCTTCTTATGATGCTAGGCATGGCAACTATACAGCATTGTCCGCGAGAAGCAAATTTTGCCGCACACAAGCTTGCTCGCCACGGCTCTGAGGAGATGGTCAAACTGTGTTGGTTTGATGATCCCCCCCCTTTTCTTGTATCAGTACTTGTAGAAGACCGTGTTTTAATTCGTTAATAAAGTTGCCTTAAGTTCAAAAAAAAAACATAAATATACATGTACGGGTGCTGCTTAGCAAGTCATATTGCTGTCTTCTAACGTCGCCTCGCCCAACTGGTGTACGTCGCCTCGCCGGTATCACCGCAACTGGTACTCGCCTCGCCGGTATCACCGCTGAAAGAAAAGACAAGGACTCAGTAAGTAGTTAACTTGGGAATGCAACTTATAAACTTATATGCTAGGGTATTAAACTATGTCAGCATTCAGACTTTCTCTCTTCTTTAATATGCCCAATAATATTATGCTACCTTAGTTTTCTAGAGCCTCACGTTTAAATTGAAATGCTAAATTTTACATACACAACATGATCAGGGACAAACTAATAACTTCACTGCATGCTTCAGTTTATTCAGTAGTTTCAAATATAATAATTTTACTGCTTACTTGTTCATTCAGTAGTTTTAAATTTAATAATTTTACCTCATGCTTCAGTTCATTTTCAAATATTATAGAACGAGAGAACAAGTAATGCGGGCTTCATTTCATTGATATGATCCAGGTTTGATGATTATAGTATACAAACTCTCATGCAGGCAAACCATTTAGATCGCACTGTCAAGTCATGGATGTCAAAGAAGAAAGAAGGAAAAGAGATAGAGAGCGCTATGCACGGATGAGTGATGAAGAGAAGCAGCAAAAACTTAAAAAACGACGTGAAGCCTATCAGCAAAAAAAAACACAGGAGACAGAACAAAGGAAAAGCTACACACAAGAAGAAAAGCAAGAAATACTGAAAAAACGTCGCGAAGCCTATGAGCAAAACAAAACAAAAGAGCCCGAACAAAAGACCAAAAGATGTGCACAGGATAGGCAAAGATATGCAAACATGCAACCTGAACAGAGGAAAGCTAGAATAGACCAAATTACAGTTAACCGTGATCTGAAGCGCAACACGCCATGCAAAGAATCAATTGCAATGGTGAACCCTGCCTATATCGCAACAGAAGAGGAAGAAAGTAGATCTACCTTAAATGTAAGACAAAGAAAGCATGTGACGCCAGGAGAAAGACAAACATTGCTAGACCGTCGTAACGAAAAATTCTCTACAAAACAGAGGAAAATTGTATCGGTGTCATCACAACAAGATACAACCATATTGAGCAACGACAACGATGACATAGAACCTCTAAAGCAAACAGAAGTCATGATCAAAGGTAATGCTTTACATTTTATTCAATACTAAAGAATTCACAAATAATATACAGTATGTACAACTAAACATGTTTCATGGACAGGCATCCCCTATTCATTTTGTCCAACAAACAAAGACATATATACAGGGGCACAATCATTCAACAAAGACGATGAACACCATAAGGCTGTCGATTTAATACTTTCCATGATGAAAAATGGCAATGGTGACATAGAACCTCTAAAGCAGCACGAAGACATGATTAATGGTAATACTCCAAATTTTATATGTAATACTCATATATCCTCAAAACAATATAAAGCATGAACAACTAACCATCTACTATGGACAGATATGCACTCTTCATTGTGTCCATCCAACAATGACAAAGATGCACCAGCAAAATCATTCTGCAATGATGACCAAGGTAAGGTTATAGATTTCATGCATATTCTTATGAAACACAAACAATAGTCTATAATAAAAATTACTACACAGGTAATGATGATGTCATATTTGAGCAAGACACGAGCGAGGATGAATACATGTTATCCGAGGGTCAAGGTATGCGGAATACAATTTAAAAGATATTTGCATTATTGTATTACTCATTTACTAAAAAAAATCTGCAAAAAAAACCCAGAATGGGAGAGAGAAGTTGAAGTCGAAATAACAGAGTACGAGGATTGTGACAAACCTGATCCATATGATCAGGTCTACAGCAACATACCAGATAGCACACACATGCTCAAGACCGAAGAAAATTGCAGATTCTGTGGTGCGAAAAAAATTCAGTATGAATCTACGGGGTTATGCTGCAGGAAAGGACAGATAAAACTAGCCAATCCAGAGACAACACCTGAACTCATGAGACTTTGGACGAGCAGCGACTCTGATGCAAGCTACTTCAGAGACAATATAAGATTTTTCAATGGTCACTTCTCATTTACTACTCTATACTGCCACCTTGACGGAGACACAACTGACATTCGAACAACCGGTATTTACACCTTTCGAGCTCATGGTCAGATCTATCATAATATACACTCATTTGCTAATAGTCGCTTAGATCCAAAGCATTTGGAGCTATACTTCTATGATGATGATCCAACCTTAGAACATCGGTACCGCCGTTGTCGCGAGGAAACATACGACCAAGACAAGCACATAGTCGGCATAATAACCAACATTCTACGCAACAACCCGTACTCAACACAATTCAGGAGTTTGGGACAAGCCGAAAACCTTGACGACTACACGCTCATCTTGAACCTTGACCAAAGATTGGACCAGAGAACATACAATGCACCTATCACTTCAGAGGTAGCAGCAGTGTGGATCGAAGGAAATGAAAGAAGAAATACTTTTGACAGGAACGTAATACTACATGGGAACAACAATGAAATACAAAGCATTCGATCTTATTATGGTTGCTATGATCCACTATCGTATCCTTTGTTTTTTCCAAGAGGCGAATTGGGTTGGCATGCGAAGATCCCAAAGGCAAATACAAAAGAGGAAGATGTGAAAAGGGCAGGTGCGGAAGATAATGAGGATGACGTTGACCCAGGTTAATATTTCATATATTACTATATTAAAAATTAAGTAATGATACTATTTCAAATGCAACTAACTTTTTATGTCGCCATTTTTGGAACAGATGCAAACAGTAGCTGTGGGTAACCATGAAAGAATATTACTGCTACAAATTACATACGCGACCAAACATTTTCAACCCAATATTATATGGCGGTCGGTTACTCCAACAGTTTGTTGTAGATACATACATCAAGATTGAGAGCTCCAGACTAGACTACATGTGGCATCATCAGAAACAAATAAGGGCAGATCTATACCAAGGCCTTCTGGATAGCATTCAAGCTGGAGAACAAAACGGAAATGCAGTTGGAAAACGAACAGTACTCGCCTCATCATTTATTGGAGGGCCACGAGATAAACTTCGTCGGTATTTAGATGCAATGGCTTTAGTTAGAAAATATGGAAAGCCAGACATATTCCTCACCATGACATGCAACCCCAACTGGGAAGAAATTACACGTGAACTACAGTGTGGACAGACACCACAAGATCGCCCAGATATCGTCGTCCGTGTTTTTAGGGCAAAGCTAGAAGAAATGAAGAAGCAACTCTTTGAGAAGAGCATTCTTGGACAGGTTAAAGCATATACCTATGTTGTAGAGTTCCAGAAGAGGGGATTACCACATGCTCACTTCCTACTGATCATGACCGGAAAATACAAGTACACATGTCCAGAACAGTATGATAAAATCATCTCCGCTGAGCTCCCTAACAAGCACAAGTACCCAGAGCTATACAAAATGGTAATAAAACATATGATGCATGGTCCTTGCGGTGCATTGAATAAAAATTGTCCATGCACAAAGAATCGCACATCATGCAAGAACAATTATCCAAGGACATTTATCGAAAATACAATTCAAGGGAAGGACTCCTACCCAATATATAGGAGACGCAATGATGGTCGAACCGAAACAGTCCGAAAATGCACGCTAGATAACAGGTGGGTCGTTCCTTACAACCCCTATCTATTGAGGATGTTCAACTGTCACATAAATGTTGAGATATGCTCAAGCATTAAAGCCGTTAAGTACCTGTTCAAATACATCTACAAGGGACATGACCGAGCATCTATATCCGTGACAGAAAAAGTCAGTGAAGCCGAAATCGACGAGATTCAACAGTACAGAGATGCACGCTGGGTGACACCTCCAGAAGCCCTATGGAGAATATATGGATTTGAACTAAGCAAAATACATCCATCAGTCATGCAACTGCAGCTACATCTCCCAAATATGCACATGGTTTCATATAATGGCAATGAAAATATAAACAACGTTATCAACCGTGGTGGCACAGATAGGTCGATGTTGACCGCATACTTTGAAGCAAACAGATTACATGAGAAATCACAAGGCATACTATACAGGGACTTCCCAGAACATTATACTTGGCAAAAAACAGGGAAGTTTTGGCAAGAGAGGAAACGAAAACGTACGTTCCAGGTTGGCAGGATAGTCTCAGCACATCCAGCTGAAGGAGAGCGATACTATCTCCGAGTTCTCCTAAACCACGTGACATGCGCCACAAGTTACGAAAACCTACGAACAGTTGATGGACAAGTAATGCCAACCTTCCGTGAAGCTGCGGAAAAAAGAGGACTAATTGAGGCAGACAACACACTAGATGACTGCATGACAGAGGCAGAGTTGTTTCGGATGCCATCATCACTACGACGTCTATTCGCGACAATCCTGGTGTTTTGTGAGCCTAGCAACGTCCGCGGCCTCTGGGAAAATCACCTAGAAGCAATGTCTGACGACTACAACCGAAACTGCAAATGCAAGCACACGGTCGAACAGATGGTACTGAAAAATATCAGGGACATGTTGCAATCAATGGGAAAAGATATCCGGTCATTTCCTCTGCCCCAGATTGACAAACAGTATGACACGACAGATGCTATACCTAGAGAGATCGCTGAGGAGCTTTCTATCAAGGTGAACACTGAGGACGCATCATTGCATAAGAACCTAAACAAAGAGCAGAGGATGGCCTACAACGAAATCCTAGCCACGATTGACAGCCATAAAGGAGGCATATTCTTCGTCGATGGACCAGGAGGCACGGGGAAAACATTTCTTTACAGGGCACTCTTAGCCACGGTACGCAGCCAAGGAAAAATTGCTCTGGCGACAGCCACTTCAGGTGTTGCAGCTTCCATAATGCCAGGAGGAAGGACCGCACACTCGAGATTCAAGATTCCATTAAAAATAGACAATGGAGCTATTTGTGGATTCACAAAACAAAGCGGACCAGGAAGGCTACTAAAAAAAGCATCACTGATAATCTGGGACGAAGCATCTATGACTAAGAGGCAAGCAGTTGAGGCGCTAGACAAAAGCTTGCGGGACATAATGGATGAACCGGATCTTCCATTTGGTGGAAAAACCGTCGTCTTTGGAGGTGATTTTAGACAAGTACTCCCTGTTGTCCGAAAGGGTACAAGAGCCCAGATAGTAGATGCATCACTGCGCAGGTCAGAGCTATGGAATTGCATGCGTCAAATGAAGCTTGTGCGCAACATGAGAGCTAAAAACGACCCAGGTTTTGCGGAATACCTACTGCGCATTGGAAACGGCACCGAGGAGACAAATGATAACGGAGAAATACTACTACCTCCAAGTATATGTGTGCCAAATAAGGCGGATGATCATGCCCTCAATAGACTCATTGACCATATCTACAAAACGGATGGTGCTTGTCTACAAGATCCAAAATACGTCACATCGAGAGCAATTTTATCCACAAGGAACGACTGTGTAGACAGAATCAACCTAAAAATGATTGATCGCTTCCAAGGAGAGGACATGGTATACCACAGCTTCGATTCTGTAGAAGACGACCCACATAACTACTATCCCCAAGAATTTCTAAACACCCTTACCCCAAACGGACTGCCTCCACATATGCTAAAGCTAAAGATCAACTGTCCAATCATTTTACTCAGGAACATTGACCCCGCTAATGGACTCTGCAATGGCACAAGGTTGGTCGTACGTGGATTTCAGAAAAATGCAATTGATGCAGAAATTGTCTTAGGGCAGCATTCCGGAATGCGGGTTTTCTTGCCTCGAATACCATTATGCCCCTCTGACGATGAAATGTTCCCGTTCTATTTCAAGAGGAAACAATTTCCAGTCAGGCTGAGCTTCGCAATGACAATCAACAAATCACAAGGTCAGACAATACCAAATGTCGGCGTCTACTTACCTGAACCAGTTTTCTCACATGGTCAACTATATGTCGCACTTTCTAGAGCAACCGCGGCAACGAACATAAAGGTACTTATAGGAATACACAATGAGGAGAAGGAGAAGGGAAAAAAGGAGAAGAAAACGAAGGAGAAGAAAAAGAAGAACAAAAACAATACAATCGAGACATACACAAAGAATATTGTGTACACGGAAGTCCTCACGGAATAGGTTATGCAGGCTTTGATAAAATTCTAATAGTATATTATTATGTATGGGCATAACTTATCATGGGTTTAAACTAAAGGCAAAGGCGGTGGATTTTTCAAGCCAATTACGTTGTCCTTATTGATAATTTCAATTAGCCTGTTATTGTTTTTGTCGACACTCTACATGTATGTACTAATTCAGTACATACTTAGCTAGCTTTATATCTGCATTAGCTGCCGAATTTAAACTTCCTACACTAGATCCGGTACCCCCTATTTGTCTGGTCCTTCTACATTTGAACATTATTAAGCAGTGGAACAATCCTTACGAAAAAAAGTCAGTTTAACTATCATTCATGGTGATTATTGTGAGATTTCAGAACTCAAATCCCAAGTTAAACAAGAAACGTGTACTACCTGTACCAATATTTCTGTACTTTTCTGTATGTATACAGCCTACAGTGGTATATGACTGTTTTTCTAATCAATAAGGCACACAGAATTTTTAGATAGACGAGTACAGATCTACCTCAATTTTACAGTTGTATGAAGACCATGAAGGGGAGGGGACTCACCGTGGCCATGGAACCGTAGACCATGCCGCCGTGGACTTGCATGTGGATGAAGGATAGAGCGGCCAGTAGGGGCGGGGAAGCGACCTGCCACAAGCACTGACACCTCCAGTCCGCACGCGGCGCCGTCGAGCGCCTGCTGGAAGGTAGGACGGAGAGTTGGGCTCACATGGATTGGAGTGGATGGGGATGGCCAGCACGAGAGGGAAGGTAGCAGGAGGGGATGGAGGAGGTTGGGAGCCCGGCGGTGAGAAGGGAGTGAGGGGGTGTAGGGGAGGAAGGAGATGCAAAGGATTGTGCCTCCGATGCACTTGCTGTGTGTGCAAGAAATTCAGAGGAGAAACAAAGACGGGAAAAGGGCATCTGGTTCGTGCTGTTTGGCTGATGCCCTTTTTTAATCCCAAATTCCCAATGCCGATTCCTACCTATTTCTAGCTATACGACTCCTCCTTGCTAGATTTGTCATATGTTTAACCTGCTCATATAGCTCTTCTCGCTAGCTTCTAAATGAGATAAACTGAAAAATAATCAAAGAGAAAAACAAATAAATGGTCAAATTAAATCAATTTATTAAACATTAAAACTGTGTGCTTTTAATCTATTTTTTAAGTCATGAACCGGATGCTAAAAAAAAATGCCCCATTTTAGGTACCAGTGTTTTTACAAGGAGAAACATGAAACCGATTCTTTTAAAACAAACCGCCGGGCTTGCGACCATCCTCTGAAACGTTTGGAAGGCGCGGAACGATGCCGTCTTGAACGGTTCTGTCTGTGCTCCCCACGTGGTGGTCCGTCGCGCGGCCGATGACCTACTCCTCTGGCGTTTTCGTTTCCCTGTTAGTAGCCGTGTTGATATTGATAACATGCGTACTTTCTTCCTCTCCTGTTGTAACGATTCTTGATTTGCTCTCACCTTTGTTCCCCTGTAAGGTCCTATGGTTCTCAACACTGTGACCGGTGTGTGTTCAAGTAATATAATAAGCGGTGGGGTTTACCCCCCTAAGTTCTCGAAGAAAAAAAATTAAGCATGACATTATCAGCTCCACCTATCGGCGACCCTCATTGACGGGCATCTTGCATGAGAGAACATATCAGATCGATTTAAGCCAAAATTTTAATCACTCTGACCTTGATCTTGCCAAAAATAAATCCCCGTTGCAACGCACGGGCATTTTTGCTAGTTTGATATAAGGAAGCAATGGTATGAATTTCAAATCATTTTAAGAAAGTTTCCAATAGTAACTTGTTTTAGTTTTCTGTTTCTGGAAATATTGGAATTTCTATTTAATAAGGCACTTGGCTTTTCTTTAACAATGCTTTGCCAAAATATTTGTGTGACTAGAGATAGCAAGTCAATGCTCTCCAATACCTTTGTTTTTAATCTTGCAAGGTTGGAAAAACATTTGATAATATTTTGGTGAAGCATTTAAGAATGTCTCTTTTTCTGATAATCTTTTAGGGAAATTTTATTAAGTGTTTCCTCTTTCTTAACTTAGGCCTTGAAATAATATTCAACAAGTATGGGATTCCTAAGATGTTTTTGGAAAACTCTTTGATCAATATTTACTTTAGAAAATATTGCCAAAGTCATTGGAACAATATGTTGAATGTTTTGTTTTCAATTTCTTAGCCATGTAAGTTTATATAATTAGTTTGTTTAGTTGCACTCAAACAAAATACAATCAAAGTTTAATTGTCACAATCAAAGTTTAATTGTCAAGAAATTAGCAAAACAACTGTGTTATCAGGTATTCCAAAATTGGGATGTGACACGCGTCCTCTTACGAGTAGGCCAACACACGTATGTGTGACAACCAACCCCTATCTGTTCAGCGTCGACGTAAAATATCCCATAGAAATCAGGATACTTCCATTGACGTACTTCAAACCATACACACATGGTACGTCAACGGCATTGGAACAAGTGATATCATAACAGATCTCTACGACACAAAAGATTGAAATAAGTTGCAAATAGCTCTCACTAGAGCAGAGATAGCAAATACCATCATCCAGAGGACACATGTCCCAACAATACATCAGTACATCACAGCGGAAGCATTCAACATGTCTGAGTACAGAGAAGATCCAAATAGGCCTAAGAGGCCAGAAACGAAAAGACGGAGCCCATCCACGAAGTCTCGGATCCTGCCCGGGTCCGCTATCTACTCGTCAGCAGTCTCGTCATACTCCACGTAGTAGCCACCATGTAGATCCTCGGAAACGTAGTCTGCGGAAACCACAGCCCCAAAGGGGTCAGTACATAAACGTACTGGCAAGCAAGACTCACAGTTCACCAAAGTGTAACCCGTCAACACCAAGCAAAGATGCTTTGGGTTCAACGGAAGGAAGGGGATATAAAAGATGCTGCAACTGGCTGCTCTAAACAACTACAGAGTTACTACCACTTCCGGCTAACAGAAAGGAGATAAGATCGAGTATCGTAACCAACTATAGCTAACCATCAAACAAACCCATCCTGGACCTCGCCCCTTATCCAAAGAAGCAATCCGAGGATAACTCACACAGTTGAAAAAAATGATGGTTCAGATTATTGTGACAATAAGCCTATTACTAGTCAAGTTGTTAATCATTGGGTGTAAGGTTGTTAATCATTAGGTTTAAGTTGTCCTGAGTACTTGTTAGCCAGTACTTTCACCAAGTAGTCCATAACCGCGGAAAACACGGCTTCTCGAGAAGATTTATCCCTGCAGGGTTGCACCAATTTGGCCGTACACGCAAGAATAACCCGCCAGATGGGGATCAAACCCACCAAGCGAGGTACTCAACACAACTCAACTCTTCTTCGCATCAAGCCCAAAGAACCTTGGGCGCACGGCTAATCGAGCCCCGAAGAAAAGGGACCCTCATAGCACTCTAAGACCGTGTCCCCCTATATGCCGACTACAAAAGTTCCACCCTGGCCTGGGCTCGCAAGAACATGCATGCGGCAAATGGAAAACACGAACTAAATGAGGCGATTTGGACGAGATGCGAATCGAATCAAATTGAGGGGGCGCCCATACTCGCTTCCCACATGCGGTTAGTGCGCTCATCATGGATCAGTAGACAAGACCCTTTTCCTATTAGGGTCGACACTAGCAGGCCTCAAAACCACCCTGGGCCTCCTGCCGGTGCCTTATCATCAAATTTATTATTAATAGTAACATTAGCATGATTGATTGATTAAACATCGAGCCCCCAGAACGTAATAGAAATAGTAACAGAAAGTAACGGGTAACAGACTCGAGCAAAACAACCCTAAGCATGCTAGTAAGACACGGGCAACAAGCAATGGTTATAGGTATGGAGGTGAGGCAATATCAGGGTTAAAGGATACATGTGATAGGTTCGTAATGGAAGCAACTAACCATAGGGCTATCAGAATAGACAACGGAAAGTATCGGTAAACAATGTTGAAAGGAACACGATGGTTCATGTGAGTGATAACTTGCCTGCAAACTCAGCAGCCTGGTACTGAGCTAGATCCTCAGAAGGGGTGTCGTAAGTATCGTCGGTCTCAACGTCGTCGTGTATCCGAGAAGAAGCAAACAAACAATGCAGAAAGATAAGCAATCAATATCATGGCATAGTGCACAAACATGGGATGATGCATTTCAAATTAATTGATGCATCAGAAATAAACTAGTTGACAGGATAACATAACATGATTAAATGGACCCACATGCAATTGGATTGCATATGAAAAGCCCATGAATTATGGTTGAATTAATTGTTCTACAACTAATCATCACGTGAAAGGTGATTAGCATGATGCATGGATAAGGAAAACAACAAAATAACAACAATAGAAGCAATTGGAAATAAGGTTTACCAAGTTTAGAAATTCATTTATTAAGTTTTGGAATTTTGGTTTCTTAAAGGTGTCACACAAGCATTTGTTGTTTTCACCAATTTTAATTGTCCAAAATAGATAACAAAATTCATATTTGAGAAGAACACAAGATTTTGGGTGGATTACATGTTTCACTTGTTGAAAAAGGATTTCAAATAAAGTATTTATGAATTAAACAAGTTTAAGCAAGAATTAAATGAATTTAATTCAAACATGAACTTATTTGAATTTTTATTTGTGCAAAACATTGAGTGAAGTTCATATTTGAAAAGTTTATGCTTTTATGGTTTGAAAACATATTTTATATGTCCCAAAAGAATTTGATTTGATCAAGTTATGAATTTAGCAATATTAAATGATTTAAACAAGGTTTAAATCATTTAACCAATTTTAATTATTCAAAACATGGAACAAATTTTATATTTGGAAAGGTGGTTTAATTTTGCATGGAAAACATATTTCATTTGTTGAAATTGGATTTAAAATGAGCAAGTTATTATTTTGGCAATTTTAAATGCAATAAATAAGAAACAGTTGTTTTCAGCAATTTAAATTATTCAAAACAGCAAACAAAATTTATATTTGGAAAGTACATGAAAAGTTTATTGGAAAACATTTTTAGTTTGTGGAATTTGGAATTTTTATGCTCAAGTTATGAATTTTGCAAGTTTAAGTGGATTAAGCAAGTTTTTAAATATTTCACCAATTTAAAATATTCAAAACAGTAAACAAAATTTATATTTGGATAGAGCATTTAATTTGGGACATAAAACATATTTAAAAATTTAAAATTGGAGTTAAGATGAATTAGTTATGCAATTTACAAGATTTGGTGCAAATCTGCCATTTTTTTAGCTGCTAGGGACTTGGAAATAATTTTGCAGGGGCTAGAAATAATTGCCAGGGGCCTATGTGTGATTTCCTGGAAGTTTCTGGATCTGGAGAATTGAAATAAAAAAGAGGTTTTTATTCTGCAGGGGGTGGGATTCGATCCCCCCACCTCCTGGCTGCGCAAAGGGGTGCCTAACCAGTTGGGCTGTGCGCTGTTTGATGGTAGAAAGGGGATGCGGTGGGGGTTAAGCTGTGGTGCGCGCTGCTTTCTGAACTTAACTGAACCCGAATAGGTACTGCATCTGTTCAGATCGAGCGGGAGGTTGGCCGCCGGCAGTTCGCTGGGCGCTGTGCGGGCGGCGGGTGTGTGGGGCTGCTGGCCGTGTGCTGCGCAAGTAAGGGAGGGAGAGGAGGTACCGAGAGGAGACGGAGGAGGCTCACCTGGTGGCCTCGAGTGGACAGGAGGGAGGAGGATCGATGGGGCGGAGCAGGGAGACGCAGGGAAGGCCGGCGACATGTCGACGATGGCGGCGGCAGCTCGAGTACTCCCGGTCCGCGCCGAGGTGATGGAGAGGAAGCCCGCGGTGAGGGCTTTCCATTCCCGCCCTCACCGCGGCCGGAGGGTGACGGCAACGCCGGCGACATGGAGGGGAGGTGGAGCTTTTTTTTTTCGGGTGGCTTTCAGGTGCAGACAAGAACAGAGAGCAGAGAGGGAAGGGAGGAAGAAGACATGGCGGCGGGGTAGAGGATGGAAGAGGGGACTAGGGTTAGGCAAAGGGGAGGGCTCGGTTTTAAGATGGAGCTCGAGCTCGTACGGCTGGCCATCGGGTGGAGGAGGAGGTGATCGGGTGGAGGAGATGCAGTCGTACAGACGGATGACGCCATCGAGGAAGAAGACAAGCAGCGAAGGGGTATTGGGCTAGATAGGTGGGCTTGGGTAGTGGGCTGAGAGAAAGAAAAAAATAGGTGGGCTGGCTTCTCTCCTCCTCTCAGAGTTTCCTGTTTTATTTATTTGTGCTGTTATTATTTTTTTTGCAGAATTAGGAATAGGAAGAAAAGGTGAGTTTTTGGGTTAGCAAAAATATTAGAAAAATTTGGGTTAGCTCCTTAATGGATTGGTAACCAAATGCAAGTTTGGCATTTCAAATTAATTGAATTATGGTGCTGTTTTGAATTGGAATGAATTTGATTGAAATTTGTGGTTAAGTGGTTATTGAAAACACTATTTTAATTATGGTGATCAAATGATTTTAATTGGAAACAATTGAGCACAATTGTTTTGGTTATTTCATAATTTCAAAAGTGGGTACTGTTTGCAATTGAATTTGAAATAACAATTGAATTAAGTTTGGATTAATTAAATTATTAAAAGCCATAATTTTTAATGGTTGAACCTTATGGAAACAAATGATTGATTTGTTTTGCAATTTTCATAACTTTCAAAAGTGTTGTTGATTTGGAAATTAATTGAATTTGAAAAGGGTTTGGTTATTGGATGCATTTTTATAGAAACAAAACAACAGTTTTGAAATCACACTTTAATGGAAACAATTGGTTGTTTTTATTTGAAATATGATTTTGGAAATTGTAACATCACAAGGATGAAACAAAAGGTTTGAATTTTGGTTTGAAATTCAAATAGAAAACAAAGGAAAACAAATGAAAACAGTTGGAAAACAAATGAAAACAGAGGAAAACAAAAGGAAAAGAAGCAAAACAATTGCAATCAACATGATGCCATGATGCAAAACATAAAATAACAGAGAGCAAAACATTCTAATGTCTATTTTTCATAATTGGGATGTTACACCTACATAGTTCGCCATGATCGCTATGCAGATAACAAGGCATGACCATACATGCAAGGATGAGAATCACATCTCACCACACAGTGTATTCGATGCAGTTGTCAAAGAGAACAATTGTATATCCTCACAACTAGGCCTAGTTGCAAGGATCCCGCTAAGTCTTTCCTCGTCAAGGATCACACATGTAATCCCTCTTATGGTGTGTATGCGTACGCTTGTGTCAACCAGTCATCTCTCCACCATCCAGGAATCGTCACCGATGAAGAGAGACAACCTTCCAGTGTTGCTAATTGGTAGCTCTAATCAACTGTGATTAGAGCTATATGAAGCTAGAAATTATCAACAAATGAGAGAGAAGAGCTGATTAGAGTTAGGTCTAATCGGGAGAGTGGAACTCTAAACCCAATTAGAAGAGGCTCTAATTTGATCCAATTAGACCCTTTAATTCTACTAGAGAGAGATAGAGAGAGAGAGGCTTGAGAGCCAATTGTATGTTTTGCCTTGATCCTTGGGGTCATTTATATAGTAGGAGGAAGAGGGAGACTTTCCATATGGGACGGCGGAGTCATAGTTGTGCTAGGAGGAGATGGCCGCACCATAGGAGGTGGCCGCACCCCTCCTCCCTAGCCCAACACGGATTGGACATGTGGAGTCGAATCCCACCTCCCTCCTTTCATTTTTCCTTTTTCTTTACTCCTTTTTCTCTTTAATAAATTCAGAAAAAATACCAGCACGATGAGTACCAATACATGGTGCCACTGGGCCCAACTGGCAACCCCTAAAATCAGGTTGCGGCCATGAGGGGGATTTCTGCCCCCCTCTAGCACTCCCCCTTTATGGAAAGTCCCCTGAAACTCTTCTGGAACAATATAAACCCAGTAGATAAAATCATCGATATTATCTACTGATCTGAGACATCTCATGTTCGCCATTACCTCTCATATAAATTCTACCTAACACCGGCATAATTTATCTCTAATAGTAACTTCCCCGAAACCACTCCGATTGACACCGGACTTGTTTTGTGACATCGTAATGACATCGACCAATCATAAAACGAATAACAACATATTAATTCTCTCAATTAAAGGTTGGCATGGCTTAAGCGTGTGACACATAAAGGATCTATAACACACAGACATGTTAGCGAACTTACCGACCAATAACCAGTAGCGGGACCGTGGACGTCCATGATGGCTCCTCTGTGTTCAAGAAAAACGAGGGAACGTTCACTGAACTTATTACCTTAACTTCATGATACCAAGTATATCACGAGGTGAGACTCTATGATTTTATCTGATCAAACTCTTTGATCATAACACATAGAACTCGTTACCGCTGTCTTCCTATTTTCTCATCAATATCCCCGATGTCCTTGTGATAAATCACACTATGTCTGGCTAGAAGATTTGACAACAGTGATACTAAGAGGGCCTAGAATGTGTATCTCTCTATCATCTAGAGGAATTAACTACTAGTCTTGAATGATCTCACTTCCATTACACTTTCTATCTCATACCCATATATCATCATTATTATCCCCCAGTTACGGCAAGACGGTTGATGATATCTAAAGCATAAATTTTGATCACGCAGTCACTAGATATTATCATAGTATAGGAATTATAGTCAATGGCAACTTCGTATGTATTTTGCTAAATATATCGTATTGTTTAGTCTCCTTTAACAACAACATATACTTGGGTCGTTTTAGTACTACTGTTACCCTAGCAATAAATCTTATGTTTTGCTAGACTTTTTAACCAAGTCCATGATTAGGAAAATGTGGTCACCTGATAAACCATAAGCTAATATTAAAGACAAGATTAGGAACTCTTGTTTGTTTATGTCTTCACACCTGCACAAATATTTTCTTTTGGAAACTCACTTTTCAAGTGCTATAGCGGTTATAGAATGATGACATAAAATTAATTCTAAACGTGGAGATAGAATAATAACTGAATATTATTGTCTCTAGGGCATACCCCCAACAACCCGCTCCCCTAGCACAACTCGGATTAGACTCCTTGTGGAGTCCAACTGCACCTCCCTTCTTCCTTTTTTTCATTCCCCCTTTTTATTTTCTCCTTTTCCTCTCCAATTAAATTGAGAAAATTAATTGGATGTAAATTACTTGGATGAAAATTACTTGTATGTAAAAATTAGGTGCGGCCAGGAGTAACTCGGCCCAAAGGACGCTGCGCAAGACCCGGCTTAAGATAAAGGAGTTTCTAGAAGGCCCAGGAACGTAGGCCTCGTAACCCGGATTGTGGGTTACGATAAGGAGGTTTAGGGTTTATAAGCAGTGTCCGGGTAGGATTCAGAGTACGCCTTGGAGAGTAGGCCAGGGGGTCCGGATATTATATAAGCCGGCCTCTAGGGTTAGACAGAGAGAGATCCAAGAGTTCGAGCAATATCGCTAGGTATCGAGTATCCAGTGTAACAAGAGAGTTGAGTTAATATATCTAGATCGGAGACTCGGCGACTTGATTGCCGGCTACCAGATCGCATACCATCATGTTTTCCCTTGAGCTAAACCCTCTCCCAAACACCAGAGTCGAATTGCCCCAAGATAAGTTACCCCCGGTAACGTCTGCCGTGATTATCCCACGACAGTTGGCGCCCACCGTGGGGCCTACGTCCAAGGGTGTTTACATCACGGGAGAAGCTCGGAAGAACATGGAGAACCTTGTCATCGGCGAGATCTACACCGACCACGAAGGAGAGAAGATGGTGGACGATTTCGGCTGGGGGCCAGAATCGGATCTGCTCGAATCCGGATCTGTCGTGACAATCGGCCAGATCAACGTCTTCATCGGCATGGTACGTGCGTCCGGTTCAATCCCTGACGATTTCGGATTTGATTCTGTGTCAGGGGAAGCTACCCACGTTCAATCAGATGGGGAAGAATCGGTCGGGACGGTAGATCCTACAGAAGAGCCCCCCACGAAGAGGGAATAGCCGGAGGAGCCAGCATGGACCCCGCGCGGCCGGGTCACGAGAGAAGATGATACCGAGTCCATCCTGCATCTGCTGGAGAACCGGTACGAGGAAAATAGCAGCGAAGAGGAAGAGTACGAATCTGCGCCAAGCATTACGCGCCAGGTTGCGGTTTACACGGCCCCGGCGATCAATCTTAATCAGGGGAACGTGACCGCGGCCACAGTCGGAACAGCACCAGCATTAGCCCAACAGCAAGGTCCGGTTGACGGAAACCCGGTCTTAACCCGGGTCGACGGAGAATCGGCATCAGTTACCAGCCACGCGGCGGACAGCAAGCTGCAGGCAAACATGTTCGGATATCTCGCAGACCGGACGCCAGGGGCGGGTCCTTCAAACCCGCAACACCCGGCCCTATTCAACAACAACTTGATTCTGGATCCAACCGTTTTAGCCACAGTTATTACTCCGGAAAACGCGGCGGAACGCGTCAGAGATCTGGACATAGCCCGCCGTGCATTGGAGCAACAGAGAAGGCAAGTAGAAGCAGAAAGGCAGGGGATGGCCACCCGCCAATGTGAGCTGGATGCATTGGAAACCCGGCTCCGAGAAGAGACAACCAGGGTGCGTCAAAGGCACCAAACCATGTTACCAGCAACAGGTGGAGTTATAAACCCGACCAACCTATTTATCACACCTCAGGATCAACCGATTCCGGCAGCAAACCAAGGAACCGTACATCAACCTGCAACTAGAGGAGCACAGCCGGCAAACATACAAGCCGGGTTACCCACATTGCAGACTGGAGCCACTGTCGGCAATACATTACCACCACCACCACCATCGCGATTTCGCACACCAGCAGGTCATTACAACAACCCCATGGATAATGTGTACGCAGCAACGCTCGCATTGAATCAAATCCCCGTGAGAGAGTCACCCCACGCAGAGGAGACCCGGTGGGCGATAGATCTATTGCGCACTGCGGTAGCGCAGCAAGTTAATTACCCGGATCACAGAAGTGGAATGCATGGGACACCATATATCAGCCAGCAACGAGGCAATACCGGCAATATCCAGACAAGTTCGGCGCGGCGGAGGGAAGAGCAGCAGCAAATGCCGCCTCCTCCCCACGTTCAGGCAGTACCAGCAGCATCAGCAGCACAAGCTATCGTGGACAGTTCCAGAGCCAGGAGGGCCGCGGCCGGGTCTGCGGTGCACGGGCCACCAGCCGTACCGCGTCCAGCCGCACCTCCCGCAGGATCACATGTTTCCCGGGTGAGACCAGTTCCGACTAATCTCGCTGGGCCTAAGTGTCTGTCGGATAACATCAGAGCTGAGCCTTACCCAGATAAGTTCAAGGAACCGGGTAAAGTTGTGAATTATGAGCCGACTATGGACCCAGAAACATGGTTGAGCAGTTATGAGATGGCTATGTCGATTCGCAATGCATCAGAAAATCTTCAAGCCAAGTTCATGTACTTGATGATGTCAGAAGGAGCAGCAAAGTTATGGTTCAATAATTTACCGGAAGGATCTATCAAGTCATGGGAGGAGTTGAAAACTGCGTTTATCAAGCACTTTCATGGGACGTGCAGAAAGCTATTTACTATTGATGACTTAGAGCGATGTGTACAAAAGAAAGGAGAATCGGCGCGCAGCTGGGTGCGCCGGGTTATGGAGATACTTCACTCATCTACGGATATTCAGCCCAAAGATGCACTACAAGCTATGGCGAAGACGTGCAAGTACATACCTTTAGTGCAAAAGTTAACCCGCATGAAATCTAGTCGAAATGCTTCAGAGGTTACGATGGGAGAGCTAATGGATGCATGCAACAAACACGTTGCAACGGATACTACAGAAGAGGATGTCGATGACAAGAAAGCAAAAGCAAATACAAATAATAGTGGAAGGACCGACAATGGATCAACGCCGGGTAACAATGGAGGTAACAATGGGAACAACCAGAACAAGCGCCCGTTTGAGGGAGGCTCCGAGTTTGTCGCTAGCACAGAAGCCAGGTCTTCGAGACCTAGGGCAGAAGGAAATTTCAATGCTGGAAACCACAATGGAGGAAATTATCAAGGGCCACCGAGGCCGGGTAACCATTGGGATATCTTCAGAATGGCGTGTCCAAAGCACAGCAGGAACGGTAGGCCGGCTAACCACTCATTGGAGCAGTGCGCGGACCTACAGAGATGGAAGAATGAGGAGATAAACAAGGCCATGCGAGGTGCAGGTCGGGGAGGAGGACCGGGTCCGGGTGGAAACCCGGGCAACGGCCCACCCCCAGCCGGTAACCCGGCAGGCGGAAATCCGGGTAACAACCAAGGGGGAGCTGGAGGTTTCCAAGCTAACCCCAAGCGATTGGGACAATATCACGTGCATACCACGGGAATTTCTAACAAGGATAAAAAGATACTGAAATAGGCGGTAAACTCGGTTTCTTCGGCTGTTCCGAGATACCTGAGATGGTCAGAGCAGGACGTAACATGGAGCAGAAGAGATCACCCGGAAAGGATAGAACACCCGGGAGTCTTAGCATTGGTGGTGGCACCACAAGTTAATGGTTATGAGCTGAAAAAGGTCCTAATGGATGGTGGAAGTAGCATCAATTTCTTGTATTGGGAAACCTTTCTACGCATGGGTCTCAAGGAGTCTCAGCTATAGAAGAGTTCAACGGTTTTTCACGAGATTGTGCCGGGTCACTCAGCGTGCCCCGAGGGAAAGATCACATTGGAGGTAGCTTTTGGAGAATCAAAGGATAATTATCGAGTCGAGTGGCTTACTTTCGAGGTGGTTAAGTTGCGCAGTCCCTATCACGCGCTATTCGGAAGGCCGGCTTATGCCAAGTTCATGGCCAGGCCGTGTTATGTGTATCTACAACTAAAAATCCCGGGGCCCAAGCAGACCATCACCATACACGGGAGCCGGGATATAGCAGCTGAGTGCGATGAAGGAGATGCAGCCATGGCGGAGCAAGCTTGCAGAAAAGAGGAACTCAAGTATTACCGGTCTCAAGTAGATCCGGATGACAGAACAGCGTTAAAAAGACCAAATACTGAAGATGAGAGAGCAAAATTCAAGGCAGCGCAGGACACCAAGATGGTAGCTTTTGTCGAGGGTGATCCCTCTAAGCAATTTGCTATAGGATCTAACTTGGACAGCGAGCAGGAGAAAGCACTTGTGGAGTTCATTCGTTCAAATCAGGATGTGTTCGCCTGGACGCCTAGTGATATGCCGGGTATCCCCACAGAGTTGGCAGAGCACAGTTTGCACGTCGATCCCAATTCCAGACCCGTGAAGCAGGGCTTGAGAAAGATGAATGAGGAAAGAAGGAAAGCTATAGGAGAAGAAATCGCTCGGCTGCTGAGAGCCGGCTTTATCATGGAAGTGTTTCACCCGGACTGGTTAGCAAATCCGGTTCTCGTGATGAAAAAGACCAATGAGTGGAGGATGTGCATTGATTACACGAGTCTCAACAAGCATTGCCCAAAGGATCCGTTTGCTCTACCAAGGATAGATCAGATCATAGACGCAGTAGCTGGAAGCGACCTATTATGTTTCCTGGATGCATATTCCGGGTATCATCAAATCAAGCTCAAGAAGGAGGATTGGGAGAAAACATCATTCATAACCCCTTTTGGGGCCTTTTGTTACAAAACCATGACATTCGGATTAAAGAACGCTGGCGCAACCTATCAACGGTGTATTCAGAAGTGCTTCGAGGACCAAATTGGACGCAACGTACATGCTTATGTAGACGATGTGGTGATCAAGACTAGAAAGCCGGAGACATTTATTGATGATCTAAAGGAAACGTTCAAGAACTTGAGAAGGTATCAGATGAAACTCAACCCGACAAAGTGTGTTTTTGGAGTCCCAGCCGGGAAATTACTCGGCTTTATCGTTTCTGAGAGGAATTGAGGCAAATCCGGACAAAATCAAAGCTATCCAGAGCCTGAAAAAGCCGGAAAATTTGAAACATGTTCAGAAGCTCACAGGGTGCATAGCAGCGCTCAGCCGGTTTATATCCAGACTCGGAGAAAAGGCGATACCCTTGTACTGGCTCTTGAAAAAATCTGATAAATTTGTATGGGATCAAGAGGCGGACGAGGCGTTCGAGGCACTAAAAAAGCAGCTATCCGAGGCACCAGTTGTAGCAGCTCCGGGTCCTAAAGAGCCTATGTTACTATACGTTGCAGCAGGGCCCCGGGCGGTTAGCGCGGTGGTTGTTGTCGAGCGAAAAGAAGATGGAAAAGAATACCCGGTCCAGAGGCCGGTTTACTACGTCAGTGAGGTACTATCAGAGGCAAAACAGCGTTACCCACATTGGCAAAAGCTGGTTTTCGGGGTCTTCATGGCCAGCCGGAAGTTGAAGCCATATTTTCAGGAACACCCCATAACAGTGGTGAGTTCTATACCAATGTCGGATATCATCAGAAACTCGGATGCAACAGGTAGAATAGCCAAGTGGGCGATCGAGATGGGGGATTATCATATCAATTACGAACCAAGGTCAGCAATTAAATCTCAAGCTCTAGTCAATTTTATTAATGATTGGACACACACAGGCATGCCTACCATGGCTCCAAACTCCGAGTCTTGGATCATGCACTTTGATGGCTCCAAGCAATACGAGGGGTCAGGAGCTGGAGTGGTGCTAACATCACCCAAAGGAGACAAGTTGAGCTACGTGCTGCAGATTCACTTTGATTGTTCTAACAACGTGGCCGAGTATGAGGCCTTATTGCACGGCTTAAAGGTAGCAAAGGAGATGAATATTAAGAGGATACGATGCTTTGGAGATTCGGACCTTGTGGTACAGCAGGTCTCAGGAACTTGGGATAGAAAAGATGCAACTATGGCAGCATACCGCAGAGAGGTTGATAGGGTTGCCGGGTGTTTCTCCGGGTACGAGGTGGAGCACATAGACAGAAGAAAAAACGAGGCAGTAGATGCACTCGCCAGACTCGGCTCGCGCAGAGAGCCGGTTCCACCTAATGTTTTCCTGGATGAACTATGGCGACCATCAGTTAAAACTGAGTCTGAGGAAGAACTGGCAAATCAAGACCCGGATTTGGAGCTCGTGGCCACAGTACATGCTGTTCCCGAGTGGACAGAGCCGTTCTTGGCCTACCTATCACGAGGCGAGTTACCACAGCAGGAAGTATTAGCAAGACAAATTCTGAGGCGAGCAAAAGGTTATTCTATCATCAATGGAGAGTTATACAAGAGAAGTGCAGCAGGAGTCTTTTTGCGCTGTGTGGCACCAGAAGAAGGCCGACAGATCCTCAAGGAAATCCATGAAGGTGATTGTGGGCATCATGCATCCACAAGATCTCTTGTGGCCAAAGCTTATCGACATGGGTTTTTCTGGCTCACGGCCCTAGCAGACGCGGAGTGCTTGGTGGCAAGGTGTGACGGATGTCAAAGGTACGCTCGCCAAACCCATGTGCCGGCTATGGAATTACGGACTATCCCGTTAACTTGGCCGTTCGCTGTTTGGGGTATGGACATGGTTGGCCCCTTTCACATGTCACCTTGCAAAAAGACACATCTCTTGGTGTCCATTGACAAGTTTACCAAGTGGGTTGAGGTTATGCCAGTCACCAACTGTGAAGCAATTACGGCAATCAAGTTCCTGAAAAGGATTATCTATCGGTGCGGGTATCCCCATAGCATAATTACCGACAATGGAACCAATATGTCCCTTGGCGAGATGGAGAAATTTTGTGGTAACAATGGAATCCGGCTTGACATAGCTTCAGTGGCCCATCCACAGGCTAACGGACAAGTGGAGAGGGCAAATCAAGAGTTGCTTCGTGGATTAAAGCCACGATTGCGAGTTCCGTGTATCAGAGCTGCTGGTGCATGGGTCGAAGAATTACCTGCAGTGGTTTGGGGTATCAACACAACACCTAACAGATCCACTCAGATGACACTGTTTTTCATGGTTTATGGTGCAGAGGCGGTGTTGCCGAGTGATATCATCCATGACTCGCCTCGAGTGTCGGCTTACGTCGAGGTGGAGAACGAGCAGACTCGGCAGGACGTCGTGGATATGCTAGAAGAACAAAGGGAACAAGCACTGGAAAGATCAACCATATATCAGCAGGATCTGCGGAGATATCATAGCCGGCGCGTGAAAACCCGGGTCTTCCAGGAAGGAGACCTGGTTCTGCGCCTGGTACAGTCAAAGGAAGGAAAACATAAGTTATCACCGCCATGGGAAGGACCGTTTATCATAAGCCGGAATCTGCACAATGGATCGTATTACTTGATAGATGCAAGGGAAGAGTCGGCTGCGGTTAACGACACCGCTCATACCACTTCATCTATGCAAGAGAGAGAAAGACCATGGAACGTAGCTCAGCTGCGTCCCTACTATACCTAGTATAGACCAGACTCACAAGCGGAATTACACGATGTAACAGGCAGCAGGTTTCAGACGCACTCTGTCTATCCAGGGTACCTAAGGGGACCGGAGGGTTTTTAATGAGGCGGCTTGCTGACCTAACTTTCTCATATCAATAAAGAGATGGTTAAGCAATATGTCTTTTTCACATGTTTTATCAAGTTTTATTTTTTCTGTTATGTGTTTATTTTTCCTCCAGGTAAGTATTATTTATTGTTTTCTTAGTACATTAGTTTCTTCAGTATGTTGCATGTATTTAGGTCTTGGGGGCTGATTGCTTGAATAGCACAGTTACAAACTCAAAGACCCGACCATGATGCCTATGAGTTATAAGGGCCGATTACTCGCAAACGAGTACGGCTGCAATCTTATAACCGGACAAAGGAGCCAAATTACTTGACTTTTCTTACTTAAGCTCAATGTGACTCGCACTAAAGTGGCATGATCTGCTCGCTTACGATTACAATCAGCCATGATGCCTAATGGGACTTGCCTGACCCTGTTTTCGTATAGATGTAACAACATGGTATCCACGCGAAAGCCGGCTTACAGTACAAGAGAGTCAAAAGGGTCATCTAAACCATAAGTCATGCAGAGTACAGGGTTAATAACCGGAAACTCAAAGTCTATTAAGCATAACTTCAAAACCTATGTGAAACGGCTCTAGGTTTTGGGCTTAGCAGAAACAACCTGTTTTCTTTGAGAAACCTCACACCCCAGACTCGGAGTTTGGGGCCTTGGGGACTGGGGATTTTGAAAAAAAAAGGGGCAAGTTATCTAGCTATTTAAGCACAAAAACCCAAAAATCCGAGTCTTGGGGACTTGGGGACTTAGATAAGAGAACCTGTCAAAACCCATGTGACCCGGAAACTGAGTCTCACAAAAGGAACCATAAAGAAAGTCAGAGTATCAAGAGTAAATAAGCTCAAAGGAAGATAGATATCGAATTCATCCAAAGGCCGGAAGGGCCAAGAAAGCTATTAAAGCTTCATAATGTATTTACATGATGCGATGATAGTATCAAAAGTGCACATCTGCACTATCAAAATAATATCTGTCTTTACAAGGGTATCGAGCGAACAAGGTATTAGGATGGCATCAGGTAATAATTTACTCGGCCTCCTGACTCGGGTCCATATCCTTACCCTTGCCCTCCGGGTCTTGTTCTTGGGTTTGCTTCTTAGAAGAGTTCCCAGCATCATCATCCGGTTTTTCAGCATCAGGATGAACAGGTGGACGGACAGCCGGCGTAGAGGAAGTTGGTGCTGATTGCAATTCGGCTTCCCTCTTTGCAGCTTCCTCCCTCCTCCTGGCCGAGTCAGCATTCCACTTTCCTAAAATGTCGAAGGGCACGGGTGTATCTTCCTTCACAGCTTTGTCCTTAGCATCGTATGGAGACATAAACCTACTCAAGTCCATACTGTCGGCAAGAGCAGTTGCCGAGTGACGTACCTCGGATTGTACGGCTTTGAAATCCTTGGGGGAAAATCTCGAGCCATCTGCCTTGAATTCTGGAAATCCGGCCACCACCGTTGCCGGCTCAAGCTTAGGAAAATAAGCTTTCGCCAGCATAAGTCCCCGGGTCATCCCAACCCGGCATCCTGAGCGTTTCCAGAGCTCAATCCATGCAGGGACAGTAGAACATGCATGGATTAGGGTCTCCATACCCGGATAGAGTTCAGTCGGCCACTGAATGGCGTCTAGTATCCACTTGGTGCCGGCACAGAACCTCCGGAGGACATTCTTCAATCTCTTTACCTTTTCGATATCATCTTCTTCTGAAGGCGCAAGGTTGGAAGCTGCAATATGAACAACAAAAGGTTACATCAAAGTATTACGGGTATCATGTATCAAGAAAACAAGAAACCAAGGCACGAACCAGTAAGTAGCGAAATCTCACCAACGAGGACACGATAAGTGTCGGCCACTTGGGCTGATAGCTTCTTCAGCGCAGCTTGAGCAGTGGTGTATTTCTCTTTGTATTTTGTGACATCTTTCTCCAAGGCTCCCACCTTGGACTCAAGTGCTTCTCTTAGCTTTACCTCGGTGTCCAGGAGCTGCTTGGTTTTGGCCAAAATCTCCTCGGACCGAGACGCCTGTGCCTGAAAGAATGGAAGGTTAAACATCAGTCGGATATCGCAATCAGCCGAGTATTGCAAAGAGTACCGAGTGTAACTTTGACAAGTTAGACTCGGAACTTGGGGACTAGGTGGACACTATGAGATATCAACTAACGTACCTGATGCTCCACGGCTATGCGCTCCAACATGCTGCTCTCTAAGGCCTTCATGGCAAGGAGGGCGCTCATCATTTGGTCGAAGGAATGGTTGCCCAAGTTGGAAGACCCGGGGTCTTGATAACTCGGATTGGAGGTTTTCTCCTTGGCAGGGGAAGGCACCCGAGTCGTCCGGATATCGGAGCTCGGGTCTCCTCCTCCCATTCCCAGGAAGGTGGCCTCTTCCTCCTCGCGTGCATGTGAGGCTATCGGGTATTCGGCTTCCTGATCGGCCGGGTGTGTTGGTGGCGCTTGTTGTTCCTCTTCGCCTCCAGCTGCAGCCGTCATGTCGTCAATCGGGTTCTCCTTACCCGGATCATCGGTCTCCATATTTTCCTGGTCACTGATAGTGACCGTGGCTCTGTGGACAATATAAGTAAGCGGTCAGCATACAACCGGAGAAAATTATGGTCAAGTGATAGAACATCAGGAAAAGAACCTTACCCGGGATTCACCGCGAAATCCGAGGGAAACGCGCTGCTGGATCCGGATGAAGCTGGTAGATATCAAGAGAATAAAGCATGGAACTTCCCTATTAAAGGATGATTCGAAAAGGAAAAAGCTGCGATATTTGGGAAAGGGTTGAAAAATACCAGCACGTCGAGGAGGGGATGATGGAATGCCCGGGTTAAGTGCGGATTCACCCGAAAAGTTCCGAGTCAGTCTACGCTTGGTCACGGGTGGATCCTTCAAATACGGCCAGTTGGACAACTCTTGGTTTAGCTCGCGCATGTTAGCAAAGGAATATGGCTTAGAAGCAAGGGAGCGGTAGGGCACCTTAAAAACGACCCCTCGGGGTTTCCTCTTTGCTCCAACCTTGACTGTCGGCTCAACTTCATCTTCATCGCTTGCTGTTTCTACCATGCCTTCCGGTTCTTCTTCTTCTTCGTCCTTGTCCTCTGGCTCTATAAGTTATCAAGGCATATTGTCGGAAAAACAGAGAATGAACAGCAATGAGCTTGCAGAATCTAAGCGAGACTCGGAATGTACCTTCCTCCGAGTTAACTGCGTCCTCTTCCTCCTCTGGACTCTCGGAGTTAGGGGGCGTTTCGATGTTCCAAAAGGCGTTATCAGCCTAAGTGAAAGGCACCAGGGTAAGGATCAGTAGTTGTATTGAGAGAAAGGTGTGAAGGTAAAAGTACGAGAGCCGGATTTTACCTCAGGAGCTGGGTTCTCGCGAGTAAATGGTTCCAACCCGGCTATGTTCCGGATTACCTCCAATTTCTCCGTCAAGAAGCTCTTGATGGTCTTGTTGGTGTCACCGGCCGGGTAGTTCTTGGAAGAGTATCGGAGGGAATCCGTAGAGTGCCCCGAATACTCACACATCAGTTTTGGGCGGATGGAATTGGGTTGTATGCGAAAGTTCACCCAAGTTTTGACTAGGTTGAGCCCAAGGAGACCTTGGGCGGAAAGGACGGCTATTTTCGAGAGGAGCGGTCGGATGGCCTCCCTGTCCGACTCAGGGGCAAAGGCGTTGAAAGATTCAGAGATATCTAGAAGGCCCTCCGAGTAACCCGGCAGTTTCCTTTCGCCGGGTGGGGAGGTGTCTCGGCAGTAAAAGAAGGAAAGTTGCCAATGCTTAACGTGAGAATTCAGGTTAAGAGTCGGCATTGGGGAATTCTTACGGCGCTGGATGGAAACCCCGCCGCAAGCAAGAAGTGCCCCGTCACCGCTTTCGCGGCATGGTTTGCACTGGAAGAGTTCAATGAAGAGAGTCAAATTTGGCGGAGTGCACAAATATGACTCGGAAAGGACGATAAAATGGGTTATGTTCAACATAGAGTTAGGCCCTATGTCGAACACCCGGAGGCCGTAATGGCTCAAGACTTCACGAAAGAAGGGGTGACCCGGAGGGCGGAACCCCCGGGTCACGTGCTCGACAAAGCAGATTACCTCGTCGGCAGCAGGCGTGGGCCGGGTCTCATCACCCGGCACCCTCCAATGGATGTCTTCCTGAGGGGGGAGGACCCCTAACTCGGCTAGCTCTTCCAGCTTGGCCTTGGTGACTGTTGATCGCGCCCAGTTGGCGGATATTGATTGGGTCGTCCTTGTCTTGGCCTGCTGCTTCCCTTGCTTCTTGGGAGCCATGGGTTCAGTCTACAAAGCACAAGACAAAAAGGTGCAAGACATAAGACTCGGAAGTCATGGGTTATCCGGATATATGCAAGCAGTATCAAAAGAAGGCATGAGGACTATGAATTATCCGGGTATCACTGGACGGGGTGAAAATTACAGGTTATCCGGGTATCGAGTAGCAATACAGAAATTATGGGGGACTTACGTATTGATGATCGTTTGCGGAAGAAGGTTGATTGCCCATGTATCTACTGCAAGTAAATGAACCGGAAGAGGCGGACTTTCCAGGTATCAATGGCAAGTGCGGAAAATTTGGGCGGCCCGAGCCTAGATTGGAAATTTCATCTTCAAATTCGTGGTGAAATTAATGACTACAAGCGATAGGAGAATAAAGTGGAGCCTATATTCAAGCCATTGGATGAGCTAGTATGAGTTTATGCGACCTAAGCCGGCATGGGGTAAGAAATGACCCGCGGTTAACCTAGATCCAATCTAGAACGAATCAAGAAATTGCGAGGCTAATTCGACGGGAGCAAGAAGCTTACCGGAGGATATTCGAGTAGAGCACGACGGCGGCAGATGGCGCAATCTGAATGTCCCCTTGCGATTCCCGGCGGGAAAGATGAGGGCGCAGCGGCGGAGCTTGGCGGCGGCGTGGAACGGTTCGAGGATGAACGTAGCTGGCGGCGGCTTTGCTCCGGCGGTGAGCTCGAGGTTCCCGTGGTGGTGTTGCGCAAGCGCGAGAGATGGAGAGGAAGAAGGAGTTGGAATGGACCGTTGGGGGTTAGGTTATCCCCTAGGTACCTATTTATAAGGTACGGGCGGATAAACCTAGTCTAACGGGCGGGAACCGGAAATTTCGGGATAAGGGATACCCGCCCGGATTTTCTGAGATATGCTTTAAGTGCTGGACGAGATATCCGGAATGGATAAGAAAAAAATCTTCTCCGCGATACCTGGACTGATTAAACAAGTAAAGTAAGCCGGATCTTTGGCGTTTGCATCAGGGGCGTTGACCCGGAAAAGTAAACACTGGACTTGGAGAAAGCCGGGTTACTATATGGCCACCCTGGAGTTAGGCCTAGCTGTTTATCAAAGCAACTTAACCCGGCCTCTATGAACTTGTGTGTTTGTTATTTTTGCAGGGAATAGCGTGCGCTTCAAGGAGGATCTCATGAAGCACAAGCTATTCTGGGGACTACTGATGGAGGGATGATAACCCGGTAGGCCAACGCCAGGGAGTAACTCGGCCCAAAGGACGCTGCGCAAGACCCGGCTTAAGATAAAGGAGTTTCTAGAAGGCCAGGAACGTAGGCCTCGTAACCCGGATTATGGGTTACGATAAGGAGGTTTAGGGTTTATAAGCAGTGTCCGGGTAGGATTCAGAGTACGCCTTGGAGAGTAGGTCAGGGGGTCCGGATATTATATAAGCCGGCCTCTAGGGTTAGACAGAGAGAGATCCAAGAATTCGAGCAATATCGCTAGGTATCGAGTATCCAGTGTAACACGAGAGTTGAGTTAATATATCTAGATCGGAGACTCGGCGACTTGATTGCCGGCTACCAGATCGCATACCATCATGTTTTCCCTTGAGCTGAACCCTCTCCCAAACACCAGAGTCGAATTGCCCCAAGATAAGTTACCCCCGGTAACGTCTGCCGTGATTATCCCACGACAGGGGCATTCCTTCCCTCCTCCGGCACTTCCCCCTTCTCGATTTTTTCCCAAAACTCTTCCGGGACCCTATAAACCCTTCAGATAAAATCATCGATATTATCTAACGATGTCAGAAATATATTTCCGACACCAAGGGGCATCTCATGCCCCTACACTTGCTCCATAAAGCGTGCAGCCTAAATTTCTGTCTCAGAACTCTAGGATGACCAATGCCCTCAATATAAATGATCTCCAATATATATAATATATCTATCACGCAGAAACACCGTTCTGATCATACTCCTAGTTGATCTGGACCTACCGATATACACAAAAATCAGCCCTAACTGAAGTGTGCTCCCCCTACAGGTTAGATAGTCTTTGGACATGAAAATGGAAACTCTTTCCTTTCCAATAATCATTAGCAGGCCCATGGACGCCCATATTGAATCCCACATATATAAAAATAAACTGCTAAAATTGTTGGTCATTATACAATTTTCCCATTACTCACGATACCGAACTTACCCGAGACTATGGATTCTGATATTGCCGTGAAACAACCTATGGTTCACTATACCTTTGTAAGGTCTTGTCAAATGATAAGTTTTCTTTTAATTGTTACTGTATTATGATATCCCACATGATGTATCATCATCATGCATTGTCTGCAGAACTTATGGATATCAATAATACTGAGTGGGCCCAGGCAAGCATCTCTCATTTTATGGACGAGTAATTCCAAACTCTAGAATATATCACTCTGATAACCTCTTGGTCAAAAGACACATTGTAATATAACCGTGTTGTGATATGACACTAAGGACAAATATGTCTTAATGGAATGTTTTAGAATATCAATCTACTTAGGGAATACATAGCCATATTGTTCCCTTCCAACAATATGCTATTCACTGATGGTGACATAAACAATGTCCATGACCAGGAAAACATAGCCATCAAGCATCCAATGAATTAGTCGTAAAAGGCAGGACTGGGGTTTGATATTGTGTTCATGTTACTACACGTGAGCATGAATTTTCCTATGAATCTCATATTTAGGAGCCACGTCAGTTATAGCATAGTAATATGAATCATAACTATGAAATAGATTTTAAATATTATTTCCTTTTGGGCATGCATCCAACAGTCTCCCACTTGCACAACTGGCAATAATTCGTTTGTATAATTCCATCAAACATCTAGAAGATGTAAGTGAACACTCGTGCAAACACTGTGTTTAGAGACATTTGTCATCAACCCCCTTCTGAGGTTGTATGAACCATATGTATTATGAAGAAACTATTTCTTTCATAATACCCCTTGATCATATGATCAACTGCAGTCTAGGATATTCTAGGTGAAACCTTGGTGTTTCAAACTAATAATATAGTTTCACCGTTTATCATAGATCAGCCTTCATCTTTTGTAAAATACCACTCCTAGTCCATATAATGAACCGATAGCGAAATAAAAGAAGTATTTAAACCTCTACCCTTTAGTGATATTGTTGTATTATTCTAAATTCATGCTAAAAAATTAGTTAAGCACTTCAACCATTGATATTCATATAATCATAAGATTATATCTTAATCCTTGGTTAATACTTATCACATAAGTAATACTTTACTTTATGTACTTATGTCATAAGTCGTCTCTTATAATGTAACTCTTACATTACAAGAATATTCTTCACCCTCTTGAAGAAACATGTTTTCCTAAACTCGTGGAGAATATTCATAATAATTTGGAGTTTGATTGAAATTTTGCCAAATCCAATTTTCCAACAATTATCATTTTTACATGTGTTCACAAAATGCATTGTTTGAGGAATTTCCACTATGATCATAGTGATAAATAATTTGATAATGCTCACCATTATTTTACAACTTTGGATCTTGCAATTCAAAATTCCAGTTTGTTCTAAGAACCTAGTTCTCCCAAGTTTAAAATTTTGGTTTAAAACTTCATGCATATTTATCTAATAGCATTATATAAATTCCACCTGGGATTTAATACTTTGTGAATTATTAACTTTTCTATCACATATATAATAGAAACCAGTCTTTTCAATGATACGTCGTTTCTGACAAACAAGTCCTTTAATGTTTTCTAGTAACTTGGACATCATCAAATAGCTCCCACTCACTTTAAAGACAACAAGACTTCTGTAACTTCCCATGAAGTCAAAACAACTCTTGTTTTACTTCATAAATTACATTGCCACTCCAAACTTTTATACCAACCGGATTTTATTCGTACAAACGAATTTATCCCTTGTATAATTGCTATTGTATTAAAAAAATCTCGAGTCATACTTAGTACACAAAATCGATCAATTCTCCTTCAAAGGATTTGTTTCGTTAATTTCTCATAAAGACTTATTATACATATCGATAAAGCTGTAGCATTCCCACATTTAAATAATGTAAAAACATCTGTGTTGTTGTGCTAGTCCCTGGATCAATTGCTAGCACCACAGTACAAAATGAAATATCATGCAAATGCATCAAATTCGATTACATCGCATGATCCAGTCTTTACAAAATAGGATTACAACTTGCATAGTCTTACAAGACTAGCAGAAAACAAAGAAATACAGCGGAAAACATAGTACAATATTGAGCCCATCTTCTTCATGTGCCACAGACAAAACATGTTGGCGATAGTCTCGAGATCTTAAACGAAATCCTCACTCGTCTTCGGAAACATCTGCAATATGGAATATGCAGCCACAAGGGAGTCAATACAATTTAATGTATTGGCAAGTAACACTATGGTGGATATAAATGGCAAGACTAATACTACATGCTTATTTGGCTGAGTGGAGTTTTGGCTAAGTTTGCATAAAGCCAGTTTTCTCCTATCTCTTTTGTAAAACAAAATTTTCTTTTCAAAGGGTGGCCACATTGGATTGAGATCCAAGCACCACAATAGTGTTCACTTGGTCAAAATTTTAATTATTGAAAATGGTGATGTGATTCTTCCGTCCTTCCTTGTCCAGCTGCTCATAGTTGTCCATAACGGGGGACACGGCTAAGATCTTAGTTTCTTGACTCTGCAGAGCTTGTGCACTTTCACCTTCAGACTCAAAACAGCCCAAACATCCTATACACTCTGAGTGCATTAAGGAAAGGAGAAGATTGAGACGAGATCTTTTAGAAGCAAGAATTCAACCTAATGGCAAGACCCGTTCCAACTATAATTATGCTACATCTGCTTGTCAAGCCCAGGCTGATGTGACTCCCCGAGATCGGGCACTATGCAGATTTCAGCATTTCCGCCAAAATCCACATAATAAACGATTCCAGGTTGCCACTTGTGAGAACATTACAACAGTTCACGAATATTCCGCAACAACAACAGAAAAGATATATATACAAGAAGACTCAAACGAGTCAAGGATACAACTGATACAATACAAAGATCCAAATAACAGCGGAAGAAACAACATAGTGTCCGACTACGGACAAGATACAAATTGGACTAAGAGTCCTGAAGATAACCGATGGCGTCCAATCTCTGCCCAGGCCAAGCCGGAGGGATTCCCAAGCTAACGTCGTCAGACTTCAAACCTGTTGACTGCAATGTGGAATATGCAGCCACGAAAAGGATTCGTGGGTCAGTACGGTTAAGTACTGGCAAGTGGATAAACCATACTCACAAGATACCGGCGTAACCAGTCATCACAAGATACAAATACTTTGGGTTCAACGGAAAGGGAAGGATTATTGCAACGAAGCGGCAGCGGGCTGCACTAACTAACTACAGAGACTCGCTACAACATCCGGCTAAAAGAAAGGGATAAGATAGCGTATCAGAACCAACTACAACTACTCACCAAACAATACCCATCCAATGTCACCCCCTACTAAGGAAGCAACCCAAGGAAACTCACACTGTTGATTATGGTGACATTCATTTTGATGGTGAAGGTAATCTATGTTACTAGTCAAGTTATCATCGTTAAGTGTAAGTTATCTGAGTACTTGTTAGCCAGCACTTTCACCAAGTCATCCATAACCGCGGACAACACGGCTTCTCGAGAAGATTTAACCCTGCAGGGATGCACCAATTTGGCCGTACACGTAAGAATAACCCGCCAGACGGGGGATCAACCCACCAAGCGAGGTACTCAACACAACCCAACTCTTTTTCGCATCAAGCCCAAAGAACCCCGTGCAGTTGAGCGCACGGCTAATCAAGCCCCACGAAGAAAAGGGGACCCTCATAGCACTCTAAGAACGTGTCTCCCTAAATGCCGACTACAAAAGTTACACCCTGGCGCCAAGGGTTCGAACCTGCATATGCATGCGGCAAATGGAAAACCCGAACTAAATGGGGCGATTTGGACGAGATGCGAATCGAATCAGAATTGCGGGGGGCGCCCATACTCGCTTCCCACATGCGGTTAGTGCGCTCATCATGGATCAATGGACAAGACCCTTTTCCTAATTAGGGTCGACACTAGCAGGCCTCAAAACCACGCCGGGCCTCCTGCCGGTGCCTTATCATCAAATTATTATTACCCAAAACGTTAACATGTTATTGATTAAGTTGAAACCCAACTATCAAACTAAACAGGTGATAAGACGGACAACAAGACTTGAGCGCAAACAACACTAAGCATGCAACTACGACACGAGGGCCAACAAGGTAAACAAATAGCAGTTAATAGGAAGTGGAAGGAAGGCTATATCATGGCTGCAAGGTAAACAATATGATAGGATCGGGACACAAGCATCGAATCATAAGGCTAGAATAAAGGCAACGGGAAGAATCGGTAACAAGTGATGAAAGGCAGCCATAGGTAGCAAGTGAGTATACTTGCCTGAGATCCAGCAAGTAGAGGTACATCCGAAGAACTTGTCGTTGCTCACATCATCTCAACGTCCTATCCGGGAAGAAGCAACGAACTAGAACAAACACCGGATGCAACAATTACTTCTACGGCAAAAGGTCCAGCATGATCAAGATATGGATGCATGACGAGTTTAAGGATGCATCAAAGATAAACTAGTTGACACGGTAAACATATTTAAATGGGACCATATGCAATTTGGGGTGCATATAGAAAAGCCCATGAATTAATGTTGAATTAAATGATCTACAAATAACCAACATGTGAAAGTTGATTAGAATGATGCATGGAGGAAGAAAACAATGAGAAAACAACAATAGTTTCAGTTTGATATGTTGTTTACCAAGTTTGGAATTTTTATTTATTAAGTTATGAAATTTGGCTTCTTAAATGAGTTACACAAGCATTTGTTGTTTTCACCCATTTTAATTGTTCAAAACAGATAACAAAATTTATATTTGGAAAGAACACAAAATTTTAGGTGGAATACATATTTCATTTGTTGAATTTGGATTTTAGATGAGCAAGTTATTAAATTGACAATTTTTAATGCATTAATTAAGAAACCGTTGTTTTCAGCAATTTAAATTATTCAAAACAGAAAACAAAGTTGATATTTAAGTGTAGCATTTCATTTTGGATGGATTTCATGTTTTGGGTTTTCAATTTGGAGCAAGCAGGTGAAAGTTATTAATTAGGACTTTTAATTAATTAATTAAGGCATTTTTAAATGACATTAATTTTAATTGTCCAAATTGCAAAACAAAGTTGATATTCAGAAAGGTGGTTTCATTTTGAGTGGAAAGCATATTTTATTTGTTGAAATTGGATTTTAATTGAGAAAGTTATGAATTTCACCATTTAAATGATTTAATCAAAGCATTACGTAATTGCATTAGTTTTATTTATCCAAAACGGAAAACAATTACTCCCTCCGATCCGAATTAAGTGACGGGAGAATAACATGTACCATGCACAACTTGTTAGTTGTATCAGCGACAGTTTTTTCCGATCGGAGGGAGTATTATATTTGGAAAGAGCATGAAATTTTGGATGGAAAACATATTGTATATAGGCCATTTGAAATAAATTTGAATTAGTTATGAATTTGACCAAATTTGGAATAGTAGTTTGAATTTGAATTTTTGAAACCATTTGAAATGTTTCAAATCAGAAAACAAATTTTGTATTTGGGTGGAGCATTTAATTTTGATTGGTGTACATATTTTATTTGTTCAAAACTGATTCAAAATGGGGGAGATATGATTTTTACAAGTTTTAGGGTTAAAAGGCATTTTCTGGAAAAGAAAACAGGGGCTGGGACTGTTGCACCGGAGGGGAGAGAACCCACACTGGCTGACAGTGGGCCAGCCGCCCAGCTGGAGATGGTGTGGCGCGTGTGTGCGATGATGTGGCATGATGGTGTATGACAGGTGGGATCGGGGTGTTGCGGTGGAAAAATCAAAGAAAAGGGTGGCCTTTATGCGGCAGAGGGGGATCGAACCTGGGTCTCCCCAGCGCGCGCAAGGAACAGGGCCAATGGGCTAGTACTGTAGTTGTGATGGGAACAGAGCGTTATTGAATAAGAGGCGACCCGCCCGGTTAACTGTCGAAACTGAAAAAATGTTTTCAGTCTGCGTGCGTGTGATGCAGTTCGACGACGGCGATCGGAAGGCGGCGGTGTCTGGCGGCGATCCAGGTGGTGTGGCCGTGCCTCGTGAGTGTGTGCCAGGGGGACAGAGGGGAAGAGGAGAAGAGGGGCTCACAGCGGGCTCGTGTCGAGGAAGCGAGGGGCGCTGTCGACGTGCAGCGGCGGCCGACGGCGGGAAACGGAGGCGTGCGCCCTCCTCAGGCCGCCTCCCGCCCCCCAGAATCGGCGCAGAGGACGCCGGGACGGTGGCCGCTCCATTCCCGCCCCGGGGAGGGCTTGTTGTCGACGGACGACGCGGCGCCACGGCGGGGTGCTGACGGGAAAACTCCGGAGGTGCAGGTTCAGAGAAAGATGGTTCAGAGACAGAAAAAATTGGGGGGGGGAGGAAGAAGAAGATGGCGGCGCAGGGGATGGAGCGAGGGTCTAGGGCGAGCTATGGATGCAGGAGGGGGATGGAGGTGCTTTGTATGGAGGGCCAAAGCTGTACGGCAGGGCATCGGATGGAGGAGAGGGGAATCATGCGGGGCTGTGGTGGTTCGTACAGGGAGGTGACGTACAGGTGGGAGATGACCAGGAGGGCATGGGCTAAGGTGGTGTGGTGGGCTGGGAGAAGAGGGGAATGGGCTGGGTTGTAGGTGGGCCTTGGCCTGCCTCCCCAGCCCGATGGGTTTTTTTTTCTTTTTATTCTTTTGTTCTCTCTTTTTTTTTAGGAAAGGAAAGGAGGGAAAATAGAATTAGATGTTAGGGTTTTAGATTTATGAAATCATTTTTATTGATTTACAAAACAGCAAGGTCAAAGCATGTTAACACTAGTTTCAAAAATTTGAAATGTTAATTTGATTTTTAATTTGCTATTTGAATTTCAAATAGAGTTTCATAGGGATTTGATTTTTTTTTGAAACAACCAATTTTTATTCAATAAGCTCAACCCATTATGATAGCTTATTAAATTTAAATGTTTGCAAAATTTTAATTGTAAACCTCAATTGGAACATGCCAAGTATGGATGATTTTGATTTGAATTTGAATTTACCATTAGGGTGTTAATAAAAGGGGTTTCTATTATCAAGCATTTTTTTTAATTGATTCAAATTCAAACTATTGGAAACATTTTGAGTTGTTTAGTTTGCAACTTTTAATTGGAAATTTTGGACATGTTTGAAAGTTTAAATTGGTTTGAATTTTTGAGTTGTTTTGAAAACAGGGTGCAATGCATATGATGCATGTGATGCAAAGCAAGAAGAAACCAACCAACTCTCTAACTTCGGGAAAACACCCCAGGTGTTACAGACGACACCACTAACAAGGGATTGCGCCCTCGCAATCCACCTACTAACCCGGGAGGGGAAAGAAGTTCGACTATCGATTCTTCATGCTTCCAGTTGATCTCCTCGACACCACTAACAAGGTCTTCTCGACACCACTAACAAGAGATTCTTGCTCGGAGTGACGACGATGTTCTTCCACCAGGAATCTTCCGATGATCGAACCTATTAGGTTAAAGGCTCAGAAAACGTCCAACCCACGTAGGATCCTAAGACTTTGAAAGATAGATAAGGGAAGAGACTCCAAAACAAATAATATGGGAGGAGAAATAGAATAGAGATAAGGAGAAAACAAGAATCCTATTGAGATGTTTCCAAAACAGATTTTTGCACAAATAGTTTTGACACTCTAGAAACACGACCGTTAGCGAGGTTATCCTACAGGCATTGCGGACCCGTTGCTTCGATAACCATTCGTATCGAAACAATATCGGGAAGCGGAAACCATGCTCTGATACCATTTGTGACGCCCCGAGATCGGGCACTATGCAGATTTCAGCATTTCCGCCAAAATCCACATAATAACCGATTCCAGGTTGCCACTTGTGAGAACATTACAACAGTTCACGAATATTCCGCAACAACAACATAAAAGATATACATACAAGAAGACTCAAACGAGTCAAGGATACAACTGATACAATACAAAAATCCAAATAACAGCGGAAGAAACAACATAGTGTCCGACTACGGACAAGATACAAATTGGACTAAGAGTCCTGAAGATAACCGATGGCGTCCAATCCCTGCCCAGGCCAAGCCGGAGGGATTCCCAAGCTAACGTCGTCAGACTTCAAACCTGTTGACTGCAATGTGGAATATGCAGCCACGAAAAGGATTCGTGGGTCAGTACGGTTAAGTACTGGCAAGTGGATAAACCATACTCACAAGATACCGGCGTAACCAGTCATCACAAGATACAAATACTTTGGGTTCAACGGAAAGGGAAGGATTATTGCAACGAAGCGGCAGCGGGCTGCACTAACTAACTACAGAGACTCGCTACAACATCCGGCTAAAAGAAAGGGATAAGATAGCGTATCAGAACCAACTACAACTACTCACCAAACAATACCCATCCAATGTCACCCCCTACTAAGGAAGCAACCCAAGGAAACTCAAACTTTTGATTAAGGTGACATTCATTTTGATGGTGAAGGTAATCTATGTTACTAGTCAAGTTATCATCGTTAAGTGTAAGTTGTCTGAGTACTTGTTAGCCATCACTTTCACCAAGTCATCCATAACCGCGGACAACACGGCTTCTCGAGAAGATTTAACCCTGCAGGGATGCACCAATTTGGCCGTACACGTAAGAATAACCCGTCAGACAGGGGATCAACCCACCAAGCGAGGTACTCAACACAACCCAACTCTTCTTCGCATCAAGCCCAAAGAACCCCGTGCTGTTGAGCGCACGGCTAATCAAGCCCCACGAAGAAAAGGGGACCCTCATAGCACTCTAAGAACGTGTCTCCCTAAATGCCGACTACAAAAGTTCCACCCTGGCGCCAAGGGTTCGAACCTGCATATGCATGCGGCAAATGGAAAACCCGAACTAAATGAGGCGATTTGGACGAGATGCGAATCGAATCAGAATTGCGGGGGGCGCCCATACTCGCTTCCCACATGCGGTTAGTGCGCTCATCATGGATCAATGGACAAGACTCTTTTCCTAATTAGGGTCGACACTAGCAGGCCTCAAAACCACGCCGGGCCTCCTGCCGGTGCCTTATCATCAAATTATTATTACCCAAAACGTTAACATGTTATTGATTAAGTTGAAACCCAACTATCAAACTAAACAGGTGATAAGACGGACAACAAGACTTGAGCGCAAACAACACTAAGCATGCAACTACGACACGAGGGCCAACAAGGTAAACAAACAGCAGTTAATAGGAAGTGGAAGGAAGGCTATATCATGGCTGCAAGGTAGACAATATGATAGGATCAGGACACAAGCATCGAATCATAAGGCTAGAATAAAGGCAACGGGAAGAATCGGTAACAAGTGATGAAAGGCAGCCATAGGTAGCAAGTGAGTATACTTGCCTGAGATCCAGCAAGTAGAGGTACATCCGAAGAACTTGTCGTTGCTCACATCATCTCAACGTCCTATCCGGGAAGAGGCGACGAACTAGAACAAACACCGGATGCAAAAATTACTTCTACGGCAAAAGATCCAGCATGATCAAGATATGGATGCATGACGAGTTTAAGGATGCATCAAAGATAAACTAGTTGACATGGTAAACATATTTAAATGGGACCATATGCAATTTGGGTTGCATATAGAAAAGCCCATGAATTAATGTTGAATTAAATGATCTACAAATAACCAACATGTGAAAGTTGATTAGAATGATGCATGGAGGAAGAAAACAATGAGAAAACAACAATAGTTTCAGTTTGATATGTTGTTTACCAAGTTTGGAATTTTTATTTATTAAGTTATGAAATTTGGCTTCTTAAATGAGTTACACAAGCATTTGTTGTTTTCACCCATTTTAATTGTTCAAAACAGATAACAAAATTTATATTTGGAAAGAACACAAAATTTTAGGTGGAATACATATTTCATTTGTTGAATTTGGATTTTAGATGAGCAAGTTATTAAATTGACAATTTTTAATGCATTAATTAAGAAACAATCGTTTTCAGCATTTAAATTATTCAAAACAGAAAACAAAGTTGATATTTAAGTGTAGCATTTCATTTTGGATGGATTTCATGTTTTGGATTTTCAATTTGGAGCAAGCAGGTGAAAGTTATTAATTAGGACTTTTAATTAATTAATTAAGGCATTTTTAAATGACATTAATTTTAATTGTCCAAATTGCAAAACAAAGTTGATATTCAGAAAGGTGGTTTCATTTTGAGTGGAAAGCATATTTTATTTGTTGAAATTGGATTTTAATTGAGCAAGTTATGAATTTCACCATTTAAATGATTTAATTAAAGCATTACGTAATTGCATTAGTTTTATTTATCCAAAACAGAAAACAATTATTATATTTGGAAAGAGCATGAAATTTTGGATGGAAAACATATTGTATATGGGCCATTTGAAATAAATTTGAATTAGTTATGAATTTGACCAAATTTGGAATAGTAGTTTGAATTTGAATTTTTGAAACCATTTGAAATGTTTCAAATCAGAAAACAAATTTTGTATTTGGGTGGAGCATTTAATTTTGATTGGTGTACATATTTTATTTGTTCAAAACTGATTCAAAATGGGGGAGATATGATTTTTACAAGTTTTAGGGTTAAAAGGCATTTTCTGGAAAAGAAAACAGGGGCTGGGACTGTTGCACCGGAGGGGAGAGAGCCCACACTGGCAGACAGTGGGCCAGCCGCCCAGCTGGCGATGGTGTGGCGCGTGTGTGCGATGATGTGGCATGATGGTGTATGACAGGTGGGATCGGGGTGTTGCGGTGGAAAAATCAAAGAAAAGGGTGGCCTTTATGCGGCAGAGGGGGATCGAACCTGGGTCTCCCCGGCGCGCGCAAGGAACAGGGCCAATGGGCTAGTGCTGTAGTTGTGATGGGAACAGAGCGTGATTGAATAAGAGGCGACCCGCCCGGTTAACTGTCGAAACTGAAAAAATGTTTTCAGTCTGCGTGCGTGTGATGCAGTTCGACGACGGCGATCGGAAGGCGGCGGTGTCTGGCGGCGATCTAGGTGGTGCGGCCGTGCCTCTTGAGTGTGTGCCAGGGGGACAGAGGGGAAGAGGAGAAGAGGGGCTCACAGCGGGCTCGTGTCGAGGAAGCGAGGGGCGCTGTCGACGTGCAGCGGCGGCCGACGGCGGGAAACGGAGGCGTGCGCCCTCCTCAGGCCGCCTCCCGCCCCCAGAATCGGCGCAGAGGACGCCGGGACGGTGGCCGCTCCATTCCCGCCCCGGGGAGGGCTCGATGTCGACGGACGACGCGGCGCCGCGGCGGGGTGCTGACGGGAAAACTCCGGAGGTGCAGGTTCAGAGAAAGATGGTTCAGAGACTGAAAAAATTGGGGGGGAGGAAGAAGAAGATGGCGGCGCAGGGGATGGAGCGAGGGTCTAGGGCGAGCTATGGATGCAGGATGGGGGGTGGAGGTGCTTTGTATGGAGGGCCAAAGCTGTACAGTAGGGCATCGGATGGAGGAGAGGGGAATCATGCGGTGTTGTGGTGGTTCGTACAGGGAGGTGACGTACAGGTGGGAGATGACCAGGAGGGCATGGGCTTAGGTGGTGTGGTGGGCTGGGAGAAGAGGGGAATGGGCTGGGTTGTAGGTGGGCCTTGGCTTGCCTCCCCAGCCCGATGGTTTTTTTTTTCTTTTTATTCTTTTGTTCTCTCTTATTTTTTGTAGGAAAGGAAAGGAGGGAAAATAGAATTAGATGTTAGGGTTTTAGTTTTATGAAATCATTTTTATTGATTTACAAAACAGCAAGGTCAAAGCATGTTAACACTAGTTTCAAAAATTTGAAATGTCAATATGATTTTTAATTTGCTATTTGAATTTCAAATAGAGTTTCATAGGGATTTGATTTTTTTTTTGAAATAACCAATTTTTATTCAATAAGCTCAACCCATTATGATTGTAAAATTTTAAATGTTTGCAAAATTTTAATTGTAAACCTCAATTGGAACATGCCAAGTATGGATGATTTTGATTTGAATTTTAATTTACCATTAGGGTGTTAATAAAAGGGGGTTCTATTATCAAGCATTTTTTTAATTGATTCAAATTCAAACTATTGGAAACATTTTGAGTTGTTTAGTTTGCAACTTTTAATTGGAAATTTTGGACATGTTTGAAAGTTTAAATTGGTTTGAATTTTTGAGTTGTTTTGAAAACAGGGTGCAATGCATATGATGCATGTGATGCAAAGCAAGAAGAAAACAACCAACTCTCTAACTTAGGGAAAACACCCCAGGTGTTACAGCTGAACCCTCGCAACTTAATTAATCAAGACAGAGCCCATATGACTAAAGGCTGCACTGGAAGCAATCTAAACTTGGGGAACATCATAATCACTTTGTTCCTGGGTGGCATTCCTTCAAGTGAACTCCCCTCGGGGAGACACTCAACTATCAACAGCCCCGCAATACCAATCCACCCAGCTGGTTCATTGAAGTTGTTACTTAGAATTTTTCCACAATATCAAGTAAAACAATTTTGTAGCAAGGCTAAGCATCAACTAAGTACCAAGTCTTCAAAATAACAAGGTATAAGGATGACTACACACTACTAGGATATAGCATAGCATAATATAACTTAGTATAACTTCCTATCATGCATACTACTCAAAATCAACTAATGCATATAGAAAATAATGGGTAGTTGAATGATGTGTTACTTGCCTTGTTGAAGTTGGTGAAGATATCACACTCTCTTCACAAAGGATCGTTGCTCTCCGTACAATCTACTCATTGAAAACACAATAACAAAATAAACAAACATGCTATCAAGCAAACATACAAGTGAGGAGATCATACAAAGCAATAACATAGCCAAAGGAGTTTAACCTGGTGGGCTAGGACAAGGTCTAGGTTGAGTTTGATGTGATCTAACTTTATTATAACCATACTTGTCGAGGAAGTTCCAAGAGTTCACTAAGAATAAACATATTACTTCTTCAACTAAAGTAATACATGCAAACACTTGGTCATATTCACCTTCAAAAATATTTGAGTGACTATGTTAGTATTTTCCATTGTGGTTAGGGTAGGTCTACTAACTTCATCATCAAAGGGAAAATATTACTAAGTCTTGGGTTTTCCATTTGGGTCAATGGTTGGACAAAAATAACTTGTTATTCTTCAACTTGTATGGATTGCTTCTAGACCTCATGTGATTGCCTTCTCAAAAATCATCTTCATGCTTCTATTGTAGTCTTGTTACTTGGATGGATTCTTCTCTTGGTCTTGATAAATTCTTCATGGCTTTCACTTCACTAATTGGTTTGGGTATGGGATGGACACAAATACCACTAAGTCAATTGGAAAGAATATAAGAAGAAAGATAGAAAGAGAGAGGGAGATGTTTTCTTCTGAATTTATTCACACTTGTACTTCTTGAGTTGCTTCTAGTTGATGTGGAGTCTAAATCTTCTCTTCAAAACTTCTTCATTGATCTTCCTTGTAGCTCTTCATGTTGCCACCAGGTTGAAAGTGAAGAACCTTCTATTTCTTGAGTCTTTTCCATTTGCTAACTTGATGGATTCTTGAAGCAAGAATAGGGGGATTGGAGGAGTAGATAGAACACTATAGTACTAGTGTTTGAGGTTCACTACTTGGTCTCTTATATGGTTTACATACTAGGAACTTGGTCTTGGATTCAAAATGGCCCCAACAAACAATGGTAGAAAGAATAAAAACAAAAACTAAGGCATGATCAACTAGTGGTTCACTAAGATGAAGTTTTGGTCCAACTTACAAGGAAATGTTTCAAGGTTGTCCAAAAGGTTTATGTACTGATGTCTCTGGTTAATGGTTACCAAAAGGAGCAATTTTGCAAAAGGGACTATATTGAAAATATTTATAGAAATTAATCTATGTCAAAAATACTCAAATAGACAACTTAATTCTAAATTCAATTTTAATTTGTTCAAATATTATTTTGGGACAGAGTATATGAAAGTACACACTCTAAGGTTTCCAAATATATTTTATTTGCAATTTTTCGATTTGTAGAATTTGAATTATGCCAAATTTCATCAAACAAGCATATTTGATTTTTAACAAATTTAAGTTTGTCAAATTTTAATTTGGCCAGTGCCAAAAGTTTCTAAATGTCAAGGGCTTTTCAAAAAGTCCAAGATTGCTAAATTTGGCTTTTTGGATCAAAAGATATGATGGATTGAAGTTGCAGGGGCTAATATGTAAAATTGCCCAAAATTCTACCGGGAGATAAATTTGAATTAAAGGCTGGGCCACGTGGCTGGATCTGATTGGGTGCTGGTGCTGACTGGACTATGACGTGGATAAGTGGCTAGATCTGAGCCACTGGATCTGGATCTAACTGCCGTGTACCGCTTCGCTTAGGTGATTAGATCTAGCGCGTAGGTTTCAGATCTAACGGACAGAAGGAGAGAGGGGAGGCTTACCGGAGTTTCCGCCGGAGAATGGTGAACGCGGCGGCGCTGCGCTCGGGGATTCGATGGCGTGGGCGATGTAGAGGGTTCCTGGGAACGGGAAGAGTACGACGAGGCGCGTCGAGTCACGACGAAGAGGATGGAGGTGATGGCGATGTCCCACGTGGCTCCTGGCGACGACGCGATGCAGAGGAAGGTGGCGTGGTTCCGGTGCGCCTCGGGTGTTCACGTCGCGCTCGAATCTGCGGCGATAAAATCGAGAAAGAGGGTCAGGAAGGACCGCACGGTCTTGGGGAACGAGAACAACGTGACCTCGGGCCTTAGGACTCACCGTGGTAGCCGGAGGTGGAGGAACACGGCCGCTGGATGAATCAACTCCGACGAGGAATTAGAGAGGGCCTGGGGGCTCTTTTGGACGGAAGATAGAGGGGAAACAGAGAGGACCTCGGGGTAGTTTTATAGAGCCACGGAGGGAAAGAATCCACGGCCTTAATGGCCTAAAATCAATGGCCAAAATCTTGGCCGAAACGGCCGGGGTTGCCTTCCGGAGGAGGAAGACGGTGACGTCAGCGATGACGTCATCTTTTCTTTTAATTTTTCTTTTCTCTTTCCTGTTAGATAAAAACCTTAATAACTTCTGTTTTAAATAGCCAAATGACATGAAACAAATTTCTAAATTCTTGAAATTTCAAATACTTTCCAAAAGTACCATTTTTTTAAAACAATTCAACATATTTTATTTTTTTAATATTGGGAAATTGAATAATTCCTTAATAGTCACTTAATGTGATTTTTAAATTAAAAGTTTATAAAACATAGTTATTGGTCAATTAAAATTTTAGTGACATTCTAAATGTTGAAAACATATATTTGAAGTCATTTCATCTTGTTTTCACAATTTATATTTTGAAAATATAAATAAAACACTAATAGACTTTAAGACCATTTTAAAATTTAGAAAATAATAAATTGATGTTATTGTCTAAATAAAATTTCAGATACATTTTACATGTCATATATTATTTTTGGAAAGCCATTTTTAAACCCTTTTCACATTGTATAATTTTAGGATATGAAGGATTTACTAATAGTAACTTAATGTTATTTAATTAGTTCATATCAATTAATTAATATTGTTGATCAATAAAATTTAGAATAAAACCACAAGTCATAAAATTGTTTACAAAACCCTCTTTATGTTATTTTCAAAACAATGCATTTTATTTTCACACCTTCATGTTTAAAACTTGGAATAACAACTAAAAGTTATTATTAACAAATTTTATTCTCATCAAATACTTTTGAGGCTTAGAACTTCATTAAGGGTTATAAATATTTGAGTAATGTTGCCATAAGATAATCTTCAAGGTAATATTGGAGTTGCAAACATTTTAGATAAAGGTTTGTTAATAAAAGATATTCCCTTTATATAAAGAAACTTATTTTTTTGAATAAGGTTTTAGGGTTTAAGGAACATAGGCATAATTGGATTTCTAATTCCAATAAACTTGGTATAGGACCACATATTTCATTTTTGTTTGAGTTTTATTTGTTTTTGGTGACTTGTATTGTCATGAAAACAAAAGTTTCAAATTTTTGTGATTTTTGAGTTTTTCCAAAAAATCAGGGATGTTACAGACTACCACCCTTAAAAGAAATCTCGTCCCGAGATTTGGGGAGGCTAGAAAGAAAGATTTGGGTAACTGGATTCCAAAACAACTGGGTGGGCTACCACCCTTAAAAGAAGCTTTGGTGGGTAGTCTATTTTCATTAGATTGGAGTGTAGATTGATTTGAGATTGGCTTGAGTAGAACTTTCCTTCGCGGTAGAGCTGTAGACCAACATAGGTATGTTGGACTACCTTTGACACTGAGGGTCACTCTTTGGGTCAATCAAAAGACCAAGTTGAGAGGATTTCACAACATCATCTCATTATAATGGGAACACATTTCTCAGACATTCATTGTGGTTTATTACACTGGAAGAACTTCTAGGGAAAAAAAATTTATTTTCAACATGAACTTTGCCTAAGATTCCTTCTTTCAGAAAGTCATGTTTCCTTCCTTCTCTCTTTGAGGGCAATTTTTTGCATAGTGTCCTTTATCTATGCATTTGAAGCATGTCACTTGGCTGATGTAGTTGGGTCTTTGAAGTCCCTTTTCAGGGCAGTCATTGGCATAATGTCTTGTATCTCTGCACTGAAAACAAGTGACTTTGCTTAGGTCCTTCTTCCTTTTTATTGGTGTAATATTGGCCATCATGTCTTCATACTGCTGTCCAGTATACTCAACTATATTGGCAGATAGTCTGGGTTGCTTGTTGGGACAATTCCTATATAAATGTCCATCTTCTTCACAAGAATAGCAATTCTTGGTGGAGTGTTTGGATGAATATGGATGTGGTGTAGTCTTGGTTCTAGTATCCATCCTGACATGGTCCATCTGAATAGTATCCAGCTTGCGTTTTCCCTTCACATCTGGTTTTCCTAAGTTCTCTTGGATTGCGCTAAGCATTTCCATTTTGGCTTGTTGTCCAACTTGTTGGACCATGGGTAAAGTGGACATTGTGTTGGAACATGTGTTGTTCCTTCACACAGAAAGCAGATAACTTGAGTGAAGTATCTTTCAGTTGAGTTGTTTGCATCACCATGGGGCCACTCATCAGGACAATCTTTGTAATAGTGTCCTATCTCTCCACAAGATTTGCAGGCTTTGAGTGTTGAAAACATTTCTTCTTCTGTCTCCTGGTTATCTCTAGCTACCAAGGGTTGATTGTTTCCACTATTGGTCATGCTTTGGGACATCATGTGCACTATCTGGGATTGGGTATCTAACACTTGTTGCATTCCTGGTGCTAACTCCATATTGGGGTTGCTGGCTTGGTTCTGGGTCATCAGTTGTATCAGCTGAGTTTGAGCTTCTAGTAGCATCTGCATTGCTATTGAGTTCTCCGGGTTGTTGGCATTCTGGCTAGGCATCTGTTTTGAGGTTTTAGGGAAGATGAGTAGAGGTTAGAAAGGATCTAAGAAGGTTCCTATCCAAGCACAACAGATCAAGGAAACTCGTCTTACAAACAACACCTAACAAACACAAAGCAACACATTCATCACACCAATCATCAAGGTTTTAAAAAAAAAACTAATATTGTCATACCACACTCATTGGTATGACCAATACACTAACACGTTAACGTTGTTCTAACAAAGAAACTAGATTGGTGGTCTCATCTATATCTTCTTGAGTTTTCTTCAAGTTCTTCTCACCATGTCTTGAGGTGTTCTTGATTATTGTGAAGTCTATGTTTTTCTTGAAGTTCTTCGATAATCCTGAGTGTAGGTCTTCATGTGGTGAAAATACTTCTTGCACTTCTTGGTATGGTCATCAACATTTTTCTTGATGGTATTGAAGAGGGAGGTCATCTAGAAAATTTTGAAGGTGAATAATAGATGAGATGATATGAGAAGAATCAAGATGATTGTTTTGTTTCTAGACAGTTTGAACATAGAAAGTCTTCAATCCTAGGGTGATCAATGGGTTATTAACAACTTGTTGCAAATTGGATATTCACTATAGTGAGAGATACTGGCACCCGCTAGCCAATCAGGGAACGGTCTCGTGTCCGTGGACACGTAAAGTTGTCCGGGCCGCTTCATCTCACTATGCCGCTAGGATCCAAAAGTACTCAAAGGAGTCAATAAATTTGATCAAAAACGGTTTTCCAAACCTAAGGGTCTCGAATCCTACAGGCAACACAGTGCTCTGATACCATTTTGTAGCGTTCCCACATTTAAATAATGTAAGAACATCTGTGCTGTTGTGCTAGTCCCTGGATCAATTACTAGCACCACAGTACAAAATGAAATATCATGCAAATGCATCAAATTCTATTACATCGCATGATCCAGTCTTTACAAAATAGGATTACAACTTGCATAGTCTTACAAGACTAGCAGAAAACAAAGAAATACAGCGGAAAACATAGTACAATATTGAGCCCATCTTCTTCATGTGCCACAGGAAAAACATGTTGGCGATAGTCTCGAGATCCTAAACGAAATCCTCACTCGTCTTCGGAAACATCTGCAATATGGAATATGCAGCCACAAGGGAGTCAATACAATTTAATGTATTGGCAAGTAACACTATGGTGGATATAAATGGCAAGACTAATACTACATGCTTATTTGGCTGAGTGGAGTTTTGGATAAGTTTGCATAAAGCCAGTTTTCTCCTATCTCTTTTGTAAAACAAAATTTTCTTTTCAAAGGGTGGCCACATTGGATTGAGATCCAAGCACCACAATACTGTTCACTTGGTCAAAATTTTAATTATTGAAAATGGTGATGTGATTCTTCCGTCCTTCCTTGTCCAGCTGCTCATAGTTGTCCATAACGGGGGACACGGCTAAGATCTTAGTTTCTTGACTCTGCAGAGCTTGTGCACTTTCACCTTCAGACTCAAAACAACCCAAACATCCTATACACTCTGAGTGCATTAAGGAAAGGAGAAGATTGAGACGAGATCTTTCAGAAGCAAGAATTCAACCTGATGGCAAGACCCGTTCCACCTATAATTATGCTACATCTGCTTGTCAAGCCCAGGCTGAACCCTCGCAACTTAATTAATCAAGACAGAGCCCATATGACTAAAGGCTGCAATGGAAGCAATCTAAACTTGGGGAACATCATAATCACTTTGTTCCTGGGTGGCATTCCTTCAAGTGAACTCCCCTCGGGGAGACACTCAACTATCAACAGCCCCGCAATACCAATCAACCCAGGTGGTTCATTGAAGTTGTTACTTAGAATTTTTCCACAATATCAAGTAAAACAATTTTTGTAGCAAGGCTAAGCATCAACTAAGTACCAAGTCTTCAAAATAACAAGGTATAAGGATGACTACACACTACTAGGATATAGCATAGCATAATATAACTTCCTATCATGCATACTACTCAAAATCAACTAATGCATATAGAAAATAATGGGTAGTTGAATGATGTGTTACTTGCCTTGTTGAAGTTGGTGAAGATATCACACTCTCTTCACAAAGGATAATTGCTCTCCGTACAATCTACTCATTGAAAACACAATAACAAAATAAACAAACATGCTATCAAGCAAACATACAAGTGAGGTGATCATACAAAGCAATAACATAGCCAAAGGAGTTTAACCTGGTGGGCTAGGACAAGGTCTAGGTTGAGTTTGATGTGATCTAACTTTATTATAACCATACTTGTCGAGGAAGTTCCAAGAGTTCACTAAGAATAAACATATTACTTCTTCAACTAAAGTAATACATGCAAACACTTGGTCATATTCACCTTCAAAAATATTTGAGTGACTATGTTAGTATTTTCCATTGTGGTTAGGGTAGGTCTACTAACTTCATCATCAAAGGGAAAATATTACTAAGTCTTGGGTTTTCCATTTGGGTCAATGGTTGGACAAAAATAACTTGTTATTCTTCAACTTGTATGGATTGCTTCTAGACCTCATGTGATTGCCTTCTCAAAAATCATCTTCATGCTTCTATTGTAGTCTTGTTACTTGGATGGATTCTTCTCTTGGTCTTGATAAATTATTCATGGCTTTCACTTCACTAATTGGTTTGGGTATGGGATGGACACAAATACCACTAAGTCAATTGGAAAGAATATAAGAAGAAAGATAGAAAGAGAGAGGGAGATGTTTTCTTCTGAATTTATTCACACTTGTACTTCTTGAGTTGCTTCTAGTTGCTGTGGAGTCTAAATCTTCTCTTCAAAACTTCTTCATTGATCTTCCTTGTAGCTCTTCATGTTGCCACCAGGTTGAAAGTGAAGAACCTTCTATTTCTTGAGTCTTTTCCATTTGCTAACTTGATGGATTCTTGAAGCAAGAATAGGGGGATTGGAGGAGTAGATAGAACACTATAGTACTAGTGTTTGAGGTTCACTACTTGGTCTCTTATATGGTTTACATACTAGGAACTTGGTCTTGGATTCAAAATGGCCCCAACAAACAATGGTAGAAAGAATAAAAACAAAAACTAAGGCATGATCAACTAGTGGTTCACTAAGATGAAGTTTTGGTCCAACTTACAAGGAAATGTTTCAAGGTTGTCCAAAAGGTTTAGGTACTGATGTCTCTGGTTAATGGTTACCAAAAGGAGCAATTTTGCAAAAGGGACTATATTGAAAATATTTATAGAAATTAATCTATGTCAAAAATACTCAAATAGACAACTTAATTCTAAATTCAATTTTAATTTGTTCAAATATTATTTTGGGACAGAGTATATGAAAGTACACACTCTAAGGTTTCCAAATATATTTTATTTGCAATTTTTCGATTTGTAGAATTTGAATTATGCCAAATTTCATCAAACAAGCATATTTGATTTTTAACAAATTTAAGTTTGTCAAATTTTAATTTGGCCAGTGCCAAAAGTTTCTAAATGTCAAGGGCTTTTCAAAAAGTCCAAGATTGCTAAATTTGGCTTTTTGGATCAAAAGATATGATGGATTGAAGTTGCAGGGGCTAATATGTAAAATTGCCCAAAATTCTACCGGGAGATAAATTTGAATTAAAGGCTGGGCCACGTGGCTGGATCTGATTGGGTGCTGGTGCTGACTGTGCTGCTGACTGGACTATGACGTGGATAAGTGGCTAGATCTGAGCCACTGGATCTGGATCTAACGGCCGCGTACCACTTCGCTTAGGTGATTAGATCTAGCGCGTAGGTTTCAGATCTAACGGACAGAAGGAGAGAGGGGAGGCTTACCGAAGTTTCCGCCGTAGAATGGTGAACGCGGCGGCGCTGCGCTCGGGGATTCGATGGCGTGGGCGATGTAGAGGGTTCCTGGGAACGGGAAGAGTACGACGAGGCGCGTCGAGTCACGACGAAGAGGATGGAGGTGATGGCGATGTCCCACGTGGCTCCTGGCGACGACGCGATGCAGAGGAAGGTGGCGTGGTCCCGGTGCGCCTTGGGTGTTCACGTCGCGCTCGAATCTGCGGCGATAAAATCGAGCAAGAGGGTCAGGAAGGACCGCACGGTCTGGGGGAACGAGAACAACGTGACCTCGGGCCTTAGGACTCACCGTGGTAGCCGGAGGTGGAGGAACACAGCCGCTGGATGAATCAACTCCGACGAGGAATTAGAGAGGGCCTGGGGGCTCTTTTGGACGGAAGATAGAGGGGAAACAGAGAGGACCTCGGGGTAGTTTTATAGAGCCACGGAGGGAAAGAATCCACTGCCTTAATGGCCTGAAATCAATGGCGAAAATCTTGGCCGAAACTTCCGGGGTTGCCTTCCGGAGGAGGAAGACGGTGACGTCAGCGATGACGTCATCTTTTCTTTTTATTTTTCTTTTCTCTTTCCTGTTAAATAAAAACCTTAATAACTTCTGTTTTAAAAAGCCAAATGACATGAAACAAATTTCTAAATTCTTGAAATTTCAAATACTTTCCAAAAGTACCATTTTTGAAAACAATTCAACATATTTTATTTTTTTAATATTGGGAAATTGAATAATTCCTTAATAGTCACTTAATGTGATTTTTAAATTAAAAATTTATAAAACATAGTTATTGGTCAATTAAAATTTTAGTGACATTCTAAATGTTGAAAACATATTTTTGAAGTCATTTCATCTTGTTTTCACAATTTATATTTTGAAAATATAAATAAAACACTAATAGACTTTAAGGCCATTTTAAAATTTAGAAAATAATAAATTGATGTTATTGTCTAAATAAAATTTCAGATACATTTTACATGTCATATATTATTTTTGGAAAGCCATTTTTAAACCCTTTTCACATTGTATAATTTTAGGATATGAAGGATTTACTAATAGTAACTTAATGTTATTTAATTAGTTCATATCAATTAATTAATATTGTTGATCAATAAAATTTAGAATAAAACCACAAGTCATAAAATTGTTTACAAAACCCTCTTTATGTTATTTTCAAAACAATGCATTTTATTTTCACACCGTCATGTTTAAAACTTGGAATAACAACTAAAAGTTATTATTAACAAATTTTATTCTCATCAAATACTTTTGAGGCTTAGAACTTCATTAAGGGTTATAAATATTTGAGTAATGTTGCCATAAGATAATCTTCAAGTTAATATTGGAGTTGCAAACATTTTAGATAAAGGTTTGTTAATAAAAGATATTCCCTTTATATAAAGAAACTTATTTTTTTGAATAAGGTTTTAGGGTTTAAGGAACATAGGCATAATTGGATTTCTAATTCCAATAAACTTGGTGTAGGACCACATATTTCATTTTTGTTTGAGTTTTATTTGTTTTTGGTGACTTGTATTGTCATGAAAACAAAAGTTTCAAATTTTTGTGAGTTTTGAGTTTTTCCAAAAAATCAGGGATGTTACAAAAGCTCTGCTACTCTTGATTTTATCATAAGAATATTTAAGAAAAAACAAGCTTTATGATCTATTTGTTCCTAGAGGAATTCCTTCAAGTTTTTCAACTTGAACTCAACGGTATAAAATACTTTGACTCTAAGTCATTTGGATATTCTAGTCCTTTTATTATCTTTACTAATTACATGTGCATCCTTCATTCAAGTTGGCTTGAAACTATTATGTTCACTCTTGGTTAAGTGTTTTATTTATAAGCAGCCGTATCTTGATCCGCAATGGCTCTCGGTATTACTTTAAAATATTGTTCAATTGCAATTGCTTCCGCTTGCACAACTCTGATAACTATTTCCATAGATTCATTAATCCCTTCAAGAAACACCATTCTTCCACAGAATTCAACAAGGAACAAATTCCTTAAGAATCACATATATCTAGTAACAAAACTTTGTTACTAATGTGGTCGTTTACATGAGGATTTCCAATGTGAAATTGGAACAACCAACAAAGAATAGCTTTGTTCTCTAATCTTAGGATGAATTCAGAAACGTTTAGATTCGAAGACTAACATATCTCTTTATAGTTCATCTTTCAAAACTATAACACAAAGTAAAGACCACAATTTGTGCTAAAATTATAACTCCAGCTACTAAAGTATTCCATGGGAAATATCAAGTACTTCTTTGCAAAAGAATCCTTGTTTGTGTTGACTTTGTCTCACTTAGTCAAATTATGTCTTGAAAACTTTCATGACATCACTAAGACATTCCATCTAAAATTTATTATGAAGTCTTAGGTTATTAACGAGAGCATCACCAATAATCATATTTTGTTAACTTCACTATGTGCTTGAAAACTTTGATGAATTCACCCTTCAAAGAAGTGTGAAATGCATTAAGTCTTTCACTCGATTTCTCAAACTTTCATCATGTGTATGATGTGTTTGTGATCATAGTGCCACTCGGTGGCGGTGTCAACCCAATCGCAAAACATTTCTGAACAAATTATATTTCACTAATTCAAAATATTTGTAACTTGATCACTCTCCAAGGGAGTGATCCATAATATTCTCATAAGATAACCAAGACTTTATCCTATGAATCCACAAGAGTATTACGTCGCCAAACATGCGACCTTATTACAATAACCTGAGCCGAAGCTCTCAAATATTTTGAACTTATAAAAATAAAAGTGGAGTTGTTTTAATCCTTGGATGATCCTTTATGCGCCAAACTTGACGCTCATCAAAACCTTTTATTCTTCTGTCTCCTTACTCTCTGTAGCTCCTATATAGAATGCATAAAATAATTTTAGCAATCGATAAACGAGAGATACCAGTAAGCATGAAAAATATCATTTAGGTATAACTCTTATACTCGCACCCCCTCCCCAGCACAACTCGGATTGGATTCCTTGTGGAGGCCAACTCCACCTCCCTTTTTTCCTTTTCCTTTTTCCCTTTTTATTTTCTACTTTTTCTCTCCAATTAAATTTGGGAAAAAAATACTTGGATTTCAATTACCAATGTGTGGTGCCCTGGGGCCCACCTAGCAGCCCCTAAAAATTAGGTGCGGCCATGAGGGGAATTCTTGTCATTATACAATTTTCCCATTACTCACAATACCAAACTTACCCGAGACTATGGATTCCTGTATTACCATGAAATAATATCTGGTTCAATATACCTTTGTCTTCTCTCGTTCACCGGTAAGTTTCCTTTTACTCGTTATTGTATTATGATATCCCACATGATATATCATCATCATCCATTGTCTATAGAGCTTATGGATGTCAAGAATACCGAGTGGTCCCAGGCATATATCTCTCTTTTTACGGAGGCATAAATACCATCTCAGAACATCGAGGCAATATACTCCTTTAGAATTACCAAGTGACTACCATTATGTTCACCCAGTTTACGGTGTGACTCTAGATAGTTACCATGGTAAAACCTCCATAATATATTAGTCTAATAACCTCATGGTCAAAGGAACATTGTAATATAAATGTGATGTGATATGACACTATGGACAAAGATATCTTAATGGAATAACTTAGCATATCAATCTACTTAGGGAATACCCAGCCATAATGTTCCCTTCCAATAATATGCTATTTAATGATACTGACATAAACAATGTCCATGACCAGGAAAACACAACCATCAAGCATCTAATGAATTAGTCATAAAAGACAAGACTAGGGTTTGATACTGTGTTCAAGTTACTACACATGATCGTGAGTTTTCTTCTGAATCTCATACTTAGGAGCCACATCAGTTATAGCTTATTATTATGAATCATAAATATGAAACAAATTTATAAATATTATTGCCTTTTGGGCATACATCCAACAGTGTGGTCATGTCACATGGAGAAAGGAAGCTCAGTGAGTGAGCATGTAATCATAATTTGTGGTTATGTACAAGGCTTCAGACACGGTGGTCTCCAATCCAGCTGAGCTAAGTACATATTTGATGTTGGCTTCACTCCCCTCGTATTACAACGGTTTTATCATGAATTATAGTATGAATGTCATGGATAAAACACAAAATGAGCTCCTTGCTATGCTGAAAACTTTTGAAACTATTATAAAGAGGGATAATAAAAAATCTTTATTGTTGCCCAAAATACAAAGTTAGAGAGTAAGGAGAATAAGAAGGGAAAAGTTGCTAACGCATAGTATAAGCTCAAAATTTCAGCTCAAGATAAACCCGAGTGCTCCTTCTTTAATAAGAAAGGTCATCGTTAGAGGAATTAATGGAAATTCCTCACGCAAAAGAATAAGGTCGCTAAGAGTGTTAAAGGTATAATATTTGTGCCTAAATCATATTTTTCTTTCTTACTAGTATCTCTGTAGTATCAATTAATAAAAAAAATGCATTTGATCTAGGAGGTATGGAAAGTAAGGATACAAAAGAATAAAAGGTGTTGATGTGCGTCAAGATTGGCGTGTGAAGGTTCATCCAAGGATGAAGACATATCCACTTTTATTTTTCAAAACATCCGTGAGCTTCAGCTCAAAGTTATTGTAATAAGGTCGCATGCTTCACGACGTAATACTCTTGTAGTTTTGTAGGACAACTTTCCTGGTTATCTTATGAGAATATTATGGATCACTAAATTCGTGGATAATCAAGTTACAAATATTTTGAATTGGTAAAATATCATTTGTTCTAAAATATTTTGTGATTGTGTTGACACCACCATCGAGTGGCACTATCATAAGAAACACATCATATGCATGATGGAGAAATTTTGAGGTGTTGAGTGAAAGACTTGATGAGTTACACACTTCTTTGATGGGTGAATTCATTAAAGTATTTGGGAAAATATTGAAGTCAACAAGAGAAAAGTTCTTGTGTTATTGATGATACTCTCATTAATAATCAAAACATCACAATAAATTTTTAGAAATTATATCTTAGTGATGTCTTAAAAGTTTCAAGCCATGATCTGACTAGGGGAAACAAAGTATGTTCGATGTATGCCAAAGAGACAATAAAATACACAAGTTTCATGTTTAATGTATTATGTTCTTATGCTACAACTGCTATGGCCACTGAATATGAGATTCAGAAGAAAACCCATACGCACGTGTAGAAACATAAACACACCATTATAACCCTTTCTTGTGTCTCACGGACTAACTCATTAATATTAGATGACCATGTTTTCCTGGTCACGGACATTTGTTATCTCAAATTAATGGGATCACAATGTTATTTGAACATTGTGGCTTGGTAGTCCCAAGTAGTTGAGATACTACGAGATTAGTTTTGCTAGATAGTATCGCCATAAGATGGTTATTTTTTTTCTTCCTTAGACCATGAGAATATACGATGATGTTCACCGCAAGGATCATTTTGATATAGTCAAGTATCACACCGTAAACTAGGTGACCGAAAAGTCTAACACTGGGTGGTCTTGAAAGTTCTTATCATCATGATAGTTCAAGACTGGGAATTACTCCTCTAGGTAATAGAGAGATACATCCAGGATCCACTCGGTGGAATAGTATCGGTAAATAAGTCTACGCAAGCAAAGACATCACACTAGTCATGGTGATACTATGACACGGTAATGAGCAAAAGGAATCATACCAGTTATCAAGAAATGTGATATGGTTATTAAATAGTTTAATCACGGTCTTATCATTCATCTCGTCTCGAGGTATTTATTGGTATCGCGAAGTAATAGGAACATACTTAACAACCAACAGGTTCAACAATTTTTCTTCGTGTAACTCATAGGAATCAATATGGAAGTCCACGGTCTTGATGTTAATTATTGATTATGAAAATGTCTTTCCAAACATATCAACTAGTTATTGAACCTATAGGGATCACACACTTAAGGCGTCAAAGTTTGTCGTTTGCATTGGTACGCCCGGAGGAGAGTGAGTATCATTCGGGCTATTCTGACGTGATAGAATTAATCTTGAAGAGAGATTGTGGAGGACATGGGATGTCCCAGGATGTCAGAAAGATGTTTCTGACAACAATAGGTAAAGGTTGATGTCTTTATGATATCACAGAAACAAATCCGACGTCAATCGGAGTCGTTTCAGGAAATTACTATAAGAGAGAAATAATGTCGGTGTAAAGCAGAATGTTATATGAGATATAACGGAGGGTATGAGATGTCCCGGGATGTTATAAATATGTTTCTAACATCAGTAGATGATGTCGATGATTTTATCTATAACTTTCCATAAAGGGGGATAATGCCGGAGAGGGGTAGAAATGCCCTAGGGCTACAGCCCAACATTTGGGGGGCTGCCATGTGGGCCCAGGTGTAATACACAAGGCGTAGCACACTGCCTAGAACCTCCTTATTTGATTTTCGCAATAAATAAAAAAAACCCAAAATTAAGAAAAAGAAATAAGGCATGTTTTCAGTGGGATTGGAGAGGAGTCCCAAGCCCAATTCGGATTGGACTTGGGGGAGGGGTGCGGACAGGTTTGGGTCTCCCAAACCGAGCTAAATACAAGGAAAGCTCCCCTCCTTGTATGAGTACATATACTCCCCAACCACCTGATACGTCCAAAACGTATCTACTTTCCTGAACACTTAGCTGTTATTTTCCCCTAAACTTGTGATTTTTGGATACAACTAACACGGACTAACACTATTTTCAGAAGAATTTCCCTCGTGTCTCGTTTTTGTGCAGAAATTCAACTTTCAAGAAAATACCCAGAAAAGATTGCAAAGTCACTATTTTACCCGAAGACTCCCGAAGCCAGAAGACGAGAAAGAGAGGGGCCACGAGGGACCCACGCCACCTGGCGGCGCCCCCTCCTAGGATGCACCGTGGAGTGGTGTGGCTGCCTCGGCCACACCCTCGAGCCCCCCTTTCGAATACTTAATCCCTTTAACCTAAAAACGTTAGGGGCTTCATCATACTCCATAGAAACACACCTGAGCGCCGCCGCCTCCTCGAAACTCAATTCGGGGATCAGAAGTTCCTATTCTGGCACCCTGCAGGGACGGGGATTCGGAGGATATCATCGCCATCGTCATCGTCACGACCTGTCCATCAACCATCCATGATTCCCCCATCCATGTGTGAGTAACCCCCGTTGTAGGCTGAGAGGGATGGTAGGGATTGGATGGGATCGTTCATGTAATAATTGCTAGATTGTTAGGGCATCGTGCCTAGTGTCCGTTGTTAGTGCTATCTATCATTGTTGCAACTTTTTATGATTAAATATTTTCATTAGGGCCCGAGTTCCATGATTTTAGATCTAAACATCTTATTGATTCATGAGGATAGTTATTTTTTTTATCTTACCTGTAAGTTGTATACACATATTGTTGTCCGGAACCCGAGGCCCCAAAGTGACAACAATTGGGATAACTAGAGGGGATGGTTGTGATGTGATGATCACATGTGTTCACTGAGTGTTAATGCTTTGGTTCGGTGCTTTATTAAAAGGAGCGCCTTAATTACCAGTAGTTTCCCTTGAGGCCCCGCTGCAAACTGGCTGGTAGGACAAAAGATGTTGTGCAATTTTCTCATTGTGAGCACGTACGACTAAATACGAAACACATGCCTTTGTTTACTTAGTACTTGGATGCTTTATCATTATTTATCTGCAATTGCCCATGTTTTGATTATTATATGAATTATCTTATCCATGCAACGCACGTTCATCCGTTCCTATGCATACAGTATTTTAATCATCTTGTCTACTACAATTAATGATGTTGTCTTTATATCATTCCTGCTATTATTTCACTACTGCTACTGCTACTGCTATAAACTGTTGCTACTGATAAACTGTCATGAGCAAGTCTATTTCTAGGTGCAGCTGAACTGACAATTAATCTATTAAGGCTTATAAATATTCTTTGGCTCCCCTTGTGTCGAATCAATAAATTTGGGTTTGAGTTCCCTCAAAGATTGTTGCGATCCCCTATACTTGTGGGTCATCAAGACTATTTTCTGGCGCCATTGCCGGGGAGTATAGCTTTATTTGTAAGCTCACTTGAACATGATATCTTTCGCTGCAAGTTATTCATCATGGGAAAAACTCGTGATGGGAACGTCTCTATATTGCCATCCACTACAAGCATAGGTACAAATCTGAACACCTATGTTGCTCTTGATTCACCATTTGTAATGAGTAAACTTCTTACACTACCATATACACATGCTACACATATTGGTACTTCTACTGGGTCTGAAAATACTTCTGATAATTTTGATGATGCTTATAATGTGCTTGATGAGAGTGGTTCATTAGGTCCTTTCCTTGATACTACAATTGCTAGAGCTAAGCAAATAAAAAACACTGAAATTCCTAATGAAAACACTGGTACACCTGTTAGTTCACCTGAATTTTGAGATACTCCTAGTGATGATCTTGATGAAACTTACATGGAACTTGATGATGAATTTATTGAAGAATGTCATCCTGCTAGTAGTGCAAATGCTATTAAAAGTATTCTTGCTAGACGTGTTGTTAGATATAAAATGTCTCCTGATGCTAACCTTGCTACATCTCCCATAAACATTAAGGATAAGGATTATGATTTCTCTCTGGATTTATCATATATGTCTATTGTTGAGGAAGAACCTTTTGTGGTACTGAAAATGAAAGTGCTTTAGGACACACGAATGAGCTCTCATCTTTGAGTAGTTTATTTTCAGATGATATTAAGAAACGTAGTTACTTTGTCGCTAAATTTTTTCCTTTCTCATTGAAAGATGAAGCTAAAAGTTGGTTTAATAATTTTTCACCTAGATCTATTGATAGTCCTATTGGTTTGGTTAATGCTTTCTTTCAGAAATAGTTTCCTCCTAGTGCTCAACATGCTGCTTTGAAGAGAATCTTTAACTTTAAGCAAATTGAAGGATAGAAAATGCCAGAATCTTGGGCAAGATTTTTTTCTTTAATTAGAGCTCGACCTGGAAATCAATTAACTAAAAATGAACTCCTTGATATATTCTATAATGAACTAACTGTTGAATCTAGGACATACCTGGATATTTGTGTTGGTTGTGTTTTCAGGAAAAGAACTCCTGACGAAGCTGAGGAATTATTGGCTAAAATAAGCAAAAATCATGATCATTGGAATATACCTGAACCAACCCCAACACCAAAGAAGAGGGTAATCAATGAATTAAAAGATGAAGTGATGAGGGAAGCCAATGAATCTCTTAAACAGAAGGGTATTAAATATGAAGATGTGAAGAATCTATGATGTATAGAAGAATTATGTAAGCCAATTCCTCACCCATCCACAATTGAGGTACACTCTCTCCAACATTTTGATAATAGAGATATTCCCTATTCTAAACCTCTTGATCAATTCTTTGATGAATTTGATAATTATATTGTTAAGCAAGATAACTTTAATATGAGAGTGCTGAATCATCTAATGGAAAATTCTAGAGCTATTAATAATTTGCATGGTATTATGGAGAGAACCTCTAATGATGTTAAAATGCTTATTAACATTTCCATATGGTTCAAACTCAAATTGATCAACTCACTAAGGTGCAAAATATTTGCTAGTTAATTCTTCTAGAGAAAAACATGTTTATGAAATAAGCACTAGAAGTGGTGTTTCTACTCAGGATCCTTTGTATCCTGAGGGACATCCTAAAATAATTGAACAAGATTATCAACAAGCTAAAAACAATAGTACCCCTTCTAAGAAAAAGAAGAAGAAACATAAAACTATTCTAGATTCTCCTAAACCCACTAAAGATCTGTAACACCTGGGGTGTTTCCCTAAGTTAGAAAGTTGGTTGTTTTTCTTTTTGCTTTGCATCACATGCATCATATGCATTGCACCATGTTTTTCAAAACAACTCAAAAGTTCAAACCAATTTAAACTTTCAAACATGTCCAAAGTTTCCAATTTAAAAAATTGCAAACTAAACAACTCAAATTGCTTCCAATAGTTTTGAAGATGATTTGTTTAAATTGCTTGTTAATAAAATTCCCTTTTATTAACACCCTAATGGTAAATTCAAATTCAAATCAAAATCATCCATACTTGGCATGTTCCAATTGTGGTTTGAAATTAAAATATTGCAAACATTTTAAATTCAATAAGTTTTCATAATTGGTTGAGTTATTGAATAAAAGAATTGTTTATTTCAAAAATCAAACCTATGTGAAACCCTATTTGAAATTCAACTAACAAATTCAAATCAATTAACATTTCAATTTTTTTGAAGTTAATGCTAACATGATTTGACCTTACTGTTTTGAAAATTAATAAAATTATTTCATGGAAATAAAACCCTTCTATTTATCACTCTCTCTTTCATCTCTTACAAAAAAAAACAGAGGGAATAAAAAGAAAAGGGAAAGAAAGATGGGGGAGGCAGGCCAACCGGCCCACCTACCACCCCATCAGCCCAGCCCACCCACCTTTCTTCTCCGTACGACAGTGCGACCACGAGGAGGACGTGATCCCCTCCTCCTGTCGCTGTCCGCACCATGGACCCCCCTCCTCCTAGCTTTCCCCTCTCCCTCCTTATCTACTCCTATCTCCACACCAAACCCTAGCCTCCTCCCTTCTCCTCCCTGCGCCGCCACCTCGTTTTCCCCTTCCCTTCTCCTCTCTGTACTCCGGCGGCTGGAGGTTGCAGTGGATGGTATCGCCGTCGCACCTTCGTCTCCGTCACCGTCACGCCCAGCCAACGCCGTCGACAGCACCCCGGTGAGCTCCCGTTTCCATTCCCGGCCTTTCCCGCCCATGTCGTGTCCGTTTGCAACATGCCCCTGTCAGAGCACCTCGGTGACGCCATGGACGCAAGGGCATCTGCCACTCTGCTGCTCACGCACGGGAACCCGACGCACATGAGCACACGCCCGTCCCCCTCTGTTTCCCCCTGCCGCACGCACGCACCAGTGCCCCGCCCCTGCACGCACACACGCTCACGCCCGGCAGCAGCGCTGCAGTCGCCGCCGTCCGTCGCCCTCGACAAAGTTCAGTGTCTGAACTTTGTTCGGTTCAGTTATCACGCGAGAGCTCACCCTAAAACCCCACGCGTGCTAGAGCTAACACAATCGCAGCAATAGCCCAATGGCTAGGATCCCTTGCGCGCAAGCCAGCAGCCCTGAGTTCGAATCCCCCCAAGGCAGAAAAGCCACACCTTTTTCTGCCCCTTTTCTTTTTTGCCCGAATTTCAGAAACACAGATCTGAATCCTTACTTCTAAAATCAATAACAAATCGAATTTAGCTCCAATTTGAACGATTCAAATTCCTGTGGATTCATAATCTTGTGCCCTTTCTGTTAATGTCAAGTTTGCAACATGATTCTGTAATAATTTTTGCACTAAATAATTAATTACTGAAAATGCAATTAAAAGTGGAAACTTTGGAATTTCATAACTTTAGCTCTGTTCATCCAATTTGAGCAAACTTGTGCTCTAAAAATTTGTCTTAACAAACTATACACGTTGGTATTTTATTTGGCCACAATTGAATTAATTTTGAACATGTTTCCTTCTGTTTACTAAAAAGGGCAGAATAAGACTACTTATGAAAAATTGCATAATAAATTCAATAATAACCCAAAAATTATGTTTAATAGCTCAAAATGTTCAGTGAAACATTTGCTACATGTTTTCAACCTTTTCAATGCAATTTGTTTACTGTTTTTCCAAATTAAAAGTGGTGCAATAATTCAATGCTTTAATTAAACCTCTTAAATTGCAAAATTCATAACTTGGGCAATTCAAATCCAATTCCAACATGTGAAATATGTTTTCCATGCAAAATTGAATAAGATTTCCAAATATAAACTTTGTTTTCTGTTTTGAATAAATTAAATTGCTGAAAACAACTATTTCTAAATTAATGCATTTAAAATTGTCAATTTAATAACTTGCTCATCTAAAATCCAAATTCAACAAATGAAATATGTATTCCATCTAAAATTGTGTGTTCTTTCCAAATATAATTTTTGTTATCTGTTTTGAACAATTAAAATGGGTGAAAACAACAAATGCTTGTGTAAATCATTTAAGAAGCCAAATTTCATAACTTAATAAATAAAATTCCAAACTTGGTAAACTTCGTATCAAATTGAAGCTATTGTTGTTTTCTTATTGTTTTCCTCATCCATGCATCATTCTAATCAACTTTAACATGATGGTTATTTGTAGATCATTTAATTCAACATTAATTCATGGGCTTTTCCATGTGCAATCCAAATTGCATATGGGCCCATTTAAATATGTTTATCATGTCAACCTGTTTATCTTTGATGCATCCTTAAACTTGTCATGCATCCATATCTTGATCATGCTGGATCTTTTGCCGTAGTAGTAATTGTTGCATCCGGTGTTTGTTCGAGGTTCATTGCTTCTTCGCGGATAGGACGTTGAGATGATGTGAGCAACGAAAAGTTCTTCGGATGTACCTCTACTTGTTGGATCTCAGGCAAGTATACTCACTTGCTGCCTATGGCTGCCTTTCATCACTTGTTACCGATTCTTTCCGTTGTTCTTATGCTAGCCTTATGATTCGATGCTTGTGTCTCGATCCTATCAAATGTTTACCTTGCAGCCATGATATAGCCTTCCTCCCCCTTCCTATTAACTGTTGTTTGTTTACCTTGTCGGCCCTCGTGTCGTAGTTGCATGCTTAGTGTTGTTTGCGCTCAAGTCTTGTTGTCCGTCTTATCACCTGTTTAGTTTGATAGTTGGGTTTCATTTCAATCAACAACATGTTAATGTTTTGGGTAATAATAATTTGATGATAAGGCACCGGCAGGAGGCCCGGCGTGGTTTTGAGGCCTGCTAGTGTCGAACTTAATTAGGACAAGGGTTTTGTCTACTGATCCATGATGAGCGCACTAACCGCATGTGGGAAGCGAGTATGGGCGCCCCCCGCAATTCTGATTCGATTCGCATCTCGTCCAAATCGCCACACTTAGTTCGGGCTTTCCATTTGATGCATGCATGTGCAGGTGCGAACCCTTGGCGCCAGGGTGGAACTTTTGTAGTCGGCATTTAGGGCGGCGTGGTCTTAGAGTGCTATCAGGGTCCCCCTTTTCTTCGTGTGGGCTCGATTAGCCGCGCACGCACAACATGTGGTTCTTTGGGCTTGATGCAAAGAAGAGTTGGGTTGTGTTGAGTGCCTCGCTTGGTGGGTTTGCTCCCCGCCTGGCGGGTCATTCTTACGTGCACGGCCAATTTGGTGCATCCCTGCAGGGTTAAATCTTCTCGAGAAGCCGTGTTTTCCGCGGTTATGGATGACTTGGTGAAAGTGCTGGCTAACAAGTACTAAGACAACTTACACTTAACGATGATAACTTGACTAGTAATATAGATTACCCCCACCATAAAAATGAATGTCACCTTAATCAACAGTGTGAGTTTCCTTGGGTTGCTTCCTTAGTAGGGGGTAACATTGGATGGGTATTGTTTGGTGAGTAGTTGTAGTTGGTTCTGATACGCTATCTTATCCCTTTCTTTTAGCCGGATGTTGTAGCGAGTCTCTGTAGTTGGTTAGTGCAGCCCGCTTCCGCTTCTTTGCAATACTCCCTTCCTTTCCGTTGTACCCAAAGTATTTGTATCTTGTGATGATTGGTTACGCTGGTATCTTGTGAGTATGGGTTATCCACTTGCCAGTACTTAACCGTACTGACCCACGAATCCCTTTCGTGGCTGCATATTCCACATTGCAGTCAACAGGTTTGAAGTCTGACGATGTTAGCTTGGGAATCCCTCCGGCTTGGCCTGGGCAGGGATTGGACGCCATCGGTTATCTTCAGGACTCTTAGTCCAATTTGTATCTTGTCCGTAGTCGGACACTATGTTGTTTCTTCCGCTGTTATTTGGATCTTTGTATTGTATCAGTTGTATTCTTGACTCGTTTGAGTCGTCTTGTATATATCTCTTCTGTTGTTGTTGCGGAATATTCGTGAACTGTTGTAATGTTATCACAAGTGGCAACCTGGAATCGGTTATTATGTGGATTTTGGCGGGAATGCTGAAATCTGCATAGTGCCCGATCTCGGGGCGTCACAAATGGTATCAGAGCATGGTTTCCGATTCCCGATATTGTTTCGATACGAATGGTTATCGAAGCAACGGGTCCGCAAAGCCTGTAGGATAACCTCGCTAACGGTCGTTGTTTCTAGAGTGTCAAAAACTATTTCTGCTAAACTATTTTGGAAACATCTCAATAGGATTCTTGTTTTCTCCTTATCTCTATTCTATTTCCCCTTCCATATTATTTGTTTTGGAGTCTTCCCCCCTTGTCTATCTTTCAAAGTGTTAGGATCCTACGTGGGTGGACGTTTTCTGAGCCTTTAACCTAATAGGTGCGATCATCGGAAGATTCCTGGTGGAAGAACATCGTCGTGACTCCGAGCAAGAATCTCTTGTTAGTGGTGTCGAGAAGCCCTTGTTAGTGGTGTCGAGGAGATCAACTGGAAGCATGAAGAATCGATAGTCGAACTTCTTTCCCCTCCCGGGCTAGTGGTGGATTGCGAGGGCGCAATCCCTTGTTAGTGGTGTCGTCTGTAACACCTGGGGTGTTTCCCTAAGTTAGAAAGTTGGTTGTTTTTCTTTTTGCTTTGCATCACATGCATCATATGCATTGCACCCTGTTTTTTCAAAACAACTCAAAAGTTCAAACCAATTTAAACTTTCAAACATGTCCAAAGTTTCCAATTTAAAAAATTGCAAACTAAACAACTCAAATTGCTTCCAATAGTTTTGAAGATGATTTGTTTAAATTGCTTGTTAATAAAATTCCCTTTTATTAACACCCTAATGGTAAATTCAAATTCAAATCAAAATCATCCATACTTGGCATGTTCCAATTGTGGTTTGAAATTAAAATATTGCAAACATTTTAAATTCAATAAGTTTTCATAATTGGTTGAGTTATTGAATAAAAGAATTGTTTATTTCAAAAATCAAACCTATGTGAAACCCTATTTGAAATTCAACTAACAAATTCAAATCAATTAACATTTCAATTTTTTTGAAGTTAATGCTAACATGATTTGACCTTACTGTTTTGAAAATTAATAAAATTATTTCATGAAAATAAAACCCTTCTATTTATCTCTCTCTCTTTCATCTCTTACAAAAAAAAACAGAGGGAATAAAAAGAAAAGGGAAAGAAAGATGGGGGAGGCAGGCCAACCGGCCCACCTACCACCCCATCAGCCCAGCCCACCCACCTTTCTTCTCCGTACGACAGTGCGACCACGAGGAGGACGTGATCCCCTCCTCCTGTCGCTGTCCGCACCATGGACCCCCCTCCTCCTATCTTTCCCCTCTCCCTCCTTATCTACTCCTCTCTCCACACCAAACACTAGCCTCCTCCCCTCTCCTCCCTGCGCCGCCACCTCGTTTTCCCCTTCCCTTCTCCTCTCTGTACTCCGGCGGCTGGAGGTTGCAGTGGATGGTATCGCCGTCGCACCTTCGTCTCCGTCACCGTCACGCCCAGCCAACGCCGTCGACAGCACCCCAGTGAGCTCCCGTTTCCATTTCCGGCCTTTCCCGCTCGTGTCGTGTCCGTTTGCAACATGCCCCTGTCAGAGCACCTCGGTGACGCCATGGACCAAGGGCATCTGCCACAGCACTCTGCAGCGCACGCATCGGGACCCGACGCACATGAGCACATACGGGCCCGTCCCCCTCTGTTTCCCCCTGCCGCACGCACGCACCAGTGCCCCGCGCCAGGCACGCACACAGTGACGCTCACAGCCCCGTCAGCAGTGCTGCAGTCGCCGCCGTCCGTCGCCCTCGATTCAGTTATCACGCGAGAGCTCACCCTAAAACCCCACGCGTGCTAGAGCTAACACAATCGCAGCAATAGCCCAATGGATAGGATCCCTTGCGCGCAGGCCAGCAGCCCTGAGTTCGAATCCCCCCCCCCCCCCAGGCAGAAAAGCCACACCTTTTTCGGCCCCTTTTCTTTTTTGCCCGAATTTCAGAAACACAGATCTGAATCCTTACTTCTAAAATCAATAACAAATCAAATTTTGCTCTAATTTGAACGATTCAAATTCCTATGGATTCATAAGCTTGTGCCCTTTCTGTTAATGTCAAGTTTGCAACATGATTCTGTAATAATTTTTGCACTAAATAATTAATTACTGAAAATGCAATTAAAAGTGGAAACTTTGGAATTTCATAACTTTAGTTCTGTTCATCCAATTTGAGCAAACTTGGGCTCTAAAAATTTATCTTAACAAACTCTACACATTGGTATTTTATTTGGCCACAATTGAATTAATTTTGAACATGTTTCCCTCTGTTTACTAAAAAGGGCAGAATAAGACTACTTACGAAAAATTGCATAATAAATTCAATAATAACCCAAAAATTATGTTTAATAGCTCAAAATGTTCAGTGAAACATTTACTACATGTGTTCAACCTTTTCAATGCAATTTGTTTACTGTTTTTCCAAATTAAAAGTGGTGCAATAATTCAATGCTTTAATTAAACCTCTTAAATTGCAAAATTCATAACTTGGGCAATTCAAATCCAATTCCAACATGTGAAATATGTTTTCCATGCAAAATTGAATAATCTTTCCAAATATAAACTTTGTTTTCTGTTTTGAATAAATTAAATTGCTGAAAACAACTATTTCTAAATTAATGCATTTAAAATTGTCAATTTAATAACTTGCTCATCTAAAATCCAAATTCAACAAATGAAGTATGTATTCCATCTAAAATTTTGTGTTCTTTCCAAATATAATTTTTGTTATCTGTTTTGAACAATTAAAATGGGTGAAAACAACAAATGCTTGTGTAAATCATTTAAGAAGCCAAATTTCATAACTTAATAAATAAAATTCCAAACTTGGTAAACTTCATATCAAATTGAAGCTATTGTTGTTTTCTTATTGTTTTCCTCATCCATGCATCATTCTAATCAACTTTCACATGATGGTTATTTGTAGATCATTTAATTCAACATTAATTCATGGGCTTTTCCATGTGCAATCCAAATTGCATATGGGCCCATTTAAATATGTTTATCATGTCAACCTGTTTATCTTTGATGCATCCTTAAACTTGTCATGCATCCATATCTTGATCATGCTGGATCTTTTGCCGTAGTAGTAATTGTTGCATCCGGTGTTTGTTCGAGGTTCGTTGCTTCTTCGCGGATAGGACGTTGAGATGATGTGAGCAACGACAAGTTCTTCGGATGTACCTCTACTTGCTGGATCTCAGGCAAGTATACTCACTTGCTGCCTATGGCTGCCTTTCATCACTTGTTACCGATTCTTTCCGTTGTTCTTATGCTAGCCTTATGATTCGATGCTTGTGTCTCGATCCTATCAAATGTTTACCTTGCAGCCATGATATAGCCTTCCTCCCCCTTCCTATTAACTGTTGTTTGTTTACCTTGTCGGCCCTCGTGTCGTAGTTGCATGCTTAGTGTTGTTTGCGCTCAAGTCTTGTTGTCCGTCTTATCACCTGTTTAGTTTGATAGTTGGGTTTCATTTCAATCAACAACATGTTAATGTTTTGGGTAATAATAATTTGATGATAAGGCACCGGCAGGAGGCCCGGCGTGGTTTTGAGGCCTGCTAGTGTCGAACTTAATTAGGACAAGGGTCTTGTCTACTGATCCATGATGAGCGCACTAACCGCATGTGGGAAGCGAGTATGGGCGCCCCCCGCAATTCTGATTCGATTCGCATCTCGTCCAAATCGCCACACTTAGTTCGGGCTTTCCATTTGATGCATGCATGTGCAGGTGCGAACCCTTGGCGCCAGGGTGGAACTTTTGTAGTCGGCATTTAGGGCGGCGTGGTCTTAGAGTGCTATCAGGGTCCCCCTTTTCTTCGTGGGGGCTCGATTAGCCGCGCACGCACAGCATGTGGTTCTTTGGGCTTGATGCGAAGAAGAGTTGGGTTGTGTTGAGTGCCTCGCTTGGTGGGTTTGCTCCCCGCCTGGCGGGTCATTCTTACGTGTACGGCCAATTTGGTGCATCCCTGCAGGGTTAAATCTTCTCGAGAAGCCGTGTTGTCCGCGGTTATGGATGACTTGGTGAAAGTGCTGGCTAACAAGTACTCAGACAACTTACACTTAACGATGATAACTTGACTAGTAATATAGATTACCCCCACCATAAAAATGAATGTCACCTTAATCAACAGTGTGAGTTTCCTTGGGTTGCTTCCTTAGTAGGGGGTAACATTGGATGGGTATTGTTTGGTGAGTAGTTGTAGTTGGTTCTGATACGCTATCTTATCCCTTTCTTTTAGCCGGATGTTGTAGCGAGTCTCTGTAGTTGGTTAGTGCAGCCCGCTGCCGCTTCTTTGCAATACTCCCTTCCTTTCCGTTGTACCCAAAGTATTTGTATCTTGTGATGATTGGTTACGCTGGTACCTTGTGAGTATGGGTTATCCACTTGCCAGTACTTAACCGTACTGACCCACGAATCCCATTCGTGGCTGCATATTCCACATTGCAGTCAACAGGTTTGAAGTCTGACGACGTTAGCTTGGGAATCCCTCCGGCTTGGCCTGGGCAGGGATTGGACGCCATCGGTTATCTTCAGGACTCTTAGTCCAATTTGTATCTTGTCCGTAGTCGGACACTATGTTGTTTCTTCCGCTGTTATTTGGATCTTTTTATTGTATCAGTTGTATTCTTGACTCGTTTGAGTCGTCTTGTATATATCTCTTCTGTTGTTGTTGCGGACTATTCGTGAACTGTTGTAATGTTATCACAAGTGGCAACCTGGAATCGGTTATTATGTGGATTTTGGCGGGAATGCTGAAATCTGCATAGTGCCCGATCTCGGGGCGTCACAAGATCCTAATAGTATATCTATCTCGGATGCTAAAACTAAAAGTGGTAGTTATAAGAATGATGCTTCTGATAAAGAAGAAATTGAATAGGAACCTTAAAAGCAAACTAAAAATACAAAGTACACTAAGGAGGATTTCATTGCTAATAAACATGGTAATGAGAGAGAACCTTGGGTACAAAAATCAATGCCTTTTCCTAATAAGAAACACAAATCAAAGGAAGAAGAACATTATAACAAGTTTTGTGATTGGATGAAACCTTTGTTTTCTGCAAATTCCTTTAACCGATGTTATTAAATTGCCTCCTTATTCGAGATATATGAAAGATATAGTCTCTAACAAAAGAAAGATTCCTAATGAGGAAATCTCCGCTATGATTTCTAATTACTCTTTCAATTGCAAGGTTCCAAAGAAGCTTGGAGATCCTGGTATACCAAGTATTCCATGCCCCACTAAAAATAAATATGTTAGAACTGCTTTGTATGATTTAGGAGCAGGAGTTAGTGTTATGCCTTTCTCTCTCTATAAGAGACTTTTTCTAGAAAAAATGATACGAACTGATATATCCTTGCAAATGGCTGACATATCTACTTCTATTCTTGTTGGTATATGTGAGAATGTTCCTATTCAAATGGCTAATAACTATTTGATATTGACTGAATTTTTATGTTGGAAATGCCTAAAGATGACAATATGTCTATTATTCTTGGGAAACCTTTTCTTAACACTGTAGGGGCTGCTATTGATTGCAACCAAGAAAAAGTAACTTTTAATGTTAATGACAAAGAGCACACGGTTTATTTTCCCAAGAAGATTAATAAAAAATATGGTCTAAATTCAATTGAAAACATTGAAACCATCAAGATTGGAGAATTCTATTGTCCTATTCCAATGCCATAGAAAAATATGAAATTTTCATGATTGGGACTATGTCTATGATGGTGCAGGTCTTGCACTCGTTGGGAAACCCCAATAGGAAGGTATGATGAGCACAACAGCAGTTTTCCCTCAGAAAGAAACCAAGGTTTAATCGACCAGTAGGAGGAAGGAGTAACTTCAAAAGGTTGATGCAGCTGAGATGGCAGGGGGCACTACCGGTTCAGCAGCAACGTGGAACCTACACAACACAAACAATTCACTTTGCCCCAACGAAGCAGTGAGGTTGTCAATCTCACCAATTTTCCTGATAACAAAGAGGTTAAACGTATGGTGTGGAAAAAAGTACGAGAACAGTATGAAAGCAGGAGCAGCAGTGTGAAAACAGTGGAAGCAGTGTGTGTATTATCAGAATGAGAAAATGGACCGGGGTCCACAGTTCACTAGTGGTGTCTCTCCGTGAAAGATAAATAACATGTTTGGTGAACAAATTACAGTTGGGCAATTGACAGAAATGAAGGCTGCACCATAGTGCATATGCAAGACATAAAGATTACTATGTGATTCATACGGGCATTACAACAAGATACATAGACCTTCATCCAATTGCATCTATGACTAATAATCCACTCTCCGAATATCATCCGAACAAACGTTGGGTATAAAGTTGCAAGCAACAGATTATCGCAGTAAGCAAAGTGTGTAATGTAAACAATGTAAACTAAGTAAACACTGTTGTTTTCTCCCTAATGGGAACAACACATCCTCCATCCGTCACGTTTCTGTCACTCGAGCACAGATGCAAAGGAGGCATGAACCCACTATCGAGCATAAATACTCCCTCTTGGAGTTACTAGCATCTACTTGGCTAGAGCATCTACTAATAACGCAGAGCATGCAAGATCATAAATAACATATGCATGAAGATAGCATGATAGATTGATAATCAGAAGACATAGCATTCAACATTCATCAAATCCCAGCAAACACAACATGTAGCATTACATAAAGATAATCTCGATCATGTAGGGCAGCTCACGAGATCTAAACATGAGGTACAAAGTGGAGAAGACAACCATCTAGCTACTGATATGGACCCGTAGTCCAGGGATGAACTACTCACACATCACTTCGGAGGAGGGCATGATTGTGTAGACCCCTCCGGTGATGAATTCCCCTCCCGGTAGGGTGCCGGGGAGAGCTCCAAAACCCTCCCGATCTCGAGATGATGATGACGGCGGCCTCTGGTGTTTCTCGGGAAAAGTGGTATATCTTTAGGGTTCACGTATCGGGGGGATTATATAGGAAAAAGGGCGATGGCGGTGGACGCCCGAGGGGCCTACACCACCCCCAGGCGCGGCCAGGGGACGTCGCCCTATGGTGTGGCCCCCTCCGGGCTCTTCGAGACTCCGTGGAACCTTCGGGAATTATAAGACTTGTGGGTTTCGAAATTTCCAATTCCGAGAATATTTCCAGAACAACTTTTTTGAAACTAAAAACAGTAGAAAATAGGGAACTGGCTCTGTGGCATCTTTTCAATAGGTTAGTCCGAAAAATCGATAAAAATAACACAAAGTGTATGACGTTTATGACGTATCAACATCCACAAGCTTAGTTCCTACTCGTCTTCGAGTAGGTAAACGATAAAAACACATAATTTCTGAGGTGACATGCTACCAACATAAACTTGATCATCAATAATGTAAAAACATATGTAAGCTGAGATCATAGAACTTCAACACAAGCATGATAAATAAAATTTTAACAATAAATCATAGCAATCACCTTGCATCATGAGAAGTAACACAAATATAAGATCATGAATAATAATGCACTAAAAGAATACGTTTAGTCCTTAAGAGTGGGGCAAAACATAAATCCCAGGACACCTTCAAAGTTCATGAAGAAGACTAGAACAAATAATTAGAGAACAAACAATAACACATCATGAATCAATTAATAATGTTTCTGCGACAAATGCACATTAAACTCAGAATGACAACTATGCTCTCTCAACTGTGCATAAAGTTAGAAGATGGAGACTCAACATAAAAGTAAAAGAAAGTCCCTTCGCAGAGGGAAGCATGGATCACTCATGTGCTAGAGTTTTTATTTTATTAAACAGAGGTATAAAATGTTTGAAACTCCTCCCATCCATCTTACACAAACCATGGCTAACCGAATCCTCGGGTGCCTGCCAACAATCACATACTCTGGAGGAGTGTCTATTTTTTTGAGAGAGGTGTATGCTTATGTCAACGAATGGTAAACAGAAAATACAGTACGTCACAAGACAACTAGACTTCACAAGAGTGGCTCCCATAGAAGGAAACATCTGGGTAGAAGGTCATCCCGCTTTCTCTTCTGTTTACACAATTATGCTTTGACTGATAAATCAGGCGCAAAAATAGTGAAGAGAACTTGTTGTTATTAATTTGGGGTTGGGCACCCCGCTGCCAGCTCTTCTATCAATTAGATAAGCGGATGAAGCCACTAGTCCAGGTTTTTAAAGTCCAATCGACAAGTGAGATAAATATTCTCTATTTACATCCTCATGAGCTAAAACGGGAGCACAAAAAAGGACTAAATTTGAAAGTTTTAAAGGTAACACATGAGCAATTTACTTTGGACTGGCGGTTAAATACCACATGTAGGTAGGTATGGTGGACACATTGGCATACTTTGGTTTTTTGGGAGTTTGCTGCACGAGTAGAGCTCATACTCAGTATAGGTCGAGGCAAGCAAAAGACTGGGAGCGACAAATCAAGAGAGCATAAGAGCCATAATCATGCATAGCGACATAAACATCATTAATCAAAGCATAAGTGGTACCACAAGTTCAAAAACTAAATGATCATAGAGGCTATAAGTGACTGGTTCATCATAAACATGGTGTGAGCATGCGCCAAGTCATCCAAATAAAACATTCAAAGGAGAACACCACAAATTTATGCTTCAATATAACAAGAACAACTCATGATTCTTTAAATGGAACATTAAACACTCTCAGCTATTTGAGACTAATAATGCTACTAAATAACCACTAGGCTTTAGAATTAAAATAACATCTAGCATGATACAAAAAAGTCTAGCCACAGTCTATACAAGCTTCTAGTTGCACTGTTATAAATTCTACTACAAGCAGCAGTTTCTTTTCCCAACAAGCACCATACGAATTATGTTTTAACAAAAACTCTCTAAAGGATACAGCAAGAAAACATGAGAGTACTCACACAACTCTACTAAAACTAACATCTCTGAACAAGAGATGCAAAGAAAACAAGAGCTAAACAGGAATGGTGCAGCAGCTAGAAGAAAAACTAAGAATACGAGCATAGCAAGTATTCAAACGAAAAAGCGGAGCGTGTCTCTCTCCCAAACAAAGAATGCTATGGTCCAAGTATATTATTGCACCAAGTAAAACAAAATAAAACAACATAAAATAAAATAAAACAAACATACGCTCCAAGTAAACTTCATATGATGTGACCGAATGAAAATATAGTTTCACTAGAAGTGACCTGATAGATTGTTGATGAAGAAGGGGATGCCTTGGGCATCCCCAAGCTTAGATGCTTGAGTATTATTATAATTTTCTGGGATGAACCACGGGGGCATCCCCAAGATTTGACCTTACACTCTTCTTGATCACATATATCAGCCTCTTCTCTTGACCCTTGAAAACTTCCTTCACACCAAACTTCTCACAATCTTCATTAGCAACGTTAGTGCAATCGAAATAATAAATTCACATGGTTCAGTTTCAACACATGCCTAACACTCAAAAACACATTAGCTACTGTCAAAACTTCTTCTAAAACTCTTTTTCTCAAAAGAACACCAAAAGGAAGAGATTAAGATGCAAATGCAATTATTGGCAGAAATCTGTCTAAACAGGACAGCAAGTAAAGATAATTTTTTTCAAAAATCTTCTGTTGCTCAAATCAAAAAGTGGTCAACTAAGAAAAGTTGCGTATACACCCCAGGATTACGCACAAAAAACTCAGGTCATTTTGAATTTTTCTGTGATTTTATACGGAATAAACAGTGGACAGCAGAAATCTGTTTCCTGCGCAGAAATCCGAAATATAGCCTCAACTTTCCACTAGAGGCTTTACTTGGATCAACAAAAACACAAAAGAAAATATATAGAAGGTTTGCTAATAAAATAGAAACACCCAGGTGCAAAGCACACAAAAGAAAACAAAGGAAAAATGGTTGAAAATAGCGAAATAATACGGGTTGTCTCCCGGTAGCGCTTTTCTTTAACGCCTTTCAGCTAGGCATAGAAAGCAACTCAAGTATTTTCAAGTGAAGAAGCATCAACATCATAACTTCCTCTAATAATAGAGTCAAAAGTTAGCTTCATCCTCTTTCTAGGAAAGTGTTACATACCTTTCTTGAGTGGGAATTGGTATTTAATACTCCCCTCTTTCATATCAATAACAACACCAACAGTTCTAAGAAAAGGTCTTCCCAAAACAATAGGACAAGAACCATTGCATTCAATGTTCATAACAACAAAATCAACAGGGAGAAGGTTATTGTTAACCATAATAAGGACATCATCAATTCTACCAAGAGGTTTCTTCTTAGCATTATCAGCAAGATGAACATCCAAATAACAGTGTTCCAACGGTGGTAGATCAAGCATATCATAGAGCTTTTGAGACATAACAGAGAGACTAGCACCAAGATCACACAAAGAATTTCAATCAAAATAATTTACTTTTATCTTCATTATAGGCTCCCAACCATCATCTAATTTCCTAGGGATAGATGTTTCCAGTTTCAGCTTTTCTTCCCTAACTTTCATGAGAGCATTGGTAATATGTTTAGTAAAGGCCATATTCATGGCACTAGCATTGGGACTTCTAGAAAGATTTTGTAGGAACATAATAACTTCAGAGATATTGAAATCATCAAAATCAATGTTATTATCATCAAAAGTAATGGGACCATTATCCCCTACATCTCTAAAAATTTCAGCACTTTTATTAGAAGCAGTTTCAGCAATTTGAGGAAATTTAGCACGTTTCACCGAAGGGGTGGAGTCTTTGTTAACACCAACTAATTTACCATTGATAGTAGGAGGTTTACTAGCACTTGGAGCTTCAGTTTTACTAGTGGTTGTGATAGTGCAAACTCTAGCAATATTATTCTTTCTAGCCAATTCATCTTCTTTTTCCCACCTAGCACGTAATTCAGCCATCAACCTAACATTATTATCAATTCTAACTTGGATGGCATTCAAAGCTTCAATTTCTTTAACATCATGTGGCAAAACCTTGAGTTTTAGAAAATCAACATCAACAGCTAGGCTATCCACTTTAGAGGCAAGAACATCTATTTTACCAAGCTTTTCCTCAACAAATTTATTAAAAGCAGTTTGTGTGCTAATAAATTCTCTAAGCATGTTTTCAAGATCAGAGGTAGAGCTTTTATTTTTATTGTAGGAATTTCCATAAGAATTACCATAACCATTATTAGGAGGATATGGCTTATAATTGTTTCCACCAAAATTATTTCTATAAGCATTGTTGTTAAAATTATTATTTCTAATAAAGTTAACATCAACATGCTCTTCTTGAGCAACCAAAGAGGCAAAAGGAACATTATTCGGATCAACTTGAGCTTTACAATTAACAAGCATAGACATAATAGCATCAAGCCTTTCACTCAAAGAGGAGGTTTCCTCAACAAAATTTACCTTCTTACCTTGTGGAGCTCTCTCAGTGTGCCACTCTGAATAATTTATCATCATATCATCAAGAAGCTTTGTTGCATTGCCCAAAGTGATGGAAATAAAGGTACCCCCAGCAGCTGAATCCAATAGGTTCCTTGAGGAGAAATTCAGTCCTGCAGAAAAGGTTTGTATAATCATCCAAGTAGTCAGTCCATGAGTGGGACAATTCTTTACCATAGTTTTCATTCTTTCCCAAGCTTTAGCAACATGTTCATTATCAAATTGTTTAAAATTCATTATGTCACTTCTCAGGGATATAATCTTAGCAGGAGGATAATATTTTCCAATGAAAGCATCTTTACACTTAGTCCATGAATTAATACTATTTCTAGGCAAAGATAGCAACCATTCTTTATCTCTTCCTCTCAAAGAGAAAGAGAATAATTTTAGTTTAATAATATCTCCATCCACATCTTTATATTTTTGCATCTCACATAGTTCAACCAAAATTATTAATCTGAGCAGCAGCATCATCAGTACTAACACCAGAGAATTGCTCTTTCATAACAAGATTTAATAAAGCACGTTTAATTTCATAGAAAGCGGTAGTAGGAGCAGGTGGAGCAATAGGTGTGCAAATAAAATCATTGTTGTTTGTGCTAGTGAAGTCACATAACTTAGTATTCTCAAAGGAACTCATTTTAGCAAAATAAAAGTAAGCAAATAAATAACATCTATAAAGTAACCAATTTTTTTTGTTTTTGATAAAGAGAAGCAAAACAAGACAAAAAATAAAAACAAGACAACCAACAAAATAAAGAGGTTGAGAGTGAGAGACTCCCCTTGCCAGAAGACTTCTTCCTCCCTGGCAACGGCGCCAGAAATTTCCTTGATGCTACGTGTTGGGAACCCCAAGAGGAGGGTGTCATGAGTGTAGCGGTAGGGATTTCCCTCAGTTAAGAACCAAGGTTATCAATCCAGTAGGAGGAAGATGATCTTTAGAAGGTTGATGCCACTGACGATGGCGATGGCGCCTCACCGGTGTCAGCAACAACGCGGAACCTGCACACAACACAACCAAAATACTTTGTCCCAACGGTACAGTGTGGTTGTCAATCTCACCGGTCTTGCTGAAAACAAAGATTAGACGTATAGTGTGAAAAATGGTGTATGCTTGCAGTAAGTAAAGAAAGCAGGAAATTGTAGTGGTTTGTTTAACAGTGTAAGAAAATGGACCGGGGTTCATAGGTTCACTAGTGGTGTCTCTCCATAAAAGATAGCATGATGGGTGAACAAATTACAGCTGGACAATTGACAAATAAAGGTTGCACCGTAGTGCACATTCATGACATGATGACTACTATGATATTTAGTGCGGGCATTACAACAATATACATAGACCGTAATCCAACTGCATCTATGACTAATAATCCACCCTTAGGGTATCATTCGAACCCCCTTAGGTATTAAGTTGCAAGCAACAGATAATCGCATTAAGCAATGTGTCTAATGTAAGCAATGATTGTACACGCGGGCACTCACACCGCTGTTTTCTCCCTAGTGGCAACAACACATCCTCCCCCGTCACGTTTCTGTCACTCGAGCACAGGCGAAAAGGAGGTATGAACCCACTATCAAGCATAAATACTCCCTCTTGGAGTCACTAGCAACTACTTGGCCAGAGCAACCACTAGCAACGGAAAGCATGCAAGATCACAAATAGCATATGCAATAAAGACTATAATCAACTTGGCATAAGTTCAATATTCATCGGATCCTAGCAAACACAACACATAGAATTACATAAGAACAATCTCGATCATGTTAGGCAGCTCACGAGATCTAAACATGGAGGCATATGAGGAGGAGACAACCATCTAACTACTGCTATGGACCCGTAGTCCCAAGATTAACTATTCACGCATCACTCCAAAGGCAGACATGGTGATGAAGAGGCCTCCGGTGATGATTTCCTCTCTAGCAGGGTGCCGGGAGACAGCTTCAGAACCCCCCTGATCTAGGGTTGACGACGACAGCGGCTGCGGAAATTTTCGGGGATTTTTTGTCAGGTGTCTAGGGTTTCCCATCTGGGGGAATAATTACGCGAAATGGCAGAGGCGGTGGATCCCTGGGGGCCCCACACCACCCCTGGCACAGCCAAGGGGGGGCGCCACCCCATTGTGTGGGCCCCCTGGTGCCCCTCTTCGACTCCTTTTCGGTCTTCTGGATGCTTCCGGGGAAAATAGGCACTTCGGGCTTTGTGGGGCCCAATTCCGAGAATATTTCCAGAACAACTTTTCAAAAATCAAAAACAGCAGAAAACAGGGAACTGGCACTTGGCATATTTTTAATAGGTTAGTCCCGGAAAACGTGTTAAAAATGCTATAAAGAAGGGAGAAAACATGTAGCAATTGGCATAATATTATCATGGAGCATCAGAAATTATAGATACGTTGGAGATGTATCAAGTTACTAGCATCTACTTGGCCAGAGCATATACTAATAACGGAGAGCATGCAAGATCATAAATAACATAAGCATGAAGATAACATGATAGATTGATAATCAGAAGACATAGCATTCAACATTCATTAGATCCCAGCAAACACAACATGTAGCATTACATAAAGATGATCTTGATCATGATAGGCAGCTCACGAGACCTAAACATAAGGTACAAAGTGGAGAGAATAACCATCTAGCTACTGCTATGGACCCGTAGTCCAGGGATGAACTAATCACGTATCACTTTGGAGGAGGGCATGGTGGTGTAGACACCTCCGGTGATGAATTCCCCTCCCGGCAGGGTGCCAGGGAGAGCTCCAGAACCCTCCCGATCTCGGGATGACAAAGACGGCGGCCTCGGGTGTTTTTCGGGACGAAGTGGAATATATCTAGGGTTTACGTCTCGGGGGATTAAATAGGCGAAAGGGCAAAGGCGGTGGAGGCCTGGGGGCCCCACACCACTCCCTCGCGAGGCCAAGGGGGCACGCCGCCCCATGGTGTGGGCCCCCTGAGGCCCCATCCGGATCTCTTTGGGACTCCGTGGAACCTTCGGGAATGCTAAGGCTTCCGGGTTTCGAATTTTCCAATTCCGAGAATATTTCTAGAACAACTTTTCTGAAATTAAAACAGCAGAAAACAGGGAACTGGCTCTGTGGCATCTTTTCAATAGGTTAGTCCGGAAAATCGATAAAAATGGCATAAAGTGTATAGAAAATATGTGGGAAACAATAAAAAAAACATCATGGAACATCAGAAATTAAGGATATGTTTATGACGTATCAGGTAACACGTGAGATCCTCACTCTGTTGGATCATGGTGTTGGATACGGGGATTCGATAACATCCTTGCCCACAGTCTTGTGTGTGAGGATCTTCAATGGGCTTCATCGATATTTTCACCGACATCTCTTCCACTTTTATGGTGTTTGGTAAACGATCTCGAGGTATATCTAGGAATTGTTATTCATTTGTATCTTTATATGTAGATCTTGGAGGTTGCGTACCTTGCATGGCGATTTTTTTAAATTTCCGTATACGCAATCCAGTAGCAAGCCCGATGATGTCTATGCGACGGATGGCTGCTAGGAGCCTCAGAAGCTAATGTGTTGCGGTCACCGCTGTCATCATGTGGAGGTTGGGAGGGGAAAAGGCGTTGCGAATACAGAATGATGCCAAGCACTGTGAGTTTCTAATGGGATTAGGGATACCTACGGGAAGGAGAACCCAATCAACTAGAAGCCTCCTATTTTACATCGACAGTCGCTGCCTTCGGGATACTTTGCCTACATTGTTCCTCATGAGAAATCAGATGGCTAAATTTCTATAGAAATGTGATCCAATGGACGAAATGCCCATATCGTGAGAGGGGGCCTATTTGGCACAGTATTAATATCCCTAATTTCGTATATTTATTTTTGGTACTTAAAATCTCCCCTAGTACGTGGAAATGGTCCTAACTAAGCGTAGTATCCCTAAATAACCCCCTACAGGGGCTTGAGGTATTTGTAGTTGATAAAAAATACATGTATTGCTCACATAGATCCCAGATTTTCTGTGGGGCCCATTGTTGTATGCCGTGGGGGTTTTGCGGTATGTAACCGAATAATCGCATATGGGAAATGCTTTAGATTTGCGCGTACTATTTTTATCAGGGTGGTACTACGATCTGTAGTATGTTGTCGCTCAATTAATTCAACGACACGTAAAAGTTCATTACTCCAACTCAAGTTTGGTAATTTACATTTCATTAGTGAGGGTCTTGCTATGAGCTTAATCATATATTTATTAGATATTTGTAGTCTTCCCATATTTTCAAATAATGAAAGAATCTCTGTGTTAGTGTGCTAGTCCCTGGATCAATTGCTAGCACCACAGTACAGGATGAAATATCATGCAAATGCGTCAAAACTTTATTACATCCCATGATCCAGTCTTTACAATATAACTTTATTACAACTTGCATAGACTCAAAAGAATAGCATGATACAAAGATCTGTAGCGGAATATAATATACAACAGTGAGCCTCATCATCTTCATGTGCCATAGGAAAAACATGTTGGTTGTAGACTCGAGAATCTAAACGAAAATCCTCACTCGTCATCAGATCCATCTGCAATATTTAATATGCAGCCACAAGGGGTCAAAACAATTTATTGTACTGCAAAATGACAGTATGGTGGATATAAGTGGCAAGACTATAACTACATGAATATTTGGCTGAGTGGAGTTTTGGCTATTTGCAAAAAGTAACTTTTCTCCTATCTCTTTTGTAAAAATGTTTTCCTTTTCAAAGATTGGCACCATTGGATGAAATCCATGAGCACCACAACTATTGATCACTTAACCAAAATTTTACCTCTTGAAAAATGGTGTTGAGATTTTTTTTGTCCATCCTTATATAGATGCTCATAGTTGTCCATAACCTGGGACACGACTAAGATCTTAGTTTGTTCACTCTGCAAAGTGTGTGCACTTTCACCTTTAGACTCAATCGACCCAAACATCCTATACACTCTGAGTGCATTAAGGAAAGGAGAAGATTAAGACGAGATCTTTCAGAAGAAGACCCACTGGCAAGACTCGTTCCACCTATATTTTACTATATCTGCTTGTCAAGCCAACAGGTTGAACTCTCACAACTTAGCTGATCAAGACAGAGCCCATATGACTAAAGGATCCACTAGAAGCTATCTTAAATTTAGAAGGACATAATAATCCCTTGGTTCCTGGGTGGAAAACGACAAGTGTACACCCTGGGTGAAAGACACCATCAAGTGGCCCCATGCAGACACTCAACTTTTACCACCTTTAAACATCAATCCACATAGGTAGTTCATTAAGCTTAGTACTTAGAATTTTTCCTCAACATCTAGTAAAAAAAATTAATAGTATTGCTAAGAACATACTAAGCTCAAAGGTGTCTACACTAATATGGGTAAAGGTGGCTACCCACTACTACGATAGAATCATAACATATAAGTTTTCCATAAAATTCCTATCATGCATACTACACAAAAACATCTAATGCGTAGTAAAATAGGGGGTGGTTTACGTGGCTCACTTGTCTTTTTGGAAGTTGGTGTAGAAGTACAATCTCTTCATAATCAGAACATTTCTCTTCGTACAATCTAAAAACATTCAAGTAAACAACAATAAACAAACATTCACAAAAAGAACAAGCATAACATTCAACAAACATAGCCAAAAAGTTTCAAGCTAGTTGGGTTAAGACAAGGTCAAAGTTTATCACAATAATTTAATTTACAAAAGAAACTATTGTGATTGGGTTAAAGGTCCACCTAAAGGGATATTGGTTAGTCAAGGTTTGGGTTTAAAGGATAAACTCAATTGGTCATATTTGTCGGGGAAGTTCCATCTTCAAGTCTTTAATCTCCTTGTTCTTCTCCCTGGTCCTCTTCTCTTGACTCTAAAATTTCTCTTCTTATGCCTTGAACTTATCCTCTTGAGCGTTGGTCACATATTCTTGTGCCTTGATCTTCTTTTTTGTATCCTTGAGTTGGGCGCATAGCTCGTCATTTCTGAGTAGCCCGGAGCGTCTATCATCCTCGAGGTCCTTGAGATGGTAAGTCCTGAAGGTACTGGTGTAAGGGATTAAATTTGTGTTTAGTATACTTGGCTAAGTAGTAGGGATTTTCATTTTCATCATGCCTTCCAAGCAGATGAGAGCAGTTGTTCTTCAGCTCCCGATGATGTTGTCCACAAAGACATCTTGTTAGCTCCTACATGACGATGTTGAGGCCCTTCTCCATGGAGTCACTAATCAAATTGATCTTGATGTCTTCAGTCTTGGGCAGTTTCAAATACATATGCTACCGAAATATGTGTTTAACACCTATTAGGTGTTGTTCTTGATCAAAACACTAGTAGGAAAAAGCTTACCAGTGACGAACAAGATTTTGCTACCGCTGGCGAAGTGGTGTTCGGCAGTGGTAACTCGCCAGTGGTAGCGCGTTACCGCTGGCGAACCAGTCCTGTTTGCCATCGCTATTTATTTATTATTGGCGAACACCTTGTTTCGTTCGCCAACGGTAAGTTCAAAATATTTAAAATTTCAAAATAAAAAATTCCCATTTTTTTTCAAAATTTCAAAACATTTGAATTGGGGAACCTTTAACCATAGTGTGGAATTTTCTCCTTTTTTTTCTTTATTTCAATTTTAATTATCCACTTCCTACTCGATCACCCATCCTCCACTACTCTAGCCCCAGCATGCTTAACTTCTTAGTTCCTTCCCCATGAGATATCTAGGAAAAACTCATACTTTGTTGTTAATATAGTACTATCAATCCTCTTAACTATTGGACCATAGTGTCACACGCCTTTACTTTTTGAATCGAAAAAATTATTGAAGTAAACAATAATGAATAAGTAGTAATAATCTCTAATTCAAATACCAACAAAATATATAAATATTTTTTGAATTTTGTCATTTAATATTGAATAATTCATATATACAAATCCGTAATTCAGAATTCGACAAATGATATGTCTAAATTGATTAGAAAGTAAGATGAATCTAAATATGACATCCATATCATCTTTTCTAAAAAATATTTTTTATTTTTTATTTTTTGAATTTTTTTCATTAATTTGGTTTTGTAGGAAAATATCTTCTATCTCAAATAACTTTTTTTTTCCTTTCCGAATTTGACAAATCTGTGAAAACCTGACAGGGTAAACGCGTTTTTTCGACGTCGTATGCAAAAGTTATGGTCGTTTTACGTTTTATTTTTGAATTTTGCATAAAAGGTCAAAACTCATATTTCAAATTTTGTATACCAACTAGACACTACACCCTACGCACATATCAAATGATTTTATTTTTTGAATATTTTATTATTTTCGTTTCTGTTTTAGAAAACTAAAAAGGCGGTCCACATAGGGGGTGGAGAGGAAAATTTAAAACTTACCGCTGGCGAACAAAAAAAAAATGTTGGCCAGAGTATGTTTAGTGCTGGTGAACCTCTATGTTGGCCAGAGATAATAAAAGCGCTGGCGAATACGCCCCCCTGTTCGCTAACGCTAAGCTAGGTAGCGCTGGCGAACTAAAAAAATTCCGCGCGCAGCCCCACGCCCACTGTTACCGCTGGCGAACAAAATTGCATGTTCGCCAGCGGTATGCTGGGTAGCGCTGGCGAACACCAATTTGTGTTGCCCAACGGTAATAGCACTGGCTCACAGACAATTCTGTTCGCCGGCGCTAACCTGGTGTCTATAAGGCTTTTCCTACTAGTGAAATGATCACACCACAAAAATTCCTACTAAGTGTTTTACCATACATTATTTAAATTAAAGGTGGCTGGCTACTATGGATGTTTTTAGGCCAAACCTACATGGAATGGGTCCTCTGGCTCTAAAATGTTTGGGTACTGGTCTCTCTGATCCAAGGTTAATATTTGGAACAAATTTGCATAACACAATATATTCCAAATATTTATAAGATTTATTCTATGTCAAAATACTCAATTGGGCATCTAAAATCTTTGGAAAGAAAGGTATGTTAGTATACATCCTAAGGTCTCCAAAAATATTTGGTTTGCCAAAATTGAATTTATGGAATTTAAACTATACCAAAATTCATCCAAAATGACTCATTTGAATTTGGACAAATTTTAAATAATCAAATTTGAAATTGAACAGTGATCAAATATTCTACAGGTCAAGGGCATTTCAGAAATTCCAAATTTACTAAATTTGGCCTTCTGGGTCAGAAGTTGTGATAAATCTAATATGCAGGGGGTTTTTCTGCAAAACTGCCATTTAATTCTACTCAGGAGACAAATCCAGGAAAAGGCTGACCACGTGGCTAATTCCCATTGGATGGCTTTGCTAACTAGGCTGCTGACAGAGCGCTGACTTAGCTGGCTACGTGGCTGATTCTGATTGGCATGTACTTGTTCGTTTTAATCATCTAATCTAGTGCGTTGGATCAAGATCTGATGGTTCAGGGAAGCCAGGGTTCTCATCTCGCCGACGGGGTGCCGGAAAATGGTTGCGCGGCGGGCAACGGCTCAGAAGCTTTACCTCGATTGCGCTCCGGTGGTCTATAAGCTCGACGGAGGTGACGACTGGGTGCGGTGCGACGCAACGAAGAAGATGGGGACGACGACGTCCTCTGCGGGGTCTCAAGCGATGGTAGCATGTGGCTAGTGTCCCTTCTGCTCCAGCGAACTTTGGACATGGACGCCGACCATGCTCTGATGGTATTCATTCTCGACGAAGGACATTACGGGACTCCACACGTCACGGCGAACTTGGTGGCGCTGACGGCGCGCTCGGCGTGGGTCTTCGTCGACGACTTCGTTGAGTTCCTGTCGCAGTCGTGGATGTTCTTTACTCCGGCGAGCTCTCCCTAGTTGATTCTCTACTCAGAAAAATCACAGAAGGGGCCAGGAGGGGAGCGGAGGAACGACGAGTCGAACAGAGAGGGTATAGGTCTCGGGGACATGCTAACCTCACCGGAATTTTCCTCAGACGACGGCGGGGACAAGCCACTCCATTGATGAAATTCTGCAGCGTGGGGGTGCAATAGCAGATAGGATGAGAGGGGAAATAGAGAGGGCGTCTAGGGCTTTAAGGTGAGGGGCAGGGATTGAGTTATCGCGGCGTTAAACGCTGGAATTAATCAGAGGAAGAAACGCTCGTGTCAGTTTTACTAGTTGAAGACGATAGTGACATCATGATGACGTCACGTATTCTTTTATTTTTATATTTATCTCCTTGTTTTCGTCTTTTCTTAACAAATTTTGTTTTAAAATTCCAATTGGCCTCAAATTAATTTCTAAAATTTTGAAATGAAAAAGTCTTTCAATTAAACACATTTATTGACAACTTTGGACAAAATATAAATTTTGAAATTTGAATTTTCAAAATAGGAATGATTTGTTAAATGGTTATAAAATACTTTTTAAAATAGAAAATCAATAATTAGACATATGACTTTATAAAAATAAGAAAAATTCTAAAAAAAATCCAACTATTTAGTTTATAAATCATAATAACTTCTTTGTTCGCAAATAAATACTGAAACTCATTTTAAGATTTAAACCATTGATAAATCCTTTAGAACACAATAATAGCTTTGGGCTTTTAATATTAATAATTAAATATCATCAAGGCTCAGGGTCCTCAAGTTTTCAAATGACAAATAATATTTCCAAAAAATCATATTATAATTCAAATCATTTTAAGGTTTAAAACATTGCTTGAAATAGCTTTGTCTCTTTGCAAAATATTTTATTTAAATAAAATTAAGGTTTATATAATATAGGCATTATTTAAATTAAAAATTCTAATTACATTGGAATAATATATAATATTTCTTTTGTATTTCGGTATTTATTTATTTTTGGTGACTTTCTTTTAGCAACAAAAAAAATAGATTTTTGAATTTTTCCAAAAGTTGGGGATGCTACATTATTCTATCAATCCATTCCAAGTGTGGAAATATGGCACCAGGTGTTGAACTTCAATCTCTAGGAATATGCAATAACTATTCCTAGGGATGTATATTCCATTCGAATTGATTTCATTCTATTTTTGGATAATGAGATTGTAATTTTAATAACATGTGTGAGTATTTTGGAGAATGTATGATTTTGTGTGGATGATAAGCACACATGGGACATATGTGTCTGTTAGAACCATGAAATTTTTAGAAGGCCCACACAATGGTTGGATGTGACCAAAATATTTTCTTCAATGCTTTCACGCTATTTGAGTGGTTCCTCTTGTATTTTAAAGCCTGCTTAAAATTGTTGGAGATATATATGCTCTAGACATATTAATATTTAGTTATTATTCTATCTTCAAGTTTATTATTAAGTTTATATCATTATGCTATAACCGTTATAGTACTTGAAAAGTGAGTTTTCAAAGAAAAACCTTTGTGCGGGTGTAAAGATAAAAAAAGAGTTCCTAATCTTGTCTCCTAGATTAGCTTATGGTTTCTGAGATGATCATGGACTTAGATAAGTCTAGCAAACAGGAGTTTATTGTTAGGGTAACAATAGTACTGAACCGACCAAAATATATGATCTTGCTAAGAAGATGGCAATTGTAATGTATTTATCAAAGTGAATATGGAGTTGTCATTGACTAAGATTCCTATACTTTGAGAATATCTAGTGACCGCACAATTGATATTTATGCTTTGGATGTCTTCAAACGTCTACCATAATAGGAGATTATAGCGTTGACATCTGGGTATAACCTAGAGGGTGTAATGGAACTGAGATCGTTCAAGAATAGTACTTAACTCCTCTAGGAGATGGAGAGATACATCCTATGGGCACTTTCAGTATCATCAATGTCAACCAATTGTTTGGCTAGATATAATGTTATTTATCACAAGGTCATCGGGGATATGAATGAGAAAAGATAATATTGTTTTATATGTGTTGTGATCAATTGGCTTGATCAAACTAGAGCACATAGTATCATCTCGTGATATCATTGGTATGGTGAACTTAAGGTAATAAGTGCAATGAGTAATTTGAAGGTTCCCTCGTTCTTCGTGGACACACGGGAGCCATCATGGGTGTCCATGGCTCCGCTATTGGTTATTGTTCGGTAAGTTGTCGAACATGTTTGTGTCTTACCGAACCTTTACGGGTCACAGGCTTAAGCCATGACAACCATTAATTGAGATAATAAAGATTTTGCTAATAGTTTTATGAATGGTTGATGTCATTACGATGTGACGGAAACAAGTTTGGTGTTAATCGGAGGTGTTTTAGAGAAGTTACTATAAGAGAGAAATAATGTCAGGAGAGGGAAAAATTATATCAGAGAGAATACGAAGGATATGATGTGTCCCGGGATGTTAAAATTATGTTTCAAACATTAGTAGATAAGATTGATGATTTTATCTATAGGGTTCAAGGGGTTCTGGAAGAGTTTCGGGCAAAAACCTAGGGTTGTGCCATCAGGCCAGCTGCATGGGTCCTAGTCCCTCCAAGTGAGGCTTACCACCACGCCTACACCTTCCTTATTTGGTTTCGAAGATAAAAGTAAAAGGCCAAAGTAAAAGGAAGGGGAAATAAAAGAGGGGAAGGACTCCTCCAACTAGGAAAGGACTCCTAGTTGGAGTAGGTGTCCGATCCGAGTTGCAGGAGGGAGCCAATGCGACCACCCCTTATGGGTGAGGATTGGGGTAGGGATTCCTACCTCCCAAGGTAAGTCTCCCCCTCCTCTCACTATATAAAGGACCCCAACCCCATTGAGAGAACACATCAGAACAACAATTGGCCTCGTTCCCCTCTCTCTCTAATAGAATTATAGTTTCTTATAATTGGGGTTTTAGGGTCTCCTCTACCGATTAGATCTAGATCTAATCTCTAATATCTCTCATGTGTTGAGAAATTACGGATTCATATAGCTCTAATGAAGGTTGATTAGATCTACCAATTAGCAACGCCGAAAGACTGTCTTTCTTCGTCGGTGTCGAGTCCTGTACTGCGGAGCGCTGGCAGGTTGACACGAGTGTACACGTGCACACCATAAGAGGAATTACACGTGTGATCCTTGACGAGGGAATTTTAGAGATATCCTTACAACTAGGTCTAGTTGTGAGGATTTACGATTGTTCATAATCTACTACGACTACATCGTTCTTCCGTTGCCCGTGAGTCGTGGTACTAGATCATTGCATGTATGGGCATGCGTTGTTATCTCCATAGTAATCTTGGCGGTTACGTTGGGAATTTCTTTTTAAATTCTACAACGTACACTAGTAAAAATTAGCTTCCATGTAGCACATGTAGTGTGCATAAACTCCAAAGTTTGTGAGAATTAAGCATCGTTTTGATCACAATCAATGGAATTGGTGATAATTTTTTGCATCATCTCTATGTTGAGATGACCAAGGCGGTCATGCTAGGTTTGGAATACATTAACATTCTAAAATACTACCTTATTCGCAACATACGTTATGGGTTTAATTTATGTATACTTTAATATTTACGTACAGAGAGGATTTTGTAGTTGATCGCTTGCCATATCCGGTGTTTCGGTAAACGGAGATACTCCACTTTGTCATTGTCATGGATTTCAATATAGATACCATTCTGACTGATATCTCTACATCTTGTAGGGTACAAATTGAATCGAGATACTACGAAGTGCACTTCACTAATATTTTTGTACCCATAGGGAGCGTAATTGTGGCACGACCAAAGCCAAAAATTACTGCATCGTTAATACATCCAAAACGTATCTATAATTTTTCGTTGTTCCATACTTGTTTTATATCATTGCCTTATGTTTTTACTATAGTTTTATCATTTTATACCATTTATTAAACTATCTATTAATCCAATGCCCAGTGCCAATTCTTGTTTATTTGTGTGCATTGCAGAAATAGGTCAAAAAATGCAAGTGCTCAGAAAAATCTTTAAAAAATACAGAAACTCTATTTCACCATAAACCTCCCGGATTAGAAAGGGGCCTCAAGGGGAGGCCCACATATCCCAGGCGACCTAGGGGCGCGGGTGGGCCATAGCCCGCGCCCCAACCCGCCTAGGCGCCTCGGGCACCTCCTCGCGACACCCATTGGCCTATATATTTTCCTGACCTAAAACTGATAACTCGAGAGAATATTTTCCAAATACGATTTCAAACTCTGCTGCCATCCAAACCCTGGATCAGAGGTCAGAAGTACCTATTATGGCAGCCTGCCGAGATTAGTATTCACCTTCGAGCCACCTCCATCAACCGTGCTTCCTCCATGATGCCTTGTGAGTAGTTCCACCATGGACTAAGGGTTCATTTCAGTAGCTAGATGGTACTCTCTCTCTCTCTCCCATGATCTTCAATCTAATGATCTCGTGAGCTGCTCTACATGATTGAAATCCATCTTATGTAATCGGTGTTGTGCTTGTTTGGATCTAATGAATTGCTATATTATGATCGGTTTATTCGTGAGCTATTTTTCTTCCTTGATGCATGATTTGTAGTATTGCATGCTCTCTGATCTAAAGGTTAATGGAATCACATCTTGGGGTTCGTTGTTTGTTGATAGAACTATTGGTATGGTTTTCCGGAGTAACAGAAACCCGAACCCTGATTTAGTTATTGAGATGTATGGAATGAAGGAGGACCTTTTATATTTGTCAATGCTATGGTTGGATTTTGCCTTAATGAATGTTTAGTATTTGTGGATGCTTAGTGAATGTTCTAATCATATAGACGTGTAATCACTAGTATGTGAGAGCACGTGTGATGTGGCTTCTCCCACTTATTTAAGTTACGGTAATTTTATGCCATTAATTGTTGAGATCTCCAAGAGAGAGTGTTGTGTTTGATAGTGGGTTCATGCCTCTTCCGTACCTGGGCACGAGTGGCAGAAATGTCTAAGACCGAGGATGTGTTGTTGCCACTAAGGTAAAACAGTAGTGTTTATGTCTCCTTTTATCATAAATATTGCTTACACTATGCACTGTTATTAATGTAATTTCCGTTGTAATTTAATACCTGCGAGAGGCAAGCATAGAATCTCAAGGTGAATTATTAGTTATATATGTAGTTGGATTACGGTCTATATCTATATTTGTCGTAATGCCTATATGAATCATGCCATGAATATTCTTACTCATGAACTAGTTCAATTATGTTAATTTTCCAACTATAGTTTGTTCACACAATACTTGTTTTTTTGTTTGAAGAGATGGATTTTGTGAACCTATGAACCTCGGTCAATATTTTACTATTGTTGTTGATGTTTTTACTCACTTTTATCACATGTTACCTTGCTGCAATTATTATTTCAGATTACGCAAACCACCTTTTTACACTTCATATTACACATCTTTTACCATCTCTTCGTCAAACTAGTGCATCTATACAACTACTCATTGTATTAGGTGTGTTGGGGACACAAAAAGACTTTTTGTATCTTGATTGCAGGGTTACTTGAGAGGGATACACTCAACCTATGTCTCCATTGGTTCGATAAACCTTGTGTCATCTACTTAACGGAACTTGCTATTGTCCTACAAAGCTCTGCGCTTGGAGGTCCAACAAGTATACAAGAATAGGAGTGTGCAGTATCATGAGAACACATACAACTTAGTTTGTATCATGAGAGCTCATAAAACATATTGTGATTTATTGCGGCAATAGTTAATGAGTTGGGAGACTAGTAGTCTCGAAACATATCATTTGAAGCATATTCAATGATCATGTTCTCCATGTTCATGGGATTGTTTTCCGATAGTTGGAGTCTTGTTGTTACGTGATCTGAACAACTAGCTTCCTTGGTATTTTCTGATTGAAGGTTGAAGTGTGTTTCATAACTTTGCCCTTGAGAAGGTCGATTGTGTCCCGCGGATCGTTGGTACAGATCGATCATATGTCGTGGAGTGCGGCATACACACTTTTGACACAGATTAGTTTTTTTAATCAAAATTAGTCTTTGTAGTAGTGGCTTTTCATGGTCTGATACACACACATGGAGTGCTGGCATTGTTTTCTTGGTATCTGAAATATGAAATAGTAGACTTGTATACAAAACGAGAGGGCAGAGGTGAAAACTAGGAAGCCAGGAAGAAGGGAGATCCGAATTATCATGTCAATCAAAATGCCAATACCACAGCTACATAGAGTTCCTAAGATATACTCCTTCATTGATGTCGTGGAGTATATGATACTACCAGTATGTAAAATGAAATAAAAAACCCCTTTTCAAGTGCAAATATCTCACTGAGACAACGGAAACCAAAGTGCGCCTTAAAAAACAGAGAACAAACCCGAGTATGTTCTCGGGCCCACAGAGTGGTGGCGGCAGCGGCAGCAGGGCGCGTTCACTCATACGAATACAGACACTGCCCGGTCCCCGGCCACCCACTGAACCGACACGGCCTACCAAGTCAAATTGACCTGAAAAAACGTCAGGTTGCCTGACTACCCATTTTTCACAGATAGACAGGGCAGCATGCTTGGAGTTATGCTGCTATCAAATACTTCAATAACTAATAATAAGAAACATAAAAGCAATAAGTCAAACAACAGCTTATGTTTCTAGGCTAACATAGAGCCTGAATTCTGTCTAAAAAAAACCACAAAGCCTGAAGAGATTTCTAGACTACAGCTTCTATCAAATATCATAAAAGTACACCTGCAGTTTTTGGTTTCGATTTTTGCGTCTCAATTTTCCAAACTGCAGCAACAATCTGCATACGCCATGCTCTCAACTACTTATGAAAATAACTGAACATTATTCAACTGCGGTAACAGAATTCGAGAAACTGAAGATTTCCCTCCAATACATTTACAGTTTTCCTCCTTTCTGTTCTGTTTAAACCCGCTGAACAATATATAACTGATCAGAAGTATTCGTTACAGATGGTTTTTTTACAAGATAATTCTTCTTCCGTCATAACCTTTTACACGTATAATGCACCTCCATTAATTTTTACAATATTGTTTACCCCCACAACCTAAAAAATTATATTACATTTCATGCTATACCCCCCCTCTTCTGTACCAAATGTGACTACAGCTACGATTTTCCATGCTTTTCAGGCGTGTTATTGTGCCCCTACAGATTACAGATGCTCCTCTGTCCAATCTTTACCGATGAGCATCTAGGCCACAAAATCATGCAGTAGAGGTGGCGGTTCAAATTGCTGCCGTTGATCTAATTGGTTCGTCGATTCATATTCTGAGGAGGCAGCGGTGACGCCAGGATGCGATGTCGTGTTGTACATGTCCTCTTCCACGCCGGTGAAACCTTGCTGGTGAGTGTTTGGAGCTGAAAGGCTGTTCTCGGTATGCTGCAACCCTAGCGTCAACGACACATTGCTGTTCCGGTAACCACCACCAAGCTCTGCCAAATGGTAGGCCATGAATCGTGCGCTCTCTTCGGCATGATGAGCAGACACATCATGGAGGAAACCGCCATCCGCCTCGCCCGGTCTTTGGTCCTTCAATAGCAGGTTCATGAAGCCATCATCGGAGTTCACCTCATTGTGGAAGCTGGCCGGTGCTCCAGTGAGACCCATCATCCCAAATTTGGCTTTGGATTCACTGGTTTGGTAAGCCTGACTCATGGAGCATTTCAGATCTTCCTTTTCTTCAATAGATACCACTTTGTCCTTACTTCTTGCTACATTGTCGGAGGAGGAGTTTGAGTCAAGTTCTGCCTCCCCAGTCTCTTCTTTATACATGTCTTCGATCATCGGTTTCCAGAGGCGGACACGGGCATTTATGAACCAGTTCGAAATCTAGGAAAATGCAGAATGTAAAATAAGTTCAGCAAACTGACTTCATTTAACAGAATGCAAAGTGCCTCAGAAATCATTTGCACACACTCAAAACCAAACCCCTGCATGCTTTTAGTGTCTGCTATCCCAGAAGAGTGATGCATGGTCTAATATAGACTATTATTGATGGGGCAAAACTTGACGAATTTAAGATTGCCTATTTGCAGGTTATGAACATATATACTAATAGAGCAGTAAATTTGCAGCATGGTTCAAACTTTGCACCACTTGGATATACAAATGCATTACTAACCCCTACATGTGTACATTGACTTTAGTACTAACAAGGCATGGCAATAATTAGCAGAAAAATTAACTGTGAGAAAGGTAATGAATGTCTTGGTAAGATGATAAAATACCTGACTTCTTGTTAAACCAGTTTGCCTCGCTAGCATTAGCTTTTCTGAATCTTTCGGGTACCTGAAAAAAGGACTGTCATCAGAAAAAAAAAAGCAAAAAGGGGTAAGTGGAAATAAGTATATAAGAAATAAGCAACATACGGGTGAAGGAAGTGTTCAAACAGCCAGGCACGGAGAATTGAAACTGAGTTTTCAGGCAGTCCCCTCTGTGGCCTCCAAGCATTTTGCTGTAACACACCGTACTGTTGGAAAGCTCGTTGTTGCCTTAACTGCTGATCAATGTAACGGAGGCGAGTTAGTTTGCCCTCTCTGCCGGAAGAATTTTCCTCCTCTCCAAGTTTCTTTCGGATAACATTGACCTGGTCGTTGATAGCATCCTTCAGACATCGGAAATGTCGCGATATTGTCTGAAGGGCAACTGCAGTATAAGGTTTGGCAGCTCCAGGCCCAGCAACCATATCGAAAGATGAGACTACCATCTGCATTTGATGGAAATAATGCTTGTACTTTCGATCAACCTGAAAAATAAATAACTTGATGTTCAAAATAATTTATTGAAGATGTGATGTACCAACTACTAACTGAAAAATAAGAACAACACATTTAGATTGCCAGTAAACCTCCTGCTGAGCCTGTGTTAAGGACAATTGTCTTGCTGAGGGCCTGTTTAGTACTATTCTTCCAAACAGCCCTGAGAGGGAACATTTTAAGCTCCCCAAGCCACTTGACATTTTGATAGGGTTGTTAAGACGACTTATGAACTTCGTGGTGATCTAATTGATGATAATAGTAATTATATATATGCATCTGTGACTCTGTTCCTACTCCACGTGTGCTTAGTACTCCCTTGGAGGCCCTTGAGGTAAAAAAAAATATATGCATGCACAGGATATGCTTTCTTAATAGACCACCTCTCCAAGGAGCCCGAGGCATGAATTTATAATAAGAAACCAAACCATTCAGAACAAACTCTGGATCATGACCCATTTATGTTACTCTAGTCAATATTAAGCCCATGCCTCCGGATTGGGTGGGGATCCCAATCCCAACCACCACGTTTTCTAAAAAACAAAGATAGGGCAATGCAGTTGACTTCTGAGATACGAGAAACTCTGAGCTGCAACTGCCACCAAATAAAGCATTTATTTGACTATAAAACTTCAGAATGCAGTATCTTTAATTAAGTTTGCTCATATTTGTGTATTACTATAAGTGGATTTAACCTTTTACAAAAACAAATGTGGATTAGCAGCAGCAATTACCAATTAGCCAAGCGAAAGTAAATTGCAGTGGCATTTCAGCGTGATTTCAACAGTAAATTATGGAGGTACTGACTCACAAACCTCATCCAACATGGCCAAAAGTTTCGCCATCTTATTCTGGAGCTCTTGTTTCTCAGCAGCAGAAATCTCAGCTTCTGCATTGGCAATAGACTCCAGCGGGTTGGAAGATACCCCCTCGCTTTTTGACACCCCGTCAGCCTCTTTGCCATCCACTTTTTCTGGTTCAACCTTGTCTTTCTGTGCATTCTGCTTTATATTCTTCCAAACACTGACTATCTCATCAAGCAATTCTTGTGCTGCCTTCAGATACTTAGAGTTCCTGATTGCCCGTGAGGCCTCGGACTGCATATTCTTCATTCTGTTGTCATCACCCTGGTAAGATTGGGTTGGTGCCCAGTATGGGTATGAAGGTGCGAGGATATGTGTGTTGAGGCTCAGAGACAATCCTTGGCCTGGTGCTGATGGAACACTCGTCGAATCGTGGCTGTTCAGAAGGCCGAACTCGATTTGTGCACTGCTATGGGCATCATTGCGGATGAGATCACCACCACCACTGTGTGCAGCATCCATGAAATGCATCAACATCTCATTTCCCATATCTTTGACAGGACCGAAGGAGCGTTGCTCTGTAAGTGAAGTGGCCATGTTAGGTTCCTGTGATGATGAATGTTGTGGAATCTCCGAAGGATGGCCAGGCAGCTGCATGAAATTCTGCTGGGACTGTATAATACCACTGAATTCGGTGTATGGTCCAGAAGATGCATTGTTTGAATAAAGCAAGTTCCCCAGGGGTGATGACACAGGATATGATTGATTTCCCGTGTCTGGTGAGTACATGGTTTGGGAGTCTCTTTCATTGCCCGGGCTCGAGTAATAATTAGACATGTCACAACTTTGACTGCTCACTTATGAAGATTACTGCAAAGGCATGGATATGTATGTAGAAGCATCTGCGGATGGTACATGGAACAACTGCATATCAGTTATGAAGTTCACCAAATCAAAATTCAGATTGACCTGCCTGCAAAAGGGGAAAAATAATGAGTTGACCATATCACTGAACAAAAAATACTAACTGAACAAGGGATCGTTTCTATCCAAAAACAGTAAGAGCAGAAGGAATTAAAGGGCTCATGCAATCAACATCTTTTTTATCTTTCTTGTTCCAAAAAACACTCAGGCCCTATCTCTTCTGCAAGGGCACAAGATACAAACAGTGGCCATCACGAGTGATTAAAGCCCAGATCCTCTTTTTTTGGCAGCAGTTACCACCAGTTTGCTCCTACTGTTTTTCACATTTGTATGGACGAAACGGACACTCTGCTCAAGAAACAGGACAATACAAAGTGACAAGACAAGATGCTTGTTTGCAGGCAAAAGGTAGAGGTGGTCCGTCGTCTATGAGCTCAGCTAGGTTCTTGGCCTTTTGCACCTTCCTTACCAATATGATGAGAATGTGGAAGAAAATTCCTTATGTTTCACCAAAATAACACAACCATCCAAAGGAACTAGAGCCGATGATAGTCTCTATACCACACAAACACAAAAGAAACTGCAGGAGCACGGATAGTATTTTGTTTTCCTAAAAAAATAACGTTGTTATTTTGCCTTGACAATAAATTGCTCTTGAACGAAATAGGATTATATGTTGGCCGGCAATACCTTGTCGATCAATTATTGGTAGCTGAGGCGTGCACAGGACTCCTCAGAGCTCCTCCACCAGCTCAGCAACAACCACCAAAGATATGAGCGTGTACTGCTTCAGGATGATTCTGAAATAAACAGATGAAGTGGCATAAGATAGCTAGCTAAATAGAAACTGCAGTACTGTCCTACTTGTTTGCAGCTCAAATTTCAAGTAATTTTTAATGATACGAAAGAGGTGGGAGTGGAACCCGGAGAAATGTCCAAGGCGAAAACCTTGTTGTCAGTTGTCACACGCAATAGAATAATTTAAATTCTGATGAGAAGAGCTAAGAGTTCCATCGCACAGATAATACTAACAAGATAGCAATCAAAGAGAGAAGAAAAAAGTAACAGGGCTTTACGAGCATGGGCTTCAGAAGGCATCCGAGGAAAGAAAGATTCAAGAATCATCAGCAAACGAAAATGAAAGGGTTGCTCCCCACTGTAATCAAGCTCAAAAGCTCAGCTGGTAGCTGACGACTAGAAACTCAGAACCCCCTCCAATACCAAACGATAATTGAGCTACCAAGAACACCACGAAACACGTAATTCAAGAGGATGGTCAGGAATTTCGTACCAAAGAGGTGGAGAAGGGACAGTTTTCTTTGGGCATCAACACCAAGAAAACCAAGAAGCTGGTGCGAGGAGGTCAAAGAGGACCATCAATTAAGCTGACAAAAACCCCAATACGGTCAGTTCCTCAAGAAACCCAACTCCAGCACTACCAAAATCTAGAGCCAAGGCTTCGCAATCTCTCCTAGTTCCAGAATCCCCCAAGTATCGACTGAAGAAAACAGCCAGAGACACCAAGAAACCTCACAACTCAGAGAGGGCTAGCCAGCCCTACCTATCGCCGCCCTCAAAAACCAAGAAAACTCACCAACCAATCATTGGAGCTCTCATAGCAGCACCCCAGGAAAGCAGAAGGATCGGTTGCACCCACCCAGATCAGACAACCCGATTTCCTAAAGCAAAGAAGAAGCAAGAACCAGAGCAACCAAAATCATACGTCAAGGGAATATGCGCCCAAGAATTTCTGTTCCTGCCGCTGCCGCCACCAGCAGCAGGGGGGCAATGATGCGGAGAGAGAGGGGAAGATAAAATACTGAGGCAAAGGGACGGAGACCTGAGGGTGGTGTGCTCCCCTTGGGAGGCAGCGAGAGCGAGCGAGCGAGCAGGCAGGAGGGATTGCTGTCACGAGACCCAAGCTGATCTTGGGGAGAGCGGGGAGAGAGAGGGAGGGGTGAGGTGGAGAGGAGGAGAAAGAAAATCGATGAATCCCTCGCCCCTTCTTCTCTTCTCTGTCCAGTATGGGGACAAAATCAGATCCCAAGACTACAATATCAAAAAATCACAAAAAGGAGGAGAGAGAGAGAGAAGCGCTCCCTCTATCTCATTGCTTCTTCTTCCTTCTTCTTGCCTCCGAAATAAATAATAAGCAAACAGATAAACAAAACAAAACACCAACCACTAACAACTGTTACCAATAAATAATGGCGCGAGGGGGGCCTCCCTCCCGAAGAAATTTCTCTCTTTTCTTCGCCTTTATTATTGTGGCTGTTAGGGAGGTGGATTATTGGGTGGGGTTGGGGGGGGGGGGGGTTTGGAGGGTTTAGATTTTAAACCAAATCAAAGAGCTGTTGGGAGAGGTGTTCAGTTTGGCGGAGCGTCCACCACCGCACCTTCCGGTTGCTTCTTGTTTTTCATGATAACGCGTATTGATTTCATAATTTTGTGGAGTGTGTTTATGTGCTACCTGGCAGTGGTGGACTCAAGAAAAAAATTGTGGGCGGATACACTCTAAATTTTTCTTGCAGAGCCATAAAACGTTGGCAAGTAAATAAACAATATAAATAGCCGATATATTCATGTTCTGAAAAAAAGACGCAATGTCGCTATTCTTCTTCATGATCAATTTTACAACATATATAAACTATTCATTTCTATGTACTGAAAATGCCAATCATAGACACTTTACACTCAACAATGGCTAAGCAAATCTCTTGGACAAATTAAAAAGCTACTTCCGTGCTGGACACGCAAAATCGAGAATCACAACAAAAACATATGACGCCTCCAAAAAACCTAGAACTAACCAAGTATCGGAGGAATAACATCGAGTTCCACGATACCTTGAGAAAGGCAGGGAGGAACGCAAACTAGACGATGGCACTGGTGACGGGTTCGTCGGCGGCGACGACAGTTCGTCGGATGGGGAATACGAGGAGGAAGGCCAAGGGGATGGAAATCATCGGTGGATTTGATTGCCCGGAGCGCCGGGATGGAATTGCCGAAGGGGCGGGCCAGGGTCGGCGAGGGACTCTAGGTAGCAGACAGAGACACAGAGACGATAGGCGGTGGATTAGGATGTACACTCCTTTTGCTTGGTGTTTATGACGGTTGGCTCGGTGATGTCGTCTATACCATCTCCACTCGTGCCCCCCAAAGCCCCCCCCCCCTCCAAGTCGTTTCCCGTACGGATCAGCCCCGAAGGCGTCCACTCACGCCCCCACAATGGGCCTTTCCATCCAGACGGCCCCCAGTTCCTCTCGGAAAAATCACAGCAAACCTGCCTCCCAAGGGTTCCCGAGGGGGATCCGGATGACTCGGCACGCGGTGTGGACCCGCCCTGTCAGCGACACGGCGCCCTCCAAAAATGCGCCACACGAAGCGCCCCTCTGTCCACTTGCACCTCTCTGCGTCCCGCCCCGCCGCCTCTCTCCACCGTCGGCGACCTGCCCCGGTCGGTCGCGCCTCCGACCCTCTTTCGCCCTTTCCACGCCGCGCCTCCAGCCTCGCGCAGGTCGCCTGCGTTGCCCCCGGTGGCCAAGGGTGTCCACCTCGCCCCGAAGGTGTTCGTCGTTTTGACTGGTAGGACGCCGACTGTTTTTTTAGTCTCTTGTAACATCCCAAGTCTGAAAAATAGCCTTTAGAATGTTTTGCTCTCTGTTATTTTATGTTTTGCATCATGGCATCATGTTGATTGCATTTGTTTTGTTTGTTTTCCATTTGTTTTCCTCTATTTTCATTTGTTTTCCTTTGTTTTCTATTTGAATTTCAACTCAAATTTCAAACCTTTTGTTTCATCCTTGTGATGTTACAATTTCTAAAAAGATATTTCAAAATAAAACAATTGTTTGTTTCCATTAAAGTGTGATTTCAAAACTGTTGTGTTGTTTCTATCAAAAATTCATTGAATATCAAACCCTTTTCAAATTCAATTTGTTTTCCATTTGAAATTCCAAACCAACATCCAAATAGTTGTTTCCAAATAAAAACCTTAATTGTTTCCAATTATCCCATAATGTTCAACTAATAAAATGGTGTTTTTATTTCAATTAATTAATACCAATGTGGTTTCAAATTCAAAGCAAATCATCAACATCACCTAATTTGAACCTTTTGAAATTACCAAACAAATCAACCATTGTTCTATTAATCAAGAGGGTTCACCCCATTAAAACCTTTGTTTTCAATATTATTTTATTTAATAACAAAATACCTCTAAATTTGAACTAATTCCAAACAGCACCAAAAATATAAATGTCTTTGATTTCCAAACTTGGTTTTGGGTTGTGTTTAACCTAATTATGCTACCCAAATTTTCTGTAATTTTTTTGGCAAACCCCAAAGCATCTATTCCTTCCAATTTCTTCTTGCTACAAAAAAAAAGAGAAAAACAAAATAGAAAAGGGAGAGAGAGAGCACAACAGCCAGCCCAATTTCCCCTAGAAGCCCAATACCTTTTCCCCCCAGGCCCTTTCCTTCTGGCCCATACCTTTTCCATCTTGTCTTCTTCCTCCTCTGTACGAACCTCCTCTGTACCACACGATCCTCTCCTCCCCTCCTCTCAGATGCTTGCCGTACAAGCTCTCCCCCCATAAGACCACCTCCTCCCCCTCTCCCAACCCTAAACCCTAGCTCCCTCTAACCCCAGCCGCCGCCATCTTCCCTTCCACCCCTCCCCTCTGCCTCTCTCTGAAAGTTCTTCCTTTTCTGAACCCAAAACTTCAGCACCTTGCAGCTACTTGGCCGCCGTCGCCATCGCCTCCACAGCCCTCCTCACGACGTGATGACCGTGGGAATGGAAACGGCATCCTCCCAGCTCCAACTTTGCTGTAGGCCTCACCGCCGGATATGCACCGTGCCGCCGCCGCCATCGCCGACATGCCGCCGGCGACCTCACCCTGTCTGCCCCGACTGTTCCACCACCGATCGCCCCCACCGCCTCGAGGTGATAACCTCGTCGCCCCATCGACCTCCTCCCTCCATCTCGCCTCCCTCCTCTCCTTACGTCCTCTCCCGCACCACCGCGAGCCGCACCCCCACGGCGCCTTCCCGCAGCGGCCGGCGAGCGCTGCTGCCTCCGATTCGCTGTCGAGTACAGAGATAACGATCGGGTTCAGTTCAGATAACGTACACGTAAAACTGCAGCACATAACCCCACACTGCCCCTCCTGTTACAAACACAAAGCATAGCCGCACTGGTTCTGATCCCAGCGCTCACAGCAGGAGGTGCAGGGTTCGATCCCCCTGCGCCCCAAAAACCCAAATCTTTTTATTTCCTCAATTGATTGGTACAGAAACTTCCTGATAATCACCATTAGGTCCTTGTAATCTTTTCTAGCCCCGTAAAAATATTTTCCAAGTCCCTGGTTCACTAAAAATGGCAGATTGCACCTCAATTTGGTAAATTGCATAACTAAATCATTTTCACTCCAAATTCAACTTTTTAAATATGTTTTCTGTCCCAAATTGAATGATCTATCCAAATATAAAATTTGTTTACTGTTTTGAATATTTTAAATTGGTGCAAAATTTGAAAACTTGTCAAATTCACTTAAACTTGCAAAATTCATAACTTGTTCATAAAAATTCCAAATTCCACCAACTAAATATGTTTTCCAATCAACTTTTCATGTACTTTCCAAATATAAATTTTGTTTGCTGTTTTGAATAATTTAAATTGCTGAAAACAACTGTTTCTTGGTTATTGCATTTAAAATTGCCAAAATAATAACTTGCTCATTTTAAATCCAATTTCAACAAATGAAATATGTTTTCCATGCAAAATTAAACCCTCTTTTCAAATATAAACTTTGTTATCTGTTTTGAACATTTTAACTTGATGAAAACAACAAATGTTTGTGTGACACCTTTAAGTAACCAAAATTTCTTAACTTAATAAATGAATTTCCAAACTTGGTAAACCTTATTTCACGTTGTTTCTATTGTTGTTATTTTTCTGTTTTCCTCATCCATGCATCATGCTAATCCACTTTCATATGATGATTAGTTGTAAGACAATTAATTCAACCATAATTCATGGGCTTTTCATATGCAATCCAATTGCATGTGGGTCCATTTAATCATGTTGTTATCTTGTCAACTAGTTTATTTCTATGCATCAATTAAATGGTCATGCATCATCCCATGTTTGTTTCACTATGCCATGATATTGATTGTTTGTTCCCTGCGTTGTTTGTTTGCTTCTTCTCGGATATACGACGACGTTGAGACCGACGATCCTTACGACACCCCTTCTAAGGAGTTAGCTCAGTACCAGGCTACTGGGTTTGCAGGCAAGTTATCACTCACATGAACCATTGTGTTCCTTTCAACATTGGTTACCGATACTTTCCGTTGTCTATATTTGCTAGCCCTATGTATCGTTGCTTCTGTTACGAACCTACCACATGATACCCTAAACCCTGATATTGCCATCACCTCCAGTCCTAAAACCCCGTTGCTTGGGCCCGTGTCTTACTAGCATGCTTAGGTTGTTTTGCTCGAGTCGGTTACCCGTTACTTTCTGTTACTACTCTTTTATGTTCTGGGGGCTCGATGTTTAATCAATCAATCATGCTAATGTTATTATCAATAATAAATTTGATGATAAGGCACCGGCAGGAGGCCCAGGGTGGTTTTGAGGCCTGCTAGTGTCGACCCTAATAGGAAAAGGGTCTTGTCTACTGATCCATGATGAGCGCACTAACCGCATGTGGGAAGCGAGTATGGGCGCCCCCCTCAATTTGATTCGCTTCGCATCTCATCCAAATCGCCACACGTAGTTCGGGCTTTGCATTTGCTGCATGCATGATCTTGCGAGCCCAGGCCAGGGTGGAACTTTTGTAGTCGGCATTTAGGGCGGCGTGGTCTTCCAGTGCTATGAGGGTCCCCTTTTCTTCGTGGGGCTCGATTAGCCGCGCACGCACAGCACGTGGTGCTTTGGGCTTGATGCGAAGAAGAGTTGAGTTGTGTTGAGTGCCCCGCTTGGTGGGAGGCATCCCATCTGGCGGGTTATTCATACGTGTACGGCCAAATTGGTGCAACCCTGCAGGGATAATCTTCTCGAGAAGCCGTGTTTTCCGCGGTTATGGATTACTTGGTGAAAGTACTGGCTAACAAGTACTCAGGACAACTTAAACCTAATGATTAACAACCTTACACCCGATGATTAACAACTTGACTAGTAATAGGCTTATTGACACAATAATATGAACCATCATTAACTCAACTGTGTGAGTTATCCTCGGATTGCTTCTTTGGATAAGGGGCGAGATCCAGGATGGGTTTGCTTGAAGTTATCTTTCAGTTGGTTACAATACTCGATCTTATCTCCTTTCTATTAGCCGGAAGTGGTAGAATCTCTGTAGTTGGTTAGAGCAGCCAGTTGCAGCATCTTTATATCCCCTTTCCTTCCGTTGAACCCAAAGCATCTGTGCTTGGTGTTGATGGGTTACACTTTGGTGAATTGTGAGTCTTGCTTGCCAGTACGTTTATGTACTGACCCCTTTGGGGCTGTGGTTTCCGCAGACCTACGTTTCCGAAGATCTACATGGTGGCAACTACGTGGAGTATGACGAGACTGCTGACGAGTAGATAGCGGACCCGGGCAGGATCCGAGACTTCGTGGATGGGCTCCGTCTGTTCGTTTCCGGCCTCTTAGGCCTATTTGGTTCTTGTCTGTACTCAGACATTTTGAATGCTTCCGCTATGATGTAATGATGAATTGTTGGGACATGTGTCCTCTGGATGATTGTATTTGCTATCTCTGCTCTAGTGAGAGCTATTTGCAACTTATTTCCATCTTTTGTGTCGTAGAGATCTGTTGTGATATCACTTGTTCAAACGCCGTTGACGTACAATGTGTGTATGTTTTGAAGTACGTCAACGGAAGTATCCTGATTTCTATGGGATAGTTTACGTCGACGCTGAACAGATAGGGGTTGGTTGTCACACATACGTGTGTTGGCCTACTCGTAAGAGGACGCGGGTGCCGGTAAGCCCCGTAATCCAATCTACTACTGTTCAACGGAACGGCGAGTATCCTTTAGAAGTCCGGGTGCGACAAATGGTATCAGAGCCTGTCTGCCTGTAGGATCCCTTTTTACTGGTCGCAGTTGAGTCTAGAAACTATTTTGTAGCTATATAGGAAAAATGAAACGTGAGAGTAGGAATTCTGTTCTTTTTCTTCTTTCCCCACCCACCCTCCCTTTTCTGGTAAGGAAGTGCAACGTTGTTTTTCCCTTCTCATCTAAACTTTCAAGTTAGGATTTCACGTATTCTGGTTTCTCTGGGATAGTTATATCTACTAGACCATAGGAATGGAGGTGGTTGTGACATGATTTATCATGTTGCCTACTCATGATTGAGAACGGAGGCGTGTAAGCCCCGGAAGCAAATCCTCTATTCCTTAAGCAGTAGATAATGATCCTTTAGAAGCCCGGATGGGTTTTCCGTAGTACCTAAGGAGTTTTGTTCTCGTTTTCCCGGTGTTGCTTCGTTATCCTGTTCTTCTCAACATCCTTTTCGTCCGTTGAAATCTTGTTGTTGTTTTCCATTTCAGTTCTTCTACCGGCGTCTAATCAAAACTTCCCAAATATCAAGTCTATCTGGCCAGAAAGGTTGTTTTTGTTGTTGTTGTTGTTGATTCCAGGCTATGAAAGCTGGCATTCCTATCACCTGGGGTTGTTTCGAGGAAGCATTCCTGAATCATCACATTCCAGATAGTCTATTCTCCAAATGAATCAAATTCTATCCAGCTATACACCCTCAATACAAAACCTCTCCCTTTACTTGAAAATGTTCCGGTGGTTTCCAAATTCCCTGACATCTTTCCAGAAGAGTTGCCAGGAATTCCTATCGTTTTGAACTTCCAGAAAAACTATCCAAGGTGCACGATGTGTTTCACGTGTCACAGCTCAAGAAGATCTTCCCAACAAGTTTCCGGACCTTTCCTTTTCTCAGTAGGAATCTCGGGGCGCGATTCCTTCAAGGGGGGGCGTTTTGTAACATCCCAAGTCTGAAAAATAGCCTTTAGAATGTTTTGCTCTCTGTTATTTTATGTTTTGCATCATGGCATCATGTTGATTGCATTTGTTTTGTTTGTTTTCCATTTGTTTTCCTCTGTTTTCATTTGTTTTCCTTTGTTTTCTATTTGAATTTCAACTCAAATTTCAAACCTTTTGTTTCATCCTTGTGATGTTACAATTTCTAAAAAGATATTTCAAAATAAAACAATTGTTTGTTTCCATTAAAGTGTGATTTCAAAACTGTTGTGTTGTTTCTATCAAAAATTCATTGAATATCAAACCCTTTTCAAATTCAATTTGTTTTCCATTTGAAATTCCAAACCAACATCCAAATAGTTGTTTCCAAATAAAAACCTTAATTGTTTCCAATTATCCCATAATGTTCAACTAATAAAATGGTGTTTTTATTTCAATTAATTAATACCAATGTGGTTTCAAATTCAAAGCAAATCATCAACATCACCTAATTTGAACCTTTTGAAATTACGAAACAAATCAACCATTGTTCTATTAATCAAGAGGGTTCACCCCATTAAAACCTTTGTTTTCAATATTATTTTATTTAATAACAAAATACCTCTAAATTTGAACTAATTCCAAACAGCACCAAAAATATAAATGTCTTTGATTTCCAAACTTGGTTTTGGGTTGTGTTTAACCTAATTATGCTACCCAAATTTTCTGTAATTTTTTTGGCAAACCCCAAAGCATCTATTCCTTCCAATTTCTTCTTGCTATAAAAAAAAGAGAAAAACAAAATAGAAAAGGGAGAGAGAGAGCACAACAGCCAGCCCAATTTCCCCCTAGAAGCCCAATACCTTTTCCCCCCAGGCCCTTTCCTTCTGGCCCATACCTTTTCCATCTTGTCTTCTTCCTCCTCTGTACGAACCTCCTCTGTACCACACGATCCTCTCCTCCCCTCCTCTCAGATGCTTGCCGTACAAGCTCTCCCCCCATAAGACCACCTCCTCCCCCTCTCCCAACCCTAAACCCTAGCTCCCTCTAACCCCAGCCGCCGCCATCTTCCCTTCCACCCCTCCCCTCTGCCTCTCTCTGAAAGTTCTTCCTTTTCTGAACCCAAAACTTCAGCACCTTGCAGCTACTTGGCCGCCGTCGCCATCGCCTCCACAGCCCTCCTCACGACGTGATGACCGTGGGAATGGAAACGGCATCCTCCCAGCTCCAACTTTGCTGTAGGCCTCACCGCCGGATATGCACCGTGCCGCCGCCGCCATCGCCGACATGCCGCCGGCGACCTCACCCTGTCTGCCCCGACTGTTCCACCACCGATCGCCCCCACCGCCTCGAGGTGAGAACCTCGTCGCCCCATCGACCTCCTCCCTCCATCTCGCCTCCCTCCTCTCCTTACGTCCTCTCCCGCACCACCGCGAGCCGCACCCCCACGGCGCCTTCCCGCAGCGGCCGGCGAGCGCTGCTGCCTCCGATTCGCTGTCGAGTACAGAGATAACGATCGGGTTCAGTTCAGATAACGTACACGTAAAACTGCAGCACATAACCCCACACTGCCCCTCCTGTTACAAACACAAAGCATAGCCGCACTGGTTCTGATCCCAGCGCTCACAGCAGGAGGTGCAGGGTTCGATCCCCCTGCGCCCCAAAAACCCAAATCTTTTTATTTTCCAATTGATTGGTACAGAAACTTCCTGATAATCACCATTAGGTCCTTGTAATCTTTTCTAGCCCCGTAAAAATATTTTCCAAGTCCCTGGTTCACTAAAAATGGCAGATTGCACCTCAATTTGGTAAATTGCATAACTAAATCATTTTCACTCCAAATTCAACTTTTTAAATATGTTTTCTGTCCCAAATTGAATGATCTATCCAAATATAAAATTTGTTTACTGTTTTGAATATTTTAAATTGGTGCAAAATTTGAAAACTTGTCAAATTCACTTAAACTTGCAAAATTCATAACTTGTTCATAAAAATTCCAAATTCCACCAACTAAATATGTTTTCCAATCAACTTTTCATGTACTTTCCAAATATAAATTTTGTTTGCTGTTTTGAATAATTTAAATTGCTGAAAACAACTGTTTCTTGGTTATTGCATTTAAAATTGCCAAAATAATAACTTGCTCATTTTAAATCCAATTTCAACAAATGAAATATGTTTTCCATGCAAAATTAAACCCTCTTTTCAAATATAAACTTTGTTATCTGTTTTGAACATTTTAACTTGATGAAAACAACAAATGTTTGTGTGACACCTTTAAGTAACCAAAATTTCTTAACTTAATAAATGAATTTCCAAACTTGGTAAACCTTATTTCACGTTGTTTCTATTGTTGTTATTTTTCTGTTTTCCTCATCCATGCATCATGCTAATCCACTTTCATATGATGATTAGTTGTAAAACAATTAATTCAACCATAATTCATGGGCTTTTCATATGCAATCCAATTGCATGTGGGTCCATTTAATCATGTTGTTATCTTGTCAACTAGTTTATTTCTATGCATCAATTAAATGGTCATGCATCATCCCATGTTTGTTGCACTATGCCATGATATTGATTGTTTGTTCCCTGCGTTGTTTGTTTGCTTCTTCTCGGATATACGACGACGTTGAGACCGACGATCCTTACGACACCCCTTCTAAGGAGTTAGCTCAGTACCAGGCTACTGGGTTTGCAGGCAAGTTATCACTCACATGAACCATTGTGTTCCTTTCAACATTGGTTACCGATACTTTCCGTTGTCTATATTTGCTAGCCCTATGTATCGTTGCTTCTGTTACGAACCTACCACATGATACCCTAAACCCTGATATTGCCATCACCTCCAGTCCTAAAACCCCGTTGCTTGGGCCCGTGTCTTACTAGCATGCTTAGGTTGTTTTGCTCGAGTCGGTTACCCGTTACTTTCTGTTACTACTCTTTTATGTTCTGGGGGCTCGATGTTTAATCAATCAATCATGCTAATGTTATTATCAATAATAAATTTGATGATAAGGCACCGGCAGGAGGCCCAGGGTGGTTTTGAGGCCTGCTAGTGTCGACCCTAATAGGAAAAGGGTCTTGTCTACTGATCCATGATGAGCGCACTAACCGCATGTGGGAAGCGAGTATGGGCGCCCCCCTCAATTTGATTCGATTCGCATCTCGTCCAAATCGCCACACGTAGTTCGGGCTTTCCATTTGCTGCATGCATGATCTTGCGAGCCCAGGCCAGGGTGGAACTTTTGTAGTCGGCATTTAGGGCGGCGTGGTCTTCCAGTGCTATGAGGGTCCCCTTTTCTTCGTGGGGCTCGATTAGCCGCGCACGCACAACACGTGGTGCTTTGGGCTTGGTGCGAAGAAGAGTTGAGTTGTGTTGAGTGCCCCGCTTGGTGGGAGGCATCCCATCTGGCGGGTTATTCATACGTGTACGGCCAAATTGGTGCAACCCTGCAGGGATAATCTTCTCGAGAAGCCGTGTTTTCCGCGGTTATGGATTACTTGGTGAAAGTACTGGCTAAAAAGTACTCAGGACAACTTAAACCTAATGATTAACAACCTTACACCCAATGATTAACAACTTGACTAGTAATAGGCTTATTGACACAATAATATGAACCATCATTAACTCAACTGTGTGAGTTATCCTCGGATTGCTTCTTTGGATAAGGGGCGAGATCCAGGATGGGTTTGCTTGAAGTTATCTTTCAGTTGGTTACAATACTCGATCTTATCTCCTTTCTGTTAGCCGGAAGTGGTAGAATCTCTGTAGTTGGTTAGAGCAGCCAGTTGCAGCATCTTTATATCCCCTTTCCTTCCGTTGAACCCAAAGCATCTGTGCTTGGTGTTGACGGGTTACACTTTGGTGAACTGTGAGTCTTGCTTGCCAGTACGTTTATGTACTGACCCCTTTGGGGCTGTGGTTTACGCAGACTACGATTCCGAGGATCTCCATGGTGGCTACTACGTGGAGTATGACGAGACTGCTGACGAGTAGATAGCGGACCCGGGCAGGATCCGAGACTTCGTGGATGGGCTCCGTCTGTTCGTTTCCGGCCTCTTAGGCCTATTTGGTTCTTGTCTGTACTCAGACATTTTGAATGCTTCCGCTATGATGTAATGATGAATTGTTGGGACATGTGTCCTCTGGATGATTGTATTTGCTATCTCTGCTCTAGTGAGAGATATTTGCAACTTATTTCCATCTTTTGTGTCGTAGAGATCTGTTGTGATATCACTTGTTCAAACGCCGTTGACGTACAATGTGTGTATGTTTTGAAGTACGTCAACGGAAGTATCCTGATTTCTATGGGATAGTTTACGTCGACGCTGAACAGATAGGGGTTGGTTGTCACACATACGTGTGTTGGCCTACTCGTAAGAGGACGCGGGTGCCGGTAAGCCTCGTAATCCAATCTACTACTGTTCAACGGAACGGCGAGTATCCTTTAGAAGTCCGGGTGCGACATCTCTCATGTTGCCCACTGATACGTCATAAACGTTCTGATGTTCCATGTTGTTTTCTTATTGTTTCCCACATGTTTGTTATACACTTTATGTCATTTTTATCGATTTTCCGGACTAACCTATTGACAAGATGCCATAGAGCCAGTTTCCTGTTTTCTGAAAAAAATTGTTCTGAAAATATTCTCGGAATTGGAAAATTCGAAGCCCGGAAGTCTTAGAATTCCCGAAGGTTCCACGAAGTCCCGAAGAGACCCGGAGAGGGGCCTCAGGGGGGCCACACCATAGGGCGGCGCGCCCCCCTTGGCCGCGACGGGGGGTGGTGTGGGGCCCCCAGGGCTCCACCGCATTTGCCCTTTCGCCTATTTAATCCCCCGAGATATAAACCCTAGGAGGATCCCATTTTTACCCGAGAAACACCCGAGGCCGCCGTCACCGTCATCCCGAGATCGGGAGGGTTCTGGAGCTCTCCCCGGCACCCTGCCAAAGGGGGGAAATCATCACCGGAGGGGTCTACACCACCGTGCCCTCCTCCGAAGTGATGTGTGATTAGTTCATCCCTGGACTACAGGTCCATAGTAGTAGCTAGATGGTTGTTCTCTCCAATTTGTACCTCATGTTTAGATCTTGTGAGCTGTCTAACATGATCAAGATCATATTTATGTAATGCTACATGTTGTGTTTGCTGGGATCTGATCAATTTTGAATGCTATGTCTTCTGATTATCAATCTATCATGTTATCTTCATGCTTATGTTATTTATGATCTTGCATGCTCTCCGTTATTAGTAGATACTCTGTCCAAGTAGATGCTAGTAACTCCAAGAGGGAGTATTTATGCTCGATAGTGGGTTCATGCCTCCTTTTCATCTGTGCTCGAGTGACAGAAACGTGACGGATGGAGGATGAGTTGTTGCCATTCGGGAGAAAACAACAATGCTTTGTCTAAGGATGATGTTATTGTTTACATTACACACTTTGCTTACTGCGATTACTTGTTGCTTGCAACTTAATACCCAACGTTTGTTCGGATGATATTCGGAGGGTGGATTTTTAGTCATAGATGCAGTTGGATAACGGTCTATGTATCTTGTTGTAATGCCTGCATGAATCACATAGTAATCTTTATGTCTTGCGTATGCACTACAGTGCAGCCTTCATTTCTGTCAATTGCCCAGCTGTAATTTGTTCACCATGCATGTTATTTATCTTTCACAGAGAGACACCACTAGTGAACTGTGGACCTCAGTCCTTTTTCCTCATACTGATAAAACACCTACTACTTTTATACTGCTCTCATACTGTTTCTACTGTTTTCCTACTATTTTCCACACCATACGTTTAACCTCTTTGTATTCAGCAAAACCGGTGAGATTGACAACCTCACTGCTTCGTTGGGGCAAAGTGATTTGATTGTGTTGTGTAGGTTCCACGTTGCTTCTGAACCGGTAGTGCGCCATGCCATCTCAGCTGCTTCAACCTTCTAAAGTTACTCCTTCCTCCTACTGGTCGATTCAACCTTGGTTTCTTTCTGAGGGAAACTTCCTGCTGCACTCTTCATACCTTCCTCTTGGGGTCTCCCAACGAACGTGTGTCTACACTACATCAAGCATTTTTCTGGCGCTGTTGCGGGGGATTTCAAAGTCATCAAGAAGCAACCACTCCCCCGTCAACTCTTGCACCATCAAGTTTTCTGGCGCCGTTGCCGGGGAGGAAGAGAATTTCTGCAAGGGGAGTCTCTCACTTCCAATCTCTTTACTTTGTTTTTGTTTTGCTTAGTTTATTTTATTTTTTCTTGTTTGCTTCTCTTTATCAAAAACAAAAAAAAATCTTATTCTACTTATTATTTCTGTCACTTTGTTGTTATTTTTTATCATGTTGTTCCCTAAGTTTACCCTGAAAGATTTGCCAGTAGGGAGTGGTTCTATACTTGGAAAGGACACTATTAAAAAATTCTTTGATCATGTTAGTACGCATGATAATTTTGAGGAAAAATCCATAGTAGAATTGCTCCCAATTATGAGACTACTGCAACTTCTTTAGTTCACATGTTAGAAGCTAGGTTTGTTAACCTCCATCCCATATTACAACATATGTTCCTCAACTTGAATAACATTGAAGATGTTGAGAAAAGAAACTTCATCTTAGAAACTATGCTTAAAGAATTTGGAGATGTTGCTATAGAACTAGAAAAGTCTTTGATCGTTTCAATATGCTTGGTTCATATGTAGACATTGTTGGAGCTCTAGAAAAAACTGAATCTAATAATGAAAAAGAGGATAAAATACCAATCCCCTTTAAATTGGTAGCACTGCATGAAGCCCAAGAAAAGAATTTTGATTGGATTGTTTCTGAGAATTTATTTAATGAAGATAGTAAGCCTAAAAGTTCTAAGAGAGGAGCCTCTGAAACTCACTTAGCTAAAATACAATGTATTATTAATGAATTGCCAAATCTTGATTTTAATGCCCCTCCATTTGAAAATACTTGATTCCGCTTTTCTAGGCCTAGCTAAAAGGCGTTAAAGAAAAACACTTCTTGGGAGATAACCCATGGTTTTATTTTTTGCTTTGTTTTTCTCTGTTTTCTTTGAGACAAGGGGTTGTATACTTCTGTGGCAACTCCTTTGTATCTTTTTTTTCATGTTTTAGTAGTGCCAAGTAAGTTTTCTGACGAGAGTTTGAAAGTGCATGGTTTCCCATATGTGGTTTTGGTAATTAATGACAATCCTTATGGACTAATGTTTGCATTGAGTTATCCTTGTAGATCTTTCCATAGGAAATAATGGAGTTCATGTGTTGAACTCTATTAGCTTCCTTAATGGCCATTGTGTTATTCAAGGTTTTATAAGAAGAATGGTCATGGTTTGAGTTGAGCTTATTGCTAGTATGTCTTGAAGAAAAGGATTAGGTGATCTTTCATTATCATCTTCAAGACATCTTCATTTGAAGTAAGAAGCAAAGATACAAGGTTGATCAAGCAAGTGATCAACACTCAAAGCTACAAGTTGTACCAAGTGGGATTGTGTATCTCATGGTAGGGTAAGAAATTGTCAATATATCTTTGTGAACTAACCCATGATATGTGTGTGTCGCATCTCTATGTGTGGTTAGGTATCTTTCCATGGGCATGAACCAAAAGGAAGATTTCATATAGCCCATGGTCTATGTCGTCGTCAAGCGGTGTTCGTCACCTAGCTTGACGTGGAAGCTCAAGTGAATCTTCTAGAAGATATCCTATGCTTGTTGCTTGCCACCATTTTGGAGATTGTGGACTTGTGAAGATTTGGTGAGAAGGGTCTCTCCCATAATGGTGTATGGGGGAGCAACTTGCAAGTCTTCATCAAGCGGAGCTTGTGCTAGCAAGCGCAATCAAGAAAGAGGATCCAACTTGAGAGAGTCAAGATCGTCATCATCTAGCTCAAGTGGAATGCTCAAGGCAAAGGTATAATCTTGATAGGTTTTCTATTTTACCGGTCTCGTGTCTTCGAGAGACCGGGTTATAGGATAGATAGTCGTACTATCAAGAGGGGCTCTCAAGTGAGTAACTTGATCGAATCGTTATGGAGAGCTCAAACCTTTGCATTCTTTGCATATCATATTTCTTGGTTCTTATTTGGCTTTAGTCTCCTTTGGGTTTTAGTGCTTGTCGTGATCTTCATGGCAAGCCAAGGTTTATCGAAAATGGTTTTGGTAAGAAAAACTTGTTGCGATTTCGGTGGTGAAAATATCCGGTTCAGCTTTGAGAATGTTTCCACACCTTCCATGTGTGGTAACTTCTCCATTCCTTTTTGTTTGGATTGTCCTTGTTATTAACTTTCCAACCCATTTGGTTTCACCTAATTTGGAGTTCATTCGCAAAAGTTATGTGTGTTTTCGTGTTGGAGGTTTTACCGGGTGTTCCTATTTGAGAGGTCTAAACCTTTACCCATTTGGTTTTATCTTCCATTTATGGACAATGATGTTTATCTGCATATTCTTGTAGTGCTCTTCGTTGCGATTTCAACGAGCCCAAGAACATCGAAAACGGAGTTCATATGCAAAAGTTATTGCATTTCTCGTATCGGTTTTCTGTCTCCGGTTTGCAATCCGGAATATTCCGGATGATTCCGGAATCCGGATTTTTCCGGACTCCGGAATATTCCAGGATCGGCCATAACGAGAAAAGACTTTGTTTCCATCCGGAATCGATTCCCGGGCCATTCCGGGTCATTCCGGGGTCCGAAATATTCCGGACCATTCCAGAATGGACGGAAAAAGTGGAAAACGGCTAGTTTTTTTAGCATCTATTTAAGGGGCTTTCTTCCCCAAAGTCCCCAAGACTTTCCAAGCTCGTTTTCCCTCTCTCTCCCCACCATTGTTGACTTTGGAAAGCTTGCTCCTCTCTCAATCCCTCCAATGATTCTTGCATATCTTTGAGGGAGAAGTTAGAGGAGATCTAGATCTACATTTCCACCAATCCATCCTCCTTCTTAGTGAGGGAAACCTAGTAGATCTTGATCTTGGAGTTCTTGGCGTTTCTCCATTGTTCTTCCTCTCTTATTCCCCCATAAGCATTTGTTGCTTTGTTGGAATTTGAGAGTGTAGGATTTGAGCACTTGTGCTCTTGCCATTTGCATCGGTTTGGTCTCTCCACGAGGATTCGTGGAAGTGAAAGATTGTGAGCTTGTTACTCTTGGGTCTTGGACCCTAGACGACTTGTGGTGTTCTTGGGAGCCTCCAATTGAGTTGTGGATGTGTGCCCCAAGATTGTGGTGACACCGAGAGCCTCCAATTGAGTTGTGGATGCGTGCCTCGGGTTTGAAGGTTGCCAATAGTGCAAGGTGAACTAGGCCTTTGTGGCGGGGTTCATCGGAGAATAGGGTGAGGCCTTTGTGGCGTTGAGTAGGCCTTCGTGGCGAGCTCACACCCCTCCAACGAGACGTACTCCCCTTTGTGGGAGGAACTCAGGAATATATCATCGTCTCCGTGTGCCTCGGTTATTTCTATACCCGAGCTTTTTTACTTATGCAATTTACATTGTGATAGCCTTCGAGCTTGAAGTTATACGTCTTGCTATCACCTTGTTACTTGTCTTGCTTAGCATAAGTTGTTGGTGCATCTAGTTGACCATAGAATATTTAGGTTGTATGCTTGTTAATTTAAACACCTAGTTTATTTCCGCATTTAGCAAGCCTTAACCGGAAAAGTTTTAATCGCCTATTCACCCCCCCCCCCCTCTAGGCGACGTCGTTGTCCATTCAGAGTTGGAGTTGGTTTTCGGATTTCTGCGTAGGAAACAGATTTCTGTTGTCCACCATAAAAAATCGTATAAAATCCTGGAAGATCAGAATGAACTAAAACTTTTGTGCTTATTCCTCGGCTAATTCCGCAACTTTTTCGTTCTTTGAGGTTTTCAATCTGAGCAACGTAAGTGCCTCGAAATTTTTTGTCTTTACTGACCGTTCTGGTTTTGATAGATTCTGCCATTTTTCTTGCATTTACTCTTTTGCGATGTCAAGTGGATTTCTTTGCTTCACGAAACATCAGTGTCTGTAGATAATGTTTAAAAGTATAAATATAACTTTTGACATACAGAACCAATGGATTTTTAATTGTTGCACTAACCCTCTAATGCAAATTACTGTTTGAGTGTGGTGTGAAGGAAGTTTTCAAGGGTCAAGAGAATAGGTGATATATATGATCAAGAAGAGTGCAAGGTCAAAGCTTGGAGATGCCCAGTGGTTCATCCAAGCATATTTTTAGAAGACTCAAGCATCTAAGCTTGAGGATTCCCAAGGCATCCCCTTCTTCATCAACTATCTATCAGGTCACTTCTCGTGAAACTATATTTTTATTCCGTCACATCATATGAAGTTTACTTGGAGCATTTTTTTTCTTTGTTTTTCTTTTGTTTTCCTTTGCTTTCTTTTTTTACTTTCCGCAATAATAGAGTTGGATCCTAGCATTCTTTGTTTGGGAGAGAGACACGCTCCACTTTTTTGTTTGAATACTTGCTATGCTAGTATTCTTAGTTTTTCTTCTAGCTACTGCAAAAAAAACTTGTTTAGATCTTGTTTTCATTGCATCTCTTATTCAGAGCTGTTAGTTTTAGTAGAGTTATGTGATTCCTCTCATGTTTGCTTTATGTATAATTTAGAGAGTTTTTGTTAAAGCATGATTTGTATGGTTCTTGTTGGGAAAAGAAACTACTGCTTGAGATAGAATTTTTAACAGTGCAAGTAGAAGCTTGTATAGACTGTGGCTAGAATTTTTCATATCATGCTAGATGTTATTTTAGTTTTAAAGCCTTGTGGTTATTGAGTAGCATGATTAGCCTCAAATAGCTGAGAGTGTTTGATGTGTCATTGAAAGAATCATGAGTTGTTCTTGTCATATTGAAGCATAAATTTGGGGTGTTCTCCTTTGAATGTTTTATCTGGTTGACTTGGTGCATGCTCACACCATGTTTATGACTATGAACCAGTCACGGATAGCCTCCATGAACATTTAGTTTTTGAACTTGTGGTACCACTTATTCTTTGATTAATGCTGTTTATGTTGCTATGCATGATTATGGCTCTTATGCTCTCTTGATTTGTCGCTTCCAGTCTTTTGCTAGCCTCCACCTGTACTGAGTATGAGCTCTACTCCTGCATCCAACTCCCCAAAACCAAAATTTTCCCATTGTGTCCACCATACCTACCTACATGTGGTATTTAACCGCCACTCCAAAGTAAATTTCTCATGTGTTACCTTTAAAACTTTCAAAATTACTCCTGTTTTGTGCTCATGTTTTAGCTCATGAGGACGTAAATAGAGAATCTTTATCTCACTTGTTGATTAGACTTTCACACCCTGGACTAGTGGCTTCATCCGCTTATCCAATAATAGAAGAGCTGGCAGCGGGGTGCCCAGCCCCAAATTAATAACATAAATTCTCTTCACTCTGTTTGCCCCTGATTTATCAGTCAAAGCATAATTGTGTAAACAAAAGAGAAAGAGGGATGACCTTCTACCCAGATGCGTCCTTCTATGGGAGCCGCTCTTGTGAATTCTAGTTGGCTTGTGACGTACTGTGTTTTGTGTTTACCATTCGTTGATATAAGCATACACCTCTCTTAAAATATAGACACTCCTCCATGGTATGTGGTTGTTGGCAGGCACCCGAGGATTCGGTTAGCCATGGTTTGTGAAAGATGGCTGGGAGGAGTATCAAGTTTGTATACCTCTGTTTAATAAAATAAAATCTCTAGCACATGAGTAATTCATGCTTCCCTCTGCGAAGGGCCTTTCTTTTACTTTTATGTTGAGTATCCACCTTCTAACTTTATGCACAATTGAGAGAATTTTTTTGCCATTCTGAGTTTTATGTGCATTTTTCTCAATAACATTATTAATTGATTCATGGTGTGTTATTGCTTGTTCTCTAATTATTTGTTCTTGTCTTCCTCATAAACTTTGAAGGTGTCCTAACATTTATGTTTTGCTCCACTCTTAAGGACTAGCGAAATATTACTTTGACATGTTCTCTCTGTACTTAAAACAAACATATATCTTTCTTTGCATTGTTATTCATGATCTTTTATTTGAGTCACTTCTCATGATGCAAAGTGATTGCTATGCTTCATTATTAAAGTTATGTTAATCATGCTTGTGTTTAAGTTCTACGATCTCAGGTTACTTATGCTTTTACATTATTGATGATCAAGTTTATGTTGGTAGCATGTCACCTTAGAAATTATTGTGTTTTTATCTTTTACCTACTCGAGGACGAGTAGGAACTAAGCTTGGGGAAGTTGATACGTCATAAACGTATCCTTAATTTTTGATGTTCCATGTTGTTTTGTTATTGTTTCCCACATGTTTGCTATACACTTTATGTTATTTTTATCGATTTTCCGGACTAACCTATTGACAAGATGCCACAGAGCCAGTTCCCTGTTTTCTGCTGTTTTTAGTTTCAGAAAGGTTGTTCTGGAAATATTCTCGGAATAAGAAAATTCGAAGCCCGGAAGTCTTAGAATTACCGAAGGTTCCACGGAGTCCCGAAGAGACCCGCAGGGGGGCCTCAGGGGGCCCACACCATAGGGCGGCGCGCCCCCCTTGGCCACGCCGAGGGGTGTGGGGCCCCCAGGGCTCCACCGCCTTTGCCCTTTCGCCTTTTTAATTCCCCCCGAGATATAAACCCTAGGAGGATCCCACTTTTACCCGAGAAACACCCGAGGCCGCCGTCACCGTCATCCCGAGATCGGGAGGGTTCTGGAGCTCTCCCAGGTTTCCTGCCGAAGGGGGAAATCATCACCGGAGGGGTCTACACCACCGTGCCCTCCTCCGAAGTGATACGTGAGTAGTTCATCCCTGGACTACGGGTCCATAGCAGTAGCTAGATGGTTGTTCTCTCCACTTTGTACCACATGTTTAGATCTTGTGAGCTGTCTAACATGATCAAGATCATCTTTATGTAATGCTAGATGTTGTGTTTGCTGGGATCTGATGAATGTTGAATGCTATGTCTTCTGATTATCAATCTATCATGTTATCTTCATGCTTATGTTATTTATGATCTTGCATGCTCTCCGTTATTAGTAGATGCTCTGGCCAAGTAGATGCTAGTAACTCCAAGAGGGAGTATTTATGCTTGATAGTGGGTTCATGCCTCCTTTCCATCTGTGCTCGAGTAACAGAAACGTGATAGATGGAGGATGTGTTGTTGCCATTCGGGAGAAAACAACAATACATTGTCTAAGGATGATGTTATTGTTTACATCACACACTTTGCTTACTTCAATTATCTGTTGCTTGCAATTAATACCCAACGTTTGTTCGGATGATATTCGGAGGGTGGCTTTTTAGTCATAGATGCAGTTCGATAACGTCTATATATCTTGTTGTAATGCCCGCATGAATCACATAGTAATCTTTATGTCTTGCATATGCACTACGGTGCAGCCTTCATTTCTGTCAATTGCCCAGCTGTAATTTGTTCACCACGCATGTTATTTATCTTTCACGGAGAGACACCACTAGTGAACCATGGACCCCGGTCATTTTTCCTCATACTGACAAAACACCTACTGCTTTCATACTGCTCTCATACCGTTCCTACTGTTTTTCACACCATACGTTTAACCTCTTTGTATTCAGCAAAACCGGTGAGATTGACAACATCACTGCTTCGTTGGGCAAAGTGATTTGATTGTGTTGCGAAGGTTCCACGTTGCTGCTGAACCAGTAGTGCGCCCTGCCATCTCAGTTGCTTCAATCTTCTGAAGTTACTCCTTGCTCCTACTGGTCGATTTAACCTTGGTTTCTTTCTGAGGGAAACTTGTTGCTGCACTCTTCATACCTTCCTCTTGGGGTCCCCCAACGAACGTGTGTCTACACTCCATCAAGAATTTTTCTGGCGCCGTTGCCGGGGATTTCAAAGTCATCAAGACCATAACCCACCGGGGATAATTTTCTGATGCCACTTTTATTTCGATAGATGACCAGTGACGATGAGTTGATGGTGAACTTTCTCTTCGAGGAAGAAGCAGATATCAGCGACGTGGACGATGAGAACTTTCTTGTTCTTACTTGTCTTGCACAACTCCTCAATGACGATGATGCACATAGTGAACCAAAGCGAGGATACGCCAAGTTTGGAGGAGAAAGACCAAACCGAGTATGAGAATGGAGGGCCACTGCATCCTCAATTGTCTATTTGGTTGGCAAGGATTGTACAGAGGGGGTCATCATGGAGTTTGCATCGTGGTCCTTGAGGTTGTGGAAGATCATGAGACTTGGATTTGTCACGCTTTTTCGCCATGGCAGGATCTCACAATGATATCAATGTGTTGTAGCGTTCCCCTGTGTTCGCAAAACTTGTTGAAGGCCATGCTCCACCGGTGAACTATGTTGTCAATGGCCACAAATACAATAAGGGATACTACCTAGCGGATGGTATCAGGATGGTCAACATTTGTGAAAACAATTGTCAATTCTTTAGTAAATAAGAAATCCTAGTTTGCGTTGGTGCAAGAAAGCATAAGAAAGGATGAAGAGCGTGCATTCCAGTGCCCTAGAGGTTTGCTATTGTCCGGTATCATGCTCTCACTTGGTCGGCCGAGCAGACAAGGGAGGTAATGAATGCATATGTGATCATGCACATCATGATCATTGAGGATGAGTGTGCAAATATAGTGCATGATCAATTGATCATCTTTCATTTTTGTTTCAGGGTCCACTCGCCAATATGGATCATAATGTGCCAGCGGATTAAACTGATTACATCACTATACATTTGGAGATCCAAGATAAAACTACTCATGATCAACTCCAAGATGATTTGGTGAAACATTTATAGATTCGAAAAGACTTGGCGGCGGCATAGTTCAATTCCAATTTATTTTTAATTTATGAATTTTCTATTATTGTTAGGCATCCGTAAACTATATATGTATTATTTAAAACTAGAACATAAACTATTTTTAGTTATATACTACCTCTGTTCCTATGAATAAGGCGCACACGTATTTCAAGACAAACTTTGACCGAAAGATTTGAGTAACAATATCTTAACTATATAGTGTAAATTTGACATTGTTAGATTCGTATTAAAAAACACTTTCTAATGATATTAATTTTATACCAAATACGATTATATATGTGGATTAATTCTTGGTCAAAGACAAATCTCGAAAAGCGTGCGCGCCTTATTCATTGAAACGGAGGTAGTATAACACTATAAAATATTAAAATTGCATAAATATTGTTTTGAGTGTTTAGCTTGAGGGCAGTGAGTGGGGAAGGGCGCCACCCTTTTGGCGCCATGCCGTCCAGACAACCCTCCGGCGTCTATCCGGACGCCTATCGGGGGCGGCGAGTGGAGATGCTCTTAGAATCATCAAAGCATGCACAAGTTTGGTGTGCATGCTTTGATGATGTTCTGTTGATGTTGTTTTTGTCCCCTCGAGATGGCTGGGGTTCAGTTGTGGTTTTGAAAATCCACGAGGCGTTTAAAGTTTTTTTTCGTTTTGATTGTGACCGCTAGTTGTCTTAAATTTAGAGTAAATTTCAGTTTTATCCTCTAGTTTAACAATTTTAACACTAACTACCCCTATTTAGCAAGTTTTTATCCTAATTGCCTCATTTAGCATAAATTGTGCCAATTTTTACCCCATTAATATTTTTTTAGCAATTCGCTAGGTTTGTCCCAGCAGAGAGGTGACGTGTCACCTAGACTTTTCGCGAGATGAGTATTTTGAAAGACATACATCGTCAATGTTTTGAAATTTTAGCATCGGTAGTGTGCAAAACTAGAGCTGAATCGGAAGAAGTACGTTGAGCATTTATGAGCGAGGAGATCATTAGGTAGTCGGATTATCTAGGAACCTATGTAGTTCGTAAGCGTGGCCTCTCCAACTTAAGCTATACAACTAGTATATAATCTATGCAAACGCTGGCCAGCTAGCCGGTAATTCATCAAAAGGGAAGATCCCCCGCTTCTAATCAGAACTAACCAAATCGCTAGCTCTCCCAACCATAAGCATATTGCCATGGACACTAACATCGACTCCAACCTTACCATATACACTTCGGATAGTCTAGCTAGCTGTAGAGCCACACACGTCTTCGACTACACTAAGCCTATGGCCCTCTCGTGTGTCAACTCGCCATCCCCGACGCCATCCACCGCCGCGACAGCTCCGCCACGGTGCCCGACCTCGATGCCGAGCTCTCTGCCCTACAGTGCACCGCCATACATGTCTGTCGCATGCGGGTTTCTTCGATGCCGAGCCAGATGAGCCAGATACCTACAGGCTCACACCGCTCTCGCCTCCTCGTCTCAGTGCCCCACGCAGGTGTAACATCCCAAGGATGAAAAACAGCCATTAGAATGTTTGCTCTCTGTTATTTTATGTTTTGCATCATGGCATCGTGTTGATTGCATTTGTTTTGTTTGTTTTCCAACTGTTTTCAGTTGTTTTCCTTTGTTTTCTATTTGAATTTCAAACCAAAATTCAAACCTTTTGTTTCATCCTTGTGATGTTACAATTTCCAAAATGTTATTTCAAATAATAACAACCAATTTGTTCCATTTTATTCCATGTTTGTTCAACTAATAACATGGTGGTATTATTTCAAATTAATTAAATCCAACTTGCTTTCAAATTCAAACCCAATCACTAAACAACACCCCAATTTGAAATTATAAAAATAACCAAAACAAAGGTGTTCATTTGTTTCCAATTAGAATCATATGATCACCATAAGTAATTTCTTGTCTTAAATATTTCAATCAATATCCAAACTAACTCCAATTTGAAACCTATGCAAACAGCACCAATGTCCAAATCATTAAAACTACCAATCTATTCTAATAATTTTAACCACTTTAATCAATAGGGTTCACCCTATTAAAAACCTTTGTTTTCAATACTATTTTATTTAATAACAAAATACCTCTAAATTTGGTTTATTTCCAAACAGCACAAAAACTTAAATAATTTTGAAGTCCAAACTTGGTAGTTGGTTGTAGTTGACCTAACCCACTCCCATGAATTTTTCCAAGATTTTATCAACTCCAAAAACTATCTAATTCTTCCATTTTCTCTCTTGCTACAAAAAAAAAGAGAAAAACAAAATAGAAAAGGGAGAGAGAGAGCACAACTGCCAGCCCAATTTCCCCCTAGAAGCCCAATACCTTTTCCCCCCAGGCCCTTTCCTTCTGGCCCATACCTTTTCCATCTTGTCTTCTTCCTCCTCTGTACGAACCTCCTCTGTACCACACGATCCTCTCCTCCCCTCCTCTCAGATGCTTGCCGTACAAGCTCTCCCCCCATAAGACCACCTCCTCCCCTCTCCCAACCCTAAACCCTAGCTCCCTCTAACCCCAGCCGCCGCCATCTTCCCTTCCACCCCTTCCCTCTCCTCTCCCTGTCTCTCTTTTCCCTCTGAACATGCACTCTCTGAAACCCACCGAAAACAGCCCATGGCCGCCGGTGATCGCCGCCCTACGTTCACCTCGGGGCCTCTCTGTCGTTGGGAATGGAACCGGGGGAAGCTCCTCGTCGAGTTGGCGCAGGCGTGGAGACGGGAGGCTGCCCGGAGCGCCGCCGCCGTGGCCTCCAATCGCCGGCGACCTCCATTGCTCCACCACCGACCGCTCCCTGCATCCGCCCGACCCCCTCCTTGCTCGAGGCCACCAAGGTGAGCCTCCTCCCTGTCGCCACCCCTCCTCATCTCCCTTCCCCCCTTGGCCGCCCCCTCTCCGGCGAGCCGGCGCCCTAGCGAGAGCAGCCATGGCGTCCTCCCCTCTGATCGCTGCCCCTGTCGATCTCTGTACCTGTTCGTGTTCAGTTAGAATTCAGAAACATAAGCGCAAACAACAACACATACCCCCCCGAGTTCCCTTTCCATCACAAGGCTTCAGCCACCCCACTGGCAGAGAACCCCAGCGCGCATCAGGAGGTGGGGGGGATCGAATCCCCCCTCCCACAATTAAAACCAACATTTTTATTTCCCAATTGATTGGTATAGAAACTTCCTGATAATCACCATTAGGTCCTTGTAATCTTTTCTAGCCCTGCAAAAATATTTTTCTAGTCCCTGGTTCACTAAAAATGGCAGATTCACCCCAAATCTTGTAAATTGCATAACTAAATCATTTTCACTCCAAATTCAACTTTTTAATTATGTTTTCTGTCCCAAATTGAATGATCTATCCAAATATAAAATTTGTTTACTGTTTTGAATCTTTTAAATTGGTGCAAAATTTGAAAACTTGTCAAATTCACTTAAACTTGCAAAATTCATAACTTGTTCATAAAAATTCCAAATTCCACAAACTAAATATGTTTTCCAATCAACTTTTCATGTACTTTCCAAATATAAATTTTGTTTGCTGTTTTGAATATTTTAAATTGCTGAAAACAACTGTTTCTTAATTATTGCATTTAAAATTGCCAAAATAATAACTTACTCATTTTAAATCCAATTTCCACAAATGAAATATGTTTTCCATGCAAAATTAAACCACCTTTCCAAATATAAAATTTGTTTCATGTTTTGAATAATTAAAATTGGTTAAATAATTTAAACCTTGTTTAATTCATTTAAAATTGGTAATTTCATAACTTGATCAAAACAAATTCTTTTGGGACATATAAAATATGTTTTCCAACCCTAAAAGTATAAACTTTTCAAATATGAATTTGGTTTAATGCTTTGAACAAATAAAAATTCAAATAAGTTCATGTTTGAATTAAATTCATTTAATTCTTGTTTAACCTTGTTTAATTCATAAATAATTTATTTGAAATCCTTTTTCAACAAGTGAAACATGTAATCCACCCAAAATTGTGTGTTCTTATCAAATATAAACTTTGTTATCTATTTTGAACAATTTAAAGTGGTGAAAACAACAAATCCTTGAGTGACACCTTTAAGTAACCAAAATTTCTTAACTTGATAAATAAAATCCTAAACTTGTTAAACCTTATTTTCCATTTGGTTCTATTGTTGTTATTTTGTTGTTTTCCTCATCCCTGCATCATACTAATTCACCTACACAAGTTGGTTAGTTGTAAAACAATTAATTCAACCATAATTCATGGGCTTTTCATATGCAATCCAATTGCATGTGGGTCCATTTAATCATGTTGTTATCTTGTCAACTAGTTTATTTCTATGCATCAATTAAATTGACATGCATCATCCCATTGTTTGTGCACTATGCCATGTTATTGATTGTTTATCTTTCCGCATTGTTTGTTTGCTTCTTCTCGGATAAACGACGACGTTGAGACCGACGATCCTTACGACACCCCTTCTAAGGAGTTAGCTCAGTACCAGGCTACTGGGTTTTGCAGGCAAGTTATCACTCACATGAACCACTGTGTTTCCTTTCAACATTGGTTACCGATACTTTCCGTTGTTCTTTTCTGCTAGCCTTAGTAGTAGTTGTTTCTGTTACGAACCTATCACATGTATCCTTTAACCTTGATATTGCCTCACCTCCACTCCTATCACCCCTTGGTTGAGCCAGTGTCTTACTAGCATGCTTAGGTTGTTTTGCTCGAGTCGGTTACCCGTTACTTTCTGTTACTACTCTTTTATGTTCTGGGGGCTCGATGTTTAATCAATCAATCATGCTAATGTTATTATCAATAATAAATTTGATGATAAGACACCGGCAGGAGGCCCAGGGTGGTTTTGAGGCCTGCTAGTGTCGACCCTAATAGGAAAAGGGTCTTGTCTACTGATCCATGATGAGCGCACTAACCGCATGTGGGAAGCGAGTATGGGCGCCCCCCTCAATTTGATTCGATTCGCATCTCGTCCAAATCGCCACACGTAGTTCGGGCTTTCCATTTGCTGCATGCATGATCTTGCGAGCCCAGGCCAGGGTAAACTTTTGTAGTCGGCATTTAGGGCGGCGTGGTCTTCCAGTGCTATGAGGGTCCCCTTTTCTTCGTGGGGCTCGATTAGCCGCGCACGCACAGCACGTGGTGCTTTGGGCTTGATGCGAAGAAGAGTTGAGTTGTGTAGAGTGGCTCGCTTGGTGGGTTTGATTCCCGTCTGGCGGGATATTCTTGCGTGTACGGCCAAATTGGTGCAACCCTGCAGGGATAATCTTCTCGAGAAGCCGTGTTTTCCGCGGTTATGGATTACTTGGTGAAAGTACTGGCTAACAAGTACTCAGGACAACTTAAACCTAATGATTAACAACCTTACACCCAATGATTAACAACTTGACTAGTAATAGGCCTATTGACACAATAATTTGAACCATCATTAATTCGACTGTGTGAGTTATCCTCGGGTTGCTTCTTATGGATAAGGGGCGAGATCCAGGATGGGTTTGTTTGGTGGTTAGCTATAATTGGTTATAATACACGATCTTATCTCCATTCTGATAGCCGGAAGTGGTAGTAACTCTGTAGTTGGTTAGAGCAGCCAGTTGCAGCATCTTTTATATCCCCTTCCTTCCGTTGAACCCAAAGCATCTGTGCTTGGTGTTGACGGGCTACACTTTGGTGAACTGTGAGTCTTGCTTGCCAGTACGTTTATGTACTGACCCCTTTGGGGCTGTGGTTTCCGCAGACCTACGTTTCCGAGGATCTACATGGTGGCTACTACGTGGAGTATGACGAGACTGCTGACGAGTAGATAGCGGACCCGGGCAGGATCCGAGACTCCGTGGATGGGCTCCGTCTTCTCGTTTCCGGCCTCTTAGGCCTATCTGGTTCTTGTCTGTACTCAGACATGTTGAATGCTTCCGCTGTGATGTAATGATGTATTGTTGGGGCATGTGCCCTCTGAATGATTGTATTTGCTATCTCTGCCTTAGTGAAGGCCATTTGCAACTTATTTCAATCTTTTGTGTCGTAGAGATCTGTTGTGATATCAGTTGTTCAACGCTGTTGACGTACCATGTGTGTATGGTTTGAAGTACGTCGACAGTAGTGCCTTTGATCTCTAGTGGATAGTTTACATCGACGATGGAATAGCAGGGCTTGTGTTGTCGCGCATAAGCGCAGGCCTACCAGGAAGCTGGGACGTGGGAGCAGTTATGCCCCATAATCCAAGCATCTGCTATCCAGTTCGTACGGTGAGTATCCCCTAGAAGTCAGGGTACGACAGCAGGGAAGAGCCTCTCGCCGTTCGTTATACCGTGTTGTATACTCATTTCCCGTTTATGTCATTCGCGTTGTGGTTCCGCACGACATTTTATGGAAACTTCGTGATTCACCTAATCATGCGCGGCCACAGGCAGGACCTGTACCAAGGGCTCACCTGCTACCTCGCTGGTAGACATCGACGGTGGGTCCGGCGGCGCCACGGCGTTTACTGGTAGGATCATTGTCAAGTGCGGCGTCTTGGAGCTGCCGCACATTGTTAGGAGTTTATAAAACTTTGATCACTACGTCTCCACGAAAACGAAAATGGCCAGGATCATTTCATGACAAAATTGGAGGGGGTAAATATTGGCATAACATGTACTCCCTCCGTTCCAAAATGTAAGATGTTTAAGGCCTTTTCCACATTCATACATGTGGACATGTATCTAGACAACTTTTAGTGTACATGTTCACTCATATTAGTACGCATATAGACAACATAAACAATAGCTACAACATCTTATATGTAGGAACAGAGGAAGTACTAAATAGGGTAATTAGAATTAAAACATGCTAAATTGGGTAATTAGCGTCAAAATTATTTAAATAGGGGGTAAAAAGTGGGATTTGCTCTAAATTTATGGAGTGTTGGTTGCTCGCATCGTTGCAATTGTCTCCTTGACATGATTAGATCTGAAATGCCCATGATTTTTTCCTTTCGGAAAATCTCATGATCTCTCCCAGACATGAACCACCAGGATGGGACCATCTGAACCCGGTACATAGGAAAGTCAAAATCGGATCTGTGTGAGCCCTCAACACAAAAGAGCTCAGAAGTACACACATTCTTCTTACAACCACAAGTTTCCATTTACTGTTTCCGTAGTACTTTACATTCTGGCAAGCGCCGACTCGATGGAAGATTTCCGTTTGCTGTCGTAGTACAATCAGTAGTACAGATAGGAGTAAATAACACATTTATCTTATGAAAATCACGCATACATTTTTATTTGTAGGATACAAGATGCGATGTGAACTAAAAGAGAGATATGCAGATCCTCAATCATTTCTAGACAAAGACATGGGTACAGATTTATGGCATGTGACATCGTAGTCACGATGAGAGAAAAATACACTGGTAGGGGACCTCTACCTCAATAACGAGAAAATGCTACGCGCACACACTAGAAAAAGGACAAGCCGTTTTAGACCTTTAACAACTACTCCGGCTATCTAACCGGGACTTGCAACGAGTATAATTAAAATTATGTTCACGCTTGAAGAGTCGACAAACACATTTATTGGTAGCATATATGATGATTTCTCTGCACCAAATATAGTCTTAAAATATATTTTTTGGACAAAATGATGACCTAACATGATGACGAGAAAAAGTGCTTGCATGATATTTTGAAAAAATATACTCACTCTGTCCCAAATTAATTGTCTCAAAGTTGGACAAAAATGGGTGTATCTAGACATGTTTTAGTGTTAGATACATCTACTTTTGTGCAACTTTGAGACAATTAATTTGGGTCGGAGTGAGTATAAAATACACGCGAACAACATAAAACTTCAATACACTTGTACGTAGAAGCAACTCGTGTTGGACCAACCTATCGGTGAGTTCTATGACACATGTCGATTTGGATGTTCAATAGTCGTGTAAAAGTATGAAAGTTTTGATAACGTTGATACAAGATATGGAACTGGGCAACAATGATCGCATGCCACCAAATTTTAGATCCAAATTTAATACACCAAATGGTTAAAAAAAATTAGAGAGATAACATTTGTAAGTATTCACAAATATACTTTTGTGTCTGTGTGTTTTTTCTACTTTCTATTAGGTTGGCTCGGTCTTTATTTAAAATTGTGTGGCATAATAAATGCATGATGTGTGTCGAAGAGTCGTGTCGACAAATCCCCCGAGTGAGCCGGTAGGGTTTCGAGTAGAGCAACGATGTACGCGTTGGTGATCTCGACGGCTAACAAGGAGGCAAGATTTACCCAAGTTCGGGACGCTCGTAGAGGTAAAACCCTTACTCCTGCTTGTCTGATCTGTATTATGGCGAGATAGTCGGGTTGTTTACAATGGCGATGCCATGGTGAGGCGTACGGGGTATCCCGTGTATTGCCTAGTCTAGTTGTGGCTTGTATCTTCCTCTCTCTAGATTGGATCCCAGATTGGATGTCCTTTTTCTCTCCTCCCTCCTGGCTTTATATATGCAGCCAGGAGGGGGTTACATGAGTCCTAGTAGATTACGTATAGCAGTTCTTGTCTTGACCCGTAAGTGTTGCGGGTGGGCTTCTGTTGGGCCTTCTAGAACCGCATGATATCACCTGTCTTTGGGCCTAGGTCTTGGGCCTTGGACCGGGTAGGCTCACCCGATAGGTCCAGGAGTCATCCGCACGTCAGTAGCCCCCGAGTGTTTAGTCGAATGAGAATCAGTCGGGTGGGCACTCAGAGTTTGTTCTTGATTTTTTCGATTGGTTATTCAATCGTTTGGTTTTGAGGGTGTATACCCTGTGCGCGATGCGCTTTCCCATACTCGAGTATCGAGTGGTAAATGTGCCTGGTGTTGGCTGTTTTCGCAGAAGGATGTGGCTCAGTCGCTTGGCTCCCCCGAAATATCAGGGCCAATTAATTGCATCTAGGGCAAAAACGGTTCTGGCCTACACGATTTAGAGACCTCCGACTCGAATCGGGCGAGGTGATCGTTGCGACTGGGCCGTGGAGGTCTTACCGAGTCGAACTTAACCTAAAGTGGTACCCGGCGCGTCCGCTAGGATTTTTCTTCGTGTTGTTGACACGGGAAATTTACCGGAGGACCTAGCTTGAGTGCGATTCCAGGCCCAAAAGAGAGATCCTTGGGTCTTTCCTTCGTACTCGAAAGAATACGGCATCCGGATGTGCCTAGTCGGCCGAATGATCCAGGATAAGGATGTGTAAATACATCGTGTGGTAGAGTTGCGGGAGCCGCACACTCGCGATTTTATCTTAATCATGTTCTTGCGATTCTTCGGGTGTAGAGATCTTCCTTCTTGATCTTGTGCGAAAGAGATTTCGCGTTATGAAGTTTACGCGAGAGAAATTTTGTCTTGATGTGCCCATACGAAAGAATTTCGTGTCAGGGTGACTATGCGAAAGAAATTCCGCGTCTTGATATGCCCATACGAAAGAGATTTCGTGTCAGGGTGGTTATGCGAAAGAAATTTTGGCGTCTTTGATGTGCCCATACGAAAGAGATTTCGTGTCAGGGTGGTTATGCGAAAGAAATTTTGGCGTCTTTGATGTGCCCATACGAAAGAGATTTCGTGTCAGGGTGCTTATGCGAAAGAAATTTCGCATCTTTGATGATCATACGAAAGAGATTTCGTGTTAGAATGCCCATACGAAAGTAATTTCGTGTTTAGGGTGTCCATGCGAAGAAATTTCGCATCTCGATGCTCATACGAAAGAGTTTTCGTGTCGTGAGGTACTCAATGACGTCACCGCGCACTTGCCTACACTCGCCTGCTCCCGATGGGACGTGACGAAGTGGGGCAGAGCGCGCGGGGCCCATGCGAAAGTAAATTCGTGTTAGGGACTCGCGATTTTCTTTTGGACACGTAACAAGTGATGTCTTTTGTTTCGAGTGATGTGTCTGTACATCAGTGCGGAGTCGTGGTTTTTGCGGAAGCCGCATACTCACAATCTTCTCCCCGCTGCGTGGCGAGTGCCTTTTTGTTTGAAGATTTCGAAGAGAAATAAGCCTGCTGGCTGATAGTCGCGTGATGTCGTGGTGCACTGAGCACTTGTTCTGCCTCTCGATGGGACGTGGCAAGAAGTGTCAGAGACTAGATGTGTCGGAGTCGACGCGGTGGAGGTGTACTCGACACAGCGGACGGAGTCGACGCGGAAGTCGTGTAGTTGACGAGGCGGACGGCGTCGACGCGAGGGAGATGTACTCGACACGGCGGACATAGTCAATGCGATGGAGATGTACTCGACATGGTGGACGGAGTCGACGCGAAAGTCGTGTAGTCGACGAGGACGTGGCGGAGTCGCACGACGACGTGGAAGTCATGTAGTTGACGCAGACGCTCAGCCACCGAGTCCACACAAGAGGATGGACCCGAAAAGTCTTCAAGATATTATGATTTCGCGAATTGGCCCGCGTTTGATGTTTTACTTTTCTTCATCCGAGTTAATATGCGGTTTGTACGATCGCAATAAGGACCTGGACGAAGAAATCTGACAGACCTCCTCAGATACACGGCCAGCGTGTTAGATGCTTCCGACGTGGTATTACGTCGAGTGCGCGTGTAGCGCTCGTCGGTTGCACGACCAACGCTCATTGGGTGCGCGGCCAGCGCTCCGGATGGGAGTAGCCCCCGAGTCTATGTGCGATTATTTGTAATCGGGCATAGACTCAAAGATCTTCCAACGTTGCTTCTTCGATTTATCGGGTGCACGGCAGTGCTCCCGATGGGAGTAGCCCCGAGGCTATGCTCGACTCGCAGAGTCGGGCATAGGCTCAAGTTGTTATGAAGCTAACCCCTTGTGCTTGTCTTCTGTTGGCTCGCGGAGGAGGACATGCGTCGACTCCCGGAGGAGGATATGTGTCGACTCTCGACTCCGAGCGGAGGATATGTGTCTACTCCGAGCGGAGGATTGTGTCGACTCCGAGCGGAGGATTGTGTCGACTGTCGAAGTTGCAGCCGACGTTGTGGTTCCTGCGTTGCACTTTGTATGACACTGCCGTAGTCGACGAGGCGGTGCCGAGTGACGGAATCGATGAACCGGACTCGTGTGTCGAGTGCGGCTGTTTCGCGCCTCAGCCCCCGAGTGTCGAGTGCGGCTGCGGCGAATTCTCGAGTGCGTCTACTTTGCAGCACAGCCCCGAGCAACGAGTGTGGCTGCGGAGAAGGACAACCCCCGAGACCCTTACTCGAGAGGATTTGATGTAGCGGAGTTTTGAGGCGAAGTTGCGATATTTTCTGGACGGAGTCGCGATTTTTTTCGTAAGGACACGACGAGGCGGACCGAGTCGACGCGGCGGAGTCGCCATGCTTCCTGAAGGACTCGACGCGGCGGAGACGCGATGCTTGTCCGAAGGACTCAACGCGGCGGACCGAGTCGACGCAACGTAGTCGTGATGTTCGACCGAAGGACTCGACGCGGCGGACCGAGTTGACGCAGCGGAGTCGTGATGCTTGTCCGAAGGACTCGACGCGGCGGACCTAGTCGATGCAGCGTAGTCGCGATGTTCGACCGAAGGACTCGACGCGGCGGACCGAGTCGACGCAGCGGAGTCGCGATGCTTCTCGAAGGACTAGATGCGGCGGAGTCGCGATGTTTGTCCGAAGGACTCGACGCGGCGGAGTCGCGATCTTTGTCCGAAGGACTCGACGCGGTGGACCGAGTCGATGCAGCGGAGTCACGATGCTTGTCCAAAGGACTCGACGCCGCGGACCGAGTCGATGCAGCGGAGTCGCGATGTTTGTCCGAAAGACTCGGTGCGGCGGACCGAGTCGACGCGGCGGAGTCGCGATGTTTGACCGAATGACTCGATGCGGCAGACCGAGTCGACGCAGCGGAGTCTCGATGTTTGCCCGAAGGACTCCACGCGGCGGACCAAGTCGACGCGGCGGAGTCGCGATATTTGCTCGAAGGACTCGACGCGGCGGACCGAGTCGACGTGGCGGAGTCGCGAGGACTTGTTCGAAGGACTCGACGCGGCGGAGTCGCGAGAATTGTTATGTGTACACGGAGGGCAATGTTGATGTCGAGCCCCCGGGTACTAGTATGGCGAGTCTCCATATTTTTTTGACGTTGCTTGGTCTTTGTGTCGACTCGCAAATTACCGAAATAGGATCCGGATCCGCGATTTGAATTCGCGAACTCGCAGAGATCCAAAACGTGTCGCAGTGAGGGAGCCGCTGACGGAGATCCAACCGTTAGAATTGGCTCAAAAAAGACGTAGTGGTGCGGGATTGTATTCCTCAGCTGTTCAACGGTGTGATCTTTGAATTGATGTCCGAGTAGAATTGTTTTTCCCAAAGTCGCGCGGAGTTCCGTCAGATTCTGACAGGGCTTCAGTGTTCGGATCATCCATGGAGATCTAACCGTCGGAATTCGCCGATTCTTTTTGGATCCGGTAGATAATTTGATTTCGCATCTTTCCACCAAAGGAATTTGCCAAATGAGTTTTCAGCCGCCGTTGATGACATCCGCAATATGTACGTTGCTGCTGTCCTGCAGCCTGCGCGTGAAGAACGGTGTCGATTTTCGATTGTAGATGATGAAGGCCGTGCGCGAGGCCGGTGAGTGCTCGATGAAGTTGAAGGACCCGAAGTAGATCAAATCCGTGGGATCGAGGACCCGAAAGTTGATGTAGATGAGGCCGGCGAGACCGTGGATCCAGCGCGTGTCGTTCCCACAGACGGCGCCAATTGTCGAAGAGTCGTATCAACAAATCACTCGGATGATCCGTAGGGTTTCGAGTAGAGGAACGATGTACGCGCTGGTGACCTTGACGACTAACAAGGAGGCAAGATTTACCCAGGTTCGGGGCCCTCGTAGAGCTAAAACCCTTACTCCTGTTTGTCTGATCTGTATTATGGCGAGATAGTCGGGTTGTTTACAATGGCGATGCCATGGTGAGGCGTACGGGGTATCCCGTGTATTGCCTAGTCTAGTTGTGGCTTGTATCTTCCTCTCTCTAGATTGGATTCCAGATTGGATGTCATTTTTCTCTCCTCCCTCCTGGCTTTATATATGCAGCCAGCAGTGGGTTACATGAGTCCTACTAGATTACGTATAGGAGTTTTTATCTTGACCCGCAAGTGTTGCGGGTGGGCTTCTGTTGGGTCTTCTAAAACCGCAGGATATCACCTGTCCTTGGGCCTAGGTCTTGTGCCTTGGACCGGGTAGACTCACCCGATAGGTCCAGGAATCATCCTCACGTCAATGTGTCCGTGTCAATGTTGTAATCCAATGTTGGAAAACAGCAACTTTGGATATCTATTTAGAAACATCTTGACTAGGATTTTCCGTAAAAGTTGTTTTTGCATACTGCTCCCACCCAAATTGTGGTTCACCCAAAACTAAAGAATCATTCACCGGGTTATGGATATGTTTGGCCTTACTGTAGATTATGTTATCTCCTATCAGTTTTTTTAATTATTTATTTGACTACCCTTTTACTTTGTGGCAGTTTTTTTCACAATATAATATATAAATTTAGTGCAATACTTCTCAGCAACCAAAAGTTGAGTCTATATCTTTCTCATTTAGCATGTCCTTTTCCTTTTAGGTCCTCTCTGACTCACAAGATCCCAATATACAGAGAAAGTACATTATCTAATAAATACTCCCTCTGTATCTAAATATAAGATGTTTTACCGTTTTCGAGACAAAACATATCTAGACATGTTTTAGTGCATGTCTAGATATATTTTGTCTAGAAAATGCTAAAACATCTTATATTTTGATACAGAGCGAGTATCTTGTGAGTATATAGCCATAAAAAAATAAACTCATATATTTTGAAGGGCGTCATGAAAAGAACAGCGGTAGAATTTTGAGTCAAAATATAAACCAACATTTTATTAATTAGCTTTTGAAGATAAAGGATTTGATGACATGCTAGTATATAGGCAGACATGTAGTTTTGAACATGTGCGGTACAAGATTGCAACGGGTGCCAATTGATTTTTGCGTGATCGCGGTTTTGCCAAATTTATTCAGTTGATTTTGGGTGGGTGGAAAAATTTCTAGTATTATATATGTGGTGCGAAGAAATCACAAGTAAAAGAGTAGATTACACAATTTTACAAATGAAACACCCTAATATTATAAATTCCCGGTGATTTCGATCTTTATTGTTTTTCGAAGTCTGTGCAACGGAGGTTCTTCGTGGTGCTCTCTTCGGCAAATTTTACAATTTGTTCTGCTCCTCCGGTGCCTCTTCGTTGGGTCTCTTTTGTTGATGTCGGCAGCTGCAATGCGTGGGCGGCGGCGGTGAGCTCCCGGTGACGGTGCCGGTGCTCTAGGGTGAGCTCTGACCCGACAATTCTGCCCGTTCTGGCCCTCCTTGGCGTAGCGCACCTGGGCTCAGTTCGTGCTCTTCGCCCTGGGTTGTTTTAGACACCTCGAGTGACCTATACTGTGTGTGTGCCGTCCTTTGTTGTAAGCTGGATACACCTCCTTGTATCTATGTCGTCGTTGTTGGCGTTATTAATTTAACGTCGGGCCTATTGGCCTTATATCTAACAAAAATTGATACTAGTTGAATGGGTGATTCACCCAAAACTAAAGAATCATTCACCGGGTTATGAATATGTTTGGCCTTATAGTAGATTATGTTATTCCCTCTAAGTTTTTTTAATTATTTGTTTGGCCACACTTTTACTTTTGTGGCTGTTTTTTCAAAACATAATACATAATTGTTTGTGCAATAGTTTTCAGCAACCAAAAATTGAGTCTATATATTTCTCATTTAGAATGTCCTTTTCCTTTTAGGTCCTCTTTGACTCACAAGATCCCAAAATACAAGGGGAAATGAAAAATACTTCATCTTTCCAAAATACACGATAATTTAGATATGAACACTCTCTCTAATAAATATATCTTGTAAGTATATAGACGTACAAAAAATATAAACTCATATATTTTGAAGGGCATCCATGAAAAGAACAGCGGTAGGATTTTGAGTCAAAATATGAACAACTTCTTATTAATTGGCTTTTGACGATAAAGAATTTGATGACATGCTGGTATAGAGGCAGACATGTAGTTTTGAACATGGGCAGTACAAGATCACAATGGCGTGCCAATTGATTTTTGCGTGTTCGCGTTTGTACCAAGTTTATTCAGTTGAATTTGGGCGGATGGAAAAAAAATTCTACTATTATACATGATTTCACAAATGAAATACCGTAATATTATAAATTCCCGGTGATTTCGAATCGGTATTTCTTCGGTAGAATTACAAAGCGCACGTATTATTTATTTATTTTGTTTGTTTATACTGCCAAAGAAAACTAGATATGTCGTGCTGGCGCGGGGGGGGGGGGGGGGGGGGTGAGTTTTTTTTCTTCCCAGCCACGATTTGTGATGATCTGTCTAGATTCTGTGCAGATATCGTTGGCACCCATTGCGCTTGGGTTTTTCCTCCTCGCAGCGCAGGGGTTGCTCGTGTGGTCCATGCCATGCGTTGTGGGATAGATAGGTCCGGGTAGGGGTCCCCGCCAGGCCGGCTTCTCTCCGCACCAAATGGCAGGGCAAAGCGCCGGGCCGCATTCATGCGGGACCTTTGCTAGTGGCAGCAGGTTATGGGGCGCGCGAATGAATAAACAACAGCGACGGCGCTGCCATTTGCGCGAACTAATCACGCGCGTCTCGTCGAATCACGGTTCTACATCAGGCCTGACGGTGAGCCGTGTCGAGTTGCCGCGGCCGTCGGGAGACGTCGACGCGGACCGCTACAGCTGATCTGCTCCGCATATGGTTATCGCCGGGAGCCGCCGACGGAGTCACGAGGAGCCTCTGCGGACTCGGCCCGCTGCGACTCTACGTAGCCTCTGCTGCTGTCGGCAACGAAGGACTGAACCGGCCTACTAGACTACGGACAACTCTAGCAAATCTCCTATACCGGATTTTTTTTCTTTGGGATTACGGGGAATGGAAACCAGAAAAGTCAGCTTTGGAGAACGGGCTCTATGGAGACCTTTTATTTCAATCGATGCTTTGAAGCTTCAATTTAAAAAAAAACGAAATGCTGACAGTGACGTATTCCACTGTCCTGCAAAATTCCGGCCTAAACCAAAAAGACAAATCCGAAGGTTTTCAAAATTTGCACTGTTCACTATCTCAAATCTATAGATTCGTCATTTCTACACGTGCCAACAAATATTACCCCGTGTTGAATTTTTGAACGCCGGTGGAAGTCATCGTTATCTAGGTCTAGGCGGGGGCTCCTGGCGTTGGTGGCGGCAACTCCCAGATCGTGGTGTGGAGGCCATTCTCGGGGATTCTCGACGACCCGAGTGTGCGGACGATGTGCGATGGTTTTTCCGAGCGAAAACTCTGCGCTCCGACGCCAATGGCGGCGATGCCTGCGGGTATCGTACTCCTCTTGAGGACGCTGTTGTGGATACCTTCGCTGCGTTAGGCTCCGGGTGAAAGCCCTAGACCCTTTGGTGTCTCGACGTTGGCGACATGTACGTCGTGACCCTCTTGGGGGCATCGTCGGGGAGCCTCGCCTCTCGGGTTGGTTCCGGTATCCTCGGTGGCAATTTTGGCCCTCTTTGTTCTTCTTTTTTATCTTTGATCTGCTTTGTAAGAAGATCCCCTCATCATGTTGTATCGGTTCGGCCGTTGGGCTTTATTTATAAAGCGGGGCGAAAGCCTGTTTCGAGGGGAGGGAGGATTTCGTTCAGGATTTTTTTTTGAAACATAAAAGTAGCGCTTTTGAAAAAAAAATGTCAAGGAAGGGCTCCATGAAACCCGTTCTCCAAAATGACGCACTCGAATGAAACCCCTCTAACAGATCACACATTCTTGTCCATGTACTTTTTTCGATACCACAAAACACCCCATCATACACCTTTTCTTGGGAAGGATTCTCATGTATATCTCGCATAATGGCCTACACGTATATTTAGAATATTTGGTCGTCGTCAACCCTAGCCATGCTCGACCACGGCGTAGTCGGTCGTGGTTGCCTTGTCAGCACGTCGACATAGGTAAACAACAACGTGAGAGGAGGCCGACAGCGGCTGAAAACAAAGGCTCGTGAAGTGGTACAAAGATCAAACTGTCTGGAATCAAACTTGACAGCTACATTCGATGACCTAGGGCTTAGGCGACGGGATTTACTCCCCCCCCGGCTATCTTCGGCCGTCGTGGAGTTTCTCAGATTTCGAGTAAAATTGAAGATTTCTCCCCCTTCCCTGTCTCGGATCGGGTTTCCTGGGTTATAAACTTTGGAGGGGGCAGGCCCCTGGTCGTATCAAGCTCTTGAGACAACGTTTGTCCCGAGCTATGGCGACGAAATCGGCTTCGAGCACAGATGAACAATCATCTTCCGTTTTGATAATTGATGACAACACAATTAGAGGACTAATCAATTATAAAGTTTATGCATGATCTATTTGCAACAATCGTACGATCCCCCGCATTCCCTATAAACATCGTTAAGGGGATCGTGGCAATATTCCATCGACGGAGAGCTTAAAAGATGAAAGCTGGACATCTTTGTCCCAGACAGCGGTAGTACCGGTCAAACCACCGGTAGTACCCCCTGGTACTTCCTGTGCCTCTGGGCCCGTCAGCAAGGCCGTCTCGGGTGGCGGTACCGCCAATTCATCCTTCTGTATGTACATCGTGGAGGCTGTAGTGGAGGTCACCGGTAGTACCGGCGGCCACTACCGGTGGAGCCTTCGCCAAATCAGTGCTTTGTTAGCACATCGCGGAGGCAGCAGCGGAGGTCACTGGTAGTGCCGGTGGGCGGTAGTACCGCTGGTACCACCGGTACCTCTGGTACTTCTTTAGGCTCCCAGGGGCAGTCCACCACCGGTGGTGGTACCGTCAAACATGCTCTATGTTGGTGCATCGCGGAGGCAACAACGGAAGTCACCAGTGTTTCCACCGGTACCTCCGGTGATGCGGAATCTGGAAGGCAGGAATAGTGTCGTTTGTGCGCTGGGCCACTAACCGCACATGTAGTACCGCTGGTGCGGGAAAGTGGCCAACGGCTGGATTGGGAGGGGATATTTAATCCACTCCATCTTCCCCCTCCAAGATCTAAGCTTCACACTCTCTCTCCTAGCCATTAATGCGAGCTTCAAACTCATAGATCTCCCTCTCCAGCCACTAAAACACTTCGATTCTTTGTGGAGATCTAGAGCAGACCTAGATCCATGATTCTACCAAAGGAATTGCAAATCCGTCCACTCAACCCCTCGGATCTTGAGAGCTCTTGGGTGCCTTGTAACCCTATAGAAAACCCTAGTGCTTGTAGCTTCCACCTCGATTCAAAAAGCTTCGGATTGTTGAGAGCCTCCATCTCTCTTATGGAGTAGCCTCAACCTTGTGTAAAGGTTTGGTCAATGCCTTCAAGTCGATCTCATAGTGGAAACGAGGATCTCCCTCACCGGAGAAACTCAATGAGAACAAGGTGTGCACATCCGTATTGGAGTGCCTAGGTGGCTCCACACTTCTCCAACCTAGACGTACTTCCCTTGAGAAGGAACTACGGGAATCATATCATATCCTTGTATCCTTGTTTACACTTGTGGTTTATCTTGTGCTTTACATATTGTTTCCGTTGCGTACTTTGTTTCGTATCACATAGGTTGTTCACCTAGTTGCACATCTAGATAAACTTGTGTTTACTTGTTTAGCCCAAACTAAAAAGGAAAAGAAGAAAAATTGTTAGTCACCTATTCACCCCCCCATAGTTGACTATACTGTACTTTCAGTTGGTATCAGAGCCTCGGCTCTTATATCGGGCTTAACCGCCTAAGAGTATTATGATCAACGGAGATGACCCCAAGTCTTCTAAGGAAGAGACTTCCAAAATGGTCGACACTATAGCTAACCTAAAAGAGATGGTTGGAACCATCCAAACCAAACTGTCCAAGGTTAGCTCTAGTGTTAGTTTGGATGTCTCTAGCATAAAGAAGATGTTGGAGGTCATGATGGGTAAACCTCAGGGGCCCGAGGAACCTCCCCATGTTTCCGATGCGGAAAGTTCGGATAGTGAATCTATTCCTTGCATTGCCGAGATGGAAGCTAACATTGCAAAAGCCAAGGCGAAAGCCGCAAAAAAGGCCACGGTAGGGGAGAAATCCGGAGGCTCCAAGTCTCAATCGGCTAATGGTTCCGTGACTAACTCAAGAGTGCCACCACCTTCCAACTTCGACTCCATAGATCACATTGTTTCAATGCCACACATTTTTAAATGTTGGACTTCTCCCATGCTTAACACTAATAAATTTTCTTCTCGGAAGTTTGAAATGGATTTTCACATTTCTGGCTCATGCACCGCCTTGTGGAGAAGTGTGGTTCATGGGTTCCATCCTCAAGACGCAAGCAACTTGACTCCAAGGGAGGACATTGAGTCCCAACTGAACAACACCGCTGATATGTCATAAACGTATCCATAATTTCTGATGTCCCGTGTTGTTTTCATGCCATATGCTACATGTTTCCTTTACACTTTATGCCATTTTTATCGATTTGCTGGGACTAACCTATTGACAAGATGCCACAGAGCTAGTTCATGTTTTCTGTTGTTTTTTATTTCAGAAAAGTCTTCTGGAAATATTCTCGGAATTGGACGATTCGAAGCCGGGAAGTCTTAGAAAGTTGTCACGCACACGAAGTCCAGAGGAGACCCGGAGGGGGGCCACAGGGGCCCCACACCATAGGATGGTGCGCCCCCTGGTTGCGCCATGGGGTGGTGTGGGACCACTGGCCGCCCACCGACGCCGCCCTCTCGCCTATTTAGTCTCCTCGAAGGGTTAACCCTAAACAGCAGAGCCTTTTCCACGAAAAACATCTGCAGCCGTCGTCATCGTCAACCCTAGTTCGGGAGGGTTTTGGAGCTCTCCCCGGCACCCTGCCGGGAGGGGGAATCATCACCGGAGGGCTCTACACCACCATGTCCGCCTCCGGAATGATGCGTGAGTAGTTCATCCTTGGACTACGGGTCCATAGCCGTAGCTAGATGGTTGATCTCTCCTCTTTATGCCTCATGTTTAGATCTTGTGAGCTACCCTACATGATCAAGATCATCTTATTGTAATGTCCCATGTTGTGTTTGCTGGTGTCCGATGAATATTGAATGCTATGTCTCTTGATTATCAATCTATCATGTTCCTTTCATGTGTATCTTATTTATGATCTTGCATGCTCTCCGTTCTTAGTAGATGCTCTGGCCAAGTAGATGCTAGTGACTCCAAGAGGGAGTATTTATGCTCGATAGTGGGTTCATGCCTCCTTTGCATCTGTGCTCGAGTGACAGAAACGTGACGGATGGAGGATGTGTTGTTACCATTCGGGAGAAAACAACGATGTTTACATTACACACTTTGCTTACTGTGATTATTTTCTGCTTGCGTCTTAATACCCAAGGTTTGCTCGGATGACATTCTGAGTGTGGATTTTTAGTCATAGATGCAGTTGGAGGATGGTCTATGTATCTTGTTGTAATGCCCGCAGGAATCACATAGTAATCATCATGTCATGCATATGCACTACTGTGCAGCCTTTATATCTGTCAATTGCCCAATTGTAATTTGTTTACCACACATGCTATCTATTTATCTTAGGAGAGACACCTCTTGTGAACTGTGGACCCCGGTCCTTTTTCCTCATACTGATAATAAAATCACTCCAATCTCTGTTTTCATGCTGCTGCTACCGTTTTACTACTGCCATCACTGTTCTCTTTCATCTACTACAAACAAATATTATTTTCCAAACAGTACGTTTAACCTCTTTGTGTTGGGCAAAACCGGTGAGATTGACAACCCCATTGCTTCATTGGGGCAAAATGATTTTATTTTGTTGTGTAGGTTCCATGTTGCTTCTGAACCGGTAGTGCGCCCTGCCACCTGAGCTGCATCAACCTTCAGAAGTGATATCTTTCTCCTACTGGTCTATTCAACCTTGGTTTCTTTCTGAGCGAAAACTTGCTGATGTGCTCTTCATACCTTCCTCTTGGGGTCTCCCAACTAGTGCAAGATATGCACCATCAAGCATATTTTCTGGCGCCGTTGCCGGGGAGAAAGAGGATTTCTGCAAGGGGAGTCTCTCACTTCCAATCTCTTTACTTTGTTATTGTTTTGCTTAGTTTATTTTATTTTGTCCTGTTTGCTTCTCTTTATCAAAAAAAACAAAAAAATAGTTCTTATTCTAGGTGTTATTTTTGTTATCCTGTTTTAATCTTGTATTATCATGCTTGGTATAAATGTTTGATGTCTTTGAAACTAGATCTTATTGGCAAGATGGGTTCACAGAAGAATAGAAAAAATATTGTAAGGAATACCGCTTGTCATAAAGAGGGATACACTTATGGGAGAAAATTAATAAATTGCATAACTATGCTAAATTCGTGTGCTCTACATATAATGTCACTTATTTCTTTGATAAATCTTGTTGCTTTAGGAGGTATAAACACCTCCCTTTTCAATGTGAGTGTAATGATAATGTTGCCATTTCTTCTTATGTTAAGGGAAATTATGACCTTTATGATGTGGAACAAATTGAAGAATTTATTGCTTGGAAGGGTGCATTCAAAATCTCTTATTTGTTTAAAAATAATGATGATGCACCTTATAAATATGAGACTTATGATATACTTGAATCATGTTTTGATAATTACAAGGAAGGAAATGGCTATATTCTTAAATATCTTTATAAATGCTCTCAACCAAAGACTAATGCCTTGCAGGAGCCTATGGAAGAAGAAATTGCTGAATCTGGAAGCTCATTGGATGAAAAAGAGGAGGAGAGCTATGATCAAGAGAAGGAAGAATGCCCATGTCTACCTCCCAATGATAGTAACACTTTAACTCATACCTTGTTTTATTACAATCCATTCTACTTTGATAAATCTTATGATAATCCTCTATTTATTCCAACTATTGATATGCATGATAATGAGGAAGTTTGTTTAGAAAATTTATATGATAATGCTCTAGATGATGGTCCTATGTTACTTGATGTTAAAAATTATAATGCTACTGAAAATAGGAGGGATATAATGTTTCCCATACCTTTTAAGAGTGACCAATCATGTTTTTTTGCTACTGCTAAAAGTGGGAAAAAAGAGGAGCTGATTTTAAATTTTGATCCCACTATTTTTGAGCTTGATATGAATTGTGTGCTTTTAGACCATGACAAACATGCTTTATGTGATAATTATGTTGTTGATTTTGTTCATGATGCTACTGAAATTTATTATGAGAGAGGAAAATATGATTGTAGGAATTTTCATGTTACTAAAACACCTCTCTTTTTGTTGAAAGTTTTGAAGTTGCTCTTGTTCTACCTTCCCATGATTTCTAGTTTGAGATTTTTTAATTTATTTCTTTACAAGATTCCTATGGATAGGAAGTGGGTTAGACTTAAATTTGTTTTATACTTTCTTCTTGATGTTATCTTTTTCTTAATTCATATTTCTTATGTGAGCATCTTCTTGCTTTCTGTGCCTAGCTAAAAGGCGTTAAAGAAAAGCACTTCTTGGGAGATAACCCATGGTTTTATTTTTGCTTTATTTTTCTCTGTTTTCTTTGAGTCAAGGGGTTGTATACTTCTGTAGCAACTCCTCTGTATCTCTATTTTCATGTATTAGGATTGCCAAGTAAAGTTTCTAGCAAAAGTTGGAGTTGGTTTTGCATTTATGCGTAGGAAACAGATTTCTCCTGTCCACTGAAAAAAAACGCATAATTCACAGAAAAATCAAAATGACCTAAAACGTTTTGTGCTTATTACTCAGCTAATCCTGAAACTTTTTCGTTCTTTACGTTTTTTGATCTGAACAACTTAAGTGCCCCGAAAAAGTTCGTCTTTACAGGCTTTTCTGGTTTTGACAGATTCCGCCTTTTTGCTTGCATTCTCTCTTTTACTATGTCGAGTGGATTTTTTTGCTCCACAAAACATCAGTGGATGTAGCTAATGTTTAAAAGTATCAATAATGCTTGTGTCCTTGCAGAACATGTGAGTTTTTAGTTGTGCACTAACCCTCTAATGTGAATTACATTGAGTGTGGTGTGAAGGAAGTTTTCAAGGGCCAAGAGAAGACGGTGATATAATGTGATCAAGAAGAGTGCAAGGTCAAAGCTTGTGGATGTCCCCGTGGTTCATCCCAGAAAATTCTAAGAAGACTCAAGCGTCTAATCTTGGGGATGCCCAAGGCATCCCCTTCTTCAGCAACAATTTATCAGGTCACTTCTAGTGAAACTATATTTTTATTCGATCACATCATATGAAATTTTTACTTGGAGCGTCGGTTTGTTTTGTTTTGTTTTTCTTGCTGCAATAATATTTTTGGAACCTATCATTGTTTGTGTGGGATAGATACACGCTCCGCTTTTTCATATGAATACTCATTATGCCCGTATTCTTAGTTTTTCTTCTAGTTGCTGCAAAATTCTCTTTTAGCTCCTGCTTTCATGCATGTCTTATTCAGAGCTGTTAGTTTTAGTAGATTTTTATTAGTACTCTCTTGTTTGATTCCAATATATCTTGTAGATCTTTTGTTTAGTATAAAATATTTGGTGTTGGAAAGCAGTAGTACAGTTTTCGTGCTTATAATGGCGCAATTAGAAGCTTGTATAAACTGTGGCTAGACTTTTTCATGTCATGCTAGATGTTATTTTAATTCTATGCTTAGTAGTTGTTATTCTAGCATGACTTGTCTCAAATAACTAAGAGTACTTAATGTGCCATTGAAATTATCATGAGTTGTTGTTGATATTGAAGCATGAATTTGTGGTGTTCTCCTTTGAATGCTTTATTTGGTTGACTTGGCGCATGCTTACACCATGTTTATGACTACAAAAAAAGTCACTTATAGCCTCTATGATTATTTAGTTTTTGAACTTGTAATACCCTTTATGCTTTGATTAATAATGTTTTCTGTGGCTATGCATGTTTATGACCAGTATTGCTCTCTTGATTTGTCGCTCCCAGTCTTCTACTAGCCTCCAACTGTAGTGAGTATGAGCTCTACTCGTGCATCCAACTCCCAAAAACCAAAGGTTGCCAAATGTGTCCACCATACCTACCTACATGTGGTATGTAATCGCCACTCCAAATAAATTTCTCATGTGCTACCTTTAAAACTTTCAAAATTATTCCTGTTTTGTGCTCCTGTTTTAACTCATGAGGACGTAAATAGAGAATATTTTATCTCACTTGTTGATTGGACTTTACACATCTGGACTAGTGGCTTCATCCTCTTATCCAAATGATAGAAGATCTGGCAGCCGGGTGCACATACCCAAAATTGGTTACTATAAATTCCTCTTCACTATTTTTGCCCCTGATTTATCAGTCAAAGCATAATTTTGTAAACAAAAGAGAAAGAGGGATGACCTTCTAACCCAGCTGCGTACTTCAACGGGAGCCGCTTTTGTGAAGTCTAGTTGGCTTGTGACGTACCGTATTTTCTGTTTACCATTCGTTGATATTAGTATACACCTCTCTAAAAAAAAATCAATACCTCTGCTTAATAAAATAAAAAGCTCTAGCACATGAGTTAATCCCTGCTTCCCTCTGGAAGGGCCTTTCTTTTACTTTTATGTTGACTCTCCATCTTCTAACTTTATGCACAGTTGAGAGAGCATAGTTGCCATTCTGAGTTTAATGTGCATTTATCCCAGAAACATTCTTAATCGATTCATGTTGTGTTATTATTTGCTCTCAAATTATTTGTTCTAGTCATCCACTTGAACTTTGAAGGTGTGCTGGCATTTATGTTTTGCCCCACTCTTAAGGACAAGAGAAATATCACTTTGTTATGTTTTCTATGCTCGAAACAAACGTATAACTTTTAAGTGCATTATTTTTTATGATCTTTTATTTGTGTTACTTTTCATGATGCAAGGTGATTGGTAAGTTTCATTGTTAAAATTATATCTATCATGTTTGTGTTTAAAGTACTATGATCTCAGCTATACTTATTATTTTACAATTTAGATGATCAAGTTTATGTTGGTAGCATGTCACCTCAGAAATTATTTGTTTTTATCGTTTATCTACTCAAGAACGAGTAGGAACTAAGCTTGGGGATGTTGATACGTCATAAACGTATCCATAATTTGTGATGTTCCATATTGTTTTCATGCCATATGCTACATGTTTCCTTTACACTCTATGTCATTTTAATCGATTTCCTGGGACGAACCTATTGACAAGATGCCATAGAGCCAGTTCCTGTTTTATGTTGTTTTTAGTTTCAGAAAAGTTCTTTTGGAAATATTCTCGGAATTGAATGATTCGAAGCCCGAAAGTCTTAGTAAGTTGTCGTGCACACGGAGTCCGAAGGTGACCCAGAGGGGGGCCACAGAGGCCCCACACCATAGGGCGGCGCGCCCCCTGGCCGGCCTCCGACGGCGCCATCTCGCCTATTTAGTCTCCTCGAAGGGTTAACCCTAAACAGCGGAGGCTTTTCCACGAAAAACATTCGCAACCACCATCCTCGTCAACCCTAGATTGGGAGGGTTCTCGAGCTCTCCCTTGCACCCTGCCGGGAGGGGGAATCATCACCGGAGGGCTCTACACCACCATGCCCGCCTCCGAAATGATGGGTGAGTAGTTCATCCTTGGACTACGGGTCCATAGCCAAAGCTAGATGGCTGATCTCTCCTCTTTATGCCTCATGTTTAGATCTTGTGAGCTGCCCTACATGATCAAGATCATCTTATTGTAATGCCTCATGTTGTGTTTGTTGGGATCTGATGAATATTGAATGCTATGTCTCTTGATTATAAATCTATCATGTTTGATTCATGTGTATGTTATTTATGATCTTGCATGCTCTCCGTTGTTAGTAGATGCTATGGCCAAGTAGATGCTAGTGACTCCAAGAGGGAGTATTTATGCTCGATAGTGGGTTCATGCCTCCTTTGCATCTGTGCTCGAGTGACAGAAACATGACAGATGGAGGATGTGTTGTTGCCATTAGGGAGAAAACAACGATGTTTACATTGTTTACATTACATACTTTCCTTATTGTGATTATCTGTTGCTTGAAACTTAATACCCAAGGTTTGCTCGGATCACATTCCGAGGGTGGATTTTTAGTCATAGATACAGTTGGATGACGGTCTATGTATGTTGTTGTAATGCCCACATGAATCAAATAGTAATCATCATGTCATGCATATGCACTACGGTGCAGCCTTTATATCTGTCAATTGCCCAGCTGTTATTTGTTTACCACACATGCTATCTATCTGTCTTGGGAGACACATCTCTAGTAAACTGTGGACCCCAGTACCTTTTCCTCATACTGATAATAGAATCACTCTAATCTCTGTTTTCATACTACTGCTACTGTTTTACTACTGCCATCAGTGTTCTCTTTCATCTACTTCAAACAAATATTATTTTCGACATGGTACATTTAACCTCTTTGCGTTCAGCAAAACCGGTGAGATTGACAACCTCACTGCTTCGTTGGGAAAAGTGATTTGATTGTGTTGTGTAGTGAAATTACAAGGATGCTGCCTAGAGGGGGGTGAATAGGAGCTTTAAAATAATTACGGTTTAGGCTTGAATAAATGCAGAATAAAACTAGCGTTTAATTTATCAAGCACAAAACCTATACAAGCTAGGTTTACCTATGTGAACCAACAACTTATGCTAGGAAAGAAATACAACTATGTGATAGCAAGATAGATGATTTCAATCACGATGGCTATCACAAAGGTAAATAGATAAGTAACGAGCTAGAGTATAGAAATAACCGAACCACAAGGAGACACCAATGTGATTACCGAATTTCCTTCCCAAGGGAAGTACGTCTTCGTTGGAGAGTGGGGAGCCACCTAGGCGCTCCTCAATAGCACGGATGTGCGCACCTTATTCTCCTTGAGCTTCTCTAGTGAGGGAGATGCTCGTTTCCACTATGAGGTTGACTTGAAGGCGTTGAACAAACCTTACACGGGGTTGAGGTTATGTCCCCAATTCAATTGGAGGCTCTCAACGAAGCTTCTTGTAAAAAAGTGGAAGCTCCAAGCACTAACCGTCTAGGGTGCTCAATACACCCAATAGGAACAATCTCTCCGGTGACCAAGCACCAAGAGTAACAAGCTCAGGAACTTCTCTTTCACGAATCTCGTGGGGAACTCAAACCGTTGCACCTAATGCAATGGCAAGAACACATAAAGTGTTCAAGAACTTCTCTACCAAATCCCACCAAAGAAACTAATGCTATGGAGGGAGGAAGGAGGAAAAACAAGGAAAACAACAAATGAATCCCTAGATCTAGATCCAATAGGTTCCCCTCACAAAGAGGAGGGATTGATGTGTGAAGTGGTAGATCTAGATCTCCTCTCTCTTTTCCCTCAAGTGGAAGCAAGAATCATTGGAGGGATTGAGAGATAGAAAGCTTTTGGAGGTCAACAATGGAGGTCAAACTTTCCCAAAAGGTTAGGGAACCATTGGGGAAGAAGCCCCCTTAAATAGGTCACGCAAATATACAACCGTTGGGGGCAAAATCGCGCAGGGGCGGTACCTCCGGTGAAACCACCGGAACTACCACCCCCCGGATGAGTTAGAACACCAAAAGGGGTGGAAAACTATCCCAGGAAGTGGAACCTCTGGTGGTTTCACCGGAGGTTCCGTCACGGGCATCCTGAAAGGGTTTCTGGCAGAACCAGCACCGGAACTTCCGGTGCTGGAAAAAACTGCAGAACACCCGGTATGAAAACAGTCGTAACTTTTGCATCCGGACTCCGTTTTTTATGTTCTTGGGCTCGTTGAAATTGCAAAAACGAGGACTACAAGAATATGCAGAGAAATATCATAGTAAAAAATGGGAAACCAAATGATGAAAGGTTTGACCTATCACTAAAGGACAACCGGTAGAAACCTCCAACAACCAAATTGCGATAAGTTTTTCATACGAAATCCATTTTTGATGAACTTGAGCTTGACATGAAGAACATGACAAGCTATAAAACCTCAAATGGAGAAAACCAAAATAAGAACCAAGAAGGATGATGTCAAGTATGCAAAGGTTTGAGCTCTCTATGATAGATACGATCAAGATATGCATTCAAGAGCTCCTCTTGATAGTACAGTTATCTATCCTATGATCCGGTCTCCCAACTAGAATAATGAGACCGGTAAAATAGAAACCCTATATAAGTCATACCTTTGCCTTGCACAATCCAATTGAGCTATATGATGACGATCTTAATACCCTCAAGTTGGACCTCCTTTCTTGATTGCGCTTCGTTTCGTGAAGACTTGTAAATTGCTCCCCCATAAGCTAATTTTAGAGAGCTTCTCACATGACCATCTTCACTTGACCATAATATCCATATGGGTGTCAAGATTTGCACACCTACTTGATCAATCAAGTATCTTATCTTTATTCATGATGATGATGACTTGAAGGTAAACATGAATATTCACACAATCTCCTTCTTCAAGACATGCTTGTAATATGGTCAATAGTAGCATGAAAATTCTTCTATTGATCATATAGATATATTCATTAAGTGATGATATTGATAGCATCCAACCTTGAATCCAACACATGGAGTTCAAGTGGTGCCAATGGACAAACCTATAAGAATGTCTCAATGCAAACATTAGTCCATATGGATTGTCATTAATTACCTAAACCATACATGGGGGAACCAGACACTTTCAATCTCTCCCATTTTGGTAATTGATGACAATCCCTTTTACAAGGGTTTGTATAATGAATTAAGCAAACATGTAGAGCAGTACACATGGATGCATGAGAATGGAAGGCAAAAATGCTTAAGAACAGAACCAAAGCATTAAACATAATTCCCTTAAACCCTCTAAACTTCTCCCCCGTTGGCATCCATTGCCGAAATGGGCGGAAAAATGTAGAAGACCAATATAGTAAGAGCTCCCCTACAATTTTTGCATTTCTCATAATATGAGTGAAAACAAATGCATATTCAATGATGAATAGATGGGGGGGAGATTGTAGCGTTCCCACATTTAAATAATGTAAGGACACCTGTGTTATTATGCTAGTCCCTGTATCATTTGCTAGCACCATAGTACAAAATGAAATATCATGCAAACGCATCAAATTCTATTACATTGCATGATCCAGTCTTTACAAAATAGTATTACAACTTGCATAGTCTTAGAAGACTAGCAGAAAACAAAGAAATACAGCGGAAAACATAGTACAACATTGAGCCCATATTCTTCATGTGCCACTGGCAAAACATGTTGGCGATAGTCTCGAGATCCTAAACAAAATCCTCACTCGTCTTCAGAAACATCTGCAGTATGGAATATGCAGCCACAAGGGAGTAAATACAATTTAATGTATTGGCAAGTAACACTATGGTGGATATAAATGGCAAGACTATATCTACATGCATATTTGGCTTGGTGGAGTTTTGGCTAAGTTTGCATAACGCAAGTTTTCTCCTATCACTTTTGTAAAACAATTTTTCTTTTCAAAGGGTGGCAACATTGGAATAAGATACAAGCACCACAATATTGTTCACTTGGTCAAAAATTTACTTATTGAAAATGGTGATGTGATTCTTCCGTCTTTCCTTGTCCAGCTGCTCATAGCTGTCCATAACCGGGGACACGGCTAAGATCTTAGTTTGTTGACTCTGCAGAGTTTGTGCACTTTCACCTTCAGACTCAAATCAGCCCACACATCCTATACACTCTGAGTGCATCAAGGAAAGGAGAAGATTGAGACGAGATCTTTCAGAAGCAAGAATTCAACCTAATGGCAAGACCCGTTCCACCTATAATTATGCTACATCTGCTTGTCAAGCCCAGGCTGAATCCTCGCAACTTAGTTAATCAAGACAGAGCCCATATGACTAAAGGCTGCACGGGAAGCAATCTAAACTTGGGGAACATCATAATCACTTTGTTCCTGGGTGGCATTCCTTCAAGTGAACTCCCCTCGGGGAGACACTCAACTATCAACAGCCCCGCAATACCAATCCACCCAGGTGGCTCATTGAAGTTGTTACTTAGAATTTTTCCACAACATCAAGTAAAACAAATTTTTTGTAGCAAGGCTAAGCATCAACTAAGTAACAAGGCTTCAAAAATAACAAGGTATAAGAATGGCTACACACTACTAGGATATAGCATAGCATAATATAACTTAGTAAAACTTCCTGTCATGCATACTACTCAAAATCAACTAATGCATATAGAAAATAATGGGTAGTTGAATGATGTGTTACTTGCCTTGTTGAAGTTGGTGAAGATATCACACTCTTCACAAGAGATTGTTTCTCTCCGTTAAATCTATTCATTGAAAACACAATAACAAAATAAAAAAGTATCCTAGCAAAAAAACATACAAGTGTAGAAAACATACATAGCATCTAACATATAAAAAGGGGTTTAACCAAGTTTGGTTAGGACAAGGTCAAGGTTTGATTTTGAAAATATTTACTCTTCATTGGTTCAATAAATTCTAAGGAGTTTCCAAGGTTTTACTTGGGATCGACTAGGTTGAGTTTTGTAGAAAACTAACTTTATTTTAACCATACTTGTCGAGGAACTTCCAAGAGTTCACCAAGGTGATCTCACTATTTCAACTAAAGTAACACATAATAATGTGTAACACTTAGTTGTTTTTCATCAAAACATTTAAGTACTCTAAGTTAGTCTTTTCATTTTGGTCTAGGGTAGGTCTTGGTTCAACTAACTTCTTAACAAGATAAAATCTTGGAATTTTCTATTTGGGTCAATGGTTGGGCAAAAACAACTTGTTATTCTTCAACTTGTATGGATTGCTCCAAGTCTTCACATGCTTGTCTTCTTGAAGTTCATCTTCATGCTTCTATTGTAGTTTCCTCCTTGTTGTGAAGCTTATCTTGAACTTGATAAATCTTCATGGTCTTCACTTCACTACTTGCTTTAGGTATGGGATGGGCACAAATACCACTAATTAAGTCAATTAGAAAGAAAGCAAATATAAAGGATAGAAAGAGAGGGGTAGATGTCTTCTCCTTGATTTTCTTCATACACTTGTACTTCTTTGAGTTGCTTCTAGTTGTGGAGTCCAAGTCTTCTCTTCAAAACTTCTTCATTTATATTCCTTGTATCTCTTAATGTTGCCACCAAGTTGAAAGTGAAGTGCCTTCTTGTTCTTGAGTCTTGATCTCCATTTGCTAACTTGATGGATTCTTGAAGCAAGAATAGGGGAATGGAGGAGTAGATAGAAAACTATGGTACTAGTCTTTGAGGTTCACTACTTGGTCTCTTATATGGTTTACATACTAGGTACTTGGTCTTGGATTCAAAATGGCCACAACAAACAGTGGTAGAAAGAATAGAAACAAAATCAAAGGCATGTTTACTAAGATGGATTTTTGGTCCAACTTACAAGGAAATGGTTCAAGGTTGTCCAAAAGGTTTATGTACTGATGTCTCTGGTTCAAGTTTACCAAAAGGAGCAATTTTTCTTAAGGGAACATATTCTAATTGCTTATAGAATTAAGTCTATGCCAAAAAATACTCAAATGTACCAATTAATTCTAAATTTAATTTTAATTTGTTCAATTATTATGTTGGAACAGAGGATATGAAAGTACACATCCTAAGGTTTCCAAATATATTTTATTTACAATTTTTGGATTTGTAGAATTTGAATTATGCCAAAATTCATCAAACAAGCATATTTGAATTTGAACAAATTTCAGTTTGTCAAATTTTCATTTTTCTAGTGCCAAAAGTTTCTAAATGTCAAGGGCTTTTTAAAAAGTCCAAGATTGCTAAATTTGGCCTTATGGATCAAAAGATATGATAGATCTAAGATTCAGGAACTTTTCTACAAAACTGCTAATTCATTCCAGCGGGAGAAAATTCAAATAAAGGCTAGGCCACATGGCTGATCCTGATTGGGTGCGGATGCTGACTAGGTGCTAGCGTGGCCTGCTGACGAGGCGGGATGACGTGGATAAGTCAACAGATCCGGATCGTTAGATCCAGATCTAACGACCACTAGCGCGTACCTCTTCGCGATCTAATCATGTACGCACGATGCAGATCAGACGGAGGAGAAAGGATCCGGATGGGAGCTCACCTTGGCGGCGCTCGGGTGGCCGGAGATGGCAGCGCGGTGCTGCTCCGGCGCTCGGGAAACAGCCAGGAGGCGTTCTGACGCTCCACGAGCTCAGCGGAGATGACGGTGACGATGCTTGCGACCTGGCGAAGAGGATGGTGGCGATGGCGTTCTCAGTGGGGCCCTCTGTTGTCGGCACGATGCAGGAGGAGAGGCTTGGCCTCCAGGAGCTCGACGTGGTGGATTATGTGCGCGAGAAATAAAAACATAGATGTGAGGGGGTGCGCAAAGCCACGGGGGTCCAGGGAGAGCGGGTCTCGGACGGGGAGGCAGGCTCACCTTGCCGGAATCAATGGATCACAGCCGCGGACCGGTGCGGCTACGACGAGAAATATCAGCGGCGTAGGGGCACCATTCGAGATGGAAGGAGAGGGGAACTGGGGAAGAGGCCGTGGGCATTTTATAGGCGCAGAGAGAGGAGGAGACCGTAGCCTTAATGGCTAGTAATTGACGCGCGAAGATTTCGGCCGAGACACACGCGATTTTTCCTTCCGTGAGGAAGATGACCGTGACGTCAGCAGTGACATCACTCTGGGGCCCCATCGGTGAGCGATAGAGAGAAGCGGGGCTGCGCTGTTGGGCTCGGGCTTCTGTTGGGCTTTCGCATGCGCGGGAAAAGGAGGGGGTGAGGTGGGCTGGCTTCCTGGGCTGGTTTTCTCCTCTCTTTTTTTGTTCCCCCTTTTTTTTTCTGTTTTCTATAATGAAACATAACTATTTATTTATAAAACCAAATAAGCTCAAATAAATTTCTAAAATCTTGAAATTTTAATATCTTTTAAACCATACCATTTTTTAAACTTTTCAACACATTTCCAAATGTGAATTTTGAAAATTGAATAAATACCTAATAGTGACTTGATGTGATTTTTAATTTAGAAAAATTACAAAATAAAGATATTTTTCAAATAAAATTTCAGTAGCTTTATAATAATCAAATATCATTTTCTATAACCACTACAACTTGTTTTCAAATCCTTAAAGTTTTATAATATGAATAAAACATAATAGTCACTTAATAGATGATTTCATTAATAATTTAAATTGGGGTTTAATAAAATTAATGGGGTTTTCTCAAATGAAGATGTTGTTTTCCCAATTGAAAATATTATTTTTCCAAGGTACTTTACTTTTTTCAATAATATATATAACACATTATTGTTTTGTTGATTGACATAATACTTGGAAAACAAATAACCAACTTTTATCCATTTGAGGTTAATAATAATAGTGACATAAATTTCTTGGAGACAAGGAGAAAATATTAGAGATAGTAACTCTCTGGTTTTTAATCATCATAATCATTTTCAAAATGGTAGTTGAGTTGAAAACATGTTTGATATAGATGTTTGCTAAGAAAATATTTTATTCACATGAGGGAACATATTTTATTTTAGAAATAGGCTTTAGGGTTTATGGAATTCAGGAAAATTGGATTCTTTATTCCGATTTCATATTGTTTTCTTTTATTTCCTCCTTTTATTTGGGTTTTGGCGACTTGCATAACATGAAAACAAAAAGTTTCAAATTTTTGTTATTTTTGCACTTTCCAAAAATCAGGGATGTTACAGAAATCAAACTATATTGAGGATCCAAAGATTGCAAATAAGATTATATTCCTTTAACACTTCTTCCAAGAGGAGGAGCACAAACAAAGGATCCGAAAAACCAATGGAACCAAAGATTTTATGATTTTAGAAAAATAGTGTTCTAAAGAAAATCATGAAGCTCCCCATTGTCGTGCACTACTTAGAGTTTGTTTTTGCATTTGAATACAAAGTGCACAAATATGGGATCATCACTCCCCGAATATCCTCTAAAACACAAAACAAGTGCAAGAGAGCATAAAAAAGCAAACTATGCATAACACTTGAAGAAAATAAATGAATAATTGAGCAAAAAGATACCAAATGAACGGAACACCATGAGAAAAGGCTCAACCATACATAAGGAAACCAACATGCCCACCAAGGTAAGCATGGGAGACAAAAAACTCAAAAACAAATGAGTGCATAAGATGAAATAATATAAGACAAGCACTCATAAGGAAAATACTTTCCGGAGTCACCAAAAATGAAAAGGGTATAAGAAGGGTGGACTCCAAAGGAATATGATACTCCCTCCGTCCCAAAATATAAGGCGCGCTATTTTTATGGGGGGTCTTTGATGGTCAACTTTGACCAAAAATATATAAGAAGTTATATGGATTGAGAATGTATAAATGGTACCATTGAACTCGTCTTGTAAAATTCTTTCGTTTTATATATATGTATACTATTTATGTGGACTGTTTATATGGACAAATCATGGTCAAAGTTAGATGGCGTTGACCAGCGAAATTAAAGGGCGCCTTATATTTTGGAACGGAGGGAGTACCAAAAAGAGATGTAACTCCTCTCATGTGTATAAGTTTCTAAGTGGACACAAATCATGATAATATGTATCCACGAAGAAGCATGTACACATAAAATAGTTACGAAAGTGAAGAACATGATATCCAAGAGAAAGTCATAAATATAGCAATAAGAGTTTTTTTTATTGAAAGCATAGCACATAGCTCAATTTTATATTAAAAGGCGGTAAATTAATTTCCTAGACAAACACACCAAAGACATCACAAATACCAATAGGGGGAAAATAGATAGTTGTAATGGTTTGGAAGAATCAAGTATCGCAAAAGGAGAATAATTTTACAAATAAGGAATTTTCATGCCAAGATGCAACCTACACAAGGTTGAATACAAGAATACTATGCATGAGAGATACTTGTTACCAAGATCGCATTGGAGATGTTGTTGTGGATAAGAGTTAATCTATCATCCTAGCTTGACTCCGATAAGATCATGGTGACAACACCTTCCTTGAGAATGAGACAAGCATCCAATGCATCTCAAATGTACCTAAAACACATTTAAGCACAAAATGGTCCCCAAACTTATTGGGTCCAAAGTAGTTAGACAAACTACAGTACATAGGATAAGATCCACATAAATATGTGCAATGGATACTCTTACCCAAACCAGCCAGTACCCACTCTCCCGCACCAGCGGTAGTACCGGTGTTACCACCGGTACTATCGGTGCGGCGGTCAGTGTCTCAGAGCTGCTCACAGTAATCCGCGGTGGAATCAGCGGTACTACCGGTGGCCTCCGTCGTTGCCTTCGCGGTGTACCAACAGAGCGTTGGTTTGGCGGTACCAGCACCGGTGGTGGACAGCCCCTGGAATCCTGAGGAAACACCGGAGGTACCAGTGGCACCAGCGGTACTACAGGTGGCCTCCGTTGTGGCCTCCGCGATGTACCAACATGGCATCGATTTGACGATATTACCACCGGAGGTTGCCTCCCTGGAGATGTTCTGGAGAATACCGGAGGACAAAAGACTTGCCAGCTTTCTGCTTTTGAGATTTCTGCCGATTTTGGATTTGGTGGAGTTTACCCTACATAACGGATCAAAGAAAGTAAAGTATGCCATAACAAATGCATTAGTAAATATGCATGCAAATACCTTCAAGAACCAAAAGGGATATGACATGGACAAAAACACCAAGAAAACCAAAGAGGGTGCACAAGATTGTGACACAAAAAAAGGTTGTCCAAATCATACCAAATATCCAAATCAACACAAGGTTGATAAGAAACCAATTTGAAAATAAATCAAGTGAAAAAGAGATACACAAAGAACCATTTAACACTTGAAAGAAACCAAATAAGAGTTAAATCAAGAAATGAGATATTGAACTCCCAAAAGAGATACCAAAAGAAAGATTCATTAATGAAAAGAAGTCCAATATCCAAAAATAGATCAATTTGAAATAAATAAATGAGAAGATAACCAACTCCCAAAAAGAGCAAGGTTCCAAAAACTAAACCAAACCCTCAACAGTTTTCATGATGGCACAAAGTACCAAGACGAAAAAGGTTTTTTTCCAAATAGACACGTCATCGGGATTAAATACCAATTGAGAAATATCTAAAGATAAATGAAGAAAAATAGTGTTCTAAATAATATAGGAAAGCTCCCCCATGATTTGTGCATTACTTATAATTTTGTATTTGAATATAATATGCACACAATTGGGATCCTTGCTTTAGCTTTACCAATTAGAACACCAACCAAATACGAGTAAACCAAAGAGATTCTCAAAAGGCAAGGAAGACAATGGGAGTGAGCACAAAGAAATTACATGGCAATAAATATGGGAAAAAGAAGAAATATCCCAAGTAAATATGATCAATACATTATACAACAAATAAGATTATCACTTGTCAAGGACAAGGAGAGGAGTTATTACTTGGTGGTATGTTGCATACATATTCATGATCATATTCACAAAACAAAAGCTTACGAAAAGGATAGGAACGAAAACACCATGCTTAAATGGAGATTCTTGGTGGCTTTAAAATTCGAATGATCATGCAAAGCAATGATTAATATAGCATGAATAAACCGGTTTCCGAGGAGGTAAATACTAGTGCATATTTGAGGAAAACATCACCAAGAAACTCTCTTACAAACAAGATACCAAAAGATGAGCACATAAAATCATTTAAGAAAATTGAAACTTGTTTGAGCACACATGCCACATAGGAACAAGATAATTAGCAATATCAATTCTAGGTGGAAAAACCTCAAATGTTCACATTCTTTAGGCTTGTGATATGCACAAACCATATTACTCCCCCATAATGTGATTATCCTTTTCTTCTTAGCAAGAGGCAAACAAATACCAACTAGAGATAACTAATAGACATTAGAATTTGAATTTATCATGAGTATTACATACCACATAGAGACCAGATAATATTGAAATATCAACACTAAGTGGTATTCCTCATGTATACACATTTTAGGATTGTGAAGTGCTAAAGGCATATTACTCTCCCAAAATGGGATAGTCCATTAATCACTCAAAAGAGCCAAATAAGATACAAACATGATGCAATTAGGCTCAAAGAAAACTCATACATACATGTTGTGCAAACCGACGAACACATACTAGATTACTCAAGGATAAGTAAGTAGTAAGCACAACATATACAAAATACAAGCAAGGTACAAAAACGATACATGCAAAGGGGCAAGCAACTTTTAATGTATATATGTATAATGTAAATACAAGTTACCACAAGAAGGAGCATGGAATATGAGATAGAGACATGATAATACAAATGACTTGGCTTAAGAAAAATATACGTGATGAAGATCCCTTAATTCTTCATGATATAGCCAAGACTCCAATGCCCTCCAATAACACCTATTGATCAAGTTTGAGTTTGTTGGTCCCCAACCAAGTTGGGCCCTAAGAGGTTAGTCACAATAGGCCTGGCAACCCAAATGGTTCTTTTCTTGACACCAATTTGAGTACCAACATATTTGGCAAACACATTGCCCACATTATCATTCCGAATGGAATAAACATCATCAATTATGATTGGGTTGGATAATGTACCATTAGTGCATGAAGAAGCAAGATGGCCCTTTGCACGGAATAAATAGCAACAACGACTCCTTCCATTCTTCTTAGTTGATTTCTCAACTTGAGAAGCATTAGCTTGAGTCTTCATGGGGGGAGGCCTTTCTTCAACTTGAAGTTGAGATTGAGGTTGGACTTGTGGCCGCTTCCCTTGTTGCTTCTCACTAAGTTGCTTATTTTTTCAAAGGGCATGATCTAACATGATGCCCTTCAACCTTGCACTTGAAGCAAACAATCTTGGCCAAATTCTTGAATTGTTCATGGCCCTTCTTCTTGTCGACCTTGGACTTGTTCTTATGATTGGAAATGAATCTAAGTCCTCTCTTGTCATTGGGGGATTTTTGTACACTCAACATATTGTCAAGTGTGGACTTCCCTTTATGACACTTCTCCAAGTCTTTCCTCAATGAAGTAACTTGGGCCTTGAGCTCTTTGATTCCCTCTACATGGTTAGTATCAACACAAGAGCTAGAGGAAGTAGATGCATCATTATTAGAGCAAAAAAGTAAGGAACTCAATTCATTATAAGATGTGGGAACATTATGAGAGGATGAATTACTAGGACTAGCACAAGGAAATATAGCATGTAGAGTAGAGATTGTGCCTTTGTCCACATGAGGCTCACAAGATGTTACCTTAGTTAAAATAGCCTCATGAGCTAATTTTAGCCTCTCATGGGAGACTAGAAGATCCTAATGAGAGATTGATAGATTTTCATGAGTTTCTTCCAATTTCCCATAATTACTAGTTAGCAACTCAAGTTGAGCCCGTAGCTCAACATTCTCCTTTAATATGGATGATTCACCAGAAATAGAGTTAGTAGCACAAGCATCATCATTTTTAGCTTTGAGGTCATTAGCAAGAGAAATAGATAATTCATTGTCCCTTCTAAGCTTAGAAACGCTAATAGCATAGGTTTCTTCTAGACTATATAGTTTCTCTTCAAGAGAAGATCTAAGGGACCGCCCTTTCTCAAAAGCCTTTTCAAGCTCTTTGTTCTTGATAGAATGACTACCATTATGACTTTCCAAAGTCACGATGATATCCTCCTTTTCATCTATAAGAGAGTTAGCCTTATCAAGTTGTTCTACTTTGAACAAATTATGAAGGGAAGTGGAGGGATAACAATCATCCTCTTCAACATTTGACACACCATATTTATCTTGAAGCTTTCTCCATAACTCATGAGCATTCCCGATAGGAAAGAGTGGTTTAATAACTACAAGGCTCACAAGAAGGAAAAATGCATTAATAGCAAGAGCATCGAGAGATAAGTTTTTCTCTTCCTATAAAGTTGGATTTTGAGGATCCTTTGGAGGAGAAAAACCCATCTCTACCATTTGCTCCATATGTGGGTCCATGACCCTAAAATAAATAAGCATGCGAATTTTCCAAACATCATAGTTTGTGCCATCGAAATGAAATATGGGATCGTGCACTAATTCACTAAGAAACATAATTACTCTCAAGGTGGTGAAACCTAACAATGAGAGCCCTGGCTCTGATACCAATTGAAAGTACAAGGATGCCGCCTAGAGGGGGGTGAATATGCGCTTTAAAATAATTACGGTTTAGGCTTGAGTAAATGCGGAATAAAACTAGCGTTTAATTTATCAAGAACAAAACCTATACAAGCTAGGTTTACCTATGTGCACCAACAACTTATTCTAGGAAAGAAATGCAACTATGTGATAGCAAGATAGATGACTTCAAGCACGATGGCTATCACAAAGGTAAATACATAAGTAACAAGCTAGAGTATAGAAATAACCGAAGCACAAGGAGACACCGATGTGATTACCGAAGTTTCTTCCCAAGGGAAGTATGTCTTTGTTGGATAGGTGGGGAGCCACCTATGCGCTCCTCAATAGCACGGATGTGCAAACCTTATTCTCATTGAGCTTCTTCGGTGAGGGAGATGCTTGTTTACATTATGAGGTCGACTTGAAGGCGTTGACCAAACCTTACACGGGGTTGAAGCTATCTCCACAATTCAATTGGAGACTCTAAATGAAGCTTCTTGTAACAAGGTGGAAGCTCTAAGCACTAACCGTCTAGGGTTCTCAATACACCCAAGAGGAAAAATCTCTCCGGTGACCAAGCACCCAAGAGCAACAAGCTCACGAACTTCTTTTTCACGAATCTCGTGGGAAACTCAAACCGATGCACCTAATGCAATGGCAAGAACACACAAAGTGGTCAAGAACTTCTCTCCCAAATCCCACCAAAGCAACTAATTCTATGGAGGGAGGAAGGAGGAAGAACAAGGAAAACAACAAATGGATCCCTAGATCTAGATCCAATAGGTTCCCCTCACAAAGAGGAGGGATTGATTGGTGAAGTGATAGATCTAGATCTCCTCTCTCTTTTCCCTCAATTGGAAGCAAGAATCATTGGGGGGATTGAGAGATAGAAAGCTTTTGGAGGTCAACAATGGAGGTTATACCTCCGGTGGTTTCACCGGAGGTTCCGCCACGGGCATCCCGAAAGGGTTTCCGGCGGAACCAGCACCGGAACTTCCAGTGCTGGAAAAAACTGCAGAACACCCGGTACGAAAACAGTCGTAACTTTTGCATCCGGACAATTCTTATATTGACCATATAGATATATTCATTAAGTGATGATCTTGATAGCATCCAACCTTGAATCCAACACATGGAGTTCAAGTGGTGCCAATGGACAAACCTATAAGAATGTCTCAATGCAAACATTAGTCCATAAGGATTGTCATTAATTACCCAAACCATACATGGGGTAACCATACACTTTCATGTAGGTTCCACATTGCTTCTAAACCGGTAGTGCGCCCTGCCACCTCAGTTGCATCAACCTTCGGAAGTGATTTCTTTCTCCTACCGGTCAATTCAAGCTTGGTTTCTTTCTTAGGGAAAACTTGTTGTTGTGCTCTTCATACCTTCCTCTTGGGGTTTCCCAACGAGTGCAATATCTGCACCATCAACCGCCCTTAACATCATTCAAAAGGCTCTTCCTAGGGAGCACCTCACTCACATCTGCGGATGCAAGACCGCAAAGGAAGCTTGGGATAGCCTTGACACATTGTTTCAAGGGAATGAAAGCATTAAATCTTCCAAGTATGATGTTGCTCTTGACAACACCGAGAACTTTGTCATGCAAGAGGATGAGACTCCAGAAGATCTCTATAAAAGAACTGTCACCCTTGCAAATTAATTAAGGGATTTTGGAAAAGAGGAGATCACCGATGAGTGGATAGAGAGGAAGTTTTTCAAGGCCATTACTCCTTTTGAGAAGAACCTCACCACAAGCATTCGTACAAGGGCGCACTACAACTCCGTCAACTATATTGGTGTTCTTAGTGAGTTTATTGCTAAATCTCTATCTCACAAGAGTGTCGATGTTGCCCTTGCTCGCTCAAGAGGATTGGGAAAAACACTCAACCTAGCCTTGAAGTTTAAGGTGGTTGCTCGTGTTGAAGAGGTTGAGGAAATTGATGATGATCAAGTGGACTATCAGGACACTTACAAGGGTGCTCACAAGTGCATTGCTCTCGCCATGCATGGCTATTGGAAGAGGTGGGAGGCTCATAAGGCCAGTGCTCCTAGACCCCCAAGAAACAAGAACTATAAGAAGAAGGGGGAGCGGCCAAGGACATGCTACAATTGTGGAAGTGCAAATCACTTCGTCAAAGAGTGTGCGTTTGAGCCAAGAGAAGAGAATGAAGGCAAGCTTGTTCACAAAGACAAGACCAAAGCTCCTCAAAACAAGAACTTCGCTAGAAGAGTTCCAAGGGATCTATATGTTCAAGAAGGAGCCGTGTTGGAAACATACATCTCCGGAGATGAAGGAGAAGATGAAGGTGTAGGTGTGGCCTGAAGCGTCCAAAACGTATCTCCTTTTCCGAACACTTTTGCTATTGTTTGCCTCTAAACTTGTGAGATTTGGATACAACTAACACGGACTGACGTTGTTTTCAGCAGAATTACCTTGGTGTCTTGTTTCTGTGCAGAAAAAACAACTTTCGAAAAATTGACCAAAAAAGATCCCAATGACCTTATTTCACCCGAAGACCCCCGGAGCCAGAAGAAGACCCGGAGGGGGGGCAAGGAGGGCCCCACACCACCCCTGGGCGCGACCCCCTAGGCCCCGCCACCAGGTGGTGTGGGGGCCCCATGCACCCTCTCTGGCTCCCCTTTCGAATACATATGCCCCATAACCCTAGAACATCAGGGGGTTCATCATATTCCAGAGAAACACAATAGAGTGTCGCTGCCGTCTCGAAACTCTATTCGGGGATCAGAAGTTCCTGTTCTGGCGCCCTGCTGGGATGGGGATTCGAAGGAGATCATCGCCATCGTCACCTCCACCACTCCTCCATCAACCATCCATGATTCCCCCGTCCATGTGTGAGTAAACACCGCTGTAGGCTGAGAGAGATGGAAGGGATTGAATGAGATCGATCATGTAATAATGCCAGATTGTTAGGGCATAGTGCATAGTATCCATTGTTAGTATTTTCTACCGTTGTTACAACTTGTTATGATTAATGCTTGTCACTTTGGGGCCAAGTGCAATGATCTCAGATCTGAACATGTTATTGTTTCATGAGTATAATTATGTTTCTTGATCATATCTGCAAGTTGTTTACACACATTATTGTCCGGAACCTGAGGCCCCGAAGTGACAGAAATAGGGACAACCGGAGGGGATAGCTGTGATGTGAGGATCAAATGTGTTCACGGAATGTTAATGCTTTGCTCCGGCGCTTTATTAAAAGGAGCACCTTAATTACCAGTAGTTCCCCTTGAGGCCCCACTGCAACGGGCTGGTAGGACAAAATATATTGTGCAAATTTCTCATTGCGAGCATGTACGACTAAATTGGAACACATGCATATGGTTTTCCTAGAACTTGGATGCTTTGTTATTATCTATCTACAATGCCCATGTTTTGATTATTATACAAACTCTATTGTCCATGCAACGACCGTTCATCCATCCCTATGCCTACAGTACTTTAATCCTGTTGTTTCCCACAATTGCTACTACTGTTACAATTTTACTCCTGCTATTATTTTACTACTACTTCTGCTATAAAACTGTTGCCACTGATAAATTGTTGCGAGCAAGTCTACTTCCAGGTGCAGCTGAATTGGCAACTCAGCTGTTAAGGCCTATAAATATTCTTTGGCTCCCCTTGTGTCGAATCAATAAATTTGGGTTTTACTTCCCTCGAAGACTGTTGTGATCCCCTATACTTGTGGGTCATCAAGACTATTTTATGGCTCCGTTGCCGCGGAGCATAGCTTTATTTATTTGCTCAATTGAACGTGATATTGTTCGCTGCAAGCCTTTCATCATGGGTAAGACTCGTGATGGAAAAGTTCCTATATTACCATCCACTAAAAGGAGAGGTACAACTTAATACCTAAGGGGTTCAGATGATAACTTGAGGGTGGATTATTAGTCATAGATGCAGTTGGATTACGGTCTATGTATATTGTTGTAATGCCCGCACTAAATATCATAGTAGTCATCATGTCATGAATGTGCACTACGGTGCAACCTTTATTTGTCAATTGCCCAACTGTAATTTGTTCACCCAACATGCTATCTTTTATGGAGAGACACCACTAGTGAACCTATGAACCCCGGTCCATTTTCCTATACTGTTAAACAAACCACCACAATTTCCTGCTTTCTTTACTTACTGCAAGCATACATTATTTCCCACACTATACGTCTAATCCTTGTTTTTAGCAAGACCGGTGAGATTGACAACCTCACTGTACTGTTGGGACAAAGTATTTTGGTTGTGTTGTGTACAGGTTCCACGTTGTTGCTGACACCGGTGAGCCATCACCACCGTCAGTGGCATCAACCTTCTGAAGGTCCTCTTTCTCCTACTGGATTGATAACCTTGGTTCTTAACTAAGGGGAAAACTCCTACCGTTGTGCTCATCACACCCTCCTCTTGGGGTATCCCAACGATTGCAAGATCTGCACCATCAGTGTCTCTCCGTGAAACATAAATAACATATGCGGTGAACAAATTACAGTTGGGCAATTGACAGAAATGAAGGCTGCATCGTAGTGCATATGCAAGTCATTAAGATTACTCTGTGATTCATGCGGGCATTACAACAAAATACATAGACCGTCATTCAACTGCTTCTATGTCTAATAATCCACCCTCCAAATATCATCCGAATAAACGTTGGGTATTAAGTTTCTAGCAACAGATTATCGCAGTAAGCAAAGTGTGTAATGTAAACAATGTAAACTAGGTGAACACCGTTGTTTTCTCCCTAATGGCAACAACACATCCTCCATCCGTCACGTTTATGTCACTCGAGTATTTATGCTCGATGGATGATGGCCTATGTATTTTGTTGTAATGCCCGCATGAATCACATAGTAGTCTTTATGTATTGCATATGCACTACGGTGCAACCTTCATTTCTGTCAATTGCCCAGCTGTAATTTGTTCACCACACATGTTATTTATCTTTCACGGAGAGACACCACTAGTGAACTGTGGACCCCGGTCCATTTTCTCATATTGATAATACACACACTGCTTTCACACTGCTGCTACTGCTTTCATACTATTCTCATACTGTTTTCCACACCATACGTTTAACCTCTTTGTGTTCAGCAAAACCGGTGATATTGACAACCTCACTTCTTCGTTGGGGCAAAGTGATTTGATTGTGTTGTGTAGGTTCCACGTTGCTGCGGAACCGGTAGTGCGCCCTGCCATCTCCGCTGCATCAACCTTCTGAAGTTACTCCTTCCTCCTACTGGTCGATTCAACCTTGGTTTCTTTCTGAGGGAAACTTGCTTCTGCACTCTTCATACCTTCCCCTTGGGGTCTCCCAATGAACGTGTGTTCACACGCATCAATAGCTCTGCCTAGGGTTCATACGGAAAATCCGTTTAGCCCACAAACTTTTGAGCAACATATGCGCAATGCGTGAAGTCCATCCAAGGATGTGATCTTCACGATGTTGGAACCAAGCCTATTCATTGTTCAATGTTTTTGTTTGGGAGATTGGCTGAAGAAAGAGCAAGGAGGAACGTGGTTGTTCCGACCAAACACGGTGATAATCGAACCCTATGATGGATTTATGGACCCGGATACTGTCGATCTTAACTGCATAGCTTTATGGATTCAGATCCATAAATTACCGGTGGGATATAGGAACTCGACACTAATTACTAATCTAGTGAATAAACAGGTGGGGAAGACTATTATTGTCGAGACTAACGTACAAGGTGCTAGGATTTTCGTCCGTGTGTAGGTTAAAATTAATCTGCGAAATAATACTGCTCGTCTGGTCTTGATTTATAGAGGAGGACAGAGGCAATTATACCAGATCAAATATGAAAAGTGCCCTCGGTTCTGTGGTGCCTGCGGCTAACTTGGTCGCTCTTATCTTGAGTTCTGCATGGGGGAGCATGACGCAGACAAACTGAAGTGGGGGCGGGAGCTTCCTGAAGACCAATTGGGAGACTTTGCGTGGGAGAAACTTTGGTGGAAAATGTGGAGGGTTTAGTGCTGGATCAGGGTCTGGTCGCGGAAGAGAACCAAGCGGGAGTGGCCGCATGCAGGCTGACTGAGGTTCAATATAGAATAGTTGGAGGTGCAATGCATTGCCGCTGAAAAATACGGCTGAAGGTGATGACGGTCCCTGAATGACACGCCATCTAGCCCATTGAAGAACAAATATACAGTGATGAAGGAGAACGGTTTCCCGAATCCCATCACAAGAAAGTGGCTTCTGTTTGGAAAGGATCGGGAGGAAGGGCTAGACAAGGGGGGCAAACTCGCTAACCCGGACTCGACAGAGATGCTTTCGGATGTGGCGGAGGACGTAACCACCCAAACTGAAATAGAAGCAACTGCAAATCGACCAAAACAAACAAAGAAGACCGGAGCTGACTCATCTTCACTAGGATTGGCGGATTCCCGTGTGCGATCCGTCCAGGAGCGATCAAAATCTTAATCTATGATTGTCAAGGAATGAAAAAGGCCTTGGCCGTGAGAATCTGCAAACTCTATTGGAGAGAATTCATCCGGGCATGGCTTTCCTTTCTGAAACACACATGAATAAACAGAAGGCTGGGAATGTTTGACATAGATTAAAATTTGACGACATGGAGATTTGGGAGAATGATGGGCGTGCTGGTGGGTTTCTTATGATCTGGAACAATGATCTTTCAGTCACATCGCGAGAGGTTCATTCAAATTTTATTGACATTAAAATTAATGAGAGTTCTGCAGATGAATGGCGTTTTACTGGGATCTATGGAGAATCGAGTGGAGATTGGAAGCATCTTACTTGAAACGACATAAGAGATCTTCAGTGAATGAATAATCTCTCATGACTACTTGGGCTGACTTTAATGAGATTCTCTTTGGATATGAAAAGGATGGCGGAAACCTACGCCCCCAACGGTGCATGCAGGGATTTAAAGATGCTCTGAATGACTGTAATCTGGAGGACCTAGGATATGTTGGTGATATCTTCACATGGCACAGGGGTGCTCTCTAGGTGCTCTTCTCTCACTTATCTGATGAGGACACCCCCATGGGTGATGCTGAGGCTGCTGCTCCGAGGTCTAGGAGGAAGAATGCCGATCCTCCTTCTCGCCTTTATGGCAAGGAAGAGGCGCAACATGAGATGAAGAAGCTCTCCTGGTTTCAGCGTAATATTCTGTGCATGACGATTGCTGTCCACAAGGAGAACCATGAGGCCTATAAGGAGAGGCGTCAGCTGAGGAACATGATCACCAAGCTCCAGGACCATGCGGGTATTAGTGCTCCTCCTCCTCTTGAGCCTCCTACCGAGTCTTTGACCATGTCCTATGAGAACTGGAACACCCACAACTTCCCGTGGGGTGATTTTGAGGAGGTCACTTCGGCTCCTTCCTCTTCTAACAACTGTGGAAAGGCTCCTATGACTAAGGAAGAGGAGCATACTGAGGAGCACATTGAGGAAGAAGAGGATGAAGAGGAGTATGAAGAAGAAGATGATGAGGAGGTGGGAGAAGGCATGGACAAGAATGATGATGGAGATGACGAGGACTACGATGAGGATGACTGATCCTTTGGGGTTCGTGTAGTTTCTCTTTTCCCTTTTTGGTGTCTCGATGCCAAAGGGGTAGAAGTAGCTATAGACTTCTTGGGACTTGCAAGGGCTGCTTTGTTTTGATTTCATTCGCCTCAGAACACAAGTCTTTGGACTTGATTTGCTTTTATGGCTTGTGTTCCCTTTATCTAGTTGATTTCGATTTATTTCCTAGTGGACCTTAAATCGATGTGTGATGAGACTACGTGGTGAAGCTATCCTATTATTGTGCCCATTGTTGTTTACCTACCTTACTTATGCATGCATTTATATTGTTCATTAGTAGTTGTGCTTGTGGGCATTTTTTTTTGTAAAACATAGGGGGAGCTCACGGCTTAGTTGTTCGAGAGCCCGTCTATTTTTTATAAACATAGCCCAACTATGATATTCATTGCAAATATGTGTGTTGTCATCAAACACCAAAAAGGGGGATATTGAAAGTGCAAATGCACTTAAATCATCTTGTTTTGGATGTTTGTTAACAACACACGTATCTTCTTAAGTGTTATGATGTTTTCAGGGTCTATCGATAATATTTGATATGGTGATGATGATTATCGAAAAGGAAAAAAGATCAATATGGTATTCATGCTGGAATTTTGTTCCAGGCCGGAGTCTCCGGTCTCCAAGACCGGAGTCTACTGTATGGAGTTTTTTTCGAGAAAGAAGCTGTGCTGCGAGTCTGGTGTCACCCGCTAGACTCACTCCGGAGACTTACCGGAGATACACCAGAGTCTCCGGTGTGGTGCTTTTTCTGAAAAGGAACCCTGCTGCAAGTTTGGTGTCACCCGCTGGAATCCCTCCTGAGACTTGCCGGAGATACTCTGGAGTCTCTGGACTTACACTCACACGTGATGCTCGCTCGACCCCAGACAGGCTCTGCGCGAAGGAGTCAAAGCAAAGCAAAATTTTACACCGGAGTCTCCGGTATGGCAAAATGGAGTCTCCGGACTTGTTGATTCCCAAGAAGGAAGTGTAGCTAGAGTTATAGTGTCACCCGCTAGAGCCACTCCGGATACACACCGGATTCTATCCGGAATCTTCGGTATGAAGTTGTGCGAAATTCTCAGACCGGAGTCTCCGGACTTTACACCGGAATCTCCGGTGTGACTTTTGCAGAATGGTCTTTAACGACTCTAAAAGTTATGAGGGGTATAAATACCCCTCTCCTCCACCTACCTCCAACTAGCTCGTCCAGAATAGATCTCTCCGTTGCTAGAGCTCACCCACCTTGCTAGATCTCCCAATCCCTCCACCCAAAAGTGTTGATCTTCGGAGGATTGAAGGAGAAGGCCCCGATCTATGTCTTCACCAACCGGATTTCATTTCCCCCCCTCATTTTCTTGAGGGGACTAGTCTAGGGTTTCCTCTTGTGGAGAACCTAGACATCTTGCTACTCTTGGTGATTCTTGTGATTGTTGGGAGCCGCCAATTTGATTGTGGGTGTGTGCCCCAAACTTGTTTGTAAAGGACTCGATTCCCGCCTCAAAGTGGATAAATAGTGGAAGGTGGACTAGGTCTTTGTGGCGGGGTTCATCGGAGAATCGGGTGAGGCCTTTGTGGTGTTGAGTAGGCCTCTGTGGCGAAACTCACACCCCTCCAAAAGACGTACTCCCTTAACAAGGAAGAACTCGGGAATACATTGTGTCTCCGCGTGCTTCCTATCGGTTATCTCGTTCCCTTATCCTTTACTTGTGTTTGCATTGCATTTATTGTTGTTCTTGTCATATAGGTAAATTCACCATAGTTGCATTATCTAGAGAATTTACCTTTGTGTCAAGCCTACTCTTGATGAAAAATTAAAATTGGTCATAGCACCTATTCACCCCCCCCCTCTAGGTGCCCATACTATCCGTTCACATATGACCCGGGGTTTCAGTCCACCCGGTCTCGTTTCTTTCGAAGTATTTTGGCGCATTACGGTTTACGCCCCCAGGACATTCCTCCGAACTCAATTCTTAATGTTAGATACTTTGTAGTGAGGACTACCTCCAGATAGAGCCAAACCTAGATCTGTTTCTAGAATATTGTTACTGTAATAAGCGTCCTGAAACTGTCGGTGGTTATCTTATTTGTTGCGATGGTGTCTCTTTCCAGAGGCGCAAAGACATAGTTTATCCAGCTATTCCTTTAGCTAGCCACCCCAAATTATGGTAGAAAACCTACTTATATTGCAAAGACACTTCACCAACCGGCGAGGATCCTTTGCGGGGTTACCGTGTTGAGCGTCTAGTTTTTGATGGCAAGATGAAGGCTTTCGCTGAACCGGAAGCTCGCTCCAAAATCAACCCTCTACTCGAACGTGTCAAATCTTTGATAGTTCACGGTTTGACCGGTTTAGATCTCACCCAGTGTTGGGTGTCGTGGCATATTCAACCACTTAGCATTAGGGACATGCTCTTCTGCGCGTATACCGATTTAGCCTCGGGCCCAATGAGGTAATCAGTCAATGCTCCATCTGAGTCTGAACTGACCAAGATGTTGAGTTTGCACAGGGATAGAGTCCATGATGTGGGCCTCCCTGCTTTTTCTGCGCTGAACCCGACCCCCGCAGTAAGTAAACCTGTTGTTTTTGTAGACTGTTTATTCCACGAGTTCATGAACTTGATGTTGGCGCTAACCAAGTTTTTTTTTGGTTTTAAGCTTTCTGACGCTTTCTAGGTCACAACGGAAGAGCCATCCACCGATCCCAGAGGACAATGATGAACAAGAGCAGGACGAAGAAGAGGGAGATGTTTCTGATCAAGATTCTCTTGATCGCCTCCAGTTAGCTGACGCTGGTTCTTCGCAGGATGAACAGGGAGATGCTGGTTTTGACCCAGTTCAGGAAACATCAGCCCAGGATGCGCCGGTTCAGCAAGCGATGGATCTTGATTCTTCCACACTAGTGGTAGGCTGTGCCGCAGACACGTCAGCGACAAAGAAGAGGGACCGGCAAGCGGTAGCAAAGGTGCCTCAATCTCGATTCTCGAAATCACGTTTGAACCCCTCCTCATCTCTGAAGGACACGCAAAATGGTGAGGAGGCTTGCAAAAGGAGAAGGACCCGGAGTTCCGGATCAAGTATATGAACGCAGGTTTGCCTTATAAATCTTACGCTCGTCGGGTGATAAGGCCACCACACTCTCCTACAACATCTCGCCCTTTTGAGGGGAGGATCCGTCTTGAGCTAAGCCGTTCATATCATACAGATTCACCAACTTCACTCTCCTACACATAATTATCAAGGGATATCATGACAATATTTTGAATATAGAATGCGAATGGATCCATGTAGAAAGTTGCTTTAAGTCGAACATGAGTGCTATTCACAGAAATTTGTCACTCATATATTTTTACTCAAACTTTTTTGAAGCAATTTTTTTTTACTCAAACTTTTTAGGGTTCTTCAAAAACCGTAATCTCGAATCTAAGTACATAGTGTTTCAGAGGAAGTGATTTAGGGTCTCTTTGGTTCACGTGATTTGAAAAGCACTAAAATAGAAAGAAAAAAGGCTCAAGTTCGCAAAATAGAAAAAACTTGAACCCTAATAGACACAGTCAAATAGAAGTCAAACTACATGCAAACATATGCTTAGAATAATTGTTGTTTCGTTGAAGACCTTTGGCTCGTTTTTCATGTGTAGGAATTCTAAAAGAAGGTTTGGTAGATTGTAAAATTGGCACATTTTTCCTTTGAAACCGAGAGAAAAAGGTAGCACTTTTTCCTTTTCTCTTTTGCTCCATTCCTTTGCGTACTCAAATGGATCAAAAATTAGTTTTGTCTTGAAATGTCCCAACGGCTAGTGTTAATTTACCTTAACATAGATCATTTTGATGAATAACCTACAAATATTTCAAAGAAAAAAAATACCGATAAGGAGTATTTTCCATGTATATCAAGCTCGGGAATGTGCAGTATGTGGATCAATGTTAATCATGGGTACAAAATCAGACTACTATGTAGTAGTACGTTTGCAAGGTATGTATATACATCCTTCTTAAAAAAGTGGGCAAAAAGTGATCGCCGTTGGCCCTTTGCTGATGTAACGGGCTACGTACGTTTGGACCAACCACACAACACACCGAAGCCCTTTCTTTATCTAGTCTAATACTCCAAAGTGTTTTTCATTTGCCAATCGATTGCCACTCTCTGAGAACTTTGTGTACTGTAGCTACCACGCGCACGGGTCGTGGTACGTTTTGTAGACTTTTTTTTTCTCGGTCTGTTGCATCACGGTTTTATTTTCTTTTTGGCAGTAGGCGGCTCAGGTCTATGTAGAAAACAGTGGTAATTAATCTGGCCGTGACAACGTGTCGGCTTGTGATGGCAGCTCAGAACCTGAGGTACCATGCCTCGCTTCCTATAGCCAGCCGGCATAGTACTTCTTTGTAGTACAAGTTCCTCTCTTCATTATTGTGTTTGATCACGTGTAATCGGACGTCACCCACAAGGATCGACATGGAAAAAACATGTTTCCGAGTTTACCCCTCTGCAAGGACTCTCCACCTTACTAGTACGAAATGACAATCTATAAAGTGTTCTAGTAAGTTCAGTGTAATCTGCGGTGTGTTGGTTAGGGCATCTCCAGCCGTTCGGTCCCCCCAAATTTCAGTTCGGCGCTTTTTAGCGATAGCGCCGCCCCGCACCAAAACCTGGGGGGGGGGGGGGGGGGGGGGAGCGATTTTACCAGCCGTTCGGCAACGCAAAAAACAGAACGGCGATATTTTTTGAAAGTTCATCTTCCCGCCCCAAAATAGAGGCTGAGTTCGGCGATCACAGCAGCCATAGTTTGGGCAATCATATTACAAAAAACGCCACAGTTGGGCGATCAAATAGTCTCGATCGAAGCACAGTCGGGCGCGCACGGCGTGGGCACAGTTCGGCGATCAGGCAGAGGCGTCGGCCGGTGTCGGAGCTGGCGCCGAGCTCGGCGCGGCATCCTCCAGGTCGACGACGGGCGCGGCTTCTTCCAGGTCGATGTGCGTACTCGGCGTCGCAGTGGCGTAGCTCGTGCCGTCCGACGTAGCCGGGGCCGGGCCGATGTCGCTCAGGATGAGGTCGCACTGCGCCAGGAACCATGCTCTCACCTCGGGGGTCATCGCGGCCGGGTCACCCCCCCCCCCCCCGTGAGGAAGGCGAGGTCGTTATTCCTCTTCTTCGCCGCAGTGCCAGTCCGGAGGAGGTCGATCTTGACCTGGGAGTTGGCCATGAGCGCCGCCCATCTCTGCTTGCCGATCTCCTCCCTTCTGCCGGTCTGGGCCTGAGCGTCGGCGATGCAGGTCTCGATGGACGCCTGGAGCATTGTCGTTGCCGGCGCGCAGTCCCTCGCCAACTTGGCTTTCTTGTGGCCCATCGGCGGCCGTCCTTCGGACGCACAGGCTGCCACAACGTCGGGGACGTACTCGTTGCCCTTGCCGATCGACCAACGCACCTCCGCCCACTTCTCGCACCCCTCGATGACGACGAAGACGTGGAGGAATTTGAAGTCGGAGCCCTCGTCGTTCTTGTACGCCTCGAGCATCCGGACGAGCTCCATCTCGCGGTTGGCGCCGCTCTTCGACCTCATCGCGACCTCCTCCTGGATGCCATGCCACTTGTTGCAGGCGGCCTGGATGTTCGCCCAATGGTTCGCCATGGCCGTCTGGCCGCGGTCGGTGACGCATGAGGCAAAGTCGGGGTCGATCATCTGGCGCTCGTCGTACGTAGTCTTCACCCGCTTCCAGTAGTTGTCGACGTGCTGGTTGGCGCCGACGATCGGGTCCATGCTGATCGTCCTCCATGCCTCGGCGAGGAGGACATCCTCCCTGTGCGTCCACTTGATGCGAGGCTCGACGGGGGACGAGGGCGCTGCCTTGGGTTCCTTGCGGGGACGGCCAGGACCACGGCGTTGTAGGCGGACCTCCTCGGCCGGATCAGCTCCATCTGCGACAGGCGTCTCGTCGATCTCGCCACCACCGCACTGCGCCTCCGTTGCCTGCGTGCCGCCAGAGCCGCCTTCGCCGTAGTCACCGCCGCCCTGCGCGAAAAAACTCCCCACTTTGCTCGAGGAAGCCCGGGCTCGCCGCCGCCGCCATCGAGCCGGCGACGATGATCTCCTCCATGAAGTTGTTGTTGTCCTGAGTCTGCAGCCCGGCCATCATCGCACAGCGGTAGGATGGGAAGGATGTGTAGCCCGGCGAGGCGGCGTACATCATCGACGGATGGTAGAGAAAGGTGAGGTTGGGGTGGAAACCGCCCAGGGGGTCACCTTCGACGAACCATGCAGGCGTCGGGTGCGGCGACAGGCGCGGTGACGGCGATGGCGACTGCTTCCATCCGGCGAAGATGGGGGCAAAGCCGACCTTCCGCTTGGCAAGCGGCGCCGCGGATGCGACCGGAGTTGGCAGCTCATCCAGCGCCTCCTCCTCATCCTCCTCCTCCTCCTCCTCGACGGCGGCCTGCGGTTGCGCCATCAGCTGCCGCTGCCGCTGCGCCGCCTCCCTCCCCCGGCGATGGATGTTGGCCGTTGCCAGGCGCGTCTTCTCGGCGATCCAGTCCTTGTTGGTCATGCCGGGCGGCTTCTCCTTCGGCGCTCTCGGCTTGCGCGGCTTCTTGCTGAGCTCGGAGGTCGCGGGGATGGTAACGGCGGCAGCGGCGCGGGGTCCTGTGAATCGGGCGGGAGCCATGGCGACTAGATCTCGGGGACGGGGGGAAATGGCAGGAATGGAGTGGGGGACAGGTATATGTGGGGGGGAAAGTGGAGGAAACCGCCAAAAAAATGGAGGAAAATCGTCTTCCGTAGTCTGGCCCACGCGCGCATTCCCCCCCCCCCAAGCCGAACCCAGCGCGCTGGGTTTGGGCTGGGTTCGGCGGCGCGAAACGGCGGAAAAAACGGCGCTAAACCGACTCGTGGGGGCGACTAGTGGTTTTCCGGCGATTTCGGCGCTAAAAAGGCCGCTTGGGGGGCTCGGGGGACGGCTGGAGATGCCCTTGCATCAATATCAAAGTTCAAAGCCTTTGCATCAATATCCAAACTCCTCATCTGCACATAACTCCATAAATAATCCGTGGACTGAAAATTGTAGTGACATTTTTTTTGCTCTGATCTGTGTTTTTCTACGGTTTGGAGGGCAGTATGCAGACCATAAACTAACCGGAATTCTTCATCCTCTTCCCGCGTCGTCGTCTGTACCTCGATTTCTCTAGACTCCGGCAAAATCCTACACTGTCGTTCGCTGATGGACAAGGACGACGCACTCCTCGAAGGCGTCCACGCTGCTGTTGGTCCGTATCAATTCCAGTGTCACTGCACCTTGGTAGCGCCCCGCCGCCAGGCTCCCCTCCTCGCTTCCCAACCGTCTCTCCTCCCTCAGCGCCCCCTCCCCATCACCCCCGGTCCGACCGGCGCGCCGTCTCCTGGAGGCCAGCAGGGTCCCATCGTCGCCCTCCTCTCTCTGCTAGTTGCGGCCGGCGAGCGAGCCACGATAGGAATAATCTCTCCGCTTCAGCCATGGACCCCGCCTGCGAGCCTTAGCCAAGCACCAAGACTCGGCGCCCTTCCGTGTGTCCTCCTCGTCAGTAGACCCGGCTGCCCCACCTCCATCGTCGTCCTCCGTACCTGCTGCCCAGGTCGTAACGTTCCGGTGGGGAAGAAGAGAGGGGAAAAAAGGAGAAAGGGTAGGAAAAAAGATAAGGCCACGCACAGGTGGGGTCCTTGGTGGCATATTTGCATTTGCAGTTTTGTGTACGTGTTCTGGTCTGCGGCCTGCGGGGCACATTTTGGACTGAAAAAATGTATTTCAGGTGGCTTCTATCCGTGTTTTAAAGGTTGTGAATTTAAAGGGTCTCCTAGAGATGCTCTTAGACCACCGTCGTGAAAACTGCAAAAAAAAAAAAAAAAAAAAAAAAAAACGTCCAGACGGTGGTTTGTGCAACACATGGAGTAAGGACGTGGTGGAAGGTGCAAAATCTTCTCAATCAAACAGGCACTTGATTGCTAGAGAATTTTCCGCTGATAATGTGACTCTTATTCTATTTGATCTGACACGTATCAGCTTGTGCATCATAAACAAACACGGACTGGTCCAAATCAAAGCATCGATCAACAGGTGGTAGCAGTAGCTAGAGCTGTATAGACATGGAGTAGTTCAGTCCTACCTAGAAGTAGAACAGGGCCGACACGAGCCAAGCGCCATGGCGACCGGGGCAGACAGCAGCACGGGTACGGTCTATCCAACCGAGACATCACATGTGCCTACGAGACCTACCGCCGGCGGCTCGTTGCGTCGGCAGTGATAGGGAGGAGTACCAATGGTACTTGCCACTTGCCATGCCACACGGCCACAGTGTAGTATGGGTTCTGTCTCCGCTTGGTCTAACTCGGTCAGAGGAGGAAACTTGGACACTACAGCTTTGCCGCTCCGTTTGAATCGCAAGCGTAGGGGCGTCAATACTGATAGTACAATTTGTCCAATTTGCAATCGACTTGATGAAGATGCGAGCCACACTTTCCTCAAATGCAAATATGCCAAGAACTGCTGAAGAGAATCAAACCTTGAACATGTCCGTACCCAACTCTTGTCTTGCGCTGCTGCTTTCCAGCTTATAGAAGGCCTGCTTCAGATGGATTTGTGCTCCTCAATTCAATCACAGCTCTCTTATGGAATGTATGGAATTCGCTTAGGCCTTGTTTACCTCTCTCGTATTTGCTCGATTGGGAAGTTTGGGGTTGGGGAACAATATACGCAGATGTGTCTAACGCGAAGGGTGAGAGTGGCGACTGGCCCCGCTCGCCAGATCCACGCCGGGGAGAGGGCTCCCGCCGTCGCAGACCGCGTCGTGCGCGCCGGGGGGTGTCCCCGGACTTGGTGCGGGAGGCTACGGAGGCTACGGACGCGGGCCTGTCGGAGGATTCGTCTTCGGAGGCGGCGAGTTTGCGCGGCGGGTCACCCCGGGGGGTGGGGGGACTCTGGGGGAGTTCCTCGTCACGCCGGTGGGCGCACGGCCTTCTGCTTTGCCGGGGGGCCATGCGCAGGCGGGGGGCCTGCTCGTAGTCGCGGAGAAGACGTCGGGGGGCGAGAAGGCGGTGAGGGAACCGGTGGCGCCATGGTCGATGCGGAGCGAGGACTTCCCGGCACTGGGTTCGCCGCAGCGGGTCCTGGACGGTGGCCACCGCCCTGCGGGGGTGGGCTTGGGGGCGACCGGCGTACTGCGCGTCGGGGAACTCCGGTTTCCGTTGGTTGCGCCGCCAGAGGGAGCGCCGCCACGCTCGAAGGCGAGCTCCGCAAAGATCCTAGGGTTCCCTGGTGGTGGGCCAGGGGGTCCGGTGGCGGAGGATGGGCCTTCACAGCTTGTTGGGCCGGGGGGGCTGGCCTTGGGCGGGGGCGCTCTATTGGGCTCTGTTAACTGGGCCGAGTCGCTGTCTGTTGCTTCCGAGCCCGGGGGTTGCGTTGGTGGAGGAGGGCCCAGTTCGTAAGCCCGGCCTTGCAGCCCAGGTGCGGCGCGGGGGCGATAGGCTTTATAAATGGTGGTGGACACCTCAGGGCTCTATTGATTTAGGGTTAGGGTTTCCAGCCAGAGACGAGGAGGTGAGCCGCCACGGTCATCGCGCGAAGATCCTGTGCTCTCCCCCTCCCTCCTTTCGCCGTGCGTGCCTCCCTTCCTTGTGGCCATGGACCACAACCGATCGGACCAGGGGCGCCTAGGCAAGCGTCCCTTCGATGAGGTGGCGCGGGGGACGGACGGGTGCGGGAAGGCGATCTGAGGCTTCGGCTCTCCGACGACCAGGACTCTGGCCGTCGGTCTCATCGGGAGCGCGACGAGGTGGAGAGCCGCCGTGACGTGGACCGCCGGGAGGAGGAGCGTTTGAGGATGCGAGCGCAGGCTTCCCTCTAGGCGCGGGGGCGCGATGGAGGCCGTGACCTAGGAAGGCGGGAGCCGCGGGGGCAGCTCCCCACCCCCAACGCCAATCTGACGCTGCTCGGGAAGGGCCCCGGGTCGGCCATCGACGCGTCGAAGGTGACGTGCTTCAAATGCGGGGTGATGGGACACTTCCAAGCTTCCTTCCCGGGTGCCCCAAACTGCAACACCTGTGGGGAGTCCGGCCACCTTGCTGCGGCGTGCCCGGGGGGGTCAAAAGGCAAACACCCGATTTGGGCTGGTTTCGCGGAGGAGGGCAAAGGATTCTTATTTGTGGCGACGTCTGAGGAGGATAAGGGCAAGCCCACAACGAACGCGGCCACGGTGCGGATCGACAAGGGTAATTTTTCTGTGGAAGAGGTCCAAGAGGAGTTCAAGGAACTTGTGGATGATGGCTGGGATTGGAGGGTGAAGCACATCGGCGCATCGGAGTTCTCATTGGTGTTCCCTTCAAAGGAGCTGCTACGCATGGCGACATGAGGCGGGGGCCTCGTGCTCCCCATCACGGAGTTTCGGGCGGTGGTCTCCGAGTGCGTGAGGGACCCGAGGGTGGTGGAGTCCCTGGAAGCAGTCTGGGTGCGCCTGTTCGACGTTCCGGCGCCGTACCAAGAGGAGAAGACGCTACTGGGCACTGTTGTGGAGCTGGGCGCGCCTCTGGAGGTCGATGCAGCTTCGTTCGCCAACCCGGAGGCTCCCATCCGCCTGAGGCTGGCGTGCCGCAAGCCGGTTTCCCTCAAGAGCTTCATTGTGTTGTTCGTCAACTTGGAGGGCTTCAAGGTGTGTGTCGAGCGTGAGGGGGGCGTTCGTGCCGACGACGCCCTGCCTCCCCCTCCTTCTGATCCGAAGGCTAAAGATGACAAACAGGCGGGGGAGCAGTCTGATAGCTTAGAGGAGGACCCGGAGGATTGGGACAGCAGGAAGGCAAGAGACCGGGAGCGCGCCAGGGCGGCGGCTCCTACGAAGGGTGGCGACTCGGGCCATCGACCCAAGACCGCTTGTGGCACTGGCAGAGGGGAGTCTTTGGTGGGTGCGGACGCCGTGGTGGTGGTGTAACCGGCCCCAGTGGTGCCGTCTCCCTTCCTCCCGCGTACCATGTTCTCGGAGTATGGTTCGAACTTAACCGCTGATGGTGACGTGTTTAAGGCGCTTGGTGCGGTGGTGTCAGTTGCGCAGGCGGAGGTGTCGCTGGAGGCTCCACCCCGCTCGACCGCGAGCGAGTCTGTGTTTCCCTCCCCTCTGGGGCAAGCAGACGTGTCCTCTGGCGTTGGGGGTGACCTGCTGCTCTCGCCCTCCCCTCCGTGCAAGAAGCACAGTTTGGAGCCGGAGCTGGAGGCGGCGGCAGTCAAGGAAAAGGCGATGCACCTGTCTTCCATGGAGGAGGTGATCCATCTGCGCGAGCGCCGCAGTAAGAAGAACCACGATCGCACAGCTCGAGTGCTGGGGACGGCCTCGGATGCTGCGGTTGTGGCGGGCTCGGAGTCCCTGGCGCGTGCGGCCCCCTCCCCTGCGTCGGCACTAGGAGTTTTCCTCTCGGCACCCGTCATCCCGGAGCTCACTGCACCGGTGGCCAGGGGTGCTCGCTCGAAGGCTACGCCGGTGGAGGTGGTTGGGAAGAGCGCGAGGGTGTCTGGCGGTGATCGTGCAGGTTCTATGGTGGCTCGCACGTCCAGGCTGCTCGCGGACAAGGACGATCCCGCCTCCCCCAAGAAACCATCTGCAGGTATGAATCTTGACCCGATCTTTTCTATTTTCCAGGATCTTCTAGACTCGCATCTTTTAGCGGAGGCGGCGGATAGCTGCGTGGTATTCCATGACCCCACCGGCCTGCCGTCCAAAGTGCTATCCATGATCCGCGCCAACGAGCTAGCCCAAGCAACGTTGGCACAAGCTAGGGAGCGGCAAGAGAGGGTGGAGCGGGAGGCGAAAGAAAGGGAGCGTCAGGCGGCGGCTGAGACACGGGTGGCGGAATCCTTGGCCTCGAAGCGGCCGTCTGTCCCCGAGGGGGGGCCCTCGGGGGAGGTTTTATCCGGAGGCGCGGGGCCCCTGTCAGTGCCGTGCCAGGCGCTGGCCACGCAGAACGCGAATTCAGTGTTTGTTGGCAAGCAGGAGTCGGCACAGCCCGCCACCTCCCAAAGGAGAAAGCGAGAAAAATCTGCGGCGCCGCTGGGGAGGCGCCCAGTGACCCGCCAAGCACGAGCCCAGGGTGTTGAGTTTTAATGCGGATTCTGTTTTGGAATATCCGGGGTTTCAGGCGTGCGGGGCGCCGGAAGCTGCTACCGGAGTACCTGCGCAAACATAGGATCGATATTGTATGCCTGCAAGAGACGATGAAACCAGACTTCTCGGACCAGGAACTACAGAGCCTAGAAGTGGGGGAGAATTTTTTTTGGTGTTGGCTACTAGCGGAGGGCCGCTCGGGTGGCATGCTGGTGGGACTATGGGATAGTGCTTTTTACGTGGAATCGGTGGACAAGGGACAATTCTTCCTCAATTTTAACTGCCTTCACCACGTGCTGGATAAAAAATTTACACTAGTGGGGATCTATGGCCCGCTAACCATGCCCTGTCCCAGAGTTTCCTCGAGGAGATCTCAGCCAAGGTGGCTTTCAGCAGGTTCCCAGTCCTCATGGGTGGGGACTTCAACCTGTTGCCGTCGGAGCAAGAGAAAAACTCCGGCAGAATAAACTGGCCTAGGATCGAGTTATTCAACAATGCCATTGCCGCTTGGGCTCTCCAAGAGATCCCTAGGTCTGGAGCCAGATTTACTTTGTCCCATAAACAGCGGGTCCCGATCAGATGTGTGCTTGATAGAGTGCTTTGGGACCCACAGTTCAACGCTCTTTTCCCCCTGGCAGTCCTTCGGGCAGAAACGAGTCTTGGGTCAGATCACACCCCTTTGGTCCTAGATACGGGCGGGGGTACGCCGCCCAGAATCAAGAGGTTCTTCTTTGAACTAGGGTGGTTTGAAGTGGAGGGATTTGGGGAGCTGGTGTCTCGCTGCTGGGGAGCGCTGATAACTTCGGCTGCCGGCCGTGACATAGTGGACTGGTCGAATCACATGAGTGTGGGTCTCCGGCAATTCCTAAGAGGATGGATCAGAAACTTGGGGAGGGAGACTAGAGTGTGTAAGTTGGCGCTCCGCAATCAGATTAAAGAGCTGGATGACAGGACGGACGCCTCGGGGTTGGACGAGGAAGAGTGGATCTTCAGGTACCACCTCGAGGACCATCCGCTACAGATTTACAAGATGGAGGAGGAGTGTTGGCGGCAGCGAGGCCGGACACAGTGGGCATTGCAAGGGGATGCAAATACCGCCTATTTTCATGCTGTCGCTAACGGGAGGCGAAGGAAGTGCTTGATTACGTCGCTGTTAGCCCAGGAGGGCCCCATCTCGGACCCCAACCTGATTCAGGCTCACATCTACGACTTCTACTCTGAGCTGTTAGGTTCGGTGTCCCCGAGACACTTGGGACTGGCGGTGGACACTTGGCGGGGGCGCCAATGTGTGTCGTCAGAGGATAATGACGCGTTGATGGTGACCTTCTCCGAGGTGGAACTAGAAACGATAGTGCAGGATATGCGGACTAACACGGCACCGGATCCGGACGGATTACCGGTGTCTTTCTTCAAGAAGTTCTGGCCGGAGTGCAAATTGGGAGTGCTCCATCTGCTGAATGACTTTGTCCTGGGGAGGATTTATGTCTCGAGGTTGAACTTTGGGATTCTGACCTTGATACCCAAAGTCCGAGGGGCGGACCGTATCATGCAGTTTCGTCTTATCGCTCGTATTAATGTCATCTTCAAGATCATTTCTAAGGCTTTTGATGCTAGATTGGACAGGGTAGCCAATAAGAACATCAGCCCAACCCAAACCTCATTCATTAAAGGTAGACATATTCTGGAAGGCCGTCTTTCCTTGATCGAGATCATCCACGAGCTCAAGTCCAAAAAGCTGGGAGGGGTCCTGCTAAAACTAGACTTCGAAAAGGCTTATGATCGTGTCAACTGGTCCTTCCTGCTTGAGGTGCTACGGAGAAAGGGTTTTGAATCGGGCTACATCTACAGGATTCATCAGCTTGTCTCCGGGGGGCAGACGGCTATCTCTATCAACGGAGAGATAGGCCCCTACTTTCGCAACCGGAGCGGGTGCGGCAAGGGGACCCCCTCTCCCCGTTGTTATTCAACTTTGTGGCAGAGGCGTTAGACGCCATGCTTAGGGCCGCGGCGGCGGCGGGGCACATCTCGGGTGTTGTCCCCCATTTAGTGCCCGGGGACATTACTCATCTGTAATACACCAATGATACGCTTATCCTGATTCAAAATAATGACTTGGCCATTGCGAATCTGAAATTTTTGCTGGTTTGCTTCGAGAACATGTCAGGGTTGAAGATCAACTTTCACAAGAGCGAAGCGTTTGTTCTGGACCAACCGTCTCAGGAGCAACACCGAGTTGCGAATATGATGAACTGCAAGCTAGGCTCGTTTCCTTTTATCTATCTCGGAACGCCAATCTCAGACCGTAAATTAACGGTGGAGTAGTGGAATTTATTAGTGGCCAAGCTTGCGGCCAAAGTGGAGGTCTGGATGGGTAGATTACTCTCGTCGGGGGGGAGACTAATCCTATCCAATGCCTTTCTCGAGTTTCGTCTTCCCAAGGACGGAGTTCATGCCAAATTTGAAGCGGTTAGAGCGTGTTTTTTCTGGGAGGGTTCGAGGCCCAATCGCAAGTACCATATGATCAACTGGCCGGAAGTGTGTCGCCCAAGAGAGTTCAGAAGGATGGGGCTCACCAATACGAAGCTGATGAATAAAGCTCTTATGCTTAAGTGGGTCTGGCTGCTCTATCAGGAGGGGGACTCGATCTGGAAATCTCTGCTCAAGGCTAAGTAACCTGAAGCGTCCAATATTTTCGTTGTTCAAGCCCCGGGGTGCTCGCAATTTTGGCGCAGCCTGCACAAGATTAAACACCTGTTCAAGCTGGGGGCTAGGCATGTAGTGGCTAATGGGGACAGAACCTGCTTCTGTTTAGATTGGTGGGTGGGTGACTATCCTCTCAAAGAGCAGTTCCCCAGGTTGTTTGCCATTTGTGGAAAGCCCAACATTTCCGTGGCAGAGGCCCTGTCCGCGGTGGGGGAGGGGGTGCGGTTCCATCGTACTTTTGACCCCGAATGTGACGAGCAATGGACCCAACTCTCCAGAATCATGTCTGATTGCACCCTACTGGAGGGCCAGGATGGGGTCAGGTGGTCTCTGGAGCCCTCGGGAGCATTCTCGGTGGCGTCAGCGTATAGGGCTCTCTCCCGAGGGGTGGTGGTCTCCTTCCAGGCGGATATTTGGGAAGCTAAACTCCCACTCAAGATCAAGATTTTCACTTGGCAGCTCGCGCTGGATCGGCTGCCTTCCCGCCTGCAGATTGCCACCAGGCGGGGCCCCTCCGATGGCAAGTGTGCGCTTTGCGGCGCACCGGAGGATGTAGCCCACATGTTCTTTAGTTGCGCCTTTGCACTCCTAGGGTGGAGTGTGTTGAGGGAGGTGCTCAATGTGAGCTGGGGACCGGCTAACTTCCCACAGGCTTTCACTCTTCTGCAATCTCTCTCGGAGGTTGCTAGGCGAACAGCATGGGTGCTGTTTGCCGCCGTGTGCTGAGCGATTTGGCTGATGTAATCTTCAAAATGTCCTTCTTTGTGCAGATTTGGGCAAGGCTCGCAAAGGAGCGAGACCAGGAGCACGTGGCATGACGGGCCGCTGAGTTACTGGAGTGCTACCGGAGGCTTAGCCCGCGTCCTCTTGCGCAGGTGGCGCGTTGAGTGTGTGAGAGGCCCATTCTAGTCTAGCATGTATGTCGTGTTTCTCAGGTGGAGAGTGTTCCCCTGTTGATTGTATCATGTTAGTGTGCTTTGTTTTCGTTGGTGTTCGGAGAAGCTATAGTCCTAGCATGGTTGTAATCGTGTGTATTGAACTTCCTTGCTTTATTAATTTAAAGCAGGGCTTTAAAAGGCCTTTTATCTTAAAAAAGGAAGTTTGGGGTTGGGAGGGGATCCTCAAATACTCTTCCCCACAATACATTAGCATGAGGTAGAGTTTTCAATCTAGACAAAAGTGAGGTGGTTGGTGAGGTATTTGTGGAGTAAACGGACTAGTGGGGATTTTTCGGGATTTAGCAAAATCCCCTACATTCCCCTGTAATACACTAGAAGTAAACCAGCCTTTAATGCGGTCGTGGTTGGCGATCATCCCCGGTCTCGAGCTTCTGTGGCCTCATCGACATATCTGATACGAGATAGCTCCGGTTCTTTGACTGCAGAATGCTGGTTTTTTTTTTTGCACCAGGGACAGTGATGGTACACTCCAGGGAGCAGGTATGGACCAAGTTTATGAACTTGCTGATTCGCTCCATGTTGAGATCTTAAGGCTATCGAATTTGCTACTGACTTAAGAATGTGAATCATTATTTTGGAAACGGATGCCACTGCATGCACATAAGAATTCCCTCCACACGAGTGATCAAGATTTGGCACGGCATGGAGCTCTCTTCCGTGAACCTAAGTTTCTTCTACAAACTAGCTTTTATCGGTTGTAAAGTTTCTTCATGTAACAGATGTTGCAATTTTGTTGCTCTTGTCTTAGCATCCCATGGAGCTAGCTTGCCTCATTGTAGTGCTATGTAAAGGAACCGTGATGTGCCTATTTTTGTGTCGGAGATATCCGAAATGGGGTATCTACTGGCGTCGAGAAGCCGGACCTGAAAGGCAGGCCCAAAGGCTGAGGCCCACAAGGTACAAAGCGCGGGACTGCATCCGGATTGACGGCCTTGAAGCCCATCTGTACCTTTAAGGGTTGGATGGCCATAGATGGTTAGGGTTAGGCTAATACACGGTTGGTGTTCCTGTGCGCCCCCGGTCCGGTTGCTTATATAAAGCCGGACGGGAGAAACCCTAAGGCAGATTGAGCCATACACACAATCTGATCTAGGTATTTGTAATCTCTATTCGGCATCACCGCGATAGTTGATTGGCAGGAAGTAGCGAGCCTCTCCGGCTAATCTGAACCTGGGTAAAACACCGTGTCCTCGCCCCAAAGCGCTCCCCCACGTTTGAATTCAGGATGACTACCCCTTCCGGGAAACCTAATCCTAGAACACGTTATTTGGCGCCCACTGTGGGGCAAGCTACGTCTGGGGTGATCTTCAAGGCATGACTCATGGGAGGCATCGGCGACACGATCGCCGTCGGCAGCGCCATCCCGGGACCAGCGACAGTTACTTCGTCAACAACAACACCGTAACGCCGGCCCAGAACCACGTCGGCTGTCCCGATCGGAACCGCCAATATCTTCGTCGGCCTAACGGCGGAGGCGATGGAATTCCGCGGTGGAAGACCCACCCAGCAACAGAAGGTAATACAAACACACCCAACTCATGTAGATCTACCGTTCAATCTTCAATGGCAAACCCTAGATCTATGTTCGTTGGCATGGTGCAAGCTGAGCCTACGAAAGAAATCTCAGAACCCGAATCTATCCTAGCCGCCATTGACGGCAAGGTAGACTCAGAAGCCGGATCTGAATCCGATGAAGATGGCAACAGTTTTGCCGAAAAATTCTGGAAGGCCACCAGAGGTGCCAACAGCGTCTACATGACGGAACCGGAAAAAACAACGGCGGAAGATGTACACGCGCCCCCTAAAGAGGCACCAGCCCCCGAAGAGCCGGCCCCAGAGTTGCCACGTGGCAAAGGCAAAAAAACCACCTTCTAAAGAACCATTATTCCAGAAGGCGAACTCCAAATCGCCGCCCCCAGCACCACGAAAAGCGGATCCGCCAAGGCGAATGTCAACAGTGGTACCCAAGAGGCTAGACCTCCAGGACAAGCCATTGGACATTGGTGGACCAAGTGGAACGAAAGAGGATGTCGGAAAGAAAAAATCCCTGCCACCCTTGGAGATCATTGACGAACTGGATGAGTACGCTCTACTCCGAACTCGAGTCGATCCCATGGAACCTTCGCAGTTCCTGGAAGCCAGAAGGCAGCTGTTGGTAAAACAAACTGATCACCTGGAACGCAAGCGCAGAGATCTGAAAAGCGCGCAAGAAGCTATTGAAGAAGCCCAAAACGCCGTAGAGGAATACGAAAGACGAGTCAAACGATCTGTCGTTCGGTCCAAGGGGCTCAGGATTAAGGCGGACGATGACGATCCAGTCCGCCAAAGGATAGCAGCTGTCAACTGGACAAAGGAATCCACACGCAGAAACTCCAAAGGCGAGGTAGCATACGAGATTATGAACGATAATCGCTACTCGCTGGAAGACAAGATCAAGTACGGGAACGTGTTGCTGCGACAAGCTTTAGTCTAGTAGCAAAACGACAAAACACGCTCTGGGAAGCTGCTAGAGAACTACCAACTCTACAGAAGCTAGACTGTAACCGTCCCCCTCCAAGCGACGCCAAAGCCTCCAAAGAGAAGGGCAAAGTGCACAAGGAGGAAAAAGTGTCCAAGACAGGCTCTAACCTAGGAAAGCCTGAAGAAAAAGGCGAAAAGTACTCTGCCCCTCGTAAAGAGGACATCCCTCCTAGAAACCGCACAACCAGGGATCAGGATGACTTGCCACCCCCCAGCAAAGCCTCATGGTGGACGCGGAAGATCAGCGGGACGCTAGAGACACGAGCGATCTTGTTCACCCCGCGATAATGGAGGAAAGCACAGGGTACGCACGCCTCCCAGATCCCATCACAAACCTGCCGAAAAGGCGGAAGCCGAGCCTAGGCGCGAGCACTCGAGGCATAGCGCCTCACACCACTCAAGATCCGCATACTCGGATGCACGTGAGGTGCTAGACGCCATCAGAGCCGCCAAGGATGCAAACTACCTAGGCCCTAAGTGCGTTGGTGACACCATCCGGCATCTGGAGTTACATGCATGGTTTGCCAAAGTCAGAGCAACCCACGAACGATATGACGGATCAAGCACCCCAGATACATGGCTCCAGATTATCACACGGAGGTAAGAATAAATGGCAGGACCAACTTGGAAGCGGTACGCCTTTTGCCTTTGATGTTAATCCAAGGAGCAATAACGTGGATCGAAAGCCTCCCCCTAAATCCATCAATAGCTAGGAGGATATGACTCGGGTCTTCATGCGTGTGAATACACGTTTGTTGCGAGATCCCAAGAGGAAGGTATGAAGAGTGAAGAAGCAAGTTTTCCCTCAGAAAGAAACCAAGGTTGAATCAACCAGTAGGAGGAAGGAGTAACTTCGGAAGGTTGAAGCAGTTGAGATGGCTGGGCGCACTACCGGTTCAGAAGCAACGTGGAACCTACACAACACAATCAAATCACTTTGCCCCAACGAAGCAGTGAGGTTGTCAATCTCACCGGTTTTGCTGAACACAACGAGGTTAAACGTATGGTGTAGAAAACAGTATGAAAGCAGTAGTAACAGTATGAAAGCAGTAGATATTTATCAGTATGAGGAAAAAGGGCCGGGGTCCATAGTTCACTAGTGGTGTCTCTTCGTGAAAGATACATAACATGTGTGGTGAACAAATTACAGCTGGGCAATTGACAGAAATGAAGGCTGCACCGTAGTGCATATGCAAGACATAAAGATTACTATGTGATTCATGCGGGCATTACAACAAAATACATAGACCGTCATCCAACTGCATCTATGACTAATAATCCACCCTCCGAATATCATCTGAACAAACGTTGGGTATTAAGTTGCAAGCAACACATAATCGCAGTAAGCAAAGTGTGTAATGTAAACAATAACATAATCCTTAGACAAAGCATTGTTGTTTTCTCCCTAATGGCAACAACACATCCTCCATTCGTCACGTTTCTGTCACTCGAGCACAGATGCAAAGGAGGCATGAACCCACTATCGAGCACAAATACTCTCTCTTGGAGTTACTAGCATCTACTTGGCCAGAGCATCTACTAACAACGGAGAGCATGCAAGATCATAAATAACATAAGCATGAAGAAAACATGATAGATTGATAATCAGAAGACATAGCATTCAACATTCATCAGATCCCACCAAACACAACTTGTAGCATTACATAAAGATGATCTTGATCATGTTAGGCAGCTCACAAGATCTAAACATGAGGAACAAACTGGAGAGAACAACCATCTAGCTACTGTTATGGACCCGTAGTCCATGGATGAACTACTCACGCATCACTTTGGAGGAGGGCATGGTGGTGTAGACCCCGCCCGGCAGGGTGCCGGGGAGAGCTCCAAAACCCTCCCGATCTTGGAATGACGATGACAGCGGCCTCGAGTGTTTTTTGGGAAGAAGTGGGATATCTTTAGGGTCTACTCCTCGGGGGGATTAAATAGGCGAAAGGGCAAAGGCGGTGGAGGCATAGGGCCTCCACACCACCCCCTGGCGCGGCCAAGGGGGTGCCCTGCCCTATGGTGTGGGCCCCCTGAAGCCCCCCTCCGGGTCTCTTCTGGACTCCGTGGAACCTTCGGAATTCTAAGACTTTCGGGCTTTGAATTTTCCAATTCCGAGAATATTTCTAGAACAACTTTTCTGAAACTAAAAACAACAAAAAACAGGGAACTGACTTTGTGTCATCTTGTCAATAGGTTAGTCCGGAAAATCGATAAAAATGACATAAAGTGTATAGCAAACATGTGGGAAAACAACATGGAACATCAGAAATTAAGGATACGTTTATGACGTATCAACATACCCAAGCTTAGTTCCTACTCGTCCTCGAGTAGGTAAAGGATAAAAACACAATAATTTCTGAGGTGACATGCTACCAACATAAACTTGATCATCAAATTAATGTAAAAACATATGCAAGATGAGATCATAGAATTTCAACATAAGCATGATAAATAGAACTTTAATAATAAAGCATAGAAATCATCTTGCATCATAAGAAGTAACACAAATAAAAGATCATGGATAAAAATGCAATGAAAGATATACGTTTATTTCAAGTATAGATAAAGCATGGCAAAGTGGTATTTCGCTAGTCCTTAAGAGTGGGACAAAACATAAATGCCAGGACACCTTCAAAGTTCATGAGGAAGACTAGAAAAAATAATTAGAGAACTAGCAATAACACATCATGAATTAATTAATAATATTTCTAGGAAAAATGCACATAAAACTCAGAATGAAAACTATGCTCTCTCAACTATGCATAAAGTTAGAAGATGGAGACTGATACGTCTCCAACGTGCTCCATGATCATATTATGTCAATTGCTACTTGTTTTCTCCCTTATTTATAGCAATTTTATACGTTTTCCGGGACTAACCTATTAACAAGATGCCAAGTGCCAGCTCCATGTTTTCTACTGTTTTTGGTTTCAGAAAAGTTGTTCTGGAAACATTCTTGGAATTTGACCCCACAAATCCCGAAGTGCCTATTTTCCCCGGAAGCATCCAGAACACCGAAGAAGAGTCGAAGACGGGCACCAGGGGGGCCACACCATAGGGTGGCGCGCCCCCTGGCCGCACCAGCTATGGGTGTGGGGCCCCTGGAGCTCCACCGCCTTTGCCCTTTCGCCTATTTAATCCCCTGGATGGAAAACCCTAAACACCTGATCAAACATCCCCGAAAAGTTCCGCAGCCGCCGTCACCGTCAACCCTAGATCAGGGGGGTTCTGAAGCTGTTTCCGACACTCTGCCGGAGAGGAGATCATCACTGGAGGCCTCTCCATCACCATGCCTGCCTCCGGAGTGATGCGTGAGTAGTTCATCCTTGGACTACGGGTTTGTAGCTGTAGCTAGATGGTTGTCTTCTCCTCATATGCCTCCATGTTTAGATCTCATGAGCTGCCTATCATGATCAAGATTGAACTTATGTAATTCTATATGTTGTGTTTGCTGGGATCCGATGAATATTGAACTTATGCCAAGTTGATTATAGTCTTTATTTGCATATGCTATTTGTGATCTTGCATGCTTTCCGCTGCTAGTGGTTGCTCTGGCCAAGTAGTTGCTAGTGACTCCAAGAGGGAGTATTTATGCTTGATAGTGGGTTCATCCCTCCTCACCGCCTTGCTCGAGTGACAGAAACGTGAAGGGGGAGGATGTGTTGTTGCCATTAGGGAGAAAACAGCGGTGAGAGTGCCTGTGTGCATAATCATTGCTTACATTACACACTTTGTTTAATGCAGTTATCTATTGCTTGCAACTTAATACCTAAAGGAGTTCGGATGATAACCTGAGGGTGGATTATTAGTCATAGATGCAGATGTATTTTGGTCTATGTATATTGTTGTAATGCCCGCACTAAATATCATAGAAGTCATCATGGCATATATGTGTACTATGGTGCAACCTCTATTTGTCAATTGCCCAGCTGTAATTTGTTTACCCAGCAGGCTATCTTTTATGGAGAGACACCACTAGTGAACCTATGAACCCCGGTCCATTTTTCCACACTGTTAAACAAACCACAACTATTTCTTGCTTTATTTACTTACTGCAAGCATACATCATTTTCCACAGTATACGTCTAATCTTTGTTTTCAGCAAGACCGGTGAGATTGACAACCTCATTGTACCGTTGGGACAAAGTATTTTGGTTGTGTTGTGTACAGGTTCCACGTTGTTGCTGACACCGGTGAAGCGCCAGCACCACCGTCAGTGGCATCAATCTTCCTGAGATCCTCTTCCTCCTACTAGATTGATAACCTTGGTTCTTAACTGAGGGAAATTCTTGCCGCTTGCTCATCACACCCTCCTCTTGGGGTTTCCAACACACTATCAATGAGCATCAAGAATTTCTGGCGCCGTTGCCGGGGAGGAAGAAGTCTTCTAGCAAGGGGAGTCTCTCACTCTCAACCTCTTTATTTTGTTTATTGTCTTGTTTTTATTTTTGTCTTGTTTTGCTTTTCTTTATTAAAAACACAGAAAAAAATAGTTTACTTCATAGCTGTTATTTATTTGCTTGCTTTTATGTCTAGTTTTGTTCCTGTCATTATGTCACCAGAAGAAACAATCTTTACTTTCAAACAAGGGAATGATGAGAACTTCAAAGAAGCTTGGTCTAGAGCTTTTGATTCCTATTGTAAAATTGAACCTAAAATGACACTTAGTCTGTTCCTTCGTAGCTTTTACTTTGGTCTTGTTCTTTTTATAGATATGCTTTGGATACTGTGGTAGGAGGTGATTTCCTTAATTGTGATAAAGATAAAGCTTTCAATGCTATAAGAAAATTAATTGCAACCTACAGCTTACCCAGTAGTTCTGATAAAGCCTTTGCAAATATTTATGCTAGATTAAATACTCTTGAGTCACATATTTCTATCTTAGAGAGGGATATAGCCAAATTCGTGAGCATCTTGATCATGTCCCAATAAATTTTGAATCCTCAAATATGACCACTTTGGTTAAAGTTGTTATAAATGGTGAAACATTTCATGCTCGTTGTGATATCATGTGTGAATCTTGTCTTATGCCTAAGGAAATTTATGAATCTTCGAACCTTTGGGGGCTAGTTGATGGAGGACAAGAAATTCCTCTCATTAATAACACCTCTATATTTCCCATTGGGATAGCTGAGGGAGTGTTTAGAAAACTCCTAGGAAAAACAGTTGATACGTTGTTAATGTAGCTCCTTTTCCGAACACATTTCTTATTGTTTTCCTCTAAACTTGTGTGTTTTGAATACAACTAACACGGACTAACGCTGTTTTCAGCAGAATTACCTTGGTGTCTTGTTTTTGTGTAGAAAAATCAACTTTCGGGAAATTGCTTAGAAAAGACCCCATTGGTGTTTTCACTCCGGAAGACCCCGGGAGCTAGAAGGAGGAAGGAGAAGAGCCACAGGGTGACCACACACCCCCTGGCGCGCCCCCTTGGTCACGCCAGCATAGGGTGTGGGCCACCCAGAGCCCCCCTCGGACTCCCCTTTCGACTACAAGTAGCCTCCGACCCTAAAATCCGAAGGGGGTCGTCATATTCCGCAGAAACACAACAGAGCGCCGCCGCCACCCCGAACCTTGATTCGGGGATCAGAAGTTCCTGTTATGGCACCCTGTCGGGACGGGGAAGTGGAGGAGATCATCGCCATCGTCATCACCAACGCCTCTCCATCGACCATCCATGTTTCCCCCATCCATGTGTGAGTAATTCCCCATTGTAGGCTGAAGGGGATGGTAGGGATTGGATGAGACGGTTCATGTAATAATGCCATGATTGTTAGGGCATAGTGCCTAGTATCTTCTATTAGTGCTATTGACATTGTTGCAACTTGTTATGCTTAATGCTTTCCACTTTGGGAACGAGTGTCATGATCTCAGATATGAACATGTTATTGAATCACGATGATAATTATTGTTTCTTGATCATACCTGCAAGTTGTTTACACATATCGTTGTCCGGAACCCGAGGCCCCGAAGTGACAGAAATTGGGACAACCGGAGGGGATGGATGTGACGTGAGGATCACATGTGTTCATGGAGTGTTAATGCTTTGCTCTGGTGTTCTGTTAAAAGGAACACCTTAATTACCAGTAGTTCCCTTGAGGCCCCGCTGAAAACGGGCTGGTAGGACAAAAGATGTTGTGAAAGTTCTCATTGCGAGCACGTACGACTATTTACGGAACACATGCCTATGGTTACTTAGTGCTTGGATGCTTTATCTTATTTATCTGCAATGCCCATGACTTGATCGTTGTTTGAACTATCTTATCCATGCAACACCCGTTCATCCATCCCTATGCCTACAGTACTTAATCCCGTTGTTTACTTCAAACTTTACTGATGCTGTTGTTTTCATCTCACTGTTGCTATTATTTCACTACTGCTGCTACTATAAAACTGTTACTACTGATAAACCACTACGAGCAAAAGTACTTTCAGGTGCAGGTGAATTGACAACTCACTTGTTAAGGATCACAAATATTCTTTGGCTCCCCTTGTGTCGAATCAATAAATTTGGGTTTTACTTCCCTCGAAGACAGTTGCGATCCCCTATACTTGTGGGTCATCAAGACTATTTTCTGGTGCCATTCTCGGGGAGCATAGCTTTATTTGCAAGCTCACCGAAGAGTATTATTATCTATTGCCATCATTCATCATGGGTAAGACTCGTGATGGAAAGTTTCATATATTACCATCCACTACAAGAAGAGGTACAACTCTGAACACCTCTGTTGCTCTTGATTCACCGTCTGTTATGAGTAAGCTGCTTACACCACCACATCATACACATGTTACTTCTGCTGAATCTGAAAATACTTCTGGTACTTTTGATGATGCTTCTACTGTGCTTGATGAGAGTGGTTCTCTCGGTCCTTTCTTAGATGCTACTATTTCTAAAGCTAAAAATATTGCAAACACTGGAACTCCTGATAAAAATCATGTTACTCCTGCTGTTTCACCTGAGCTATAGAGAATCTTAGCGATGATTTAGATGATGCCTATGTTGATCTTATGATGATCTTATTGATGAAATATATACTATGAAGGATAATGATGCTGTTATGAGACTTATTGAAAGTCGTGTTGTTAAATATAAATTATCTCCTGATGCTAAGTTTGCCACTTCTCCCATTAATATTAGGGATAAGGATTATGATTTCTCTCTTGATTTATCTTATATATCTGTTGTTGAGAAAGAACCTTTTTGTGGTACTGAAGATGAAAGTGCTATGAAACATATGAATGAGCTCTCCTCTTTGAGTAGTTTATTCTCTGGTGATCTTAAGAAACGTAGCTATTTTGTTGCTAAAATATTCCCTTTCTCATTAAAAGATGGAGCTAAAACTTGGTTTAACAATTTGTCTCATGGATCTATTGATAGTCCTATTGGTTTGGTTAATGCTTTCTTTCAGAAATATTTCCGTCTAGTGCTCAACATGCTGCTTTACAAAATATATTCAATTTCATGCAATTGGAAGGAGAGAAATTGCATGTATCTTGGGGAGGTTATGTTCTTTAGTCAGGACTACACCTGGGAACAAGCTAGAAGATAATAAACTTCTTGATATATTCTATAATGGACTAACTGTTGAATCTAGCACATACCTGGATAGTTGTGTTGGCTGTGTTTTCAGGCAAAGAACTCCAGAAGAAGCTGAGGAATTAATGGCTAAAATAAGCCAAAATCATGATGATTGGACTATGGTTGAGCCTGAGCCGACTCGTACTCCAGTATCAACACCAACACCAACACCAACACCAACACCCAAGAAGAGGGGAATGATTGAACTAAATGATGAAGTGATGAGAGAAGCCAAGTAATCTCTTAAGGAGAGGGGTATTAAATCTGAAGATGTGAAGAATCTTCCACCTATAGAAGAATTATGTAAGCCAATCCCTCACTCATCCACCATTGAGGTACACTCCCTCCTAATCAATGTTTCGATGAATTTGACAATTATGTTATCAAGCAAGATAATTTTAATATGAGAGTGCAAAATCACCTAATGGAAAACTCTAGAGCTATTGATAATTTGCATGGTGTTATAGAAAGAACCTCTAATGATGTTAAAATGCTTGTTAAACATTTTCAAATGGTTCAAACTCAAATTGATCAACTTGCTAAAGTGCAAAAAGATTTTCTAGATAATGCTTCTAAGGAAAAACATGCTTATAAAATCAGAACTAGAAGTGGTATTGCTACACAAGATCCTTTATATCCTGAGGGACATCCTAGAAGAATTGAACAAGATTCTCAGCAAACTAATGATAATGTTAATCATAATAAGAAGAAAAAGAAGAAGAAACATAAAACTGTTGTAGAATCCTCTGAACTTGCTAAAGATCTAATAGTATATCTATCTATGATGCTGAAACTTAAAGTGGTAATGAAAAGAATGATGCTTCTGATAAAGAAGAACATGTAGCTGAACCTGAAAAGCAGACTAAAACTGCAAAGTACACTAAGGAAGATTTCATTGCTAGTAAATATGGTAATGAGAGAGAACCTTGGGTGAAAAAACCAATGCCTTTTCCTAGTAAGAAACACAAATCTAAGGAAGAAGAACATTATAACAAGTTTTGTGAATGGATGAAACCTTTGTTCTTGCAAATTCCTTTAACTGATGCTATTAAATTGCCTCCTTATGCAAAGTATATGAAAGATATTGTCTCTAACAAAAGGAAGATTCCTAATGAGAAAATCTCCACTATGCTTGCTAATTACTCTTTTAATGGCAAGGTTCCTGAGAAGCTTGGAGATCCTGGTATACCAACTATTCCCTGTTCTATTGAAAATAATTATGTTAGAATTGCTTTGTGTGATTTGGGAGCTGGAGTTAGTGTCATGCCTTTTACTCTCTATAAAAGACTCCTCCTAGAAAAATTGATACCAACTGATATATCTTTGCAAATGACTGATAAGTCTACTGCTATTCCTGTGGTTATATGTGAGAATGTTCCTGTTCAAGTTGCTAATAATTGTCTGATATTAACTGACTTTGTTGTGTTGGAAATGCCTGAAGATGATAATATGTCTATTATTCTTGGAAGACCTTTTCTTAATACTACAGGGGCTGTTATTGATTGCAATCAAGGAAAAGTTACTTTTAGTGTTAATGATAAAGAGCACATTATTTATTTCCCCAAGAAGATTGATAGAAAATATGGTCTAAATTCCATTGAAAATATTGAGACCATCAAGATTGGAGAATTTTATTGTCCTATTCCAAAGCCACCCAAAGAATATGAAATTATTATGATTGGGACTATGTCTATCAAGGTTGAGGTAACATGAGTATTTAGTGAGAAACAAAGTTTTGCTTCATATAAAATTATTTTGGTAGCAAGACTTGATCACGCTTGTTAACAAAATGATTTTAAATGAAATGGGCAATGTTTTCACTATGTTTTCACCTTCCCCATTATGTTTTCACCATGTTTACTTCTGAAATTACATTGCTACTTGAGTAGAATCATGTTTTCCACCATCCTTATGCATGTTTTCCTGATGTTTTCACTCTGATTACTGAGGTTATGCATGTTTTCACCACCCATACTTTTGTTTTCACCACAACCACCTTTGTTTTCCTTGGATATTCTTTCATTAGAGTGTCATAGAACCTCTGTAGTGCTGGTTTTGGTTTTTTTTCACGTTTTCACTTTTGTTTTCCCGGTTTTTATTAATTATTAAAATCCTGGAAATACCTCAAAAATAAAGTTTCTCGAAAAATTCCAGAAAAATTATAATAAATTTTTACGTAAAAAATGAGGCAGAAAGCCACCTGGGACACCCCAGGGGAACCCACCAGTCAGGCACACCCCAGGGTGGCGCGGCCAACCCCTAGTGGCGCCAGCACATGGTGTGGGCCCCCTGGCCCTCCACTTACTCTCTCCACTGCCCAAGTCTTCTCTGTCACCTCCCAAACTGAAAACGTTTCCTGGATCCCATGTTCTTGGTGTTCTTCCTCTGGATTTTCGATCTCCTTCTTCAGCCCATCATTTGTGCTGATATTTGATGTGTTTGATCTCCGGTATGTGACTCCTCCGATGATCCAAGTAGAATTTTGTTTAGTGAAGTATTTCTTGAGTATTTTGCCACAGTAGGTGACAGCTTATGTGAGTTTGCATGCTTGATTTGAGTAGAAATATTATAGTTTTGATGTATGTTTGGCTCTCATATAAGTCCCTATGGTAGTCTCCACCTTATAGTTGCTTGAAATTAATTTTTATGATGATTGTTGAAAAAATTCAGAGATGGATAGTTATAATTTTGGAGAGATATTTATGAGTTATGCTCCAAAAAGGACAAGGCCCTCACGATCATCCACTTTTGCGAGTCCATCGTATAATGAAGACGTTATTGCATCGACTATTGAAGATGAAGGAGATGATGGTATTGTTCACCCATCTAGCTTTCCTTGCAATACGTTTTTAAGAAGTGCAGGTTTATTAGACGACTTTTGTATGCTTATTGAAAGAGTTGATCTCACCAACTTTATGGAGGATGAAAGCCCTCAGTATGCCATACTCACAGAAGCTTTTGTTAAGAGCTTTGAATTTCAGAACACTCCATATGGTCCAACTGTTGCATTCAAGTTATATAGTAGTCCTACTTCTTTGTCATTGGTGTATTTTCGTACTATTATAGGTATCAACGCCACCGGGACTGCGATCAGGATTCAAGATAGACCAGCAGACCTCCAGGGGCTCTACCGAGAGATCACCAACGATGATGATCGCTCATCCCAGCGTGGGAAGATAAGGAACATTCAACTTCCTGCTCTTAGATACTTTACTTATTATCTTACTACTAGTATCCTTGGTAGGGAGAACACTAGCAACATTTCTAGTTACCACCTTGCTTTTATTGATGCTGCACTGAACCATAGCATGGAGTATAACCTTGGTGCACTTGTTGCATGCTACTTGCTGCTTCTGGGCCTATTTTTGGGGGTATTATTGCTACACGTGTAGCGGATGCTTTAAATGTTTCCATTAACCCCAATGATGAAATAATTGCTCCATGTAGGCTTAACCTTGCTGCCATGAAGTCCCATCAATTTGTCACTACTAACTCTACTAATGAACGTTTAGTATATAGAGTTTTATATATGGATGGAGAGGAGCGAAAAGTTACCTTGCCGCAACCTGTTTTGTTTAAGATTGACAAGTCACCATGGTCGCTCTCCAAGGAGCAGGTAGACGAGCATCTGAGTACCATGGAGTTTTACCGGCAGCAGGAGAGGCGAGACGCGCCTCCCGAGGACCACAACACGCAGTACACCGGCGCATCCTCGAGCACATATCAGGAGGAGGGTTCCTCCTCAGCATACTACGGGGGCGCCGCCTCATGGTCCCCTTGGTGATTGATATCCACTTAGGCCAAAAGCCTAAGCTTGGGGAGAGGTATACCGACATCACGCTCATTTATATATCATGTTCGGTTGGTTCTTTGTATATCCATGTTTTCTTTTCTTTCATTTGTTTTAGTTTCTCTTTGTTTCTTTCTTTTGTTTTCGTTTCTTCCATTTCTTTTGTTTTTATTGTTTTCTCTTTCCAAAACACAAAAAGACCAAAAATATTTCTATTGTTTCTCTTTGTTTACTTCTTTAGTTCATCCATTTGGTTTGCTTTATTCTTTAAGTTGCAGTTTAATATTCAAAAATACAAAAATATTTGTTCTTCTTCTTTGGTTTTGTAAAGTTTGTTGCAGAGTTCAACAGTCGTCCGTGACTCCATTGGATCTTGGTTTTCATTATATATTATTCGAGCCACAAGTGAAGATCAATAATTACGATCTATGACAATTCAAGTTGTGGTGAGAGGCTGGTATGAACTCTATTTGCTTTCATTTTTGTACATATATCCATCTATGTGAGCATGCTTAGTTTGTTCGTATAAGATATATGTGACTTAATGGTTGCTTAATAGTTCGTGCTCTCTCATGTTTAGTTCCAATTTATTAATGGTAAATGACATGTCATATAAATATTTGTTCACATTGTTCTATTCGTAGAAGGGTATGACATTGTCGTAGCCTCCTCTGACTGTTTCGTTTGAATCGACTTGGCACATGCTCACGCATGCTAAGACTGAAAAAAAAAGTCAATAACCTCGATGATTTATTTTTCCTCAGAGTTCTAGTATAAATTTTGTACCTTATTTAACTTTACTTTGTCGCAAACATGATTATGATAGTTGTTGCTCTCTTGATTGCCGCTCCCTGTCTATTGCTAGCCTTCACCTGTACTGAGTATGAGCTCTACTCGTGTATCCAACTCCTAAAAACCAAAGTTTTCCTAATGTGTCCACCATACCTTCCTATATGTGGTATTTAACCGCCACTTCAAGTAAATTGCTCATGTGCTACCTTTAAAACCTGCTAAAATTATTCCTGTTTTGTGCCCCTGTTTTAGCTCATGAGGACGTAAATAGAGAATATTTATCTCACTTGTTGATTGGATTTCACACCCTCGACTAGTGGCTTCATCCACTTATCCAAATGATAGAAGAGCTGGCAGCGAGGTGCCCAGCCCCAAATTAATATACATAAAATCTCTTCACTCTTTTTGCCACTGATTTATCAGTCAAAGCATAATTGTGTAAACAAAAGAGAAACAGAGATGACCTTCTACCCAGATGCGTCCTTCACATGGGAGCCTCTCTTGTGAATCCAGTTGGCTTGTGACGCACTGTATTGTCTGTTTACCATTTGTTGACATAAGCATACACCTCTCTCAAAATGTTTTCAATACCTCTGTTTAATAAAATAAAAAGCTCTAGCACATGAGTGATCCATGCTTCCCTCTGTGAAGGGCATTTCTTTTACTTTTATGTTGAGTCTCCGCCATATTCTTTGAGCACTTTCTTGAGAGCACAATGGTCATTCTTAGTGTGATGTGTTTGTCCCAAAGTACGGTTGATTGTGGTATAACTTTGATACTTGTATCTTTGATATCTTTAGTTCTAGTCTTCCCTTGAACTTCAGAGGTGCCCTAGCATTTATGTTTTGCCCCGTATTAAGGGCAAGCGAGATACCACTTTATTAGATCCTTTTATGAATATTACAATCTTGCAAATAGTTATGTTTCATGTTGTTTATTATTAATATGTTGTTATCTCTTCATGGTTTGCATAGCTATTAAGTAACAGTATCTTGCATGTATCTTATCATGAGCATAATTAAGTATTTGATCATATAGTGAGTATGTTTACATCATATTAAACAAATGTGTTCGTAAAAGTCTTTTATCGCACTCAGTTGTCACTGAATTGCTTGAGGACAAGCAATAACCTAAGCTTGGGGGGCAGTTGATACGTCGAAAACGTATCTCCTTTTCCGAACACTTTTCTTATTGTTTTCCTCTTAACTTGTGTGTTTTGAATAAAACTAACACGGACTAACGTTGTTTTCAGCAGACTTACCTTGGTGTCTTGTTTTTGTGCAGAAAAATCAACTTTCGGGAAATTGTCCAAAAAAGACCCCATTGGTGTTTTCACTCCGGAAGACCCCTGGAGCCAGAAGGGGGCCACGAGAAGAGCCACAGGGTGGCCACAACCCCCTGGCGCCCCCCTTGGTCGCGCCAGCATAGGGTGTGGGCCACCTAGAGCCCCCCTCGAATTCCCCTTTCGACTACAAGTAGCCTCGAACCCTAAAACCCAAGGGGGTTCGTCATATTCCACAGAAACACAACAGAGCGCCGCCGCCACCCCGAACCTCGATTCGGGGATCAGAAGTTCCTGTTCTGGCACCCTGCCGGGACGGGGAAGTGGAGGAGATCATCGCCATCGTCATCACCAACGCCTCTCCATCGACCATCCATGTTTCCCCCATCCATGTGTGAGTAATTCCCAGCTGTAGGCTGAAGGGGATGGTAGATATTGGATGAGATCGTTCATGTAATAATGTCGTGATTGTTAGGGCATAGTGCCTAGTATCTTCTATTAGTGCTATTGGTATTGTTGCAACTTGTTATGCTTAATGCTTGCCACTTTGGGCCCGAGTGCCATGATCTCAGATCTGAACATGCTATTGAATCACGATGATAATTATTGTTTCTTGATCATACCTGCAAGTTGTTTACACATATCATTGTCCGGAACCCGAGGCCCCGAAATGACAGAAATTGGGACAACCGGATGGGATGGTTGTGATGTGAGGATCACATGTGTTCACGGAGTGTTAATGCTTTGCTCCGGTGTTCTATTACAAGGAACACCTTAACTACCAGTAGTTCCCTTGAGGCCCCGCTGAAAACGGGCTGGTAGGACAAAAGATGTTGTGCAAGTTCTCATTGCGAGCACGTATGACTATTTACGAAACACATGCCTATGGTTACTTAGTGCTTGGATGCTTTATCTTATTTATCTGCAATGCCCATGACTTGATTATTATATGAACTATCCTATCCATGCAACGCCCGTTCATCCATCCCTATGCCTACAGTATTTAATTCCGCTGTTTACTTGAAACACTGCTGCTGCTGTTTTCATTCCACTGCTGCTACTATTTCACTACTGCTGCTACTATAAAACTGTTACTACTGATAAACGACTGCGAACAAAAGTACTTTCAGGTGCAGGTGACTTAACAACTCACTTGTTAAGGCTCACAAATATTCTTTGGCTCCCCTTGTGTCGAATAAATAAATTTGGCTTTTACTTCGTTCAAAGACAGTTGCAATCCCCTATACTTGTGGGTCATCAACATTCTCCACTGATTATCTTGTTATTGAATGTGGAGAAAGAGGACAAATTACCCTTGGAATATCTCTGCGGAAGCTCTTAGGAGCAACTATTGATATGGGAAAAGGTACCATGACTTTCGTCTCCAAATCATGCTTGGACCATCAGTTCCCTAAAAATAATAAGGGTAAGAAAGGTACACGCAAGCTTCGTAACCATGTTGCTGCTTCTTCACTTGAAAATACTTGAGTTGCCTTTTTATGCCTAGCTGAAAGGCGTTAAAGAAAAGCGCTACCGGGAGACAACCCGTTTTATTTTGCTGTTTTCAACCCGTTTTCTTTCATTTTCTTTGGTGTGCTTTGCACCTGGGTGTTGTCTATTTCCTTAGCAACCCTCTGTATCTTTTCTTTTGTGTTTTTGTTGAGCCAAGTAAAGCCTCTAGTGGAAAGTTGAGGCTATATTTCGGATTTCTGCGTAGGAAAAGATTTCTGCTGTCCACTGTTAATTCCATAAAAAATCACAGAAAATTCAAAATGAACTGAGATTTTTTTTGCGTAATCCTGAGTTATATACGCATCTTTTCTTAATTTACCACTTTTTGATTTGAGCAAAAGAAGATTTTTGAAAAAATCGATCTTTACCTGTTGTTCTGTTTTGGCAGATTTCTGTCATTTATTGCATTTGCATCTTAATATCTTTCTTTTGGTGTTCTTTTGAGAAAAATAGTTTTAAAAGAAGTTGTGACAGTAGATAATGTGTTTTTTTTAGTGTTAGAATTGTGTTGAAACTGAACCATGTGTTCTTTTGGTGCTTTTTCAAGAGAATACGTTGTATTCTTAATCTCTGTCTGGCTGCTAGCTCCTATTTTGCATGCATCTCTTGTTAGAGCTGTTAGTTTTAGTAGTGTTATGTGAGTAGTCTCATGTTTTTGTTAAAGCATGTTTCGTATGGTGCTTGTTGGGAGAAGAAAACTATTGCTTGAAGTAGAATTTATAACAGTACTAGTAGAAGCTTGTATATACTGTGGCTAGAACTTTTTCATGCCGTGCTCAATGTTATTTTAGTTTTAAAGCCCTGTGGTTATTGAGTAGCATGAATATACTTAAATATATGACAATGTTTAATATGTCTTGAAAGATTCATGAGTTGTTCTTGTCATAGTAAAGCATCAATATATGGTATTCTCTTTCGAATGTTTTATTTGGTTGACTTGGCGCATGCTCACACCATGTTTATGACTATTAAACGAATATCCTCCATGACCACTTAGTTTTTGAACTTGTGATACTGCTTATGTTTAAATTAATGATGCTTATGTCGCTATGCATGATTATGACTCTTATGCTCTCTTGATTTGTCGCTCCCAGTCTTTTGCTAGCCTCCACCTGTACTGAGTATGAGCTCTACTTGTGCAGCCAAACTCCCTTAAACCAAAGTTTTTACCATTGTGTCCACCATACCTACCTACATGTGGTTTTTAACTGCCACTCCAAGTAAATTGCTCATGTGTTACCTTTAAAACTTTCAAATTACTCCTGCCTTATTTTCCCGTTTTTGCTCACGAGTACGTAAATAGAGAATCTTTATCTTACTTGTTGATTGGATTTCACACCTTGGACTAGTGGCTTCATCCGCTTATCCAAATGATAGAAGAGCTGGCAACGAGGTGCCCAGCCCCAAATTAATACAAAAAATTCTCTTCACTATTTTTGCCCCTGATTTATCAGTCAAAGCATAATTGTGTAGACAAAAGAGAAAGAGGGATGACCTTCTACACCATTTGCGTCCTTCACCATGGCAGCCGCTCTTGTGAATCTAGTTGGCTTGTGACGTACTGTATTGTCTGTTTAACATTCGTTGACTTTAACGTACATCTCCCAAAATATAGACACTCCTCCACGGTATGTGATTGTTGGCAGGCACCCGAGGATTTGGTTAGCATGGTTTGTGAAAGATGGATGGGAGGAGTGTCAAACTTTTAATACCTCTGTTTAATAATAAAATAAAATCTCTAGAACATGAGTGGTCCCTGCTTCCCTCTACGAAGGGCATTTCTTTTACTTTTATGTTGAGTCTCCATCTTCTAACTTTATGCACAGTTGAGAGAGTATTTTTGTCATTCTGAGTTCTATGTGCATTTGTCCCATAAACATCGATAATTACTTCATAATGTGATATTATTTGTTCTTAAATTATCTGTTCTAGTCTTCCTCTTGAACTTTGAAGGTGTCCTGGCATTTATGTTTTGCCCCACTCTAAAGGACTAGCGAAATATCACTTTGCCATGCTTTCTCTATACCTGAAACAAAAGTCTACCTTTCTTAGCATTATTATTCATGATCCTTTATTTGAGATACTCTTCGTGATGCAAAGTAATTACTATGCTTTACTATTAAAGTTCTATTTATCATGTTTGTGTTTGAAATTCTATGATCTCAGCGTGCATATGCTTTTACATTAGATTGATCAAGTTTATGTTAGTAGCATGTCACCTCAGAAATTACTGTTTTATCGTTTACCTACTCGAGGACGAGTAGGAACTAAGCTGGGGAATGCTTGATACGTCTCCAACGTATCTATAATGTCTGATGCTCCATGATCATATTATGTCAATTGCTACTTGTTTTCTCCCTTATTTATAACATTTTTATACATTTTCCAGGACTAACCTATTAACAAGATGCCAAGTGCCAGTTCCCTGTTTTCTACTATTTTTAGTTTCAAAAAAGTTGTTCTGGAAACATTCTCGGAATTGGACCCCACAAAGCCCGAAGTGCCTATTTTCCCCGGAAGCATCCAGAACATCGAAGAAGAGTCGAAGACGGGCACCAGGGGGGCCCCACCATAGGATGGCGCGGCTAGTGTGGGGCCCCTGTAGCTCCACCGCCTTTGCCCTTTCGCCTATTTAATCCCTCCGGATGGAAAACCCTAAATACCTGATAAAAAATCCCCGAAAAGTTCCGCAGCCACCGTGACCGTCAACCCTAGATCAGGGGGATCCTGAAGCTGTTTCCGGCACCCTACCAGAGAGGAGATCATCACCGGATGCCTCTCCATCACCATGCCTACCTGCGGAGTGATGCGTGAGTAGTTCATCCTTGGACTACGGGTTCGTAGTTGTATCTAGATGGTTGTATTCTCCTCATGTGCCTCCATGTTTAGATCTCGTGAGCTGCCTATCATGATCGAGATTGATCTTATGTAATTCTATATGTTGTGTTTGCTGGGATCTGATGAATATTGAACTTATGCCAAGTATATTGTAGTCTTTATTTGCATATGCTATTTGTGATCTTGCATGCTTTCCATTGCTAGTGGTTTCTCTGGCCAAGTAGTTGCTAGTGACTCCAAGAGGGAGTATTTATGGTTGATAGTGGGTTCATGCCTCCTCACCGCCTTGCTCGAGTGACAGAAACATGAAGGGGGAGGATGTGCTATTGCCATTAGGGAGAAAACAGCGGTGAGAGTGCCCGCGTGCATAATCATTGCTTACATTACACACTTTGTTTAATGCAGTTATCTGTTGCTTACAACTTAATACCTAAAGGGGTTCGGATGATAACCTAAGGGTGGATTATTAGTCATAGATGTAGATGGATTTCGGTCTATGTATATTGTTGCAATGCCCGCACAAAATATCATAGTAGTCATCATGTCATATATGTGCACTACGGTGCAACCTCTATTTGTCAATTGCCCAGCTATAATTTGTTTACCCAGCATGCTATCTTTTATGGAGAGACACCACTAGTAAACCTATGAACCCCGGTCCATTTTTCCACACTGTTAAACAAACCACAACTATTTCCTGCTTTATTTACTTACTGCAAGCATACATCATTTTCCATACTATACGTCTAATCTTTGTTTTCAGCAAGACCGGTGAGATTGACAACATCACTGTACCGTTGGGACAAAGTATTTTGGTTGTGTTGTGTGCAGGTTCCACGTTGTTGCTGACACCGGTGAAGCGCCAGCTGAAGGTAATATGCCCGAGAGGCAATAATAAAGTGGTTATTATCTTATTCCTTGTTTATGATAAATGTTTATTTCTCATGCTAGAATTGTATTAACCGGAAACGTTGATACATGTGTGTTTAATAAACAAACAAAGGTTCCTAGTAAAGCCTCTCTTTTAACTAGCTCGTTGATTAATAGATGATCAAGGTTTCCTGATCATGAACATTGGATGTTGTTAATAACGGGGTCATGTCATTAGAAGAATGATGTGATGAACATATACCCAAAGTGAATATAGCATTGCAATCAAGTCATTAAGTTACATTGTTATATCATACATACGAGTAACTTATTCCTTAGACCATGAGATCATGTCAATCACTGATACCGGAAGGGTGCTTTGATGTCATCAAACGTCACACCGTAACAGGGTGACTATAAAGGTGTCGTTGGGTATTCGAAAAGTATTAGTTGAGGCTCATGGATCAAGAGTGGGATTTGTCCATCCAAATGACGGAGAGATATACTCTGGCCCTCTCGGTGATATCACATCGACACGCTTGCAAGCACGTGACTAGGTCACAAGGATGTCATATCACGGAACGAGTAAAAGAGTACTTTTCGGTAACAAGATCGAACTAGGTATGGTTGATACCAATGATCAGATCTCGGACAAGTAAAGTATCATGAGACAAAGGGAATAGTTACGACGTTGATGGTTCACACGATCACGAGAGTCATCGTTGAATATATAGGAGTCATCACGGATCTCCAGATCCCACTGTTGATTATTGTTCGGAGAAGTGTCTCGATCATGTCTATCTTATTCGCGAACCGTAGGGTGACACACTTAAGGTTCGATGACGCATTTGAGAGGATACGGAATACCGGAGAAAAGTTTGGACAACACCAAAAATGTTTCGGGGAATATTGAAATAGTCACCGGAATTGTTTCGGGGAATATTGAAATAGTTCAAGGTGGTATATGTTAATGTTTGATTGAAAAATAGTTCAAGGGGTTAAGTGTTAATGTTTGTTAATAGGATTAACAAATATTAAAATAAATAAATGTAATTGTTTTATTTATTTATTAAAGAAAACCCTTGGAATTTTGAGTGGGAATTGATGAGAGAATGAGTGGGCTGAGTGGAGACTCCACCCACATGATGAGGGGAGAGGTGGAGGCACCTAAAATTCGTGGCTTCCTCCCCCTCCTATATAAAGAGGGTTGGACCTCCCTCTCCCCACACAATTGGTGTCATCTCCACCTCTCTCCACCTGCTGCTCCATTCCATGGTCTCCGACTTGGCGAAGCCCTAGCCATGGGATTCTTCACCACCACCACGCCGTCGTGCTGCTGGAGTTCCGAGGGATCCTCTACTTCCGCTTCCCCGCTGGATCGAGGGAACGGAGGTCGTCATCAACCGTACGTGTGACCGATCACGGATGCATCGCCGGATTGCGGTGCACATCTTCTCGCTCTCGGGATCGGTGTGTGTACGACTACGCCAACAACGAGATTTGATCTCGTAACGCTTTGTGTCTTCGAGGGTATGTTCTTCTTAAGACCCTCTCTATGCCCGTTGCTTTCATCTCCTAGATTAGATCTTGGCCTTTTGGGTGTCTCTCGCGTAGGATTTTTTTTGTTTTCTATGCAACGAACCCTTCAGTGGTATCAGAGCCGGATCTATGCGTAGATGTTTTGCACGGGTCGAACACATAGGTGTATGTGGGCGTTGATGATCATGTTATTGCCTCCTTGAGTATTTTATGATCTTAGTGGCATAGTTGGATGAAGCTGCCCTAGACAAACTTTACGTGTACTATGTACGCGAGACCTGTCTCACTTGTGGCTGAGGGGTTGTCCGTTTCTCCAACTATAGTTAAGATCTAATCTACGAAGGGTTGTTAAAAATATGTTTATCAACGTTGTGGTTGATGTTCGTAGGTATGAACGGTTCTATCCTCGAAAGCCCTAAAGCCACGTAAAATATGCAAAAATAAATTAGAGACGTCTAACTAGTTTTTGCCGGGCATGTGATGTGATATGATCAATGTTACAAATTTGATTATGAGATGATCTCTTTTGTAAATTATTGATATACCGGAAGGAGCCATATGGTTGTCTTATTATTGATGGACAATCAAGATGGAGGTGCCATGACCTTGGTGCCACGCCGGTGGAATGATGGAGATCATACCATGATGCACATGATGGAGATCAAGTGCAAGAAGGACCATATCATATCACATTATCCATACATGTGATGTTAATCCTTTTTATGCATCTTATTTTGCTTAGATAGCGACGGTAGCATTATAAGATGATCCCTCTCACTTAATATCAAGATAATAATGTGTTCTTCCTTAGTATGCACCGTTAAGAAAGTTCGTCGTTTCGAGACACCACGTGATGATCGGGTGTGACAGACTCAACGTTCGCATACAACGGGTGCTGACGAGCCTAGCATGTACAGACATGGCCTCGGAACACACGCAATACTACGGTTCTACTTGGCGAGCCTAGCATGTACAGACATGGCCTCGGAACACGTAACCGAAAGGTAAAGCATGAGTCATATGGATGATATGATGAACATGTCGATGTTCGCCTTTGAAGCTACATCATCTCACGTGATGATCGGTTTTGGTGTAGTGAATTTGGTTCGTGTAATCACTAAAACGACTAGAGGGATGTTGTTTTTGAGTGGGAGTTCACGTAGTAATTTTGAATTAACTTGAACTTATTTATCATGAACAACCAATCAAAGTGAATTTGCACAAATTGTAGTATTCATTGGCATCCTCAAACTACCTTACACTTAGATTGTTAATTGAGATATAACTGTTATGATCTGGTAAAACCATTTAAGATTGGTACCGTATTAGTGAAATTTAAAATTGAGTCCTATTGTAGATTTTCGGTATTTCCTACCTAGCTCCATATGATTAATGATTGATTGATCTAGAGAGCAAATAATTCCTACTTAGAATCCAGAGTCATGGTTGCTTCCATATTACTTTATCTTCAAAAGAATTTTTTGTTGATCAAGGTGATTTAGGAACTGAAAAGAATTGTTTTCAGAAACAATCAAGTGAAAGATATATTGATATCTAGAAACTTATGTGTGGCAACATGACTGAGTATAATTTAGCGTGACAATGTATGCTTATATTATTTGAATATATGCAATGATTGAAGACGCTAGGCGTTTGAATATTCCAAGAAGTTGGGCGCTAAAAATTATCCTCTAAATTCCTTCCTTCGAGCTATAGTAGCTTAATCATAAAATTGTTATGATGGGATGGATTAAAAGTATGGGTAAAAATCGTTTACCTTGCTTACGAGATTGCTAAGAGTGGAATCTAGAAGAATGCTATTAATATGGTGATATTAGTAGAACAATCAAACTCAAAGTATGACTCAATGGGTGATAGTATATGACTAACACGCCAAGGAAAATGAGCTAGTACGACTAGCGTTGTTTGATGTTGAATGATTCTTCTTGTAAAGAAAAGGAAATATTGAAAATAGAATTACAAAAAGATATATGGCAGAAAAAGAAGATAACTGGAAAAGTCCAGCTCAGGAGTATATGCTTGATATACAAGTTATAGATGTATTACTAGTTAACAAAGTATTTTTTGGGTATTTTGATACCAGATTGGTTGGTATGAGTTGTCATACAAAGCAACGCAATGCAAGAAATACAAGGGCCTAAAAGGAACTAGTAGTAGATGTGAATCGATTATGACAAGAACAGAAATAAAGTGTTATTGTGTTCATTGTCGTATCGAACCAAACATTCAAGATTTATTTTAAGAACTTAATAAGTTGTTATTTTGTTCTGGTCTTTTGTGAGAACAAATGAGATTGTTCAAACTATGACCATATTCCATAATTGATGGATGAGTTAATATAAATCATGTTGGTAAAGTAAACATCTATAAAACTAAATGCTAAACATTGCAAGACGTAAAAGAATTTCACTTAAATTGTGACACCACCATTTTAGTTCATATCGGAAAGGAAAACATGAAGGAACTCCATGTTGATGGACTTCTGGAGTCATTTTGTTTTGAATAAATTGACGCTTGTGAGATCTCTTCCAAAAGATGACTAAAATTCCGTTCATAGGCCAAAGTAGAATGGACGACTAATTTAGTGGAGATTTACATATTGATGTATATAGTCCATTATGTGTAGTCATGTGTGGTGGATTAATTTTTCCTTCATAAAATTTCGTCGATGATTTGAGTAGATATATGAGTATATCTATTTAAAGAGAACGGAGTTTGACATTTTTGAATTGGTTCAAATTATTGTTAGTATGAAGTAAAAATCATTGTAACAAGATAATCAAGTATTTATGATTGGATCATAAAGGATAAAGTTTGAGTTACAAGTTTAGCAAAACATCTGAGGAGTTGCAGAATTGTTCTACAACTTATACTTCTCGAATACCCCACATTAGTTTGGAGTATTCAAGAGACAAAATCAAACCTTGTTGGACATGGTAAGATTAATAAAAATGCCATTATAATTTTGTAGTTTATACATTAGAGACAACCGCTTTTACACTGAAAAGAGCGCCATCATGATCCGTTGAAATTGACACCATATAAGATATGGTTTGGGTAGTGACCCGAATTGTCTTTTTCTTAAGTTTTGGTATGCATAGCATGTGTAAAATGTTTACAACCAAAATAGGATACATATATGTTTATAAGGTTATCCCAACGAATCCATTGGGTATTTCTCCTATCACCAGAACCAAAGACAAATGTTGTTTGTCAGAAAAGGTTGATTTCTCGAGAAAGTAGTTCTTGCGAAACAAGTGAGTGGGAGGACAGTACAAACTCAACGAGATTAGAGAATCTTTGTTATCATGTCAAGAGTAGCGCAGCACTGGAAGTTGTTCCGGGGTTTCCTATTTTGACCAAGTAGAAGACACTACATATGTTGTAGATACTTCGAATGAGTTTGCGAACTGAACCACAAAAGTCCTAAAACTTTGTACTTAGACCAACTTGTGGTTTAAGATAAAGTGTTGTTTTGACGGCAAAGGACCTGGAACTTATAAATGAAGCAAATGATGGGCCCTGACTTCGTAAAATTGGCTATGAGTCATTATATCCGCGATAGTATCCCTGTATGAATATCAAGTATGTGACTTGGTAGTCCTTTCGAAAGGCATGATGCCTAACGATAGCAAACGGGTCTATATAGCAACAAAGACATGGATATTTACATCCTTTGAAAGTTGTACTTGTCGAAAAGATGTTTTCGACGAAGTTCAAAGAGTTGACTACTGCAAGATTTTGATCTTCCGTAGTGATGCTTTAGTCTTTGCGGATAGTTCTAGCAAAAGTTACATATTATGATATGGAAGTTGAATAACAAAAACCAACTTTCCTCTCAAGGAAGTTTGATCGAGGATGTGTACTTGACACAGTCTGAGAGTTTTGTAAAATTCAAAAGGTTGCTGGAAAGGTATGCACACTTCAATGGTTGAAGTGAGCATAACGAAGTTGGAATCTTTACCTTAATGAAGTTATCAAAAGAGTTTGATTCCATCATGAACGATAAAGATGCTTGTAGAGTTACAAGAAATTAAGTGGGAGCGCTAAGACATATTTCCAATGCTTTATGTAGATGACATATGGTTGATTGGAAAATATGTATTTTAAATTAACACGGTTAAGATTTTCATATTGATGAAAGGCTTAGGAAATATTGGGCATCGATATCTATAAGAGATGGATTGAAGCGCCTGATATGGTTGAGCCAAATTACATAGATGAAATATTGAAGTAAGTCAATATCGAAATGACAAGAAGGAGTTCTTGCCACATGGAAAAGAATTGAGCAAGATTCAAGTGTTTTGACACATGATGAGCATAATTGAAATTAAGATTTCTAAGTCATGTGTTCCATGCTATGTACACAACCAGATGAGTCCTGTGCTATAAAATGTTATAGCAGGATAATTCATATGATGATTAGACAACAGTGGGAGAGATCCTTATGCCATTTTAGAAATGCTAAGGATGTGTTTTCCTATGTAGTAATGACAAACTATTTGTTGTAATATGTTACACTAATAGTCTTGTCATATATTCAAATAATTTTATCTCAATTAAAATATGTGATGAAGGGTAGCACAATAGGCTGGAAGAAAGTTCCATGCTGGATTTGAAAGAGTTTCAAAATTAAAGTATTGTGACGGATACTACAACAAAGGCTAAGTATATCGTTGTGTTGACAACAAATAATAGGAGTATTTTGTGTCAAGGAGTTCTTTATTGAACTTGGTGAATTTCCAAGAATGCTGACACTATGAAGCTACATTTTCACAATGTTAGTAACATTGGTTTAAGCTGAGGAATTAAGGTCTCACCGGTTGACCAAATATATACAAAGTCATCTCATTAGAGAATGAGTGATGCGTGTAGACGCAAAGAACATGCAAATACAATAGGACCTGAACAGTTCAGATCTTTTTGATGATGTTTACCACATGCGAAGCATGGTAATAACACTGGAACGCCATATGTGTTAAGTGCTTACAGACTAGATTATTGACTCTAGTGCAAGTGGGAGACTGAAGGGAATATGCCCGAGAGGCAATAATAAAGTGGTTATTATCTTATTCCTTGTTTATGATAAATGTTTATTTCTCATGCTATAATTGTATTAACCGGAAACGTTGATACATGTGTGTTTAATAAACAAACAAAGGTTCCTAGTAAAGCCTCTCTTTTAACTAGCTCGTTGATTAATAGATGATCAAGGTTTCCTGATCATGAACATTGGATGTTGTTAATAACGGGGTCATGTCATTAGAAGAATGATGTGATGAACATATACCCAAAGTGAATATAGCAATACAATCAAGTCATTAAGTTACATTGTTATATCACACATACGGAGTAACTTATTCCTTATACCATGAGATCATGTCAATCACTGATACCGGAAGGGTGCTTTGATGTCATCAAATGTCACACCGTAACAGGGTGACTATAAAGGTGTCGTTGGGTATTCGGAAAGTATTAGTTGAGGCTCATGGATCAAGAGTGGGATTTGTCCATCCAAATGACGGAGAGATATACTCTGGGCCCTCTCGGTGATATCACATCGACACCGCTTGCAAGCACGTGACTAGGTCACAAGGATGTCATATCACGGAACGAGTAAAAGAGTACTTGTCGGTAACGAGATCGAACTAGGTATGGTTGATACCAATGATCGGATCTCGGACAAGTAAAATATCGCGAGACAAAGGGAATAGTTACGACGTTGATGGTTCACACGATCACGAGAGTCATCGTTGAATATATAGGAGTCATCACGGATCTCCAGATCCCACTGTTGATTATTGATCGGAGAGGTGTCTCGATCATGTCTATCTTATTCGCGAACCGTAGGGTGACACACTTAAGGTTCGATGACGCATTTGAGAGGATACGGAATATCGGAGAAAAGTTTGGACATCACCGAAATTGTTTCAGGGAATATTGAAATAGTCACCGGAATTGTTTCGGGGAATATTGAAATAGTTCAAGGTGGTATATGTTAATGTTTGATTAACAAATAGTTCAAGGGGGTAAGTGTTAATGTTTGTTAATAGGATTAACAAATATAAAAATAAATAAATGTAATTGTTTTATTTATTTATTAAAGAAAACCCTTGGAATTTTGAGTGGGAATTGATGAGAGAATGAGTGGGCTGAGCGGAGACTCCACCCACATGATGAGGGGAGAGGTGGAGTCACCTAAAATTCGTGGCTGCCTCCTCCTCCTATATAAAGAGGGTTGGACCTCCCTCTTGTGGTGACCCGGCATACCACTGCATGTTGTAGTACGCCAGTCGTTGATATAACACTCACAGAACACCGTTCCGCAAATATTACATCCCTCAGGGTGGTACAGCAGAAACATTGCGGGTCTGATTGACTTACACCAAATATATTACAAACACAGAGTACTGACAACAGAATGAGCTCACATGGAGGTCATCCATTATTGAAGTTAGAACGCTGACTGAAAGATAAACAGTTGATGACACGGGAACTCAACAGCCAATAAGAGAGTCTATGGCTGCTCGATTCAACCGTGATTAAGTAGTTATCTAGACTAGGCTAAACCTAGTCAGACTCCTCCCCGTTGGGGTCTGCTCCGTACTGGATGAGATAGTCCACTCCTTCTACTCCACCGGAGAGGTCCGGTTCTTCGTAGAAGATATCCTCCTGGCCTCCAATGATGTTGAAAGATGCTTCTTCTAGGTTCTCATAACCTAAGCAGGGGGTCAAACGGGATTGAATGAGTAACGAGCGTTACTCAGCAAGTTCCTGTAAGTACATAAGTAATGGATGCACTAACTACGGTCCTTGACTCTAAGGAGTCAAGACAGATGCAAGTTTTGTCAAATCTTTCTTCAAGAGATTGCTTTTAATAAAGAAAACTATGCCCGCCAGACCATCACAGGACTAGAACTTCATGGAGTTGCCTTTCCTGTAGCGTTCGCAGTTCCATCCCGGAACAAGGGGTAACATGCCACATCATTTTACACTCTGCAGAGGTGCGTTACTTTACCCATGGACGACCAAGACCATGTTGCACAACCAGGCGCGCGATCCTGTCCACTCCCACTCAGGTGTGGGGCCCGGTTGTTGGTCCAAGCCAAACTGTGCTTCTCCGCACAACGTATGCCCACCCATTTCTGCCAGCAGGTTGAACGCCTGATTCCACCCCTCACGATGGAGATCTACGCGCCCCTGGCAGACACTCATAGACCCCAGAGCCCGTGGGACGTAAGGGCTCCCACCCATGTGCATGTATTCCCGCAAGACCTACAGCGTACGTCTCTGGCAGTCCGTTGACATGCGAACGAGAAAAGTATCACGGCTGACTTACTCCCCCCATAGAAGATCCATGGTCAACGCGATATCTACGGCGCACCGAGTTCTGACGGCATTTGTTGTTAACTCCTAGGTAATACTTTCCCATGCAGATGGAACCTTCCTTTGACCTATTCATCTTACCATGGTTCCATCCGCCCACCAAACAGAACACTACCACTCGGGTAGTCATTCAATTAGTCATATTATTATAAAAATAGGATCATGCAATCTTTTTGGAGTAGGTGGTAATACGATAGGGTTTTGAAAATAGTTGTTATGACATAATTCAATGGACATGAGCAAGTGATGAACTTGCCTGGATATGGATAGGTAATGAAGTCTGAAGCTTGAGGTGGATCCTGATTTCCTTATTCTACAAAATTCCATCATTTTCCGGTAAAGACAATGTTTAAAGAAGCAAATGATGCTATTATGCATAATAATGAGATGTATGCAATTTTTGCAAGACTATATTAATTTTTGTTATAAAACTTATTTTTCTGGATCACCCAGTTTTTCATAATTAATGATCTTTGTTATAACTGAGATATTCTTGTTAATTTAATTACCTGGGTGAATACTTATTATTTTTCTTAAGAACAGGAATAATAACATAATTTTTGAAATGACTAACTATTGAGATTTAAATGGATATAACTATTAGTGGAATTATTTATTCTAACAAGTGTTATTATTTCTTCTCAAATAAACTCTCATTAGAGCTAGGATTATTTAGGTTTTATCATGTTTAATAAATAATTTAAATAAGAACTTGTACTGGTTTAATAGAATTTTTAATAAAGATTTGTATAATTTTATTTGTTATTTTTCCCAACTTTTTTATTAGGATTTATAAAATGACCTGTCTGCCCCTAGGGCTGACAGGTGGTCCCCTGGTTAGGGTTGGACCTAACCCTTGGTCTGGTTGGGCTGGACCAGACCAGCCCCCATACGCACCCGCCCCATGCCTTATCCCCTCCTTCACCGCGTGAGGCGACGCGGAAGGCGACGCAGAAGGCGACGCAGAAGGCGACGCGATCCATCGCCTCCGGCGATTTCCTCCTGCCTCCACCGTATGCCACCGCCGCCATGACCTAGCGCCTCCCTAACTCCTCCCTGCTCGCTTCCACGCCTTCCTCCTCGATCTGTTCCGCTTCCCGTGAGGCTCCCGTGGGGATCTTTGAACCCTAACCCTAGGGTTAGGTTTCTGGGTGCTTCTCCACCTCTTCGAAGGCCATGGCTCCACGTCGTGGTTGCTGGAGTTGAGGCGCTACTGCTGTGCTTCTGCGGCTACGTCTCCGGGGACGCCGCCGCCGGGACGGTCTACGAGCAACCGCGGCTCCGCCGCCGTGCTTCACTCTCCAACCGGATGTGGTCACCACGATGGTGACCATCTGTAAGTGGTTCCCTCTCTCACTGCCCTCTAATCTTCCTCTCCCTCTCACGGATTCCTTCTTTCTCCTTGCTCTGGAGTCAGCCATCGAGCTGATTCGTGCTGTGCCTCCCTGTGATGCATCATGTGCCCTAGTGTTCGATTAATAGCATTGGATGGTAACCAAATGCTTACTGGATATGTGCTGCATGAATTACTTGCTAGGCTCTGTGTTGGATGGGAATTTTATCATGCCCTAAATTATTCCTCTGATGGTTTATGCTGTGAGATGATTGTGGTGGTGAATCTGTTGCTGGTAGTGGTAAATTACCTTGGAATTGTTTCCAATTCCGCTTCTGTGTGCTGGTACCATTAAGATTGGCTCCAATTGATGGATTCCTGATACTGGTTGTTGGTTAACATTTCTTAATGCTAAGTATGAAATTTCTAGTGTGCTGTGGATGTGCTAGATACTTGATAGGTGTTACTCTGAATTTTCTTCAGAGAATATGCCCTCAATGTTGGTATCTGTTTATTGTTTTACTTTCATGCTTCCATTGGTTCTGGGGTATCAGATCCTTGGATCTGGTGCCCAGCAACCATGTGTGGTGTGTGTGTGTGGCACAACTAGTGCTTCTGGTTATTACTCTATCACACATCCAGTGCTATACACCTCTTTTTCTTAACTATTGGTATCAACTGATAAGAACAGAGCACTATTGATGATATCTTTTTCTTCTTTGGTATTAAAGAATTAAGAACAGATACTTTCACTTGTTTCTTTTGCCCCAAGCCAATGATGCATAGTCTGAGGCCCTTATTAAGCTAGGAACAGATACTTTGCTTGATAAATAATGCCCAGTGATGAGCTTAGCATAGCACTACTATGCCAATCTGAGGGTTCTAGCACCCCAACCTATCCTATGTGCAACTTAGCCAAAAATTTGGCTTAGATGGTACTCAGGAATTCACCTTGGTTATAGATCAAGTGGTTGGTGGATTTTGGTGCTTGTGGAATGCTTGATTTCCTCCTTGTGCTCCCTGGTACCTTGGCCTTGTTTGCTTGCTTGCAAGATTGCAAACAATTGCTCCAGTAACTACTGGCTTGCTTGATTGGATGTTATCCTTTCCTGGTGTTTTGTGCTTGAGCAGGAACTATGAGGTGTGACCTCATCCCCTACGGTTGATGGAGGTTTTATACTCCAGGTTTGGTTTCGACAGCACCAAAGTTGTGGTCTGAGTGTGCTGTGTGCTTATAAGTGACTAAGCTGCTTGCTGCTTCATGAGCAAGCAACGTACTGCCACCTAGTGTGGGGATATTTTCCAGTACCTGGTTGGTCTCATCCCTTGCCGCACTGGTTACTCACTGCCCTTATCCTTGCCTGGTGATTTAAATTTGATGTTGCCAGTTGTATTTCCAGGAACATGCCTATGATGCTGGTCTGAGGCAAATCTAAAGAACAGATACTACCTTATTTTCTTTAAACTCTATGATGACCCATCAGTGCATCTCACTGACATTCTGAGGGTACTAACCCCCCTAACACTTTGTATTTTTGTTTATTGTTTTTGTTTTGCAGGTTTGAAGAATTTGGAGTCAATGATCTAGTTCTAGGTTTAATTTTTGTATTAGCTAAATTGCAAAGCTATTGTAATTTTTATTTCTCTTTATCCTTTGTAACAAACTTTGTAATCTTTATTTTATTATCAATAAAGCATATATGTTTCCTTTTATTATTCTTGTTGATATTTTAGGAGTATTTCCTATTTAATATAGTAATTGAAATCAAATGATTTAAACTTAGGATATAAACTCATCCATTCAATTTGATTTAAATTTAATAAAAATTCAAACTCAAAATCAAATTGTTCTAAATTCAAATCATTCAAATAATTTAAACACTAATGTTTCAAATTCAAATAATACCCAGAGGTCATGTCAAAATTCCTCCTACTAACAGTAACAACTTCTATCAAGGCATCAGTTACTGCGTAGAACCTTATTCCCTCCGGGGTTTTATCTTTGCGAAAAAATTATTCAGGTTTTTCGAACACATGCATGCAGATGCACAAATTTATATTCTACCCCCCGTGAGTTCCTAAACGCTGGGACATTACAGTCTTCCCTCCTTACGAGAACTTCGTCCCGAAGTTGTAACAATAATACCTGAATAGCTCGGGGTAGTTCTGTCGTAGTTCCTCCTCCTTCTCCCAGGTAGCTTCACGTTCAGGATGATGTTTCCATTGTACCTTGCAGTACTTGATTGCTCTGTTTCGGAGTCTCTTCCAATCTTCGGCTAGAATCTTTTCTGGTTCCTCGACATATGTGAGGTCTGATTCCAATTCTAACTCCTCTTGATTAACCGAATCTTCCGGCTCCTTCAAACACTTTCTGAGTTGGGATACATGGAAAACATTATGAACTTGTTTTAACCGATCCGGTAGCTGTAGGGTATAAGCTACATTCCTGTTCTGAGCTAGGATCTTGTAAGGTCCTATATACCGCGGACTTAATTTTCCCTTAACATCGAACCTCATAAGCCCTTTCATTGGACTAACTCGGAGATATACCAAATCCCCGACTTCAGGTTCCCATGTTCTTCTCTTCTGATCTGCGTAACTCTTTTGACGACTTTGAGCTATTTTCAAACGATCTCTGATGATATCAAAAACTCGTTGTTGATCTTTGATGTAATCTGGTTCAAATTCAGACTTGTCTCCGGTCTCGAACCAACAAATCGGTGACCTACACTTTCGGCCATACAGTACTTCAAAGGGTGCTGCCTTAAGACTTCTTTGATAACTATTGTTGTATGAGAATTCTGCTAACGGTAAATGTTCATCCCATGATCCTCCAAAATCAAGGACACATGCCCGAAGCATGTCTTCAAGAATCTGATTAGTTCTTTCAGTTTGTCCTCCGGTCTGAGGATGATAAGCAGTACTGAAATCTAATTGAGATCCCAGAGCTTTATGTATCTTCTTCCAGAATTCTGAGGTGAACACGGATCCTCGATCTGAGACTATTCTCTTTGGAATACCATGTTTACTAACTATCTCTTTGACATAAACATTTACCAGCTTCTCAGCGTTATCCTTCTGGTTGACTGCTAGGAAATGTGCACTCTTCGTCAGCCTGTCAACAATGACCCATATCATGTCCTTTTGGGTTTTAGTCATTGGTAACCCTGTAATGAAATCCATACCAATTTCCTCCCACTTCCATTCAGGAATCTCCAAAGGTTGTAATGGTCCTGCCGGACTTTGATGTTCAGCCTTTACTCTTTGACATGTGTGACATTCAGAAACATACTTAGCAATCTCTCTTTTCATGTTGTTCCACCAAAATATATCTCTGAGATCCATATACATCTTGGTGCTTCCAGGATGAATAGAGTACGGTGTCTCATGTGCCTCCTAAAGTATCAATTTCTTGATCTCCGGAATGTCAGGTACACAAAGCCTTTTGTTGAACCATAACGAACCATGTTCTCCTAGGTGGAATTCGGAAGGTCTTCCTTCCCCAATTCTTTGGATTTCTTCTTTTATGAATGGATCTTCGTCTTGCCGCCGAATTATTTCATTCTTGAGATCACTTATTCTTTCTTCCATGACCTGCATGGTATACAAGCCTCCCAAATATTGTACCTCTAGTACCTCAATCTCTGCTTGTTCAATTTCTCGTTGCAACTCTTTTGGTAACTCATATTGAATTGGTTGACTGTCCGTACTCTTCCGACTTAAAGCATCAGCTACCACATTGGCTTTCCCTGGTGTATAATTGATAGTAAGATCGTAGTCTTTGATCAATTCTAACCATCTCCTTTGCCTCATATTTAACTCTTTCTGGGTGAAGAAATATTTGAGACTCTTATGGTCTGTGTAAAGCTCACACTTCGATCCATAGAGAAATGACCTCCATCTCTTCAAAGCAAATACTACCGCTGCCAATTCTAAATCATGCGTTGGGGTAATTAACTTCATGTGGTTTGAGCTGTCTTGAACCATAAGCTATTACCTTACGATCTTGCATGAGCACACATCCCAATCCATTCTTGGATGCATCACAAAAAACGGTGTAATCTTTGCCCGGTTCTGGTACTGCTAAGATTGGAGCTGTTGTTAGTCGTTTCTTTAACTCTTGGAAACTGGCTTCACACTTATCTGTCCATATGAAAGGAGTATTCTTCCTTAACAAATTGGTCATTGGCCCAGCTATTTTAGAGAATCCTTCAATGAATCTTCTGTAATACCCGGCCATTCCAAGGAATCCGCGAACTTCCTTCACAGTGGTTGGTGCCTTCCAGTCTAAGACTGACTGTACTTTGTCAGGATTTACTGCAATACCTTCTTTGCTGATAACATGTCCAAGAAATTCCACTTGGTCTAACCAGAACTCACACTTGCTGAATTTTGCATAGAGTTGATGTTCCCTCAGAACTTGTAACGCTATTCTTAAATGCTTGGCATGATCTTCTTTGTTCTTTGAATATATCAAGATATCATCGATGAACACAATCACGAACTTATCCAAGTATGGCATGAAGATCTTGTTCATCAAATTCATGAAAATAGCGGGTGCATTGGTCAGTCCAAAAGGAACAACCAAATATTCATGATGTCCGTACCTTGAATCAAAGGATGTTTTGGGTACATCTTCAGGTTTAATCTTGATCTGATGGTACCCTGATCTGAGATCAATCTTGGAGAACACTCCAGCTCCGTAAACTTGATCAAATAGATCTTGTATTCTTGGTAATGGATACTTGTTCTTGATAGTGACATTGTTCAGGTTTCTAAAATCACCACACATTCTTCTGCCTCCATTTCTCTTGTCCACGAATATCACGGGTGATCCCCATGGTGAAACACTTTCTCTGATGAATCCCTTACTTTCCAGCTCATCTAACTGTTCCTTAAGTTCTTTTAACTCCTTAGGACCCATCTTGTATGGTGCCTGAGCAATGGGTGATGTACCTGGTATCAAGTCAATGGTAAACTCTATCTCCCTATCTGGTGGCATTCCCGGCAATTCTGCTGGAAAAACATCTGGAAATTCATTGACTACTGGGATATCTTCTAATTTAGCTTCATTGAGTGAGTTGAGTTGGAGTTCTGCCTCTACATGAGTATGTTTATCTGCTTGATAAGTGACTCTTCCTCCTCCAGGTCTCCTAAGAGAAACTGTCTTCTCCTCACAATCAATCAAAGCTCCATTCTCCGTCATCCAGTCCATTCCAAGAAAAGCATCAATGTTCTTCAAAGGAATAACAAATAGGTCCGCGTAGTATGTGCAACCACAGATCATGATGACTTGATCTGGCCTAGCACGCGTAACTACGAGCGTACCTCCCGCCGTCATAACGGTAAGAGGACATTCTAAACGTGAACACCTTACCCCATATTTATCCACAAAATAACTAGAGATGAATGATGTGGTGGCACCGGTGTCAAATAAAACTTTGCCATATTGGGTAAGAAGACTGAGCGTACCTAGTACGGCGGTATCTGAGTTGTCAGCCTCCTCCAGAGATGTGCAGTTCAGTTTCCCGAAGGTTCTAGCTCTTTTGCCATTATTGTTCTTCCCGCTGCTACCACTTCCCGTAGAGAATCCGCTGGCTCCTCCAGGCTTTGCTCCACCCTTGTTGAACCCTCCTCCGTTTGTCTTGTTAGGACACTCTATCTTATAGTGTCCCTCTTTTCCACAACCAAAGCAAACAACCCTGGGCTTTTTGCACTCGCTCTTGATATGTCCCGGAAGTCCACAACCATGACAGATTATCTGATTTCTGGGGTTGAATGGTCCACGATTGGGCGGGGCTCCTCCCGTCCTTATTCTGGGTTTGAAGCTCAAGTTTGTAGTAGGTTTACTGGGTTGGAACTTCTTGGGCTCAAACTTGGCCTTCTTCTGTCGGTTCAACTGAACCAACTTGTAGTCATTCTCCCAAGTGACTGCAGAGTTCATCAGCTCTTGGAAGTTAGCCGGTTTGGAAGTCCTTAATTGCATGGCTGCATAAGGATCCATCCCTCTCAAGAATCTCTTGATTCTCTTTTTATCTGTATCCACTTCATCAGCAGCATAACGAGACAGTCTGCTGAATTCATTGACGTACCATATCATCTGGTGCGTCCCCTGCTGAAGATCCTCAAATTGTCTCCTCATAATTTCCATGACGCTGTCAGGGACATGATATTCCCTGAATTTCTCCTTAAACTCATTCCATGTAAATTCCCTTCCTGGTGGCTTCATAATGATTTGATTATCCCACCATGCTGCTGCAGGACCATTTAGAAGGTGTGTAGCGAAGCGCACCTTCTCTTCATCACTGGCCTTGATGGCCTTCAGATTCCTTTCTGTGTCAACCAACCAGTCTTCGGCTTCCAAGGGATCCTTGGCCGTGGCAAATGGTGCTGGCTTGGTCTTAAGGAAATCCGACAGTGTGAGAGTCCTAGATTCCGCTGCTCGCCCAGGTCCCACCTGGTTAAGCATTTCCTGCATGAACTTGTTTTGGTTCTCCTGTACAAATCGCATGTACTCCATGAAATTCTGCTCCGCCAGTGGCCTGAGTGGTGGTGGTGGTGGCAACTCGGATCTTGCAGCATCCTCATCAGCTTTAGCCTTGTTCTCTCTCTCCTGACGCTGAGCGTCAGCCACACTGGGCTCGCCACTCTCCATAACCCCTTAGTCCTGCAATGTGAAGCGAAAAAAACTCATAATTACATCATGCTCATGCTTTCTGAGCCTCACTTCACATGCAACACTAATCACACAAGAGAAACAAAATCCAAATCCAGATACAAACAACATACTACACATATAATACATGTACTTATAAGTTGATACAAGCCTTCACCGCAGTGAATACTTAGAGTACAACCGTAAGAAACACCATTGGGTCACTTAAACATTCCGACCCTTATTTAAGTACACGGCTCGAAATTCCAAACTACTATGTAATTCGAGCCCTTACATCCTCTCCTTGAACGTCATTGTACTACTCGGAGTACATACCAGGAGTCCACCCGGTGTAACGTGGAGTCCTGCGCATCGCCTCCGGATAGTATGGCCTCCCGGTTGGCACGTAATCCGTGTCAGATGTATCCATAGACTGGTTATCGCTCAAAGAGAGCCAGTCATTATCCAGATAGTTGTCAAGATAGGACACGAACTCATTGGTACTAGTGTACTGCGAAGCTTCACCTTCTGCAAAACAGGTGGTACTCGTGCAGTGGCTGTGATCAAACGGTTCCTCCTGCATCGGTTGGACTTCATCCGGCTCCTCCTCGTCAGATGAGATATTTATGGCGACTATCTCCGCCTCCTCGGCTGCCACTATCTCCACACTATCCTGCTCCTCCTCCTCTGACATGTTGTCACAAGGAATCGGATGCTGGCTGGTACCAGGATACCAGTCATACCTCCAGCCATCAGAATTCTCAATAAAAGAATCTGAGTCTGGGACCCCACCAAAAGTATTTGGTTTAATATCCCTGGGTGTATCCGATATATCGAACGGATCATATGGCTCTGGCTCACTAGGTGGTATAACAGGGTAGTGAATGTGTTCGGGTGTGGTAGAATACCTGGACGGTCTGTCATACTGGGATTTCCTAGCTGCCTCAGGTCCTGGGGTATAATAAGGTTCACTGCTCTCCTGAGCCTTCTGTTTCCCCTTCTGCTCATGACTAGACGGCTTGGTTAAATCCTTCAACATCCCATCCTTGTCATCAACGATGACCTGATGTGTTTTATAGAAGGATCCCACCAATTTCCTGTAACGATCTAAAAGACTTGTGGCTAGCTTAGGCTTGGTTTTAATTAACACAGAATGATCAAGCGCCAACTCTGTGCTTAAGTGGTCGTGTGGAATAGCTGTGAGACTAGTGCCTGATAACTGGTTAGCCTTAAACTCTCGGATGGTAGCTAAGGCTTCCACTAAGGCCTGCTGGTAGGCTGCCATCTGATTCCTACCTTCACCACTGGGTGTGGTCACATGTGGGGTTAACTCTCTAGGTATTAAAATTAATACCCTATACTTCAAGACTACTTCCCCATCTTTAAATGTATAAGTGTTGACTTTAATGTTGGTGTCGCATCCGAACGCTCGAAGCAAGGCTCGCAGTTGCTCGGTCATCTCCCCATGGTATTGATCCAGCCTCTCATGTTTTACCCACTCCGTTCTTCCGGAACCTCCGCCGTTCATGATCACTGATCACAAATAACATAAATATTATGATTAGATCCTCATAAAGATTCAACATACTGGAAATATAACCAGTGTATTCTCAAGTGAATACCTATCATACTTCCAGTGAATTCTTTATTGGTACGTTCTAAAACCCGACAGGGTATATCCCTTTACTAGGTTTCCAACCTAAGGTCAAAGCAATTGCTCTGATACCAGCTGTGGTGACCCGGCATACCACTGCATGTTGTAGTACGCCAGTCGTTGATATAACACTCACAGAACACCGTTCCGCAAATATTACATCCCTCAGGGTGGTACAGTAGAAACATTGCGGGTCTGATTGACTTACACCAAATATATTACAAACACAGAGTACTGACAACAGAATGAGCTCACATGGAGGTCATCCATTATTGAAGTTAGAACGCTGACTGAAAGATAAACAGTTGATGACACGGGAACTCAACAGCCAATAAGAGAGTCTATGGCTGCTCGATTCAACCGTGATTAAGTAGTTATCTAGACTAGGCTAAACCTAGTCAGACTCCTCCCCGTTGGGGTCTGCTCCGTACTGGATGAGATAGTCCACTCCTTCTACTCCACCGGAGAGGTCCGGTTCTTCGTAGAAGATATCCTCCTGGCCTCCAATGATGTTGAAAGATGCTTCTTCTAGGTTCTCATAACCTAAGCAGGGGGTCAAACGGGATTGAATGAGTAACGAGCGTTACTCAGCAAGTTCCTATAAGTACAGAAGTAATGGATGCACTAACTACGGTCCTTGACTCTAAGGAGTCAACACAGATGCAAGTTTTGTCAAATCTTTCTTCAAGAGATTGCTTTTAATAAAGAAAACTATGCCCGCCAGACCATCACAGGACTAGAACTTCATGGAGTTGCCTTTCCTGTAGCGTTCGCAGTTCCATCCCGGAACAAGGGGTAACATGCCACATCATTTTACACTCTGCAGAGGTGCGTTACTTTACCCATGGACGACCAAGACCATGTTGCACAACCAGGCGCGCGATCCTGTCCACTCCCACTCAGGTGTGGGGCCCGGTTGTTGGTCCAAGCCAAACCGTGCTTCTCCGCACAACGCATGCCCACCCATTTCTGCCAGCAGGTTGAACGCCTGATTCCACCCCTCACGATGGAGATCTACGCGCCCCTGGCAGACACTCATAGACCCCAGAGCCCGTGGGACGTAAGGGCTCCCACCCATGTGCATGTAGTCCCGCAAGACCTACATCGTACGTCTCTGGCAGTCCGTTGACATGCGAACGAGAAAAGTATCACGGCTGACTTACTCCCCCCATAGAAGATCCATGGTCAACGCGATATCTACGGCGCACCGAGTTCTGACGGCATTTGTTGTTAACTCCTAGGTAATACTTTCCCATGCAGATGGAACCTTCCTTTGACCTATTCATCTTACCATGGTTCCATCCGCCCACCAAACAGAACACTACCACTCGGGTAGTCATTCAATTAGTCATACTATTATAAAAATAGGATCATGCAATCTTTTTGGAGTAGGTGGTAATACGATAGGGTTTTGAAAATAGTTGTTATGACATAATTCAATGGACATGAGCAAGTGATGAACTTGCCTGGATATGGATAGGTAATGAAGTCTGAAGCTTGAGGTGGATCCTGATTTCCTTGTTCTACAAAATTCCATCATTGTCCGGTAAAGACAATGTTTAAAGAAGCAAATGATGCTATTATGCATAATAATGAGATGTATGCAATTTTTGCAAGACTATATTAATTTTTGTTATAAAACTTATTTTTCTGGATCACCCAGTTTTTCATAATTAATGATCTTTGTTATAACTGAGATATTCTTGTTAATTTAATTACCTGGGTGAATACTTATTATTTTTCTTAAGAACAGGAATAATAACATAATTTTTGAAATGACTAACTATTGAGATTTAAATGGATATAACTATTAGTGGAATTATTTATTCTAACAAGTGTTATTATTTCTTCTCAAATAAACTCTCATTAGAGCTAGGATTATTTAGGTTTTATCATGTTTAATAAATAATTTAAATAAGAACTTGTACTGGTTTAATAGAATTTTTAATAAAGATTTGTATAATTTTATTTGTTATTTTTCCCAACTTTTTTATTAGGATTTATAAAATGACCTGTCTGCCCCTAGGGCTGACAGGTGGTCCCCTGGTTAGGGTTGGACCTAACCCTTGGTCTGGTTGGGCTGGACCAGACCAGCCCCCATACGCACCCGCCCCATGCCTTATCCCCTCCTTCACCGCGTGAGGCGACGCGGAAGGCGACGCAGAAGGCGACGCGATCCATCGCCTCCGGCGATTTCCTCCTGCCTCCACCGTATGCCACCGCCGCCATGACCTAGCGCCTCCCTAACTCCTCCCTGCTCGCTTCCACGCCTTCCTCCTCGATCTGTTCCGCTCCCCGTGAGGCTCCCGTGGGGATCTTTGAACCCTAACCCTAGGGTTAGGTTTCTGGGTGCTTCTCCACCTCTTCGGTGGCCATGGCTCCACGTCGTGGTTGCTGGAGTTGAGGCGCTGCTGCTGTGCTTCTGCGGCTACGTCTCCGGGGACGCCGCCGCCGGGACGGTCTACGGGCAACCGCGGCTCCGCCGCCGTGCTTCACTCTCCAACCGGATGTGGTCACCACGATGGTGACCATCTGTAAGTGGTTCCCTCTCTCACTGCCCTCTAATCTTCCTCTCCCTCTCACGGATTCCTTCTTTCTCCTTGCTCTGGAGTCAGCCATCGAGCTGATTCGTGCTGTGCCTCCCTGTGATGCATCCTGTGCCCTAGTGTTCGATTAATAGCATTGGATGGTAACCAAATGCTTACTGGATATGTGCTGCATGAATTACTTGCTAGGCTCTGTGTTGGATGGGAATTTTATCATGCCCTAAATTATTCCTCTGATGGTTTATGCTGTGAGATGATTGTGGTGGTGAATCTGTTGCTGGTAGTGGTAAATTACCTTGGAATTGTTTCCAATTCCGCTTCTGTGTGCTGGTACCATTAAGATTGGCTCCAATTGATGGATTCCTGATACTGGTTGTTGGTTAACATTTCTTAATGCTAAGTATGAAATTTCTAGTGTGCTGTGGATGTGCTAGATACTTGAGAGGTGTTACTCTGAATTTTCTTCAGAGAATATGCCCTCAATGTTGGTATCTGTTTATTGTTTTACTTTCATGCTTCCATTGGTTCTGGGGTATCAGATCCTTGGATCTGGTGCCCAGCAACCATGTGTGGTGTGTGTGTGTGTGGCACAACTAGTGCTTCTGGTTATTACTCTGTCACACATCCAGTGCTATACACCTCTCTGTCTTAACTATTGGTATCAACTGATAAGAACAGAGCACTATTGATGATATCTTTTTCTTCTTTGGTATTAAAGAATTAAGAACATATACTTTCACTTGTTTCTTTTGCCCCAAGCCAATGATGCATAGTCTGAGGCCCTTATTAAGCTAGGAACAGATACTTTGCTTGATAAATAATGCCCAGTGATGAGCTTAGCATAGCACTACTATGCCAATCTGAGGGTTCTAGCACCCCAACCTATCCTATGTGCAACTTAGCCAAAAATTTGGCTTAGATGGTACTCAGGAATTCACCTTGGTTATAGATCAAGTGGTTAGTGGATTTTGGTGCTTGTGGAATGCTTGATTTCCTCCTTGTGCTCCCTGGTACCTTGGCCTTGTTTGCTTGCTTGCAAGATTGCAAACAATTGCTCCAGTAACTACTGGCTTGCTTGATTGGATGTTATCATTTCCTGGTGTTTTGTGCTTGAGCAGGAACTATGAGGTGTGACCTCATCCCCTACGGTGATGGAGGTTTTATACTCCAGGTTTGGTTTCGACAGCACCAAAGTTGTGGTCTGAGTGTGCTGTGTGCTTATAAGTGACTAAGCTGCTTGCTGCTTCATGAGCAAGCAACGTACTGCCACCTAGTGTGGGGATATTTTCCAGTACCTGGTTGGTCTCATCCCTTGCCGCACTGGTTACTCACTGCCCTTATCCTTGCCTGGTGATTTAAATTTGATGTTGCCAGTTGTATTTCCAGGAACATGCCTATGATGCTGGTCTGAGGCAAATCTAAAGAACAGATACTACCTTATTTTCTTTAAACTCTATGATGACCCATCAGTGCATCTCACTGACATTCTGAGGGTACTAACCCCCCTAACACTTTGTATTTTTGTTTATTGTTTTTGTTTTGCAGGTTTGAAGAATTTGGAGTCAATGATCTAGTTCTAGGTTTAATTTTTGTATTAGCTAAATTGCAAAGCTATTGTAATTTTTATTTCTCTTTATCCTTTGTAACAAACTTTGTAATCTTTATTTTATTATCAATAAAGCATATATGTTTCCTTTTATTATTCTTGTTGATATTTTAGGAGTATTTCCTATTTAATATAGTAATTGAAATCAAATGATTTAAACTTAGGATATAAACTCATCCATTCAATTTGATTTAAATTTAATAAAAATTCAAACTCAAAATCAAATTGTTCTAAATTCAAATCATTCAAATAATTTAAACACTAATGTTTCAAATTCAAATAATACCCAGAGGTCATGTCAAAATTCCTCCTACTAACAGTAACAACTTCTATCAAGGCATCAGTTACTGCGTAGAACCTTATTCCCTCCGGGGTTTTATCTTTGCGAAAAAATTATTCAGGTTTTTCGAACACATGCATGCAGATGCAAAAATTTATATTCTACCCCCCGTGAGTTCCTAAACGCTGGGACATTACACCTCTCCCCACACAATTGGTGTCATCTCCACCTCTCTCCACCCGCTGCTCCATTCCATGGTCTCCGGCTTGGCGAAGCACTGACCGTGGGATTCTTCACCACCACCACGCCATCGTGCTGCTGGAGTTCCGAGGGATCCTCTACTTCCACTTCCCCGCTGGATCGAGGGAACGGAGTTCGTCATCAACCGTACGTGTGACCGATCACGGATGCACCTCCGGATTGCGGTGCACATCTCTTCTCGCTCTCGGGATCGGTGTGATTATGACTACGCCAACAACGAGATTTGATCTCATAACGCTTTGTGTCTTTGAGGGTATGTTCTTCTTAAGACCCTCTATATGCCCGTTGCTTTCATCTCCTAGATTAGATCTTGGCCTTTCGGGTGTCTCTCGCGTAGGAACTTTTTGTTTTCTATGCAACGAACCCTTCACCAGCACCACCGTCAGTGGCATCAACCTTCCTGAGATCCTCTTCCTCCTACTGGATTGATAACCTTGGTTCTTAACTGAGGGAAATTCTTGCCGTTTGCTCATCACACCCTCCTCTTGGGGTTTCCAACACACTATCAATGAGCATCAGAGAATCAACATAAAAGTAAAAGAAAGGCCCTTCGTAGAGGGAAGCATGGATCACTCATGTGCTAGAGCTTTTATTTTATTAAACAGAAGTATTGAAAACATTTTTAGAGAGGTGTATGCTAGTGTCAACGAATGGTAAACAGAAAATACAGTACGTCATAAGCCAACTAGACTTCACAAGAGCGGCTCCCATATGAGGGACGCATCTGGGTAGAAGGTCATCCCTCTTTCTCTTTTGTTTACACAATTATGCTCTGACTGATAAACCAGGGGCAAAAATAGTGAAGAGAATTTGTTTGTATTAATTTGGGGATGGGCACCCCGCTGTCAGCTCTTCTATCAATTGGATAAGCGGATGAAGCCACCAGTCCAGTGTGTGAAAGTCCAATCAACAAGTGAGATAAAGATTCTCTATTTATGTCCTCATGAGCAAAAAACAAGAACACAACACAGGAGTAATTTTGAAAGTTTTAAAGGTAGCACATGAGCAATTTACTTGGAGTGGTAGTTAGGAGTTGGATGCACGAGTAGAGCTCATACTCAGTACAGGTGGAGGCTAGCAAAAGACTGGGAGCGACAAATCAAGAGAGCAATAATGGCCATAATAATGCATAACGACATAAACATCATTAATCAAAGCATAAGTGGTAACACAAGTTCAAAAACTAAATGATCATGGAGGCTATAAGTAACTAGTTCATAGTCATAAACATGGTGCGAGCATGCGCCAAGTCAACCAAATAAAACATTCAAAGGAGAATACCACAAAATTATGCTTCAATATGACAAGAACAACTCATGATTCTTTCAATGGAACTTTAAACACTCTCAGCTATTCGAGAATAATCATGCTACTCAATAACCACAAGGATTTAGAACTAAAATAACATCTAGCATGACATGAAAAATTCTAGCCACAGTCTATACAAGCTTCTACTTGCACCGTTAAAAATTCTACTTCAAGCAGTAGTTTCTTTTCCTAACAAGCACCATACAAAACATGCTTTAACAAAAATTCTTTACATGCTACATCAGGCAAACATGATAGTACTCACATAACACTACTAAAGCTAACAGCCCTGAATAAGAGATGCACTGAAAACAAGAGCTAAACAGGAATTTTTGCTGTAACTAGAAGAAAAACTAAGAATACTAGCATAGCAAGTATTCAAGTGAAAAAGCGGAGTGTGTCTCTCTCCAAAACAAGGATTCTGGGTCCAATGATATTATTACAGCAAGGTAAACAAAGAAAAATAAAATAAAATAAAAGAAAAACAAACAGACGCTCCAAGAAAACTTCATATGATGCGACCGAATAAAAATATAGCCTCACGAGAAGTGACTGATAGATAGTTGATGAAGAAGGGGATGCCTTGGGCATCCTCAAGCTTAGATGCTTGAGTATTCTAAAAATATGCTGGGATAAACCACGGGGGCATTCCCAAGCTTTGACCTTGCACTCTTCTTGATCACATATATCACCTCTTCTCTTGAACCTTGAAAACTTCCTTCACACCATACTCAAACAGTAATTCGCATTAGAGGGTTAGTGAACAATTAAAAATCCATTGTTTCGGTATGGAACAAGTGTTATTCATATTTTTAAACATTAGTTACAGCCACTGATGTTTCGTGAAGCAAAGAAATCCACTTGACATCGTAAAAGAGCAAATGCAAGAAAAATGGCAGAATCTGTCAAAACCAGAACAGTCTGTAAAGACGAATTTTTTCGAGGCACTTGCGTTGCTCAGATCGAAAAACTTAAAGAACGAAAAAGTTGCAGAAATTAGCTGACGGATAAGCACAAATAATTTCAGGTAATTCTTATCTTTCTGTGAATTATACGATTTTTTATGATGGACAGAAGAAATGTGTTTTCTGCGCAGAAATCCGAAATCAACTCCAACTCTCGTCGGAAACTTTCATGGATGAGGTCAAGGAATCCATCATTTTGGCATCCATGGATGAGGTCAAGGACTCTTTCAAATCCTCGAGATCATCCATAGTGACTTGTTCCACGGATTCGGTGCCTTCTCTTTCATTGGCCATACTAAAACTCTTAGGCGGTTAAGCCCAAAATAAGAGTTGAGGCTCTGATACCAATTGAACAGATAGAATGGGCACCTAGAGGGGGGTGAATAGGTGCTACGACCAATTTTAATTTCTTTTCAATTTAGGCTTGACACAAAGGTAAATTATCTAGATTATGCAACTAAGGTGAATTTACCTATATGAAAAGAACAACAATAAACACAATACAAGCACAACGTAAATGAGAGAGAACAAGGTAACCAATATCGAAAGCACGCAGAGACAAGGATGTATTCCCGAGTTCCTTCTTGTTAGGGGAGTACTTCTCGTTGGAGGGGTGTGATTTTCGCCACAAAGGCATACTCAACGCCACAAAGGTCTCACCCTATTCTCCGATGAACCTCGCCACAAGGCCTAATTCACCTTCCACTATTCATCCCCTTCGAGGCAGAAATTGGTCCCTTTACAAACGAGCTTGAGGCACACACCCACAACTGAATTGGGGCCTCCCAGGAAGCACCAACAATCAACAAGTGTAGCAATGGGATCTAGGTTTTCCACAAGGAAACCCTAGACAAGGTTCCCTCAAGTGAATAAGGGGGAAATGAAGAACGGGTTGGTGAAGATGGGCCTTCTCCTTCAAACCTCCAAGAATCAATGAGTTTGGGTGGAGGAATTGGGAGATCTAGGTTGGTGGGCGAGCTCAATCAATAGGGTATTTAATTCTGGACGAGATGGCTCTTTTGAGAAGAAGGAGTCTTCTATTTATAGGTCCACTCCAAAACTAGCTGTTTTCCTGCAGCTCATGAGCAATCCGGAATCAATCCGGCCATCCGGAATATTCCAGAGCATTCCGGATGACAACAGAGGATTTCACAGTCATTCTAGAATGAATCCCGAATGAACCTGGATGCTAACAGAGTTTTCCGCGGCAAATCCGGAATCATTCCGGAAATTTTGGAATGAATCTGGATGCCAACAGAAACCTCTTCCTGCTGGAAAAAAGCAGGCCACGATATTTTTTCCTTCACCGAAATTGTCACAGCTTTGTGCTGGAAATAGGTGTACCTTGATACAGGCAGGACACATTAAGATTTTACTTATGTTGTTAACAAACACAAGAACCAAAGGGATTAAGAAATAGTCTTTCAAACTCTATAATGATGTCTTGGACATGCTAGGTTCTTAGCCTCTTCTTTGGTCTATACTTAAGGACCAAGACAAAAAAAGGCATATTCTTACCTAACATAATAATACATGGTGCTAACATAAAACATATTAATCCCATGTTTTCCATAGTATCTGCGCTATCGCTATTCTTTCCTTGGCACTCTTGTGTGACTAGTACTTGGTAAAATAGCATATATTGCTTGTTGTATATATGCATGGCTACCATGTACACATGGTACCGTCTTGAGAATTACATCGCTAGAAGAGGCAACATCGACAACCTTGAGGTAAGAGTTGAGACTAGATGATGGAGGCAGACATTTCCACGGTCTCTTGTGTTTCCAGTGTTGACCCGGTACGAGTAATTTTTCAGCTAAAAATTGATCGCATTTACAAAAATTCTATGTTCGTGATTATAAAGGTCCACATATATGGTGGTCTTGTTTTTTTTGTTTGATTTTTAGTCTTTGTATCTTTTTCTTATTGCTCGTCATGTAATTTTTAATATATATAATTTTATAGGCTACTAACAGGTTCTACGGTTCCTTCGGAGGGAGAAAAAGGGAAAAAGTCATGGAGGAAGGAAAGAACAAGAAGAAGCTATATTGAGATGGAGCACAAGGATAACTAGAATGATTCGATGCATCTTCCAAACCCAATAGCCAGTTTAGTCTACCTATAGTGATAGGCACATGCTTATGTCGGATTCTCTTTCTTCTACTATGTGAATGTGGCAAAAGATTCCAAAGGCATTTGGAGCATTATTTCAGATTCTTCATATTAAATAAAAACCATAGTTTGTGGATTCATCGCACATATGCGCAACTGCTAGGAAAAAAAGGTTACGACCACAAACTCCCCATCCAGGACATGTTTCCCCCTACCCGACCTATAAATTCTATATTTGAGGCCTTCCCTCATTATGAGTAGTGGTGTCCTGCATGAGATACGAAAATCTCAACTGCTTCTAGGCTTCTGTGGCAAGTTTCATGTTGTACTTATTTATACTAAACCTCTTTACTTGTTAGCGACTCATGTTCTCAACATACACTCTTGATAAATATATTTTCTACCTACCAAAATTAGCCATAAAGAAACATTACTAAAATTTAAGGTATTTTTTTCTTGGTATGCTATTCTAATGTCTATCAACATAAACACGTTTGCAAATACGATCCGTAAGGAAAATAGTTTTATTTGTTTGATTTTTAAGAACAAGCTCCTTGGTATACCTTTGGTTGAATCCAAATTCTCGTGTACCAAAGAAACATAAAAAAAATACATAAGCGCATGCTCTCATTTATTAATCAGTGCTAACTAGATGCATGTTAGTTATATGTATGTTGCCATGTATGAAGATATGTTGCCCTAAAGTTGTGAAGAGTATATTATAATAAATATCCTAGGAGATATTTTAGGGTAGATGATTCTCTTAATTAGGTTAAAATAAGTAGAAAATTCTAGACTATGTACATTGTCTAATATTTGCTTGTACTCGAAATGTTTCCGTTGCGGTCTTAAAATGATTATATATTCTGTTCATCCGGGCTTTAGAAGGCTCATTTTTATTATATTAATTCAAACTTGTTTAAGTTAAAAAAAGTTTATCGAGAAAAATACTAACTTTTAAAACTTAATATAAACACAACATGAAAATATATCTCATAGCAGATCTAGTGGTATTGCTTTGTTGTTGATGGTGATATTTTTTCTGATAAATTGGATTCAAACTAAACAAGTTTGACATAAACAAGTTTATTATGAATATAAGGACATAAGCACCGTTATTTTCTCATTAGTGTAGTCAACACATCATCCCTTTTACATGTTTATCTCACTCGAGAGAAGAGAAAGAAAGGTTGGAACCCACTATCGAACACATACTACCTCTTTGAGATTTACATATAAATTTGGCTAGGATATACATATAAATCGGATAGCATATAGTTACGTAAATAAAACAATAACATGCAAACAATAACATCATATAAATAATATGCATAGTCTGATCATAACATCACAATTCATATATCCCAACAAACACAACAACTAGTAATAATTACATGATGTAAGATAGATTATGGGACCTTGTATTGAAAAACATGGAGAAGAGATGACCATCTAGCTACTGTTAGGGACCCGCGTTTTAAGAATAAACTACTCACGCATCATCATTGAGGCGACCATGGTGGTCTAGATGCCCCCCGGCAATGATTTCCCCTCCGACAGTGTGCCCGAACAGGACTTCAAAACCCCTCGAAATAGAGTTTCCACAACAACGGCGGGTCCATATAAAAACTGGGAAAATAACTCCTGCCTCTCGGTTTTAGGTCACAAGGGTATATATGGGAAAAGAAGCGCCATAGTGGGTGGGTGCCCCCCTCCCCGGCACCTTGTTAGTCTCGGAAAGTTAGAATTTGTGAAATTGTCTGCGATTTTCTGAGCAACCTGGTTTTTCGTGTTTTCCGCTATGCACAAACAATAAAAATAGAAACCAACACTTGGCACTAGGTTAATAGGTTAGTCTAGAAATATGCTATAAAATGATATTAAATCATAATAGAAACATGTAAGAATGGTATAAAAATAACATGAAATAACCAAAAATTATTGACATGTTTTGAACGTATCGGGCCAACTTTGGCAACGTTCGCGACAACCACCTCGTCAGCGACATCCAGGTTTTCAGAAGTGGTTTAGCGCAAAAAATTGTGAAATTTACCGAGGATAGAAATTTGAACATCTCACTAGATTTTGCACGTCAGGTTGATTCTAATGTAAACATGTCCTTGTTTGTAAATTACATGACTATAGGTTAGGATCATCAACACAACGGTGTGCTGATTTACGAGCACAAGCTAAGCACGCGTAAGACCAAATTTCATAGGTTGCATTAGCCTTTCGACATTGGCAAATGCAATGTTGATTACTTATTTTGTTTCTTCAGCTCAAAGAAAGTTGGAATGTTATGCCCGACCAAGCTAAGGCAATCTAGTTTGTTTCTTGCAAGCATACACGACACAGATCGTGGTTTCACACTACAACTCTGCTTGACAATGTGGATGAGCAAGAGATGCGCTTGCGATAACGTTTTACATACCAATTTTTGTGATTCTCTCCTACATAAGGCAATGTTCCTCTTTCAACTCCTTTTCATGGTGCTCCCGCTTCTTCATAAATTACGTTCATCTGACATGAGACGCATCACATGCGGCCGCGTTAGCCGTGCTTCCTGGTTGTGTGTCTTTGCACGAGGTGCAGTGTACTCCAGCCTCCCCATTCAGGTCAGGGCGGCCTGAGCGGTGAACGTTGATACGTCATAAACGTATCCTTAATTTCTGATGTTCCATGTTGTTTTCATGTTGTTTCCCACATGTTTTTCTTACACTTTATGTCATTTTTATCGATTTCCCGGGACTAACCTATTGACAAGATGACACAGAGCCAGTTCCTGTTTTCTGTTGTTTTTAGTTTCAGAAAAGTGGTTCTGGAAATATTCTCGGAATTGGACGATTCGAAAGCCAGAAGGCTTAAAAGTCCCGGAAGCTTCCAGAAATCCCAAAGAGCCCCGGAGGGGGGCCACAGGGTGGCCACATCATGGAGTGGCGCGGGTCCCCCCCGGTCGCGCCACCTAGGGGTGTGGACCCCTGGCCACCTCCCAGTATCGCCCTTTCTCCCATATATACTCCCTGGGGCATAAACCCTAGAAGAATTGACCTTTTCCACAAAATACATCCGTAGCTCCACCGCCGCCACCGACAAGTTTCGGAGGACAGATCTCCGTTCTGGCCCTGCCGGGACGGGGAAGTGCCCCCGGAACCCATCTCTATCGACTCCACCGCCATCTCCATCGCTGTTGCTGTCTCTGACGAAGGGATGGATCCTAGGCCTGTCGGGTGAGCCTACCCGGTCTCAGGCCCAAGACCCAAGCTCCAAAGGAGGCACCATGGATTGTTCTAGAAGGCCCAATCAAATCCCACCCGCAAAGCCTTGCGGGTTAGAAAAGGAAACCTGTAACCGACTTAGGGTTAGGGTTTGTATCCCCCCCCCCGGGCACGGTTTGGGACCTGGCTATCTATATAAAGCCAGGAGAACCACCGGGGGAGGGGACCAAGCAATACCGCACCACCAAAGCCTTGAGATCGAGATCATACACTCGACTTGAGCATCCCCCCATTGTAACTGATCTACTCGTTAATACAGATCGACAGAAGCAGGAGTAAGGGTTTTACCTCTACGAGGGCCCCGAACCTGGGTAAAACGTGCCCCCGTTTAGCCGACGATTGTCACTAGCGCCTACACGTTCTCCTAATCGAAACCCTATGGGTTCACCCGAGGGACTTGTTGAGATGCAGATTCGACAATTGGCACCGTCTGTGGGAACGGCGGGCGCTGGATCTCCGGCATCTTCGGCCTCATCGACGACCAACTCACGCTGGAACCCCGGAACTTCGACTCCAACCAATCCGATCCGTACCGGATCGGTCATCATCGCCCCTCACTCCCCGGAATCACGCCCGGTATTCAGCGACTTGGAGAAGAGTATCACCCTGACGTTCGGGAGCTTCCAGTTCTATGCCAACAAGGACGGAATTCTTCACTTCCCCGAGCAAACCTATCTCGAAGGATCGGGATCTGGGTCGATCTCTAGCCCAGGAGCTGTCGATTCACGACCCTACTACGCAGATCGCGACTTGGCGAAAAGCGGCAAATCTATCCGCCTCAACACCAGCAACTTCAATACCCTCTCCACAGAGGAACCTTCTCGGGTCAGGAAAGCCTGCCAAACTACGCCTAGGACCCGCGAGCCATATCTAGCTCAGGTCTGCATGGCAGGATCAGGAGATCCACCCGAAGAAACTGAGAACAGCGCAAGGGAACGCGCTACCATCGCCGTCTCGCGAGCCGCTTGGGATCGAGCAAAGGAGGCCATCCGCACAAGCAAACCACTGGAAGTCGGAGCTCCTCATGAGGATATGACCTCCTACCACTATCATCTAGTGAGAGCGGTTACTTTAATCAAGGAAGCTCGCATAGATCTAGCCGAGTGGAGGATATTAGCAGACGAGTCGAGCCAGCACCGAGCCGCGCTATCCAAAACACCTTCTGTCAGAAATCGTCCCGCAAGGAAAGGATACGTCTCAAGAACCGCGACCATGGATGGAGAGTCCCTGACTGGAATCAGCAAATCACTCGAAGCTTCCCTTATGCGCGTCGACGAGGATGGAAACATCTATCAGTAAACCCCCGCCGCCGCAGTACTGGCTGCAGCCTCCTACATGCAGACAAATCAACCAGGGGAGAACGACCCCCGCGCAGAGCAGTACAGTCAAGTACAGAAATGGTTGGGCATGGCAGCCGCCAGACTCGCCTCCTACGATCGCAAGAGAGCAGCCACGCAGAAGGACAAGGAAGCACCCCGCGGACGTAGGAGTACGTCACCTAGCAAGGAAAAATCGCCTCGCCGCGCACGAGGCAAAGAAGCTCGACGACGCGGAGATAGTCCGAGTGGTAGCGACGACAGCCCGAGAGATCGAGACCGTGGCCGCAGCCCGCGAAGAAGTCGAGACCGCAACCCACGAAGAGGTCGGGAGTTACGAGCTTGCAAGCAGAAAAGTGGCAAGTCTACTTGCGAATATATTTAGCGATGGACCACACTCAGGAATACAGCGGGAAACATATCAGAGGAAGTTGCAGTCGAAGCATTCGCCAAAGGAGCTCGGCGAACCTCCTTCCGGGAAGAACTGGGACGGGCTGCACCCAAAACCATGGGAGAACTGATGGCCATAGCCAACAGATGGGCCAACGGCGAGGATGCGGTGCGCAATGAGAAAGCTTCATCACCAGCACCAGAAGACGATCGCCATGGTCGAAAGAAAATGAGAAAACATTACGACCGCGATGATCGGGAAGAACTGAGGCAGCAGAGTTCACAAGAAATCACGGCGGATATCGCGGAAATCGTGAGTGGAAGCCAAAGCCAGAGGACAAAACCTCCGAGCAGGACCTCGATGGTTACTGCACGCTACATCTATTTACAGATAAGTGCACTAGCAAAACTAAGGCACACACACCATCTCAAGGATTGCCAAAAGTTCCTTGACATCCACGAGGCCTTCTCAAAGAAAAACAGAGCAGCAGTCAATCAGGGCTACTCGCAGCTCCCTGGAGGAGGACCCCAATGATTCCACCCGCCGCAAGCCCTGCCCCCACCTGGAAACCAAAACATGGTGCTAGTCGCGCTACCAGCGCCACCCACCCCAAACCAGGGAGCCAATGGATACCCAAATCTAGCAGGACTCCTAGGGACGATACAGAAAGTTTGCCCGTCCCGCAGGGCCTAGAAAACAAACACTTGACATGTATTCATGGTTGTCCAGGCACTACCATCCCAACCCGAGTATCTGAAGATGGCCGATTAGCCGATAATTTTCTCCAAGGAAGACCATCCCCCAGAGTCTATCGACCAGGGCATGCGGCACTCGTCATCCAGGCGCAAATAGGCAACTAGGAACTCGCCCGAGTATTCATGGACGGAGGTAGTGGGATTAACATCATTTATGCGGACACACTCCGCAGGATGAACAGGAACCTGGACGGACTCGCGCAATCAGAGACATCCTTTCACGGGATAGTACCAGGGAAGGCAGTCCGCCCACTCGGAACAATAAACTTTGAGGTGGTGCTCGGCGACTGATGGTTAGGTTGAGACTCCAAGTGCAGAGTGTGTAGCTAGTGGCAAGCCTTCTTCCCACGAGGGTGACTCGAGGGTTTATATCGAACTCTTGGGGAGCCAGTATTTCAGCAGTTGTCTTCCAAGCTTCCTCCAGGATCCTGCAAACAAGTAGAGAATTTTGTGCCCTCAACCTCACCAAGTGGTTGTCAAGCACAAGGTGTGAGACTTCTAAATTGCAATGCAAAACTGAAAGTAAATGTGCAATAATTAAATCTACTACTAAATGCAAATGAGAAAATAAATATGCAATGGATTGTTTTTGTATTTTTGTGATGCAAGTGGTGATGGAGATAATGTAAATTCGAATTGGAGATGCAAGTAAAGTAAAGTGCAAATAAAGTAAATTGCAACAAAGTAACTAGTGTTTTCTTATATTTAAAATAGGACCGGGGTTCATGGTTTCACACTTGCATTCTCTCAAATAAAGTGGTAGACGGTGGACATAAAGAATTACATGTGAGATTACAATAACATGTTTAACATTGAGTACTTTCATATGGGCATCACGTCCTAGCATAGAGATCTCTATGGTCATATTGATCCCTCTTATACTCCACCAAGATGCGAAATAAATCATAACACCTCGATAATTAAGGAAAAACCAGAGTATAGCTTTAAGCAATGTGACATGAAGTTGAAGTAAGAACTTGCTAGATCTAGTCATGGAGATTGATTAGTGTCACTTCAAATCCCCGGTAACAAGGTACTCCTTTTTATCCCTAGTGAGGTAACTAAGAAAGGTTTAACAAAACCTAAGTGGATCGCTGAACTTCTGTCACTTTCACAGCACTAGCCACCCCCCGTTACTCCAACTAATGCGCCCATCACCCCACACACGCTCTCAAGAACTAGATTGATCAAAGCTAGCAAATAAGAACGGGGTACATAAGATACATCTACTCAAATAACTCAAGAGAAACAATTGCAATCTCAGATTCAATAACTCATAGAAAAGATCCACCACATAGGAATTACAACGGTGCCCGTAATCACGTGAGGCAGCTCATACGGATCTAATTAGTGAAGCACATAAAGAGAGAGATACAAGTGCTACTTCCACAAACCCATAGCCCTGGGGTGGACTACTCCCTCTTCATGGAGATGTCGATGGAGATGACGCTGGAGGGGTAGGAGATCACACCGGAGGCGCCCCGCCGGAGTTTTCCCCCTCCAATCTGGAACTTCTGGTCTCTGTTTCGGTGTTTCGGTGTTTCGGCGGCGCTCTTCTCCGTAAGGGTACTGGGGACCCTTTTTATAGTAGGTTTTAGGTCAAGACGGAGTCGGTAAGTCGAAGATGGAAGGAATTGGGGCCACAGGGGCCAAAAGGGGGCCTCTCACGCGGCCAAGGAATCTGGCCGCGTGGAGGGTCCTCTTTTGGGCCTCCTTGCCCAATTCTCGTGGATCCTTCGCCCGCAAGTCTCCTCCTTCCAAGAAAATGACCCCCGCAGATTTTCAGGTGATTTCGCGGAAGTTTGCCCCCCTGAAATGTCAAAAATATAGAAAACGGGGTTTCTGACAGGCAGGGTTAATTCCATAAAAGTTGGGGGACTTTGTAATTTAACCCCAAATATTATAAAACATTGAATTATACCCTTATATGATGCAATATGTAATAGAAAACCATGTGAAAATATGCAAAATTCATCTATGCATTTTACATGCATCAACATCCCCAAGCTTAACCCATGCCCGTCCTCGAGTATGAAGGTGATAAAACTAAGATGGGTTTTGCATATTGAAACAATCATGGGATATCAAGGAGGATTATTCATGCTACATATAATCAAATGATTAATACTAGAAATGAGTAGCAATATACAATTCATGTTGTAAGAAATATCAAATATGCAAGCAAAGATGCTTCATGAAAGTTCACAAAGTGTATAATGAAATAAAAGCACTATGGACCAAATGCATACACAAAATGAAAAATAAAATCCTATATTGGTCAAAGAATAGTATAATGGAGAATAGAAAATACGGTGGACACTTTGGAGAAAATTGAGTAGAGGTAAAACATGATAAAGTCTTATTTAGCCTCTAAATTATTCAGCTAAAATTACTAATTGAAATGTGGTATCCATTGATCTAGGACTCTCATTGCCCCTTTATCACTAGCATCTTAAAATTGTGAGTATTGAAGTAATGAGAATGACAAGGTGGTTGAAAGCCTCGTGCCCCGTGAGTGTGAGAACCTACTCCATGATTACTCAACTTAAGATTCCTAATAAGCTTTGTCCAATCATAATAAGTATTAATGACATCATAGAGAACTTCAAAGAGGTACCTCTTGCCCCATGACATGGAAACAAGCCCATGTTACAATGACAAGATGAACAAACGGAGTAGACTCATCATCCTTTTTATTTTCATTCACTATTATGCATAGCTTCTTATTTTATTATAGGATGTGTTGTACAGTCACTCAAGCTGTAAGTAAATTTCCACCATGATAAAGCATGGCTTGGGTTAGCGGCCCAATGCGTTTCTCTAGTCATATAGATACTTACTCATCAAAACTTACTATTCCTCTATTTCATTTCGGCATGGCAGGAGTCCAAAAACAAAAGTACATGATATCAACCAAATGTAAATTTTTTGTGCAATGTTGAAAGCTTTCCGGTGATACACGTTTATAGCTAGCTCCCAACCACACACTTGTCAAACGCAAAACTTGTGGCTCCCATTATTGGGTCATGTTTATTAGATGCATAAAAAGTAAAGTGTGCCTTCAAAAGTTCGTGAGAGTCCTATCCCAAGTTCAACCCATGACAATTAATAAAGTGAATATATTAATTTAGAACATAAATAACACAATAACATGGTGAACATACTCGGAATAGCAATGAAGCTAATGGGAAGATATGGTGGACTCACTGGAAATACTTGGCTAAGGAGTGTTGGAAACAAGTTTTTACTTGTTGGAATTTTTAAATTTTTGGGCTAGCAAGAGGGAGATAGTTGACCAGCTACTATGCATGCATATGTCCATAGAACTACTCATTTCATGAAAAACGAAATAAACCAGCAATTAACATCAACGACATGAATAAGAGATAGCTCAAGACAACATTATTGCAAATTTCTACACATAAAAAGCCTATAAATCATGCAAACATATGTAGCTCTTCAAATCAACCATGGCATCCCTATTCCAAGTCATAATACTAGCATCCAATAAATTCCAACCCCAAACTCCAGTAGCTCAATATCATATAAAATGATGGTGGCGGTCTTACCAAAACAAAAATAAAAACAAAAACTAGACGCTTCAAGTCTCTACGATAAATGCTTTGCTTAGAAAAACAGAAAGTAGACGTGTGCTAACCAAAAGAGTGTAGCTCCAGTGGGGTGTTCATCACATCCCCAAGCTTATGTCTTTCACCATTCTTGGATGTCTTGAGGCGCAGCTCCTCTATTCCCTGTGAAAAAATTTCACAAAACATGTTTCTCCCATTCTTTTTCTGTGGGGTGAGATTAGCAAGGACAAACAAATCACATGCTTGCTGTACAAAATTCCAAATAAAATGCTCCAGTAGATAGACAATAAGGTTCATTATGTTGTATGTTCACTCTCTTTCTTGAAAGAGTCATGGAAATTCGATTCCCAAGCCCAAAGAGTGCATAAAACAAAAGAGGGCGGAATCTGTCCAGAAAAGCAGCAGAAGCAAAACGAACGTTTTTCCCTAAGCTAGACTCGTCAAAAATTAAGCCAATTTTTGTGCTTACAGAGGACGAAAAGTTGCAGAACATACTAAAAAATTAGCTCAATCCGACATACCAATAAAAAACGTAAAATCATACGGTGAGCAGACTCGTGCTGAAACAGAAATTTCATGCACTAGGATAGCAACTTATAAGTCCAAATGGGTTTGACTTGACTCTTTATTGAAAACTCCAGAATTAAAACAAAAAAAACTAATCTCTTGAGACAACAAGAGGACACTAGGAAATAAAAACAAAAACAACCGGGTTGCCTCCCGTAAAGCGCTTTCTTTTATAGCCATATAACTAGGCTTTACTTACTTGATAATCAAGAGGGATAAAGCTCATGAGGGAGCTTGTTCTTCAGCTTGCCCCTCTTCCTTGGGAAGTGCTCCATGCTTTTCTTGTGAGGGAACTGAAACTTGACATTCCCTTCCTTGGAGTCTATGATTGCACCTGTAGTACGAAGAAAAGGTCTACCCAAAATAATAGGACTAGGGGATTTATCCCCCATATCCATAATAATGAAATCAACGGGTACGAAAGTCATGTGCAATTCAATCATAACATCTTTTACTTGTCCTACAGCATGTTTAGTAGAGTTATCAGCAAGGACAAATTCACTTGAGCACTTTTCTAAATTTTCTAGTTCTAGCAATTCATATAATTCTTTAGAGAGTACTGATACACTAGAACCTAGATCTAACATAGCATGGTGAATTTCTTTTCCAATTGAAACTAGCACCTTCGGGATCCATGCATCCCCAAGCTTAGGAGGTATCATGGCCTCATTCTTGTACCTAGCAATTTTTTCTTGCAAGACATGATTAACAATATAAGATCCAAAGCCAGGTTGATTAACATTTATAGTGGGATCACTAGCAAATTTTTGTAGAGTAGCAATAATTTCTTGCAAGCTAATTTTTTCTAAATCAAGCAATGGATCCTTAATTTCAGTAAGCATCATAATTTCCTCTACTTTACTCTCTAATTTAGCTAGCATGCTTGATTCATGAGGACTAATTTCATCTTTGCTAGCAAGATAAGACATATATGGAAGTAAATATTCAGGGTACTTCACTATTTCATTCAAAGTTTCTTCTAAGCTAGTAGGGACATGCTCACTTGTATTCTCAGCAATATGATCAATATTTTCAATAATAGGAGCAGCAATAGTAATAGAATTCATTCCTACACTAGGTTGTGCTTGTGGCTTTCCTGCTGACATGCTTCATAGAGTTGCTTGATTATCATCTAATTTTGACAATGCTTTATCTAAATTCGAAGATTGAAGTTACAATCCTTTAATATCACTAATAATGGATGCAATAAACTTATTTAACTCATGTATCATAGCATTGTGACTAGCAACTTGTTCCATAAGCAATTTATTAGATTCAGAAATTTCACTAGAAGGCTTCCACTTATTTTCATTAGCATTAGGATATGGAACAAAAGGTTTATTTGGCACATAAGGAGGTTTACTATATGAATTGTAAGCATTACCAAAACCATTGCTACCATAATTCCTAACAAAATTAACATCCACACTTTCAGAATTACTACCAACTAGCTCCTGCAAAGGCACATTCTCCATATTTTGTTTATTAATAAAGGCAAGAATAGTGTCCATTTTAGAAGACAAATCATTGGTTTCTTCAATTGAGTTTATTTTATTAGTGGGATTGGGTGCTCTTTCAGTATTCCATTGACTATAATTTTGCAATATGCTTTCTAATATGCTCTTAGCCTCACCTACAGTTTTACTCATAAAGGCACCTCCAGCAGCAGAATCAAGTATATTTCTAGACATGTAGTTTAGACCATTATAAAAAGAGTGTAGTATGGTCCACTCATTTACTCCATGTGATGGGCATGTTCTAATCATTAATTTAATTCTATCCCATGCCATGGCTACATGTTCATTATCATTTTGCCTAAATGAGAGGATATTATTCCTATTTTGCAAAATTTTAACGGGAGGATAATATTTCTTAATGAAAGCTTCTTTTAAATCATCCCAAGACTTTATACTAGCTGTAGGTAGTGAAAGTAACCATTCTTTAGCCTTTCCTCTAAGTGGAAAAGGAAATAATTTCAGTTTTAAAACACTACTTTCCACATTTTTAATTTTTTGCATATCACATATTTTCACGAAATCATGAAGATGCATAGAGGCATCCTCCATAGCACTAACACCAAATTGCTCTCTAGTAATTAAATTCAATAAACTAGGACTTACTTCATAGCTTTCAGCTTGTATTTCAGGTGTAGTAATTGGCCTAGCAATGAATTGGTCATTGGGTGTATTTGTGTAGTCACTTAATTTAGTTCTCTCACCCATTTTAACAGTTTTTATGTAGTTTTTAATTTTTTATGCAAAACTGAAAAGTAAAGTAACTAGGCAAATTCGAAATACTAAAATAAACTACATAACTAAATGCAAAACTAAAATGCAAACTAAAATAAAATATGCAAGACAAAACAAAAACAAGAACAAAAACAAAACAAAAAGAAAAAACAAAACAATCTACTTGAAAGAAGGTGGAGATAGAAAGGATGGTACTCACGTAGGTGCAACCTCCCCAAGCTTAGGTGTTTGCACACCTTGTTGGTGATGAAGACTTCTTCTGAGCTCCCTTGGACAACTCCTTCACCTATGGCTCCCCGGCAACGGCGCCAGAAAAATGCTTGATGGCTAGGTTGAGACTCCAAGTGCAGAGTGTGTAGCTAGTGGCAAGCCTTCTTCCCCACGAGGGTGACTCGAGGGTTTATATCGAACTCTTGGGGAGCCAGTATTTCAATAGTTGTCTTCCAAGCTTCCTCCAGGATCCTGCAAACAAGTAGAGAATTTTGTGCCCTCAACCTCACCAAGTGGTTGTCAAGCACAAGGTGTGAGACTTCTAAATTGCAATGCAAAACTGAAAGTAAATGTGCAATAATTAAATCTACTACTAAATGCAAATGAGAAAATAAATATGCAATGGATTGTTTTTGTATTTTTGTGATGCAAGTGGTGATGGAGATAATGTAAATTCGAATTGGAGATGCAAGTAAAGTAAATTGCAGCAAAGTAACTAGAGTGTTTTCTTATATTTAAAATAGGACCGGGGTTCATGGTTTCACACTTGCATTCTCTAAAATAAAGTGGTAGACGGTGGACATAAAGAATTACATGTGAGATTACAATAACATGTTTAACATTGAGTACTTTCATATGGGCATCACGTCCTAGCATAGAGGTCTCTATGGTCATATTGATCCCTCTTATACTCCACCAAGATGCGAAATAAATCATAACACCTCGATAATTAAGGAAAAACCAGAGTATAGCTTTAAGCAATGTGACATGAAGTTGAAGTAAGAACTTGCTAGTTCTAGTCATGGAGATTGATTAGTGTCACTTCAAATCCCCGGTAACAAGGTACTCCTTTTTATCCCTAGTGAGGTAACTAAGAAAGGTTTAACAAAACCTAAGTGGATCGCTGAACTTCTGTCACTTTCACAGCACTAGCCACCCCCCGTTACTCCAACTAATGCACCCATCACCCCACACACGCTCTCAAGAACTAGATTGATCAAAGCTAGCAAATAAGAACGGGGTACATAAGATACATCTACTCAAATAACTCAAGAGAAACAATTGCAATCTCAGATTCAATAACTCATAGAAAAGATCCACCACATAGGAATTACAATGGTGCCCGTAATCATGTGAGGCAGCTCATACAGATCTAATTAGTGAAGCACATAGAGAGAGAGATACAACTGCTACTTCCACAAACCCATAGCCCTGGGGTGGACTACTCCCTCTTCGTGGAGATGTCGATGGAGATGACGTTGGAGGGGTAGGAGATCACACCGGCGGCGCCCCGCCGGAGTTTTCCCCCTCCAATCTGGAACTTCTGGTCTCTGTTTCGGTGTTTTGGCGGCGCTCTTCTCCGTAAGGGTACAGGGGACCCTTTTTGTAGCGTTCCCACATTTAAATAATGTAAGTACACGTGTGTTATTTTGCTAGTCCCTGGATCAATTGCTAGCACCACAGTACAAAATGAAATATCATGCAAATGCATCAAATTCTATTACATCGCATGATCCAGTCTTTACAAAATAGTATTACAACTTGCATAGTCTTAGAAGACTAGCAGAAAACATAGTATTACATCGGAAAACATAGAACAACATTGAGCCCATCTTCTTCATGTGCCACAGGCAAAACATGTTGGCGATAGTCTCGAGATCCTAAACGAAATCCTCACTCGTCTTCAGAAATATCTGCAGTATGGAATATGCAGCCACAAGGGAGTCAATACAATTTAATGTATTGGCAAGTAACACTATGGTGGATATAAATGGCAAGACTAATACTACATGCTCATTTGGCTGAGTGGAGTTTTTGGCTAAGTTTGCATAAAGCCACTTTTCTCCTATCACTTTTGTAAAACAAACTTTTCTTTTCAAAGGGTGGAAACATTGGATTAAGATCCAAGCACCACAAATACTGTTCACTTGGTCAAATTTTACTTATTTAAAATGGTGATGTGATTCTTCCGTCCATCCTTGTCTAGCTGCTCATAGTTGTCCATAACCGGGGACACGGCTAAGATCTTAGTTTGTTGACTTTGCAGAGCTTGTGCACTTTCACCTTCAGACCCAACTCAACCCAAACATCCTATACACCCTGAGTGCATTAAGGAAAGGAGAAGAATCGAGACGAGATCTTTCAGAAGCAAGAATCCAACCCAATGGCAAGACCCGTTCCACCTATAATTATGCTACATCTGCTTGTCAAGCCCGGGCTGAACCCTCACAACTTAGTTGATCAAGACAGAGCCCATATGACTAAAGGCTGCACTGGAAGCAATCTAAACTTGGGGAACATCATAATCACTTTGTTCCTGGGTGGCATTCCTCAAGTGAACAACCCCTCGGGGAGACACTCAACTCTCATCAGCCAAACAACCAAATCCACCCAGGTGGTTCATTGAAGTTGTTACTTAGAATTTTTCCACAACATCAAGTAAAAATCATTTGTCTCATTGCATAGCATCTATCAAGTTCTAAGGCTATAAATAACAAGGATAAAAGAGATGGCTACACACTACTAGGATAATAGCATAGCATAATATAACTTAGTAAAAATTTCCTATCAATGCATACTACTCAAAAATCAACTAATGCATATAGAAAATAATGGGTAGTTGATGATGTGTTACTTGCCTTGTTGGAGTTGGTGAAGCTATCACACTCTCTTCACAAAGGATCGTTGCTCTCCGTACAATCTACTCATTGAAAACACAATAACAAAATAAACAAGCATCCTAGCAATCAAACACATATGTGAAGAAAACAAACATAGCAAATAATCATAACAAAGGGGTTGTACCAAGTTGGCTAGGGCAAGGTCAATATTTGAGTTGAAAGATTCATTCTCTAATAGTCTCATACTTGTTAAGGAAATTCCAATGGTTTACTTGGGAAGGACTAGGTTGAGTTTGATGTGATCTAACTTTATTATAACCATACTTGTCGAGGAAGTTCCAAGAGTTCACTAAGAATAAACATACTACTTCTTCAACTAAAGTAATACATGCAAACACTTGGTCATATTCACCTTCAAAAATATTTGAGTGACTATGTTAGTATTTTCCATTGTGGTTAGGGTCGGTCTACTAACTTCATCATCAAAGGGAAAATATTACTAAGTCTTGGATTTTCCATTTGGGTCAATGGTTGGACAAAAATAACTTGTTATTCTTCAACTTGTATGGATTGCTTCTAGACCTCATGTGATTGCCTTCTTGAAGATCATCATCATGCCATCTAAGTTGTTTCCTTCCTTGGTGTGGTGCTTCTCTTGGTCTTGATAGTCTTCATGGTTTTCTCACTAGTTTTTTCCCAAGTGGTGTGGTCACAACTAAGTGTTTTATTTAACAAATGTGAAAATATCACTAAGTCAAAATAGAGGAGAAATGAGACAAGAGGATAGAATGGGAGAGGTGAGTCTTCTTCTTCATTTCTTCATGTACTTGAACTTGATGGAGTATGCTTCAGATTGTTGTGGATCCTAAGTCATTTCTTCAATGATCTTCCCTGTTTCTCTTCATTTTGCCATCAAGTTGAAAGGAGAAGAATAGAAAAGGGATGGAAAAAGACTTAGAGAGAAAGGGGGTTAGTCTTCTAAGTGCTTCCACTTCTTGGAGATGCTTCTGAAGTTTGTTTTCTTTGCTAAGTCCTTCATTGGTCTTCTATCTTCATGTTGAAAAAATCTCTAGATGGTTAAGTCCTCCATTGCACTTAATGGTTCTCACAATTCTCAACTTGGTGAAATCTTGAAGCAAGCATGGGGAGACAAAAAGTTGATGGAAACATTTGTACTAGTGTTTTTAGGTTCATTTGTTGGCTAAGTATAAGTTTAAACTTCACTAAGGACTTAGCCTTGGTTTCATATAGCCATACACGCATAGAACCACTTAAGGAAAATATTTACTAAGTCATTTTTAATATGGTGTGAAACATGTGTGTGATAACTTGGCCTAAAATACATGGGTATGGCTCATATGTGTCCAAAATTCTATGGCACTGGTTTATATGGATTAAGGTTGACATATGGAGCAACATTGTTTAAGAAAACATATTAAATTTATTTAATTTAAACTAAGTCAAATATACTCAAATATACCAATTAATTCTAAATTCAAATTTAATCTGTTCAAAAATTATTTTGGGACAGAGGGTATGAAAGTACACATCCTAAGGTTTCCAAATATATTTTATTTGCAATTTTTGGATTTGTAGAATTTGAATTATGCCAAAATTCATCAAACATGCATATTCAAATTTGACCCAACTTAACTTTGTCAATTTTGAATTTGAACAGTACTAAAATATTCTACACATTCTGGGGATTTCAAAAAGTCAAAGTTTGCTAAATTTGGCCAAGTGGTTAAAAAGTTATGATGGTTGCAAGTTACAGGGACTATTCTGCAAAACTGGCAAAATTATTCTATTCGGAAGAAAAACTGAAAAAATGGTTGGCCACGTGGCTGTCTCTGGTTGGCTAGCTATGCTGACTGGGCTGTCTGCGTGGCGCTGACTAGGCGAGGACGTGTTTAAGTGATTTGATCACGGCTGCTGGATCCAGATCTAAGGGCTACCACGCGTACCGCTTCAACTTTTAATCGCGGCCGTGCGATCTAGATCTAAGGGTTCCGATTAAACATGGGGAGGGGACTAGGGTTACTCACCGGAAGTATTGCGCCGGAGAATGGTGGAACGGTGGCGCGGCTCACCGGAAGTCGACGATGTCGGCGCTACGGTTGTCCTCGGGCTCAACAGAGGAAACGAGGAAGACCAGCGGAGCGCGGCGAACTCGTTGGTGATGACGAGCGGGTCTCCGGGGCTCTCTTCTGACGGCGACGAGCGGACGGGGAAAACGCGGGCTCCGGCGACCTTGGTAGTCGATGGCGTGGCAAAATCGGGGCTCCTAAAATGGTATCAAAACATTAGGAGGATGCACGAGAGGTTGAGGAGGAGGATGAGACCAAAAGGAGGCGGAGGGAACCTTCGGTTTCGCCGGAATCTTTGTTGGACGGCCGCGGTAGTGACGATCTCCGACGAGCAATTTTGTTAGCGTCGATGCACGAAATGGGGAGATAATAGAGGGGAAAGAGAGAGTCAGAGGAGGGCTATAAAAGGGAGGAAACGGAGCTGTGATTACTTGCCTTAATCTCGCGGAATTAAACGGAGAAGAAACGGCTCATTCGGTTACCACCGGAGGTTGATGACGATAACGTGATGCTGACATCATGAGTGGGTCCCACTTGTCGGTGACCGAAGAGAGAGAGGATGTGTGGGCTGCAGGTGGGCTTCTGGCGGGTTCTTCCCTGCGCGTGAGTTGGGCTAGCTGGGTGGGCTGCCTGCGATGTTCTGTGTCGCGCGTGAGCGAGAAAGAGAGAGAGAAAGGAGTGGGCTCGACCCAGTTGAGCGGCTGGTCTGTTATATATATATATATATATATATATATTTATTTCTTTTATAACTTTTGAATAAAATCTCTAATTTACCTCAAACAAAATCCAATAGTTCTGTAAAAACTATATCTTTCAAAATAAAAACATTAGGTGTTGTTTCCAACACATTTCGAAAATAATATTTTGAAAATATAAATAAAACAGTAATAGTTCTTAACATCATTTTAAAAATTAGAAAATAATAAATTGATGTTATTATTTAAATATAATTTTAAGAGACATTAAACCTGTCATATACTATTTTTGAAAGTCATTTCACCTCATTTTCATATTTTTAAAATTTTAAGATATGAATGATTACTAATAGCAACTTATTCCATTTAATTAAATCATATCAAATAATTAATATTGTTGACCAATAAAATTCCAGAGAGATACCACTAGCAAAAATGTTGTTTCAAAAGTGTGATTCATATCAAAACATTTCATTGAAAAAATTTATAGAATAGGGTTTGTTTAAAGAAGGATAATATCTATTGAATAAAGAAAATTTATTTCAATAAGGTTTAGGGATTATGGAATAGAGGTATAATGGATCTTAATTCCAATTTCATTGACATAAGTGTTGTTTCCTTTTGTTTATTGCATCTCATTTGGTTTTTTGGTGACTTGCATAACCTGGAAACAAAAAGTTTCAATTTTTAGTGATTTTTGCACTTTCCAAAAATCAGGGATGTTACACTTTTTATAGTCGGTTTTAGGTCAAGACGGAGTCGGTAAGTCGAAGATGGAAGGAATTGGGGCCACAGGGGCCAAAAGGGGGCCTCTCACGCGGCCAAGGAATCTGGCCGCGTGGAGGGTCCTCTTTTGGGCCTCCTTGCCCAATTCTCGTGGATCCTTCGCCCGCAAGTCTTCTCCTTCCAAGAAAATGACCCCCGCTGATTTTCAGGTGATTTCGCGGAAGTTTGCCCCCTGAAACGTCAAAAATATAGAAAACGGAGTTTCTGACAGGCAGGGTTAATTCCATAAAAGTTTGAAGACTTTGTAATTTAACCCCAAAATACTATAAAACATTGAATTATACCCTTATATGATGCAATATGTAATAGAAAACCATGTGAAAATATGCAAAATTCATCTATGCATTTTACATGCATCAGCGACCGAAGCAATTACAGACGAGAATTCCTCAACTTCGAAGTAGTCGACTGGCCCTCACAGTACCACGCCATTCTTGGCCGAACAGCGTTCGCCGGATTCATGGCAATACCACACTATGCATACCTGAAGATCAAGCTGCCTGGGGAACATGGTACCATCACCATCGACGGTGATTTCCAAAAATCCAATAAATGCTACATCGAGTTCAACGAGATCGCCAAATCCTTCGGGATGCAGGAAGAGCTGGAAGAGATAGCAAAAACCACGGATCACTCCGTGATGCCTCTCACCAAAAAGAACGCCCCAGAGCTCGAGTTCAGCGCAAACAGCGGCACTCGAAAACATCAGGTGCACCCGACCGACTCTACGAAAACGGCGATGGTGTCCGCCACCCTCTCGCCAGCATAGGAAGGCGCGCTCGTCGAACTCCTCCATGAGTACTAGGAAATTTTTGCCTGGCAGCCTTCAGATATGCCAGGGATACCTAGGGAGTTCGTCGAGCACTCACTCGAAGTTTATAAAGACGCCAAACCTATCAAGCAGACAACCCGACGGTTCTCAGAGCCAAAGCAAAAAGCACTTGGAGAAGAAGTGAACAGGTTACTCGCAGCAAAGTTCATCCGCGACATAAAGATTTCCACCTGGTTAGCAAACCCGGTGCTGGTCCCGAAGAAAAATACTGACATCCTTCGCGTGTGCATCGACTACACGTTGTTGAATAAACATTGCCCCAAGGATAACTTTCCCTTACCATAGATCGACCAGATCGTGGACTCCACAGCAGGCTGCCAGCGCCTCTCCTTCTTGGACGCCTACTCGGGCTATAATCAGATCAGGATGAAAAAGGAGGACGGGGAGAAGACAGCATTTATCACACCCCACGGTGTTTACTGCTACACGACAATGCCTTTCGGGCTAAAGAATGCAGGCGCAACATATCAGCGCTGCATGCAAAAATGCCTCGCCAAGCTCATTGGCAAGAATCTACAAGTGTACGTTGACGACATCGTCATCAAGACTCGAGTAGAGGATATGCTTCTCGATGACATCAGAGAAACATTCGACGTGCTGAACGCGTACTCAATCAAGCTCAATCCGACCAAATGCGTATTTGGTGTCCCTACAGGACAACTTCTCGGGTACCTGGTTTCTGCTCGAGGAATTGAAGCCAACCCGGAGAAAATCCAAGCGATCCTGGCAATGAAGGAACCAACTAATCTCCATGGTGTGCACCAGCTTGCAGGACGACTAGTCGCTTTAAGCAGATTCAATGCGAGGCTCGGCGAGCAAGAATTGCCTTTCTACAAGCTACTGAAGAAAACGGATAAGTTCAAGTGGACACCCGAAGCGCAGAAAGCATTCGCGGACCTCAAACGAGCATTGCAGAGTAGACGTGTCCTGGCAACGCCACAAGAATGGGAGCCACTATATCTGTACCTAGCCGCAACAAATCAAGTCATCAGCACAACAATCGTGGTCGAGCGGCCGGAAGATGGCAAGGCGTATGGCGTCCAAAGGCCAATATATTATATCAGCGAGGTGCTTTCGCCCTGCAAACAACGATACCCTTATTATCAGAAGCTCGCGTACGGCGTGGTACTCACGGCTCGAAAGCTCAAGCACTACTTCCAAGAGCACACCGTCACAGTGCTAAACGACGCATCACTCGATACTATCATGAATAACCCAATGGCATCCGGAAGAATTGCAAAGTGGATTATCGAGCTCGGCTCCTAGGACATTATATATGCAGGCCGCAAATCTATCAAATCACAAGTACTCGTGGAATTCCTGAGCGAGTGGACGGAACTACAAACACTAGGCCCTCCAGAATACACGAGCAACTGGATAATGTACTTCGACGGGTCGAAGAGAAACGAAGGAGCTGGATCCGGGGTTGTACTGATATCCCCCAGAGGTGACAAGTTGTTGTACGTCCTACGATTGGATTTTCCACCCGACGACCCGGCATCAAACAATGAAGCAGAATACGAGGCCCTCCTTCACGGTATGAAGATGGAGATCGCCTGTGGAGCCACCCGACTAATGATCTATGGAGATTCAAACCTCATCGTACATCAGACGATGAAAGAGTGCGACGCCATTGCAGAAAACATGGTCGCCTATCGAGATATGTACAACCTACTCGAAGGAAGTTTCAAAGGGTGCGAACTAAAGCACATTGCGCGATCCAGCAACGAAGAAGCAGATAAATTGGCAAACATGGGTTCTACCAACACACCATACCGCCTGGAATATACTTCGAGAGGATGATCAAGCCCTCATTCAAGGTCAAAAAATCAGCAGAAGCACCCACAACATTGGAGACAGAGGTCAGCCCGCAAACTGCTATGATCGAGCTCACCAAAACATTTCAAGACAAGTTTTTCTGGTCGAACCAGTCTGGACGTAGAAATACCTCGACTACTTGTCCAACAAGCAGCTCCCAGCAGATATTCGCGAGGCTCGACAGATAGTACGACGCAGCAAAGCTTTTCGAGTGCTCAATGGAGAGCTATACAAATAGAACATCTCAAGAATATTGCAGAGATACATAGCACCCGAGAATGGCATGGAACTATTGCGAGATATACACCAAGGAGATTGCGGGCACCATGCCAGCTGGAAGGCGATTGTGGGTAAAGCTTTTCGAGCAGGATTCTACTGGCTCACAGCGGCCAGGGACGCAAAGGACTTAGTCGACAAGTGCAACGCTTGCCAAAGATTCGCGCCCAAGCCGCACGCCCCTGCCACTGAACTTCACATGATCCCAATCGCCTGGCCCTTTGCGCAATGGGGGCTAGACATGGTGGGGCCACTGCGAAAGTCGACACCCGGAGGATACACGCACTTGCTCGTTGCAGTCGACAAATTTATGAAGTGGATTGAGGCTATGCCAGTCACCTCCGCCAGCGCTCAATGCGCAGTGAAATTCCTCAACTCCATTGTGTGCAGGTTTGGCATACCACACAACATCATCACCGACAACGGTAGCAACTTCACAGCAAAGGAAACACATGAATTCTGCGAACAGAAGGGAATCATCCTCAGTTTCGCCTTAGTGGTTCACCCGCAAACTAATGATCAAGTCGAGCGATCAAACGGATTAGTCTCAGCCGGCCTCAAGAAGCGGCTACTCGACTGCCTAAACCCAGCAGCAGGACACTGGGCAGAGGAATTACCATCAGTGCTATGGAGCCTTCGCACAACACCAAATCGGTCAACAAACTACACACCATTTTTCATGGTCTATGGAGTCGAGGCAGTCCTACATGAAGATGTCAAATTCAGCGCACCCCGAGTTGTCGCATACAACGAAGAAACCTCGAACAGGGCACTCACAGAAGGCGTGGATGCACTCGATGAAATTCGCGATATCGCACTCGCAAGATCGGCGGTATACCAGCAATCACTGCGTAATTACCACAGTTGTCGCATACGCCACAGATCCTTCGTGGTAGGCGACCTGGTATTGCGGCTCAAGCAAAAAGAAGGACACAAACTAGAGCCACCATGGGAAGGACCCTTCATCGTACATGAAGTTATCCCAGGTGGCGCCTATCGACTGAAGAACCCCGAGACCGGTGGCATCTACTCCAATCCATGGAATGTTGCGCATCTCCACAAGTTCTATCCTTAGGATTATTCTATTCGCGAAAATAAGGCTATGCTAGCCATCTTGTAGCTCGAGGAAAATACATGGCTTCTCAGTCATATCAATAAAAACACATGGTTTTTCAACCATAGCTATTCGTGTTTTCTTCATTTTACATGCTCAATACAGGTATACACCCCAAACGCACGGGGGCTACGCCTAACTAAGCATTACAAGAAAAATTACAAATACAAGGTACAAACAAGGTTCACACCTTATAAAATCTCGAGTGAACTATACAATGTAACAGGATATCTACATCCTACGACTACACCTAATGAGGAGCAGCCCTCTCAGCCAGCTTGTGTTCAATCTCTTCACAAGTCAGTCGAATGATCTCCTCCACCGCAGGTTTCACAACTTCATAATGAGGGATCATATCGACTGGAGCATTGGGGAGCCTAGCCACAGAGCTAAAATTGACCTCATGATGCCACAACCGAACAAAAGCGAGCGCCACTTCAGCACCGCAGATGAGCTGCTGACGAACACACTCGCGAACTTCACCAACTTGGCCAAAAAGTCTTAGCAGATCACTTAACTTCTCTGGAACAATACCCAGCGGATAGAACGTCCGATGCACAAAAGACAAGGCTTCGCGACAAGAATCCACGAGCAGCCTCGCCTGGCCAGCCCGGTACTTCAAAGTAGCCAGAATAAAGCCGCGGCTGTGGTCAGACCAGAAGTTGTTCGCATGCGGCTTTGAGCTACTCGCCTCATGAACAATCTGGTTGTCTACCCAATGAGTTTCACAAGGACCATTGGGCTCAGCAACTGCGAAAAACAACATGAAAGGTTAAAAAGGTGAAGCAAAGGTAAAACAACAAAGTGCTAGGGGGCTAGCATGCTTACAAAGCATGTCCTTGCTAACAGCAGCTAGCTCCTCCATCACGAACTGTTCACGCTCAGCCGCAAACTTTTGCTTTGATTTAGCTACATCAGCCACTCTACGCAAAGCTTTTAGTTTGCGCTCACCATCCGTGACACGATCACGGAGCCCGGCAAATGTACCAACAGCAGCAACAAGGGGATCTACTCGTGCAGATCCACTCGAAGATTCTGCGTTAGGACCCACAACCTGGAAGGAAATGAAACAAGTTCAGATACACTCCAAGACCCCACTCGAGAAATATATCACCTACTTAACAGGTGCTTGGGGGCTACTCCCATCAGGAGCTCGTGCCGCTTCAATCGCAATAATCAGGCATTTTTAGACATCAAAAGAACACTTTGATTAAAAGCAAAATACGGGAATGCATCCCAAGGTTCATTACATTGAGAGAGCAAACTAAAAGCAGTCTATCCTATGGAACTACAGAGGTACTGCCACTCGCGACAGGATGTCCCTTGCGACTAGCACGAGCAATCAATTCAGATAGCTTCTTGGAAAGAGCTGCAGCCGGATCGCCGAAAGGACGAAGAGCTACCTTTTTGCCTGTGGCAGCATGGAAGGGAAGGCTTGAGTACGCCTCATCCAGGCCTGCGACTCCATGCGCCAATGCAAACTGGATGGCAGTCTTCGCTCCGCATTCAGACTGAGCAACCGAGTAAGCCTGAAGAAGATCACCCTCCAGGAAAACTTTCAGAAGGCCATCCAATGTGGGCGGAACCACGGCATCCACCAAAAGACGCTCGTGGAGTTGCGTCAGCACTCGAATGGCTTCAGCAACGAGGGAGCAGACTCCACGCGCATGTTTCTGGAGCTGGGCGGAAGAATCCGTCAGGACGTCCACCCGTTGAACCCCAGGCAGCTCCAGCGCAACGCCAAGGACCTCTGCCAAAAAGCGTCATAAATTCCTAAGACAGCCAATTTAGTCGCAACACAGCGGAAATTAAGTGCAACATACCCGCGAATTTCTGAGCCAGAGGGCGAATGAAGCCAACAAGATCATTGTCCTGTTTAGCGCCAGCCGCCTCCAGTTGCTTTAGCGTGCCCTGGGCCTCAGCGAGCTTCCCCTCGAAGTCAGTCGAACGCTTGTGAGAGGATTCGAGTTCCTCTCGAGCGGTCTCCAACTCGGCCTCAAGGGTTTTCACCCGAGTGACGGCATTAGTTTTCTCGGCCTTCAGGACATCAACTTGAGCTACACAGCAGTGAACTTTAGCCTAGGGGAATTTCTATGATAAAAAAGAACAAGCAAAAGGGAACGGATCAATTTACCTTGGAGAGCTTGGCCATCCGCGACGAGTCGATCACGATCCACCCGAAGGGATACGCAATCTGCCTCAGCCGAAAGTACGCGGCGACCAATGGCTGCGAGAGAATCAAGAAGAGACTGCAAAAACACAAGACGAAGGTTAAGTCAGAAAAACAAAAAGGAAAGAAATTGAGCCTATTCACGACTGCAAACAGTCGAGTATAGCCTCGAGGGCTACTCCCATCGGGAGCACTGCCGTGCACCCGATAAAGTCAAGAAAAGAAAGAAGCTTAAATATTGAGTCTGTAGCCAATCACAAGCGATTGATCACAGCCTCAAGGGCTACTCCCATCGGGAGCACTGTCGTGCACCCGATAAAAATCATAAGTAAACAAAGTGAAAGATGCAAGGAAGGTGACAAGGTTTACGTGGCCTTGGTCGGTGCGCAGAGGGTCAGCCGAGCTACCCGACGCTTCTTTCGAAGCCGAGGCTCCACCCGCAAAGCTAGGCAACTTATAATCCGTAGCCGCAGTTGATGGAGCTGGGCTCGGAGAATTCTGGACAGCCTTAGCGATAGGAGCTTCACTCGTAGCAGCATCCTTTTTCTTCACGGAGGGAATAAAGGAAGCGAACTGGCCAGGGCTGATAGATTTAAGCCTGTCATGAAAAAGCAACAACATAAGAAAAAGCGAGAAAAAACTTTCGACTAAAGGATGATAGGAAAGAAAGAACTCACTCATCGTCGTAGTCGTCATCCAGCATATCCGCGTTCCAGGCGGTGGAGATCTTCGACTTGGAGGCAGGAGGAGGAATCACGTTCAGGGGAGTCACAACGAGAGGCTCCGCTGCCTTTTCAGATCCTCCACCCAAAGAATTATCTTTGGAGGTAGATTCATCGTCCCCCTCCCTGAGGCGCTTGCGATGGTGGAGGTCGCTACCCGACTCTTCCACATCATCCGAAGAAAAGGATGGAGGGGGAGCGAGAGCCCGCGCGAGACGTGATCCGCAAAGATCATGCGCTCGTTCGCGTGGGGGTTTGGTACCTCCTCCTTCTTGCCGAGGCGAACTCGCTTGTCGCCATCAGGGGGCAGCAGCCCCTCCCTTTGCATCTCCTTGATGCTCTTGATCGTGGTCTTGGCAGAAAGCCAGTCGTCCGTCCTCGGGGCAGGTGGCGCGGGAGCATCCTCGGGCGCCTTCAATGCTGAGGCAGCGGCGCTGCGTTTCCTTCCTCCTGCCATGGGAACTTGTAGGTGCTTGCAGAGGAAGAGATGAGCGCGAGGAAGAAGAAGATGGGGAAGCAAATGACCGGGAGGTTTTCACTTTCCACCTAAGGACGGTATATATATACATGACCACTCGATCTGAGCCGTTCATGATTCATCGAGCAACGTGGCACCCATCGCGGCTGCCATGCGTGAAGCGGAAACGAGAAGGCGGTGAAAGCTGTTTCGTGCCACGATCTTAATAGCAGATCGTGCGCATTTACTCCACAGGGCTCGCGGAAAAACCGGAAACGATGTCTCGTTTCCGGTCAAAAGGCTGACAAGGTGGGCTAGCATGCCCTGTTTTCACTTCGTCACGTCCCATCGGGAGGAGTCAGAGCAAACAAAGTGCACAATGACGTCATTGTGTGTGTCATCAAACCCGGGAAGTTTCTCGGGTAGGATCCTAAACACGAAATTTCTTTCGTATGGACACATCAAGACGCGAAAACTCTTTCGCATAAACTCCATAACACGAAATTTCTTTCGTTTGGATATCTCAAGACGCGAAAACTCTTTCGCATAAACTCCATAACACGGAATTTCTTTCGTTTGGATATCTCAAGACGCGAAAACTCTTTCGCATAAACTCCATAACACGAAATTTCTTTCGTTTGGATATCTCAAGACGCGAAAAACTCTTTCGCATAAACTCCAAACAAGGAAAAATTATTTACTCGCAAATTCGCGAGTTAATGACCACAGGTGAGCGGTCCCAACCACTCTAGCATACGATGTATACGCATCTTTACCCCGGATAGTTCAGCCGACTAGGCACATCCGGATGCCGTATCCTCTCGATACGAAGGTAAGACCCAAAAGATCTTTCTTGAGGGCCTGGAATCGCACTCAAGCTGCGTCCTCCGGTAAATTTCTGTGTCAACAACACGAAGAAAAATCCTAGCGGACGCGCCGGGTACCCTATTAGGTTAAGTTCGAATCGGTAAGACCTCCATGGCCCAGTCGCAATGATCACCTCACCAGATTCGAGTCGGAGGTCTCGAATCTGTGTAGGCCAGAACTGTTTTTGCCCTAGATGCAATTAATTGGCCCTGAGCTTTCGGGAGAGCCAAGCAACTGAGCCACATCCTTCTGCGAAAACAGCCAACGCACAGGCACTTTTATTTTCTCGATACTCGAGTACAAGAAATGCATCGCATACAGGGTACACATCCTCTTCAAACGATTAAAGCCACCAGTCGAAAAGAAATAAAGATAAAACTCTGAGCGTCCACCCGATAGATTCTCAGCCGAGTAAACGCTCGGGGGCTACTGACGAAGGGATGGATCCTAGGCCTGTCGGGTGAGCCTACCCGGTCTCAGGCCCAAGGCCCAAGCTCCAAAGGAGGCGCCATGGATTGTTCTAGAAGGCCCAATCAAAGCCCACCCGCAAAGCCTTGCGGGTTAAGAAAGGAAACCTGTAACCGACTTAGGGTTAGGGTTTGTATCCCCCCCGGGCACGGTTCGGGGCCTGGCTATCTATATAAAGCCAGGAGAAGCACCGGGGGAGGGGACCAAGCAATACCGCACCACCAAAGCATTGAGATCGAGATCATACTCTCGACTTGAGCATCCCCCATTGTAACCGATCTACTCATTAATACAGATCGATAGAGGCAGAAGTAAGGGTTTTACCTCTACGAGGGCCCCGAACCTGGGTAAAACGGGCCCCCTGTTTAGCCGACGATTGTCACCAGCGCCTACACGTTCTCCTAATCGGAACCCTATGGGTTCACCCAAGGGACTTGTTGAGATGCAGATTCGACAGTCTCCTATGATAAGAAGGGAGTAGTTCTCCCCCGGGGCTGAGCGCTCTACCGGTAGCTATGTGGTTCATCTCTCTCACCCATGGTGTGATCTATATGTGATCATGAGCTTTGTAATCTATTTGAATGCGTAGATGTTACTCTTCATCTTTTGATACTCAAGTGCTTTATTAATATGAACTTTGGAGTCACCTTGTCCCGCGGTGTGAAGGTGACAGTGTGCACGCCGTGTGTGTCTCCTCTATGAAATTGTGGAATTTTCTTAGTACCTTCTAGGGCGCTCCTAGTGACAGCGTGGGGTTAACTAGACATGGGAATACAAACTTGAGGAGTGTTGTTACAGTAATTATTCATTATCCAACCGGAGAGGGTTAAGAGTAGCATAGTGAGAGAAGCTATCTAATTATTCATTTATGTGATCATTGTTGAGAGTGTCATCTAGTGAAAGTAGGAGCCCTAGCCTTGTTTCCAAGCATTGAAACACCATTTTCCACATGTTCTGCTACATGTTTGCTTGCTGCCATATTTATTTCAGATTGCTATTATCACTTATTATCATCCATACTACTTGCATTTTACTCTCTCTTCGCCGAACTAGTGCACCTATACAACTGGCAATTGCATTAGGTGTGATGGGGACACAAGAGACTTCTTGTATCTTGATTGCAGGGTTGCTTGAGAGGGATATCTTTGACCTCTACCTCCCTGAGTTCGATAAACCTTGGGTGATCTACTTAAGGGAAACTTGCTGCTGTTCTACAAACGTCTGCACTTGGAGGCCCAACACTGTCTACAAGAATAGAAGTGTGCGTAGACATCAAACGTCGAGATAATCTCAACGTCCTCGTGGAGAATCACGTATATATAGTGACTATGGACCTCGTGAGTCGTGACCATTAGCCGTCGTCGAACTAAACGTTGCTTCGTCAAATGCTATAAGACGTGGAGTGTCAAGAAGTACGCCTAGGCTGGTCTATCCCTTTGCTCCAAAACTAGCACCGACAAGCGTGCCATCTCGTGCATGTGGGTGTTGTACTCGTCCTCGTCAAATGGCGACATGCTGCGACGTCGATCCAAGGTCGGTTCTCCCCACGGAGATCTAGGAGACAGATATGTGGGACAAAACTAGAGGTTAGGCTTCAGGATATGATCAAACTGACAATAAGATGGACACCATGGCAGCCATTGCCGTTATCAGTACGAGTTTAATGCCGAGGAGTGGGGCGAACAAAAGTTTTGGAACGATGAATGAAGAAGAGAAAGTTCTAATGAATATGCGCATGTTTTTTTTTTCCAAATGGGGATGTGCAAGACTGCCATAATTTCGTATAGTTTGCACCAACTTATCGAATGCCAACGACTTCATATGTCAAATTAAAAAGTAGTGCATTATTTATTATTTGCTTAATAACTTTTCAGTGGTGGAGAGACTTAGCGTTATTTTTTCCAACTGCACAAACACTTAGCTAGTCAAGGAAAGGAAAAATGACTTGGAAGACAAAACTGTCCGCTGATTTTCTACCTTTTTTCTTTGTTTCTTTCATTCTCTGCCATATACTCATTTTCTTGTCGACGTCGAGAACCATGTATTCGATGACGAGATTTGTGATCTCACAGTTCACAAATTTATATACGATGAGAACAAATATCATTCTCTCCAATCCAAAATAAGTGTCGCAGTATTGAATTAGGTTTAGCTTAAAACTGGGAAATTTATTTTGGATACTTAGTTACGCCACCATTAGATGCCGCTCTTTGCGAGTCCTTAGGACTCACTCGTGTTATTGGGGGTAGCAAGTTTCGAACCCGCGACCTGGGCATCGGGGAAACACGAGAGTAACTAGTGTGCTACAGTTTTACGTACAACATTTGTTTCCAACCTTTTTATTGTCTTATTTTTCATATTTTCTTTTCTGTTTTTTATTTCCGTTTTATTTCTTTTCTTTTCTGGTTTGTTATTTGTTTTAAGTTTTCTTTTCCTTTAATTCGAAAATATTCGTTTTGAATTCAGTTATAATTTAAGAAATGTTCAAAAAAAATGGTCAGATTGGAAACATGTTCACACTTAAATCTGTTCAGAATTAAGAATTGTTCAAAATAAAAAATTGTTTAGATTTTTAAAAAGTTCATATTTGAAATTTGTTCACACTTAAAATCTGTTCAAAATAAAAAAGCGTTTAAATTTAATTTTTGTTCACATTTGAAATATTTCACCATTTAAAAAAAATCTTAATTTAAAAAATTGTTCATTTTCAAAATTGTTCATCATTTTGAAAATATATTATTAAAAATTGTTCAATCTCAAAAAAATAATCAATTAAAAATAGTTGATTTTTAAAATTCGTTCATTAAATTTTTGTTCATTTAAAAAATTGTTTTAGTTATGTTTGAATTCATTTAATAGTTTCAGATTTTCAAATTAAATCATGTAGTAAATAATTATTCATATATTTTATAAAAAATAGATATGAAAAAATCATACCTGTATTGGGCCTCAAACCCGGCCCAGTAGCAGACCTGCTTGTGGCTCGTGCGGGCGAGCGCTCACTCTGCCTCGCAGCGAGCGAGGCATAAGGAACCCCTTAGTTACGAGTTCAGAATAGTTGCGCTGACGGTACCTGTGTTAGGCCTGTGTTAGAGATGCTTTTAGATTTCTAGAAGTAAGGCCAATCTCCCGAAAACAAAGGGTTACAGAACAGCCCATAAAATATTGGACCCACCCATCTATATATCGCGTCCTCTCCGGCGTCCACCTCTAGACTCCTCTCGTTTTCCCCTTCAAACCGTCGCGGCGTCGGCGGCGGAATCTCCCCGGCGATCTCCGAATTCTTCCCGGTATGTAAACGCAATCTCCCTTCTCTACCCGCCCTCTCTATCCGCATGCTTGCGAGCGTGTTCCAATATGCACTTGCGTGTTCTATTGGTCTTTAACCGGAAACCCTAGGTCTGCGGCGTGGGCGTAGATCCGCTGGGTAACAGGGAGGCATCTTCACTTTTGAGTCCTGAAGTTTTCCCGCTGGTAATCTCGAAGATTGTCCGTTCAGGAGTTATCACGCTCAACCGACCATACTTAGATAGTTGGATGTGCCAATAGGTTGGTCGGCGCCTCAGTGTCTCGGCAGCAAGGCCGATTGCTTCAATCAGTGGGTTCCTGCGCTGGGTGTATGTTCTCGTAGGTTTATGTGTGTTGTTAGTATATTGGGTACACATGATTCAAAGGTCACCACAATTTATGAATCGGAATCACTGCTGAAATTTCGAAAAGAGATTGTAAGGGACAACGTCGTCTGTTCAAGTTCTGTGGTTATTATGTTTGAAGCATGTATAGAAACTTGTGCTAAGAGTTTCTGATCGGCTTTTCTTTTCTTACGAGAACTTCTCCACAGACCACAGATAGTTTTGTTCTCTTGATCCTAGATCACTAATTTTGTACCAGGAGGATATCTTATGACTTAAATGTGGTCCAGCCAGCCTTGTTATTGTGCCCTTCTTGAGCTTCTTTCGACATGAGCTGGCAGAGCTGGTGTGTAATGTGTCTTTTTCATAAGCCAGCACCTCGGAAATTTCGCGCTGTCAGTCTGTCTCCATGACAGCTATCTCAAAGACCCAATCCTTCCAATAAAATTCATGCATTCCTGTTGTGCAGCCAAACAACTTTTGTTACCTATTTCTGTGTCTTTTATTCATGTACGACGTGACATGCCATGACATCCATTTACTATGTTTACATCCGATTTCAGTGTCTTTGTAGTCATCAAATCAAAGAGGCCCTAACATGGCATGTGTTTGTATGTTGTTACAGACAAAACAATGAGGAGGTACAGTCCCCCGTATCGTAGTCCCCCAAGGAGGGGATATGGCGGCAGAGGAAGAAGCCCCCCTAGGAGAGGGTATGGAGGAAGGAGGGGACAGAGTTCAGGAAGCCTCCTGGTCCGCAACATCCCATTAAGCTGCAGGTAGATAAACTGTTGCATTGATGCTGGTATCCCACTACACTGACATTTTTCTTATATGAAGAAGAATATTTCACTTTACGAGGTATTGGCTTCAGTTTTGTTCCCTTAACTGTTGCAGGCCAGATGATCTTCGAGTTCCTTTTGAAAGGTTTGGTCCTGTTCGTGATGTGTATCTGCCAAAGGATTATTACTCCAAGTAGGTTTGACATTTCACAGTATTTTTTTTACTTTTTTTTGCAATGGGCAGAACAAATTTGGCTTTCTTTTCCTGTGATTAGAGGGGATACAGAAAAATTTAACATTGAACGCTGGTCTTCATTATTCTTAATGCATAAGCTGAGTAGTTTTCCTTAACTTACTGTGGCATTAGAATTACTCCCTCCGTCCCAAAATACTTGACTTCCGTTTATCCAAATATAGATGTATTTAGATATGTTTTAGTGTATACATACATCCATATTTGGACAAATGGAAGTCAACTATTTTGGGACGGAGGGAGTACAACCTTTATGTTATGATATGAAGAGAACTTGCAAGCCTCTTTCAGCTCTGCTGTGATTCTGGTCTCTTAAACCACGTTTGTGCATTAACATTTAGGTTCCATGAAAATGGTCTAATCATTTGTAGTCTGTTGCGTATACATCTCTGATTAATTCCTGTCGCCAGAATTCGTTATGAACCAATTTGGAAATGCTTACGCTACCTTTTCTTGCTTGTTCATCCTTGCACCATGCGAGTTTCTTCTTCTGAAATTATTCCCAGGGCTGTATTGTTTGACGTAAATACAAGACCTTGATACTTTTTTAAATATTCCTAACAATTGATTTGCTTGGCAAGATAGAGTCTTGTCCGAATGAAGTTCTTCTGTGAAGACAAGGTTTCATTGAGTGAGAAAATTAATTTCACGAAGAGAAGATAAGAGAGTTGTATTGGGGTGTTCATGAGAAGATAAAATGAAGTCAAGTTGTTTTCAAGTACTTTTGAGACTTTTCAAAAATGAAGCGAAGTTGATTTGAAGTACTTTTGAGACTTATCAAACATTGAGGAACTTGAAGCAAATGATTTTACGAAGATGCTCTTTATGAGGATCACCGAACTTAAGTCATTATACAAGAGATTCATACAAGAAACTTGGGTACTAGGTCCTGGACATATAACTCATTTTTCGAACGGTTGCTTCCTTTTGATGGAAATGTTTGTAAGTTGTTTGACTGTGCTTCGTCAAGAATCATAGAGGGCACACTGCATTATGAACTGTGATGGTAACACAAGAGGCACACACACTCTTTATGAATACGTCATTGCCGTCTTATATGTTTGTTATCACATTAATTTCACTTGTCCTACTTTGTCTAATGAAATCGACATAAACAGGGAGCCCCGAGGGTTTGCATTTGTGGAGTTTGTTGACCCTTATGATGCCTCTGAGGCTCAATATCACATGAATCGCCAAGTATTTTTTGGCCGAGAGATAACTGTCGTTGTTGCTGCTGAGACGCGGAAAAAGCCAGATGATATGCGTAATAGAGATAGAGTCAGGTTTGTTATTCCATGCTTCTTCCAAAGTTGTTCTCTTATCTTTTCTGTTATGTTCTCATTTGAAATGACTGGTTTGCGTTACTCTGCAGGGGCTATTCTGGTGAACATGAAGGGCGTCATTCTCGTCATGGTACTTCCTTACGTCACTAATATTTTATGATTTCCGGATCTCTGCGTTCCATAATGCTAATCTAGAATTCCGAAAGCTTCAGTTTTGCTTTCTACTAAGTTGTTTATCCCAATTCAGCACCGTGCAGTTGCAGGTAGATAGACCAATCTAAATCATTTTTTTTGCGGCAGATAAGGCATCAGATCTGCTACACCTAACTATTGGAAAGTTATTTTTTCTGCTTAGCATTCTTATGATAGGTTATTTTGTTCAAATAAGAACTGAGCTTACATTCTTGATCTAAAGATAACACCCTCCAGTTTATCTAAACAGAGAACATCAGTTACATATAGGCTTAATCGGTAGGTTGCTACAAGACATGTAACAAATGTGTACAAATGTTAAATCGAAAGTTAAGATTAGATATGGCCCCATTATGTACTAGTTTTTATTTACGGATGTCCCAAACTGCTCATTTCAAATTGCAGAAGGGTGAAATCTGCAGTTCACTGTATTCTGAACATTCAAATTCTGTTGCAAATTATTTTGTCGGAATACCAGGTTCCAAATTACTTACAGCCTCTCAAATGTTCAGGGAGGTCTCGTTCCCGTTCACGCTCTTACTCTCCTCGCTATCGTGGCCGTCCTCGGTCAAGGTAGGACAATACTAGGTTGTTCTGTTTTGCTTATCATGTGACGTGACAATTTCTGAAAAGCTCTTCATCTCTGTTTAACATTTTATAAGGTCGCACTCTCCTGCTCCAAGACGGCGAGATGACTACTCTGCTTCTCCACCAAGATCACATCACACAAAATCTCCCAGGCGTCAGCCAAAGGGGCATGAAGACGACAAGCGGAGGTCCTATTCACCGGCTGGTAGAGGTGGTGGCCAGCGAGATGGAAAGTAAGTTCTTGTGGTGTTGTTAAAGAAATTGATGTTTTAGACTTCTAGTGGTTCAAATCTACCATGCATTCTCTGCTCTCTGTGCTTCATAAGCTCCATAGCTAATTTTCAGCACAAGTTCTGGTGTTGCGAAAGAATAGATAGTCTATGCTTCTAATACGTACCTCTGCTTTATTTGCCCTATTTACTCCAGAGATAATTGACGGCATTTGAAATTCTTATTCTTATTTTGTATTCCTGTTGCATGCTGTTCAGCAAAAGCCTGAGCTTTTCATTTAAAATTCCATCTTAGGAAATGGGATCATGAATTGCTAGATCTACCTTCATCTTCTCTTACAGCTGTTTTTTTGCATGCCAAATTGTTCTGTTATATAGTGCAAAGCTCTTAACATTGCTTTATGTGTTCACAGGAGGTCACCACCACCGGGCAGTGACGGATCACCTCCACGCCGTAGGTCGCCCAGGCAATCCTCAGAATCACCTGCGAGGTCACGCTCAAGGTCCCCTCACGCTTCTCCTGCCCGCAGCGACTGATGGATTGGTGCTACAGATATTCCAGCGTGCCTGTACTCTGCTCTAGCTTTGACATTTATTTGACGGAGTTGGTTTGAGTGAACCCTTCTGGGGTGTGTTTGCTGCTGTCGTGGTACCTGCTTAACTCGTCGGATGTTCAACTGCTGGTTCGTGTCGTTGGATCTTTATCATGGTAGTGTTTTGTTGTGAACCGGGTCACACTCACATGTCCCGACAGCGGAGCTGTGGATTTGATTCATGATTGACTGTACAAGTTGTTTTCTCTGTTAGAGCTTAACTTGAGAAGAAATGTAGCCCCGGAAATGGTAAGATCTTTGGCGCAAGAAGAAGGGGCGACCCATATCATCTTGACTTGGTTCTGCTTCCCCTCTTTTTTTTAAGAATACCGAGTCGGGTTTTTCTCCTACCCGTATCGAATAGAACATACTGAACAAGATCTTCATGGAAACCTGAGGCTTCATCTGCAACGTATTTCTATCTTTTTTTAGGAGCCACCTGTCGAAAATTGGTCAAAGGAGTACTACATTATGAAAAATGTAGTTCATTAAGTTGCAGGCTGGATTACCAAATACGATACTCCCCTAAAAAAGTGTCGGTGAAAATGAGCTTACTAGTACAACCATGACACTTTTTTAGAATCGGAGGAAATAGTATTTAACAGTAAAATTATTATAGTACGTTTGGTAGCTTTAGGATGGGTTTATGATAGTATGTTTGGTAGTTTTAGGATGGCTTCAAGGCATCCATTGGAGATGTATAAACAAGGGTGCAGATTCAAAGTAATTTACTTATTATTGCCACGTGGTTAGGGATGTAACGCTTTTTTCATAGGACCCCCCGGGGGAACAAAAATTTCCATCCCCTGGGTCCCCTTCCTGACATGTGTCCATATTTGTCTAAATCTCGTATGTCCTCGGTGTAGCAAAAAAAAATGTCCCGCTTTTGCTCCTATGTAGTAAAAAAGGTTCATCCCTGAAAATAAAAGGAAAAGTCAACCCTCGCCAGAGACCTCACCGGAGATCTCGTCGGAGACACCGTAGCAATTAAAATACTGCTATTGTAGCAAAAATCAAGTTCGCCGGAAATGGCGCTGGTAGCCTCTCGCCGGAGACATCTCCAGAAGATCTCATAGAAAAATAAATATACCGCGATAGCAAAAATTTAGAATAATTATAGCAATTTTATTTTGTATTGTAGCAAACAGTTAACCTCGTCGGAGATATTGCCGGAGTTCTCGTAGCAAAAAAGTTATACAAAAATAGCAACAAAAATACATGTATGTAGCAAATTTCTGTCCCACGGTGAAAATCGCCCAAAAACGAGTAAACCCAACTAACGGTCTTGGGAGCACCGCCAAGCTCCTATCGGAGCACTGTTTCCGGAGAGAGTTCGAGCCGAGACGACTCGGTGCTGGACGAGGAGGAGGTTGATGAGTTCCACGCGCGGGACTCCTCGAGGAAGAGCCGGCCGAGCTGCCCCCTCCTCCTGGGCTCAGGCGCCGGCGCTTCTGGAGCGACAAGGCCACCGTGGACGGCTCGAACTGATGGGCGGCCGAAGACGGGGTAGAAGGTGGCGGGCCTGATGCGGCCGACAGCGAAGAGGTCGTCGGCGAGCGTGGGGGAGCCGTGGTCGGCACCAAGAAAACAGGGGAACTCGAACTCCTCCCCATCCGTAGACTCGGCGTTCCCCTGAGGAAAGCGCGGGGTCAGCGGCCCGTCGCGACTCCTCATGCCGCGGGTGAATTCTCTGCTCCATTGCTTCTGCCACAACCTGCGAGTTGGAGACGTGTTGTCTGCTATCTATCTGGTGCGGTGCACGGGGACAGAAATGAGAGGGATGAGTGGGGAGAGAGGTCTCCGGTGGGGCCACCGCCTGGAGGAACCGCTCTACCTCCGCGCGAGGCTGACTTGCAGCGGCGGGAGTGGAACAGCTGCTGCGGGATGTAGGCCATGACGTATGCGGTGGTTTCCATATGAGCTCGGCGGGGATGAGATGCGGAGGGTAAAGAAGAAACCAGAGGAAAAAATGAGTGAAGGAGAAGATGCGTGAAGAGATAAGGTAACGGGTGGGGCCCAACGCTCGTTGTCTTTTCCTGGCTTTGCGGACACGCCGAGCGCGAGTAGAGCGGAGGATCGTGACGCGCGATCCCCCGAACGAATACTAGTGTTTTCCCTTTTCATATCCTTCACCATATTAATAATGGGTGAATGTGGATTGTATTGCATTGTGGATTTGGAACAGAAACGGAGTGGGCTTGGATCAAAAGTTGTTTTTATTTTCTTTCTGCAAACATGACCAACAAAATTATCCAAAAGTATAACAATAACAATATGATTAGCAATACCAATAACTGATAATGTTAAGTCAGAGATGTGCCCTTATACATTGTGGGTGAGTTAGGCTAATTTTAGTGGATAATCCAAAAAAGGGTCAAATTTCATCTGTGTATATTAGTAGTACAGTACCATATTAGCTACCGTTCTAGCTATAGAAGAAGAACCAGGGAGATCTTACTTTATCCGCCCGACTCCTTGATCGTTTTTCCTAACTCTTTGATCGTCAGGTACCCAACGTCCATGTCCATATTCATATCCCACGGATTACTAAGGGTGCATATCTTATCATCCAAAAAGGGATTCGGTTGTGGATACGGAGTGAAAATTTATATGTACTAGGTGAATGTCCGTGCGTTGCTACGGACAATCCAGTTCCTTTCCCATCCACCATTCTATTTCGTGGTCACCCTATTCTAATGCAATTGTGTTTCACATCCACCTTTAGCCCAATAATAGGTCTCTCACCGGTCACCGCTGCCTAGCTACTCCAACGATATGTCACTTCCCACCACGTGTCAGTGTTTTCTCCAACTCTGGTAATTGTTCTAGTTGTCCCGTATCTCATGACTTCATACTTGCTACATGATGCCATATTAGAAGTCTTATTTACACACAATGAAATATGCACCAGTTTTCAAACAATGTTTGACCCTCATTATTCTTTAATGGGAACAAATTTATGGCCTTTGTGACCACAATAGAATGAATAAAACATATAGATATAGGTCAGAAAACTATATTATTATTTTGTAAAGCACCATTAATTTGCCACGAAGCAGTAAAAATATTTCAGCAATGATTAAGAAGACATTCCTCTGGTTTCCAATATCAATTCTACAAATGTCTCCTCTTCACTTTGGTGACCGTACCGCATGCTCATCGGATCTTCCTCCACTTCTATTACCCCCACTACTGTAAGCTATCCATCCATATCCCTCTTTGTTTCCATCCACCATTCACCTTGCCACCCTCCATGCTTCCTGCCCAACTTTGGTCCACCTTTGATGCCCCGAAGAACCATTTTTACCTACATATTTAAAGTGTAACTTGTTCATTTGTTGTAAGAAGAAAATATCTATCAAGACATATATTAAATATATACAAAAACTAAAAAACAGTGCGCCAAACAAATTGAAATTGGCAAATCATGTTTTCACATCATCACATATTATTTTGACAATATTTTGTCTCCTCCGAATGGACATGTAAGAAAGCCTAGACAAAATAATTTCTTTCCTGAAAAAATGTATAGCCGAATTTCCAAACAGAATGGCCAAACAACATATATTATACAGAATACCGAGCTAAAATATCTGCAAATCTACTCCAATCTTCCCTAATTGTAGTGACCTTCGCCATCACCTGAAGTTAGGGTTCGTAGCGCCTTAGTTTCACTAACAATAACAGAGAAGGGTATTTGGTCCTAGTTTTATTCTCTTACCAAAATCCGGTATTATTTTTATTAGACATCAAAGCAGTCCAAGAAAAGGATAACAGAACGGAGGAAAGATAGTAAACATGACGGTTGAAGTTGATCAAACTGAAGTTGTTTCTAATAATCAGGGACTTCTTGCTGGGTAATCAGGGATATTAAGGTCTTAGTGGTGGTGATGGAGATGCACAATCATTTTCCAGAACCACATAAATTTTAATGGCATAATTTATCTATACAAAATTATAAAGGGAATATAAACTACAAAGATGAACTCAGCTCTTAGTGGTTTGTGGGGAAGCGGTAGGGATATACGAACAGCATGTCAAGCTCTCAATGGGAGACGTCCTACTACTACACTTGGTGGCATCTGACGACTGCTCTACCGGGCTCTACAATAGGAAGACGAGGATTGATTATTCATTTTCATTCTTCCATCTACATACTTAAACATGCAGCGATAGAATATTTCGAATGCCCCCTTTTCCTTGATGAAGTTGCCGTAGAAAAGACCAGCTACCAACTACGAAATGAATATATAAATAAGCTAAGTTAAAATGTATTCATGGTATGTAAAGGAAAAGGAAATACATACCAACCCTTCAATGAAGGCCGATTCGAGAAAGTTACCATGAGCAAAAACGAAGCCACTATCGTGGTCGATGCGGGAGGCTAAAATGATCTCCATACTGAGTCTGCCCTCCTCGACACTGATAAGAAATGAAGTACGGTGAACCTCTCCAGCTCTCCCTCTCTCTTTCTCTATGCTCCGAGTCCCCTCTCTATGTAAAGTGTGAGAGTATTGGGAACTCCTGCACCACCTGTTGTGAGGCCTTAAACACGAACTCTGTTTGTAAGAAGATAAAATGGTTGTAACGATTTCTTACACGCATTTCATCACTGAGTCTTCTCCTGAAAGATCAAAGCGGTAAATGAGAAATTTCTTACTCGCAGTCAAGATCTTCAACATATAGCCTTCTAAAGAGTGTCATTCGCACTAAATCAGGACAAAACATTTCCTTTACACATTAACCATATAGGAATTAAGTTTCTATCGGTAGTCAGGTATGAGCTTGAAGGTCCAAGAGATTGCAAGATAACACTTGGTGGTAAAAATAACAATCAGACTATAGCATCGGTCCATTAGTCTACGAGTACTAAGTACGGTCCCATATCAAGCTATTGGAAGGGAAAATGACATGGAAAAATATGGAGAACCACATAAAGCCAGGTATAAACATTTGGGTTTGGTCGCATCACCATCAGCTAGCCAACGTTGAGAGGATGAATTACACAAATAGTGGTCATGAGATCAGATGGTGTGACATGCAGACTGTGCAGTACATGGACAATGGACGATGGTCTGCCGGACGTACCAACGTACGTTGAACTCCCATTTAATAGTAAAGATCATTTTCATCCTATGAACGGGTGATTTGCACTGTCAAATCAGCCACGTGGGCACCCACACAAGCTGACCCATTCAATACGTTGCTAAATATATTTGAGAGAGCATATAAAGCACAGACACAACTTTTTGTAAGATGTCTTTTGTCCTTCTATGATTACCTTGATAATTAACTCAATGCAATAGATTAGTATTTTTTTTTGTTTCTCGTAATGTAGAAATTTATCCACCGATAACTGCAAATTATTCTGCTATATGCTTTCATCGTATTTGAAAAAATGTGAATTGTCCAAGGAGCGTTTTTGCTTTAGGGCGTGATTGGTAGGCCGGCTCCGCTGAGAAGATGTCCATCCACCCCGTTTTTTTTATTGTTTGGTAGCCCGGCTCATGCGTGTGCGCCCCTGCCCACCGTCCCGAAATGGCGCTTAGTCCTGCCCGGGAGAGAAGCTCGGATCGAGCTTCCCAACTCATCCCTGCTCGCCTCATACGAAATCTTCCACATGTGGGCCCCACCCAGGCTGTGCGTCCCCCACCCTGGCCGAAAATTGTTGTCGTTTCCCATTGCGTCCTCTCTCTCTTTCCTGGCTCTCGCCTCGTCGATCTCATCCACCTCCCTCGTTGAAAGGGCATTTATGCCCTTAATTATTTTGGTGGTTGTTGATGATAAAATTAACTTGGGGACTAACGACTATTGCTAAGTGAATTATACAGGTTTTTAGTCCCCATTGGCTGTGTTGTGGATCAGTACCGTTAAAAGGAAAAAGAGACTCATAAAGTGACGAAGGTCGAAGACTAGCGATAGCTTTTTGGTTTTCATTGAGTTTAGGGATCACAAACTATTAAGGGGGGATCAAAAGGTTGGTTTAACTATGTGTTCAAAGTCTCTTCCTAGTGCTCTCCATCTGTCTTTTTTGTTCTAGTTGTTTCGGGTTGGTTTTGGTGTGTAAACTGAGCTGTTCGGGCACTGCCGGACGATCCGGCGTCTTTCGTGCCGGACCGTCCAGCGCCAGATCTGCACCAGCGCGAGGAAAAACCCGAGGGCTGTCGCGGGGCTGCCGGTCTACACCGGCACTGTCGAGACATCGTAGCAGAATTCATAGACGGGGGTGCCATGAGAGACTACCGATAGAGATTGCCGGGGGGGGGGGGACGTGGTTGTATGACAAACAATGACACCGGGGTTTTACCCAGGTTCGGTACGTCGCAACTAGGCGGCGTTCCTACTCCTGCAATCTCATTAAATCAGGGCTGAAACCTGAAGTATACAAAGTACAATGTGAGTTGGGTTTAGCTGCTCGACAAGGATCAACCTCTCGACGAGTTAGCTTCTAGCTTATTGTCTATATATTTCTTATCTCCCGTCCGGTTTTATATAATAGCCGGGTTAGGGCTTACAGAAAAGGAAGCCTATGGAAAGTCTTAACTTGGAAGGCAATAATCCGCCTTCTACTCCAAGCCGTATCACGTAGGCCGTGATCCGGGTTCTTCTAGAATCCGATTTCTGTGCGTCAGCTTACTGGGCCGCCTAATGGACCGTAGCCCATTACCATTCATGCCACCCTGGTAATCCGGCACTTTAGGACACCATCTGGTATACCCCTAATTGGTATATATCCGACAGTAGCCCCCAAGAAGGATTAAGACTCGGAATCGCCGTTTTTCGTCAAATTGCATTCTTTCCGAGAAATGTTGGCTCTTTGTCTTGATTCTTCTGTCCCTTCAAATCATGCTTCAACACGAAACTCGGATTTCGGGAAATCCGGCTTTTCCTTCCACGAGCCTTCGTGGAGAAGGAACTTCCTACGTCAGCGATGAAATCGTGCTGACGTCAGGGACGTTTGGGTTTTCGTGTGAAACCCTGAAACGTATCTCTGACAGATTTTCACAGGAAACGAGGCGATAGCCATTATCACCTGTCGATTCATCTTCCCAGATTTTCCGGCGAGTGACACGCGTTGAGCATCCAACGGTCAAAAGTGTCGTTAGTACGTATCGCAAAGAATTTTCGAGCTATAAATAGCCTATTCATCCTCTCCAGCAAACCTTCTGCTCCCTTCTCACTTCCCAGCTCAAGCGCCCAGCCATTGCCTTAGTCCAGTGAGAACGAAACAGAGCTCGAGCTCGCGGAAGCGCTGTCCCCGGATTTCACGTCGGAGAACTCACGGTCCTCATCGCGCCGCCGCGAAATGGACTCACCACACGCATCCCCGGAGCGCTCCATTGCCACGGAGATTGACGACATCATCAACGAGATGGATCCGTTATTGGATTCGCCGAGCTGCGCCACCGCTGTCGTGCCGGAGAAAGCTTCCGGTGGCCAGGACCGCGAGGATCTACCTCTCGCGGCCGATAACCTGGCCACATCTTCTTATACTCCGCCTCCGCCTCCGCCTCCCGGAGGAAAAGATCACTCTCATCGGAGAGGAGTTCGCCTCCGCGGCCGCTGCCGCCGGAGCCGAGGAAGAAGGCGAATCTTCCGGCAATTGGAGCCGAAGCAGCATCCCTCCCTCTCTTCTCCCGACAATGGAGAAAGAGGGGCTGATAGAGAAAGGGAAATGGCGGAGCGAGGAGGACGAGTCCGAGCCCTCACCTAAGGCCGGAGAGCGGGTGCTTCTTACTTCTCATATCTCCCGAGGTATGGGATTTCCGCCGTCCGTCTTTTTTCTCCAGGTGCTCAATCATTACCACATCCAACCTCATAACTTGCCACCCAATTCCATTCTCTATTTAGCCGGGTTCCAGGCCCTTTTCGAAGGGTATCTAGGTTTAGCCCCTAGATTAGATTTCTGGACTTATTGTTTCGGGGTTAAGCGAAACCCTTCAGAGGGCGCACTCCCGACTTGCGGAACCATTTCTTTCACCCTGCGTAGATTCAGGGAAGATTGGTTCCCAAGATCAAAACTTCGGAATCCGTAAAATTTTGGACGGGTTCCTTCTTCTACCATCCAGATGTCCCCTTTCCCAAAAAAACAACTGGGATTCCACCTTTCGCCAACACTGCCGCCACTCCCTAGGAAAACTGGGCGACTGAAGCAGTGCAAACCCTACCACCAGATCTCCTCAAGATCAAGCGGCGCATCGCCAAGCTCGTCACCTCTGATCCGCCTCTGACCGGCATGGACACAGTTCTATGCTGGTTAGAGAGGAGAATTCAGCCTTTGGCTGACCACGGTCCCCGGCTTTTATGCGACTACATGGGAACCGCGGACGACGACAAATCCTTAACGACGAAGGATTTACGGAAGCGCGTGAATCAATTGGTCGCAGCACGCAACCAATATGAGGAAAGTCGGCCGATGTACACGGCTGCTAACCGGTCTCCAAATGTACGTCTTTTGCATTTTGGGTTTCACATCATTCTCTTTCTCGGATAATTGTCTTAACCCGGACTTTGTCTTTTTTGACAAACCTTCGATCTTCCTCAGTCGGACCTCGCAACTGATGCCGAGTTGGAAACACTGCGTGCCAACTTTGCGGGTGGGCGGAAACGCAAGAAGATCTCCGCCTCCCAGGAAGTGATCGATCTTGACGGTGTCCCCGTCGTTACCTCCAGGTTCGACATCCAAGTTTTTATTTTTGTCGGAACTTTTCTTACTTTGTCTCGGATTTTTAATCTTCCGGTACTTCTCTTTTTAGCTTGCCTCCTTCATCCTTGAAGCCTAAAAATCTTAAAAGGTTTAAGGCTGCGGCTAAAAGAGGTCCACATCCTTCTCCTGCAACTGCCCCAGATACTCCAGTTGCAGATACAGAAGAGCATGTTGCTGCAATGAACGAAGAAACCCAGCAGACCAGCCATCCCATTGTGCCGGAAACGGACACGAGGGAAAGGGCGGCTCCGGAAATGGGAGGTCCTTCTCAGCCAGCTAAGGAGGATCCCATTCCCACCTTTGATAAGGATTTCAAGGATATCCATGAAGGCCTTAATAATGTCGGAACTCTTTTTGCCGAGTTTGCAAAAGAGTTCAATGAAACTTGGTCAGGTTTGCAGAGGATGAGCCAGGTAATATCTCTAGCCCCCAAGCGATAAGTCAAATGCATGCTTTTGCCTTAATGTTTTTTTCGCTTTTATGCTTGTTTTTAACTTAAGCATTTTTTTGTCTTTTTTTTCCGTGTTTCAGCAAACCGCTGAATACATAAACATGGAAATCTTTAACAAACTTACCGTCAAGAATAAGGAGGTGAAATCTCTTCTTTCTATTCTCGAGGGTAAAGAGGTAGAACTGGCATCCACTCAGCAGCAGCTGAAGAAAACAACAGGTAAGAATTTTCTCTGCTTCCAGTTGTACGAAATTTTTCTAAGTATTTTTCCGAGTTTTCTTACTCATCTTTTTTACTTGCTTTTCAGCTTCTTTGGTAAAAGCCAAACAAGTTGCTGAAGATGCCAGCAATGCTGAGAACCTGCGCTGGGAAAACCTGGATCTTCATAAGCTCAATATGAAGTTGCAGCAGGACCTGGAGGCCAGCCAATTAGCTGTCGGCATTGCCGAGTCCAAGGCCTCCGACCAAGCAGCCAAGGACAAGGACACTATCCGAGACTTGGAGAATGCCTTGAACTAGCGCTTGGAGGAAGGCGCCGAGATGGAAAAAATTCTCGGTAAGTTTTTATCATTTACCGGATTTTTTATGTTGACATCTTTTTCTGTTTTTGCTAACACTTTTTTTTGTCTTTACTAAAACAGGAGATAGCCCTCAGCTTACTTGGATTGAGAAAATCCGAGCTTTTGGAAAGGTGTTCACCGCAATCAAGGCTGCGGGGATGCTGCTGGTCAGCAAATGCCTTCCCGCCAGGACTGGGGAATTCTCGGAAGTTGAAAAACTTTCGGAAGCTATGGTGGAAGTGGCGGAGTCCAGGGAATCCATCCTGCGCTCCACGACGCGTGGTGGTGCGCTCATGGCTCCATGGCTCATGCGCATGCACTACCCTGACGCCAAGTCTTGGCGCGTGGCGTCCGGCATCCCGCAAGGATACACGGAGGCGCAGCGGGCCGACATCTTTGAAGCCATCAAAGGTCACGCCACCAAGATCGCCACCATGGTCAACATCTCCACCTTCTACCCAGAGGAAACCATTCCAGATATCCCCGAGGAATCCAGCAGTGAAGATGACTTGGATGCCTGAAGGATGCCTTGTCCTGGGTAGAAAATAGGAAATAGGAGCATTACTGATCTTACAATGTAAACTTATTTTAATGCTTTCTATTCCTTTGTATAAACAAGTATTCCGCTTTTGTAGCAATATTTATTAAGTCCTTTGCAAGTTTTCCGGGTTTTTATTCCTTTATCTTCTAAGTTCTTTGGTTTGTATGCTTTAACTGTCCTTAGTGTTAGAAATGGCTCGATAGTATTTTAATCTTCATGCCAAGTGATTGGGTATAACCAATCAGTCGAAGCTCGGAAACATGGATCGTACTAAAGACATTTTTACTTACTAGATCCAGCGACCCAACATAAAAACAATCAGATAATACTTAGAGAAAAGTAAGGAATTTTTTGAATGAAACTCAGGCACGCAGGCACAATCTGGGTTTCCTTAAGCCATTTTAGGCTGAAAATCATCCAGTTTTTAACACCGAGCACACATGCACAATTCGGGTTAACATTGAGTATTTTGAAAGATCATTGGGAAATAGATAAGACGGAATTATGTTTTAAACTATAATAAACATGTAAAAAACACAGATGTATGAATTCCGACAACTTTATTTCATGATCTCAAAGATGTTTATATAGAAATTGAACTAACTATAGAAGGGACGTAACTGCTGGATGCTCCAAGGTCTTTTGGTCTCCCCTAGTTCGTCATCTATCTTTCTCTTTCTTTTACGATTCGGCTTTTCGGGATCATCTTCCGTGTCTCGAATATCTACAAGATAGTATGATCCATTTTTCATAGCTTTGCTAATGACGAATGGTCCTTCCCAAACTGGAGGCAATTTGTGCTTTCTTTGTTGTACCAATCTTAGCCCTAGGTCACCTTCTTAAAAGAACGATGCCTGATTTTCCGACTATGGTAACGTCGTAAACCTTGCTGATAATTGGTAGATCTTTGAAGCAAAAGTTCTCGTTCTTCCTCTAGGAGATCGACAACATCCTGTCGTGCGCTTTCGGCATCCAAGTCATCGAAGGCCTGCACTCTTGGGCTATCATGGATCATGTCCGTTGGAAGGACTGCTTCCGCGCCGTAAACTAGGAAAAACGGTGTTTACCATGTTGACCTGTTTGGCGTCGTTCGAATACTCCAAAGCACGGAAGGTAACTCTTCCACCCATGCTCCAGCTGCTCTATGAAGAGGAGATTCGAGCCTTGGGCGTATTCCTGGCAGGATTGAACTATTCATTCTTTCAATCTGCCCATTGGATTGTGGGTGTGCCACAGATGCAAGATCTAGGCGTATTCCCGTTTGTCAGCAATATTTTGCCAACTCTCCAATAGAGAAATTTGTCCCGTTGTCGGTTATTATGCTGTGTGGAGCGCCGTATCTCATGGCTACGTCAATGATGAAATTTCTGGCTGTTACACCGTCAAGCTTTTTGATGGGTTTTGCCTCCACCCACTTGGTATACTTATCTACTGCAACGAGTAGATGTGTAAGTCCACTTCTTGCAGTTTTGAATGGTCCCATCATATCTATCCCCCAGACCGCGAACGGCCATGTAATAGGGATAGTTTTGAGTGCTTGGGCTGGCATATTCGTCTGCTTGGCGTAATACTAACATCCGGCACATGTATTGACTATGTGTTCGGCATCTGTCTTGACTGTTAGCCAGAAAAATCCTGCACGGAATGCTTTCTTAACTATGCTTTTTGATTGAGCATGATGTCCGCAATCTCCAGCATGGATTTCTTGCAGAATTTCTTGGCATTCTTCCGGCGAAATACATCGCAGAAAGATTCCGGTAGTGCTGCGCTTATACAGGCAACCATTGATTACCGTGTATCCTTTGCATCGGCGTTTTATTTGTCTTTGCAAGACCTCGTCTGCTCCATCCGGGTACTTCTGATCTACTAAGAAGTTTAGATATAGAATTGTCCAATCCGGGTTAACGAGCAGGACTTCGATTGACTCGGAAACGAGAGGATAGTCGACATCTCCACCTTTATGGATGGTTCCTGCAAATGATGGACAAACACACCTGGTGGTAGGGTTTTCACTCTTTTCAAGCCTATGCGGGCTAATGTATCCGCGTTCCAATTTTCTTCCCTTTTGACATGAAGTACTTCAAATCCCAGGAAGCAAATTGCAAACTCGTCCACCGTTCTCCGATATTCGGCCATGATGGGGCTTTTGGCTTCCCATGTTTGGTTAAGCTGGTGATGTACCAAATCTGAGTCGCCATAGCATAAGATGTGTTTGACACCTATTTCTTTTGCAATGTGCAAGCCATGAAGCAAGGCTTCGTATCTGCCACATTATTGCTGGCATTGAAATGTATTTGTAATACATACTCCCATAGTGTCTCCCTTTGGGGATTTTAGGACTACACCAGCTCCAGCGCCTTATTTCATCTTGGATCCATCAAAATTCATAACCTAGTATTCCGACTCCGGCATTGGTGTGTTTTCCATTGCTTCTGTCCAATCAGCGACAAAATCTGCCAACACCTAGGATTTTATTGCCGTACGGGGTTGGTACTTAACGTCGAACGCAGCCAATTCGATGCCCCATTTGGCTACTCGGCCTGTTGCGTCTGCATTGTTGATTATATCCCCTAGTGGTGCTTTGCATACCACTGTTATGGAATGTCCTTGGAAGTAATGGCGGAGTTTTTGAGATGCGAAAAATACACCATATGCCAGTTTTTGATAATGCGGGTATCTTTGCTTGGACTTGGAAAAAACTTCACTTACATAGTACACCGGATGCTGATCTGGTATGGTTTGCTCGTCTTTCCGCCTTTCCACAACTATCACCGCGCTGATAACCCTGTTTGTTGCTGTGAGGTACAGTAACATGGGTTCTTCGTCTTTTGGCGATGCCAAAATCGGAGCTTGCATCAAGGTTTCTTTTAACTGGGTTAGCGCTTTGTCCGCCTCTTCTATCCATTCAAATTTGTCGGATTTCTTCAACAATTTGTATAATGGCAGAGCTTTGTCTCCTAACCGGCTTATAAACCTGCTGACGGCAGCTGCAGAACCCGTCAATCTTTGTACATCTTTTAAGCACGTAGGCCTTGATATGTTTAGGATTGCCTTGATATTTTCCGGGTTTACTTCTATTCCTCTGTGGGAAACGATGAAACCCAGAAGTTTTCCTGAGGGAACCCCGAATACGCACTTTAATGGATTTAACTTCATTTTATAAGTGCGCAAATTTTCGAAGGTTTCTCGCAGATCTTCAAGGAGCGTGTCTTTTTCCTTGGAAACGACGGCAATATCGTCCACATAAATGTGGACATTTTTGCCAATCTGACTATGCAAACATCGTTGCATGCAGCGCTGGTAAGTTGCACCTGCGTTCTTCATGCCAAAAGGCATGGTTATGTAGTAGTATTTCCATATGGAGTTATGAAGGAGGTTTTAATTTGGTCTTCTTCCTTCATGCGTATTTGATGATACCCGGAATAAGCGTCCAAAAAGCATAAAAGCTCAGAGTCTGCAGTGGCTTCTATTATTTGATCGATTCGCGGTAACGCAAACCTATCTTTTGGACACAATTTGTTCAAGCCGGTGTATTCTATACACATCCTAAGAGAAGTATTATCTTTCTTCGGGACTAATACTGGGTTTGCAGACCATTCAGTATGTATGACTTCCCGGATAAAATCAGCTGCCAATAGCCGGATAATTTCCTTGCCAATAGCCATACGTCTTCTTCCGTCAAATCGACGGAGACCTTGTTCGACGGGTTTAGACCCTGGAATTACCTTGAGTTGGTGCTCAGCAAGTTCCCTTGGTACATCTGGCATGTCCGCTGGACACCACGCGAAAATGTCCCAGTTCTCACGGAGGAACTTGATGAGCTTGCTTTCCTATTTGTCGGTCATGCTAGTTCCCACTATGACAAACTTTGCCGGATCTTTGGGATCTAGGAAAACCTGTCTTGTATTCTTGGAAGATTTGAAGCTGTCTGCCGGCTTCCGACTTTCTTTTCCTGCCGGCATTTCTGTCGGCAATACTTCTTTTGCCAGCTCCTTTAATTCCTCCTTTGCTACCACTTTTTCTGCGCAAAGGGCGTTTTCTTTTTCCAGCTCGTTTTCCAATTTGAAGTCTCCACTTATGGTGATTACTCCTCCTTTTGGCCCTGGCATCTACAACTTGTTATATATATAACATGATCTTGCCATGAACTTGGCGAAAGCTGGACGTCCTAGTATTGCGTGATACACGCTTTCGAACGGCACAACCTCGAAGGATATTTTTTCCTGTCGGAAATGTTCTTTCTCTCAAAAGGTTACTTCTAGGGAAATTTCTCCTAGGGATCCTTCTTGCCTGCCAGGGACGATGCCGTGAAAGCGTATGTTACAGTGATTGAGCTATGTCTCGGAGATTCACAGATGTTTCAATGTATCCAGGTACATTATGTTAATGCTGGATCCTCCATCTATCAACACTCTTTTTAGCCTAGTGTTTTGAACAATAGGGCTTACAACTAGAGCTTGTGTGTCGGGTTCTAGGATATTTCCGGGATGATCAGACTGATCCCAGGTAATTGGTGTATTAGAGTACTTCAAGAATTTCGGGGTTGGTGGGACAATCGCGTTTATTTCTCGAAGTGTTCTCTTTGCCACCTTTGCTGACGGAGTTTCCAGGAAAGTTAGGTTGCATTCTCCTTCAACTCTCGGAAACTTAGGCTCGCCTTTTAGCTGTTGTTCCTGGATTTTTTCGTCAGTGTCCGATTCACTGTCTTCTTTTTCAGCTTCTGGCTTTTGCCTGGAGAATTTCCTCTTGGAATTTTTTCCCTTGCTTTCGGATCCTACACTTCCTTTCATATGCTTGTTGAGCCGGCATTGTGTATTCGTATGGGTGGGTTTCCCAAATTGCGAATGGTGACACAGTTTTCCGACTTCATTCTTTCCCACTCTTCTTTTGTGTAGTTGATCGGTTCTGTGCTTCTTCCTTTCCATTTGCTCCCATTTTCTCTTCCAATGGCTATGTTAACTTCTTTGGGTTTTTGCTGTGTTTCTAAGCTGCTTTTTTCTCAGGACGAGGGGTCTTCTTGGCTTCAATCAAAGTATTGATATTGCCACCTCTCGCTCTGATGTTATCTTCGGCCGCTGCGTGCTCATTTGCGGTTGTAAGCATAGATCCGAGATCTTTGTGCTTTTTGGAACCGATCATGAACGGTACGAGTCTAGGTTTTAAGCCATTGACGAAAGCATGCATTGCTTGTACGTCAGTTACTCCAGAACAACTGTTTTTCATTGCAGTCCACCTTGAGATAAAGTCCACGTATGGTTCATCTTCAAACTGGATGCAACGGTTTAACTGGTTGATGCTGTTGGGGCGTTTGTACGTTCCTCGAAAATGCTGAGTAAATACTCTAGCCATATCATCCCAGCTATCGACAGCTCTTGACGGAAGCCCGTTGATCCAATCTTTGGCTCCGTCTAGTAACATTAGGGGGAGGAATTTTACTACCTCTAGGTCTGTCCCATTGTTAATCTGGACGGCTGTGTAATAGTCTGAGAGCCAGGTATCTGGGTTTGTACTGCCGGTGTATTTTTTATATGTTGGACCAACTTTGGCAAAGCCAGAATGCAGAGTTATTCTTCGGATCCTGTCAGTGAAACACTTGGGTCCGAAGTATAGATCATCTCTTTCCGCTCTATCAATGTGTAAGGAGTATCTCCCGGCTGAATGGATAGAAGGGGTCTGCTCCTTTCTTTTCCATTGTTGCGCGAACGCGCTCTTCCGGGGTTATCTCTATTTCCTCCGTTATCATGCCCTTTGGGATAAGGTGGAGTTCTACTCCTGTGTCTTTCCTTATTCCTGGGAGGTGTACGGGATCTCTCACGCTTGTGAGGAATGTCATATCTTCCGGCTTTTTCAGCAGGGCGCCTCGGAGGCGGCATTGCTTTACCGTCTTTCCGGTTTTGTTCTTCCCGATCTCGGGGATTAATTCCATCTTTCGGCAGATGGGATCCGGTTCTGGACGCTGCATCCTTGTTATCGGGCTTTTTCTTGTCCTTTCTCGGATCTTCTTTCTTCTCTTTCGAATTACTTGAATCTCCAGGTTCTTCAGGTCCAGGTGCTCCAGCGGCGCATGTAGCTGTTTTGCATAGGGCCGAGTCGTCATGCAACTTCCCTGATCTTTCTTGCCCTCGTTGTTGCTGTTGCAATGCTTTTCCTAAGAAAGCATACACCCCTTAAAGTTTTTCGCCATTGGAGTACAGATCGTTGTTGAGGATGGCGAACGCGGCCTCCACGTTTTCTGCTGCGGTTATGTATATAGGTTCGCCCCTAGCATCTTTGCCGTTTACTTGCTTTTGCCAGGACGGGTTTTGAAACTGTTCCTTTGGCGGCAGTACTTCCGGTCTTGCAATTCCGGGTAACCGTGTAGGTTTAATGCCAGATCTATTCCTTCTCTCGTACTCCTCGATTTCTTCCTGCTTTAACTTAATGTCAGCTTGGGTTTTTTGGAGATGTTCCCGAGTTCGGAATAGATGTTGCTGTTGCCTTTGGAGAGCTTGGCTCCTGGCTTCCAGCACTTCAGGGGGTTCGTGGGGTCCCACTGGTGTTTGAAGTAGATCTTGTTCGTCTTGTTCTGACATTGGCGGAACAAAGATTTCCTTCGTTTTCTTCTTCGTAGGCTTAACTCCACTTCCTCCTCCTGCTTCTAGGTTTTCGTTGGCTGGATCAGCCAATTTTTTCTTTCAGAGCTTGTATTGGAGTTTCTTGGAAGCTTTGTGTTTTTTCTTGGAAGAGGGAGGTTTTTTACCAGGTTCCTCCTCTGTCAATTCCTTGACATCCGGGTAAGTTAGACTGGCTTCTCCATCCTCTCTTTCCTCTGGCGGGAGGTGTTCTAGGGCTTTCCTGACTTTCGGCATCCGTGTTTTCAGCCGGTTTTGCCATCAGTACTTCGTGGAATCCCTCTTGAAAAGATTTGACGTTTCTCTCGAAAGCGCCTACATCTTCGTCTTCGGTATCGCACTGGTCCGATCCGGGTTTCGACTATAATCTCGCCTCGATGGCGGCTAGCATAGAGTTAGCTTCCGAGTTCTTTGTCATATTGACGGATGTCGGATCTTCCACCTCTGTTGTGGGATTTTGTTTTCTACCTCTTCCACGGGATTGCTTTCACCTGTGGTTTCGGCGATCTCGGATTGCACCATACCGACAAAGTGCGATTCAGCAGAGTATCGGCGATCTGAGCAAAATCCGACGTTATAGTCTTCTTCGATTTGGTATAGGGCGGGTGGGATAAATTTGCTTCCACCATAGAATCCCATTTCTTCTGCAGTTAATCCGATAAAGATGTTTGTAGATCCAATCGGTAAAACACAGGCACTTACCAGATGATTCCGTGTTGGCATGTACGATCCGTTGTCGAGGAAGCGCCCGACGTCGTTGTCGAATTCCAGACTTCCGACAGTTATGGTACTGCCAATTCCGCCGAGTATCCCCGATCGAAACATAACGCCTGACGTCGCTGGCCCCACGGTGGGCGCCAACTGTCGAGACATCATAGTAGAATTCATAGACGGGGATGCCATGAGACTACCGATAGAGATTGTGTGTGTGTGTGTGTGTGGGGGGGTGGTTGTATGACAAACAATGACACTGGGGTTTTACCCAGGTTCGGTACGTCGCAACTAGGCAGCGTTCCTACTCCTACAGTATCACTAAATCAGGGCTGAAACCTGAAGTATAAAAAGTACAATGTGAGCTGGGTTTAGCTACTCGACAACGATCAACCTCTCGGCGAGTTAGCTTCTAACTTATTGTCTATATATTTCTTATCTCTCGTCCGGCTTTATATAATAGCCGGGTTAGGGCTTACAGAAAAGGAAGCCTAGAAGACTACGGAAAGTCCTAACTTGGAAGGCAAGAATCCGCCTTCTACTCCAAGCCGTATCACGTAGGCCGCGATCCAGGTTCTTCTAGAATCCGGTTTCTGTGCGTCAGCTTACTGGGCCGCCTAATGGACCGTAGCCCATTACCATTCAGGCCACCCTGGTAATCCGGCACTTTAGGACACCATCTGATATACCCCTAATTGGTATATATCCGACAGGCACCCTTCGGACGCATGCGCCAGATGGTCCGGCGCCATTTGCCGGATCGTCTGGTTCTAGTTTTTCTACACGCATTCGCTGCTTGACTGTCGGTGTAAACCGACACCTCTCCGGCTGCTCTCGGTTAGTCGCCGGATGGATCGGCGTTCCACGCAGGATCGTCCGACACCTGACCCCGAGCACAACTCCTTTTCCACAGCAGAACCTATGGAAGGACCTCGCCGAATCGTCTGGCGATAAAAGTTCCGGATCATCCGGCACGTGTTCTTCTGCACTGAAATGGCTAGTTTTCCATCCACCTATATAAGTGACTTACCTCTTCGAGGTAGGTCATCCACTTATTCCTCATTTCCAGATCTGAGCCGCCATTACACACTCTCAAGCTCCCACACAACAAATCCTTCCTCCCTTGAGCGTCTTGAGAGATTCCGCGAGGGTGAAGCTCATCCCTTGCAAGATTCAAGTTTCCCCCTCTCTTTGACCAATCAATTTCGAGATTTGAGCATTGTGTTAAGTTGTCCCCTTGATCTTGTTACTCTTGGATCTCTTAGGATCTCCTAGGCGGAAGGTGTCACCCGTAACCATCAGATTTGTGGATTTGCCGATTCGGGAAAGTTTTACAGGTTTGGAGGTCGCCTCAAGACCTACCACTAGTGGATTGAGCTCTTTCTTCGTGGAAGAGGCTCAAGGATAAGAAGGCAAGCCTTCATGGCGTACGAGTGTCCTTCATGGTATCCTGCACCTCTCCAACGTGACGTACTTCTCTCCCAAGGAGAAGGAACACGGGAATACATCTTTGTCTCCACGTGCCTCGGTTATTTCTATCCGGACTCGTTCATTATTGTATCGTTTTGCATCATATAGGTTGTTTTCATCTATTTGTTAGGCACATATTATTTATCCGCACAGCCTAAAACTTGTGAAACAAAGAATAAAATTCGTAGAAACCTATTCACGCCCTCTAGGTTACTGTCTCTATCCTTTAAATTGGTATCAGAGCCAATGACTCTTTTTTAAGGCTTTACCGCCTAAAGATTGATATGGTTAACCCAGAGGAGGCCGCTAAGTTAGTGGAAGAGCAAGTTGCGAAGTTAGCTTCTGACGAGGAAGCCAGATGGGCTTCTTGTGAAGCTAACCTCATAGCTACTCTACAAAAACAAATGAGTATAAGGGTGGCCAACAAGGTTGAGCGAAGGTTGGAACTTAAAGAGGATCCCTATGCCGCTAGTGTTAGTGGTGGTGGAATCCCCCCAAGTGTCAGCCTTGGCACAAACAAAGATTTCCCCTCATATAATCAAGTTGGAATGGACTATAACCCACCACCTATCCAAATTCCATAGTGACTCATGCGGGTCCTCCACCCATTTTTGATGGAACTCACTTAACCTATTGGAAATCTTCTATGGAATATTATCTTTGCAGTGTGTGCGAGGATCTTTGGTAAATTGTGGAGAAAGGCTACAAGCCTCTTGATGCTAACAGCCTGTCACCGCATGAGCGCGTGCAATGCCAAATCAACTCCACTGCTCGTGACAAGATTCATGCTTCTCTCCCAAGGACTCTCTACAATAAAGTCCACCGAATTGAATCTGCCAAAGATTTGTGGGATAGAATCATCATTCTTCAAGAAGGAACCTCTCTCATTCAGAAGACCAACTATGAGTTAGCCAAGAGAGAAATGGGTCTGTTTGTGATAAAGGATGGAGAGAAGTTGTCAAGTGCCTATGCAAGACTTGGTGTACTTTGGGTAAAAATCCAAGGTCTTGGTTGTGAGAAATACAGTGATGGGTTTGATGTGAACGATGAGTTCATCAAAGGAAAGATCATTGAGACTGTGTCCCCCGATGAGCAACAACTATCTCTCATTATGCAATTCATGGACACCCACAAGGAAATGTCACCGGATGACTTGGTCTCTTTCTACATTGCAAATGAGAATCGTGTGGCACAAGCAAATCAAACATGAGACCTTGTCCGTGCCATGAAGACTCCCAACCTTTCTTTGAAGGCCAAGGTTGTCCGTATGCACGAAGAGGAAGTTGAGGAAGAAATAGAAGATGACCAAGAAGAACAGATGACATCAACAAGTGAATTAGATGTGGATCTTGCCTTCTTCGCCAAGAAGTGGGGAAGATCTTTTGGAAGAAAGTTTGGAAATTTTTCCAAGGATGTGAGGAGAAACTGCTACAACTGTGATCAACCGAGCCACTTATCCGATAAGTGTCCTTATGAGAAGAAAGAGACAAGCCCAAGTATGACAAAGAAGAAAAGAAGAAGCCGCTTCCCAATCCCATCAACAAAAGATCAAGCGCCGACAAGGCCAAGAGAAGGGAGAGGGATTTCTTGGGCAGCGAGTATCCTCGGAGGATGAAGATGAGGAGGAGGCGACCGTAGGAGTGGCTGGGTTGGCTCATGGTGAACCCGGCTCGCTCTTCACATATGACTACACCAAAGACTACACTCCTTCCTCCAAGAAAAATTCTCACAAGTGCCTAATGGCACAGGGACCAAAGGTTAACCCTAAACCCATTCTCAATCCTCCTATATTCAACGCAAATTCACCTATTTCTTCTAGTAAGGAAGATGATGAGGAGGAGGATGTGAATGCTAGAATGGATATATTGCATAAAGTTATGATCTACCATCATGGAGAGGCTCGAGCTCAATTCGATTACTTAATGGATACCATCTCCTCTAAACATGATATCATTGAGGAACTCGAAACCCATGTTGAAGATGGTAGACGAAGTTTCAATCTCCTTAAGCAAGAGCTCACCAATGAGGAACATAATTCTTTCACCTTTTCCCAACAAATAGAAACATATGAACTTGACAAGGCTAATAATCCGGATTGAATAGATCAAGCTCTTGAGATGTATCAAGTTCTTGATGCCTCTAAGAAAGAGCTAGAGGTTTCTCATGCTTCTCTCACCAAGGACCTTAAACATCTTGATAATGCCCACAAGGTTCTAAAAAATGAGTTCACTAGCCTTGAAGAGAAGTATGATCAACTTAGAGATTCTATAAAGGGAAAGAATAAAATTAGCTCCTCAAATGCTACCATTACTATTGATAATATTGCTTGTGCTTCTAACTCTTTGGATGTTCAAGCGTCTCTTGTTGAAGAAAATAAGAAGTTGAAGGAACAACTTGAGAAGGAGCGTATCACTACCAGTCAAAGTAAGAAGTTAATGAGGTTCTTGCTACACAAAAGTGAGGCCTCCTAAGCAAGGACTTGGGTACAACCCAAGAAAAAATAACAAGAAGGCCAATCCTCCCAAGAAGATAAATTTTGTGCAGGAAGGGCACAAGGAGGATAGCAATGACAAGAAGATTGTGGGGGAAGGGAGTGCCACTAAGGTCAATCCTAACCACCACTTTGCAGGGAAATTTAATCCATCCTATGTGCTATTAAGGGCACTCAAGGGGATGTGTATGCTAAATATGTTGGACCTCGTAATGGATATGCTTTTAGATGGTATTCTATTTATGTGCCTAAATTCATTGTTACTAATGTCAAGGAACCCATTGATAAATGAGTTCCTAAATAAAAGAATTAATCTTGTGCAGGGGTTTGTCTCCGGTGGTCCTAAATGGGTGTTTGATAGTGGATGCACCAATCATATGATTGGAGCAAAAGAGATGCTTGACAAGTTTATTGAAGATGTTAACCGCAAGTCAAGCATCACCTTTGGGGATAATTCACAAGGAAAGGTATTGGGATATGGCAAGGTGGCAATCACGAAAGACTTGTCTCTCGAGAATGTCATGCTTGTTGAATCCCTTGGCTATAACTTGCTTTCCATTAATCATCTTGCTCTTGTTGGTTATAATTCCTATTTTACTAAGAACAATGTGATGGTCTTTAGGAGTGATAATCTCGAATTGTTCTTTGTTAGACATGTTGAGGGCGGACTTTACGTGGCTGATTTTTCAGAAGGGATTCCCTCTCCCTCAATGTGTCTAATGGCCAAGGTTGACAAGGGTTGGTTGTGGCGTCGACGGCTAGGTCATGTCAACATGAGAAATCTTAAACTGCTCCTTAAAGACAATCATGTTATTGGACTAACCGATGTTGACTTTGAAAGAGATCGTTTGTGTAGTGTATGTATTGTCGGGAAGCAAACAAGGGAAGGCTCACCCCTCCAAGAGCATCTTCACCACTTGTACGCCTTTGGAGCTCCTTCACTTGGATCTCTTTGGGCCCTCCAGCTATGATACTCTTGGTGGGAAAAGATTTGGTCTTGTGATTGTGGATCATTACTCAAGGTACACTTGGGTATTCCTCCTCAAGTCCAAGGATGAGACCCAAAAGTGCTTCATCGACTTCGCCAAGCAAGCTCAACGCACCTACAATGAGGTGATCAAGGCTATCCACACCAATAATGATTTCGAGTTCAAAAACTACACCATGCAAGATTTCATTGAATGGGAAGGCATCAAGCACCAATATTCCACTCCCTATACACCCCAGCATAAAGGTGTTGTGGAGAGGAAGAACCGGACAATCATTGAGATGGCAAGAACTATGTTGAATGAATTCAAGTCCCCATATAATTTTTGGGGGTGAAGCCAACTCTAGCGCTGTTCATGCAACAAACCGGCTCTTCCTCCATTCCTTCCGCAACAAGACTGCATATGAGCTTCTCACCGGGAATAAGCCCAATATCTTGTACTTCCGGGTTTTTGGGTGCAAATGCTTCGTCAAGAACAAGAAAGAGAGGCTCGGTAAATTCGAATCTAGAACTATTGAGGGCATTTTTGTTGGATATTTATCGTAGTCCCACGGCTATAGATTCTACAACAAGTCCATCGGACGTGTTGAAGAGTCTAGTGACGTGGACTTCGACGGGAATAACGGCTCCCAAGTAGAGCAAGTTGCTTCATATGATGTAGGTGATGGAGATCCTTCTCAAATCATCAAGGCTATGGGAATTGGGAATATCTTGCCTTGTGAGACTCATAAAGTCTTGGAGAAAGCACGTGATGGAAGGAATAGGCTCAACTCAAGTGGAGCCAAGATCAACTCAAGACGAGCCCACCACCTCATCTCAAGATGAACATGTTCCACAAGAGGAGAATAATATCCAAGAACAAGCATCAAGCTCTCAACCCTTTTAGAAAGCTCAAGAAGGAGAACAAATTGGACCTATTTCTCAAGAACAAGCTCAAACTGATCCACAAGAACAAGTTCGAGTGGTTTCTCAAGTTCAAGCTCAAGTGGAACCTCAAGTGCAAGAGTCTCCTCAACGAGAATTTGTTGATTACAAGGGAATTGCACGAAGCATCAAGAACTCCAAGAAAGCAAGCGTGATTGAGCTCAACAAAATCCTAGGGAGTATTTCTAAGGATGTTGTCACCCGTAGAAAGATGGAACATCTAGCTATATTTAGCAACTATCACTTGTTTATCTCACATTTTGAACCTCTTAAGGTGATCGAGGCTTTGCAGGATCCGGATTGGATTGTGTCCATGCAATAGGAGCTAGAGTGCTTCACCCGCAATGAGGTTTGGTCTCTTGTGGACAAGCACAAGGATCATAGGATCAACATCATTGGGACCAAACGGGTCTTCAAGAACAAGCATGACGAGAATGGGATGGTCATTCGAAACAAGGCAAGGTACCTTTGCGCCCATGCCTCGTCTCGAAGCTATTCGTCTATTGCTTGCATTTGCATATTTTCATTACTTCAAGCTTTATCAAATGGATGTGAAAAGTGCTTTTCCTAATGGTCCCTTGGAAGAGGAGGCATATGTTGCTCAACCCCCAGGTTTCGAGGACCCCAAATTCCCCAACCGTGTGTATAAACTCCATAAGGCGCTCTATGGAATCAAGCAAGCACCACGAGCTTGGTATGATCACCTTAGGGATTTTCTACTCAAGGATGGGTTTGAGATTGGGAAATTCGACTCTAGCCTTTTCACCAAATGGTTTAAAGGGGGGGGGGATTTTCATATGCAAAATCTATGTTGACGATATTATCTTTGGTGGTTCACTTGAACGCCATAACAAAGCTTTCTCTGAGTTGATGACTAGGAAATTCGAGATGTCCATGATGGGGGAGTTGAAGTATTTCCTTGGATTTAAAGTGAAGCAACTTGATGAAGGAACTTTCATCTCCCAAGAGCAATATGTGAAGGACATGCTCAAGAAGTTTGATATGGTTAATGCTTCCATCGCCAAGATGCCCATGAAAGTGAATGAGCAACTAGGAGCATGCAAGAAGGAAAAGGATGTTGACATAAAAGTATACCGATATATGATTGCCTCTTTGTTGTATCTGTGTGCTTCTAGTATTATGCTTAGTGTTGGAATGTGTGCTCGTTATCAATCCGCTCCGAAAAAGATCCACCTTGTGGGTACCTTGTTCTCACTCCAAGTCTCGGGCTGTGGTATCCAAAGGGTTGTACCTTTGCACTTCATGTCTATTCGGATTCCGATTGGGCTGGTGATAAGGTAGACCGGAAGTCGACTCATACGTCTCAAACGTATCTATAATTTCTGATGTTCCATGTTGTTTTCATGCCATATACTGCATGTTTTCTATACACTTTATGTCATTTTTATGGATTTCCTGGGACTAACCTATTGATAAGATGCCACAGAGTCAGTTCATTTTTTCTATTGTTTGTGGTTCCAGAAAAGTTGTTCTGGAAATATTCTCGGAATTTGACGAAACAAAATCCCAGGGTCTTAGAAATATGTCACGTACACGTAGTCCGGAGGGGGGGCCTGGAGGGCCCACACCATAGGGCGGAGTGTCCCCTCCTCCGTGGTCGCGCCACCAGGTGGTTTGGCCCCCTGGACATGGCTGTTCACGTAACTCCACTCTCGACTTGGATTATATATCCATTTGGTCCGCTATCGGCCATTCCACACGCTGCCCTAGCAGAGACGTGGTTATCTGAAGTGGATTCTCTCTTTTGTAGTAGATGCCGAACCTGCTGCTCAGTGCGCGGGCGCAGCAACTACATGGACCCCTTTCTTTATGTTGTTGCCAGCGCTTTCTCGGGCCGAGCCGGAATTCTTTACCGACGTTGCCCTCTCACCTATTTAAGCTCATCATCAACCCTAGTTCAGGAGGGTTCTGAAGCTCTCCCCGTCACCCTACCCGGAGGGGGAATCATCACCGGAGGGCTCTTCATCACTATGCCTGCCTCCGGAGTGATGTGTGGGTAGTTCATCCTTGGACTACGGGTCCATAGAAGTAGATAGATGGTTGTTATGTCCTCTTTATGCCTCATGTTTAGATCTTGTGAGCTACCTAACATGATCAAGATCAAATTATTGTAATGCTACATGTTATGTTTGTTGGGATCCGATGAATATTGAATGCTATGTCCAATGATTATCAATCTATCATGTTTATGTTATTTATGATCTTGCATGCTCTCCACTACTAGTAGATGCTTTGGCCAAGTTGATGCTTGTAACCCCGAGAGGAAGTATTTATGCTCGTTAGTGGGTTCATGTATCCCTTACACTCACGCTCGAGTGACAGAAACGTAACAGGTGGGGGGGGGGTGTTGTTGCCATTAGGGAGAAAACAACGATATTTACATTGTTTACATTACACACTTTTCTTAATGCAATTATCTGTTGCTTGCAACTTAATACCCGAGGTTTGATTGGATGATGCTTCGAGGGTGGATTATTAGTCATAGATGCAGTTGGATAACGGTCTATGAATTATGTTGTAATGCCCGCATGAATCACATAGTATTCATCATGTCATGCATATGCACTATGGTGCAGCTTTTATATATGTCAATTGCCCAGCTATAATTTGTTTACCTGACATGTTATCTATCTGTTTTGGAGAGACATCACTAGTGAACTATGGACCCCGGTCCATTTCTTTACACTAATAATACAACCACTGCAAACACGGTTTTCTTTACTGAAATCATTTTTTTCCTCTCTTTCACTGCCATCACTGTTCTCTTTTCATATACTGAAAACAAGTACTATTTTCCACACTATACATCTAATTCTTTGTGTTAGCAAAACCGGTGAGATTGACAACCCCACTTTTTCGTTGGGGCAAAGTATTTTGATTGTGTTGTGCAGATTCCACGTTGTTGCTGAGCTTGGTAGTGGCCCCGGCCAACATCAGTTGTCTTCAACCTTCAGAAGTGATTTCTTTCTCCTACTGGTCAATTAAACCTCGGTTTCTTTCTGAGGGAAAACTTCTCGATGCACTCTTCATACCTTACACTTGGAGTCTCCCAACGAGCGTGTTTTTACCCATCAACACTTGCACCATCAATTTTTCTGGCGCCGTTGCCAGGGAGGAAGAGGATTTCGGCAAGTGGAGTCTCTCACCTCCAATCTATTTACTTTGTTTTTGTTTTCCATAGTTTATTTTATTTTGTCTTGTTTGCTTCTTTACATCAAAAACACAAAAAAAATTGTTCTTATTCTACTTGTTATTTTTGTTACACTGTTGTTATTTTTCATCATGTTGCTGCCTAAGTTCACCCTAAAAGACTTATCAATAGGTAGTGGTTCTATAATTGGAAAGGATAATATTGAAGAATTCTTTAATCATGTTAGCAAGAATGAAGATTTTGAAGATATATCCATAGTAGAACTTGCTCCCAATTATGAAACAGTTGCAACTGTTTTAGTTCACATGTTAGAGGCAAGGTTTGTTAACCTTAACCCCATAATGCAGCAAATGTTTCTTAACCTAAATGATGTTTAGGACACTGAAAAGAGAGATTTTATTCTGGAAACTTTGCTTAAGGAATTTGGTGATGTTGCTATAGAATCTAGGAAAGTTTTGATCGTTTTAAGATGCTAGGCTCATGTGTAGATGTTATTGGTGCTCTTGAAAAACTAGACAAAACTGAACCTAAAAACAAGGAGGAAATCAAAATACCAATACATTTTAAACTAGTAGCAATGCATGAAGCTTTAGAGAATAATTTTGATTGGATTGTTCCTAAAAACCCATTTGATGAAGATAGTAAACCTAAAAGTGTTGAGAAAGGGACATCTGAAACTTACATAGATAAAATACAATGCATTGTTGAGGAGGTTACTTGTCTCAAATTGGATGCTTCTTCACTTGAAAATACTTGATTCTAGTTTTCTGGGCCTAGCTAAAAGGCGTTAAAGAAAAACACTTTTTGGGAGATAACCCATGGTTTTATTTTTGCAATGTTCTCTTCTATTTTCTTTGAGTCAAGGTGTTGTTTACTTCTGTAGGAACTCCTTTGTATCTTTATTTTCTCGCATTTTTTGTGCCAAGTAAAGTCTCTAGTGAAAAGTTGAAGTTAGATTTGGATTTCTGCACAGGAAAATGATTTCTGCTGTCCACTCTTAAAATCGTATAAAATCACAGAAAGACCAAAAATGACCTGCAAATTTTTGTGCTTAATACTCACTATTTCCGAAACTTTTCCTAGTTTTAAGTTTTTCGATTTGAGCAACGTAAGTGCCCCGAAAAAATTCATATTTACAGATAGTTCTGGTTTTGACAGATTATGCCTTTTTACTTGTATTCTCTCTTTTACTATTTTGAGTGGATTTCTTTGCTCCACAAAACACTAATGGATGTAGCTAATGTTTTAAAAAGTATTAATAATACTTGTGTCCAAGGAGAACGTGTGTGTTTTTGATTGTCCACTAACCCTCTAATGAGAATTACTTTGAGTTTGGTTTGAAGGAAGTTTTCAAGGGTCAAGAGAAGACGGTGATATAATGTGATCAAGAAGAGACAAAAGCCAAAGCTTGGGGATGCCCCCGTGGTTCATCCCAGAAAATTCTAAGAAGACTCAAGCGTCTAAACTTGGGAATGCCCAAGGAATCCCCTTCTTCATCACCAACTTATTAGGTCACTTCTAGTGAAAATATATTTCTATTCGGTCACATCATATGCACTTTACTTGGAGCGTCTGTTTGTCTTTGTTTTCTTTTGTTTTCCTTGCTGCAATAAAATTAGTTGGAACCCAACATTCTTTTGTGGGAGAGAGACACACTCCACTTTTTCATATGAATACTCGTATTCTTCATAATGCTCGTATTCTTAGTTTTTCTTCTAGCTACTGCAAAACCTTTTTTGCTCCCGTTTTTCAAGCATCTCTTATTAGGAGCTCTTACTTCGAGTAGAGTAGTAGTATTATCTTGTTTCATTGCTATATCTCTTGGAGAGTATTTGTTTAGTATAAAATGATTGGTGTTGGAAAGTAGTACAATTTTCGGGCTTATAATGGCGAAAAAACAAGCTCGTATAGACTATGGCTATACTTTATCATGTCATGTTGGATGTTATTTTAATTCTATGCTTAGTAGTTATTATTGTAGCATGACTTGTCTCAAAATTTTGTGGTATTCTCCTTCGAATGATTTATTTGGTTGACTTTGCGCATGCTTACACCATGTTTATGACTACAAACCAGTCACCTATAGCCTCTATGATCATTTAGTTTTTGACTTGTAATACCATTTATGCTTTGATTAATAATGTTTTTGTCGCTATGCATGATTATGGCCATTATTGCTCTCTTAATTTGTCGCTCCCAGTCTTTGCTAGCCTCCACCTGTACTGAGTATGAGATCTACTCGTGCATCCAACTCCCCAAAACCAAAGTTTTCCAAATGTGTCCACCATACTTACCTACATGTGGTATTTAGCCGCCACTCCAAGTAAATTTCTCATGTGCTACCTTTAAGATTTCAAAATTATTTCATGTTTTGTGCCCCTGTTTTAGCTCATGAGAACGTAAATAGAGAATCTTTATCTCACTTGTTGATTGGACTTTACACACCCGGACTAGTGGCACATCCGCTTATCCAAACTGATAGAAGAGCTGGCAGCGGGGTACCTAGCCCCAAAATTGGTTACTATAAATTCTCTTCACTATTTTTGCCCCTGATTTATCAGTCAAAGCATAATTGTGTAGACAAAAGAGAAAAGGGATGAACTTCTGACCCCAGTTGTGTCCTTCAATGGGAGCCGCTTTTATGAAATCTAGTTGGCTTGTGACGTACTGTATTTTTTGTTTACCATTCGTTGACATAAGCATACACCTCTCTAAAAAAATGTTTTCAATACCTCTGTTTAATAAAATAAAAAAGCTCTAGCACATGAGTTAATCCATGCTTCCCTCTGCGAAGGGCCTTTCTTTTACTTTTATGTTGAGTCTCCATCTTCTAACTTTATGCACAATTAAGAGAGCGTAGTTGCCATTTTGAGTTTAATGTGCATCAGTCCCAAAGATTATTATTGATTGATTCATGATGTGTTATAACTTGCTCTTAAATTATTTGTTCTAGTCATCCACTTGAACTTTGAAGGTTTCCTTGCATTTATGTTTTGCCCCACTTTTAAGGACAAGCCAAATATCACTTTGCTATGTTTTCTTTATGCACGAAACAAACGCATAACTTTCAAGTGCATTATTATTCATGATCTTTTATTTGTGTTAGTTTTCATGATGCAAAGTGATTGCTAAGTTTCACTGTTAGAATTATATCTATCATGCATGCGTTAACAGTACGATGATCTCAGCTTACATATTCTTTTACAATTTATATGATCAAGTTTATGTTGGCAGCATGTGACTAATGGAGTGTAGACACACGCTCGTTGGGAGACCCCAAGTGCAAGGTGTGAAGAGTGCATCAACAAGTTTCCCCTCAGAAAAGTAACCAAGGTTGAATCGACCAGTAGGAGGAAGAAGCACTTCTAAAGGTTGATGCAGCTGAGATGGAAGGGCGCAATACCGGTTCAGCAACAACGTGGAACCTACACAACACAATCAAATCACTTTGCCCCAAACGAAGCAGTGAGGTTGCCAATCTCACCGGTTTTGCTAAACACAAAGAGGTTAAACGTATGGTGTGGAAAATAGTAGGAACAGTATGAAAGCAGTAGGTGTTTTATCAGTATGACCAAAATGGACCGGGGGTCCACAGTTCACTAGTGGTGTCTCTGCGTGAAAGATAAATAACATGTGTGGTGAACAAATTACAGTTGGGCAATTGACAGAAATGAAGGCTGCACCGTAGTGCATATGCAAGACATAAAGATTACTATGTGATTCATGCGGGAATTACAACAAAATACATAGACCGTCATCCAACTGCATCTATGTCTAATAATCCACCCTTCGAATATCATCCGAACAAACGTTGGGTATTAAGTTGCTAGCAACAGATTATCGTCGTAAGAAAAGTGTGCAATGTAAACAATGTAAACCATGTAAACACCGTTGTTTTCTCCCTAATGGCAACAACACAACCTCCATCCGTCATGTTTCTGTCACTCGAGCACAGATGCAAAGGAGGCATGAACCCACTATCGAGCATAAATACTCCCTCTTGGAGTTACTAGCATCTACTTGGCCAGAGCATCTACTAATAACGGAGAGCATGCAAGATCATAAATAACATATGCATTAAGATAACATGATAGATTGATAATTAGAAGAAATAGCATTCAACATTCATCAAATCCCAACAAACACAATATGTAGCGTTACATAAAGATGGTCTTCGTCATGTTAGGAAGCTCACAAGATCTAAACATGAGGTACAAAGTGGAGAGAAAAACCATCTAGTTACTTCTATGGACCCGTAGTCCAGGGATGAACTACTCACGCATCACTTCGGAGGAGGGCATGGTGGTGTAGACCCCTACGGTGATGAATTCCCCTCCCGACAGGGTGCCGGGGAGAGCTCCAGAACACTCCCGATCTCGGGATGACGATGACGGCGGCCTCGGGTGTTTTTCGGGACAAAGTGGGATATCTTTAGGGTTTACGTCTCGGGGGTATAAATAGGCGAAAGGGCAAAGGCGGTGGAGGCCGGGGGGAGGGGTCACACCACCCCATGGCGCGGCCAGGGGGCGCGCCGCCCTATGGTGTGGGCCCCCTAAGGTCCCCCTTCGGGTCTCTTCGGGACTCCGTGGAACCTTCGGGAATTCTAAGACTTCCGGGTTTCGAATTTTCCAATTCTGAGAATATTTCTAGGACAACTTTTCTGAAACTAAAAACAGCAGAAAACAGGGATCTGTGGCATCTTGTCAATAGGTTAGTCCGGAAAATTGATAAAAATGACATAAAGTGCATAGCAAACATGTGGGAAACAATAAGAAAACAACATGGAACATCAGAAATTAAGGATACGTTTATGACGTATCAACATCCCCAACCTTAGTTCCTACTCGTCCTCGAGTAGGTAAACAATAAAAACACATAATTTCTGAGGTGACATGCTACCAACATAAACTTGATCATCAAAATGTAAAAGCATAAGTAAGATGAGATCATAGAACTTTAACACAAGCATGATAAATAGAACTTTAATAACAAAGCATAGCAATCACCTTGCATTGTGAGAAGTAACTCAAATAAAAGATCATGAATAACAATGCAAAGAAAGATATGCGTTTGTTTCAAGTATAGAGAAAACATGTCAAAGTGATATTCCGCTAGCCCTTAAGAGTGGGGCAAAACATAAATGCCACACCTTCGAAGTTCATGAGGAAGACTAGAACAAATAATTAGAGAACAAGCAATAACACATCATGAATCAATTAATAATGTTTCTGAGACAAATGCACATAAAACTTAGAATGGCAACTATGCTCTCTCAATCGTGCATAAAGTTAGAAGATGGAGACTCAACATAAAAGTAAAAGAAAGGCCCTTCGTAGAGGGAAGCATGGATCACTCACGTGCTAGAGCTTTTATTTTATTAAATAGAGGTGTAAAAAGCTTGACACTCCTCCCAACCATCTTTCACAAACCATGGCTAACCGAATCCTCTGGTGCGTCCCAACAATCACAAACCGTGGAGGAGTGTCTATATTTTAAGAGAGGTGTATGCTTATGTCAACGAATGGTAAACAAAAAATACAGTACATCACAAGCCAACTAGACTTCACAAAAGCGTCTCCCATAGAAGGACGCATCTGGGTAGAAGGTCATCCCTGTTTCTCTTTTGTTTACACAATTATGCTTTGTCTGGTAAATCAAGGGCAAAAATAGTGAAGAGAATTTGTGTTATTAATTTGGGGCTGGGCACCCCGGTGCCAGCTCTTCTATCATTGGATAAGCGGATGAAACCACTAGTCCAGGGTGTGAAAGTCCAATCAACAAGTGATATAAAGATTCTCTATTTACGCTCTCATGAGCTAAAACGGGAGCACAAAACATGAGTAATTTTGAAAGTTTCAAAGGTAACACATGAGCAATTTACTTTGGAGTGGCGGTTAAATACAACATGTAGGTAGGTATGGTGGACACAATGGGAAAACTTTGGTTTTAGGGAGTTGGATGCACGAGTAGAGCTCATACTCAGTACAGGTGGATGCTAGCAAAAGACTGGGGGCGACAAATCAAGAGAGCATAAGAGCCATAATCATGCATAGTGACATAAACATCATTAATCAAAGCATAAGTGGTACCACAAGTTCAAAAACTAAATGATCATGGAGGCTATTCTTGACTGGTTCATAGTCATAAACATGGTGTGAGCATGCGCCAAGTCAACCAAATAAAACATTCAAAGGAGAACACCACAAATTTATGCTTCAATATGACAAGAACAAATCATGATTCTTTCAATGGCACATTAAACAATCTCAGCTATTTGAGGCTAATCCTGCTACCAAATAACCACAAGGCTTTAGAACTAAAATAACATCTAGCATGATATGAAAAAGTCTAGCCACGGTCTATAAAAGCTTCTACTTGCACCGTTACAAATTCTACCTCAAGCAGCTGTTTCTTTTCGCAACAAGCACCATACAAAACATGCTTTAACAAAAAATCTCTAAATGCTACAACAAGAAAACATGATAGAAATCACATAACACTACTAAAAGTAACAGCTCCGAACAAGAGATGCAATGAAAATAAGAGCTAAACAGGAATTTTTGCAGCAACTAGAAGAAAACTAAGAATAGTAGCATATCAAGTATTCAAACGAAAAAGTGGATCATGTCTTGATGGAGGGATAATAACCCGGTAGGCTAACGCCAAGGTGTAATTCGGCCCAAAGGGAGCTGCGCAAGACCCGGCTTAGGGAAAAGGAGTTTCTAGAAGGCCCAAGAGTGTAGGCCTCGTAACCCGGTTTGTGGGTTCCGATAAGGAAGCTTAGGGTTTGTAGGCAGTACCCGGGTAGGACTCTGAGTATGCCTTAAGTAAGTCAGGGGGTCCGGATATTATATAAGCCGGCTCCTAGGGTTAGATTAGACACGAGTTGACGAGATTCACTAGCTATTCGAGTATCCCTTGTAACCCGAGAGTTGAGATAATATATTCAGATCGGAGACTCGGCGACTTGATTGCCGGCTACCAGATCGCCTATCACCATGATTTCCCTCGAGCTAAACCCTCTCCCAAACACCAGAGTCGAATTACCCCAAGATAAGTTACCCAGGTAACGTCTGCCGTGATTATCCCACGACAGTTGGCGTCCACCGTGGGGCCTACGTCCAAGGGTGTTTACATCACGGGAGAAGCTCGGGAGAACATGAAGAACCTCGTCATCAGCGAGATCTACACCAACCCCGAAGGAGAGAAGATGGTGGACGATTTTGGCTGGGGGCCAGAGTCGGATCTGGTCGAATCCGGATCCGTCATTACGATCGACCGGGTCAACGTCTTCATCGGCATGGTACGTACGTCTGGTTCAATCCCTGATGATTTCGATTATGATTCTGTGTCAGGAGAAGCAACCTGTGTACAGTCGGATGGAGAAGAGTCGGTCGGAACGGTGGATCCGATTGAAGAGCCCACCACGAAGAGGGAACAGCCGGAGGAGCCGGCGTGGACCCCACGTGGCCGGGTCATGAGAGAAGATGATACCGAGTCAATCCTGCACTTGTTGGAGGACCGGTACGAGGAGGATAGCTGTGATGAGGAGGAATATGAGTCTTCACCAAGCATCGCGCGCCAGGTCGCGGTCTACACGGCCCCTGCAACCAATCTCAATCAGGGGGACGTGACTACGGCCGCGGTCGGAGCGGCACGAGCGTTGGCCCAGCAGCAAAATCCGGCTGACAGAAATCCGGTTCTGACCCGGGTTGACGGAGAGTCGGCTTCAGTCACCAGCCGAGCGGCGGATAGCGAGTTACATGCAAACATGTTTGGGTTCCTGGCGAACAGGACGCCAGGAGCGGGTCCTTCAAATCCACAACACCCGGCCCTGTTCAGTACCAATATGATCTTGGACCCAACAGTGTTAGCTACTGTGATAACCCCGGAAAATGCCGCGGCGCGTGCCAGGGACCTGGAGGTAGCACGCCGCGCGCTGGAGCAACAAAGAAGAGATGTGGAAGCAGAGAAGCAAGGGGTAGCCACGCGCCAACGTGAGCTGGAAGCTTTGGAGAACCGGCTCTGGGTTGAGTCAACTAGAATGCATCAAAGATATCAGACGAGATTACCAGCAACGGGTGGAGTCAGAAACCCAGCCGCGTTATTTATCACACCCCAGGATCAACCAATTCCGGCTGTGAATCAGGAAACTGTACATCAGCCTGCGACCGGGGGAGGACAGCCGGCAAACACACAAGCCGGGTTACCCACGTTGCAGACAGGGGTTGCTGTTGGCAACACAACACCACCGCCACCACCATCACGATTTCGTACACCACCGGGTCACTTCAACAACCCCATGGACAACGTATACGCAGCAACGTTGGCATTGGATCGTATCCCCATAAGAGAGTCCCCCCACGCGGAGGAGACCCGGCGGGCGATAGATTTATTACGCACGGCGGTGGCTCAGCAAGTTAATTACCCGGATAATAGGACTGGAATGCATGGAACACCGTATATCAGCCGGCAACATGGCAATACCAGCAATATTCAGTCAAGTTCAGCGCGGCGGAGGGCAGAGCAGCAGCAAATGCCGCCTCCTCCCCGCGTCCAAGCAGTACCAGCAGCATCAGCAGCGCAAGCTATCGTGGGTAGTTCCAGAGCCAGGCGAGCCGCGGCAGGGTCTGCGGTACACGGGCCCGCATCAGCGCCGCGCCCAGCCGCGCCCCCCGCAGGATCGCATGTTTCCCGAGTGAGGCTAGTACTGACTAATCTAGCTGTGCCTAAGTGTCTGTCGGATAATATCAGGGCTGAGCCTTACCCGGATAAATTCAAGGAACCGGGTAAAGTGGTGAATTATGAGCCGACTATGGATCCAGAAACATGGTTGAGCAGTTATGAGATGGCTATGTCGATTCGCAACGCATCTGAAAATCTTCAAGCCAAGTTCATGTACTTAATGATGTCAGAAGGAGCAGCAAAATTGTGGTTCAACAATTTACCTGAAGGATCTATCAAATCATGGAGTGAATTGAAAACTGCGTTTATCAAGCACTTTCACGGAACATGCAGGAAGTTGTTTACTATCGACGATCTAGAACGGTGTGTGCAAAAGAAGGGAGAATCGGCGCGTAACTGGGTGCGCCGGGTTATGGAGATACTTCATTCATCTACAGATATTCAGCCAAAGGATGCGTTGCAAGCTATGGCGAATACATGCAAGTATACACCCTTAGTGCAAAAGCTAACTCGCATGAAATCCAGTCGAAACGCTTCAGAGGTTACTATGGGAGAGTTGATGGACGCATGCAACAAACATGCTGCTACGGATACCACAGAAGAGGACGTTGATGACAAGAAAGCGAAAGCAAACACGAGTAATAATGGAAGAACCGGCAATGGATCTACGCCGGGTAACCATGGAGGAAATAATGGAAACAACCAGAATAAACGCCCGTTTGAAGGGAATTCCGAGTTTGTCGCCAGCATAGAAGCCGGGTCTTCAAGACCCAGAGCAGAAGGAAATTTCAACGGAGGAAACTTGAATGGAGGAAATTACCAGGGTCCGCCAAGGCAGGGAAACCACTGGGATGTCTACAAGATGCCGTGCCTGCGACACAGCAGGAACGGTAGACCGGCTAACCACTCATTGGAGCAGTGTGTGGATTTACAGAGATGGAAGAACGAAGAAATAAACAAAGCTATGCGAGGTGCAGGCCGGGGAGGAGGACCGGGTCCGGGTGGAAACCCGGGCAACGGCCCACCCCCAGCAGGCAACCCAGGAGGTGGAAACCCGGGTAATAACCAGGGAGGAGCTGGAGGTTTCCAGGCCAACCCCAAGCAATTGGGCCAGTACCACGTTCACACCACGGGAACTTCTAATAAGGATAAAAAGATACTGAAAAAGGCAGTAAACTCGGTTTCCTCGGCTGTCCCGCGATACCTGAGGTGGTCGGAACAAGATGTAACATGGAGCAGAAGGGATCACCCGGAAAGAATAGAACACCCGGGAGTCTTAGCATTGGTGGTTGCGCCACAGGTTAATGGTTATGAGCTGAAAAAGGTCTTAATGGACGGCGGAAGCAGCATTAACATCTTATATTGGGAAACTTTCTTACGCATGGGTCTCAAGGAGTCTCAGCTACAGAAAAGTTCAACAGTTTTTCACGGGATTGTGCCGGGTCACTCGGCATGCCCTGAAGGAAAGATTACTTTGGAGGTTGCCTTTGGAGAATCAAAGGATAATTTCCGAGTGGAGTGGCTTACGTTCGAAGTGGTAAAGTTGTGCAGCCCCTATCACACGTTATTTGGAAGGCCGGCTTACGCCAAGTTCATGGCCAGGCCGTGTTACGTATACCTACAGCTGAAAATCCCGGGTCCCAAGAAGACCATCACCATACATGGGAGCCGGGATATAGCGGCTGAGTGTGACGAAGGAGACGCGGCAATGGCGGAACAAGCTTGTAGAAAGGAGGAGCTCAGATACTATCGGTCTCAAGTAGACCCGGATGACAGGACAGCGTTAAAAAGGCCGAATACGGAGGATGAGAGAGCGAAATTCAAGGCAGCACATGATACCAAAATGGTGGCCTTTGTCGAAGGTGATCCCTCCAAGCAATTTGCTATAGGGTCTAACCTGGACAATGAGCAGGAGAAAGCACTCGTGGAGTTTATTCGTGCGAATCAGGATGTTTTTGCTTGGACGCCCAGCGATATGCCGGGTATTCCAACAGAGTTAGCGGAACATAGCCTGCACGTCGATCCCAAGTCTAGGCCCGTGAAGCAGGGCCTGAGAAAAATGAATGAGGAAAGAAGAAGGGCTATAGGGGAAGAAATTTCCCGGCTATTGACAGCCGGCTTTATCATGGAGGTATTTCACCCGGATTGGTTGGCAAACCCGGTTCTGGTGATGAAGAAGAGCAACGAGTGGAGGATGTGCATAGATTCTACGAGTCTCAACAAACATTTCCCAAAGGATCCGTTTGCCCTTCCAAGGATAGATCAGATCATAGATGCAGTAGCTGGAAGTGACCTATTATGTTTCCTGGATGCGTATTCCGAGTATCATCAGATCAAGCTCAAGAAGGAAGACTGGGAGAAAACATCGTTCATAACCCCATTTGGGGCCTTCTGTTACAAAACCATGACTTTTGGTCTAAAGAATGCTGGCGCAACTTACCAGAGATGCATACAGAAGTGCTTTGAGGACCAGATTGGGTGCAACGTTCACGCCTATGTGGATGATGTGGTGATCAAGACCAGGAAAGCGGAAACGTTCATTGATGATCTAAAGGAAACATTCAAGAATTTCAGAAGGTATCAGATGAAACTTAACCCTACAAAGTGCGTGTTTGGAGTTCCTGCAGGAAAGTTACTCGGATTCATCGTTTCAGAGAGAGGAATCGAGGCAAACCCGGACAAAATCAAAGCTATCCAGAGTCTGAAAAAGCCGGAAAACCTGAAGCATGTCCAGAAGCTCACAGGGTGTGTGGCAGCGTTGAGCCGGTTTATATCAAGACTCGGAGATAAGGCAATACCCCTGTACCGGCTCTTGAGGAAATCTGATAAGTTTGTTTGGGACCAAGAGGCGGATGAAGCGTTCGAGGCACTAAAAAAGCAGTTATCTGAGGCACCGGTTTTAGCAGCCCCGGGTCCTAAAGAACCCATGCTACTGTACATTGCGGCTGGGCCCCGGGCGGTTAGCGCAGTGGTTGTTGTCGAGCGCAAAGAGGATGGAAAAGATCATCCGGTCCAGAGGCCGGTTTATTACGTCAGCGAGGTATTATCGGAGGCAAAGCAGCGCTAACCACATTGGCAGAAGCTGGTTTTCGGTGTCTTCATGGCCAGTCGGAAATTAAAGCCCTATTTTCAGGAACACCCCATAACAGTGGTTAGCTCTATACCAATGTCAGACATCATCAGAAATTCGGACGCAACAGGTAGAATAGCCAAGTGGGCCGTCGAGATGGGAGATTATCATATCAACTACGAGGCCAGGTCAGCAATCAAGTCTCAAGCCTTAGTTGATTTCATTAATGATTGGACTCACACTAGCATGCCCACAATGACGCCAAGTTCCGAGTCTTGGGTAATGCACTTCGATGGTTCCAAGCAATACGAGGGATCAGGAGCTGGAGTGGTACTTACATCACCTAAAGGAGATAAGCTGAGCTACGTGTTGCAAATCCACTTTGATTGCTCCAACAACGTGGCCGAGTATGAAGCATTATTGCATGGATTAAGAATAGCCAAGGAGATGAACATCAGGCGGATACAATGCTATGGAGATTCGGATCTTGTGGTGTAGCAGGTCTCAGGAACCTGGGACAGGAAGGATGCAACTATGGCAGCATATCGCAGAGAGGTGGACAGGGTTGCCGGGTGTTTTTCCGGGTATGAGGTGGAGCATATTGACAGGAGAAAGAATGAGGCAGCAGATGCACTCGCAAGACTCGGCTCGCGCAGAGAGCCGGTTCCACCCAATGTTTTCCTGGACGAGCTATGGCGGCAATCAGTTAAAACCAAGTCTAAGGAAGAGGTGGCTAACCAAGACCCGGATATGGAGCTCGTGGCCACAGTACGAGCTGTTCCCGAGTGGACAGAGCCGTTCCTGGCTTACCTATCACGGGGCGAGTTACCACAACAGGAAGTACTAGCAAGGCAAATTCTGAGGCGAGCAAAAGGATATTCCATCATCAATGGGGAGTTATATAAAAGGAGTGCTGCAGGGGTATTTTTGCGCTGTGTAGCACCAGAAGAAGGCCGGCAGATCCTGAAAGAGATCCACGAAGGCGACTGTGGGCATCACGCATCCACAAGATCCCTTGTGGCCAAAGCATATAGGCACGGTTTCTTCTGGCTCACAGCCTTAGCAGACGCGGAATGCTTGGTGGCAAGGTGCGATGGATGTCAAAGGTACGCTCGCCAAATCCATGTGCCGGCTATGGAGTTGCAAACAATTCCTTTAACCTGGCCGTTTGCTGTTTGGGGTATGGACATGGTTGGCCCCTTTCACATGTCACCTTGAAAAAAGACACATCTCTTGGTGGTATTGATAAGTTTACCAAGTGGGTTGAGGTTATGCCAGTTACCAATTGTGAAGCAATCACGGCAGTCAAGTTCCTGAAAAGGATTATCTATCGGTTTGGGTATCCTCACAACATAATAACGGATAACGGAACCAACATGTCCCTTGGCGAGATGGAAAAATTCTGTGGTAACAACGGAATCCGGCTTGATATAGCTTCCGTAGCCCATCCACAGGCTAATGGACAAGTGGAGAGGGCAAATCAAGAGTTACTTCGCGGATTAAAGCCACGATTGCGAGTCCCATGCATCAGAGCTGCTGGCGCGTGGGTTGAGGAGTTACCTTCAGTGGTTTGGGGAATCAACACCACACCTAACATGTCTACTCAGATGACACCGTTTTTTATGGTTTATGGTGCAGAGGCGGTATTGCCGAGTGATATTATTCATGACTCGCCTCGAGTGTCGGCTTACATCGAGGTGGAGAACGAGAAGACCCGGCAGGACGCCGTGGATATGCTAGAAGAACACAGGGAACAAGCTTTGGAGAGATCAGCCATATACCAGCAGGATTTGAGGAGATACCATAGTCGGCGAGTTAAAACCCGGGTCTTCCAGGAAGGAGACCTGGTTTTGCGCCTGGTACAGTCAAAGGAAGGAAAACACAAGTTATCCCCACCATGGGAAGGACCGTTCATCATAAGCCGGAATCTGCACAATGGATCGTATTACTTGGTAGATGCAAGGGAAGAGTCGGCTACTGTCAACGATACCGCTCATACAACTTCATCTATGCAAGAAAGAGAAAGACCATGGAACGTGGCCCAGCTGCGTCCCTACTACACTTAGAATAGACTAGATTCACAAGTGGAATTACACGATGTAACAGGAAGCAGGTTTCAAACGCACTCTTTTCCTATCCAGGGTACCTAAGGGGACTGGAGGGTTTTTAATGAGGCGGCTTGCTGACCTAACTTTTCTCATATCAATAAAGAGATGGTTAAACAATATTTTGTTTCTTTTCTGTGTATTTTTTGTCAAAGTTTGTATATTCCTGTTGTTTTCTATTTTCCAGGTAAGTGTTATATATTGTTTTAGTTTTTGTTAGTAAATTGCATATATCTAGGTCTTGGGGGCTGATTGCTTGAATAGCACAGTTGCAAACTCAACGACCCGGCCACGATGCCATTGAGTTATAAGGGCCGATTACTTGAAATAAGTACGTCTGCAAGCTTATAACCGGACAATAGAGCCAAACTTTCTTGACTTTTCTTGCTTAAGCTTGATGTGACTCGCACTAAAGTGGCATGCTTTGCTAGCGTATGATTACAATCAGTCATGATGCCCAATGGGACTTGCCTGACCCTGTCTTTGTACATCTGTAGCAACATTGATTATCCACGCGAAAGCCGGCTTATAGTAGAAGAAAGTCAAAAGGGTCATCTAAACCACAAGTTATGCAGTGTAAAAGGCTAACAGCCGGAAACTCGGAATATATTAAGCATAGCTTCAAACCTACATGAACGGCTCTAGGTTTTTGGCCTTAGCAGAAACATTTTGTTCTTTTGAAAAGAAAACCAACAGCCTAGACTCGGAAATTCGGGCCTTGGGGACTTGGGAATTTGAAAAAAGAAACAAATTATCTAGCTATTCAGCTCGAAAACCCAAAAATCCGAGTCTTGGGGACTTGGGGACTTAGAAAAAGTCCACTTGTCAAAGCCCATGAGACCCGGAAACCGAGTCTCGCGAAAGGAACCATAGTGAAAGTCGGAAAACCAGGAATGAAAAAGCTCAAAATTAAGAAATATCAAATTCACGCAAAGGCCTGAAGGGCCATGATAGATATTAAGGTTTTAAACGTATTACAAACCAGGATAGTAGTATCATAAAGTGCACAGGCGCACTATCAAAAGAATAATTTTTTTAAAAGGCCCATTGGCCGAATGATGTGTTTGAGACGGTGGCAGATAAAAGTTCACTCGGCCTCCTGGGTCGAGTCGTCCATCTTCCCCTTGCCCTTGGCAGCCGGGTCTTGATCCTTGACTTGTTCTTCAACGGTCTTTGCGGCAGCAGCATCCGGGTCAGCACCAGTACCGGCGCGCGCGGGAGGAGGAACAACCGGTATAGAGGTAGCAGGTGCAGTATCGCCCTCAGCCTTCTTCTTCGCGGCCTCCTCCCTCGCCCGAGCAGCTTCCGCCTTCCACCGTGCCAGCATGTCATACGACTTTGGAGGATCTGACTTAATTGCCTTGTCTTCAGCGCCGTATGGTGGAACAATCAAACTGACATCCAGGCTATCGGCAATCAGACTAGCCGAGTGACGAACCTCTTTTTGGATGGCCTTGTAGTTTTTGGCTGAAAACTTGGAGCCGTCATGGTTGAACTCCGGAAACCCGCCAACGAGCTTTGCCGGCTCAAGTTTGGGGAAGTATGCTTTCTCCAGAGCAAGCCCCCGGGTTACACCAACCCGGCATGACGAGTGTTTCCAGTGCTCGATCCACTCGGGGTTGGTAGAGCACGCATCAAGCAGCGTCTTCAAGCTACCATGTCCAGTACCCGGCCACTTCAACGCTTGTAGAATCCGTTTGGTCCCGGCACAAAGTTGCCGGATTGTGCTCTTTATCATCTTCAGCTTCGCTATGTCGTCTTCGTCCGGAGTCTCGTCGTCCGGCCCTGCAGAAAATATAAAGGTTTAAGTAAGGAATTCCGAGTATTTATCAGAGTGGAAAATCCGGGTTACCATTAGTCGGTCGGGAAGTATTACCAATCAAAGCACTGTGAGTATCGGCAATCTGGATTGATAGCTTGGCCAGTTCGTCCTCTGCAGCATGAGCTCTCTTTCTGTACTTTCTTGCAAGTTTCCTTGTCTTCTTGGCATCAGCTTCAACCGTCTCACGCAGCTTCGTCTCCACCTCGAGGAGTTTGGTGGTTTTAGCCAACACTTTCTCGGAATGGGCCACGTATGCCTGCGTGGAGACACAAGGAAGGGTTAGTCGGATAAAAACGAACTATCAGTCGGATATGTTATGAAAGTTCCAAGCAAATTATCAATAAGTACACTCGGAACTTGGGGACTAGACAAATATACAGGCAATATTAGTCGGATTTACCTCGTGCTTGGCTATCAAGGCTTCCAGAATGTTTTCTTCATCAGCCCTCAGGGTGTGCAGAGCATCAAGCATCTCGGCAAAGCTCATGTCCTCAGGTTTGGTACCGGAAGAGCCGGCGGCCTGGTAGCTTGGAGGAGGAGTCTTTTCCGGCTCTGGGGGCGAAACCCGGGTTGCCTGGGTATCAAGATTGGGAGTGCCCATCCTTGCGCCCAGGACCTCGACGTCGTCGTCCTCAGGTCCATCTGATGGCTTGGGGGACCCGGCTTCCTGCCTGGCCGAGTCTGTCAGTGGGTCTTGTCCTTGGTCTTCTTCTTCAGCACCGCCAGTTGCGGCGTTCATGTTATCAACCGGTTCTTCAGTCTCCCGGTTATCCACATCCATGTTGTCCGGGTCACTGATCGAGACCTGGGCACTAAGGAAAGTAAAGGAAATAGTCAGTAGTAATAAGTGAAGGTTATCGAAAAAGCCGGTATATCGAAAAGCAAGAAACATAACTTACCCGGCATTCACCACGAAGTCCGCCGGAAGCTCGCTGCTAGACGCGGACGAGGCTGTTACAGGATCCGAGAGTGAGACCCGGAACTGTCCGGCTAAGGGATGGTTGGGGGAAGGATGTCTTTGAGGTGAGTTGGAAGGATGAGATGGGGAAGTACCGGTGCGGTGAGTTGGGGACGTGGGGATACCCGGGTTGAGGGGGTCCTCACCTGGGGAGTTCCGGGTTACCCTGCGCTTGGCCGGAGGCAGGTCCTTCAAGTGCGACGAATTGGATAATTGTTGGTTAAGTTCACGCATATTAGCAAATGAATAGGGTTTGGAGGACATGGAGGAATATGGAACCTTGAAAACGACCCCTCGGGGTTTCCTCTTGGCTCCAACTTCGACTTCCGGTTCGGCTTCACTTTTGTCGCTCTCGGTCTCCTCCGGGTCTTCCTTATCGTCCTTATCCTCCATCCCTGAAAGGCACAAATGCATAGTCGGAAAAATAGAAAATATGGGAGAGCAAAGTAACAAAAATTAAGATGATTGAAACCCGGATGATACCTTCATCGGTGTCAGCCGGCTCTTCTTCCTCTTCCGGGTTTTCGGAGGTAGGGGGAGTCTCGATGTTCCAGAAGGCGCTGCCTGCCTGAAATAAAGGTATAAAGATGAAAGTTAGTAGTTGCATCAGGTAAAAGCACAAGTACAGAAGAGTAAAAGTCGGATCTTACCGCAGGAGCCGAGTTATCTCGGGTATATGGCTCTAACCCGGCTATATTCCGGATCACTTCCACCTTTTCAGTCAGGAAACTTTTGATATCTTGTTCGTATCCCCAGCCGGGTAGTTCCTCGAAGAGTAGCGGAGCGCATCCGTAACATGTCCGGAATACTCGGACATCAGCTTAGGCCGGATGGAGTTGGGCTGGATTCGGAAATCCACCCAGGTCTTAACTAAATTAAGCCCAAGGAGACCCTGGGCGGTAAGGACAGCTATCTTGGCTAGGAAGGGCTAGATGGACTCTCTGTCCGACTCAGAGGCGAAGGCGTTAAAAGTATCGGAGAGATCAAGGAGCCCCTCGGAGAAACCCGGCAACCTCTTTTCGCCGGGTGGGGAGATGTCCCGGCAGTAGAAGAAGGATTTTTGCCAGTGCTTAACATGAGAGTTAAGGCTCAGAGTCGGCATTGGCGAATTCTTTCGCCGTTGGATAGAAACTCCGCCGCAGGCCAAGAGGGCCCCGTCACCGCTTTCGCGGCACGGTTTGCATTGGAACAGTTCAAGGAATAAAGCAAGGTTCGGGGGGATGCACATGTATGATTCACAGAGGACTATGAAGTGGGTTATATTTAACATAGAGTTAGGCCCTATGTCAAAGACTCGGAGGCCATAGTGGCTAAGAAGTTCGCGAAAAAAGGAGTGACCCGGGGGACGGAATCCCCGGATCACGTGCTCTACGAAACAGATTACCTCATCCGGACCAGGGGAGGGCCGGGTCTCGTCTCCCGGAACTCGCCAGTGGATCTCCTTCTGAGAAGGAAGGACGCCTGATTCGGCGAGCTCATCCATCTTGGCCTGGGTCACGGTGGACTTAGCCCAGTTGGCCGATATGGACTGAGTCGGCCTAGCTTTGGCCGGCTGTTTTCCCTTGTTCTTGGGAGCCATGTGTGCAGGCTGCAAAACAGGGGATAAAAAATGCAGAGTGTAAGTAATTAAGACCCAGAAATGACCGGTTGTCCGGTTAACCAAAGAGCAACTAAGAGATCCGGAAATTACAGACTATTCGAGTATCAAAGAGTAGTTACGGAAAATTTTGACAGATTACACCTAGATGGAGAAATTCACGGAGAAATTTATGGAGAAATTTATGGCTACAAGTGACAAGGGAGTACTATTGAATTTAGCTTGAGCAATTAGGTAAAGCAAGAGTGAGGTGCGTGCAATCCGAATCGGTACAGAGCAAGGAGATGACCTACGGGCGAACCTAGATCCAATCTAGCTTGAGCGAAAAGATTGAAGATGAAATTCATGGAGAAAGAAATCTTACCGGCGAGAACTGGAGGAGATTGCGGCGGCGGCAAATGGCGCAGCCGCGGTGACCTGCGGGATCTTCCGGCGGGCAGCTTGCGGGTGCGGTGGCGGTGCTTGACGGCGGCGCGGCACGAGCGGAAGCAGAGCGTAGGCGGCGGTGGCTCGCTTCCGTCTGCTCTCCGGTGGGCTCCGTGGCGGCGCAACGGCGAGCTCGAGCAGGAGAGCGCCAATGGAGGTTGAAGGCAAAGGGTGCGAGTGAGATGGGGGAAATGGAACGATTGGGTCTAGGTTATCCCCTAATGCCCTTATTTATAGGTGCGGGTGGGAAAACCTAGGCTGGTGAGCGGGAGCCCAAAATTTCGGAGAGGGATACCCGCCCGAATTTTTTGGGATAAGCATTAAAGTGCCCATGCGCGATATCCGGAAAAGGATCAGAAGCATATCACTTCCACGATATTCGGACTAATTAGTAAGCAAAGTGAGCCGGGTTTTCTGTGTTTTCCTCGGAGTGTTGACCCGGGAAAGTAAAGATGGATTCGGAGAAAGCCGGGTTGTTATATGGCCCACCTGAGGAGTTAGGCCTAGCTGTATATCAAAGCAACCTAACCCGGCCCTTCTATGAACCTGTATGTTTGTTATTTTTGCAGGGAATAGCATGCGCTTCAAGGAAGATCTCGTGAAGCCCAAGCTATTCTGGGGACTACTGATGGAGGGATGATAACCCGGTAGGCTAACGCCAAGGTGTAATCCGGCCCAAAGGGAGTTGCGCAAGACCCGGCTTAGGGAAAAGGAGTTCCTAGAAGGCCCAAGAGTGTAGGCCTCGTAATCCGGATTGTGGGTTTCGATAAGGAAACTTAGGGTTTGTAAGCGATGCCCAGGTAGGACTCCGAGTGTACCTTGGACGGGAAGCCAGGGGGTCCGGATATTATATAAGTCGGCCCCTAGGGTTAGATTAGACACACGAGATTCATTAGCTATTCGAGTATCCCTTGTAACACGAGAGTTGATATAATAAGATCTAGATCGGAGACTCGGCGACTTGATTGCCGGCTACCAGATCGCCTATCACCATGATTTCCCTCGAGCTAAACCCTCTCCCAAACACCAGAGTCGAATTGCCCCAAGATAAGTTACCCCCGGTAACGTCTGCCGTGATTATCCCACGACATGTCTCTCTCCCAAACAAAGAATGCTATGGTCCAACTATATTATTTCAGGAAAGAAAACCAAAGAAAACAAAGTAAAATGAAATAAAATAAAAAGAAAAATAAACAAACGCTCCAAGTAAACTTCATATGATCTGACCAACTAAAAATATAGTTTCACGAGAAGTGACATGATAGATTGTTGATGAAGAAGGGGATGCCTTGGACATCCCCAAACTTAGATGCTTGAGTATTATAAAAATATGCTTGCATGAACCACGGGGGAATCCCCAAGCTTTGACCTTGCACTCTTCTTGATCACATATATCACCTCTTCTCTTGACCCTTGAAAACTTCTTTCACACCACACTCAAACAGTAATTCGCATTAGAGGGTTAGTGCAACAATTAAAAATCCATTGTTTCTGTATGGCACAAGTGTTATTGATACGTTTAAACATTACCTATATCCATTGATGTTTTGTGAAGTAAATAAATCCACTTGACATCGCAAAAGATATTTCAGGTCATTCTGATTTTTCTATGAATTATACGATTTTTTACGGTGGACAGCAGAAATTTGTTTTCTGCGCAAAAATCCGAAAACCAACTCCAACTCTCGTCAGAAACCTTACTTGGCACTACGAAAACATGAAAAGAAGTATACAAAGGAGTTGCTACAGAAGTATACAACCCCTTGACTTAATGAAAACAGAGAAAAACAAAGCAAAAATAAAACCATGGGATATCTCCCAAGAAGTGCTTTTCTTTAACGCCTTTTAGCTAGGCTGAGAAAAGTGGAATCAAGTATTTTCAAGTGGAGGGGCATTCAAATTAAGATTTGGCAATTCTTTAATAATACATTGTATTTTATCTAAGTGAGTTTCAGAGGCTCCTCTCTTAGAACTTTTAGGCTTACTATTCTCATCAAATAATTTTTTAGGAACAATCCAATCAAAATTCTTCTCTTGGGCTTCATGCAGTGCTACCAACTTAAAGGGGATTGGTATTTTATCCTCCTTTTCATTATTAGATTCAGTTTTTTTCTAGAGTACCAACAATATCTACGCATGAGCCAAGCATATTGAAACGATCAAAGACTTTTCTAGCTTCTATAGCAACATCTCCAAATTCTTTAAGCATGGTTTCTAAGATAAAGTTCCTTTTCTCATCATCTTCAATGATATTCAAGTTGAGGAACATATGTTGTAATATTGGATGAAGGTTCACAAACCTAGCTTCTAACATGTGAACTAAAGTAGTTGCAGTAGTCTCATAATTTGGAGCAAGTTCTACTATGGAATTTTCCTCAAAATTATCATGCTTACTAACATGATCAAAGAATTCTTTAATGGTATAGAACCACTTCCTACCAGAAAATCTTTCAGGGTAAACTTAGGGAACAACATGATGAAAAATAACAACGATGTAACAAAAGTAACAACTAGAATAAGAACTAATTTTTTTGTGTGTTTTTGATAAAGAGAAGCAAACAAGACAAAATAAAATAAAGTAAGCAAAACAAAAACAGAGTAAAGAGATTGGAAGTGAGAGACTCCCCTTGCAGAAATTCTCTTCCTCCCCGGCAACGGCGACAGAAAAGCTTGATGGAGTGTAGACACACGCTCGTTGGGAGACCCCAAGCGCAAGGTGTGAAGAGTGCAGCAACAAGTTTTCCCTCAGAAAAGAAACCAAGGTTGAATCGACCAGTAGGAGGAATAAGCACTTCTGAAGGTTGATGCAGCTGAGATGGCAGGGCGCACTACCGGTTCAGCAGCAACGTGGAACCTACACAACACAATCAAATCACTTTGCCACAACGAAACAGTGAGGTTATCAATCTCAACGGTTTTCCTGAACACAAAGAGGTTAAACGTATGGTGTGGAAAACAGTAGGAACGGTATGAAAGCGGTAGGTGTTTTATCAGTATGAGGAAAATGGACTGGGGTCCACAGTTCACTAGTGGTGTCTCTCCGTGAAAGATAAATAACATGTGTGGTGAACAAATTACAGCTGGGCAATTGACAGAAATGAAAACTGCATCGTACTGCATATGCAAGACATAAAGATTACTATGTGATTCATGCGAGCATTACAACAAAATACATAGACCGTCATCCAACTGCATCTATGTCTAATAATCTACCCTCTGGATATCATCCGAACAAACGTTGGGTATTAAGTTGCTAGCAACAGATTATCGCCGTAAGAAAAGTGTGTAATTTAAGCAATGTAAACTAGGTAAACACCGTTGTTTTCTCCCTAATGGCAACAACACATCCTCCATCTGTCATGTTTCTGTCACTCGAGCACAGATGCAAAGGAGGCATGAACCCACTATCAAGCATAAATACTCCCTCTTGAAGTTACTAGCATCTACTTGGCCAGAGCATCTACTAATAACGGAGAGCATGCAAGATCATAAATAACATATGCATGAAGATAACATGATAGATTGATAACCATAAGACATAGCATTCAACATTCATCAGATCCCAACAAACACAACATGTTGCATTACAGAAAGATGATCTTGATCATGTTAGGCATCTCACAAGATCTAAACATGAGTTACAAAGTGGATAGAACAACCATCTAGCTACTTCTATGGACTTGTAGTCCAGGGATGAACTACTCACACATCACTTCGGAGGAGGGCATGGTGGTGTAGACCCCTCCGTTGATGAATTCCCCTCCCGGCAGGGTGCCAGGGAGAGCTCCAGGACCCTCCCGATCTCGTGATGACGATGACGGCAGCCTCGGGTGTTTTTCAGGACAAAGTGGGATATCTTTAGGGTTTACGTCTCGGGGGGGTATAAATAGGCGAAAGGGAAAAGGCGGTGGAGGCCGGGGGGCCCACACTACCCCATGGAGCCTCGGGGTCTCTTCGGGACTCCGTAGAACCTTCGAAAATTCTAAGACTTCCGGGCTTCGAATTTTCCAATTCGGAGAATATTTCCAGAACAACGTTTCTGAAACCAAAAACAACAGAAAACAGGGAACTAGCTCTATGGCATCTTGTCAATAGGTTAGTCCGTAAAATCGATAAAAATGACATAAAGTGCATAGCAAACATGTGGGAAACAATAAGAAAACAACATGGAACATCATAAATTAAGGATATGTTTATGACGTATTAGTCACTGATACGTCTCCAACGTATCTATAATTTCTGATGCTCCGTGATGATATTATGCCAATTGCTACATGTTTTCACCCTTCTTTATAGCATTTTTACACGTTTTCCGGGACTAACCTATTAACAAGATGCCAAGTGCCAGATCCCTGTTTTCTGCTGTTTTTTGATTTCGGAAAAGTTGTTCCGGAAATATTCTCAGAATTGGACCCCACAAATCCCGAAGTTCCGATTTTCCCCGGAATAATCCAGAAGATCGAAGAGGAGTCGAAGACGGGCAGCAGGGGGCCCACACCATGGGGTGGCGCGGCCCCCCTTGGCCGCGCCAGGGGGTGGTGTGGGGCCCTCAAGGCTCCAACGCCTTTGCCCTTTCGCCTATTTATTCCCCCCGAATGGAAAACCCTAGACACATGATCAAAAATCCCCGTCGTCGTCAACCCTAGATCAGGGGGGTTCTGAAGCTGTCTCCCGGCACCCTGCCAGAGAGGAGATCATCACCGGAGGCCTCTTCATCACCATGCCTGCCTCCGGAGTGATGCGTGAGTAGTTTATCCTTGGACTACGGGTCCATGGCAGTAGCTAGATGGTTGTCTTCTCCTCCTATGCCTCCATGTTTAGATCTCGTGAACTGCCTAATGATACGTCCATTTTTCATCACTAATTTATATCATAATTTTCTGTTATTCATCGATATATTTCATGTTATGATGCATCCCTTATGTTATTTTATCTTATTTTGCATGTTTTATAATTTTTGGAGAATAAACACCGGGACCAGAAATCTGATGGAAAAAAGCACTGTCAAGATACCATATTTCAGAAGATCAGAAGAAGAAGGGGGACATCCGGGGTGTCTTAGAAGTCCAGAGGAGGAGTCCAGCCAGAAAGAGAGCTAGAGGGGGCCACCAGGGGCCCACACCATGAGGTGGCGCGCCCCCTGGCCGCGCCACCAGGTGGTGTGGCCACCCTGGCCCACCGCTGGTCGATATTTTTGGCGTACTTGGCCCCGAGGGAACCCTAAGCGTCATAACCTCTTGGGGCGGAAAACACCCGAGAGAGAAAAGCTCTCTCCCAGAGAGAAATCTACTGGGGAAATTCCTCTACGGAGAGGGGAAATCACCGCCATCGTCACTGTCATCACTCCAGGCATCATCAAGATCGTCATCATCATCGTCATCACCACCAGCACCATCACCCTCATCATCCACCGTCATCCCGCTGTAACAATTAGAGGCCTCTATCGTTGTTTTACATTAGATCTCTCTCCCGGTGTGGATTACTTGTTAGTAGTTGATGCTTGTGAAATTTATCGGCGTTTGCAATTTATGACCAGGTTGTTATCATCCATTATATCACCTCTAATTATGATCCATATGATGTCTTGTGAGTAGTTCGTGTTGTTCTTGAGGACATGGGAGAAGTCAAGTTGTTAGTAGTGAAGTAATGTTGAATAATATTTAATGTTTGATATTTAAGTTGTGGTGTTATTCTCCTAGTGGTGTCATGTGAACGTCGACTACATGATACTTCACCATTTATGGGCCTAGGGAATTCATCGTGTATTTGGCTACTAATTGTGGGGTTGCCGGAGTGACATAAATCTAAACCCCCGTTAGGAAACCATTACACGAGGGAGCGTAGGATCCCGGAGTTTAAAGCTATGGTTAGATTTATTTCTTAATTACTTTCTTGTAGTTGCGGATGCTTGCAAGGGGTATAATCACAAGTATGTATTAGTATTGGATGGGATGGTACATTAGCATAGGTTCACCCACACAACACTTATCAAAACACCTAAGATTATTCAGCTGCATGGAACAAAAACACTTGACAGAAACCTCCCGTGTGTCCTCGAGAACGTTTGTTAATCATAAGTAAACCCACCGACTTGTCCTTTGCTGAAGAAAGGAATGGGCCACTCGCTGCAATTGTTAATACTGCATTTTATTTACTCGCACTTTATTTATCTGCAATATCAGAAACCCCTACAAATCTATCTTTCAGTATTTACAGTTATTCCTTCATCAAAACTGCTTGTCAACACCTTCTGCTCCTCGTTGGGTTCGACACTCTTATTTATCGAAGTACTATGATACACCCCCTATACTTGTGGGTCATCAATACTATTTTATGGCGCCGTTGCCGGGGAGTGAAGCGCTATTGAGAAGTGGAATTGATAAAGGAAGCTTCTGCTGTAAGTGTTGTTTTTATTACTGTCTACTGCTTTATTATAGTATGTTTGGATCTCCTTTTGAGTCCTTATTTGCGGACACTGCTGCCAGTGCTAGGTTAGTAAGTGACCCACCGCCTGATGATTTGGATCCTTATAAAATACCTATAAAGATTGTTAAATATGTTAGGAATAACTGCTATTCAGGTGATGGAACTGTCCATCCTGGTGATCATTTGCTCTTTTTACATGAATTATGCGAATTGTCCAAGTGTGCAGGTATTACGGTGAGCCAAGTGAAGAGGAAATTATTCTCTATAGCATTGACAGGCCGAGCCGCTGAATGGTTCAAACTGCTGAAAAATAGCCAGACTATTGGATGGGAGGAAATTGTGCCTCTCTTTTATTCTATCCTCCCAGTGAAATTCATAGAGATCGGAATTATATATATAATTTTTGGCCTATAGACGGAGAGAGTATTGCCCAAGCATGGGGGATATTTAAGTTACTAATGCTCAAATGCCCCATTCATGAGCTCCCCGGTAATATTGTTATTAATAATTTCTATGCAAGGCTTTCTCTTCATGATAAGGATTTATTGGATGCTTCTTGTTCTGGATCATTTACAAGTATGAAGGATGAAGCTAAATGGGATCTTCTTGACCATATTCAAGAAAACACTGAAGGATGGGAGAATGACAAAGGTAGGAAGTCAGGTATAAATTATGACTATTAATGCATTAAAACTTTTATTTCATCCGATGATTTTCATAATGTTAGTATTGTTTATGGTCTTGATTCTCAAGTTTTTGCAAACTTATATAAGGCTTTTGCTTATTATTTTGATATTCCTAAAAAGGAATGTGACAAGTACCATGCTCCTTATAAAGATATTGTTAATTGTGTTCCTGCTAGAGATATAGAAGTTCATACTGTTGATTCTATTGTGCCTGAACCTTATATTGAGAAAATGCCTTTCCCTGCTAAGGTAAAAGAACATTCTATGTTAGCTAGTGTGGTTAATACAAGTGCAAGGAAACCTATAGAACCCGAGGAACAAACAAATGTAGAACATACATTAGCAATAGTAAAGGACCTTGTTTCTGAAAATGTAGAAGAGGGACACATTATATTTTGTGAAGATGCTTCTAATATTATCTCTCATCCTGGTAAATCTAGGAAACCTAGTGTTCCTGTGCTATCTGTGAGGATAGGTGATTGATGGTGCATATCATGCACTCGTTGGGAGACCCCAAGAGGAGGGTGTGATGAGAACATCAATAGGAAATTCCCCTTAGTTAAGAACTAAGGTTATCAATCCAGTAGGAGGAAGAGGACCTTCGGAAGGTTGATGCCACTGACGGTGGTGTTGGCGCTTCACCGGTGTCAGCAACAACATGGAACCTGCACACAACACAACCAAAATACTTTGCCCCAATGGTACGGTGAGGTTGTTAATCTCACCGGTCTTGCTGAAAAACAAAGATTAGACGTATAGTGTGGGAAATGGTGTATGGTTGCTGTAAGTAAAGAAAGCAGGAAATACCAGTTGTTTGTTTAACAGTGTAGGAAAATGGACCGAGGTTCATAGGTTCACTAGTGGTGTCTCTCCATAAAAGATAGCATGCTGGGTGAACAAATTACAGTTGGGCAATTGACAAATAGAGGTTGCACCATAGTGCACATTATAACATGATGACTACTATGATATTTAGTGCGGGCATTACAACAATATACATAGACCGAAATCCATCTGCATCTATGACTAATAATCCACCCTCAGGATATCATCCGAACCCTCTTAGGTATTAAGTTGCAAGCAATAGATAACTGCATTAAACAATGTGTGTAATGTAAGCAATGATTATGCACGTAGGCACTCTCAACGTTGTTTTCTCCCTAATGGCAACAGCACATCCTCCTCCTTCACGTTTCTGTCACTCGAGCAAGGCGAAGAGTAGGCATGAACCCACTATCAAGCATAAATACTCCCTCTTGGAGTCACTAGCAACTAATTGGCCAGAGCAACCACTAGCAACGGAAAGCATGCAAGATCACAAATAACATATGCAATAAAGACTATAATCAACTTGGCATAATTTCAATATTCATCGGATCCCAACAAACACAGCATATAGAATTACATAAGATCTATCTCGATCATGATAGGCAGCTCACGAGATCTAAACATGGAGGCATATGAGGAGAAGACAACCATCTAGCTACAGCTACGAACCCGTAGACCAAGGATGAACTACTCACGCATCACTCCGGAGGCAGGCATGGTGATGTAGAAGCCTCCGGTGACGATTTCCTCTCCGGCAGGGTGGCGGAAACAGCTTCAGAACCCCCTTATCTAGGGTGGACGGTGACGGTGGCTGCGGAACTTTTTGGGGATTTTTGATCAGGTGTTTAGGGTTTTTCCATCCGGGGGGATTAAATAGGCGAAAGGGCAAAGGAGGTGGAGGCCTAGGGGCCCCACACCCATAGCTGGCGCGGCCAGGGGTGCGCTACCCTATGATGCGGGCCCCCTGGTTCCCGTCTTCGACTCTCCTTCGGTCTTCTGGATGCTTCTGGGGAAAATAGGCACTTCGGGCTTTGTGGGGTCCAATTCCGAGAAAGTTTCGAGAACAACTTTCCTAAAACCAAAAATAGCACAAAATGGGGAACTGGCACTTGGCATCTTGTTAATAGGTTAGTCCCGGAAAACGTATAAACTGCTATAAACAAGGGAGAAAACAAGTAGCAATTGACATAATATGATCATGGAGCATAAAAAATTATAGATATGTTGGAGACGTATCAAGCATCCCCAATCTTAGTTCCTACTCGTCCTGGAGTAGGTAAACGATAAAACACAATAATTTCTGAGGTGACATGCTACTAACATAAACTTGATCAATCTAATGTAAAATCTTATGCACGCTAAGATCATAGAACTTCAAACACAAACATGATAAATAGAACTTTAATAATAAATCATAGAAATTACTTTGCATCACGAAAAGTATCTCAAATAAAGTATCATGAATAATAATGCAAAGAAAGGTAAACGTTTGTTTCAGGTATAGAGAAAGCATGGCAAAGTGATATTTCGCTAGTCCTTAAGAGTGGGGCAAAACATAAATGCCACGACACCTTCAAAGTTCGCGAGGAAGACTAGAGCAAATAATTTAAGAACAAATAATATCACATCATGAAGTAATTATTGATGTTTATGGGATAAATGCACATAGAACTCAGAATGGCAAAAATGCTCTCTCAACTGTGCATAAAGTTAGAAGATGGAGACTCAACATAAAAGTAAAAGAAAGGCCCTTCGCAAAGGGAAGTAGGGACCAACTCATGTGCTAGAGCTTTTTATTTTATTAAACAGAGGTATTAAAAGTTTGACACCGAGTGTCTATATTTTAGGAGAGGTCTATGTTAAGGTCAACGAATGGTAAACAGACAATACAGTACGTCACAAGCCAACTGGATTCACAAGAGCGGCTCCCATGTGAAGGACGCATCTGGGTAGAAGGGCATCCCTCTTTCTCTTTTGTTTACACAGTTATGCTTTGACTAATAAATCAGGGGCAAAAATAGTGAAGAGATTGTGTGTGTATTAATTTGGGGCTGGGAACCGCGCTGCCAGCTCTTCTATCATTTGGATAAGCGCATGAAGCCACTAGTCCAGGGTGTGAATTCAATCAACACATGAGATAAAGATTCTCTATTGACATCCTCATGAGCAAAAACAAGAACACAAAACAGGAGTAATTTTGAAAGTTTTAAAGGTAGCACATGAGCAATTTACTTGGAGTGGCAATGAAATAGTACATGTAGGTAGGTATGGTGTACAATGGGAAAAACTTTGGTTTAAGGGAGTTTGGATGCACGATTAGAGCTCTACTCAGTACAGGTGGAGGCTAGCAAAAAGACTTGGAGCGACAAATCAAGAGAGCATAAGAGCCATAATCATGCATAGCGACATAAGCATCATTAATTAAAACATAAGCAATATCACAAGTTCAAAAACTAAGTGGTCATGGAGGCATTTCGTGACTGGTTAATAGTCATAAACATGGTGTGAGAATGCGCCAATTCAACTGTCGCACCCTGATTTCTAGGGGATACTCATCGGGCCGAACTGGATAGCAGATGCTTGGATTATGGGGCATAACTGCTCCCACGTCCCAGCTTCCTGGTAGGCCTGCGCTTATGCGCGACAACACAAGCCCTGCTATTCCATCGTCGATGTAAACTATCCACTAGAGATCAAAGGCACTACTGTCGACGTACTTCATACCAAACACACATGGTACGTCAACAGCGTTAAACGAATGATAATCACAACATATCTCTACGACACAAAAGATTGAAATGAATTGGCTCTCATTAGAGCAGAGATAGCAAATACAATCATTCAGAGGGCACATGCCCCAACAATACATCATTACAATACAGCGGAAGCATTCAACATGTCTGAGTACAGACAAGAACCAAATAGGCCTAAGAGGCCGGAAACAAACAGACGGAGCCCATCCACGAAGTCTCGGATCCTGCCCGGGTCCGCTATCTACTCGTCAGCAGTCTCGTCATACTCCACGTAGTAGCCACCATGTAGATCCTCGGAAACGTAGGTCTGCGGAAACCACAGCCCCAAAGGGGTCAGTACATAAACGTACTGGCAAGCAAGACTCACAGTTCACCAAAGTGTAACCCGTCCACACCAAGCATAGATGCTTTGGGTTCAACGGAAGAGAGGGGATATAAAAGATGCTGCAACTGGCTGCGCTAACCAACTACAGAGATTCTACCACTTCCAGCTAACAGAAAGGAGATAAGATCGAGGATCGTAACCAACTGAAAGATAACTTCAAACAAACCCACCCTGGATCTCGCCCCTTATCCAAAGAAGCAATCCGAGGATAACTCACACAGTTGTATTAAAGGTGAATCAAGTCATTGTGTCATCAACCTATTACTAGTCAAGTTATTAATCATTGGGTGTAACATGTTTGATCATTATGTTTAAGTTGTCCTGAGTACTTGTTAGCCAGTACTTTCACCAAGTAATCCATAACCGCGGAAAACACGGTTTCTCGAGAAGATTATCCCTGCAGGGTTGCACCAATTTGGCCGTACACGCAAGAATATCCCGCCAGATGGAAATGCACTTCCACCAAGCGGGGCACTCTACACAACTCAACTCTTCTTCGCATCAAGCCCAAAGAATCTTGGGCGCACGGCTAATCGAGCCCCGAAGAAAAGGGACCCTCATAGCACTCTAAGACCGTGTCCCCCTATATGCCGACTACGAAAGTTCCACCCGGGATCCAAGGGCTCGCAAGATCATGCATGCAGCAAATGGAAAACCCGAACTAAATGAGGCGATTTGGACGAGATGCGAATCGAGTCAAGTTGAGGGGGGCGCCCATACTCGCTTCCCACATGCGGTTAGTGCGCTCATCATGGATCAGTAGACAAGACCCTTTTCCTATTAGGGTCGACACTAGCAGGCCTCAAAACCACAAAGGGCCTCCTGCCGGTGCCTTATCATCAAATTTATTATTTAACAATAACATTAGCATGATTGATTGATTAAACATCGAGCCCCCACAACGCAATAGATATAGTAACAGAAAGTAACGGATAACAGACTCGAGCAAAAGCAACCTAAGCATGCTAGTAAGACACTGGCTCAACCAAGGGGGTGATAGGAGTGGAGGTGAGGCAATATCAAGGTTAAGGGATTCATGTGATGGGTTCGTAACAGAACCAACTACTACTAGGGCTAGCAGAAAAGAACAACGGAAAGTATCGGTAATCAATGTTGAGAGGAACACAGTGGTTCATGTGAGTGATAACTTGCCTGCAAAACCCAGTAGCCTGGTACTGAGCTAACTCCTTAGAAGGGGTGTCGTAAGTATCGTTGGTCTCAACGTCGTCGTGTATCCGAGAAGAAGCAAATAGACAATGCGGAAAAGGTAGACAATCAATATCATGGCATAGTGCACAATCATGGGATGATGCATGACAAGTTAATAGATGCATCAAAGTAAACTACTTGACATGAAAACAGAATTTAAATGGATCCATATGCAAGATGAATTGCATATGGATGCACTTGGTTAAGGTTGAAGCAATGAGCTACAATTAGTTAACATGTGTAAGTGGTTTATCATGATGCATGCATGATGATAACAAGAAGTAAACAATAACAGATGCAAAAGAAAAGGAAATTACCAAGTGTGGGATTTTATTTATCATGTTAAGAATTGTTGGTTCCTTATTGATGTCACACAAGTAATTGTTGTTTTCATCAATTTAAAGTGTTCAAAACAATTAACAAAGTTTATATTTGAAAAGAACATCAAATTTTAGTTGGATTACATGTTTCACATGTTAAAATAGGAGTTAGGATGAATTAATTATGACTTAAACAATATTAAACAAGTTTTAAATTGGAATTAATTCAAATAGGAATATTAATTGAATTTTAATTGTTCAAAATATTAAACCAAGTTCATATTTGGAAAGGTTATGTTTTTCTGGTTTGAAAACATATTTTACATGTTTAGAAATAATTAAATTTGAGCAAGTTATGAATTTAGCAATTTTAATTGAATTAAACAAGATTTAAATTGTTTAGGCAATTTTAATTATTCAAAACAGGGAACAAAAATTATATTTGAAAAGATGAGTTGAAATGGTATGGAAAACATATTTTATTTGCAATTATTGGATTAACAATGAATTAGTTATGGAATTTAAGAAATTACATTTGAATTATTCAAATTGAATTTTAAATGCATTTGGGAATTCCAAAACAGTACACAAATGGCATAGTTGGATAGATCTATTAATTTGGAACAGAAAACATATATAACTTTTATTTTTTTGAGTTATAGATTAAAAGTTATTAAAGGTTTAATTTTAGGGTTTAAATCTGCAATTAAAAGGATTTAGGAAAATAAGCAGAAACGTGTTAAACATGTTGTTACCGCACTGGAGCCTACCCCAGACACTGCCAGGGGGGGCCCAGAGCACTGTGTGCGTGCGTGGCAAGAGTGTGTATGACGGGTGGGGTCCAGTGGTCAGCGCGGAAGGAAAATTGCGAAAAAGATTGGCCCTTGCGGCCACGGGGATTCGATCCCGGGTCGATGGCTCGCGCGCAAGGGAACGACGCCACTGCGGTGATGCGCTGGTTGTGATACGACAGTAGACTGACGGAAGATATGGTACATCTACGCACGTTAACTGAATTTCGCGGATCTCTGAACCTGACGGACAGAGGCACCGAACTCTGACTGACGAACGCGGAGGCAACGACGATCGCCGGCCGGCGCTGCGGCTGCTGTGCACTGGAGTGTGCGTGCGGACCTAGGGGGTGTGTGCCTAGGGCGTGTGTGGGAAGGCGGATAGAGCGAGAGGGGAAAAAGGACAGGGGCGATCACCTGCTGCAGGTCGTCGTCGTTCAGAAGGTGAGCAGAACCGGAGGGAACTCCGGCGACGGCGCGGCCACTCTGGTTGCTCCCAGCGACCGGCAAGGGGACGGAGAGGTGGAGGATGACGCCGGGTTTCCATTCCCAGGGACGGTGGCTCCTCGAGGTGGCTGTGGAGATGGGAAGGTGGCGGTGGTCTGACGGCGGTGAGGGGAGGCGGTGGTGCAGGGTTCAGAAGGTGATCGGCGTGGGGAGAGAGAGAGAAATAGCGGCGGCGCGAGGGGACAGAGGTCCCTAGGGTTCTGGGCTAGGGCTGCGGGGTCTAGGAGGGGGCTATATAGGCAGCAGGGCTCGCTCCTGGCCGTTGCGCTGCAACGGCGTCGACGTGGCGGGGCTCGATGCCCTGCCGTACAGCTTGAAGACGACGAACAGGTACGGGCCGCTAGGTAAGGTGAGTTAGTGGGCTGGGCTTAGGTTAGTTAGATGCTGCTCGCTTTCTTTTTCTTTTTGTTATTTGCTTTTTCTTTTTTTTTGTAGAGAAAGGAAAAGGAAGCAATTGCTAGGGTTTTGAACTTTAAAAAAATTAGGGAAAATTCATGGGGTTTTGTTAGCTCAACATCTACCCCATGACAACTTGGTTTTTGGAAATTTCAAATTTTTACTTGCTGTTTGGAAAATAACCCCAAAATTTAATGAATTTTAAGGTTAAGCAAGCATTTAAAGAAAACAACCATTTTAATAGGGTGACCCCCTATAATTTAATTTGATTAAAGTTAGTTGATTGGTTTGTTAAAGTTTATAAGTTCAAAAGTGGTTCTGTTTGATGCATTTGATTTGAAATTGAAGGTGATTTAATTAATTGATTGAATTAATGGTTTGATTAAAACCAACAATTTAATGAGTGATCAACATGGAATAAAATGGAACAATTTGGTTGTTTTTATTTGTGATTTTTATTCCAAAAGTTGTAACAGAACAAGTATGAAACCATTGTTTGAATAAGGTTTGAATTTGAGTTGTGAAAACAGTGGAAAACAAATGCAACAATTAAGAAACAAATGCAAACAACATGGAAACAATATGAGGACATGATGCAATACTTTAGTAAACATGCAACAAACATTCTAAGGGGATGGTTTTCATACTTGGGCTGTTACATCAACCAAATAAAACATTCGATAGAGAATACCATATATTCATGCTTTACTATGACAAGAACAACTCATGAATCTTTCAAGACATATTAAACACTCTCAGCTATTTGAGGCTGTTCATGCTACTCAATAACCACAAGGCTTTAAAACTAAAATAACATTGAGAATGGCATGAAAAAGTTCTAGCCACAGTCTATACGAGCTTCTACTAGCACTTATATAAATTCTACTTCAAGCAGCAGTTTTCTTCTCCCAACAAGCACCATACAAAACATGCTTTAACAAAAATACTCTTTATGATACAGCAAGCAAACATGAGAGTACTCACATAACACTACTAAAACTAACAGCTCTGATAAGAGATGCATGCAAAACAGGAGCTAAATAAATGCATCAGCCATAGATTAAGAATACAAAGTATTCTCATGAAAAAGCGGAGCGTGTCACTCTCCAATTAAAGAATGCTAGAGTCCAACCAAGCTTATTGAAAAAATAAAAACAAACTGAAAGAAAAAAACTGAAAACAAAAATAAAAGACGCTCCGACCGAATAAAAATATAGTTTCACTAGAAGTGACCTGATAATTTGTTGATGAAGAAGGGGATGCCTTGGGCATCCCCAAGCTTAGACGCTTGAGTATTCTTGGAATTTTCTAGGATGTACCATCGGGGCATCCCCAAGATTAAGCTTTTCACTCTTCTTGATCACATCATATCATTCTCTTCTCTTGACCCTTGAAAACTTCCTTCACACCAAACTTCTCACAATCTTCATTAGCAACGTTAGTGCAATCGAAATAATAAATTCACATGGTTCAGTTTCAACACAAGTCTAACACTTAAAAACACATTAGCTACTGTCACAACTTCTTTTAAAACTCTTTTTCTGTGAGGACCGGAACTAGACTTCCAAACCCCCTGTGTTCTCATGTCAATCCCAAGATCAAGGTTGACAACACAGCGAAATGAATACCATTGCAGAACATTCAAAAGTAAAAAATATTACAAAGTTTGAATAGGAATAGCCACATAGTACAATGTCTTGTGACATTTTATTACAATCAGAAATCTCAGTAGAATATAAAATGCGAAGTGACTCCATCTCAGCCACAGGCAGTCGATGTAGTCCACGAGGCCTCACTCTTCAGCGTCGTCGTAGTAGTCGTAGTCGTCTTCTTTGTAGTAGTTCTCTGAACGATAAAGAAAGCAATGCAATGAGTACATCAACATAATGTACTCAGCGTGCCCCCTCTATGCAAGACCTATAATATCTACATGTGGCTTCAAAGGAAGGTTGTATGGTTCTTTTGCATAAAAGCCAATTTTATTTCACAATGCCATAATAGATTTGTTAAAAGTGATTTTTAGACGAAAACCATGTTGTGTATTCAGTGGGGTTTTTCTTATCAAAGTGAGTGTCATCGACACCTCACAATATCAATAGGATTCCAGGATAGGGGTAGAGGGAAGTACCAAAACAGGTTCCCGTATATCAAGAAGGATTCATGTGTCGTCCATGACCGTGGACACGGCTATTCGAATAGTTTTACTCTGCAGAGGTAGCACACTTTACCCACATGTCACAATCTTCCTTGTTGCAACCAGCCGTCGCTAGTATAGCAATAGGAATCTTGTGACGAGGTATTTTAGCTAGATCCCCCAAAGATGTGACATGCCCACCGGGTCTGGCCCAGTACTGAGAGTATGTCCCCAAACCGTTCCCCCCATCTGTGCCGAAGGTTATCCCGTAGGTAGACACCTCATATGCGGTACGGCGACATCGACACCTAAGGCTGACTAACCTACTTGACCAAGCCAGTGCCCATATAGCATGTGGTTGTATGGTGGTCACAATCTTCAAATCCAAGACTTATTAGGCCCTAATGCGGCACGAACGACGGATTTCTCCCTCCAGGTGGTGAAGAGAAGCCAATCGCTCCATCAATATTCTGATTCAGCTGTCGCCCGCGCCATGTTTAGATGGTATGTTTCACCAGAGTAGAAGAGAGAGTAGAGGAAGCAACAACGGCTCATCGGCCTAGCTCAACGAGCTCAACAAGTTCAAAAGGTGTGTGTGACCCGAGGGTCAATCAATTCCTCCGAAGAGGTAAGATAAAGATGTCCTAGTTATTATTTATGGCTAAGCATTTCTACTCTAACAGGATTATTATATAATTTCTACTCAGGGTATCAAGTATAAGGCGACAAACGGACCAGGCTAGTGTGTCAGTAGACACGCTAGTAATTTGAATAAAATAGCATGCATACTTTTAAAACAACAAAATAACACCCCTTTGTAAAACATAGGATAAAACATGAGAGGGGGCATGCCTTCGTTGTTGAACTCTTGCTCTTCACCTCCTTGATCGTGATTGTAATCCTCTCCGCTCCCTAATCGTCGATCCAAGCAAATGAAATCCAAATAAATAAAAGCAATATGACAAATTAAGATTCAAACGAAGAAATGTCGAATAAAATCCAAAGAAGGCTAGCATGCTCAAATGGTTCAAGGTCGTTTGGTCGATCTACCGTTTCGAACCTAATAATAACATATTTATAAAAATATAATATTTATATAAAATAACCACTATAGGTGGTATAGTGTTATCATGCAATGCACGACGTTTTACCAAAAAGGCCACAACTTCTCATGTGATAACTAAGTATGGCAATGGATTTCCTATACTCACATCAATAAACAACCAGTAAGAACATGTCAACCTATTATAAACAATACCAAGCATGGACTAGTAACATGGAAATACTAGTATAAGCTAAGCATGCATATATAGCTAACAGAAATTAGAACTATAAGAAAGACATGGATGAATCTAGCAAGGCCACTGTTTATGATAAATCGAATAATTTTAGGTAAGCATCTAGCATACAGAACAACCATGCACCATGAAGAATTTAAATGCTATAACTAGTCTAGCATATCATCATAGGAACATTAAACAAAGTAAATAAACAACCTAAAAGGCCCTTCTATAACTGAAAAAAAACATTAGCAAACTATATACAGAACACGTTCTATACTTCTACCCAAATAAGCATGGCATCTGTAAATAAATAATCATGGTAAAACTAAAATAGATAATCCTACGTACTAGAATGTATGGAAACAGTACCTATGCATATAAAGAGAACAAGCACAATTCTACATGCTCACACGGATGCATCAAGTTTAATTGAATTTACATACATGGTTTAAAATAATTTTGTAAAATATCCTAGATATTTGAAGACTAACATCACCGTTGGGTTCCTATGGAGGTTTGACACGTATTCTATAAAAGGTTGACATCGATCTGAGGTGTGGAAGGTAGGCTAACACGCGAATGCCATCGGTGGCATTCGGTTCATACGGACGCGTTGTCAAACTAGAGATATATGGCTGGAAACTATGTCTAGGAGATAGGCATTCGTGAGTCTAACATGGTGGTGCAAGGGAATAGACCAGTTCTCACCGAGCTTGCCGCAGTAGACCCGGGAAGTCGATGAACCGGACAAATGGATGTGCGAACTGCGACGTCTATGATGAACGGATCAAACTTCTGGTTTCAGGAATGGAACCTCCTCGTCCGTGTGGTCCTCCTGGCGTAGCAGCTCGGCCTTCCGTGGACGGAGCCGCCGGGAATATGGACGGTGTTCGTCGGAGCTCCGGTGTGGTTTGGGTCGACGTGAGAGCCTAAGGCTCTGGTGGCTGCGGGAGATGGAATGGGCGACCTGGGGTGTATAAGGGGTAGGTGATTGTGCTTCTAGGGAGGCAATCGGGCTGGAGGATCAATTCCCAAATTTAAGAGAATTGATACGGGAGAAGGAGCAGTTTCCGCCAATTGATGTTTCTGTTTCTGTTCCCTGCTGTGTACGTGCATGGTGGAAGATGATGTGCTGCTGCGTTGTGCGTGCTGTGGTGGGACTCGAGTAGGACTCGCTTGGTCAGCTGGGCCTTAAGTATCTGACAACAACTAGCAGCTAAAGAATCGATCCATCGAACTAGTACTAGTTGCATACAAGAGGGGTTAACGTGCATGTGCCATGCATGCTACAGGTCCAAGTGACTTGCATGCCTATGCATGTGCGTGTATGCCTAAGGCCAACTCCTAATTTGGAGAAAACCAGATATAAAACAAATGGCAAATCCAATTCAAATGAAAAAGCAGACTCACACTTTTGTTTCAAATATAAAATAAATTCTTATACGTCAGAATTAATATTTTTAACTACGAATAAAGTATTTATTTTATTTATCCGTCGCAACATCCTTTATTTTAGAAAAAAAATTAAACCCGTAAAAACACAGAATGTTACATTTTCTGAAAAGAACACCAAAAGAAAGAGATTAAGATGCAAATGCAATAAATTGCGGAAAATCTGTCAGAACAGAACAGCAGGTAAAGATCGATTTTTTCGAAACTCTTCTGTTGCTCAAATAAAAAACTGGTCAACTAAGAAAAGTTGCGTATATAGCTCAGGATTACTCACTTAAAAACTCAGATCATTTAGAACTTTCTGTGATTTTATACGTAATTAACAGTGGACAGAAGAAATCTGTTTCCTGCACAGAAATCCGAAATATAGTCTCAACTTTCCACTAGAGGCTTTACTTGGATCAACAAAAACACAAAATAAAATATACATCGGGGTTGCTAAGGAAATAGACAACACCAGGTGCAAAGCATACCAAAGAAAACGAAGAAAAACAGGTTGAAAACAGAGAAATAAAACGGGTTATCTCCCGGTAGCGCCTTTCTTTAACGCCTTTCAACTAGGCATAAAAAGGAAACTCAAGTAGATGCTCACACAAGAAATATGAATTAAGTAAAACTGAGCATAAATAAGCAAGTATAAAACAAATTTAAGTCTAAACCACTTCCTATGCATAGGGATCTTGTAAATAAATAAATTAATTAAACTCAAACTAGAAATCATGAGAAGGTAGAACAAGAGCAACTTCAAAACTTTCAACACAAAGAGAGGTGTTTTAGTAACATGAAAATTCCTACAACCATATTTTCCTCTCTCATAATAATTTTCAGTAACATCATGAAAAAAGACAACAACATAATTATCACATAAAGCATGTTTGTCATGGTCTAAAAGAATACAATTCATATCAATCTCCAAAATAGTGGGATCAAAATTTAAAACCAGCTCTTCTTTTTTTCCACTTTTAGCAATATCAAAACAAGATGATTGATCACTCATAAAAGGTATAAGACACACTATATCAATCCTATTTTCAGTAGCATTATAATTTATAACATCAAGTAACACAGGACCATCATCAAGAGCATTATCATAAGATTTATCCAAGTAGCATGGATTATCATAAGTAACAGTAGCAATATCATTCTCACAAGTTTCATTCATAGTAATATTAAGGTCACAAGTATAGCAAGTATCAATTTGATCAAATAATGTATGAGTTAAAGAGTTACTATCATTGGGAGGTAGACATGGGTTCCATTCTTCCTCCTCTTGATCATCACTCTCCGCCTCTTTTTCATCCAATGAGCTTCCAGATTCAGCAGTTTCTTCTTCCATAGGTTCCTGCAAGGCATCAGTTAGTTCCTTAGGTTGAGAGAATTTATTAAGATATTCCATTATGTAGTAATTACAATCCTTGTAATTATCAAAGCAATATCAAGTATAGCATAAATATCCTATTTATAAGGTGCATCATCAATACTTTCAAGCAAATAGGCCATTTCGAATGCACCCTTCCAAGCAATAAATTCTTCAATTTGTTCCACATCATATAATTCATAATGTCCCTTAACATAAGAAGATATGGTAACATTATCATTATACTCACATTGAAAAGGGAGGTGTTTATACCCTTTACAGCAACATGATTTATCAAACCAATAAGTAACATTATAAGTAGAGCACAAGTTTTTAGCATAGTCATGTAATTTATTAATTTGCTCCCATAAGTGTATCCCTTTTTGTGACAAGCGGTGTTCCTTATAATTTTTTTGTTGTTCATCCGTGAACCCACCTTGCCTAAAAGATATAGTCTCAAAGACTTCAAACATTGATAGCAAGCATGATAAAGCAAAAATAACAACTAGAACACTTGAAAATACTTGAGTTGCTTTCTATGCTATGAAGTAAACTAATTTTGTGTGTGTTTTGATATAAAGAAGCAAAACAAGACAAAAATAAAAACAAGACAATAAGCAAAATAAAGAGGTTGAGAGTGAGAGACTCCCCTTGCCAGAAGACTTCCTTCTCCCCGGCAGCGGCGCCAAAAAAATCCTTGATGGTGCAGACCGTGCACTCGTTGGGAGACCCCATGAGGAGGGTGTGATGAGCACTGCAGTAGGAAATTCCCCTTAGTTAAGAACCAAGGTTATCAATCAAGTAGGAGGAAGAGGACCTTCGGAAGGTTGATGCCACTGACGGTGGTGCTGGCGCTTCACCGGTGTCAGCAACAACATGGAACCTGCACACAACACAACGAAAATACTTTGCCCCAACAGTACGGTGGGGTTGTCAATCTCACCGATCTTCTTGAAAACAAAGATTAGACGTATAGTGCCGAAAATGGTGTATGCTTGCAGTAAGTAAAGAAAGCAGGAAATAGCTTTGGTTTGTTTAACAGTGTAGGAAAAAGGATCGGGGTTCATAGGTTGACTAGTGGTGTCTTTCCATAAAAGATAGCATGCTGGGTGAACAAATTACAGCTGGACAATTGACAAATAGAGGTTGCACCGTAGTGCACATTATAACATGATGACTATGATATTTAGTGCAGGCATTACAACAATATACATAGACCGAAATCCATCTGCATCTATGACTAATAATCCACCCTCGGGTTATCATCTAAACCCCCTTAGGTATTAAGTTGCAAGCAACAGATAACAACATTAAACAATGTGTGTAATGTAAGCAATGATTATGCACGCGGACACTCTCACCGTTGTTTTCTCCTTAATGGCAACAACACATCCTCCCCCTTCACGTTTCTTTCACTCGAGCAAGGCGAAGAGGAGGCATGAACCCACTATCAAGCATAAATACTCCCTCTTGGAGCCACTAGAAACTACTTGGCCAGAGCAACCACTAGCAACGGAAAGCATGCAAGATCACAAATAACATATGCAATAAAGACTATAATCAACTTGGCATGAGTTCAATATTCATCGGATCCCAGCAAACACAGCATATAGAATTACATAAGATTAATCTCGATCATGATAGTCAGCTCACGAGATCTAAACATGGAGGCATATGAGGAGAAGACAACCATCTAGCTACAGCTACGAACCCGTAGTCCAAGGATGAACTACTTACACATCACTCCAGAGGCAGGCATGGTGACATAGAATCCTCCGGTGATAATGATGGAGGGATGATAACCCGGTATGCTAACGTCAAGGAGTAACTCGGACCAAAGGACGTTGTGCAAGACCCGGCTTAGGGAAAAGGAGCTTCTAGAAGGCCCAGGAGTGTAGGCCTCGTAACCCGGATTGTGGGTTCCGATAAGGAAGTTTAGGGTTTTGTAAGTAGTGTCCGGGTAGGATTCCGAGTACGCCTTGGATAGCAATCCAGGGGGTCCGGGGATTATATAAGCCGGCCCCTAGGGTTAGATCGACGAGTTCACGAGAGACACAAGTTTACGAGATAGCGATCGTGAGATATCGAGTATCCATTGTAACACGAGTATCGAGATAGTATATTCAGATCGTAGACTCGGCGACTTGATTGCCGGCTACCAGATTGCGTATCACCATGCTTTCCCTTGAGCTAAACCCTCTCCCAAACACCAGAGTCGATTTGCCCCAAGACAAGTTACCCCCGGTAACGTCTGTCGTGATTATCCCACGACAGTTGGCGCCCACCGTGGGGCCTACGTCCAAGGGTGTTTACATCACGGGAGAAGCTCGGGAGAACATGAAGAACCTCATCATCAGCAAGATCTACACCAACCCTGAAGGAGAGAAGATGGTGGACGATTTTGGATGGGGGCCAGAGTCGGATCTGCTCGAATCCGGATCCGTCATCACGATCGGCCGGGTCAATGTCTTTGTCGGCATGGTACGTGCGTTCGGTTCAATCCCTGATGATTTTGGATTTGATTCTGTGTCAGGAGAGGCCACCCACGTTCATTTGGACGGAGAAGAATCAGTCGGGACGGTGGATCCGACAGAGGAGCCCACCATGAAGAGGGAACAGCCGGAGGAGCCGGCATGAACCCCGCGTGGACGGGTCGTAAGGGAGGATGATACCGAGTCTATCTTGCACCTGCTGGAGGACCGGTACGAGGAAGATAGCTACGATGAGGAGGAGTATGAGTCTTCGCCAAGTATTGCGCGCCAGGTCGCGGTCTACACGGCCCCTGCAACCAACCTCAATCAGGGGAACGTGACTACGGCCGCGGTCGGAGCGGCGCAAGCATTGGCCCAGCAGAAAAATCCGGCTGAAGGAAATCCGGTTCTGACCCGGGTTGACGGAGAGTCGGCTTCGGTCACCAGCCGAACGGCGGATAGCGAGATGCAGGCAAATATGTTTGGGTTCTTGGCTCACAGGACGCCGGGGGCGGGTCCTTCGAACCCGCAACACCCGGCCCTGTTCAGTAACAATATTGTCTTGGACCCAACAGTGTTAGCTACTGTGATATCCCCGGAAAACGCCGCGGCACGTGCCAGGGACTTGGAGGTAGCACGCCGCGCGCTAGAGCAACAAAGAAGAGATGTAGAAGCCGAAAAGCAAGGGGTAGCCACGCGCCAACGTGAACTGGACGCGCTGGAGAACCGGCTCCTAGCCGAGACAAGAAGGGTGCATCAGAGATATCAGACAAGATTACCGGCGATGGGTGGAGTCATAAACCCTAACGCACTATTCATCACACCCCAGGACCAGCTGATTCCGGCTGTGAATCAGGAAACTGTGCATCAACCGGCAGCTGGGGCAGGACAGCCGGCAAACGTGCAGGCCGGGTTACCCACACTGCAAACTGGGGCCCCTGTCGGCAACACAGCGCCACCACCACCATCACGATTTCGTACACCACCAGGTCACTTTAATAACCCCATGGATAATATATATGCCGCAACGTTAGCATTGAATCAGATCCCCGTAAGAGAGTCACCCCATGCGGAGCAGACCCGACGGGCGATCGATTTATTGCATACGGCAGTGGCTTAGCAGGTTAATTACCCGGATAACAGGAGTGGAATGCATGGAACACCTTATATCAGCCAGCAACACGGCAATGCCGGCAATATGCAAACAAGTTCAGCGCGCCGGAGGGCAGAGCAGCAGCAAATGCCGCCTCCTCCCCGCGTGCAAGCAGCACCAGCAGTATCAGCAGCACAAGCTATTGTGGATAGTTCCAGAGCTAGGAGAGCCGCGGCCGGGTCTGCGGTGCATGGACCAGCGGCAGCGCCACGTCCAGCCGTAGCCCCCGCAGCATCGCATGTTTCACGGGTGAGGCCAGTACCGACTAATCTCGCTGGGCCCAAGTGTCTGACGGATAACATAAGGGCTGAGCCTTACCCGGATAAATTCAAGGAACCGGGTAAAGTAGTGAACTATGAGCCGACTATGGATCCAGAAACATGGTTGAGCAGTTACGAGATGGCTATGTTGATCCGCAACGCGTCTGAAAACCTTCAAGCCAAGTTCATGTACCTAATGATGTCGGAAGGAGCAGCAAAGTTGTGGTTCAACAATTTACCGGAAGGATCTATCAAGTCATGGGGAGAATTGAAAACTGCGTTTATCAAGTACTTTCACGGAACGTGCAGGAAGTTGTTTACTATCGACGATCTAGAACGGTGTGTACAAAAGAAGGGAGAGTCGGCGCGCAGCTGGGTGCGCCGGGTTATGGAGATATTGCATTCATCCACAGATATTCAGCCGAAAGATGCGTTGCAGGCTATGGCCAAAACATGCAAGTATACACCTTTAGTGCAAAAATTAACTCGCATGAAATCCAGTCGGAACGCTTCAGAAGTCACAATGGGAGAACTAATGGATGCGTGCAACAAACATGCCGCAACGGATACCACGGAAGAGGACGTTGATGACAAGAAAGCAAAAGCAAATACATGAAATAATGGAAGAACCGGCAATGGATCTACGTCGGGTAACCACGGAGGTAACAATGGGAACAACCAGAACAAGCGCCCGTTCGAGAGGAACTCCGAGTTTGTCGCTAGCACAGAAGCCGGGTCTTCAAGGCCCAGGGCGGAAGGAAATTTCAACGCAGGAAATCATAATGGAGGAAATTATCAAGGGCCACCAAGGCCGGGTAACAACTGGGATATCTTCAGAATGGCGTGCCCGAAACACAGCAGGAACGGAAGGCCAGCTAACCACTCATTGGAGCAATGTGCGGATTTGCAGAGATGGAAGAACGAGGAAGTGAACAAAGCTATGCGAGGTGCAGGCCGGGGAGGAGGACCGGGTCCGGGTGGAAACCCGGGCAACGGCCCACCCCCAGCAGGCAACCCGGGAGTTGGGAATCCGGGTAATAACCAGGGAGGAGCTGGAGGTTTCCAAGCCAACCCCAAGCAATTGGGCCAATACCACGTTCACACCACAGGAATTTCTAACAAGGATAGAAAGATACTAAAGAAGGGAGTAAACTCGGTTTCCTCAGCTGTCCCGAGATACCTGAGGTGGTCCGAGCAGGATGTAACGTGGAGCAGAAGAGATCACCCGGAGAGAATAGAACACCCGGGAGTCCTAGCATTGGTGGTTGCGCCACAGGTTAACGGTTATGAGCTGAAAAAGGTCTTAATGGACGGTGGAAGCAGCATCAACATTCTATATTGGGAAACTTTCTTGCGCATGGTTCTCAAGGAGTCTCAGCTACAGAAAAGTTCAACAGTTTTTCACGGGATAGTGCCGGGTCATTCGGCGTGCCCTAAAGGAAAGATCACTTTGGAGGTTGCTTTTGGAGAATCAAAGGATAATTTCCGGGTAGAGTGGCTCACGTTCGAAGTGGTGAAGTTGCGCAGTCCTTATCACGCGCTATTTGGGAGGCCGGCTTACGCCAAGTTCATGGCCAGGCCATGTTACGTGTACCTACAGCTAAAAATCCTAGGTCCTAAACAGACCATCAATATACATGGAAGCCGAGATATAGCGGCCGAGTGTGAAGAAGGAGATGCGGCAATGGCAGAACAAGCCTGTAGAAAGGAGGAGCTTAAGTACTACCGGTCTCAAGTAGACCCGGATGACAGGACAGCGCTGAAAAGGCCAAACACCGAGGATGAGAGAGCAAAATTCAAAGCAGTGCAAGATACTAAGATGGTAGCTTTCGTCGAAGGTGATCCCTCCAAGCAATTTGCCATAGGATCTAACTTGGATGATGAGCAGGAAAAAGCACTTGTGGAGTTTATTCGTTCAAATCAGGATGTGTTCGCTTGGACGCCTAGCGATATGCCGGGTATCCCTACAGAGCTGGCAGAGCACAGTTTGCACGTCGACCCCAAGTCCAGGCCCGTGAAGCAGGGACTGAGAAAGATGAATGAGGAAAGAAGAAGGGCTATCGGCGAAGAAATCGCTCGGCTGTTGACAGCCGACTTTATCATGGAAGTATTTCACCCGGAGTGGCTAGCCAATCCGGTTCTCGTGATGAAAAAGACCAATGAGTGGAGGATTTGCATTGATTATACGAGTCTCAACAAGCATTGCCCAAAGGATCCGTTTGCGCTTCCAAGGATAGATCAGATCATAGATGCAGTGGCTGGGAGTGACCTATTATGCTTCCTGGATGCATATTCCGGGTATCATCAGATCAAGCTCAAGAAGGAAGACTGGGAGAAAACATCGTTCATAACCCCTTTTGGAGCCTTTTGTTACAAAACCATGACCTTTGGATTGAAGAACGCCGGCGCAACCTATCAGCGGTGCATTCAGAAGTGCTTTGAGGACCAAATTGGACGCAACGTTCATGCTTATGTGGATGACGTGGTGATCAAGACCAGAAAGGCAGAGACATTTATTAATGATCTGAAGGAAACATTCAAGAACCTAAGAAGATACCAGATGAAACTTAACCCGACAAAGTGTGTATTTGGAGTCCCAGCAGGGAAATTAATCGATTTCATTGTTTCAGAGAGAGGAATTGAAGCAAACCCTGATAAAATCAAAGCTATCCAGAGTCTGAAAAAGCCGGAAAACCTGAAGCACGTTCAGAAGCTTACGGGGTGCGTAGCAGCGCTGAGCCGGTTTATATCAAGACTCGGAGAAAAGGTAATACCCTTGTACCGGCTCTTGAGGAAATCCGATAAATTCGTTTGGGACCAAGAGGCGAATGAGGCGTTCGAGGCGTTAAAGAAGCAGCTATCGGAGGCACCAGTTCTAGCAGCCCCGGGTCCTAAAGAGCCCATGTTACTATACGTTGCAGCGGGGCCCCAGGCAGTTAGCGCAGTGGTTGTCGTTGAGCGAAAGGAGGATGGAAAGGACCACCCGGTCCAGAGGCCGGTTTATTATGTCAGCGAAGTGCTATCAGAAGCAAAGCAGCGTTACCCACATTGGCAGAAGTTGGTTTTCGGGGTCTTCATGGCCAGCCGGAAATTGAAGCCGTATTTTCAGGAACACCCCATAACAGTGGTTAGCTCTATACCAATGTCGGATATCATCAGAAACTCGGATGCAATAGGCAGAATAGCCAAGTGGGCGATCGAGATGGGAGATTATCACATCAACTACGAGCCCAGGTCAGCAATCAAATCCCAAGCTCTAGTTGATTTCATTAACGATTGGACTCACACAGGCATGCCCACAATGACTCCAAGTTCCGAGTCTTGGTTAATGCACTTTGATGGCTCCAAGCAGTACGAGGGATCAGGAGCTGGAGTGGTACTCACATCACCTAAAGGAGACAAATTGAGCTACGTATTGCAGATTCACTTTGATTGTTCCAACAACGTGGCCGAGTATGAGGCATTGTTGCATGGATTGAGGATAGCCAAGGAGATGAATATCAAGAGAATACGATGCTATGGGGACTCGGACCTTGTGGTACAGCAGGTCTCGGGAACCTGGGATAGAAAAGACGCAACCATGGCAGCATACCGCAGAGAGGTGGACCGGGTTGCCGGGTGCTTTTCTGGGTATGAGGTGGAGCATGTAGATAGAAGAAAAATTGAGGCAGCAGATACACTTGCCAGACTCGGCTCGCGCAGAGAGCCGGTTCCACCCAATGTGTTCCTCGACGAGTTATGGCGGCCATCAGTTAAAACCGAGTCTGAGGAAGAACTGGCTAACAAAGACCCGGATTTGGAGCTCGTGGCCACAATACGCACTGTTCCCGAGTGGACAGAGCCGTTTTTGGCTTACCTATCACGGGGCGAGTTACCACAGCAAGAGGTACTAGCAAGGCAAATTCTGAGGCGAGCAAAAGGTTATTCCATCATCAATGGGTAGTTATATAAAAGGAGTGATGCAGGAGTATTTTTGCGCTGTGTAGCACCAGAAGAAGGCCGGCAAATCCTGAAAGAGATCCACGAAGGCGATTGTGGCCATCACGCATCCACAAGGTCCTTGTGGCCAAGGCATATAGGCACGGTTTCTTCTGGATCATAGCTTTAGCAGATGGGGAACGCTTGGTGGCAAGGTGCGACGGATGCCAGAGGTACGCCCGCCAAATCCATGTGCTGGCTATGGAGTTGCAAACAATTCCTTTGACCTGGCCTTTTGCTGTTTGGGGTATGGACATGGTTGGCCCCTTTCACATGTCACCTTGCAAAAAGACACATCTCCTGGTGGCTATAGATAAATTTACCAAGTGGGTTGAAGTTATGCCAGTTACCAATTGTGAAGCGATTACGGCAGTCAAGTTCCTGAAAGGGATCATCTACCGGTTCGGGTATCCTCACAGTATAATTACCGACAATGGAACCAACATGTCCCTTGGCGAGATGCAGAAATTTTGTGCCAACAACGGAATCCGGCTTGACATAGCTTTCGTAGCTCATCCACAAGCCAATGGACAAGTGGAGAGGGCGAATCAGGAGTTACTTCGTGGATTAAAGCCACGATTGCGAGTCCCATGTATCAGAGCTGCTGGAGCATGGGTTGAGGAGTTACCTTCAGTGGTTTGGGGTATCAACACCACACCTAACAGATCTACTCAGATGACACTGTTTTTCATGGTTTATGGTGCATAAGCGGTGCTGCCGAGTGATATCATCCATGACTCGCCTCGAGTATCGGCTTATGTCGAGGTGGAAAACGAGAAGACCCGGCAGGACGCCGTGGATATGTTAGAAGAACACAGGGAACAAGCTTTGGAAAGATCAGCCATATACCAGCAGGATCTGAGGAGATATCATAGCCGCAGAGTCAAAACCCGGGTCTTCCAGGAAGGAGACCTGGTTCTGCGCCTAGTACAGTAAAAGGAAGGAAAACACAAGTTATCCCCACCATGGGAGGGACCGTTCATCATAAGCCGGAATCTGCATAACGGATCATATTACTTGATAGATGCAAGGGAAGAGTCGGCAACGGTTAATGGCACCGCCCATACCACTTCATCTATGCAAGAGAGAGAAAGACCTTGGAACGTAGCTCAGCTGCGTCCCTATTACACCTTGTCCAGACTGGATTACAAGTGGAATTACACGATGTAACAGGCAGCAGGTTTCAAACGCACTCTTTTCCTATCCAGGGTACCTAAGGGGACTGGAGGGTTTTTACTGAGGCGGCTTGCTGACCTAACCTTTCTCATATCAATAAAGAGATGGTTAAACAATATATTCTTTCCTTTTTATGTGTTTTTTATTAAGTTTTTTATCTCTGTTGTGTTTTTATTTTCTTCTCCTAGGTAAGTATTATTTATTGCTCTTAGTACATTAGTTTCTCTAGTAAATTGCATATATTTAGGTCTTGGGGGCTGATTGCTTGAATAGCACAGTTACAAACTCAAAGACCCGGCCATGATGCCTATGAGTTATAAGGGCCGATTACTTGCAAACAAGTACGGCTGCAAGCTTATAACCGGACAAAGGAGCCAAATTTTCTTGACTTTTCTTACTTAAGCTCGATGTGACTCGCACTAAAGTGGCATGATTCGCTAGCGTATGATTACAATCAGTCATGATGCCCAATGGGACTTGCCTGACCCTGTCTTCATACAGCTATAGCAACATGATTATCCACGCGAAAGCCGCCTTACAGTACAAGAGAGTCAAAAGGGTCATCTAAACCACAAGTTATGCAGAGTACAAGGTTAACAACCGGAAACTCAAAGTTTATTAAGCATAGCTTCAAAACCTATGTGAAACGGCTCTAGGTTTTGGGCTTAGCACGTAACAATTTGTTCTTATTGAAAGACCCAATACCCCAGACTCGGAATTTCGGGTCTTGGGGACTCGGGAATTTGAAAACAGAAACAAATTATCCAGCTGCTTAGCGCAAAAACCCAAAAATCCGAGTCTTGGGGACTTGGGGACTTAGAAAAAATACCACTAGTCAAAACCCACGAGACCCGGAAACCGAGTCTCACAATAGGCACCATAGCAGAAAGTCAGAAAATCAAAGACGAAAAAGCTCAAAGCTAAGAAATTTCAAATTCAAGCAAAGGGCCAGAAGGGCCACGAGATATATTAAGGTATCAAAATGTATTACAAGCCACGATAGTAGTATCATAAAGCACACATGCGCGCTATCAAAAAGAATAATTATTTTACAGGAACACTGGCCGAATGAGGTACTGAGACGGCATCGGTCAAGAGTTTACTCGGCCTCCTGGGTGGGGTCGACAACCTTGCCCTTGTTTTCCGGGTCTTGGTCTTGGGTTTGCTCCTCGGAGGCCTTCCTAGTGTTGTCACCCGGATTCGTAGTATCAGGGCGAACAGGCGGGCGGCCAGCCGGCGTAGAGGAGGAGGGCGCTAACTCCAACTCGGCTTTCCTCTTCGCGGCTTCCTCCCTCTTCCTGGCCGATTCAGCATTCCACTTCTCCAAGATATCGAAGGGCAAAGGCATATCTTCCTTCACAGGTTTATCCGCGGCGTCGTATGGAGTGACATATCTACTCAGGTCCAGAGAGTCGGCCAGAGTAGTTGCCAAGTGACGCACCTCAGTCTGTACAGCCTTGAAGTCCTTGGCGACGAACCTGGAGCCATCGGCCTTGAACTCTGGAAACCCGGCCACCAGTTTTGCCGGCTCAAGCTTTGGAAAGTAGGCTTTAGCCAGCATAAGACCCTGGGTCATCCCAACCCGGCATGCCGAGTGTTTCCAGAGCTCAATCCATGCGGGGACAGTAGAGCACACATGGATCAGGGTTTCCATACCCGGATATCCCTCAGTCGGCCATTGTATGGTGTCCAGAATCCATTTAGTGCCGGCGCAGAACCTCCGGAGCACAGTCCTTAAATTTTTCACCTTCTGGATATCATCTTCTTCTTCGGGCGCAAGGTTAGCGCCTGCAAAGTAAACAGTAAAAGGTTATGACAAAATATTCTGAGTATCATGGATCAAGAAAAAACTGAGTCACGAACCAGCAAGTAATAGTATCTCACCAAGTAGGACACGTTAAGTGTCGGCAACTTGGGCTGATAACTTCTTCAGCGCAGCTTGAACAGTGGTGTACTTCTTATTGTACTTCGCGACATCTTTGTTAAGAGTTTCCACCTCAGCTTCAAGCGCCTCTCGCGGCCGTACCTCAGTCTCCAGGAGTTGATTGGTCTTGGCCAAAATTTCCTCGGTGCGGGCCATTTGTGCCTATAAGGGACCGAAGGATAAAGTTCAGTCGGATATCATAATAACCGAAGTATCCAGGAGATAGTTCCAAGTACAACATCGACAAGCTATACTCGAAACTTGGGGACTAGATGGATACTATGAAATACCAATTAGTATTACCTGATGCTCAGCAGCCATGCGCTCCAACATATTGTTCTCTGTGGCCTTCAGGCGAGGAGGGCGCTCATCATCTGGTCGAAGGAATGATTACCCGGGTCCGAAGACCCGGGATCCTGGTTACTCGGAGACCGAGCTCTTTCCTTGGCAGGGGAAGGCACCCGAGTCGCTCGAGTGTCGGAATTCAGCTCGCCTCCCCCTGTGCCCAGGATTGTGACATCTTCGTTCCCAGGCGTGTGCGAGGCTATTGGATACTCGGCTTCTCGATCAGCCGGGTTCTTCGGTGGCGCTTGCTCCCCCTCGCCGCCAGCCGCGGCCATTGTGTCATTCCGTTCCCTGTTGTGTACGTGCACTGTGGAAGATGATGTGCTGCTGCGTTGTGCATGCTGTGGTGGGACTCGAGTAGGACTCGCTTGGTCAGCAGGGCCTTAAGTATCTGACAACAACTAGCAGCTAAAGAATCGATCCATCGAACTAGTACTAGTTGCATACAAGAGGGGTTAACGTGCATGTGCCATGCATGCTACATGTCCAAGTGACTGGCATGCCTATGCATGTGCGTGTATGCCTAAGGCCAACTCCTAATTTGGAGAAAACCAGATATGAAACAAATGGCAAATCCAATTCAAATGAAAAAGCAAACTCACACTTTTGTTTCAAATATCAAATTAATTCTTATACGTCAGAATTAATATTTTTAACTACGAATAAAGTATTTATTTTATTTATCTGTCGCAACATCCTTTATTTTAGAAAAAAATTAAACCCGTAAAAAAATAGAATGTTACATTTTCTAAAAAGAACACCAAAAGAAAGAGATTAAGATGCAAATGCAATAAATTGCGGAAATCTGTCAGAACAGAACAGCAGGTAAAGATCGATTTTTTCAAAACTCTTCTGTTGCTCAAATCAAAAAGTGGTCAACTAAGAAAAGTTGCGTATATAGCTCAGGATTACTCACTAAAAAACTCAGATCATTTAGAACTTTCTGTGATTTTATACGTAATTAACAGTGGACGGAAGAAATCTGTTTCCTGCACAGAAATCCGAAATATAGTCTCAACTTTCCACTAGAGGCTTTACTTGGATCAACAAAAACACAAAATAAAATATACATCGGGGTTGCTAAGGAAATAGACAACACCCAGGTGCAAAGCATACCAAAGAAAACGAAGAAAAACAGGTTGAAAACAGAGAAATAAAATGGGTTATCTCCCGGTAGCGCCTTTCTTTAACGCCTTTCAGCTAGGCATAAAAAGGAAACTCAAGTAGATGCTCACACAAGAAATATGAATTAAGTAAAACTGAGCATAAATAAGCAAGTATAAAAAAAATTAAGTCTAAACCACTTCCTATGCATAGGGATCTTGTAAATAAATAAATTAAAGAAACTCAAACTAGAAATCATGAGAAGGTAGAACAAGAGCAACTTCAAAACATTCAACACAAAGAGAGGTGTTTTAGTAACATGAAAATTCCTACAACCATATTTTCCTCTCTCATAATAATTTTCAGTAACATCATGAAAAAAGACAACAACATAATTATCACATAAAGCATGTTTGTCATGGTCTAAAAGAATACAATTCATATCAATCTCCAAAATAGTGGGATCAAAATTTAAAACCAGCTCTTCTTTTTTTTCACTTTTAGCAATATCAAAACAAGATGATTGATCACTCATAAAAGGTATAAGACACACTATAGCAATCCTATTTTCAGTAGCATTATAATTTATAACATCAAGTAACACAGGACCATCATCAAGAGCATTATCATAAGATTTATCCAAGTAGCATGGATTATCATAAGTAACAGTAGCAATATCATTCTCACAAGTTTCATTCATAGTAGTATTAAGGTCACAAGTATAGAAAGTATCAATTTCATCAAATAATGTATGAGTTAAAGAGTTACTATCATTGGGAGGTAGACATGGGTTCCATTCTTCCTCCTCTTGATCATCACTCTCCTCCTCTTTTTCATCCAATGAGCTTCCAGATTCAGCAGTTTCTTCTTCCATAGGTTCCTGCAAGGCATCAGTTAGTTCCTTAGGTTGAGAGAATTTATTAAGATATTCCATTATGTAGTAATTACAATACTTGTAATTATCAAATCAATATCAAGTATAGCATAAATCTCCTATTTATAAGGTGCATCATCAATACTTTCAAGCAAATAGGCAATTTCGAATGCACCCTTCCAAGCAATAAATTCTTCAATTTGTTCCACATCATATAATTCATAATGTCCCTTAACATAAGAAGATATGGTAACATTATCATTATACTCACATTGAAAAGGGAGGTGTTTATACCCTTTACAGCAACAGGATTTATCAAACCAATAAGTAACATTATAAGTAGAGTACGAGTTTTTAGCATAGTCATGTAATTTATTAATTTGCTCCCATAAGTGTATCCCTTTTTGTGACAAGCGGTGTTCCTTATAATGTTTTCGTTGTTCATCCGTGAACCCACCTTGCCTAAAAGATATAGTTTCAAAGACTTCAAACATTGATAGCAAGCATGATAAAGCAAAAATAACAACTAGAACACTTGAAAATACTTGAGTTGCTTTTCTATGCTATAAAGTAAACTAATTTTGTGTGTGTTTTGATATAAAGAAGCAAAACAAGACAAAAATAAAAACAAGACAATAAGCAAAATAAAGAGGTTGAGAGTGAGAGACTCCCCTTGCCAGAAGACTTCCTTCTCCCTGGCAACGGTGCCAAAAAAATCCTTGATGGTGCAGACCATGCACTCGTTGGGAGACCCCAAGAGGAGGGTGTGATGAGCACTGCAGTAGGAAATTCCCCTTAGTTAAGAACCAAGGTTATCAATCAAGTAGGAGGAAGAGGACCTTCGGAAGGTTGATGCCACTAACGGTGGTGCTGGAGCTTCACCGGTGTCAGAAACAACATGGAACCTGCACACAACACAACGAAAATACTTTGCCCCAACGGTACGGTGAGGTTGTCAATCTCACCGATCTTCTTGAAAACAAAGATTAGACGTATAGTGCCGAAAATGGTGTATGCTTGCAGTAAGTAAAGAAAGCAGGAAATAGCTGTGGTTTGTTTAACAGTGTAGGAAAAAGGATCGGGGTTCATAGGTTGACTAGTGGTGTCTCTCCACAAAAGATAGCATGCTGGGTGAACAAATTACAGCTGGACAATTGACAAATAGAGGTTGCACCGTAGTGCACATTATAACATGATGACTATGATATTTAGTGCATGCATTACAACAATATACATAGACCGAAATCCATCTGCATCTATGACTAATAATCCACCCTCGGGTTATCATCCAAACCCCCTTAGGTATTAAGTTGCAAGCAACAGATAACAACATTAAACAATGTGTGTAATGTAAGCAATGATTATGCACGCGGACACTCTCACCGTTGTTTTCTCCTTAATGGCAACAACACATCCTCCCCCTTCACGTTTCTTTCACTCGAGCAAGGCGAAGAGGAGGCATGAACCCACTATCAAGCATAAATACTCTCTCTTGGAGTCACTAGCAACTACTTGGCCAGAGAAACCACTAGCAACGGAAAGCATGCAAGATCACAAATAACATATGCAATAAAGACTATAATCAACTTGGCATGAGTTCAATATTCATCGGATCCCAGCAAACACAGCATATAGAATTACATAAGATCAATCTCGATCATGATAGTCAGCTCACGAGATCTAAACATGGAGGCATATGAGGAGAAGACAACCATCTAGCTACAGCTACGAACCCATAGTCCAAGGATGAACTACTTACGCATCACTCCAGAGGCAGGCATGGTGACGTAGAATCCTCCGGTGATGATTTCCTCTCCGGCAGGGTGCCGGAAACAGCTTCAGAACCCCCCTGATCTAGGGTTGACAGTGACGGCGCTTGCGGAACTTTTCGAGGATTTTTTATCAGGTGTTTAGGGTTTTCCATCCGGGGAGATTAAATAGGCGAAAGGGCAAAGACGGTGGAGGCCTCAGGGCCCCACACCCATAGCTGGCGCAGCCAGGGGGCGTGCCACCCTGTGGTGTGGGCCCCCTGGTGCCCGTCTTTGACTCTCCTTCGGTCTTCTGGATGCTTCCGGGGAAAATAGGCACTTCTGGCTTTATGGGGTCCAATTCCGAGAATGTTTCGAGAACAACTTTTCTGAAACCAAAAACAGCAGAAAACGGGGAACTGGCATTTGGCATCTTGTTAATAGGTTAGTCCCGGAAAATGTGTAAAAATGCTATAAATAAGGGAGAAAACAAGTAGCAATTTACATAATATGATCATGGAGCATCAGAAACTATAGATATGTTGGAGACGTATCAGTGATCATTGCTATTATGGTTTGTTTGATATTGGTGCTAGTTCTACTGCTATTCCTTATGAGATTTATAAAGAAATCCTGCATGAAATTGGTTCTTGTGAACTTGAAGACATTGATGTGATTAAACTATTTCTCCGATTGGTATTGTTAGAGATGTGGAGGTCTTATGTGGTAAAACTAAATATCCTGCTGATTTTCTAGTACTAGGCACTTCTGCTAGTGAGACTTGTCCTATTATATTTGGTAGACCTTTCTTAAATACCTGTGGCGCTGTTATTGATTTTAAAAAGGAGAAAATTGTTACAAAGTTTGATGGAGAGTCTTATGACTTTAATTTCTCCAAATTTGCTAAAGTGCCTTATGAAGCTGAATTACCTAATGAGAACTATAGAGTTGAACAACTGGCTGCTATTGCTCTTGCTCCTAACAATCGTTTTCAGCAATACATGGAAGACCATGAAAGTGATGTCTTTAGGGAATAAAGGAATGAAATTGACGAGATTTTTTTTACATTAGCCAGCGATGTTGAAACATAATTTGCTGGTGGAAGACTTGGGTATCACATTACCACCCAAGGAGGATCCTGTCTTTGATTTAAAACCTTTGCCTGACAATCTTAACTATGCTCATATTGATGATAAGAAATTATATCCTGCTATTATTAGTTCTAAACATTCTGGTAAAGAAGAGGAGAGATTATTGGGAATATTGAAGAAATACAGAGGTTCTATTGGTTATACTCTTGATGATTTGAAGGGGATTTATCCTACTATATGTAAGCATGATATTAATATTGAACCTGATGCAAAGCCAGTTGTTGAGCAGCAACGTTGTTTAAATCCTAAGATGAAGGATGTGGTAAGAAATGAGGTATTGAAACTCCTTGATGCTGGTATTATTTATTCTATTGCTGAGTAGATGGGTTAGTCATGTGCATTGTGTTCCTAAGAAAGGAGGGATGATTGTTGTGCCAAATGAAAATAATGAACTTATGCCTCAAAGAGTAGTGGTTGGTTATAGGATGTGTATTGATTTTAGGAAATTTAATAACATTACTATGAAAGATCATTATCCTTTACCTTTTATTGATCAAATGTTAGAAAGGTTGTCTATGAAAACAACTTTCACTTGCCCTTTTGAACCTATGCTTATAGACATATGCTTGGTTTATGTAATGCTCCTGCTACTTTTCAAAGATTCATGTCTGCTATCTTTCATGGTTTTTGTGAAGAAATTGTGGAAATCTTCATGGACGATTTCTCCGTCTATGGAACTTCTTTTGATAATTGTTTGCAAATCTTGATAAAGTTTTGCAGAGATGTGAGGAGACTAATCTTGTTCTTAATTGGGAGAAATGTCCATTTTATGGTTAATGAAGGAATTGTTCTTGGACATAAAATTTCTGAAAGAGGTATTGAAGTTGATAGAGCCAAAGTTGAAGCTATTGAGAAAATGCACTATCCTAGGGATGTCAAAGGTATTCGTAGTATTCTTGGTCATGCTGGTTTCTATAGAAGGTTTATTAAATATTTCTCTAAAATATCAAAACCTCTTACTAATCTTCTTCAAAAAGATGTATGTGCTGTTTTTTATGAAGATGGTAAAGAAGCTTTTGAAATTTTAAAGAAGGCTTTAATATCTGCCCCTATTGTTCAACCCCCTGATTGGAATTTACCGTTTGAAATTATGTGTGATGCTAGTGATTATGTTGTAGGTGTTGTTCTTGGACAGCGGATAGATAATAAGTTAAATGTTATTCATTATGCTAGTAAAACTCTTGATGCTGCTCAAAAGAATTATGCTACCACTGAGAAAGAGTTCCTAGCTGTAGTTTTTGCTTGTGATAAATTTATGCAGTATATTGTTGATTCTAAAGTTACTATTCATACTGATCATGCTGCTATTAAGTACCTTATGGAAAAGAAAGATGCTAAGCCTAGGCTTATTAGATGGGTGCTTCTCTTACAAGAGTTTGATTTACATATTGTGGATAGGAAGGGTGCTGAAAATCCTGTTGCCGATAATTTGTCTAGATTAGAAAATATCTCTAATGACCATATTCTGTTAATGATAGTTTTCCTAATGAACCGTTGGCTGCAATAAAAGTGAGCTCTCAAGAGAGTCCATGGTATGCTGATTATGCTAACTTTATTGTTTCCAAGTATTTGCCTCCTACCTTTACAGCTCAACAAAGAAGAAAATTCTTCTATGATTTGAGGCATTATTTTTGGGATGACCCACACTTATATAAAGAAGGTGTTGATGGTATTATGCGAAGATGTGTTCCTGAAAATGAACAACAAGGGATATTGAGTAAATGTCATAGTAGTGCTTATGGAGGACATCACGCTGGAGATAGAACTGCACATAAGGTTCTACAATCAGTTTTTTATTGTCCTACTCTCTTTAAAGATGCTAGAAAGTTTGTTTTATCTTGTGATCAATGTCAAAGGGTTGGAAATATTTCTAGACGAAATGAAATGCCTATGAATTATTCTTTTGTTATTGAACCGTTTGATTGTTGGGGTTTTGACTTTATGGGTCCATTCCCTCCTTCAAAAGGCTACACTCATATTCTTGTTGCTGTTGATTATGTTACTAAATGGGTAGAAGCTATACCTACTAAAAGTGCTGATGGTGAAACCTCATTAAAAATGCTTAAATACATTATTTTCCCTAGGTTTGGTGTGCCTATATATCTTATGACTAATGGGGGTTCTCATTTTATTCATGGTGATTTTAGAAAAACTCTTGCTAAATATGATGTTAATCATATAATCGCCTCACCCTCTCATCCTCAAAATAGTGGGCAAGCAGAATTATCAAATAGAGAGATCAAATCTATCTTGCAAAAGACTGTTAACAAATCTAGAAAAAATTGGGCTAAGAAATTAAATGATGCTCGGTGGGCTTATAGAACTGCTTATAAAAATCCCATGGTCATGTCTCCTTATAAGATGGTTTATGGACAAATCTTGTCACTTGCCCCTAGAATTAGAAGACAAAGCTTATTAGGCAGTGAGAGACCTAAATAGAGATTTTAAACTTGCTGGTGAGAAAAGGTTGCTTGACTTAAGTTCTTTAGATGAATGGAGGAGTGAAGCATATGAAAATGCTAAGCTCTTTAAAGAGAAAGTTAAAAGGTGGCACGATAAGAGAATTATTCAAAGAGAATTTCATGTTGGTGAGAAAGTGTTATTGTATAGGTCTCATCTTAGATTTTTTGCAGGAAAATTACTCTCGAGATGGGAAGGACCTTTTGTTATCGAAGAGGTATATCATTCGGGGGCAATTAAAATTGTTTCCCTTGAAGACAACTCTTCACAAGTGGTGAATGGCCAAAGACTCAAGCATTATATTTCCGGAGATCCTTATAATGAAAATGTTGATTGTATTCGAGCCATGATCCCGGAGGAATTTATTAGGAAGCATATTTCAGAAACTGCAGAGTCAGTTTTCGAATAGGTATCAGTTTTAGTAAGAAAACTTTCGTGAAACATGTTCCAACTTTTATTTTTACAGTTGTTGGAAAATATGAAAAATTATGACCCGGAAACGAGAGGGAGATGGAGCCCGGAGGCTCCACACCATGGGGTGGCGCGGGCCCACCCCTAGCCGCGCCAACCCATGGTGTGGGCGCCCCGGAGCCCCTCTCCGACTCGTTTTTGACCTGGACTTTCCTTTCGTTATGAAACTTGTTTGCTCTATACTCCCCTGGATCCCCCGAGGTCCGTATATCGTTTTCTCACCGTGTTTCTGTTTCGAGCTGTTTCTGCGAGAGTACATCTTTAGATCTAGAGCAACAATGTCCTCTCCTGGATCTCCCAAAGACAGTTTCTTTGAAAACGTCTTCAACCCGTACATGAACGAGTTGAAGATGCATCCCAAGGAATTGCTGCTCAAGGACGGGAAGGTGCAGATTGAAGATGTTCGGGGCCCTAGAGGAGAAGGCAGTCTGGAAGCTAGGATGGAAGAACTGGAGTAGGAAGTTTTTAGGTACAAGAAGATGGCGGAGCGTGAAGTTGAGATCATCGAGATGATAAAGACATAATAGATCGCTGAATACAAGAGGGATAATTTGAAGCTTTGGGAGGAGATTTTATCACTCACCAAGACCACCAATGATTTGCAAGCACAACTCTATGATGTGCAGGACCAGAACCGTAAGTATAAGAACAGGTTTAAACGTATAAGCTCTCCTGCTAGTTTCAGGATGTTGGAGACCAGGACATCATTTGTGGATGGAGAGCCTTTACCTTGGAAGCCCGAGGATGAGAAGGATTCACCACCACCACCGAAGAATTAGTTCGCCATTAGTTTTGGCATCCCCTCGGCTTGTTCCAAGCTTGGGGGGAGTGCCGCGGTATCACATAACTATCTTTCATCTTTTTACTATTTTTAGTAGAGTCATATCATGAGTAGAGAGGTTATCATATAGGATGGTTTGCAGTATGGAAGTGTCTCTCCTTAGTTGGTTATCGTTGTATCCGTTGGTGTGAGTTGTCGGTTTGAAATATTAATGAGAAGTTTCATCATTACTTTATGCACACGTTATTTTAGTTTTCAATTTCTGTCATATGGTTGAGCTTGTTATTAGTATTTGGTATCACTTTGGAGATCATCGAGTTAATCTAGTTGGTTTTGGCAAACTTAGCTTGGGTCAGTAGAAATAATAATTTGAGATGCTAGTATAAGAAAGAGGAATTTGCCTATTAGCTCATAAACTTAGTATTCACAAGTTAAGATCGCTTGGTCTTTCTATGAAGATTGCATGATTGGTTTCATCATATGTATATTTGTTTGTTATCCCTCAACTCTTATGCTTGCTCCCTAGCCTTGCTAGCCAAAAACCCTGTACTAAGAGGGAATGCTTCTCGTGCATCCAAACCCTGAACCAAAACCTTGCCATTTGTGTCCACCATACATTCCGACATGTGGTATTTCTCCGTCACTCCAAGTAAATTGGTCATGTGCTACCTTTAAAACTTTCAAAGGTCATGTGCTACCTTTAAAACTTTCAAATTACTCATGTTTTGTGTTCCCGTTTTAGCTCATGAGGACGCAAATAGAGAATCTTTATCTCACTTGTTGATTGGACTCACACACCTGGACTAGTGGCTTCATCTGCTTATCCGAATGCTAGAAGAGCTCGCAGCGGGGTTCCAGCCCCAAATAATAATACAAATTCTCTTCACTATTTTTGCCCTTGATTTATCAGTCAAAGCATAATTGTGTAAACAAAAGAGAAAGAGGGATGACCTTCTGTACCAGTTGAGTCCTTCTATGGGAGCCTCTCTTGTGAGTATAGTTGGCTTGTGACGTACTGTATATTCTATTTGCCATTCGTTGACCTAAGCATACACCTATCTCAAAATTTAGACATCCTCCACGATTTGTGATTGTTGGAAGGCACCAGAGGATTCGGTTAGCCATGGTTTGTGTAAGATGGATGGGAGGAGTGTCATGCATTTTATACCTTTGTTTATTAAAATAAAAGCTCTAGCACATGAGTGATCAATGCTTCCCTCTGCGAAGGTTCTATCTTTTACTCTTATATTGAGTCAGTAAACCCATTTCCTTCTGTCTCCAACAAGCATTTGAGTTGTTGTGATCTCACCATCTATATGTTTATGTATTCAATCATGTTTTCTATCCTTCTTTGTTTAGCACATGCTTTATTATCTGAATGAATATTAGTTTGTAAGCTATGAATCACTGTAAAAGAATTGTTATAATTAAACATGTTAAGCTCTACAATAAATCCTTGTTATAAAGACTTCACCTTAGATAAGCATGATATCACTAAATGTTCTCTAACCAAGAACAAAGTTTTCCATCACCAATTTTGATTCTCTCTTTTGCATCTTTGTTTGTGACTCCCATTACTCGTTTCAACTTAAGTTATATGAGAGGAAGTTGTTGTCTATAATGATTAGTGCATAGATAAATGTTATGCTTCTTGTCCGTATTTTATTTATCGACTCTTCACTCCATAAACCTGAGGTCATGTTTACTGAGTTCAGTTTCGCTTGGGGACAAGCGAGGTCTAAGATTGGGGGAGTTGATACGTCCATTTGCATCACTATTTTATATCATAATTTTCTGTTATTCATCGATATATTTCATGTTATGATGCATCCCTTATGTTATTTATCTTATTTTGCATGTTTTATAATTTTTGGAGAATAAACACCGGGACCAGAAATCTGATGGAAAAAGCACCGTCAAGATACCATATTTCAGAAGATCAGAAGAAGAAGGGAGACATCCGGGGTGTCTTAGAGGTCCAAAGGAGGAGTCCATCCAGAAGGAGAGCCAGAGGAAGGCAACCAGGGGCCCACACCATGAGGTGGTGCCCCCTAGCCGCGCCACCAGGTGGTGTGGCCACCCTGGCCCACCCTGGTGTATATTTTTGGCGTACTTGGCTCCGAGGGAACCCTAAGCCTCACACCATCGTCGAAGAATTATTCCGCCACCGCCTCGGGGCGAAAAACACCCGAGAGAGAAAAGCTCTCTAGCAGAGAGAAATCTGTCGGGGAAATTCCTCTCCGGAGAGGGGAAATCACCGCCATCGTCACCGTCATCACTCCGTGCATCATCAATATCATCATCATCATCGTCATCATCACCAGCACCATCACCCTCATCATCCACCGTCATCCTGTTGTAACAATTAGGGGCCTCTATCGTTGTTTTACATTAGATCTCTCTCCAGGTGTGGATTACTTGTTAGTAGTTGATGCTTGTGAGATTTATCGGTGTTTTCACTTTATGACCAAATTGTTATCATCCATTATATCACCTCTGATTATGATCCATATGATGTCTTATGAGTATTTAGTGTTGTTCTTGAGCACATGGGAGAAGTCAAGTTGTTAGTAGTGAAGTAATGTTGAATAATATTTAATGTTTGATATTTAAGTTGTGGTGTTATTCTCCTAGTGGTGTCATGTGAACGTCAACTACATGATACTTCACCATTTATGGGCCTAGGGGAATGCATCGTGTATTTGGCTACTAATTGTGGGGTTGCTGGAGTGACAGAAACCTAAGCCCTCGTTAGGAAACCATTACACGAGGGAGCGTAGGATCCCGGAGTTTAAAGTTATGGTTAAATTTATTTCTTAATTACTTTTGTGTAGTTGAGGATGCTTGCAAGGGGTATAATCACAAGTATGTATTAGTCTTGGATGGGACGGTACATTAGCATAGGTTCACCCACACAACACTTATCAAAACACCTAAGATTATTCAGCTGCATGGAACAAAAGCACTTGACAGAAACCTCACGTGTGTCCTCGAGAACGTTTGTTAATCATAAGTAAACCCACCGGCTTGTCCTTTGCTGAAGAAAGGATTGGGCCACTTGCTGCAATTATTACTACTGCATTTTATTTACTCGCACTTTATTTATCTGCAATATCAGAAACCCCTACAAATCTATCTTTCAGTATTTACAGTTATTCCTTCATCGAAACTGCTTGTCAACACCTTCTCCTCCTCGTTGGGTTCGACGCTCTTATTTATCGAAAGTAATACGATACACCCCCTATACTTGTGGGTCGTCACCTAACATGATCGATATTGTTCCTATGTAACTCTATGTGCTGTGTTTCCTGGGATCCGATGAATATTGACCTTATGCCAAGTTAATTATAGTCTTTATTGCATATGTTATTTGTGATCTTGCATGCTTTCTATTGCTAGTGGTTGCTCTAGCCAAGTAGTTGCTAGTGACTCCAAGTAGGAGTATTTATGCTTGATAGTGGGTTCATGCCTCCTTTTTGCCTGTGCTCGAGTGACAGAAACGTGACGGGGGAGGATGTGTTGTAGCCACTAGGGAGAAAACAGCGGTGTGAGTGCCCGCATGTACAATCATTGCTTACATTACACACATTGCTTAATGCGATCATCTGTTGCTTGCAACTTAATGCCTAAGGGGGTTCGAATGATAACTTGAGGGTGGATTATTAGTCATAGATGCAGTTGGATTACGGTCTATGTATATTGTTGTAATGCACGCACTAAATATCATAGTAGTCATCGTGTCATGAATGTGCACTACGGTGCAACCTTTATTTGTAAATTGCCTAGCTGTAATTAGTTCACCCAACATGCTATCTTTTATGGAGAGACACCACTAGTGAACCTATGAACCCCGGTCCATTTTCCTACACTGTTAAACAAACCTCTACAATTTCCTGCTTTTATTTACTTACTGCAAGCATACACCATTTTCCACACTATACGTCTAATCTTTGTTTTCAGCAAGACCGGTGAGTTTGACAACCTCACTGTACCGTTGGTACAAAGTATTTTGGTTGTGTTGTGTGCAGGTTCCTCGTCGTTGCTGACACCGGTGAGGCGCCATCACCACCGTCAGTGGCATCAACCTTCCGAAGATCCTCTTTATCCTACTGGATTGATAACCTTGGTTCTTAACTAAGGGGAAATTCCTACCGTTGTGCTCATCACACCCTCCTCTTGGGGTCTCCCAACAAACGTGTGTATCACGCGCATCAAGGACTTTTTCTGGCGCCGTTGCCAGGGAGAAAGAAGTGTTCTGACAAGGGGAGTCTCTCACTCTCAACCTGTTTATTTTGTTTATTGTCTTGTTTTTATTTTTGTCTTGTTTTGCTTCTTTATATCAAAAACACACACAAAATAGTTCTTATTCTAGTTGTTATTTTTGCTTTATCATGCTTGCTATCTATGTTTGATGCCTTTGAAACTAGATCTTATAGGCAAGGTGGGTTCACAGATGAACAACAAAAATATTATAAGGAATACCTCTAGTCACAAAAAGGTAAATACTTATGGGAGCAAATTAATAAATTGCATGACTATGCTAAAAACTTATGCTCTACTTATAATGTTACTTATTGCTTTGATAAATCATGTTGTTGTAGGAGGTATAAACACCTCCCTTTTCAATGTGAGTATAATGATGATGTTACCATATCTTCTTATGTTAAGGTAGATTATGAATTATATGATGTGGAAGAAATTGAAGAATTTATTGCTTGGAAGGGTGCATTCGAAATTGCCTATTTACTTGAAAGTATTGATGATACACCTTATAAATACGAGATTTATGTTGTACTTGAATATTGCTTTGATAATTACAAGGATTGTAAATACTACATAATGGAATATCTTAAAAAATGCTCTGAACCTAAGGAAGAGACTGATGCCTTGCAGGAACCTGTGGAAGAAGAAACTGCTGAATCTAGAAGCTCATTGGATGAAAAAGAGGAGCAGAGTGATGATCAAGAGGAGGAAGAATGGAGCCCATGTCTACCTCCAAATGATAGTAACTCTTTAACTCATACATTATTTGATGAAATTGATACTTTCTATACTTGTGACCTTGATACTACTATGAAAGAAACTTGTGAGAATGATATTGCTACTGTTATTTATGATAATCCATGCTATTTTGATGAATCCTATGATAATCCTCTATTTATTCCAACTATTGATATGCATGATAATGAGGAAGTTTGTTTACAAAATTTATATGATAATGCTCTTGATGATGGTCCTGTGTTACTTGATGTTATAAATTATAATGCTACTGAAAATAGGATTGCTATAATGTGTCTCATACCTTTTAAGAGTGACCAATCATCTTGTTTTTCTGTTGCTAAAAGTGGGAAAAAAGAGGAACTAGTCTTAAATTTTGATCCCACTGTTTTTGAGCTTGATATGAATTGTATTCTTTTAGACCATGACAAACATGCTTTATGTGATAATTATGTTGTTGAGTTTGTTCATGATGTTACTAAAAATTATTATGAGAGAGGAAAATATGGTTCTAAGAATTCTCATGTTACTAAAAGACCTCTCTTTTCTTTGAAAGTTTTGAAGTTGCTCTTGTTCTACGTTCCCATGATTTATAGTTTGAGCTTCTTTAATTTATTTCTTTACAAGATTCCTATGCATAGGAAGTGTTTTGGACTTAAATTTGCTTGATACTTGCTTCTTGATGCTCTCTTTTTCTTAATTCATATTTCTTATGTGAGCAACCACTTGATTCCACTTTTCTATGCCTAGCTGAAAGGCATTAAAGAAAAGCGCTACCGGGAGACAACCCGTTTTATTTCTCCATTTTTAACCTGGTTTCCGTCGTTTTCTTTTGTTTTCTTTGCATCTGGGTGTTTTATATTTCCTTCGCAACCCTGTTGTATTTTTTCGTTTGTGTTTTTGTTGAGCCAAGTAAAGCCTCTAGTGGAAATTTGAGACTATATTTCGGCAGGAAACAGATTTCTGCTGTCCACTGTTAAATTCTTATAAAATCACAGAAAATTCAAAATAACCTGAGTTTTTTTGTGCGTAATCCTAGGGTATATACGGAACTTTTCTTAGTTGAACACTTTTTGATTTGAGTAACAGAAGATTTTCTAAAAAAACATCTTTACCTGTTGTTCAGTTTTGACAGATTTCTGCCAATAATTGCATTTGCATCTTAATCTCTTTCTTTTGATGTTCTTTTGAGAAAAAGAGTTTTAAAAGAAGTTGTGACATTAGCTAATGTGTTTTTGAGTGTTAGGATTGTGTTGAAAATGAACCGTGTCAATTTATTATTTTGATTGCACCAACGTTGCTAATGAAGATTGTGAGAAGTTAGGTGTGAAGGAAGTTTTCACGGGTCAAGAGAAGAGGATGATATGACGTGATCAAGAAGAGTGAAGAGCCTAAGATTGGGGATTCCCCAATGGTACATCCCAGTAAATTCCAAGAAGACTCAAGCATCTAAGCTTGGGGATGCCCAAGGCATCCCCTTCTTCATCGACAAATTATCAGGTCACTTCTAGTGAAACTATATTTTTATTCGGTCACATCTTATGTGCTTTACTTGGAGCGTCTTTTATTTTTGCTTTCAGTTTGTTTTTATTTTTCCAATAAGCTTGGTTGGAACCCAGCATTCTTTTATTGGAGAGTGACACACTCCTCTTTTTCATGGGAATACTTTGTATTCTTAATCTTTGTCTGGCTGCTGCATTTATTTAGCTCATGTTTTGCATGCATCTCTTATCTAAGAGCTGTTAGTTTTAGTAGTGTTATGTGAGTGCTCTCATGTTTGCTTCCTTAAAAATGTAGAGTATTTTTGTTAAAACATATCTTGTATGGTCTTGTTGGGAAAAGAAACTGTTGCTTGAAGTAGAATTTTTAACGGTGCAACTAGAAGCTTGTATAGACTGAGGCTAGAACTTTTTCGTATCATGCTAGATGTTATTTTAGTTTTAAAGACTTGTGGTTATTGAGTACCATGATTAGCCTCAAATATCTGAGAGTGTTTAAGGTGCCATTGAAAGATTAATGAGTTGTTCTTGTCATATTAAAGAAAAAATTTATTGTATTCTCTTTCAAATGTTTTATTTGGTTGACTTGGCGCATGCTCACACCATGTTTATGACTATGAACCAGTCACTAATAGCCTATGTGATTACTTAGTTTTGAACTTGTGATACCGCTTATGCTTTAATTAATGATGTTTATGTCGCTATGCATGATTATGGCTCTTATGCTCTCTTGATTTGTCGCTCCCAGTCTTTTGCTAGCCTCCACCTGTACTGAGTATGAGCTCTACTCGTGCATCCAACTCCCTAAAACCAAAGTTTTTACCTACATGTGGTATTTAGCTTCCACTCCAAGAAAATTGCTCATGTGTTACCTTTAAAACCTTCAAAATTGCTCCTGCTTTATGTTCCTGTTTTTGTTCACGAGGACGTAAATAGAGAATCTTTATCTCACTTGTTGATTGGATTTCACACCCTGGACTAGTGGCTTCATCCTCTTATCCAAATGATAGAAGAGCTAGCAGCGGGGTGCCCAACCCCAAATTAATACACACAAAATCTCTTCACTATTTTTGCCCCTGATTTATCAGTCAAAGCATAATTGTGTAAACAAAAGAGAAAGAGGGATGACCTTCTATACCAGTTGCGTCCTTCATATGGGAGCCGCTCTTGTGGAATCTAGTTGGCTTGTGACGTACTATATTTTATGTTTACCATTCGTTGACACTAGCATATATCTCCCAAAATATAGACACTGAGTGTCAAACTTTTAATATCTATGTTTAATAAAATAAAAAGCTCTAGCACATGAGTGATCCCTGCTTCCCTCTGCGAAGGGCCTATCTTTTACTTTTATGTTGAGTCTCCATCTTCTAACTTTATGCACAGCTGAGAGAGCATTTTCGCCACTCTGAGTTTTATGTTCATTTGTCCCAGAAACATTGTTAATTGATTCACGATGTGTTATTGTTTGTTCTCAAACTATTTGCTCTAGTCTTCCTCATGAACTTTGAAGGTGTCCTGGCATTTATGTTTTGTTCCACTCTTAAGGACTAGCGAAATACCACTTTGACATGCTTTCTCTATACTTGAAACAAACGTATATCTTTCTTTGCATTGTTATTCATGATCTTTTATTTGAAATACTTCTCATGATGCAAAGTGATTGCTATGCTTTTTTATTAAAGTATTTATCATGTTTGTGTTAAAGTTCTATGATCTCAGCTTACATGTGCTTTTACATTTTTTTTATGATCAAGTTTATGTTAGTAGCATGTCACCTCAGAAATTATTGTGTTTTATAGTTTACCTACTCGAGGACGAGTAGGAACTAAGCTTGGGGATGCTTGATACGTCTCCAACGTATCTATAATTTCTAATGCTCCATGATGATATTATGCCAATTCTACATGTTTTCTCCCTTCTTTATAGCATTTTTACACATTTTCCAGGACTAAACTATTAACAAGAAGCCAAGTGCCAGTTACCTGTTTTCTGCTGTTTTTTATTTCAGAAAAGTTGTTCTGGAAAAATTCTCGGAATTTGACCCCACAAATCCCGAAGTTCCTATTTTCCCCGGAAGCATCTAGGAGACCAAAGAGGAGTCGAAGACGGGCACCAGGGGGGCACACCATGGGGTGGCACGAACCCCTTGGCCGCGCCAGGGGGTGGTGTGGCCGTGTGGGGCCCCCAGGGATCCACCACCTTTGTCATTTCGCCTATTTATTCCCTCGGATCGAAAACCCTAGATACCTTGTAAAAAATCCCCGAAAATTTCTGCAGCCGCCGTCGTCGTCAACCCTAGATCAGGGATGTTCTGAAGTTGTCTCCCGGCACCCTGCCGGAGAGGAGATCATCACCGGAGGCCTCTTCATCACCATGCATGCCTCCGTAGTGATGTGTGAGTAGTTCATCCTTGGACTACGGGTCCATAGCAGTAGCTAGATGGTTCTCTTCTCCTCCTATGCCTCCATGTTTAGATCTCGTGAGCTGCCTAACATGATCGAGATTGTTCTTATGTAACTCTATGTGGTCTGTTTGCTAGGATCCGTTGAATATTGAACTTATGCCAAGTTGATTATAGTCTTTATTGCATATGTTATTTGTGATCTTGCATGCTTTCCGTTGCTAGTGGTTGCTCTGGCCAAGTAGTTGCTAGTGACTCCAAGAGGGAGTATTTATGCTTGATAGTGGGTTCATACCTCCTTTTCGCCTCTGCTCGAGTGACAGAAATGTGACGGGGGAGGATGTGTTGTTGCCACTAGGGAGAAAACAGCGGTGTGAGTGCCCGCGTGTACAATCGTTGCTTACATTACACACATTTCTTAATGCGATTATCAGTTGCTTGCAACTTAATACCTAAGGGGGTTCGGATGATAACCCGAGGGTAGATTATTAGTCATAGATGCAGTTGGATTACGGTCTATGTATATGTTTTAATGCCCGCGCTAAATATGATAGTAGTCATCATGTCATGAATGTGCACTACGGTGCAACCTTTATTTGTCAATTGCCTAGCTGTAGTTTGTTCACCCAGGATGCTATCGTTTATGGAGAGACACCACTAGTGAACCTATGAACCCCGATCCATTTTCCTACACTGTTAACAAACCTCTACAATTTCCTGCGTTTCTTTACTTACTGCAAGCATACACTATTTTCCACACTATACGTCTAATCTTTGTTTTCAGTAAGACCGGTGAGATTGACAACCTCACTGTACCATTGGGACCAAGTATTTTGGTTGTGTTGTGTGCAGGTTCCGCGTTGTTGCTGACACCGGTGAGGCGCCATCACCACCGTCAGTGGCATCAACCTTCCGAAGATCCTCTTTCTCGTACTGGATTGATAACCTTGGTTCTTAACTAAGGGGAAATTCCTACCGCTGTGCTCATCACACCCTCCTCTTGGGGTCTCCCAACAAACGTGTGTATCACGCGCATCAGTCACCTCAGATTTTATTTGTTTTTATCATTTTACCTACTCGAGGGTGAGTAGGAACTATGCTTGGGGATGCTTGATACGTCTCAAACGTATCTATAATTTGTGATGTTCCATGTTGTTTTCATGTCATATGCTACATGTTTTCTATACACTTTATGTCATTTTTATGGATTTCCTGGGACTAACCTATTGACAATATGCCATAGAGCCAGTTCCTGTTTTCTGCTGTTTTTTTGTTTCAGAAAAGTTGTTCTGGAAATATTCTCGAAATTGGACGAAACAAAATCCCAGGGTCTTAGAAATCTGTCACGTACACGGAGTTCGGAGAGAACCCGGAGGGGGGCCCTGGAGGGCCCACACAATAGGGCGGCGCGACCCCTCCCCCTTGGTCGCGCCACCAGGTGGTGTGCCCCCTGGCCACCCACCGGCGTTGCCCTCTCACATGTTTAAGCTCCTCCACGGGTTAACCCTAAATACCAGAGCCTTTTTCCACCAAAAGTTCCATAGCCGCCAACATCGTCAACCCTAGTTCGGGAGGGTTCTGAAGTTCTCCCCGGCACCCTGCAAGGAGGGGGAATCATCACCGGAGGGCTCTTCATTACCATGCCTGCCTCCGGAGTGATGCGTGAGTAGTTCATCCTTGGACTACGGGTCCATAACAGTAGCTAGATGGTTGTTCTCTCCTCTTTATGCCTAATGTTTAGATCTTGTGAGCTACTAACATGATCAAGATCATCTTATTGTAATGATACATGTTGTGGTTGCTAGGATCCGATGAATATTGAATGCTATGTCCAACGAATATCAATCTATCATGTTTATGTTATTTATGATCGTGCATGCTCTCCGTTACTAGTAGATGCTTTGGCCAAGTTGATGCTTGTAACCCCGAGAGGGAGTATTTATGCTCGTTAGTGGGTTCATGCCTCCCTTTCACTCACGCTCGAGTGACAGAAACGTAACGGGTGGGGGGTGTGCTGTTGCCATTAGGGAGAAAACAACGATGTTTACATTGTTTACATTACACACTTTGCTTAATGCTATTATCTGTTGCTTGCAACTTAATACCTGAGGTTTGATTGGATGACGCTCCGAGGGTGGATTATTAGTCATAGATGCAGTTGGATAACGGTCTATGAATTATGTTGTAATGCTCACATGAATCACATGGTAATCATCATGTCATGCATATGCACCATGGTGCAGCCTTTATATATGTCAATGTACGGGTGTAATTTGTTTACCCGACATGTTATCTATCTGTTTTAGAGAGACACCACTAGTGAACTGTGGACCCCTGTCCATTATTTACACTGATAATACAACCACTGCAAACATTGTTTTCTAAACTGCAATCATTGTTTTCCTCTCTTTCACTGCCATCACTGTTCTCTTTTCATATAATGCAAACAAGTACTATTTTCCACACTATACATCTAATCCTTCGTGTTAGCAAAACCGGTGAGATTGACAACCTCACTGTTTCGTTGGGGCAAAGTATTTTGATTGTGTTGTGCAGATTCCATGTTGCTGCTGAGCCTGGTAGTGCCCCCTGCCAACATCAGTTGTCTTCAAACTTCATAAGTGATTTCTTTCTCCTACGGATCGATTAAACCTCAGTTTTGTTTTGAGGGAAAACTTCCCGATGCACTCTTCATACCTTACACTTGGGGTCTCTCAACGAGCGTGTTTTTACCCATCAACCCTTGCACCATCAAGTTTTCTGGAGCTGGTGCCGGGGAGGAAGAGAATTTCTGCAAGCGGAGTCTTTCACCTCCAATCTCTTTACTTTATTTTTGTTTTGCTTAGTTTATTTTATTTTGTCTCGTAAGCACACAAAATAGTTCTTATTCTAGTTGTTATTTTTTTTACACTGTTGTTATTTTTCATCATGTTGCTATCTAAGTTCACCCTGAAAGACTTATCAATAGGTAGTGGTTCTATAATTGGAAAGGATAATATTGAAGAATTCTTTAATCATGTTAGCAAGAATAAAGATTTTAAAGATAGATCCATAGTAGAACTTGCTCCCAATTATGAAACTGTTGCAGCTGTTTTAGTTCACATGTTAGAGGCTAGGTTTGTTAACCTTAACCCCATAATGCAGCAAATGTTTCTTAACCTAAATGATGTTTAGGACACTGAAAAGAGGGATTTTATTCTGGAAATTTGCTTAAGGAATTTGGTTATGTTGCTAAGCTAGGAAAGTTTTGATTGTTTTAAGATGCTAGGATCATGTGTAGATGTTATTGGTGCTCTTGAAAAACTAGACAAAACTGAACCTAAAAACAAGGAGGAAATCAAAATACCAATACATTTTAAACTAGTAGCAATGCATGAAGCTTTAGAGAATAATTTTGATTGGATTGTTCCTAAAAACCCATTTGATGAAGATAGTAAACCTAAAAGTGTTGAGAAAGGGACATCTGAAACTTACATAGATAAAATACAATGCATTGTTGAGGAGGTTACTTGTCTCAAATTGGATGCTTCTTCACTTGAAAATACTTGATTCTAGTTTTCTGGGCCTAGCTAAAAGGCGTTAAAGAAAAACACTTTTTGGGAGATAACCCATGGTTTTATTTTTGCAATGTTTTCTTCTATTTTCTTTGAGTCAAGGTGTTGTTTACTTTTGTAGCAACTCCTTTGTATCATTATTTTCTCGCATTTGTTGTGCCAAGTAAAGTCTCTAGTGAAAAGTTGAAGCTAGATTTGGATTTCTGCACAGGAAAATGATTTCTGCTGTCCACTGTTAAAATCGTATAAAATCACAGAAAGATCAAAAATGACCTGCAAATTTTTGTGCTTAATCCTCACTATTTCCGAAACTTTTTCTAGTTTTAAGTTTTTCGATTTGAGCAATGTAAGTGCCCCAAAAAAATTCATATTTACAGATTGTTCTGGTTTTGACAGATTCTGCCTTTTTACTTGCATTCTCTCTTTTACTATTTTGAGTGGATTTCTTTGCTCCACAAAACACTAATGGCTGTAGCTAATGTTTTAAAAAGTATTAATAATGCTTGTGTCCAAGGAGAACGTGTGTGTTTTTGATTGTCCACTAACCCTCTAATGATAATTACTTTGAGTTTGGTTTGAAGGAAGTTTCCAAGGGTCAAGAGAAGAGGGTGATATAATGTGATCAAGAAGAGTAAAAATCCAAAGCTTGGGGATGCCCCTGTGGTTCATCCGAGAAACTTCTACGAAGACTCAACCGTCTAAGCTTGGGGATGCCCAAGGCATCCCCTTCTTCATCAGCAACTTATCAGGTCACTTCTAGTCAAAATATATTTTTATTCGGTCACATCATATGCACTTTACTTGGAGCGTCTGTTTGTTTTTGTTTTGTTTTCTTTTGTTTTCCTTGCTGCAATAAACTTAGTTGGAACCCAGCATTCTTGTGTGGGAGAGAGACACGCTCCACTTTTTCATACGAATACTCGTATTCTTCATCATGCTCGTATTCTTATTTTTTCTTCTAGCTACTGCAAATCCTTTTAGCTCTCGTTTTTCATGCATCTCTTATTCAGAGATCTTAGTTCTAGTAGAGTAGTAGTAGTATTCTCTTGTTTCATTGCTATATCTCTTGGAGAGTTTTTGTTTAGTATAAAATGATTGGTGTTGGAAAGTAATACAATTTTCGTGCTTATAACGGTGCAAAAACAAGCCCGTATAGACTATGGCTAGACTTTATCATGTCATGTTTGATGTTATTTTAATTCTATGCTTAGTAGTTATTATTGTAGCATGACTTGTCTCAAATAGCTGAGAGTGCTTAATGTTCCATTAAAAGAATCATGAGTTGTTTTTATCACATTGAAGCATAATTTTGTGGTATTCTCCTTTGAATGATTTATTTGGTTGACTTGGAGCATGCTTACACAATGTTTATGACTACAAACCAGTCACCTATAGCCTCTATGATCATTTAGTTTTTGACTTGTAATACCATTTATGCTTTGATTAATAAAGTTTTTGTCGCTATGCATGATTATGACCATTATTGCTCTCTTAATTTGTCTCTCCCAGTCGTTGCTAGCCTCCACATGTACTGAGTATGAGCTCTACTCGTGCATCAAACCAAAGTTTGCCAAATGTGTCCACCATACCTACCTACATGTGCTATTTAGCCGCCACTCCAAGTAAATTTCTCATGTGCTACCTTTGAACTTTCAAAATTATTTCATGTTTTGTGCCCCTGTTTTAGCTCATGAGGACGTAAATAGAGAATCTGTATCTCACTTGTTGATTGTACTTTACACACCTAGACTAGTGGCACATCCACTTATCCAAACTGATAGAAGAGCTGGCAGCAGGGTGCCCAGCCCCAAAATTGGTTACTATAAATTCTCTTCACTATGTTTGCCCTGATTTATCAGTCAAAGAATAATTGTGTAAACAAAAGAGAAGAGGGATGACCTTCTGACCCCAGTTGTGTCCTTAAATGGGAGCCGCCCTTGTGAAATCTAGTTGGCTTGTGATGTACTGTATTTTATGTTTACCATTCGTTGACATAAGCCTCTCTAAAAAAATGTTTTTAGTACCTTTGTTTAATAAAATAAAAAGCTTAGCACATGAGTTAATCCTGCTTCCCTCTACGAAGGTCCTTTCTTTTACTTTTATGTTGAGTTTCCATCTTCTAACTTTATGCACAATTAAGAGAGCGTAGTTTCCACTCTGACTTTAATGTGCATCAGTCCCAAAGATTATTATTGATTGATTCATGATGTGTTATTACTTGCTCTCAAATTATTTGTTCTATTCATCCACTTGAACTTTGAAGGTGTCCTGGCATTTATGTTTTACCCCACTTTTAAGGACAAGTGAAATCTCACTTTGCTATGTTTTCTTTATGCTCGAAACAAACGTATAACTTTCAAGTGCAGTATTATTCATGATCTTTTATTTGTGTTAGTTTTCATGATGCAAAGTGATCGCTAAGTTTCATTGTTAGAATTATATCTATCATGCCTGTGTTTAAAGTACTATGATCTCATCTTACATATGCTTTTACAATTTATATGATCAAGTTTATGTTGGTAGCATGTCACCTCAGATTTTATTTGTTTTTTTATCGTTTTACATACTTTAGGATGAGTAGGAACTAAGCTTGGGGATGCTTGATACGTCTCAAACGTATTTATAATTTCTGATGTTCCATGTTGTTTTCATGGCATATGCTACATGTTTTCTATACACTTTATGTCATTTTTATGGATTTCCTGGGACTAACCTATTGACAAGATGCCATAGAGCCAGTTCCTGTTTTCTGCTGTTTTTGGTTTCAGAAAAGTTGTTCTGGAAATATTCTCGAAATTGGACAAAACAAAATCCCAGAGTCTTAGAAATCTATCATGTACACGGAGTCCGGAGGGGACCCGAAGGGCGCCCTGGAGGGCCCACACCATAGGGCGACGGGCCCCCCTTGGCCACGCTACCAGGTGGTGTGGCCCTCTCCTATTTAAACTCCTCCAAGGTTTAACTCTAAATACTCGAGCCTTTTTTCCACCAAAAGTTCCATAGCCGTTGTCATCGTCAACCCTAGTTCAGGAGGGTTTTGAAGCTCTCCCCGGTACCCTGCCGGGAGGGGGAATCAGAGCTCTTCATCAGCATGCCTGCCTCCGAAGTGATGCGTGAGTAGTTCATCCTTGGACTACGGTTCCATAATAGTAGCTAGATGGTTGTTCTCTCCTCTTTATGCCTCATGTTTAGATCTTGTGAGCTACCTAATATGATCAAGATCATCTTATTGTAATGTTGCATGTTGTGTTTGCTAGGATCCGATGAATACTGAATGCTATGTCCAATGATTATCAATCTATCATGTTTATGTTATTTATGATTTTGCATGATCTCCATTACTAGTAGATTTTTTGGCCGAGTTGATGCTTGTAACTCCAAGAGGGGGTATTTATGCTCGATAGTGGGTTCATGCCTCCCTTTCACTCACGCTCGAGTGACAGAAACGTAACGGGTGGGGGATGAGATGTTGCCATTAGGGAGAAAACAACGATGTTTACATTACACACTTTGATTAATGTTGCTTGCAACTTAATACCTGAGGTTTGATTGGATGACGCTCTGAGGGTGGATTATTAATCATACATGTAGTTGGATAACAGTTTAAGAATTATGTTGTAATGCCTGCATGAATCACATAGTAATCATCATGTCATGCATATGCACTACGGTGCAACCTTCATATATGTCAATTGCCTAGTTGTAATTTGTTTACCCAGCATGTTATCTATCTGTTCTGGAGAGACACCACTAGTGAACTATGGACCCCGGTCCATTTCTTTACACTGATAATACAACCACAACAAACATTGTTTTCTTTACTGCAATCATTGTTTTCCTCTTATTCACTACCATCACTGTTCTTTTTCATATACTGCAAACAAGTACAATTTTGCACACTATATGTCTAATCCTTTGTGTTAGCAAAACCAGTGAGATTGACAACATCACTGTTTCGTTAGGGAAAGTATTTTGATTGTGTTGTGCAGATTCCATGTTGTTGCTGGGCCTGGTAGTGAGCCCTAGCAACATCAGCTGTCTTCAACCTTCATAATTATTTCTTTCTCCTACTGGTCGATAAAACCTCTATTACTTTCTGAGGGAAAACTTGCCGCTGCACTCTTCATACCTTACACTTAGGGTCTCCCGACGAGCGTGTGTTTACCCATCAACCCTTGCACCATCGACATCCGGGCCCTGCCAATTCGTTATCCGGTCATTCGTGAGTTGGTTATCCAAGAAACAAAACTCTGTTTCCCTATCCACTGCCGAAGTCGAATACATCGCCACGACATCTTGTTGTGCTCAGTTGTTATGGATGAGGCAAACCTTGAAATACTATGGTGTGTCTCTTGGTCCGGTGCCTCTTCTACGTGACAATGAAATCGCAATAAATATCGCTGATGCGCTTTGTTGGGAACCCCAAGAGGAGGGTGTGATGAGCACAATGGTAGGAGTTTTCCCCTTAGTTAAGAACCAGGGTTATCAATCCAGTAGGAGAAAGAGGACCTTCAGAAGGTTGATGCCACTGACGGTGGTGCTGGCGCTTCACCGGTGTCAGCAACAACGTGGAACCTGCACACAACACAACCAAAATAATTTGCCCCAACGGTACAGTCAGGTTGTCAATCTCACCGGTCTTGCTGAAAACAAAGATTAGACATATAGTGTGGAAAACAGTGTATGCTTGCAGTAAGTAAAGAGAGCAGGAAATTGTTGTGGTTTGTTTAAAAGTGTGGAAAATGGACCGGGGTTCATAGGTTCACTAGTGGTGTCTCTCCATAAAAGATAGCATGCTGAGTGAACAAATTACGGCTAGGCAATTGACAAATAGAGGTTGCACCGTAGTGCACAATATGACATGAAGATTACTATGATATTTAGTGCGGGCATTACAACAAGATACATAGACCGACATCCATCTTCATCTATGACTAATAATCCACCCTCAGGTTATCATCTGAACCCCCTTAGGTATTAAGTTGCAAGCAACAGATAATTGCATTAAACAAAGTGTGTAATGTAAGCAATGATTATGCACGCGGGCACTCTCACCGTTGTTTTCTCCCTAATGGCAACAACACATCCCCCCTTCACGTTTCTGTCACTCGAGCAAGGCGGTGAGGAGGCATGAACCCACTATCAAGCATAAATACTCCCTCTTGGAGTCACTAGCAACTACTTGTCCAGAGCAACCACTAGCAACGGAAAACATGCAAGATCACAAATAGCATATGCAAATAAAGACTATAATCAACTTGGCATAAGTTCAATATTCATCGGATCCCAGCAAATACAGCATATAGAATCACATAAGATCAATCTCGATCATGATAGGCAGCTCACGAGATCTAAACATGGAGGCATATGAGGAGAAGACAACCATCTAGCTACAGCTACGAACCCGTAGTCCAAGGATGAACTACTCATGCATCACTCCTGAGGCAGGCTGTAGAACCCTCCGGTGATGATCTCCTCTCCGGCAGGGTGCCGGAAACAGCTTCAGAACCCCCTTGAACTAGGGTTGACGTTGATGGCGGCTGCAGAACTTTTCGGGGATTTTTATCAGGTTCTTAGGGTTTTTCCATCTGAGGGGATTAAATAGGCGATAGGGCAAAGGCGGTGGAGCTCCAGGGGCCCCACACCTATGGGTGGCGCGGCCAAGGGGGGCCACACCACCCTATGGTGTGGCCCCCCTGTTGCCCCTCTTCGACTCCTCTTCGGTGTTCTGGATGCTTCCAGGGAAAATAGGAACTTCGGGCTTTGTGGGGTCCAATTCCGAGAATGTTTGCAGAACAACTTTTCTAAAACCAAAAACAAGATAAAACAGGGAACTGGCACTTGGCATCTTGTTAATAGGTTAGTCCCGGAAAACGTATAAAAATGCTATAAATAAGGGAGAAAACAAGTAGCAATTGGCAAAATATGAGCATGGAGCATCAGAAATTGTAGATACGTTGGAGACGTATCAATCGCCCATAATCCCGTCCAACATTGTCGCACCAAACACATTGACATTCTCCATCACTTCCTGCGTGATCATGTCTCAACTGGTGATATTGCTCTCACTTATGTGGGAACAAAGCACCAATTGGCTGACATTCTCACTAAACCTTTGGATGAGACCCGGTTTGTGGAGTTGAGAGGAGAACTTGGTATTCTTGATCCTAACAACTTGGATTGAAACTTGCACTATTTACTTTTCGCTAATCATATTATCTTGTTTAGAAGTGACGCATTTGTGGGATAACATCTTACTATGTCTTGGCATGATGCATACCTATGAGTGCTACATCATAAAGATCTAATGCCTATAGAACCCAAGCATGTCTCTTCGCGGTATCTTGGCATTTGTGCTCTAACATAGGGGGAGAAATCCTCTGCCAACTTGCCTCTCGTAATTGGTTGCCTTTCTCTCCTCAATTTGTTTTACCTTGGCTCTTCTAAAAACACCCGGTTCGAAAACACACTTGTTGAACTCTTATAGTTTTTAAACAAATGTGTGTAGAACAATCCTTTGAGCTATATTGCTTTGTTTTTCAAAACGCTTGTTCGAATGGCTTCCCAACATTTGCATCTTGTAATTTGCCTATTTTTTTTGGGGGGGGGGGGGGGCTCTTTAGGACATTTTCATCTCTCGACTAGCTCTACCTAAGCCGCTCCTTATCCCATAAACCACTTCTCAAATTCAGTATACACATCTTTGTTCCAAAAGTTTCGTGGCTGGTTCTGTCCCTACAAGATAATCAGTCATGTTTCTGCTCTAAAATCGGTCACCGGATGTCTGACGAATTTGCCGAATCATCTGGCGCCTGATTATAGACACAGTAAAGGGGCCTAGAGTTTCTGTCAGGGCCGGATCGTCCGGAGCGTTCCACCGGACCGTCCGACATCTGGGTGTGGGCTCGCGTCTGTGCGTGTGTGTTGGTCGTGCTTTGGTCAGGGCTTAGGTGTCGGACCGTTGATGCACGTGTAACACACGTTCGTTGGGAGACCCCAATAGGAAGGTATGAAGAGCACAGTAGAAAGTTTCCCTCGGAAAGAACCGAGGTTGAATCGACCAGTAGGAGGAAGGAGTAACTTCAGAAGGCTAATGTAGCTGAGATGGCAGGGCGCACTACCGGTTAAGCAGCAACGTGGAACCTACACAACACAAACAATTCACTTTGCCCCAACGAAGCAATGAGGTTGTCAATCTCACCGATTTTGCTGATAAAAAAGAGGTTAAATGTATGGTGTGGAAAACAGTATGAGAACAATATGAAAACAATACCAGCAGTGTCAAAACAGTGGAAGCAGTGTGAAAACAATGGAAGCAATGGGTGTATTATCAGTATGACAAAAATAGACCGAGATACACAGTTCACTAGAGGTGTTTCTCCATAAAAGATAGCTAACATGTGAGGTGAACAAATTACAACTGGGCAATTAACAGATAAAGAACATGCATGACATAAAGATTACTATGAGATTCATGCGGGCATTACAACAAAATACATAGATCATCATCCAACTGCATCTATGACTCATAATCCACCCTTCGAATATCATCCAAACAAACGTTGGGTATTAAGTTGCAAGCAACGGATAATCACAATAAGCAAGGTGTGTAATGTAAACAATGGAAACGAAGTAAACATCGTTGTTTTCTCCCTAATGGCAACAACACATCATCCATCCGTCACGTTTCTATCACTCTAGCATAGATGCAAAGGAGGCATGAACCCACTATCGAGCATAAATACTCCCTCTTGGAGTCACTAGCATCTACTTGGCCAGAGCATCTACTAACAACGGAGAGCATGCAAGATCATAAATAACATACATATGAAGATAACATGATAGAATTATAATCAACAGACATAGCATTCAATAATCATCGGATCCCAGCAAACATAACATGTAGCATTGCAAATAGATGATCTCGATCATGTGAGGAAGCTCACGAGATCTAAACATGAGGCATAAAGTGGAGAGTACAAGCATCTAGCTACTGCTATGGACCCGTAGTCCAAGGATGAAATACTCATGCATCACTCCGGAGGCGGGCATGGTGGTGTAGACCCCTCTGGTGATGACTTTCCTTCCCGGTAGGGTGCTGGGAGAGCTCCACAACCCTCCCGATCTCGAGTAGATGATGACGGCGGCCTCGGGTGTTTCTCGGGACAAAGTGGTATATTTTTAGGGTTGACATATCGGGGGGAATAAATAGGCGAAAGGGCAATGGTGGTGGATGCCCGAGGGGCCCACACCACCCCTAGGCGCGGCCAGGGGCGTCACCCTATGGTGTGGCCCCCCTATCGCCCCCTCCGAGACTCTTTGGGACTCCGTGGAACATTCGGGAATTCTAAGACTTTGGGGCTTCGAATTTTCCAATGCCGAGAATCTTTTCAGAACAACTTTTCGGAAATTAAAACAGCAGAAAACATGGAACTGACTTTGTGACATCTTGTCAATAGGTTAGTCCTAGAAATCGATAAAAATGACATAGAGTGTATAGCAAACATGTAGCAAATAACATGAAAACAACATGGAACATCAGAAATTAAGGATACATTTGTGAAGTATCAACATCCCCAAGCTTAGTTCCTACTCGTCCTCGAGTAGGTAAACGATAAAAACACATAATTTCTGAGGTGACATGCTACCAACATAAACTTGATCATCAGTATTGTAAAAGCATATCTAAGCTGAGATCATAATACTTTAGACACGAGCACAATAGATATAATTATAGCAATAAAACATAGTAATCACTTTGCATCATGAGAAGTAACACAAATAGAAGATCATGAATAACCTTCAAAGTTTAAGAGGAAGACTAGAACAAATAAGTTGAGAGAAAGTAATAACACATCATGAAGCAATTAATAATGTTTCTGGGACAAATGCACATTAAACTCAGAATGGCAACTATGCTCTCTCAACTATGCATGAAGTTAGAAGATGGAGACTCAACATAAAAGTAAAATAAAGGCCCTTCACAGAGGGAAGCATGGATGACTCATGTGCTAGATATTTATCTTATTAAACAGAGGTATAAAATGTTTGACACTCCTCCCAACCTTTCTTACACAAACCATGACTAACCGAATTCTTGGGTGCCTGCCAACAATCACATACCATGGAGGAGTGTCTAGTTTTTAGAGAAGTGTATGCTTATGTCAACGAATGGTAAACAGAAAATATAGTACATCACAAGCCAACTAGACTTCACAAGAGCGGCTCCCATTGAAGGACGTAACTGGTGTAGAAGGGCATCCCTCTTTCTCTTTTGTTTACACGATTATGCTTTGACTGATAAATCAGGGGCAAAAATAGTGAAGAGAATTTGTTTATATTAATTTGGGGCTGGGAACCCCGCTAACAGCTCTTCTATCAATTGAATAAGCGGATGAATCCACTAGTCCAGGGTGTGAAATCCAATCAACAAGTGAGATAAAGATTCTCTATTTCCGTCCTCATGAGCTAAAACAGGAACACAATACATGAGTAATTTTGAAAGTTTTAAAGGTAACACATGAGCAATTTACTTTGGAGTGGCAGCTAAGTAACACATGTAGGTAGGTATGGTGTACAAATTTTGGCATAATTTGTTTTCTTGGAGTTGGATGCACGAGTAGAGCTCGTACTCAGTACAGGTGGAGGCTAGCAAAAGACTAGGAGCGACGAATCAAGAGAGCATAAAGGCCATAATCATGAATAGCGACAAAAACATCATTAATCAAAGCATAAGTGGTACTACAAGTTCAAAAACTAAATTATCATAGAGGCTATAAGTGACTGCTTTGTAGTCATAACCATGGTGTAAGCATGCTGCAAGTCAACCAAATAAAACATTCAAAGGAGAACACCACAAATTTATGCTTCAATATGACAAGAACAACTCATGATTCTTTCAATGGCACATTAAACACTCTCAGATATTTGAGACAAATCATGCTACAAAAATAACGACTAGGCTTATAATTAAAATAACATCTGGCGTGACATGAAAAAGTCTAGCCATAGTCTATACAAGCTTCTATTTGCATCGTTATAAATTCTACCACATGCAGCAGTTTCTTTTCCCAACAAGCACCATATAAAGTATGTTTTAACAAAAAAACTCTCTAAATTATACAGCAAGAATGAATGAGAGTACTTACATAACTCTACCAAAACTAACATCTTTGAATAAGAGATGCAATAAAAACATGAGCTAAACATGAATTTTGCACCAGATAGAAGAAAAACTAAGAATACGAGCATAACAAGTATTCATATGAAAAAGCGGAGCGTGTATCTCTCCCACACAAATAATGCTAGGGTACAACTATATTATTGCAGCAAGGAAAACAAAAGAAAACAAAAGAAAAACAAACAGACGCTCCAACTAAACTTCATATGATGTGACCGAATAAAAATATAGTTTCACTAGAAGTGACATGATAAATTGTTGATGAGGAAGGGGATGCATTGGGAATCCCCAAGCTTAGATGCTTGATTATTCTTATAACTTTCTGGGATGAACCACGGGTGCATCCCCAAGCTTTAACCTTGCACTCTTCTTGATCACATTATATCACCCTCTTCTCTTAACCCTTGAAAACTTCCTTCACACCACACTCAAAGAGTAATTCACATTAGAGGGTTAGTGCAACAATACAAAATTCATGGGTTATGCATGGGAACAAGTTCTATTTATACTTTTAAACATTAGCTACAGCCACTGATGTTTCGTGAAGCAAAGAAATCTACTTGACATCGTAAAAGAGCAAATGCAAGAAAAATGGCAGAATCTGCCAAAACCAGAACAATTTGTAAAGGCAAAAAGATTCGGGGCACTTACGTCACCGAGATAGAAAAACTTAAAAAACGAAAAAAATTTGGAATTAGCTGAGGAATAAGCACAAATTTTTTCAGATCATTGTGATCTTTCTGGATTTTATACGATTTTTTACGGTGAACAGCAGAATTCTGTTTCCTGCGAAGAAATCCAAAACCAACTCCAAATTTCATCAGAAAATTTACTTGGCACGAAGAAAACATGAAAATAAAGATAAAAAGGAGTTGCTACAGAAGTGTACAACCCCTTGACTCAAATAAAACAGAGAAAAACAAAGCAAAAATAAAACCATGGGTTATCTCCCAAGAAGTGCTTTTCTTTAACGCCTTTTAGCAAGGCCCAGAAAAGTGGATTCACGTGTTTTCAAGTGAAGAAGCATCCAAATTGTAATTTTTTCGAATAATATAATCAAAAGGAAACATTATTTTCTTTCTAGGAAAGTGTTCCATACCTTTGTTGAGTAGGAATTGAAATTTAATATTCCCCTCTTTCATATCAATAACAGCACCAACAATTCTATGAAAAGGTCTTCCCAAAACAATTGGACAGGAAGCATTGCATTCAATATTCATAACAACAAAATCAACGGGGACAAGATTATTGTTAACCATGATAAGATCATAATAATTCTCCCCAAAGGTTTCTTTCTAACATTATCAATAAGACGAATATCCAGATAACATTGCTCCAAAGGTGGCAGATCAAGAATATCATAAAGTTTCTTGGGCAGAGATACTAGCACCAAGATCACATAAAGCATTTCAATCAAAATCATTCAATTTCATTTTAATAATGGGTTCCCGACCATCATCTAGCTTCCTAGGTATAGAGGCTTCGCATCTTAATTCATCCTCTCTAATTTGCATGAGAGCATTTGTAATATGTTTTGTGAAAGCCATATTCATAATACTAGCATTAGGACAACTAGAAAGCTTTTGCAGGAACTTAATCACTTCAGTTATGTTGCAATCATCAATGTCAAGATCATTTTTATAAAAGGTAATGGGACCATTGTCGCCCATGTTTCTAAAAATTTCAGCACTTTGATCAGGAACATTTTTAGCAGTTTCAGGCAGTTTTGCATTTTTAATAGAAGAAGTGAGAGTATTGCCAATACCAATTACATTACCATTGATAGTAGAAGGTTTACTAGCATGAGAAGCTTCAGTTTTACTAGTGGCGATAATGGTGCAAACATTATCTATATTATTCTTTCTAGCTATTTCATCTTCTCTTTCCCATCTAGCATGCAATTCAGCTAACATTCTAACATTATCATCAATTCAAATTTGGATGGCATTCAAAGTTTTGATTTCTTTAACATCATGAGGCATAACATTTAGTTTCAGAAAATCAACATCAAGAGCAAGGCTATCAACTTTAGAAACAAGAACATCAATTTTGCCAAACTTTTCCTCAACAGATTTATTTAAAGCAGTTTATGTACTAATAAAATTCTTGAGCATGTTTTCCAAATTAGAGGGTACACTTTTATTGTTGTTGTAGGAATTACCATGAGCATTACTATTCTTGGGAGGATATGGCCTATAATTGTTGCTACCAAAATTATTCCTATAAGCATTGGTGTTGAAATTATTATTTTTAATGAAGTTCACATCAACATGATCTTCTTGAGAAACCAAAGAAGATAAAGGAACGTTGTTTGGATCAATAGGAGCATGACCATTCATAAGCATAGACATAATAGCATCAAGTCTATCTTTCAAAGGGGAGGTTTCTTCAACAGAATTTACCTTCTTACCATTTGTAGCTCTCTCTCAGTGTGCCATTCAGAATAATTTACCATCATATCATCACGAAGCTTTGTTGCTGACCCCAAAGTAATGGACATAAAGGTTCCTCCAGCAACTGAATCCAGAAGATTTCTTGAAGAAAAATTCAAACCTGCATAAAAGGTTTGGATGATCATCCAAGTAGTCATTCCATGAGTGGGACAATTCTTTACTAAAGATTTCATTCTTTCCCAAGATTTAGCAACATGCTCATTATAAAGTTGCTTAAAATTCATAATACTACTTCTTAAAGATATACTCTTAGCAGGAGGATAATATTTTCCAATGAAATCATCTTTTCACTTAGTCCTAGAATCAATACTATTTCTAGGCAAAGATATCAACCATTCTTTAGCTGTTCCTCTCAAAGAGAAAGGAAACAATTTCGGTTTAATAATATATCCATTTACATCTTTATATTTTTGCATCTCAAATGGTTCAACAAAATTATTAAGATGGACAGCAACATCATCAGTACTAACTCCGGAAAATTGCTCTCTCATAACAAGATTTAACATGGTAGGCTTTATCTCATAAAAATCAGTAGTAGGAGCAGGTGGAGAAATAGGTGTGCTAATGAAATCATTGTTGTTGGTGCTAGTAAAATCACACAATTTAGTGTTCTTTGGGGTAGTCATTTTAGCAAGACTAAAAACAGGATAAAAATTACAACTAGAATAGGAACTATTTTTTGTGTGTTGTTGATAAAGAGAAGCAAACAAGACAAAATAAAATAAACTAAGCAAAACAAAAACAAAGTAAAGAGATTAGAAGTGAGAGACTCCCCTTGCAGAAATTCTCTTCCTCCCCGGCAACGGCGCCAAAAAACTTGTTGATGGCGTGTAGACGCCCTCGTTGGTAAACCCCAAGAGGAAGGTATGAAGATCACAGTAGCAAGTTTCCCTCGGAATGAAACCAAGGTTGAATTGACCAGTAGGAGGAAGGAGTAACTTCAGAAGGTTGATGCAGCTGAGATGGCAGGGCGCACTACCGGTTCAGCAGCAACGTGGAACCTACACAACACAAACAATTCACTTTGCCCCAACGAAGCAGTGAGGTTGTCAATCTCACCATTTTTGCTGATAACAAAGAGGTTAAATGTATGGTGTGGAAAATAGTATAAGAACAATATGAAAACAGTATCATCAGTGTGAAAATAGTGGAAGGAGTGTGAAAACAATGGAAGTAGTGTGTGTATTATGAGTATGAGAAAAATGGACCGGGGTCCATAGTTCACTAGTGGTGTCTCTCCATAAAAGATAGCTAACATGCGTGCTGAACAAATTACAGCTGACAATTGACAGATAAAGAACATGCATGACATAAAGATTACTATGAGATTCATGCGGGCATTACAACAAAATACATAGATCGTCATCCAGCTGCATCTATGACTAATAATCCACCCTTCGAATATCATCCGAACACACGTTGGGTATTAAGTTGCAAGCAACGGATAATTGCAGTAAGCAAGGTGTGTAATGTAAACAATGTAAACGAAGTAAACATCGTTGTTTTCTCCCTAATGGCAAGAACACATCCTCCATCCGTCATGTTTCTGTCACTCGAGCACAGATGCAAAGGAGGCATGAACCCACTATCGAGCATAAATACTCCCTCTTGCACTCACTAGCATCTACTTGGCCAGAGCATCTACTAACATCGAAGAGCATGCAAGATCATAGATAGCATACATATGAAGATAACATGATAGATTGATAATCAACAAACATAGCATTCAATAATCATCGGATCCCAGCAAACATAACATGTAGCATTACAAATAGATGATCTCGATCATGTGAGGCAGCTCACGAGATCTAAACATGAGGCATAAAGTGGAGAGTACAACCATCTAGCTATTGCTATGGACCCGTAGTCCAGGGATGACTACTCACGCATCGCTTCGGAGGCGGGCATGGTGGTGTAGACACCTCCGGTGACGAATTTCCCTCCTGGCAGGGTGCCGGGGAGAGCTCCAGAACCCTCTCGATCTCGGGTTGACGATAATGGCGGCCTCAGGTGTTTCTCGGGACGAAGTGGTATATTTTTAGGGTTGACGTATCGGGGGAATAAATAGGCGAAAGGGCGATGTCGGTGGATGCCCGAGGGGCCCACACCACCCCCAGGCGCGGCCGAGGGGGGGACGGCGCCGCCCTATGGTGTGCCCCCCCTGTGGCCTCCCTCCGAGCCTCTTCGGGACTCCGTTGAACCTTCGGAATTTCTAAGACTTCCGGGCTTCGAATTTTCCAATTCCGAGAATATTTCCTGAACAACTTTTCTGAAACTTCAAACAACAGAAAACAGGGAACTAGCTCTATGACATCTTGTCAATAGGTTAGTCCCGAAAATCGATAAAAATGACATAAAGTGTATATCAAACATGTAGCAAATAAAATGAAAATAACATGGAACATGAGAAATTAAGGATACGTTTATGACGTATCAACCGCCCGACACAATTTCTGTCGGGTCGTCCACCGGTACCCTTTTGGATTTAAGTTGTGTGGCATTGTTGGGAAGAGTCTCCACTTCCCCACTCGACCCCTGCCAAACCACCGCCGCCACGCTGCCGCCCCAAGGGTTCCCATGCCCTCGAGCCACTCCTCCTCCACCAAAAGTGCTCCCCCACCCCCGATCTACTCCTCCACCAACCAGATTTTCCTGGGATTGGGGGATTCAATCCTTTGTGGAACTTTCCTCGCCGCTCCGGTTTCTCCAACAAAGAGTGTCGTAGCCCATCTCGTTCTCAAGTTAGGGGGTGATGGGAAGGACGAAGGAGACTGCTAAGAATAAGGACGCCGACTACTCGATTCATCGCGATATACCTTTTTATTCTGGTCAAATTCCATTCATATCTCCATTCCATTGCAAACTTAGGGCATTATCTCTATGTTTTCTCTAGCCCTAAGTACAATTAGGACCTAGGTTATCTCTCCAAACCGTTACCTCATGGATTTTTGCAATACATTTTGGTCTCATTGTGTGGCTTGATGATTTATCCCCTCAACCATAAAATGGGCTCAAAATTGTTGTTGTTCCATGAATTTGCGTTTTCCTCCGGATGTGTGTGCACTTATCTATGATTTCGTACCTTCTATTTTCACAGCTCGCAGTGGCTCTAATGATATCGAAGATCAAGGCTGGGTTTCCAAGAAGTTTGTCAGCAGTGGTGACTTTAGGAAGGAGGTAGTTCAGCTCCGCAGCAGTCTAAGGATGATAGTATGGATGAAGAATTCCAGAAGGATTTTGGTGATCCTACACCCTCTCCTTTGCCCTCTCCTAAAAAGAAGGCAAAGGGAAAAGCTGTCAACGCGGGCACCACAAAGAAACCAAACAAAGTAGTTTCCCGAGCCTCAACAAGCACGATTCGTAGGCCCTTGCCTGAAAAGGAAGGCCTTGTGCTTATGAAGAAGATTCCTAGGAAAGATCGTGGTTACAAGCCCAACAATTGGTCTAAGGTTGCTAAACAAATGTTTCTTGAACAGACGAGGGATGCCAGTTTTTATGCCCATGAGAAAGATGCCCCGGATTCTTGGTTCTATTATAGTGTGCATCATGATATCTATGAGAGCATTCTCATGAAGAAGGCACCAACTTATCCTCTCCTCACTCAGCAATATGTGAATATGAGGTACCTTGTGGAGAATAGTGACAAGACTCATGGCACTTTGGATGTCCTTGAGAGATTGGGGCTTTCTGACTTCGTGTAGTTTAAGTATGATTGGAATAAGGAGGCTGTCATGCAGTGTTATGCTACCTGTGAGTTTCGGAAGGATGGTACACGAACTGTTGAATGGATGACCAATGGACAATGTTTTACCGCTACGCTTGCAGATTTTGCTGATCTCCTTGAGCTTCCTCATGGTAATGATCTCTATTCCATCCATGGTGCATCTCAATCTGGTGAGTCCATGCATTATAGTGCATTAGCTCCTCTTCATGCTCGCGAGGGTGCCAAACTTTACCTTAATGAGGCTATGAACATTGTGACTCTATTCAAAGAGCCATATCCATTCCTGTTCAAAATCATTTGCATGACTCTTGTGTCCAAGAAGGGAGATTTCACCTATGTCAGAAACTTTGCTATTGACCTTATGGTATTCATTGAGACTCATCCGAATGATCATTTTGATGTGGCAGATTTTATCTATAATGAGATTCGTCTTGCTTCTTACACCCAAGGTGAGAGGGACTTTCCGTTTTCCCCTCTTATTCAGTGCCTCATTGATCATGTGTCTGGGCTGAACATTCACACAGAATGCCGTCATAAACCTTGGACTGCTGAACTTGATGGTGCGGTCAAACCACTAACCGCCAAATCTCGCAAGAAAGTGCAAGTGGTTCATTCTTCAAGGGATGGTGCTCCCTCCAGATTTGAGAAGTTCATGGCTGCTGCTGTCCGCTCTGTGTTTGGCATGTGCAAGGCTAATCATGATGATATTCATGAGCTCAAGAATGAAAGCAGGGACAAATCTAACAGGCTCAAGGGGCAGCTTCGTGAGAAAGGGCCCTATGATTTCCCTCTCCACGGCTTCGAGGATTACTTCCCAAATGCAGGCCATTATGACAATGAAGACCGCTCTGAGTGATTCTTGGGCTGGGCTTTAGTCTCTTTTCGCTTTTTGGTACTTGTTGCCAAAGGGGGAGAACTAGTATATTAGGTTGCTTGGGGGGAAGGGGGAGCTCCTGGTTTAAGTTTAAGTTTACATGTCCTCGTTCCTTCTTTGATTATCTTGGGCATGTGAAACTTCCCTCTCTTTGATTATCTTGGGCATGTGAAACTTTCCTCTCTTTGATTATCTTGGGCATGTGAAACTTTCCTTGTTTTATTTGTTTAAGACTATGTCTATTTGCTGTTGGATCCTATCTATTCGTTTGGCTATGAGAACCTTATTGTCTAAGCTTAATTGTTTATCTCATATCCATATGTTGGTTACCTTGTGCAAATTCTTTCTATCTTATATCGTTCTATGATTTAGGGGGAGTTATTCCTCATGGTTATCCTCGAATATGTGCTCACATTCAAGGAGAGCCCTCCTAGCTCATAGATACTATATTTTGTGCGTTAAATTTATTGTCACCAACTACCAAAAAGGGGGAGATTGAAAGTGCATTTATGCCCTTAGTTACTTTGGTGGTTGTTCATGATCAAATTAACTTGGGGACTAACGATTATTGTTAAGCGAATTATACAGGGTTTTAGTCCCCATTGGTTGTGTTATGGATCGTGTACCGTTAAAAGGAAAAAGAGACTCGCAAAGTGACGAAGGTCGAAGATTAGCGATAGATTTTCAGTTTTCATTGAGTTTAGGCACCCCGCACTATTAAGGGGGGGATCAAAAGGTTGGTTTAACTATGTGCTCAAAGTATCTTCCTAGTGCTCTCCATCTGTCTTTTTGGTTCTAGCTGTTTCGGGGTTGTTTTGGTGTGTAAACTGAGTTGCGGGAGCACTGCCGGACGATCCGGCGTCTTTAGTGCCGGACCGTCCGGCGCCAGATCTGCTCAAGCGCGAGGAAAAAACCGAGGGCCGCCGCGGGGCTGCCGGTCTACACCGGCACCCTTCTGGCGCCTCCGCCGGATCGTTTGACGCCATTTGTCGGATCGTCCGGCGGTGGTTTTTCTACACACATTCGCTGCTTGACTGCCGGTGTAGACCGATAGCTCCGCGACTGCTCTCGGTTGGTCGCCGGATGGACCGGCGTTCCGCGCCGGATTGTCCGGCACCTGACCCTGAGCACAACTCCTTTTCCACAACAGAACCTGTGGAAGGATCTTGCCGGATCGCTGGGCGATAAAAGTACCTGATCGTCCGGCACGTGTTCTTCTGCACTGAAACGGCTAGTTTTCCACCCACCTATATAAGTGACTTACGTCTTTGAGGTAGGTCATCCACTTATTCCTCATTTCCAGATCTGAGCCGTCATGACACACTCTCAAGCTCCCAAACAACAAATCCTTCCTCCCTTGAGCGCCTTGAGAGATTCCACGAGAGTGAAGCTCATCCCTTGCAAGATCCAAGCTCTCCCCTCTCTTTGACCAATCAATTTCGAGATTTGAGCACTGTGTTAAGCTGCCCGCTTGATCTTGTTACTCTTGGAGCTCTTGGGAGCTCCTAGGCGGAAGGTGTTGCCCGTAAGCATCCGGCTTGTGGATTTGTTGCTTAGGGAAAGTTTGTACAGGTTCGGAGGTCACCTCAAGACCTACCACTAGTGGATTGAGCTCTTTCTTTGTGGAAGAGGCTTAAGGAGAAGAAGGTGAGCCTTCGTGGCGTAC